>OX336389.2:1247652785-1249082322 GCA_946902985.2 Meconema thalassinum | reverse complement strand
GCTTTTTGCTTTGTTCGTCGTCTTATAGGGACAGATTCCATACTGCAATTTAATTAAATATTACTTACCCGATATTTCTCATAGTATATTTCCTTGCAATTTTGATTTTAATGCGTACCTAGTATATTTTCAGTGCACAAACTAACTTCTACTGTACATCATGAGTAGGAGTTGAGCGGGAGGCGCGCTGCAAGGTGTTCAAAATGCATAAAAAAGAATCACATTGCATCGTTTAAAATATATTTGTTATCAGGTCTCATAAAGAAATGTGTTACAATATCTGAGAGCAATTTCTGGGTTTAATGACGGGCGGGAAACTATAACGGTTAACTTAGGGAGTTCATCAGTCAGTAGCTACATCAACGCATTTCCAGAAATTGAGTTCACCGAAGGTCAAGTCCTCGAACACAATGGTAATAGCCTCGGACAGGGGGTTTGGCAATCGGTACATGCCAGGAAGTCGTGAGTTCTGAGAATTATACAGGGTGTAATTGATATAATGGAAGTCCGTTACACTGGTGATAGAAGAGACTATTGTCACCTATCTTTAAATTGAAAATTTATCATTCAAAAGTCAATGTTTTTAGGTTTTTCCGAAATTCTTCAAACAGAAGGTGAGGCAGCAGGCTGGGGTAAACGGGGCGGGGCTAGGTGGGGCGATGTGCGGAGGAGAAGTTGTTACGTAATCGGAGCGTTGACCTTTCTAGTTGAGGGGAGGTATCAGCTGTTACGAGGAGCGAGCGATACCTGTCTCGTAAGAAAATTTGTATTGCTGTTGTTGTTGTTGTTGTTACTGCTGTTGTTGTTGAAATTGCACGCAATGTCTTGGGACGTTATGACCGGTAGTATTGTATAGCCTACTTTGTAAGTGTCATTGCCGTCCGGCACTTTAATGAAATACAGTGTGACAAAATTCCGACATCCCGTATTCTGTTCAGAACTAGCATTTAAGACGGAAGGAATATACACACATCAAAAAAAGTTTTGCATCACCTCGGTTCCAAGAGTTCCGGAACCTTTAAATACAAAGGGAATAGAGATCAACACAAACAACATTTCAGCTCGTTTTATTGCTCATGAGACCCACACATTTCATGTTGTACCATCATACAGCTAGACTTTCAGCATTTGTGGTCCAGATTGCAGTACACACCACTACCTCTAATACCCAGTAGCACGTCCTCTTGCATTGATGCATGCCTGTATTCGTCGTGGCATACTATCCACAAGTTCATCAAGACACTGTTGGTCCAAATTGTCCCACTCCTCAACGACAATTCGGCGTAAATCTCTCAGAGTGGTTGGTGGGTCAAGACGTCCATAAACAGCCCTTTTCAACATATCCCAGGCATGTTCGATAGGGTTCATGTCTGGCGAACATGCTGACCACTGTAGTCGAGCGATGTCGTTATCTTGAAGGAACGCATTCACAAGATGTGCACGATGAGGTCGAGAATTGTCGTCCATGAAGACAAATGCCTCTCCAATATTCTGCCGATATGGGTGCACTATGGGTCGGAGGATGTCATTCAGGTATCGTAAAGCCGTTTCGGAGCCTTCCATGACCACCAGTGGCGTACGTCGGCCCCACATAATGCCACCCCAAAACATCAGGGAGCCACCACCTTGCTGCACTCGCTGGACAGTGTGTCTAAGACGTTCAGCCTGACCAGGGTGCCTCCAAACACGTCTCCGACGATTGTCTGGTTGAAGGCATATGCGACACTCATCGGTGAAGAGAACGTGATGCCAATTCTGTGGGGTCCATTCAGCATGTTGTTGGGCCCATCTGTACCGCGCTGCATGGTGTCGGGGTTGCAAAGCTGGACCTCGCCATGGACGTCGGGAGTGAAGTTGCGCATCATGCAGCCTATTGCGCACAGTTTGAGTTGAAACACGACGTCCTGTGGCTGAACGAAACGCATTATTCAACATGGTGGCATTGCTGTCAGGGTTCCTCCGAGCGGCAATCCGTAAGTAGCGGTCATCCACTACAGTAGTAGCCCTTGGGCGGCCTGAGCGAGGCCTGTCATCGACAGTTCCTGTATCTCTGTACCTCCTCCATGTCCGAACAACATCGCTTTGGTTCACTCTGAGACGCCTGGAAACTTCCCTTGTTGAGAGCCCTCCTTGACACAAAGTAACAATGCGGACGCGATCGAACTGCGGTATTGACCTTCTAGGCATGGTAGAACTACAGACAACATGAGCAGCGTACCTTCGTCCTGGTGGAATGACTGGAACTGATCGGCTGTCGTACCCCCTCCGTCTAATAGGCCCTGCTCATGCATGGTTGTTTACATCTTTGAGCAGTTTTAGTGACATCTATGAACAGTCAAAGGGACTGTATCTTTGATACAATATACACAGTCAACGTCTATATGCCGGAGATCTGGGAACCGAGGTGATGCAAAACTTTTTTTTGATGTGTGTACTTGATGTTTTGTTTGAGAGGCATGGCAATTTTGGTCATTTAGCGCCATGTGTTAGGGTGTGGGAAGAATTTGTCTGATAACCTGTGTTTTTGTGGTTTCTCTAGTAATGTGGGTGTTTGTAATTCAGGTGAGGATTGGGAAGGAGGCGGCCGTGGACTTAAGTTAGGAAACATCCCAGCATTTGCCTGGGGTAGAGGTGGGAAACTATGGAAAACTACTTCCAAGATTTAATACTAGTATGGTACCACATGTACATAGTAATAATAATAATAATAGCCAGCCTTGTGGTGTTGGGAGACCCCGGGTTCGATTCACGGCTCCATCAGGGATTTTAGAAACTTACGTGAGGGCTGGAACGGGATGCACTCAGCCTCGTGATGACAACTGAGTAGCTGTCTGACAGTGAGGCAGCGCCCCGATCTCGAAAACCAGGATTAACGGCCGAAGGGACCCGATGTGCTGATCACGCGTCACCCCAATATCTGCAGGCCAAATGGCTGGGTAGCGGTCGCTTGGTAGGCCTAGGCCCTTCACGGGCCGTAGTGCCAGGGGTAATTTATTACTTTTAATAATAATAATAATAATAATAATAATAATAATAATAATAAAGCAAATATAGCGAGTTGGTTGGCCCTATCAAAAGGCAATGGCATTTAGGACGGGTAAAGACCATACCTATCATTGTCTGAAATACGGGTGTGATCCCAAGTACCTTGCTCCAAGACCTTAAAGAACTGGTTCTGGTTACTCAAATGGACAAACTAATGCAGAAGGCAGTAGTTCTCTCAACAACCCGAATCGTCTGGAAATTCATGGGTAGCGATTTCGACTTTCCAGCTTAGAAGTGGCTGTTTCATTAGCAATACTTTGGTTCCCTGAAGCCCGTATAGTTATGTTGTGATGTACCAGCAATGTGTTATATGTACTGTATACAACAATAATAATAATTAAATGATAGTGAGGCTGTGAGCTCAGGTATTAGCAGTGCTATCCTTCTCGAGGGTTCGATCTAGTCTGAGTCATGTAATACATGAAGGTGAACAAATACGACAGCTGTTTTAGATCCCTTATTTGGGGGTGGATCTAAAAGGGAGAGTTGCTGTACTAATTTATGAGTTTGTGCCTAAAGAAGGGTAGCTCCCCTTGACAGGGCAAGCTGACCAGTGTAGTGTGTTGTGGTGTGCTAGGAACTAGGGGGCGTTCCTATAAATAATGTGGTAGTATTTGAGGGGATGGGACCCACTGCAAAGGGTCGCTGTACTAGTCGCTCAGCTGACTGCTTGTTATGTAATCGACTCTGCTCGTATCAGCCGGGTGGCACGCGCTTCACTTGAGCACGCGAGCCGCTGTGAGGAATACAATGACGTCTGAGTTGGCGTTATTACTACGGTGTGTCACGTCTGACTGTGACGGGAGTAAGGAAGGGCGTTGGGATGTAAAGAGGCGTATAACAGTAATGCTAGTGTAGAGTGTGGACCAAGTGTTTTATTGGTCTGTGATATTCTTTGTGTGAGTCCCTTGTAGGGAATGAAATTATGTTTATAATGTGATACAAGTTGTGGGTTGCAGGTTACATAAATAGGAACTCTGAACACGATTGACTGACTCACCTCGGTTGACACCAGCGTAGCTTCGGCCGTCTTGATGGAGCACTGACAATGGAGAGAGAGTTTGACCTCATTAGGACGTCTTCTTATACCTTCAGACGCCCTCCTGTCAGCAATGTATTGGCCCAGTTAGTACTATGTCGCTGAGTGTAATGATTACGTAAGGCTTGAGCTGCTTTATGGAGTAGCAAGCTGTCCTTACAGTATTAATGGATGTTGCCCCGGCTTTCCAAGGGTTGCCATTTTAGGGGGATTTAGCCAGATGTTGGGGGGATGGTCTCCAAGGGGTGCATACCCCTGGGATGCTGTACACAGCCTTATGCCGATGGATGTAATGGCACGTAGCCTACATGAAATTCTGTCAACACAACATTCCGGAATCTCGACATGCGTGCCAAAAATAAAAAATAGTGTGTCCAACAACATATTATTATTATTATAATTATTATTATTATTATAAGAGATTATATCTTTGCTGAATGTTATTTATTTTTAAGTAGGGTTCCAATTGTTTAGGACGTTCAGTAAATAAATATGTTTGGTAACAATGATGATGGAAGAGACTTGAAAGCTTGTTGTGATGGTTGGTGTTAATTCATTTTAGGGGCTTGGGGCATTAGTTTATCAGCCCCGTGTAGTTGGGTGAGTGTTGGATTTGTCTGATAAACTGTGTTTCTGTGGTGACTGTAGTAGCATGTGTAGCTGTAATTATTAGGGTCGTGAATGAGGTTGGTGCTTCGGGACTCCAAGTACCATACTATCCCGGCATGTGCTTGGAAAGCGCGTGGAAGAATCCAGGGAAATCCAATCTCAGGATAGCCACTGTCGGTGCTGAGTTTGGACCTCCAATTACCGGACTTGCTGCGATCGTGGTGTACGATTAAATGCGCATGCCTACACCACGGGGGTAGGAAAGAAAGCAGCCGTGGTCTTATGAAGGGACATTCCAACTTTGGACTCGTGGGATGCCACGGAAAATCATCTAGTGGCTGCAGATGGTGGGAAGTTAGGAAGCTTGTGTTTTTACATGACCGTAAATTTCGTGATCTTGAGCTACTGGACCTCCTTTTTATGTGGAATCCGAACCACAGGATATGGCATTTCACTTCGAAAATCTCACATGCATTGACCGGGAATCGAACCCGGTCCGCCATGGTGAGAGGCCAAAAGCTGGACCGCTGTACCATCATGCCCCGACGTGCATATCGGCCGGTGATGGTACGCTGTCTCAACACTAGCACCACATGTAGATGATGATCAAAATAATAATACATAATAATAATAGTCTAATAATAATAATAATAATAATAATAATAATAATAACAGTCAGCATGAGTACCTCTGGTGGTAGAGTACTAAAATTAAAAGTTTGGCAACTCGACATACCAAAAAAAAAACATAAAGGAACTTAGGTTGGTTCCATAGTTTAGGGGCTGCGACAACGTGGTCAGGTAGCACCGTATTAAAGAAGTTAGTGTGTCTAAAATTCTATTATTACTATTATTAGTACAGAAGTAGTAGCCTAGTATAATAATAGTATTATTAATATTTTTGTTACGGTTGTTGCACTGTCTTCACACAAAGATAGACCAACAGTTTCTTAAATTAATTTATCAAATCTTTAGGATTTCCATTTTCTATGCATAGGCAATGAGGATGGCAAAATCCTAAACAGATCCACCATCACTAGTCATGTAGCCACTCCCCATGAAGGTGTGAAACAGCTGTTCATAGGGTCGGTTTGTGTATTTCAATGTCATTGGCAGACAAGACGAGGAGGTCACTCAACTTCAGACTCTTGTCAACATTCCTTACCGTTGTAGGGGAGGGTGACGGGGAGAAGGCAGCTGTGCTGCTGAGGGGAACGAAGTGTAAGCCCGTTTCCAAGACATTGACCGACGATTTTTGTGATTTAATTCCACCTACACTAATGAAGATCCGACTGAATTTCATGAAGATATTTGCTTAGAATACCATCTTCTATCACCAGTGTAACGGACTTCCATCATATCAAATACACCCTGTATATCATGTAAAGAGCTTACCGAATCACAGGCCGAGAATTCTGTCTAAATGAAGAAGAAGGAAGTTGCAATGACTACCAAGGATTTGATCGGAGGGCATATTGGAGTAGGGTACATCTTATTGGAATTGGAGAGGGGGTCTGGTCAATGTTTTATTAAGGCTGACTCCACTGATCTAGGGGTATATCTATCTTGGCTGCACGGCTATCTTGGCGTCTTTACTACCAAGCTATTCTATTGGCTTATCATCATGGACTTAGTCCGTAAGCTCAGGCTGCTTGAATTTCATAACAAGTACTAGTTGAGAGTATGTTAGACTTGATGTCGACACGTACAAATGACTTTGGTTGTGATATTTTGGCCACTGTCATTAATGTGATTCTAGAAGTCTTACTTCATCACTCTCCACGTAAATTTCAATATCTGCAACTCCAACGCGAAATACGGAAAGAAGGATGTCTGGATTCAACGGGAAACAGCAAGTTTGCTCAGGCTTGAGCGAACGACTTCATGTGATGACATCAAATGGTGAGCGTATTGGCCAGATTACTAAAGTCTCTGTCTTTCACGTAAATCTTTCTTTGGACAATTGAAGTAAATTCTATAGCTTTGGAAATAAATTAAATATCACGGCTTCATCTGCGTATCCTTTAGGCCACCACGTTCAGATTAACTTCCACAAATTAGTATTATTACCATGTCTTGATTTCTTTGTTATAATTAAATTTCTTATCTTTAAAATCATGCGCGGTGTTTCTTCTTCGGTAGTTAGAAATTACTATGAGTCGAACCTCTCTTCTCATACGAATATTATCCTGGGGAGAACCTTAGTTTGCCCACGGCCTGAGATAAAGGGTCTGCGTGGCATATGCATCTTGGTATGTGCAAAGGTATTTTATTTCGTTGTTCTCAGATATTGTAACAAATTTCCTTATGAGACCTGATATCAAATACATTTTAAACGATGCAATATGATTCTTTTGTTATGCATTTTGCCGGTGGAATCAACCATACAACCATACAAAGTAAAATCTTCATCATCCATACGGGAATCGAACCCGGAAACTTTCCAACCAAAGCTTGACATGCTAAACAAATATACAAAGTTCTGGACTACGTATCATTGGAGTGCTATCAAGGATTTCGGTGCCAAAATATTTAGTCATTACAGACATTGACAAGATTCACTAAATCGGGTCTCCAAACCAGAAACGAGAGCAGAAATAACAATTGTCACATGCAGTTTTGATCCGGTCTCTCCAGCTCGTGCCATTGGTCAAGTGAGCCCCCTAACGTCTTAGCATTTTTCTCCATGCTGTCCCCACCACCTGTCTGCATTGTCTATTCAGCTGGAATGAGCGTATAGCAATTTGTGTCCACTCTGACAAGTCATGCCCAGAATAATAGCTATCTCTCATACATTGGGCAGCTACTCCACTCACTCACAGGTTAGCAACATCCAGATGGGCAGTCCAGTTGAAAAGCCTGGCATAAGCTGTGGGCACTGCACTGGAGAACTTTTCACCAGAAAACTTAGCTCAACATTCAGTTTAATAAATACCAAGTTTCACTGTAGTCGTGCAAATATACCACGAGCTTGGTACAATCATCTTTCATATCGATTCTGCCGATTCCGTAACTCACGGAAATCACAGTCGAAAATCACACCCGTACACGTTGAATCCAAAGTACCAGTTAATTAAATTGCGATTCGTTCATAACGCCATGCCAAACAGCAACTCGTTGCCTAGAAATTCACAAGCACACCAAATAAATCAATGCAGCCCCATGCCAAGAAAACAATACTCTAAATCATAGTTAGTCTTTTTTTTAATCGCCTATCCTCCCAGTTCGGCTTCACCCTCCGACTCTGCGAGGGATCAATCGTCTACCATGGCATGGACCTTGACAGCAGATACAATTGGGGAAGGTGAAAGGCTGCAGACGATCCCCGTGGACCTGTTGAATGAACCGTCCTGGCATTTGCCTGGAGGTGAAAAGGGGAAACCACGAAAACCGTTTTGAGAACGGTATGGGGGGGATTCGAACCCATGCTTTCCCAATGTCAGCGAAGCATGAGGTCACACGTTACTTTTTCGGTATTAGTTTGTTAGTTTGCCGGTGTTAGTTTGTTAAGATTTAAAATATACTGGCCGCCTTTATGGTTTCGGGTTACATATTGAGACTACGCTTCTAATGGCTTTGACTTGGATTCATGTCTCTGTCAAAAAATGTAGGGAGTAGGAACGATCGCGGTACTTTACACTACAAAATTCCCATATATACAAACTGGTGGCATCCAAGACGTCATGGAATACACTAATGGCTTGAAAGATGCATACATGTTACAGTACAGTAAATTGTGTGTGTTTAAAGGGCTCTACGTGCATACACACACAAACCTAACATGGGGCTTACGCCCCAGACCCTGTTGCTTGTAGTACAAGCCGTAATGTTTGTCCAGATAGTCATCTAACCTAGTAGCGACCAATGATTTTGTCTCACCATGGCTTTAAAACAATGCAGTGATTTTTTAAAATTAAATTGAACAACTATAAGTAATGCATGAACATTCGTAACTCACCACTTGAACACACGTCAGTGCATCGACATCTAACGACGCACTGTTTGAAACCACACACAGCTCACAAAAATGGCGGCAATTCAAGCCAAAGTATCAAACAAACGAAAATCAACGTCTACACGTCATCCGTAACGTTATCAACAACACTAAAACTTTCCCCTAGACACGTAGCCTACGTATCGCGATATATAGGCCTGCTTGAAACAAAATGTAATTACGGTTTAAGGTTTTAACACTCAGCCTTATTAGGCAAAACTTAGAAATCGGTTCTATTACTATATCTGCCGTCCTAGGAAGGGTTTTCCGTGGTTTCCTACTTCTACTCTAGGTAAACGCAAGGGTGGTTTCTAACGCAAGACCATGGCCCTGAATTACATAATTACATTACCACAATGAAACTATTCCTACACACACTTGAATACACAGGGATGATGACCACGATGTCCAAGCCCTTGAATGAAACACTGACATCAATAACTGAAAAATGCACTAGAGTATGGTCACTAAAAGTTCTCACAACCGTTTCTCTCGGAATTGGAGCCTGGTTATCCTGTTACGTCTAGAGAATGACCACTGTCCTTTCTCTCATTATATAATTAGCCGCATTCCTCCAAATCTTCCACACGGAGTAACCCAGGTGCTTCAGAAGATTACTTCTCCCCCTTCAATTACAGTACAATTGAATTTAACAACAAAATCTACGTCCTGGCCATTACCAAAGTAATAACTGGCTGGAATGGCAATCCTACTGTTAATTGAAAATAGATTAAAGTGGTATTTGCCAGGAAGTGATTATTTAGACCAGAGTTATTACAAAAAGCTCTTATGTGACAAATCCATCATTATGCTTTTATTACACAAGTCTTTGGAAACGGGAATATTGGGTGAATAATTGTGCTTCTATAATTTCTTGATTGATTTCTCATAAATCCCTAGTATTTTCGGTTCTGACCGGCCACGGTGGCCGAGAGTGCTAACGCGGTAACTTACGCCTCACTGGCAACGGGAGAGCGTAGGTTCGAATTTCACCTCGACCATTCTGAAAATTGTTTGCGTGGTTTCCCATTTTTACCACCAGGCAAATGCTGCGACGGTTCCTTTCAACACGTCCACGGCCGACTAACTTCCAAAAATCCCTTCCGTGACGTTTCCTTAATTAGACCCACGTTAGTGGTCACCTCGGCGATCGGCCTGTCATCATCGCCAGCTGTAGCTGATGAGAAAGTGTGTTCAGCTCCCAGACACCGTCCTTGCGACGGTAGAGGAAGGAGCCCCTCACAGAGTTCGTGGGTGAAACTGAACTGGGAGGATAAGCGATTTTAAAAAGTGATTCTGTGTGTCTGCCATGCAAAGACATAAAACCAAATATTAGCTTATATAGGGTGTCTTTTATGTACCTTTGGAGAACGATAGGTCGTGTAGGAGACGAGTATGGAAGTAATTTGAGATAGGTAACTTGGGGTCGGAGCGGCCTCCTTAACCCCTAAAATAAGGGTTGATACAGGCCCTCCACCACGTAAGTTAGGTAACCCACCCAAGCCTCTATTACATTTCTCAATCCTTTAACTCTTGGAAGACTCATTTCTGCATGTGGCGCTGGCGTAATTGATAGCGTTGTGGTGCGAAAGGCCGGTAGTCCCGGGTTCGATTCCGGTCTGGGCTTGGGAAAAATCTTTATTTTTATTTTTATGTTATTTGTCGTATTTGTAGTCACATGATACAGTCTGGTGCTACGTCAGTGAAGAGAGTGCACCAGACTGTATCATGTGACTACAATACGACAAAGAAACATTTAAAAAATGGCCCAAGCCCGAAATCGAGACCGGAACTACCGACCTTTCACACCGCAACGCTATCAATTACGCCAGCGCCACATGGAGAAATGAATCTTGCCAAGAGGTAAAGGATTGAGAAAAGTAATAGAGGCTTAGATCGGTTACCTAACTTACATGGTGGAGGGCCTGAATCAACCCTTATTTTAGGGGTTAAGGAGGCCGCTCCGACCCCAAGTTCCCTATCTCAAATTACTTCGATACCCGTCCCCTACACGACCGATCATTCTCAAAAGGTACATAAAAGACACCCTGTATATAAGATTTTGAAAACAAGATATGGGTTGAAGAATATATTGCCTACTTTCTTTCATTTCAAAGCCTCATTGGTAACTTTACAGCTCGTCATGAAATAATACGTGCATAAGACAACATAGATGGAAAATGGTAAAGCTTGTGCTAATAGACGCACACAATCACACCTAGTGGTGTCTAATTTACTATATTTTGTAATCCCACTCACTTATTTGAGACGTGTCCACATGAAGTTCCCTGTATATTTCTCCCATGCAGGAACTCGTGAAATGCTCACAAACCACCTGTTACGGATTACCTTTTAGATATTTTTGAACGGACTAAATGGCTAATTTGAGGAGATGAAAATCCTTGAAAATGAATTATGAAGCGTCCCACAGCGATAAAATTGTACCATGTTACGCAATTTTCGTTAAATATTCCTGGAAATAATAGTAGTAGTGTACTCTATCTGATTTCACAGTGATCCGATCATTCAGTGATGAGTTAGTGAATTCACATAAAATTCAGTCTGTATTTCGCTCATTTGCTGCAACTGTGACACAATTGAAAATGTGATGTTTGTGGGAAACTGCATTTAAACATTTAAAAGTATTTATTAAACTGTCGATTATTAAATAATGTCAAGGTTTTGACGCCATATTATTGAATTGTCGTTTTATTTTCTTGCTTCAGATGAGTGTAGCAGACACTAATGCAATTAGGAAGTATCAGTGTTCTTGATGTAAATGCAATATTTTCGGAAACTGGAACAAGGAATCATGCATTCTCACGTTCCAACAGTAACGGTAGAGTAGTGTGGATTTAATCAATCGATACGGAGTATTTCCTACCATTACTCTGGGGTAAAAACTGAAAGAGTACAGATTCCGAGTTACGCCATTGTTGCAGCAAATGAGTGATATGTGTGAACAAAATATTTTTGTTTCAGTTTTCATTTAGGTGCCGCTTGACTTGAGGTAATGTACCATCCCATCATTTACCTTAAGAGAGTAATGGAGAAACCCGAGGAAAAACCATACTCAGAATGACCACAGTGTGCTTGGGGATTTGAGATTAGGATCTTCAGATAAGAAGTGTGACTTGAAAGCATACTCGATTGTTGTTGATATACTCTAGGAGCAAAGATTTCTCTGAGAAAAGAATACCTCGACCCAAGTCTTACTTGCTGATAGGATGAAAGGCTGTGAGTGGGATGTGGCAGGGTGTGCTCCTTATCGCTCGGCGGGGCTGACGTTAGCAGACAGACGGCAGTACGCTTATCAACTCAAAGCAGTAAGGAGACAAGTATTGTTGCCGGCATGTGGAATTTGGACATAAATGGGTTGACAGAACTAAGGCAGCCCGTCACGAAGTGTCTGCTTGAAGCCTGCTAGCTTCTCGTATACAAGGCGTCCGCTCGATACTCTAGTATCTTGTGGAAAGATATCCTAAACATTTCATAATCTCACCACGTATGAAAGCGCTAGAACTTATTGCAAATTGAATGTCAATCACAGTACGGGGAACTATAGTGGTCATTTGTACTTATAATTTTCGGTTAGGAGCTTAGGCTATGTGGACTGCGCCTCTAGGTCTCTGTTACGAGGGTTGAGGAGAAAGTAGTGACAACATATTCACACAGACTAAGCAACTTATTACCGCCTTCAATGTAACCCCCTGCAACATGTTACACCTGTTGCCAGAAGTGTAGAAATCACATTATACCAGTAGAAGTGCCACACCAGTTGACGTTCAACCCTACCACTTGAAGTATGGCACCTCGTTCACGGAAACGCTTCCTTCAGAGTGGTTCCTTGAGGTTTTGAGGCAAATATCGAAGTCACAGAGACTCATTCCCTGTTACTGAGGTGGATGATCACAGATCCTCCATGCACTGCGCCAACAAATCCCTCACAAGTACAGCAATGTGCCAGCGGGAATATTTTCCACGTGATGGGCGTATGGAGGTGATAATCCAGATATATTGCACGACAATAACCGCCTTAACAATGCTGCTCATGTGAGGGTATTATTGGCACGGTGGCGGTGGGAGGTCTAGAAGCATCCACTATTTACCGGACATGAGTCCCTGCGAGTTCAATCTTTTCCCCGTGTACGAGACGCCGTACTTAAGTGGTAGGATGCTCCATCGTGGACATAAATAAAAAGTTGGCACGTTGACTAAACGGGATGATACTTTAAGTGAGGCCTGCTACCCAATCTTAGTCCTCATTCCAAATACACATACAAATACAGCTATTACAATAACATAAGATTATCATAGAGATTACACACACCCGAGTACACCGGGCTACGAGACCGCGATGTCGTAAAGACCCTAAATGAATCAACAACAGCTCGCACGGAGACGTCGCTCTTCTACGGTAATAGCACAGATCACGGAACTTCTCTGTTTGTTACATTTGGAAAGTTACTTACAATTTCCAAAATATTATGCTGCAGTTATGTAGACCAATAATACCAGTATAGAACACGGTACATGAAAAGGGCATATAGTATCGTTTGAACACAATAATTATATCGTGAAGGGGAATGAGGGATAAGGTGATGGCCAGCATCACCTGAGATCTCTTTCCTCAAACAGGATACATATTTTACCCAATCCCTGGTTCTCATCCGTCGTGTAGAAATATAGTTTCTTCGGTGGGTTAATGGTAGAATGGTCCCAATATTGAGGGTTCGACTCCTGGCCGAGATGATCGGACTCTTCAATGATGAGTTCCACGAAGTCGGTTTGCAGAAGTTCCCTTGTATCACCTTTGGTGATACGAGATTTTTTAAATCTCAGTCACAGGCCACCCAATATAGTTCCGGTTTCGATGCCAAGAGATGTTATGAATGCGTTCTTCAAAGCGCCTTGACTTGTGTGGTGGGTTTAGGAACTATGTGAAAGTTGCTCTTATGAGTAGTTATTCTTTGATGTTTTCTCTCTTTATTGTTATTGTGTAGTAATCATTGAAATGGACAGAAATTTTAAAACGATGCTGTATCAATCATTAGCGAAGTCAGGTTGACTATAGTATTGTTACGCCCCGGGCTCCCATGGGGCGTAGTTACTCTCTTTCATCCCCTTTCTGCCCCGCTTCATGCCAAAATCCCCCAAAATGAAGCAACAGCGACAATCACACAGTTACACCCCCTTGGCAAGCCAACTTCAATACATGAGGAAATCATTGCCTCACAGACATAAACACCAGGCTACCAAGTTATGTAGAGCACACAAACAGACGATTCTGCTGAGATAGCTTGCAAAACATCGGCAACTACCTTAAATAGGAGCGACAGCAAGGACCAAGCATCTGAAGCCAGGGAAGGTTCCGCCCGTGGACTTAGCCCCGTTCTGCAGCTTAGGTGAGTGTGACTTCAGGTTATCCTTTAAGCATTTCATGCCAACTCCAACCCTTATTACTAGAGCTGGGATTTCTATGTAATTACATATTTTACTTATTTTTTCATATTTGTGGGTATTCTACATATTCTTAGCGATATTACATAAAATTACATATTTCAGAGTTTTCCTGTTTTATATGAAATAAATTGCTGAATTGAAGTTTTACACTTAATGTGGGGCTGATGTCTGTCCTTTCAACAAGGGGATTAAGGTAATTATGAGTGACAGGTATTTGAGAGGATGATAGGATGATAAGTGCTGTGCATGGGGTAACTGGTGCAAGTGTATTGAGTAAATTGCAAAAAGTGTTTAAGAGAAATGCTAGTTATTCAACATTTCACAGTGTGTGCCGAATTCTTAATGGAGATGACGTTGATCCTCCCGAGGACATTTCTCCAGCGAAAATTCCTCTCCTAAAATTTGCCCCAGTTACATCATGTGATGTTGAAAGATCTTTCTCTGCATATAAGAACATCCTAAGTGACAAACTCACTCCTTTCTATGACCCCAGAGAACATCGAAAAATACTTAATAGTTCACTGTGCTACAAAATTTAACGAATAAACGCACTTTGAGTTATGAAAATAATAAGTTTCTATTGAATATGTGTGTGATTATATTCATATAATATGACTCCAAAGAACATTGAAAAATACTTAATTGTTCACTGTGCTACAAAATGTAATATAAAGCGTGTTTAGTGGGTTATATTAATTATATGATATTACATATTTTGCCCAATCTACATATTTTGCTACATATTTTGTTGCTTTTTGTTACATATTGTGTACATATTATGCCACTTGATATTACATAAAAATCCCAGCTCTACTTATTACTTGTAAACATTCATCATCATCTCTTTACACTACTTAGCTGCATTTCGAGTCACTAGAAAGCCACATGCGACTTTCACTAAGTAATTTTTATACAAATAAACCTCCATTACACTTTCACTCCACTCTTTTATACTTTAACCCTCTTACGCGAATCCCGGACCTTCAGTTCGACCCAAGCTCTTATTCCTGCCTTTACACGGTGCACCTGTCTGTTTACCGTATTGCTACTTCAGGCATTCTCGCCAGTACACACCGGGCAAAGTCTCTGTCTAAAGCCTTGACTCAGCTCTGACACTTCACACTCACAAATACAGCTAAATGCACGTTTGCCCTCCAGACCATTAACCAGTATTACTTTGAAACCCCCGTTTCTCAGTTACGCCCCTTACAACATCCACTGCAGTGCTAAGAGGAGCGTTGAAATTGGAGAGTAGATGGCTTAAGTGGCTCCAGCTCTAAAGATCTACACTAGGTAGCTGGGGCGAAATGGTTATTCTTCTTCTTTCTTCGTTTCGGCCTGCTGTGTACCACGTTACTTCAACAGTTTGCTCTCTAGAGCTTTAACTCTTCCCCAATATTTTCGCAATCGTATTCTGGGAGCCTCCTTTCTTTCATCAGTCCACTTCTTGCCGGTTTTCAATTTTAGCTTTTCTTGGAAGCTCTTGTATGCTGGAAGTCTTCTCTGGAGAGCTGCACGTTCCTGGATGTCTTTAAGTGTGATTCCTACATCTCGTAGATCTTTTTCAACTTCGATGAACCAGGGTCCCTCGGTTTCCTTGTCAACAACGGAGGAAAATGTCTTGTTCGTCTGTCTCTGAGACCTCATGCCTGTTATGTGGCCATGAAATTGAATCATCCTTTTTCGAATGGTGTCTGTTATCCTCTCAATGTGCAGGTAGAGTTCGTTGTTATGCCATCTCCTGTACTCGTCATTTTCTCTGATTGGTCCAAGGATCTTCCTTATGATTTTCCTTTCTTTGGCTAATTATTATTATTATTATTATTATTATTATTATTATCGTATATATACAGAGTGTTTCTAAATTTCCATTACAGACTTTGAGGCTTTGTACTGGGGACCAAGACGGTTAAGTGTAGCATAGGAACTTGTGTCTGGAAACGTATCGTCTTCCCACTACCAGCAAAAAACCACATCTCAGCACACGTTCACGGTTCCCGCATTTTCGGCCCTCTGTCCAACTCCTGCTGCTTGTCGTCTGGGTCAAATTACAGGTGGGGCTCCATGTGAAGGTTTTCATGTAGGGGATATGGGACATCAGGTGATCGTTCAATAACGTACGTACTCTAGTCAGTGGCGCCGAGAATGCGGGAGATTTGAACGTGTGTAGTAGTGGTTTTTTTTTTGCGGGTAGCGGGAAGATTGTACGTTTCCGGGCACAATTTCCACTGCTAAACTTAACCATCTTGGCCCCCATTACAAGCCCTCAAAGTCTGTATTGGGAATTTAGAAATACCCTGTATAAAACTAAGCAGGCTGTTCCAAATCCATGAGTTTGAGTATGCGTACACGCGAGTACTCACCAGTAATGCTCGGAGCACGGTTGGAGAGGGACTGGGGGGTGAGAGCCAATGCGTCACTGGGCGAAGGTCATAGCACAAGTCTATGCGCTTCCTGCCTGTCTTGACGTATCCACTGCGAAGTGACGGCAGCCCCCCACAGCAGACCTGTATTGCATGTTGCAGGTTTACTCACGCAAGGCGGCGAGTACTCGGCTGCTCACGGGCGAGCTGCACGGCCGGAACAGCCTGAGCAAGGTGTATGCTTCATAAAACTCAAGCTCTTAAACCAGAGTGAGTTTGAAGATGCGGTGTGTACCAAAATATTCAAAATCAACTTATAGTAAAGGAAACATTTTGATTTTTTGAAACGTCAAGAAAAAATTATTTATTTGTTTATATAGTGAGTTTGAGCGATTACAAAAATAAATAATATATAATAGGCCTAAAATATTATATTAATCTATACTAATATAATAAAGCTGAAGAGTTTGTGTGTTTGTGTGTTTGTGTGTTTAAACGCGCTAATCTCTGGAACTACCAGTCCGATTCGAAAAATTATTTTTTTATATGATAGTCTGATTCAAGAGGAATAGCTTAGGCTATGTGGCATTAGGCTACACCTCTCAGGTGACCTTCAAGATTGATTTTTGTTCAGTAAGTCGGTAGAACAAGTGTTCCCGAACAGCTCTATCCGCTTGCGCTGGCGTTATGGTTAGTGATACGTACACCGTTTCACATATCTGAACAAAAATTTGTATACTTACCCTTTGGAACCCTGATGGTAACACTGTCAAAGTGAAATTTATGACAGACCAGTCCATTCCCTGCATTTAGGCCCTTTGGTTCAAATCTACACCTTTTCCCCGATCTGAACCAACATTTGTATACTTACCCTTTGGAACCCTGCGAGTAACACTGTTTATATGAAATTTCGGAAAGACCACTCCATTCCTTGCATTTAGGCCCTTTGGCACAAATCTATACCTTTTCACCGATCAGAACCAAAATTTGTATACTTACCCTTTGGAAACCTGCGACTAACACAGTCTGCATGAAATTTTGGACAGAACACTCCATTCCCTGCATTTAGGCCCTTTGACACAAATCTACACCGTTTCACCGATCTGAACCAAAATTTGTATACTTACCCTTTGGAACCCTGCGAGTAACACTGCTTACATGAAATTTATGACAGACCAATCCATTCCCTGCATTTAGGCCCTTTGGCACAAATCTACACCCTTTCACCAATCTGAACCCAAAGTTGTATACTTACCCTTTGGAATCCTACGAGTAACATTGTTTACATGAAATTTTGGACAGACCGCTCCATTCCCTGCATTTAGGCCCTTTGGCACACATCTATACCGTTTTACCGATCTGAACAGCAATTTGTATACTTACCCTTTGGAACCCTGCGAGTACCACTGACTGCATGAAATTTTGGACAGACCCCTCCATTCTCTGCATTTAGGCCCTTCATCACAAATCTACACCGTTTCTCTTAATTGCACCAAATTTTACATACACTTTGAAACCCTGCTGGTAACACTGTTCACTTGATATATTGGACAACGCTCCCCATTCCCTACATTTAGAATAACAGACAAAATGAACTTGAAAACCACGTATTAAGGCCCTAGAACCATTCATGTCCGTAGTAGTGTAACTGTAAGAGTATTTTAATAAGTCTTTTTTTGACGGGCAGTTCGGGCTGCATCACGTCACCCCCACCAGTGTTCTGGTACAGAATTGCGAAAAGAGTTGCATCTTGCGCTTTTTATACATTGCAGTCACGGGGGGGGGGGGGGGCGGGGGTAATTAGTGCAAAAAGATTTCTTAGGCCCCTTTAAACAGTTATCATCATGAAAATATTATGCCTCTGTATAAGTGCAATGGTGTTGGTGCAGTACATTGAGGTTATCAGCTGCAATAAGCGTTGGTACTCTTAAATTTACCTTCATTTATTCTGAAACTTATCGTTAAGCGCTTTCTGGCGATAAATGATACTATTGCTACCTCAGTAGCTCGGGACAGCCGAAGTTTGCCAAAGAGTTCTGATTATTTTCCTACGGCGCTATGCGACAAAAGACGACACTATTGGTCTCTACATTTCTAACAGCCAATGAGATATAAGCCCTAGGCAGTGTCTTTTGTTTCACTTACTGTTCTTTATATTTTTTTTGTAAATTTGTTTGTAAATTACAAGTGTCAGATCTGTAGTTAGTAAATAGCTGCTTCCCTATTCATAATTATCATTACGGGAAATTGACCTGAATGTTACCTCCATTATACTGCCCTACTTATCACCCCCACTACAACCACCACCACCACAAAGAGATATATTTTTAAAATATTTTTTTCTGTTAGTTTAAGTATCATGTGCCAGTTCTGTAGTAGTATTCATTATCATCCATAAAACAAATAAATCCACCGGGCGAAGCCGGGCACTACTGCTAGTATTACATATACCGTATAAAACATTCCTGAAAAGAAATTACATGTATTAATACACTGTATTCAGTTACCTCGCCTAATCTAATTGGGTAAAAGCGTGTTGACTTACTTAAAAGTATAAATTGATAATTTGTACAGCCAACACTTTAATGAATGGCTTCAAGCCTTCACAGAACTGCTGCTGTTTGTGCGCTAGTTATTCGATGGAGTAAGTAAATAACAGGTGACAAGACTGGGTACAGAATAGGTTCCCACAACGTATAATAGTGACACTATGGACATCGAGTGGTAAAGGCTCTTCATGGCAGTAACACACGTGTGTGGTAGGCTGGTGACAAAAAGGACGCCATAGCCTGGACACAGTTTGGTCTCGCCCGTGTGCACAATCATTCACCTTGCGACAAAATTGTCTTTTTATAAATCACTAATCCTCCAAGCTCCGCTTCTCCAACGGACTCTGCGAGGAATCATTCCTCTACCGTCACAAGGACTGTGTCTTGGTACTAGATATATTTTCTCATCAGATACAACTGGAGTTTGCGACAGGCCGATCATTCTGTCGTCTCCTAACTTGGGTCTAATTAAGGAAAGATCAGGGAAGGGAATTTGGAAGGAATTCGGCCATGGATCTGTTGAAAGGAGCCGTCCCGGCATTTGAAAAGGAAGGAAGGAAGCTTGTAGTTTAACGTGACCGTTAATCTTGAGATCATGAGCCACGGGACCTCCTTTTTACGTGGAATATGAACCACAGGACATGGCATTTCACTTCGAAAATCTCACATGCATTGACCGGGAATCGAACCCGGACTGCCTTGGTGAGAGGCATACAGCTAGACCGCTGAGCCACCACGCCCCCTCCGGCATTTGACTTAGGGTGAAAATGGGATACCATTTCCAGGAGAGCCGAGGTGGTGTTTGAACCCACGTTCTCCCGATTTCAGCGAGACACGAGGTAGCGCGTCAAAATGTCTCCAGGTTGCAAGAACTCTTGAAAAATGTCTGAGGAGGGAAAATCCCCTAATTACTGACGTTTGTCCGGCGATCAGGACTCATCGACAGGGAAGGTGAACTAAGGTTCAGTGGCACAAATAAAACTGACATTAAGGGTGGTGACTCGACAGATGTGTCACTATACACTCCGTTGTGCATGAGGCTGCGAAGCCACAACTAAGGAATGATGGGTCACCATTATACTGTATTTGTACTGGCTACGTGGCGCAGCGGGAAAGTTCTCGCCTGCTGTGTCAAAGATTACAAGATTGATTCCTGACGCAGTCAGTTGGCATTTTAGGGTGCGCAAATGTCAGGGAACCGTGTCAGTAGTTTAACTGGCCCGTTCAAGATCCCCTTTGGGGAAAAATTCCGGTACCCCATTGCCACAGTAGTTATGATAGGTGTACAAGCAACGACATGATTATTATAATTATTATTATTGTTATTATTATTATTATTATTATTATTATTATTATTATTATTATTACCATACATACTCATATACCAGGTGAATCAGCTGCCCCTAATAATATTGTTTTATGCAGCCCAACTAAGGCGTGTTGGAAGGAAGGTCAATAATTCTCTGCTTGCACCCCGTATGGTACTAATGCATTGCAAGCATATCCTGCAAACGATACTGAACAATATTATTTTTCCCTTGTATTAGACTGTAGTGGCATCAAGAGAAAAATAATAGTGTTCAGTATCGTTTGCAGGATATGCTTGCAGTGCATTAGTACCATACGGGATGCAAGCAGGGAAATATTGACCTTCCCGATAACAACGCCAAGTTGGACTGCATAAAACAATATTATTAGGGGCTGCAGATTCACCTGATTTATGAAACGGTAAGGTGTATGTATGAATGTATGTCTACCCCTTATTATTCCCGTTTTCCAACGGGGTCGGGGATGAGATGCGATGGAAGTCTCTGTGTTGGATGGTTTTTACGGCTGGATGCCCTTCCTGACGCCAACCTCATGACAGGAGTTAATGAGAGATGAAATGAATGAAACTGGGCAAGGATGTGGGAGGAAGCGGCCGTGGCCTGTCAGAAAATACCGTCCCAGCATTTGCCTGGAGTTGAAAATGGTGAAACCACGGAAAACCATTTCAAGGACGGCCGACGGTGGGGTCTTGAACCCACGCGTCTACCGAGTCAGCAGAGAGCTTGGCCCCATGACCCTAGCACTGCGCTTTAGCGAGAGTACCCACCACTGTCGGTGCTAAGGTGTATATTCCCAAAACTCTTAAACCAGAGGGAGTTGGAAGTTTCGGTTTGTTCCAAACTCTTACAAATCGTCTCAATAGTACAGGAAAAATCTTCTATTTCTTGAAAATTCAACGGAAATATATTTTATTTGTTTATAAATCGCGTTTAAGCACGACGATAGTCCCTGCCAGAAATGTATCGCATTGAGCCCGCATAAAAGTAAAGCTGGGTGGATAGTATATACACAGGGGGCACTCACAAGTAACCGATCATAAAACTGAGCATTCAAAATAAAGAGAATTACCCGCAACAGTGACGAATTGCACTCTGATTTTATAAATATCGATACTGTTTATAAAGTGCGTTTAAACAAATAAGGAAGACGATAGTCCCTGCCTGAACTGTGTCGCGTCAAGCTCGCATACCAATAAAGCCAGGCGGGTGGTTGAAGCACAGATGAAAGTTCTTACATGGGTCAAGTCAACCCCTGGCACTATACAGCCCATGACGGGCTAAGGCCGACAAGCGTCCACTGCCCAGCCATTTGGCCTGCAGATATTGGGGTGACACGTGATCAGCGCGTCGGGTCCCCTTGGCCGTTAATCTTGGTATTCGTGATTGGGGCGCTGTCTCACTGTCAGACAGCTACTCAATTGTCCTCACGAGGCTGAGTGCACCCCGTTCCAACCCTCACGTCAGTTTAAAAATCCCTGACGGAGCCGGGGATCTTACCCGGGGCGTCCAGGTGAGAGGCAGGCGTGCTACGCCAACACCACGGGGCCGGCTTCTTACATGGGTCCGCTAATTATTATTATTATTACATTTAGACAAAATCTAGGCCTAAGCTCTTGAAGAAGAGTTGAAAATCTATCAGAAAAGTGCCGTGTAAGGAATAGAAATTCGCATAAATATTTACCAATAAATAGACCCGATAATAAAAAAAAGAAGTTCCGTGACGAACTAAAGAGCCTACTTTTCTTAAAATTTAAGATTCGTGCCAATGATTAATCGACATGGATCTATCTAGAATAATGACGAAATTAAGTTGGTAATATCGAAATTTCTAATTAGTTCGAAATACTGTATACCTGGCATAATGTAGCCTAATAGAGCTCTACAGTTGGCAGCCCTGGTGACTGAATATATTCTTAGTTCCATCTCTTAAGGTACAGAATACAAAATTTGGTTGAAGTCCAATGAAGAGCATGGACGTTACATGCAGTTAAACATTGGATCTAACAGCGCGCGTAAAATCATGTTGGCAACAGTGTCATGCATGTATTGGTCAGAAATAATCTGAAATAATATGATCTATTGTTGTGCCAATTTTGAATGAAATCCATTAGTTAGTATAGAAGTTACATGCATTTTAAAATTGGATCTATCAGCAGGCTTAGAATCATGTTGGCAGCACTGACGTATATTAGTTACTCCAAAGTAAACTAGAATGCCAGGTACTATACGTGTGCAAAGTTTAGAGCTATTGGCTTGCATTCTTTCTGATATATTGATATTAGGGTAACAAAAATAGAGACAGCATTTATTAACAGTTGGCAGCCCTGGTTGCTCTTAAGAATACGCATAGTCATAGCTGTTATGGTATACATAGCACATACGAAATTTGGTTGAAATCCCAATGATAGTATGGAAGTTACATGTATTTAAATTTGGACCTCTCAGCAGGCTTAGAATCATGTTGGTAGCACTGACGTATATAAGTTACTCCAAATTAATATAGAATGTCATGTACTGTACGTGTGCATAGTTTAAAGCTGTCGGCTTGCATACTTTCTCATATATATTGGTATTTGGATAAAAGAAATTAAGAGCATTTTTTAACAGTTGGCAGCACTGGTGGTTCATAAGAATACGTTCAGTCATATCTTGTTATGTACACATACAACATACGAAATTTGGTTGAATTCCAATTGATAGTGTAGAAGTCATATGCATTTAAATATTGGACCTATCAGTAGGCTTATAATCATTTTGGCAACACTGCCATGTATGGCCTTCTGGAAATTAAACTGCAATATTATTATCTATATGTGTGCCGATTTTGAAATAGCTCCCATTCATACCTTCCAAGATATCCAACAGGGAGCTCAAATTTCAATTGCGATTTTTCAGCGGTTGGTAGCACTGACATCATTTTCAAATATGGCCGTGAGATATTCAGGTATAGATCTTTACTCCTACCAAATTTTATTTCGATTGCTCCAGCCGTTTAGGAGTTGATAGGGGGGGGGGGACACACACACAGCCAGACAGACAGACAGACAGAAGGACAGACAGACATAAGACTACTTTTTCCTCATTTTTGCAAAATGTGAAAAGTAGGCTAATAATAATATTAGCGTATGGCTCGGGTCCGGGTGCAAGCTTTGTTATTTGACACCCAAAGGGTAGCTTGAATGTCGAATTTCGTTGTTCCTTGAAGCACTATGCAAGTCAAGGTGGTTAGATACCTAAGCACCTTGACACCATAGCGCTTTCTAGTAGAGAAATTAGGAACTTTGTGTTGGCGGAAACTCCCGAGATTAATTTTTCCATTATGAACACGGCCTACTGAATTCAAATGGGTTCTTTGACATGCCAACATCGTATGACGTGGTGTCGCAATTTTTGCCGCCTTTCAAAAATCACTTACCACGGCCAGGAGCGAACCTGCAAGCTTGGGGGGGGGGGGGGGTTGGCAGTCCGACACGTTAACCACTCACCCATCGTGGTAAGCATAAAAAGAAGGAAGAATGCAGTTGAACAGAGTCTGACTCTACTTTACTATTAACACTGTATCACCAAGTGAATGTGCTGAGGCTGAAGGCTGTCGCATACATCCAGCAGCTATCTGGTAGAGGAGCGCAAAGAATCTTACGACCGAAAGATCAAAGGAAGAGAGGGCGTCGAGTATCACCAGTGTTAGACCGTGTATCCAAGATCAAACAGAGGTTCATTGAACTTAAATATACTTATGGTGTGGTTTAATATAGCGAGAGTAGGAACGTCGTTGTTATCAGCCCCCTGTGTGAGATATGTTCGACAACCTGTGTTAATTTGTGTCTTTATTAGAGTGGGTATTTGTAACTGGGCCTGGTTTAGGGTTGTTAGTTATTGTTGCTTTAAGGGGACGAACAATGAGCTCATCTGCCCCTGGGATAGGGTTGTAGATAACCCTCCCTTTGAGCTAGATACTATCCCAGCTTTCACCTGATGTTGAAGAGTGAAACTACGGTAAAAGCATGTTTAGGATTTGATAGAGTAGAATTGCATCTCTGTATTGCTTATATGATATTGAATCTACTCCATTCCAAATATTTCTTCATATCCGAGTAGAAATGGAACCCGAACCGTCAGGAGATGGAGTTCTAACACTCACACCAAGATAGAAGAACTAGGGTGGGAATCTCTGGAAGATAGAAATATGAAATTCAGACTATACGCTATGTTTAGCACTTACACTATACCGCCAGCATGTGGAGAAATAAGCAACCGTCTGAGAAATCCTACCTACTTGAGCAGGGAACATTGCCCTCACAAAGTTAAGAGCTGACCACAGCGGTCAAATTATGTGAAATATTCCTTCATTAATCGTGGTATTGATAATTGGAACGCATTACCTGCCACAGTCATAGAGCCTTTCCCCAAACATACTGATGTGTAGGAGAAGACTGACATTTTGTGTAAATGCCACAATGTAATTACTATAGATTCCAAATTGTGACTTTGTACTATGTGTTAGATATTATTGTTAGTAATTTTCTGTGTTTAGAATTTGCAACCGGAGAATTACGCCCATTTGCAAATAAAGTAAATAAATGAATGAGTGATTGAATTAATGAACCACGCTCGGTGGAGAGACGCTGTAAATTAAATAGTTACTTAATCTCGGTAAATTGAATGGTCATTGAGAGAAATATTGACTTGTCTGATCTTATCTTCCACCTTCATTAATTCCTATTCTAGTTCAATTAATATGACCTAAATCATCTCATGCCTTTGCAACCTATGGGTACCTTACGTTTCTGCTCACATTTCACGCCATTACCAGAGATTGATAGCATTAAGAACTATTTTAGGCTTTCAAGAATTATTTCACACCTATTTTCCCATCCCAAACAAACATTCTTCGATTCCAAGAGAAGCCTCCTCTGAACCTAAACGTAACCGGTATGTGAGGGTTAGGTACGCGAAGGTGTTTGTTGTTGGATAACACTAACAGATATATTCACTTATAGTTGCCTCACTTTCCTGGTTAACCTGCGGCTCGCCTTTGATATCTAGCTGGGCGGATATGTTTACATTCCATGGCATCTGGGGCCATGGCTCTTCCAGCGTGAGGCACAGCGTTGTCAAATTTCCACCGTAGCCACTGAGGAAAAGCAGCGAGACTGGACAGAACTATGTGGAAATGTGCAACATTGGACACTGATACCTGTCGCAGACACAAGCTAGCCACCAGGGCGGGACTTGAGAGTCCACGTGGAGTGATAGAAGAAGCATTCTATTGGTCAACAATCGTCAGTTATTGGTCAGTAGCGAACAATGGTTATTGTCGGCGCGGCGCGTGCTACTGCCTTACGTCTGAATCGCCGCTCGTTAACCAGGAAGGTGAGGGATCTATACCCTGGGCACTGGTTCGTGTGACTTATTCTCTGCCCACATCTCCTATATCCTGTTTTTTTTTTTTTTTTTTTTTTTTTAGCGTATGGCTGTTTTAGTGCTGGGAGTGTCCGAGGACATGTTCGGCTCGCCAGTTTTGCAGCTGCTTCGAGGCGGACACCCAATGGGTGAGCTACACATACCGTTGCGTGTGGAGTGTTGTCTGGGTAGGAAAGTCTGAATGTAAGGGGAAGGAGTTGGAAGGTAGCGGCTGTGGCCTATAGTTAGGGACCAACCCCGGCATTTGCCTGGAAGGAAGATGGGAAACCACAGAAGACCATCTTCAAGGTTGCCAGCGGGGGGATTCAAACCTCCTCGCCTCCCGGATGTGAGCGACTGCCAGCAGTCATGCCGTAACGACCACGGCTACCTCACCCGGTCCTATATCCTGTAATACATAGGAAATTATGCCAAGTGCATGCGACTTCCCATTTATTTAGTCACTCATTGAACACAAAGGCGGCTATACGTTCCACAAGAATACACTATGTCTTGTACGTATTATCTCCCAGTCAACCATTTACTGACCGTCGATTGCAAACAATATTCCACAGACTCGTCTACGTGCTTCTTGGTATCCACAAGGGTGGCAGTGCAAAATATTTTTAGTTAAGTATGGAGGACAATAGAAATACTAGAGTTTGTAACTCATACCAGGCCTATGTCGAATTTGAAGACATGCACCACGCCATTGCTCAGGCTATATGTCCTACGACATATTGCAAATTATGCCGTGTATGTGACTTCTCATTTATGTTTGCCACTCATTGCACACAAAAGGTCTCCGGATCAAGGATGTCCAGGTCTAGATTTCACTGTTTGCAGAATTCCAATAGTTTGGTACCATTCGGTGGAGAAATAAAAAAGAAATAATGCAACATTGGATTAAGAAATTTTCAGTTTAAATGACTATGCATTAGGCCTATACAGAATACAATTATTTTTCGAATGCCTACGTTTCCACCGTCATCACTGAAATATGTTTTGGTACTCTTATTATGAGAATAAGATCTCTGATCTGCCCCTTAGCTCGACAATTACTACCATCTCCACTGCCTTATTCAGTTTAATACAGAGGGCTGCAGTAGTTATTTTCTATCAACATTCAGACACCTCCTACGCTAGGAGGTATTCTCGTAACCCAACGAAATTAGGTCAATATAAGAGTTAACATTTGCATCGGAACGTGGTATGAGGGTGAGATCATGAGTTCCCTGTGATAGCTTTGCAGAGAACTTCTGCTTCACATCTCTACTTAATATAAAACAAAGTCCCCGATTCTTGGATGTCACGGGTAATATCGAGAAACTCTGGATGGATTTTGATCCGGTTTTCACCATTCTGTTAAGGATATCTCGAGGATGATTTCTGTAGAAAATAATTTATTTATGATCAAAGGAAGACGAGCAGTAACGATTTCAGTGGAAAAGTCGAAAAAAACCTGGCGTCTGAGCGCTTTGTAAGCTTACGCTGGGCAAACCGTTAAAAATATCTAAATACTATGAGAGTAAGAATTGTTCAGCATGAAAAGTTCTACAAAGAAGTCCGCGAGAGCATATGTATATCTTCAATACATCGCCCATTATAAGTGTTTTTACGTTTTCATTTCTTCCAACCATGTCCATTCAAATGCTGAGGCGACAGCTTACGAGCTATCAAAGGGCGAGTCTATCACCCCTGTTACAGCCTAACTAGCGGGCGAACCTATTACCCCAGATACAGCCAGCAGCAAACCGTCGAGTCGTGTTGAACTACGACTTCAGAGAAGGGTGGTTGTGTTTGGAGTTTCCCTGGAAGTGTAACTCGGCTTTTCTTCATTTCGCCAGTGAAATTTCCGTCCGCAAAATACACAGCCAAGTTAAGATTGGACGGAAGGGGGATTTGTGTTTCATGCACCTCGTCATTCCCTGGAAGTGTAACTCTTCATTTCGCCTGTGAACGTTCCGTTCCGCAAAATACACACTTAAGTTAAGATTGGACGGAAGGGTGATTTGTGTCTCATGCACCTCAGCATTCCCCTGGAAGTGCAACTCGGCTCTTCTTCATTTCACCTGTGAACTTTTCGTTCCGCAAAATACATAGTCAATTTAAGGTTGGACGGAAGGGGGATTTTTGTTTCATGCACCTCGTCATTCTTAAATTACGTCTGACAAGAATTCGTTATAATTAATAGTCCAGTCAGTGATTTTTAACCATCATGCCGAGATGTAAAACGAATATAGGTCATAGTTCATTGACATCGAAAAAAAAAGCGCTTATCAGGTAACAATGAAACAAAGCAACAAATAATTTCCCGATTGTCACAAGAGAAAGAAAGACTTCGTCCTCGGCTCCTTCAAACCATTGCTCAAAAACACCGTCTGAACGACGATCAGAAACAAGCTTATGACACCATCATATCTAGGATCACTAAGAAGGAAAGTAAGATATTTTTTCTCAATGCCCCTGGAGTCACAGGCAAAATGTTCTTGATTAATTTGTTGCTCGCCAAAGTGAGGCCTGGTGGTAATATTGCTCTTGTCGTCGCATCATCTGGAATTGCAGCCACTCTTTTGGAACAGGGAAGAACAGCACATGCAACGTTTAAACTTCCTTTGAAAGTCAGCAGTAATGATGGCAGCGTATGCAATATTTCAAAACAAAGTAACACTGCCAGTTTAATCCAAAATTGTTCTTTAGTGGTATTGGATGAGGCTACAATGTCGCACAAAACTTCCGTGAAGCTGTAGACAGAACCTAGCGTGATCTAAGGAATCGGGACACACCTTTGTGTGGCTGCACTGTTTTGATCGTCGGAGAATTTTCGTCAAATCTTACCAGTTGTTACCAGACGAATGAGAGCCGACGAAGTGAACGCTTCATTAAAAAGATCTTACATCTGGCTGGATTTAACAAAATTGGCACTCAAAACTAACATGAGAGTACTCTTATCTTCAGAAGATAATAGTCTGTTTGCTAATTTGTTACTTACAGTCGGAAATGGAGATTTACCGGTCATTGACGGGAAAATTACACTCAGTCACGATTTCTGTGTTTTAGTAAGCAGCATTCAAGAATTGCTTGATAGCGTTTATCCTCAAATCCATGACCCATCTAACAAGTCTCATTCATGGTTTAAAGAAAGAGCAATATTATCGGTACAAACGAACAAGTTGTGAAAATGAATGACTCGGTGTTCCCCAAATTCACTGCCCAGGCTCAAGTATATTATTCAGTAGACGCAGTAGTCGATAGTGAGGAAGCTGTTCATTACCCTACAGAATTCCTAAATGCTTTACTTCCTTCCGGCTTGCCACCACACAAGATTATTTTAAAATTGGGAGTGCCTATTATATTGCTTCGTAATTTACACCCACCAAATGTATGCAATGGGAGGTGGTTGGTAGTGAAAACTTTGAAAAACTGTTTCATTGAAGCAACTATCTTAACTAGCTGTGATACAGCAGAAACGGTCTTAGTACCCAGAATCCCTATGATTCCTTCAGATTTGCCTTATCATTTCAAACGAGTACAACTCCCAGTAAGAGTCTGCTTTGCCATGACTATAAACAAAGCACAGGGTCAGACACTTAGCGTGACTGTAATTGATCTCAGTGGAGAATATTTTTCTCATGGAAAACTTACGTGGCTCTTTCGCGTGTTACATCAAATCTTTTCGTGTTTATTCTTGGAGGGAAAACGACTAATGTCGTATACAAGGAAATATTTTAAGACCTCGGTTAAAAGTAGCCTATCACCTTGCATTCATAACTGTTCCCGGGCGAAGCCGGGGCGGGTTGCTATTTAATATATAATTGGTGAAGAGAAATTTATTAAAGTTGAATTTACGTAGCCCAATTAATTGTATTTTGGCTGATAATTACCATTAAAAGTATTTTAATTGAATTGCAACATTCTATAGTTGTAGTCGTGTAATATCATCCTGCTCATTCTTGCTATTTGGGTTTCATTAAAGATGATTTAACATAATTTAAGAAATCATAACTTCATTTCCCAGACCTTGTTTTTCTTTTCAGTATTGATCAGTTGAGAATTTGGAATAATTGGTTTAAGGGCTACATATTATGAAGCAACATTCCCCACGGCACCCAGCTACATTAAATGGTTATTTAGTAGCGGCGATGTTAATGAACAATATACTCGTTCCAGTAATGTTAAGATAATACTATCATATGTGAACACTGAGTGAAACGGTGTTAATTTACAGCGAGTGGAACAGTCCAACTCAGTGGATTTAAATTAACTACTGACATGCTAAAATATCACACAGGCATGTTTGATAGACAGATGACAAGAGGTAAAACAAACCAGAAGCGCACAGTTCCCGCGAGTGACGTAGTATTTCCTCAATTCTTTGATGTTACAGATATGGCAAAGGTTTGTGTTCGGATAGTATTTAGCTTGCGTTGCTTTGAATACCATTGTCTGTAGCTATACATTTAATGTGCATATAAAAGTTACTTCATGCTTGTAAGGGGGAAGATCTCATTTTAAACCATATGGATATACATATACCAGGTGAATCAGCTGGCCCTAATAATATAGTTTTATGCAGCCGAACTAGCGTTGTTATCAGGAAGGTCGATATTTCCCTGATTGTATCCCGTATGGTACAGGTACGAATGCACTGCAAGCATATCCTGCAAACGATACTGAACACTATTATTTTACCTGGTAGTATTCTGTAGTCACATTGATTATACAGTCATCACAATAACACAGGTTAGCAGACATATTCCACACATGGTTACATAACCACGAAGTTTCAAAGCCCAGGGCACCAACGGTTAATCATTGAAATTTCAGCATTTCATCCTGTGATGAATTCTCAGATTGTTTAGGCGAAAGATGAAAACAAAATGCTCGGAGTAGCAACTAAGCAGCTCTGGGCGAAGATCTGAGCATTATCGTCGCCAAAATATGGAAAATAAGCTTTCAAGACGTAAATACCATAGCGCCTTTGGATCACATCATACAATTTAATGATTTTCTCAACAGATAATAATAATGATATAATAATATTCAGGGAGTCTTTAGATTATAACGAGGATGACTAAATCAAGTTTTTAGTGTGGGCCTAGGTATTGAGAAATGCTACAGGCAGTTGTGTTTCTATTTTTTTGATCTAGAGAAAGCGTAAGGTAGAGGATCAAGGGAATTGATGCTAAGAATCCCGAGGGATTATAAAATCAAAGGAGGGCTGCTACAGCCAATCAAAAGAATGTATGTTGATAATCAGGGTGTATCGAAAGTTGATGGTAGGATGAGTTCTTGGTAGAAAGTTGTTACAGGAGTCAGGCAAGACTGTCATTTCTCACAAATACTGTTCATTGTGTACAGAGTGGTTCACCCAACTAACGCGTATTATCATAGTTATCCTAAAAAACGTTACTACCTGCTCCTGTACTGCCTTACTAAACCGTTCATGCTCGCGAATATAGTGAAAATTATTAGCAGTAGTGTTATTACAATGACTCAAATTATAATGAATGTTTAAAACGATCAGAGCTGCAATCAACTCTAGCTTACGTTTGGTCAGAATGTGTAAGTAAGGACTATGAATAGATTCCACACGTGCTAGTCTTACACCATGGCTCTCGATAGTTTACGTTGGTAAATTATGTATCGCTGCTCTTGCTTCGGCCAAGTTGCTGGTGGCAGGTTTGCTTCCCAGGCTGGTACACTTTCATACGCTTAATTCCATTGGCAGTGAATGCACTATGCGAGTGAGTTTTATTTGGTTCTGTAAAGGAACTCTTTTTCCGATAGTTTGTTGTAAAGTTGGACGACGGCATTCTGGTGTGTTGGTAGGAAGCAGGATATCTTGCATAAACAGTGTAACATATGTACAGATGTCGACCACATTGATTTGTACGGATTTCAACAGATTGACACGCCTCGGTGAGCAGTTGCCGAAGGTGAACAGCGTCTACAGATTCCTATGCATACACTATCTGCTTGAAGTGACCCCACGGGAAGAACTCAAGGGCGTAAGATTGACTGCGAATGATCTAAAGTGACATTGAACGGTCCTTCCCTTCCTATCCATTTATTTGGATATGTTACATGAAGAGGGTTCCGGATGACTACAAATCCGTGAGATGGGGACCCGTTCAGTAGCCACCATAGTCATAATCGCTCGAACAGTGGTACGTACTTCAGCAACTGTGGTAGTTCATTTCGAAGAAAAGGAAGGTATTGTGCTCCCGTTAGATGGCCGTCGAAGAAATATGGTTCGATTAGATAGTGACCTAAAATCTTACTCCGGACATTTACACCCCAATGCACCCGAAAGAGGATTCTCCGTGCTCCAATAGTGCGTATTGCGCGGTTCACGGTGCCATTTTTGGGAAATCCAGATTCGTCTGTAAACAGGACTCTTGACACAAAAGCTACATTACTCAAACTACGTAACAGTGGCGGCTGGCGGGTAATTGTTCTGGATGTTGCACTGTAGCTCATTCGTCACGAATGGCACAGTCCAGAGAACATCGCATTAACCTCGGGATCGAATGGATTATAATTGAATTGCTTCACGAGAACAAAACAAGGTAAGCTATACACGAGGGTCGGAAAGAACCGCACGCACAAATTACATTGCAAGACAATCGTATCGATAGTAGACGTAGAATCTTGGATATCCTCATCCGCCTCTCCCACCTTGTTGCAATTAGCGGAAAACGATCAGTCAAGTTAACTCTTGGGATAGGACTTTGCCACTCCCTCCAGTATTGTGATCTGTTCGGTGCTCAAGCCTGGCTACATCCACACGGTGAGCCCTCCAATACTGATGGCGCTGTTTGCTTTCTCAAACAGTTCACAGTATTACAAGATTTCATGAATTATTAAATTTAAAGTCGCCTCCGTAGCGTAGCGGTCAGCATGGTTAGCTGCCGCCCCGGAGGTCCTGGATTCGATTCCCGGCTCTGCCACGAAATTTGAAAAGTGGTATGAGGACTGGAACGGGGTCTACTCAGCCTCGGGTGGTCCAAATGAGTAGAGGGGGTTCGATTCCCACCTCAGCCATCCTCGAAGTGGTTTTCCGTGGTTTCCCACTTCGTCTTCGGGCAAATGCCGGGATGGTACCTTCTGTAAGGCCACGGCCGCCTCCTTCCCTCTTCCTCGCCTATCCATCCCAATCTTCCATCCCTTCCCATCCCTCATGAGGCCCCTGTTCACTTTGCAGGTGAGGCCGCCTGAGCGAAGTGCTGATCACACCTCCCCAGTTGTATCCATTCCGACCAGATGTTCCAGGCTCCAGGACACTGCCCATAGAGGCGGTAGTGGCGAGTTCCCTCGCTGAGTCCGTGGCAACCACCAACCTAGAGGGTAAATTGACTAAATAAAATAAAATAAAAATTAAATTTAAAGAAATATAACATGTAACAGGAAGCGTATAGCTTTTTATTGCTAAAAGGGTATTATTCCTATTACTGTATTATTATTTGTATTGAAAGAAATCTGTTCGTTGTGGAGCACTGCAACATTGTTGCCCGTCATCACTGCTGCACAATGCCCATTGACAAAATGTTACTCGCGCATCGAAATACGTCTGTGTATATGCTGGTGTAACTGCAGATGGTATGGGTGAAATTTATTTGTTACGCAGTATTTGTACGACTGATGACCAGCGAATGTTTGTCTGTTGTGCAACTGTCCATGACCTACTGTAATATGAGGATTATTCTGGACGGCGTCCAAAACAGCCTCTTCACTTGGAGTTACAGGAGTATCTCTAAGAGGACGTGCCCTTCCAAGAGTTCCAGTTAGCCGTAACCTTTGTTCAAGGTTGCGGAGCGTAGTGGTAGTCTGTAATCTTCTGTCAGGAATACTCTCGTCATACAGGTGTTGCGACTAGATCTCTTCCTTCATATTCCACGAATAAACAAAAAAAAGGAAGCTTGTAGTTTAACGTGACCGTTAATCTCACGATCATAAGCCACGGGACCTCCGTTTTACGTGGAATCCGAACCACAGGACATGGCATTTCACATCGAAAATCTCACATGCATTGACCGGGAATCGAACCCGGTCCGCCTTGGTGAGAGGCATACAGCTTGACCGCTGCGCCACCACGCCCCCGACGAATGAACAACATTTCAACGTACTCGTCACTGGGATAAATTGTGATTGAATGAAAACGTGATATGGCCTGGTGAGCGTGCATAAACATTGTTTGTGCGTTAAAATGGGCCACGATCCTTCGTTGCAAAAAATGCGTAAGGTTGGAATTGAACCAGTGTCATCGGCTTTTAACCGCTTCCGCCACAAACGCAACATACTTACTGTATGCTCGGAGTGTAAAACATAACTACGGCTCTTCCTCCTCGACAGTTAATATCCTGGTCAGTGTTGTTAAATTTGGTTTACGGTGTTCAGTTTACTTTCTATCACCATAGATCACGCGGTATAACCTACTAATTTGATCGTATTTTGTCCATACATTAGCAAACATTCAAAGTACTTTTCACAGGAAAACATCGTGTATGAATGCATAAGTATGGTGAAGTGACGTAATACGGTTTATTTCAATCAATTACCCTCCACGCTCGGCTTGACCCACGGACTATGCGAGAGATAATTCCCTCTACCGTCGCAAGAACGGTGTCTGGTAGCTGTACACACTTCGTCAGCGGATACAACTGGAGATGGTGACAGGCCGTTGGCCCAGGCGACAACTGAATTGGGTTTAAATAAAGAGGGGTCAGGGATGGGAGTTTGGAAAGGAGTCAGTCATGGACCAGTTGAAAGGAAACATCCTGGTATTTGCTTGGTGGGCACACAGCAATATCAACCATCGGGAGGAATGTAATATTAGTTGGGTTTCTTGCAACTAAATAAAAGAGGCTGGTGGATCACTCTGTATATGGATCGTTTTTGCTCAAGGGCACAAACTGGCTGTGTGTGGATTTTATTCTGTAAAAACCCGCTAAGCAGTTTTGCTTTTGCTGTTGAACTGGTTGTATTGACAGACTGTGTACTCTCTGAGGATGGTAGTACAGAGAAAGTGATGGAATCATGGTGTAGAAATGCTAATGCAGTGAGTTCTCAATTGCGATATACTGTATTCTGCAAGAAAAAAGTTAGTGTAAGAATGAAAATCCTTCTACATCACTCAGTATTTTGATCAACCTCGCTGTATGGTAGCGAGAGCAGGGTGGATTTAGGATATCTCATACATAAGCTGGAGGTAGCTGATTTGGGGATAGTCCGAATGCTTGCTGGGAAAAATGAACAGATACCGGGTGAGTTAGTCGTGGTCGTTACGGCACGACTGCTGGCAGTCGCTCACATCCGGGAGGCGAGGAGGTTCGAATCCCCCCCGCTGGCAATCTTGAAGATGGTCTTCTGTGGTTTCCCATCTTCCTTCCAGGTAAATGCCGGGGTTGGTCCCTAACTATAGGCCACAACCGCTACCTTCCAATTCCTAGTCCTTACATTCAAACATTCCTCCCTAGACAACACTCCACACGCACTTGTAGCTCACCCATTGGGTGTTCGCCTCGAAGCAGCTACAAAACTGGCGAGCCGAATATGTCCTCGGACAATCCCGGCACTAAAAGCCATACGATAAAAAAATTAACAGATACAAGTTAAGTTTGCCAAGAAGACCATAAAAGGGGCTGTTCATATGAGTCGACTTAGTTGGTGAGGCCACGTGATGAGAATGCAAGAGGAGAGATTGCCTAAGAGGATAATGAACTCGGCTACAGAGGATAAGAGAAGCTGAGATACACCTAGGAGACGATGGTTGGATGCTGTGTTTAAGGATTTCAAGATGAGAGGTGTAGGTGCAGAGGAAGCTGCAGTGCCAACTGCTTATAGGGGATCATGAAGGTTACCTGTTCGCAAACAGAGGCTTGTAGACGAGACTGGACTGTATATTGGATGGAAAAACCGCCTCAAATCAAAATGATTTATGGAAAGAAAATAATTTTCAAACGACCTCATGGTTTAGAGGCTGGAGTTAACAGTTGCAATTACTGAGGTCTCGGATTCTATTCCCTGCTCTGAAAATAACTTAAAACACAATTCTGGTCTGATACAGGACATGGTGATACCACATTGGTATCTGCAGGATGCTGTAGCAAATGAGGGAGAACAAACAAAATGGCCACCCTACTGCACATAATCTCCTACTGTGGATCCCTGATTAGTTGTCCCTTTTAAAGAAGAATTCTAATCACATTGCCTACAGTGTGTTCTTTTCTGACATGGTATTTTGATTTTCAGATTAATAATGAACAAAAAATAATGTTATTCAGAACAGCACTGTCTTCTGTGGTCTCGGGTTATGTATGGAGCCTTGCGATTCAGATGCCCTGGGTTCAATTCCCGGCTCTCGCAGGACATTTAATTCAGGTTTCAGTGATCTACCAAAGTACAATCAGCCTCGTGAGACAATACTGAGAAGATAATGGTTCAATTCCCATCTCAACTGTCGTAGAAGTGATTTTCGTGGTTTCCCACCTCTACTCCAGGCAACTAGCAGGATAAGTCCAAACTTAAGGCCATGGTGTCCTCTGTCCCAATCCTAGCTTCAGCTACAAATACCCACACTAGTACATCACAATAACAAAGTATATCAGACAGGTACCGTACACACCCAAGTACACGTGGTTTTGTGACCACGATGTTGCTATGTCCCTAAATGAATCAACAACAACAGAAATACCATCTGTTAAAGGAGCTGTGTTAAAGAAACGGCGAAGGTATTGTTGTTGTTGATTCTTTAAAAGGGCTTTGCGATATCGTGATCATGTAGCCCCGTTAACTTGGGTGTGTGTAGAATTTGTCTGATAACCTCTGTCACTGTGATATCAGTACTAGTGTGTGTATTTGTAATTGAGGTTGTATATGGGTAGGAAGCAGCCGTGGCCTTAAAATAAGTACCATCTTGGTATTTACCCAAGATAGAAGTGGGAAATCAAGGAAAACCACTTTGAGAATGACTGCGATAGCAATCGAACCCGTTTCTTCTCAGTTTTGCCTCACAGGGCTGAGTGTACCCCGTTCCAGCCCTCAGACCAGAATGAAATTCCTGGACAGACCCGGGAATTAAACCCAAGCCTCCGCTTCAGCAGCCAAGAATGCTAGCCGCTACACTATGAGGTGGACTAAAACGGCGGAGTGCTCCAATGTTTCTCTAGATGGGTGTTTCACCATTCCATTAAATCTACAGTACATAGAAAGGACATTTATATTCCAAATAACAATGGAAAATTTTGATCACACCAACACCTTCATAGATAATTCTTTTTTGGCGGGGAAGGGGAGGAGCGTTAATTTTCATTTTAAGGGCAATAACAAGGAAATCATCTGTCTTTGAACTTTGTACAGCTGTGAAAGTGAAGAACACACTTCAGGAAACAGGAAATTATTTTACGAAGTTTCGATGGTCATAGCTTTTGTTATGGAATCGCCAGGCAAGTCAAACACTTGGTGTACGCCTTGAACAAGGGGAGAGATCGGCTGTTCACAGCCTCTGTTGTCGACTGGTCACACATCTGAATGGCTATAAACATCATTTTCAATCCATTGGAGCAACATTCTATTAGTGGTTTAGACCGCAGAATACTATCCCACATGTACGCATCGAATAGGTCAAACTGATACAGTGGGCTAGAATCATCCAATAAGCAGTCAAACCTTCAGATCAATATTCTCCCTACATCAAACATTCATTATATTTAGTTGGCCGTGTTGTGCAGGGAGGTATGTAATTGTTTTGATTCTCACCACTATCTGTACGCATTCTCCTGGTGTGAACATGTTTCACTCAGAAGACATTCCAATCAACTCGGAAATGTTATACAGGGTCTTTATATTTGCTTGGCTAGGACATTCTCGCTCACGCGCTCAGACAGTGACGGCTCAGTTGCCGGCTGCCGCGCGCGCGTATGTTCGGCAGTATACGGTGCTTTAAATCAGTATCATACATTTTTACTCACTATGTTTACAGTAGATGCTGAAAATGTTCACCATCCGCTGCCAAACATAATCGGCATCTTCTTATGAAGTTTCTGAGTTATCCGGTTAATTTTGCTTCAGTAAGGAAATAACGACCTTAACGTCTATTTTTCTTGTTTACTGAACCTGTACGTTTGGATCTCAAATTAGCCAGTTGTTTTATTGTCCAATTTATAGGATTGGGTATCCCTGGAAATTTCACTCAAAACTTTTGTCTTGTTCTAGCGCACGATTTCCTGCACTTTTATGTACGTATTGTGCAGATATACACGTTCACTTAACGAATATTTCACGCGAGGCATTACAGCACTATACACAATCACAATAAAACTACTGGCTAAGAGATTCAAACGTACAGGTTCAATAAACGATAAAAAAAATAGACGTAAAGGTCGTTATTTCCTTAGTGAAGCTAAATTAACCGGAATAACCGGAAACTTCATAAGTAGATGCCCATTATGCTTGGCAGCAGATGAAAAACATTTTCAGCATCTTCTGTAAGCATAGTGAGTAAAAATGCATGATACTGATTGTAAGAACCAACTCTGCCGTACATACGCGCACGCGGCAGCCGGCAACAGAGGCGTCACTGGCGGCGCGCTTGAGCGAGAAAGTCCTAGCCAAGCAAGTATTAAGACCCTGTACTATAACTACTCTCTCTAAAAAAAACATACTATTCTGCCAACCACGAGAGATCTGCTACACTATCGATGTTTTCACATGCCAAATGAAAGAACTACATCATTGCTTCTGTAAAATGCGTACATAATTAACACACCGTATTCTATATCCCAATAACTGGTTTGCCAATGCTGACATTTCCTGGCTCCCATGTGTATAATTTAGAGTATGCCTCTTTGTACTGTCAGTTGTAACTCTTCAGTCGGTCAACACGAATTTGCCCAATGACTGGGCGGGGTACATTGTGTATAATATATGCTAAATAAGTAAATAACACTCCTGGAGAACATTACATGCATTAATTACGATCACTGTTATAATGGGGCAATGTAAGGATTACGCTTTTCGACCTTCAAGCGGTCATATTCAGATTCTGATCACTGAGATAAGTAACCATAGCCTATACATGATAGAATTCAAGCGCTTGCTCTAATTTTATTTTATTTTATTTTATTTTATTGTGTTGTTCTAACTGTGCTGGCCCCGTGGTGTTCGGGTAGCGCGCCTGCCTCTCACCCGGAGCCCCCGGGTTTGATTCCTGGCTGCGTCAAGGATTTTAGAAACTGACGTGAGGGCTGGAACGGGGTGCACTCAGCCTCGTGAGAACTTCTACTCCATGTGAATTCCGGAATGGTCCCTAAATGAAGACTCCGGTCACTTCCTACCTAAATCCTAGTCTCAAGTACAAAGGCACACTAGTATAGCTATCACAAGGACACATGTTATCAGACATATTCTGCACACAACACAGTACATGGACTACATGGCCCATTAATAAATTAACAACATGATACTCCGATATTAGGAAAAGTGCGGGACAGAGCTACATTGATGCACACAACAGAAATGTTCATAGCAAGGATTAAGAAATAAGTGATGGCCTCCATTCTAATTTACATGTCAGTGCAGAGTGTTGTGAAAAGTCTGTGTGAAATTCTCTTCCTGATTAATGGTGATGGCGAAAAATGTTCGTCGAAGTGCCCGTATAGTAGCGTTTGTAGGGTGAGCCGATACGGAGCAGCGCATCCCTTTAACGAAGTTGCACGCCACACCACAACCCATCGATAATACACGACGCTATTTATAACGATCCATTTGCGGAAAGGGTTTAATTTGAACGGCCACATACTGCCAATTAAGGAAATTTAGGAATCAATGTATTTGTACACGTTGTAGAACTCGATTTAACACATCAGATATGAAAAGTCACTACAGGAAAAACTCACCTATGCTTTTGTATTGCATTCCATTATAATATTATTATTATTATTATTATTGTTATTACTGTTATTGTTTTTAATATTATTATAATAATAATTATCACTAGTTGAAACCCGTCATAACATGACGGTCATTGGGAAAATATTTACTGAAAGATTTTCTTATATGCATTCTTTGTATGATTACAGAGAAAGATCGAATTTGCAACATATAGCTGGCCATGACTGAAACCTTGATGAGGCAGAGTTTCCCCTTGCGCTTTATTGTTTGTGATAAAGTATGCCAAGTGATTGGAAATTGGTGCCTCTAAAAAGACAATGGAAGTGTTTTATCGGACGGTGTTAAATCAAGTCGAAGGATTAGAACTCTCTGTCCAATATTATCTGCACTTATTATTTCCAAATCCAAGCAATTTTCATACATACTTCTTACAATTTATCTGGCACCATTTAGGAGCCCTAGGAAATGTTCAGATTCCTAAGGAGCATAACTATGGCTCGGACATTTAGAGTTAGGATTTGTGGAGGCAACTCACTTAATTTCGAGGAATTCAAGAATTCTGTAGGAAATTGAATTAGCTGCCTTTGATCTTCATTATTTATCTGTTAACGCTGGTGTATATTTTGGTTACATTAGTGTTTAAAATATATATATGGCAACGTAAATCGCGCAGAATTCCTTATTTTACGGGAATGCTAAGAGTGAATTTTTTTTTGAAAATGTTATAGCAATAGCAAGAAAGAATAATACGGAAATAAAAAGAACTTGTCGGAGGTGGGATTCGAACTCCTTCCATTGTGCGGTGCATGAATTAAGAGTCTTCGACGCTACCAGCTGAGCTACCAAATCCCTGGACACGCTGCGCAATATTAAGTTAGTTAAACTTAATATTAAGTTAGTTAAAAAACATACACACGCAACTGTCAGTTTACTTTTTTCAACATTTCCTGTCTTTTATTATTCTATTCCGGTATATATCGTGGAAACATCATAAATAATGTTCCCCTCCTTTATAATTCTTATAAATAACTATCAAATTAAAACGCGGTGTCTTCGGACTACCATGTCTGTCATGACGCAAGGCGATTGTGCGCATGCGTGTGTGGCAAGAATTCTGAATTTTTGTTTGTTAATTTAAAACTAATCTGTAAAATATTTGTTTATTTTAAAGATACTGTGCAAATCTACAGGCCAAGAGCTTACGTCACATTGCTCTACGAAGTGAGTCAGTCCTGCCGTTCTCTCAATCTCGCGGTAACAAAAAAACAGCTAAGCGATTTAAATATATAGACTAGTTGAAACCCGTCAATACATGACGGCCAATAAGAAAATATTTACTGAAGAATTTTATTATATACGTTCTTTGTACAATTATTTTTTGGCACTATTGAAACTTTAAGGGCGTCGAAAGATTGCCCTCTAGACACTGCAACATACTGCTGGCCATGATTGAAAACTTGATGAGGCAAATTGAGACCTATACGTTCCATAATTCCCCCTTGAGCTTTATTGATTGTGATAAAGTATGCCAAGCGAATCGGAAAATGTTGCCTCTTAAAAGAAAATGATTGTTTTATCCGGTGGTGTTAAATCAAGTCGAAGGATTAGACCTTTCTGCCTAATTTTAACTGCACTTATTTCCAAATCCAAGCATTTTCATGCATATTTCATATAATTAATATGGAATTTTAACTGCACTTATTATTTCCAAATTCAGGCAATTTTCGTACATATTTCTTATAATTAATATAATTAATATGGTAGCATTTAGATGCCCTTAGGAAACTTCAGATTTCTCAGGAGCATATCTATGGGTCAATCGTTTGGAGTATGTGGAAGCAAATCACTTAATTCCAAGGAATTCAAGAATTCTGAGGAGTCAAATATATACAACTGGCCGCAGGAACCGTCGCTTATAATTTTGGAATATACATTAACGAAGTTCTCCCTTAAATTCCTTGAGATATCATTTCCAGTGAAAAATTGTTGCAGTCTGTCAAATATTTTATATTTAGGAAGATTAATTTTGCCATTACAACACCAACGGTCAAAGTAACCAGGCGTAGATTTCTCGCTACAGAAATACAGTGCAGAACAATGTTTACATTTGTTCGTCAAGGACCATACACTTTACGGCATAATATCTGGAATTGTTTCTGAAATGGCATTTTTATATTAGATTTTAAAAGTGGCTTCGTATTTTCTACGATTTCCCACTTTTTTGTGGCTAATGTTCTTTTTCGTCAAATGGGTATATTTATTGCAGCATTTCTCTCCAAATTAACGTCATATTCAATAACACTATAGTGGCCTGCATCAACGCAGCCGCCAAATATTAAATGGCAAATAATACTTCCATTGCCAAAATCAACAGCGTGGTTAGACTCATTGTTATGTACTCTAAACAAATGATCAATAAACAATAATATTCACGTATACAATGAAGTTCAGATACTTTCATTCTCAAGTTTGTTGCTGATGAGAATGCGATGATACTGATCGCCAATAATAAAATCCTTATAATTATTCTTGCCAGCAAAAATTTTTGCAATTTGCTTGCAAACGCAGCTCAGGAGAACATCCTGCATTTTGGAATAAACAGTACGAAACTGCTCTAAATAAGCAATTTCCATCACCTGATGTAGGTACAATCCTTTGCATTTCCATGACAGTAAATTAAGCAAGGGAGCATACTTCGCCAACTACTGGAATGAGCATAGACTCACTTCGACAGCCACCGTAATGGAGGGAGTTTAAGAGTTAGACTATATGCTCACCACATCCCAGATTGTCGGTCGTCAATTCCTTATTCCCCACTTGAATTACAAATGCACACATCAGTACAGCCATCACAATAACACAGGTTATCAGAGAAAATTTTATACACACACACACACCAAAGTAGATGGGGTTGAATGACCACGATGTCTAGAGTCCATCAAATGAATTATATTCGTCAATTGTCTCTCATGGCGAAAGCGATTGAGGCCATCTTTTATTTAATAATTTAAAAGTATATGGCAATGTAAATCGTGGAGAATTCCTTCCTGTACGGGAATAATAAAAGTAAAATATGTTAAGACAATGAATTACCAATAGCCAGAAAGAATAATTAGGAAATAAAAATACATGTCTGAGGTGAGACTCCTTCGACTATGCAAAATTCATTCCTGGGTCCGCAATGTTACCCCTGAGCCACCCAGTCAACAGACTTCTAAATCAATATTAGGTTACTTAAACAACAAACGAACTCAAATGCCCGTTGAAGTTCTTCAATCCCCTCTTTTTAATTCTCAAATAGATCACACTACGATACGGTGAATCCTTTATCCACCATTTCTCTCGAACTGTAATTCTGGTCTGAGGGCTGGAACGGGGCGCACTCTTGAGGCAAAACTAAGAAGGGCAAGGTTCGATTCCCATCTCAACAATCTGGGATTTGGTTTTCCGTGGTTTGCCACTTCCACTGCAGGTGTAATTCTGGTCTGAGGGCTGGAACGGGGCACACTCTTGAGGCAAAACTAAGTAGGGCAAGGTTCGATTCCCATCTCAACAATCTGGGATGTGGTTTTCCGTGGTTTGCCACTTCCACTGCAGGTAAATACCGGGATAGTTCCTAACTTAAAGCCTCGGTCGCCAATTTCCCATTCCCCACTTTAATTACAAATGCACACATCAGTACAGCCATCACAATAACACAGGTTATCAGAGAAAAATTTGACACACACCAAAGTAGACAGGGCAGAGTGACCACGATGTCTGAGTCCAACAAATGAATTATGTTCGTCAATTGTCTCTCATGGCGAAAGCGATTGTGGCCATCTTTTATTTAATAATTTAAAAGTATATGGGAACGTAAATCGTGGTGAATTCCTTACTTTATGGGGATAATAAAAGTAAAATATGTTAAGACAATGTATTACCAATAGGCAGAAAGAATAATTGAGAAATAAAAATATATGTCGGAGGTGGGATTCGAACTGCTTCAATTGCGCGATGCATAAATTAAGAGTTTTGAACGCTACCGTCTGAGCTACCGAATCACTGACAGAAGAGTGCAATATTAAGGTACTTAAAGAACATTCTCACTCAACAGTCGGTATAAGTTCTTCTACATTTCCCGTCGTTTATAATATTCTATTCCTGTTTATATCGTGGAAACTTCATAATCAATATTCCCCTCCTTTATTATAATTCTTTTAAATAACTATTACATTCAAACGCGGTGGACATCCGCCATGTCTGTCATTAACCAAGATGATTCTGCGCATGCGCTTGAGCCAATAATTTTGCAGTTTTGTTTGTAAATTTAAAAATATGTGGTAACATATTTGTTTATTTTAAAGACACTCTGCAAATCTACAGGCCTACAGCTTTCGACAGATTGCTCTACGAAGTGAATCGGTTCTACCGTTCCCTCAAACTCGCGGTAACAAAAATCAGCTTAGTGTTTTAAATATATAGATTATATTTATTATTATTATTATTTATAATAATAATATTTACGTATGTTCATGCTTTCAAATATTAAACTACAATGTAATATGAGTTTTTTTAGTCGTTTACCCTCCAGGTTGGTGGAACCCACGGACCCAGCGAGGGAACTCACCACTACCGCCTCTATGGGCAGTGTCCTAGAGCTGGGAACATCGAATCGGAAGGGATACAACCGGTGAGGTGGGATTGGCACCTCGCCCAGGCGGCCTCACCTGCAAAGCGAACAGGGGCCTCATGAGGGAAGGTAAGGGATGGTGAGGATGGATAGGCAAGGAAGAGGGAAGAAGGCAGCCGTGGGCTTGAAGAAGGTACCATCCCGGCATTTGCCCGAAGACGAAGTGGGAAACCACGGAAAACCACTTCGAGGATGGCTGAGGGGGAATCGAACCCCCTCTACTCATTTGGGCCACCCGAGGCTGAGTAGACCCCGTTCCAGTCCTCGTACCACTTTTCAAATTTCGTGGCAGAGCCGGGAATCGAACCCAGGATCTCCGGGGCGGCAGCTAACCATGCTGACCGCTACGCTACGGAGGCGACATGAGTTAATACAATATATTATATTCATTGGAAGCATGCAAGTATGCAATATATGACAGATACTCTAATATGTGAATAGTCTCTGTTATCGGACGTGTGAAGGGTGTTAAACTAAACAACACGCAAACCCTCAGTTACCTACACAGCTTTAGGATATGACGAGAACAAGTGAACATGGGTAGATTTTCTGGAGAAATTAAAGGAAGGAGCAATCAGTAGACACTTGGACTCCATGTTTGCCCCACACATGCTTAAAGCTTATGAGCATTTGCTGTACCATTCCTTTTGCTGCCTTTCAGTCTGTAAACATCATAGTTATCGAGGTTCATGTGAACCCGTCAGGAAATGTAAGTGCACAATAAACACATACAAATATATTTTTATCAAATAGAAATCGCAATTTCAGAATGGAGGCGTTTATTTAACACTTACAATCCGACCGGGCTTCGTCCGGGAACAGTTATGAATGCATTACGTGATAGCGCTTTTTTCCAATGTCAATGAACAACGACTAATATCCGTTTTACGTCTCGGCATGATGGGTTAAAATCACTGACTGGACTATTAATTATATTATCATGGAGATGCATGTGCAACAAAATCTTATCAGACGTAATTTAAGAATGGCGAGGTGCATGAAACACAAATCCCCCTTCCGTCCAATCTTAACTTGACTGTGCATTTTGCGGAACGAAAAGTTCACAGGCGACATGAAGAAAAGCCCAGTTGCACTTCCTGGGAAACTTCAAATATAACCACTCATTTAAAGTTTTTGACTCAACACGACTCGACAGTTTGCTGCTGGCTGTATCTGGGGCAATAAGCTCGTCCGCTAGCTAGGCTGTAATTGGGATGATAGACTCTCCCCTAGCTAGCTCCTAAACTGTCGCCTCAGTAACTGAATGGAGATTGTTGGAAGAAATGAAAACGTAAAAACACTTATAGTAGGCGATGTATTGAAGATGGAGATATGCTCTCCCGGGCTTTTTGTAGAACTTTTCATGCTGATCAATTATTACACTCATAGTATATAGATATTTTTAACGGTTTGCCCAGCGTAAGCTTAAAAAGCGCACGAACGCCAGTTTTTTTCGATCTTTTCACTGAAATCGTTAGTGCTTGACTTCCCTTGGTCATAAATAAATAATTTTCTACGGAAACCTTCCTCGAGATATCCTTTACAGAATGGTGAAAACCGCATCAAAATCCATTCAGTGGTTCTCGAGATTATTCGTGACATCCAAGAATCGGGGACTTTGTTTTGTACTAAGTAGAGATTATACGCCAATCAGTATAATTTAATCTATACTAATATAATAAAGCTGAAGAGTTTGTGTGTTTGTGTGATTGTGTGTTTAAACGCGCTAATCTCTGGAACTACCAGTCCGAATCGAAAAATTCTTTTTTATTTGATAGCCAGATTAAAGAGGAATAGTTTAGGCTATGTAGCATTATGCTACACCTCCCAGGTAACCTTAAAGATTGATTTTTGTTCAGTAAGTCGGTAGAACAAGCGCTCCCGAACAGCTCTATCCACATGCGCTGGCGTTATGGTTATTGATACGTACACCGTTTCACCTATCTGAACCAAAATTTGTATACTTACCCTTTGGAAGCCTGATGGTAACACTGTCCACGTGAAATTTATGACAGACCAGTCCATTCCCTGCATTTAGGCCCTTTCGTTCAAATCTTCACCTCTTCCCCGATCAGAACCAAACTTTGTATACTTACCCTTTGGAACCCTGCGAGTGACACTGTTTATATGAAATTTCGGACAGACCACTCCATTCCTTGCATTTAGGCCTTTTGGCACAAATCTACACCGTTTCACCGATCAGAACCAAAATCTGTATACTTACCCTTTGGAACCCTGCGAGTAACACAGTCTGCAAGAAATTTCGAACAGACCAGTCCAATCCCTGCATTTAGGCCCTTTGGCACAAATCTACACCCTTTCACCAATCTGAACCAAAAGTTGTATACTTACCGTTTGGAACCCTGCGAGTAACACTGTGTACATAAAATTTCGGACAGACCACCCCATTCCCTGCATTTAGGCCCTTCATCACAAATCTACACAGTTTCTCCTAATTGCACCAAATTTTACATACACTTTGAAACCCTGCTGGTACCACTGTCCACTTGATATTTTGGACAACGCTCCCCAGTCCCTACATTTGAAATAACAGACAAAATGAACTTGAAAACCACGTTTTAAGGCCCTAGAACCATTCATGTCCGTAGTAGTGTAACTGTAAGAGCATTTTAATAAGTCTGTTGTTGACAGGCTGTTCGGCCTGCATCACGTCACCCCTACCAGTGTTCTGGTGCAGAATTGCGAAAATAGTTGCATCTTGCGCTGTTTATAAATTGCAGTCACAGGGTGTAATTAGCGAAAAAGATTTCTTAGGCTCATTTAAACAGTTATCATAATGAAAATATTACTTGCCACGGTGGGTGAGTGGTTAACGTGTCGGACTACCAACCCCAAGCTTGCAGGTTCGCTGCTGGCCGTGGTAAGTGATTTTTGAAAGGCGACAAAAATCACGACATGGATGTCGTTCGTTGTTGGCATGTTAAAGAACCCATTTGAATTCAGTAGGCTGAGTTCAATATCATAATAATCTCGGAATTTTCCGCCAACACAATGTTCCTCCATTCTCTACTAGAAAGCGCTGCAGTGTCAAGGAGCTTAGATATCTAAGCTCTTTGACTTTCATAGCGTTCAAAGGAACGACGAAATTCGACATGCAAGCTGCCCTCTGGGTGCGAAATTAACAAAGCTTGCACCCGGCACCGAGGCCATAGGATATTTTATTATTTTCATGAAAATATTATGCCTCTGTATAAGGACAATGGTGTTGGTACAGTACATTGAGGTTATCAGCTGCAATAAGCGTTGGTGCTTTCAAATTTACCTTAATTTATTCCGAAACTTATCGTTACGCACTTTGTGGCGATAAATGATACTATTGCTACCTCAGTAGCTCGGGACATCCAAAGTTTTCCAAAGAGTCCTGATTATTTTCCTACGGCGCTATGGGACAAAATACGTCACTATTGGTCTCTACATTTCTAATAGCCAATGAGATATAGTCCCTAGGCAGTGTCTTTTATTTCACTTACTCCTCTTTCATTATTTTTTTTGTAAATTTGTTTGTAAATTACACGTGTCAGTGCTGTAGTTAGTAACTAGCTGTTTCCCTATTCATAATTATCATTACGGGAAAATGACCTGAATGTTATGTCCATTATACTGTATTACTTATCACCCCCACTACAACCACCACCACCACCACCACCACCACCACCACCACCACCACCGCCGCCGCCACCACAAAGAGATATATTTTTAAAATATTTTTTTCTGTTAGTTGAAGTATCATGTGCCAGTTCTGTAGTAGTATTCATTATCATCCATAAAACAAATAAATCCACCGGGCGAAGCCGGGCACTACTGCTAGTATAATATAATTCCCCTTCCGTCCAATCTTAAATTGACTGTGAATTTTGCGGAACGAAAAGTTCATAGGCGAATTGAGAGTTGCACTTCCAGGGAATGGCGAAGTGAATGAAACTCAAATCCCCCTTCCGTCCAATCTTAACTTGACTGTGTTTCACAGGCGAAATGAAGAAAATCCGAGTTGCACTTCCAGGGAAACTCCAAACACAACCACCCTTCTCAGAAGTCTTAACTCAATACGACTCAACGGTTTGCTGCTGGTTGTATCAGCGGCAATAGGTTCTCCCGCTAGCTAGGCTGTAACAGGGATGATAGACTCGCCCTTAGCTAGGTCGTAAACTGTCGCCTCAGTAGTTGAATGGACATGGTTGGAAGAAATTAAAACGTAAATACACTTATAGTGGACGATGTATTGAAGACAGACATATGCTCTCGCGGACTTTTTTGTAGAACTTTTCATGCTGAACAATTCTTACACTCATAGTATTTATATATTTTTAACGGTAAGGTTACAAAGCGCTCGGACGCCAGTTTTTTTTTTCGACTTTTCAACTGAAATCGTTACTGCTGGCTTCCTTTGATCATAAATAAATTATTTTCTACAGAAATCGTCCTCGAGATATCCTTTACAGAATGGTGAAAACCGCATCAAAATCCACCCAGTGGTTATCGAGTTTACCCGTAACATCCAGGATTCGGGGACTTCGTTTTATAGGCCTACTAAGTAGAGATTGCTGTAGAAAAAAAATTACTGCCGCACTCAAAGTATATACCGTGCACTCATGAGACATGTCAACATGGTAGGTGTGAGTAAATTTTGAACTCGGCGCGAGGAGCCATGACGTCAGCCGCACACTGCTTGCCGTGTGAATTAGAACTGAGCGCGCGGACTCAGAGCCACTGCAGACACGTGCCCTATAAAAATGTAATATCTGTGAAATGAGACATTAAGTATTGGAATTTATGGAAAATTGAGGAAGTCTACAGAATTTTTGGAGAAAATTGATATTACGAGGAAATAACTATTGGTTTTAGAAGATGAGATCCAACGATATGTCTAGTCTGAGATGATGTAATGCCATCACGTAATGCCGACTATCGAGCTTCAGGGACTATAAAAGCTGAAGAACGAACGGACATGTCAACTTGTACTCCTAGGAAATTGTACCTTGCAGCCAGTGACGCTTGTATTATGATAGTTCTAGACTCTACTGTATCACGTGATTATAGTCGATGAAAGTGCCACGATATTTTGAATTGTTACTATGCTGCTTCGGAGGCTTATAACCCGAACATAATTATGGATCATACTCCAACTTTGCTTAGCTGACGGCAAATTTCTTCAAAGTGAAAAGGTACGTTATAAGATCAACTTGGTGATTTTTCATAAGTCGTCAAAAGAAGCAGAAACTAGCTATTTGTGTTACTTGAAATCAATCGAGTGAACATTGTGAAGTGTATTCTGACTATATTCAGAGATCGTGGACACGAAATTAAATCAGACATATTTAATCTGACCATATTTCAAAGTTGGGGATTTGAGAATAGTTCAGTGCTTCGCAGACGATCACAATACGTTGTATTTACATAATCGGTATGACACGTGGTTCTGACTGTCAAGCCAACATAGTCAGCACAAAAATAATTAAATAATAGCCATTATTTCTTATTTAATTAAATAACCCACTCTATAATTATACACCCACTAGCGTGGCCCAGCCAACGAGTTCGCGCACCATGAATGTCATGGGGTTCAGTAGCAAATCTGGAGGTCGGAGAATGAAACACTGTACTTGCGCTGACAGCAGCACTCATTAAATTATAAAATATACAAACAATAACTCTATATATTTTACAGGTACAATATCTCAAATTAGCATAAATGCAGAACTGTAAAAGGACTTTGCACGTCAAAGGCAAAAGAACACTCCCGCCATATTCTAAGGTGGCTGAGCTTACTGTTGAATTCTCGAAATCAACAACTCAGGACCGAATTGTGCAATTAACACGAAATTTTATAAGAGGGGAGTGATATATTCCTTGGAATGCACGTTTAGTTAAGAGTTAGCAGTCACTACTCATTGCTTTCTTTCTTTTTCATTAGTTCCTTTATTTCCCTTTTCGCAGACACCAACAACGACCTTCCTGTATTCCCATTTGTTTGAATATGTTCTTATTTTGTGTTAAAGTCTGTTTCAGTTGTGTACTCCCTACAACTTATGAACGGCGCTCCACGCGGTAACCTGTCGAAGCTTTGAATTCAGCAACTTCAAGAATGGTTTCAACCCACGCAAGCAGATGTCGTCCTTTTCGTTATCTGCAATCTCCATGAAGACCCTATTTTATGAACCAAAAATTGTATTATGTAGAGTGTTTTCATTTCATCATGTAACCCACTCTGTTTTTATTCCTTTGTCTCTCCCCTCTCTCCGTCGTCGTTCTGGCGGTTCAGGTGTCTGAAACTCTCGCTCACTACTCGTCTGTACGCTTAAGTGAAAAGTTCAGTCGTCTGCAGGAGGCACACATCCTTTTTCAATGAGGTGATTCAAATCGACGCCATGCCTAAAACGTTTGTGTAACGGTCTGCTGAAACATCATCATATCTACAATGGAAAGATAAGTACCGCTTCAAGTGATTTTAAACCATGTTTTAAAGGGTTCTAATCTAATCAAGAAAGCTTTAATGATTTTTATAGGCAGTATTTGAATTTCGCAATATTGTGCAATCTTACTATAACTGCACTTAGTGGGATTTTATGCCTTGCTTAAGCCAACTAGGCTCGCTACTAAAATCATGAAATCTAGCATTTTTTGTACGAAATAAAGGGGACACCTTCCCTGTATCGAAGGATTTGTGCCCAATTCATAGCTGTCTAAAACATAACTTTTCTGCCTACGATGGATCTTCGCTTGCCCCTTTAACTGTAACTACAGTTCTGTAATTTTCCAATTGCAATAGACTCTAAACTGTGAAAAACTATCCTCAACAACGTCAAAATTACTGCCAACTCTGAGTTAAATTGTAGCCTACTATAAAACCGCAATAGTGACATTTTTCTCGTGTTCTACAAACTTTCAATGCTTCAAAAGTGAATGTGATGCTACCTTCCGCGTCGCAATTCGCTGGAACTAGAAAAATCAGCCAGGACTTTGATTCCCCATTTCCTATACTCCCAATTTCCTTTACTAACAATTTAGGTTAATTTAAACTAGTTTCTTGTATCTCAATGAGGCTTAGCCTATAGTTAGGCTCCCTCCCTTATTTTCAGGTTTCTCATTTGTCATTTTTGCTTAAATATCTATGTGGTTATAAACCCACATTTTAATACGCATTTTTTCCTGCTGCGTCCAGGAAGTTATAATTTCCCAATTGTGAAACGTTTATATCTAATTTTGTGTAATCCAGGCTTCTTTAATGCGACCTGCCCCATTTGAATTTAGAATCTTTCAATTTCTGTATAACTATCCTTGTGGTTATAAATCCACCTCATAATCTCTTTGTTCTTCTCCTGCTGCGCCCAGTAATTTAAAAATACTTATTTATAGCCATTTTGCCCACTACAAAGGCATTCTTAAAGCATTAGTATTTTGCCTTGCCAATCTAAAGTAATGTTTGTGTATTTCCAAAACGAAATATCCAAACCATTTGTAATTTTTTTTTATTAATTTAGGTCTAAAACCTTTTATTTGTTCGCTTTGTTCGAAAACCCTTATAAGGGTCTCAAGTGTTTTGTCATAGGTCTAGGACCTTCAAATTGTTCAACAAATACAATATTTATTAATTGTTAATGCTGTTCAAACCCATTATTTTTGAAGCAATTTAATTGCACACGTGAAAGATTTTCTCCGTAGAAGGCGCAAGTTAAACCATTCCTTGCATTCAAGATGGTAGATGAACATTCTTTTCTAATGTTTAAATCATTCCTCTTGTTACAAAAGCGCAATTAAAATGATAATTAGAAAACAGGGGAGTCTTATAATAGGGTACGAATCTTAACATCCATCACAGGAATATTCAATTATACTCCTTCGTAAGGACAAGGGGTTATTTAAAGAAAAATAAGCTAAATGTTCTTTACTAAACATCTTTTTACATTTCATGTTTATTTGTGGGATAATTCATAGAATATAATTTAAAACTAATTCAAATAACAAGGTAAAGGCTCCGATATTAAAAGTAATAAATGTTAAATCAAGCTGGGTGGTGATGAATGTCGCTGGGAGCTCAGAGATGAATCTATTAGCATGGAATTGTCATAATTAAACACCCTTGAATACCATTGGACGAAAATGTAATCGAAAGCACGATCTTTTGTTTTGAATACCAGTTTTCGACGAATTATAGCACCTATTCCAACATATATTGGATTTTTATATATAGGCCTTAGAGTTATGTACTAATTCATGAATATTATTGCGTAGGTGTATTATTCAAACTTCAATTGCATGATTAGGGCACACAAAATAGAAAATTGGTTTCAAAACTTCGCACAGCCGCCATATTGTGGTTATGATAATAATTGAAATGAGTAAGATGCCAGTGGATTAAGACTTGTATAACCATATACCGTACCTAGTTTTACATAACTCGGATGGTTAAATCGCGAGAAACCTCCATTTGAATATTTGAATTTCGCGTCGCCGCCATGTTGATTTGTGCTCACCAGAATAGTGAGTGTCCCATAGGTGAACTTAAGGTTGCAGCCTCTAACAATATACAGAATTTCAGTTTGATTGCTGTCATAGATTAATACATATTGAAAAACGTCTAAATATATCAAATTAACGCCATGTTGGATTTTAATATATGTAGGCCGTAGAGTTATTTACTGTTAGATGAGGATTATTGTGTAGGTTTATTATTCAAACGATGACTTATATCACATGATTAGGACATAAGGAATAAATACTTAACTTTAAGAATTTGCACAGCCGCCATCTCGAGGTTATATAAACAATTGAACTAAATTAGATGTCATTGCATTGCAATTTGTATAGTCATTTGCTGTACCAAGTTTCACGGTGTTCAGGTGAATAAATCACGAGAAAAAACTATTTAAATGTTTCAAATTCTCTTGGCCGCCATGTTCGATTTGTAGTCAACAGGTTTTTGAAGGTCACATAGGTGGACTTCTACCAGTGCCTTTTATTACAATACAAAATTTCAGGGTGAAATGAGTAATAGTTTCGGAGATATAGAATGCCGGTGAAATATTTCGCACAGCCGCCATGTTTGATTGGTGAGACGTAATAAAATTAAAAGGGCACTGTCGGGGTCGGCCAAAATGGTACTATGACCTTACCGAGGTTCATTGCAATCACTCCAGCTGTTTAGACGTTATTAAGGGAAGACACACACTCGGATGCACACACACGCACGGTCAAATGTGATCTCATAAGCCGATTATTTCATAAATGAAAAATAGGCTAAAAATAGGCTTATGAGATCACCTTTTCCGTGTGTCACAAATAAAATCTAAATGGCTGGAGCGATTTCAATGAAACTCGGTAAGAGCATAGTACCCGTACTATATTGTCCAACCCCGACCGAGCCCTTCAAATTTTAGTACGTCACACCAATTTAACATGGCGTCTGTGCGAAATATGTCACTGGTATTCTATATCTCCGAAACTATTACTGATATCACCCTGATTTTTTACGGTGATGAAGGGTACTACTAGAAGTTCTTCAATGTGGCTTTCATAAACCTGTAAGTACAAAATGAACATGGTGGGCAAGCACATTTCAAACATTAAAATAGTCTTTTCCCCTGATTTAAACATCCGAAAGCACTCAAACATTGTGCAACAAATGTTTATACACATTGTAATGCATTTTTAAATGGACGATTCTCGCGATTTAACCATCCAAGCGCACTAAAACTTGGTACGGTAAATGCTTATACAAATTTGTATCCACTTACATCTAATTTATATCAATTGTTTTCGTAACCACAAGATGGCGGCTGTGCGAAATTTCAAAAACCCGTTTTTATTTTTTGTGTCTTAATCATGCGATTGTAATTTGAATAATACATCTATGCAATAATAGTACATAACTCTGAGGCCTACATATATAAAAATTCAACAAGGCGATCATCCGAAATATTTAGACTCAATATCTTTGAACCTTTTACAGCAATCAAACTGAAATTTTGTTTGTTGATAGAGGAAATTATAATACAGTAAGTAGGATATATGAAAATAGGCTATTTTGTTCTTCATGGAACCAATTGTTTCACTATGAAAGATGATGTAAAGTTAGGTTTGTGAGATGAATAAGATGCGTTCTGTGTGTATGTGTGCCTGTCCGTCCTACGGCTGAGAGGCAGCCACACTTCCCCAATACCACGGGGTCAGCTAAATTGTAGATTATACGCATGTTTATTTTCGAAATCATCTACTGATATTCCACTGAACCGGCATTTTAAAGAGTTGACAGAACAGTATCCAAAATTAAATCTGGAACGTAAATTTTAGTGTTGTATTTGTGCTTTGTAGATAGTGCCTCATCATGCGTCACTAAACACTTGCTGTATTTTCAGTGCTAGAGGTGCGTTGATATGAGTTACCTTTACTAACGACGAAAGTTTTGCTCTGAGACAATTTTAAGGCAATTGTCTATATCGTAAAATATTTTATGATTACTAACTAAGAACACTTCGTTATTTGGATATTATATTTTGAGTTTCAATTTGTTGTCCTACATTTTATTACAATGTAGGTACTGTACCTAACGTTATTTAGTCCATCACATGGGAAATCTATTTAATTGATGGAGACATGTGACACGGACAGGACGAGTAGATTATATGAAATTAGGTTTGATAAATTCTTCATTGAACTACCTAAAAAAACAAATTTTAATTTGAAACTTATCTTAAATATTTACATAAAACTGGCATTAACTCATCCTTTATGTAGTGTTTTGTAGGCACTGCTTGACTTTCACTTACCACATAACGGAGAATACTCGGGAGGACCTGTATGCAACAGATGAAGTCGATTTTAGTTTAAAATTTACAAATTGTAAAACAATTTCACCAGCAATAGTGGCGACACGAGTAGGATTTCATGTGATAGATTTTGTCACGAGCTATTTGGCCAAATTATTATAACCTCCTTATAATTCCCCTTATATACCTAACGTTGTCACTTATGACACTTGTCATTTCCCATCACTCCTGTGAAAGCTACGGGGCCATCAAATTATCCTGCCATATAGGCTATACAACAAGTGTATGCTGATTCTCCAGGCTTTCATATTGAATGACCTGCATTTTACATGGTAGAGCGCATTAAATGCAGACCACTTCAAAATACCTTCTTAGACTTCCTACAGAGAAGTAAGCATCTGTGAAGTGCACCAGTCTGACCATTGACTGATCAGCCCTTACAGATATCAACGATGATTATTATATTTCAGCAGCAGTAAAAACTCTGACATTACAACAGCTCGAGGATACGTAAGAGGTATTAGCTCTTGTGGATTCACCTTGTCAGTCAAGCATCCCACAAGGCTCTGATTGGCGCTTCCGTTGACGATGTTGTGGTACCAATGCAAACAGTCCTACACTACGCCAGTCCAAACAGAAGCTCCTCAGACACCAAGCTCAGTTTGTTTTAGGAACTGTTATCGTCTAATTACCAGCAGAACAAACAGACGAGTAAGTAGACCAGCATGCCCCCAGCGCATTCAATTACTTCCGTTCAGAATTGTATCACTTCCAACTTTCAGATAGCTCATTCCAAACCTCAAACCACAGGGTCATGCTACTCCTTCACGACCTAATTCTCCCTTACCGTTTGGTCATCGGCTAGGGGCGAATAGACGTTCATTCAAGTAATTATTCGACGTTAATTCATCATTCTATACTTCCTCAGTTCCACAATGAGGAATATAGGGCAGTGATTACAAGTATCAATGAATGAGTGGTCAGCTGAAATTCATCCCCCCTCCCATATGTTTGTGGGAGAATAAGCTTCTTAGGTTGGTAATGTAGAGTGGGTTTGTAGTTTTCTCGAAGAGGGGTAGTAGTAAATCTTATTGTTATTTTGTTGTTATTGCGTCTGTTCTTATATATAGGGGCTGTGATCATCGTGGTCAGCAGTTACATGCACTTGTATATGTTTGTGAAATTTGTTCGGTAACATGTATGTTGAATTGGCAGGTGAAACGCTAAAGAAAGTAGGTGACTTCTGTTACATAGGAAGCAAAATAACCGGTGACGGACGAAGCAAAGAGGATATCAAGAGTAGATTAGCTCAGGCAAGGAAAGCATATCTACAGAAAAGGAATCTGTTGACATCAAATATAGATTTAGGTAGTGGGAAATCATTTTTGAAGGCCTTTGTCTGGAGCGTGGCACTCTATGGAAGTGAAACTTGTACTATTGGAGCAATAGAAAAGTGGAGAATTGAAGCATTTGAAAGGTGGTGTTACAGGACAAAGATCAGATGAGTAGATAGGGTTACGAATGAAGAGATATTAAGACAAGTGGGGGAGGAGAGATGTTTGTGGCGACTGCTAATGAAGAGAAGAGATAGCTTGGTAGGACACACAATAAGACACCCTGGAATAGCAAACTTAGTTATAGAAGGAAGGGTCGAGGATATGAACTGTAGGGGTAGTTCAAGGTTATAATATGTTAAACAGATTGCCTCGGACGTAGGGTGTGGTAACTATGCAGAGATGAAACAATTAGCTCAGGTCAGGGAAGCACGGAGAGCTGCATCAAACCAGTTGAGAGACTGAAGACCCAAAAAACAACGACATATGATATAGTGGTGACTGTAATATTGTATGCATCTACTGTATAATTGAGGTTAGAATTGGGAAACAAGAAGACGTGACCCTAAGTAAGGTAAAAATCTGGCGATTGCCTAGAATTGAAGTTGTGACCTCAGTTGTTTTCACTAGAACAATGTATGTATGTCTACCCCTTATTATTCCCGTTTTCCAACGGGGTCGGGGATGAGATGCGATGGAAGTTTTTGTGGCGACGGTTTTTACGGCCGGATGCCCTTCCTGACGCCAACCTCATGAGAGGAGTTAATGAGAGATGAAATGAATGATGGTGAATGAAACTGGGCAAGGATGTGGAAGGAAGCGGCCGTGGCCTGTCAGAAGGTACCGTCCCAGCATTTGCCTGGTGTTGAAAATGGGAAACCACGGAAAAACATTTCAAGGACGGCCGACGGTGGGGCTCGAACCCACGCGTCTACCGAGTCAGTAGAGAGCTTGGCCCCATGACCTAATGCTGCGCGTTAGCCAGCGTAGCCACTACTGTCGGTGTTTTCACTAGAACAATAATATTATAATAATATTATTGGTCTTACGTCCCTTTTAACTACTGCGGCTTTTAGAGACGCTGAGGTGCCGGAATTGTGCCCCGAAAGGGATCGTTAACGTGACCGTAAATCTACAATAATACGCATTTGCGCACCCTCACATGCCGACTGGCTGTGCCAGGATTCGATCCTGCAACCTGAGGCACAGCAGTGAGACCGTTACCGCTGAGCCACGCAGCCAGTATGCACTAGAATGAATGCACCCCTTTTCAGCATTCAGAATTGAATTAAAAATCGTCGCTGCTTAATCCTCTATGAGATAATGTCGTTCGCTTCGACTCTGTCCTTTATAACTAGTCACAACTTGCTGGCCTATCTGGCTATACAATCCAACCGCTCTACGAGCGATCATAGCAAAATGAACCTCACAAGAAATTTATGTTGGGCTATATACCCACGTTTGGTTGGGATGTGGCCGGTTCTAAGGTAAAGAATGAAAAAAAAACAACGTAGTCATATAGCGGATTTTGCGATACATCAATAGAGCCAGGATTCAATTGCAGATTATTTCAGTGGGGAGCTACTTTGACCACTGTGGTGGCCCGAATAAAATAATGAAAATGTATGGCTTAGTCACCTCCGTAGCGTAGCGGTCAGCATGGTTAGCGGCCGCCCCGAAGGTCTTGGGTTCGATTCCCGGCTCTGCCACGAAATTTGAAAAGTGGTATGATGACTGGAACGGGGTCTACTCAGCCTCGGGTGGTCCAAATGAGTAGAGGGGGTTCGATTCCCACCTCAGCCATCCTCGAAGTGGTTTTCCGTGGTTTCCCAGTTCGTCTTCGGGCAAATGCCGGGATGGTCCCTACAGTAAGGCCACGGCCGCATCCTTCCCTCTTCCATGCCTTTCCATCCCAATATTCCCTTCCCATCCCTCATGAGGCCCCTGTTCGCTTTGCAGGTGAGGCCGCCTGGGCGAAGTGCTGATCACACCTCCCCAGTTGTATCCATTCCGACCAAGTGTTCCCAGCTCTAGGACACATCCTGGAAAGGCGGTAGAGGTGAGTTTCCTCGCTGAGTCCGTGGGAACCACTGACCTGGAGGGTAAAATTGACCCCAAAAAATGTATGGCTTAACGAAACTTTTAATATTTCCATTTTTTAAGCATCCCAGGCCGACAATTCTAATTTTGATTGGCTGGTTGGAAAGTATCAGTTGTAACTCTTCAGTCGGTCGAAACAAGTTTGCCCCACATGACTGGGCGGGGGTATAAAAATGAATAATTAATACCTCCTGAATAAAACTACATGTATTATTTATAATCACTGTAAAAATAAGCAATTATGTATTACGTGTTTCGGCCGTCCAGCGGTCATCAACAGATCCTAATCACTGGGGTTGAGGTTCAAATTCTTATACAATAGTAATCGGTGTGGTCTAATTATACCTTGTATAACAAGTCTTATTAATTATTATAACACGTTTCGCAGTTTGAATCTTGGTATAAAAGATTTGTTTGTTTTATAACGGTTTGTGGTCTACGTTTGAATATCATACACCTGTATACAGTTAAAACAAACACAATATAGACATGCATTTGAATTCCACTCTCTACTGTGTATGGTTAGTTATCTGTTTCACAACGCGTTCGTTGTACAGGTTCACGCAATAAACTTGCCTTATTTTGACTGACTTGCACGGAGTTAATCTGCATAAACATTTTTGCGCATGGTATCTGCTAGCGGAAGTAATAACTAACCTGATGTAAAAGTACCTGAGGCTGGAATGACTTATAAAAGTGGTGTATGTTATGGATTCTCGAACTATTCTCATTACTATTCTAGGCCATGTAACCCATCTGTTACTGCTTACACAAAGTTCCGATACATTATGCTTGAAACCGGTCTTTACGATGGGATGGGGTCCTATAATAGTGCGTGCCTGCTTGAGGCCTCGGTTTGTCAATAATAAGCACAAGGTGCATCCTCCTCCAGTAACATATTCTCTAATACATTCCTTCCCATATGCATTCATATCCTCGTCTTATCGTTATGATTGTGGATTTACTTTATTTAGAAGCGCGAAAAGTGGGCATCCATGTGTTCGTTCAGATTCGCTGGTTTATCTTAATTTGCTGGGTATATTTCTCTGGATTCATTAATGTCGATAGCTCTGCCCTTTGCTTTGTGGTGTACAGTTTTCAGGTCTGTTTCTGTTATAGTTAACCTATGATTGGCATACACGTGTTCGCACATAGCTAAGTGTTTGTTGTTGCCCATTATTTAATAGTGATTATGACTAATGCATGTATTTCTTTAGGAGTGTTTATATTCATTTATTATACACATTGTAATCTCGCCCAGTCATATTGGTCAAAAAAAGTGTTGACCAACTGAAGAGTTACATCGGATTGTTTGTACAGGAAACAATGAAAATATGGTTTCAAAAGTTTACATTACCGGTAGTTTGAGACTAGCTATCGAGCAATTACGTCATGCATAGTAACTACTATACGTAAGAAGAGAACACTATGAGTTATTTAAATTTGTATATTCATGGCATCTATGCTAGTGGATTGAATCATATGGACGTCATAAGAATATTCTTTCCAGATCAGTACGGTCAGCTAATAGTATCAGAAGCTTTACGAGAACAAATACCACATCGCCCAAATAACCAGCGAAGTTATTAAATCCAATTCCAAGTTACACACACAAACCTGACCCTTTACTTACTATTACGGATTATCACACTACACAAGTAAACTTGAAGGTCATCAGACAATAACAATATCATTAAAAAATCACATTAAACTATCAATTACTGAGAAGTTACGAAATTTTACAATAAACGATTGTAGCAAAAATTTTATATATTCTTATTCATAGATTTGTAAACCTAAGTCTAAGGGATCTGATGGTGATGATCGCTTGACATTCAAAACTAGTAATCCAAGTGACATTTTTTTCAGGTTTTGAGGATAACACCCATTACAATTGGGTAAAATCGTGTTGACTGACTGAAAAGCATTTAAATTTTGTTTTAATTACACTCCACATTATGTATGTGTTTACCTGTATTACTTCCTGAAAAGATGGGTATTTTTAGAATTCAAGTTCTAAGTGAATTCAAATTAAAACACTTGTTTTATGGAAACATACATCATTGTGCAGTAAACCACCAAATGATTATGATGATATTAATTGCTGTTTTAAGGGGCCTAACATCTACTGTCGACCAAAGTATTATGTGCACTCGAGTTTGAAGGTTGTTTGTGAAGTAACCAATAGACCTACATAAAATCCAATAACATCATCATTTTCGTCGTTCTATTGTACGTTAGCACATGTAGGTTTGGAATTTTTAGTTTATATTTTAATATTTTTTGTCGCAGTTGGAGCACAAAAAGTGCAAGTTTTTAAACGTGTTTCAACCATGCGTCACATTTAAGAATTATTATCTCAAAAACCCGTCATCAGATCGAATCCAAATTTTAACACAATATACATTGGAATATTGTATAATAAGTTTATTAATTTCAAAATTTTGCGTGTCCAAGAAAAAAGTTGTTATCATTTTTGTAAGGTAACTTTTTCTCGGCTCGGGGTGGTTAGAATATGTTATTCTTGGTCGCGATGAAATCCTTATACATCAAAAAGGTATGCTGTATGACTGTGAAATACGTAAATTAACTCACTTATTTTATATCGGTTTGTATTTGTAGGCGGAAATAACACATCGTTCACCAGCTACCCTCTCCGGGAATAGCTGTACAGCGTTGCCGAAATGGAGCACATCACGCATCATGGCGTGCCTCGCTCTGAAGTGATGGGCTCTATCACAGCAACGCTGTACAGCTATTCCCCGAGCGGGTAGCTGGTGAACGATGTGTTATTTCCGCCTACAAATACAAACCGATATAAAATAAGTGAGTTAATTTACGTATTTCACAGTCATACAGCATAACTTTTTGATGTATAAGGATTACATTGCGACCAAGAACTACATTTTCTAACCACCCCGAGCCGAGAAAAAGTTACCTTACAAAAATGATAACAACCTTTTTTCTTGGGCACGCAAAATTTTGACATTAATAATCCAGTTATACAACATTCCAATATATATTGTGTTAAAATTTGGATTCGATCTGATGACGGGGTTTTGAGATAATAATTCTTAAATATGACGCATGGTTGAAACACGCTTAAAAACGTGCACTTTTTGTGTTCCAACTGCGACAAAAAATATTAAAATATAAATTTAAAATTTCAAACCTACATGAGCTAACGTAAAATAGAACGACGAAAATGATGATGTTATTGGATTTTATGTAGGTCTATTGGTTACTTCACAAACAACCTTCAAACTCGAGTACACATAATACATTGGTCGACAGTAGGTTATCGGCCTCAACAAATTTAAAAGTATTTTATTGGTTTACGATGTTTTACCGCCATGTTAGTATATCACAACCACGTTCAGTACTGCCAATATGCGGCATGTGATTTCAAAGAGCAGGTAGCAAGCAAACTACATCCTTCTAGATCGTTGAGTTTATGAGTGATGAGCCCAGGATATTTTAAAATACTACTAAATATAAATATGAAGGAATGTATGAAAAATGATTCACCAAAGTGTTCAGGAAAATATAAATATTTATATAGAACAAGAAAAGAAATGACGTTCTCTCAAAAGAAATGGAGTCTAAGCTTTCCTACGGGAAAAGTGGAAGTAATTTTGGATCTTATGAAAATGCGTTTACTATTTGTATTCTCAGATTGTTTATACAGAGTGGTTCACCAGCCCCTTATTATTTAGTTTTTTGAAACCCAACTAACATTACAATTCTCCTGATGGTCGTATTTCTCTGCCCACTGCCTGTGTGACAGCAATGTTAACTGAGCCATGAGCCTAGCAAAGGGAAGAAAACGTAATCACTTCCGCGCCAAATACTAAAATCAGAGTTTTATGTAGCTACCATTGGCTGGAAATTACCCAGTGAAATGTTTCGCAAGTGTAATTTCACCATCGTAGCCAATTTTAGAAAAAATAGTTGCCTCAAAGAACAACGAGTTACAAAGTGGAGAAGAAAGTTCAAATTTTCTTTAATTCAAATTCCGCGTCAGTAGGACTAATAGTTCATGAGCCAAGAGCCAATGCTATGATACTTAATTTTATTGTTCTCAGTGGCGTCAATATTTGATGTGTGTGTTTAATCTTTAGGAGCTTGGACATCGTGATATCACCGGGTGAGTTAGCCGTGGTCGTTACAGCATGACTGATGGCAGTCGCTCACATCCGGGAGGCAAGGAGGTTCAAATCCCCCGCCGGCAACCTTGAATATGGTCTTCTATGGTTTCCCATCTTCCTTCCAGGCAAATGCCGGGGTTGGTCCCTAACTATAGGCCACAGCCGCTACCTTCCAACTCCTCGTCCTTACCTTCCAACTTTCCTTCCCAACGGTACTTGTAGCTCACCCATTGGGTGTCCGTCTCGAAGCAGCTTCAAAACTGGCGAGCCGAACATGTCCTCGGACACTCCCGGCACTAAAAGCCATACGCTAAAAAAATCGCGATCATCACATTCTTGTGTTCTTGCGCGTGTTTAAATTTGTCTAATAACCTACGTTATTACGGTGTCGGTAGTAGTCTGTTTATTTGTTACTGAAGGTAGGAGTGTTATGGAGGTGGCAGTGGTCTTAAATTTTGAACCAACCCAGCATTTTATCTGGAGTAGAAGTGCGATACCAAGGAAAACCACTTCCAGGATGACTTAGGATGGTCTCGAGTAGATGATAAGGATTTGAAAATAAATTCCACATGTATATCAACACACTTTATTTTGTTTGTACACACATCAAAAAAAGTTTTGCATCACCTCGGTTCCAAGAGTTCCGGAACCGTTAAATACAAAGGGAATAGAGATCAACACAAACAACATTTCAGCTCGTTTTATTGCTCATGAGACCCACACATTGCATGTTGTACCATCATACAGCTAGACTTTCAGCATTTGTGGTCCAGATTACAGTACACACCACTACCTCTAATACCCAGTAGCACGTCCTCTTGCATTGATGCATGCCTGTATTCGCCGTGGCATACTATCCACAAGTTCATCAAGACACTGTTGGTCCAAATTGTCCCACTCCTCAACGACAATTCGGCGTAAATCTCTCAGAGTGGTTGGTGGGTCAAGACGTCCATAAAGAGCCCTTTTCAACATATCCCAGGCATGTTCGATAGGGTTCATGTCTGGCGAACATGCTGGCCACTGTAGTCGAGCGATGTCGTTATCTTGAAGGAACGCATTCACAAGATGTGCACGATGAGGTCGAGAATTGTCGTCCATGAAGACAAATGCCTCTCCAATATTCTGCCGATATGGTTGCACTATGGGTCGGAGGATGTCATTCTGGTATCGTAAAGCCGTTTCGGAGCCTTCCATGACCACCAGTGGCGTACGTCGGCCCCACATAATGCCACCCCAAAACATCAGGGAACCACCACCTTGCTGCACTCGCTGGACAGCGTGTCTAAGACGTTCAGCCTGACCAGGGTGCCTCCAAACACGTCTCCGACGATTGTCTGGTTGAAGGCATATGCGACACTCATCGGTGAAGAGAACGTGATGCCAATTCCGTGGGGTCCATTCAGCATGTTGTTGGGCCCATCTGTACCGCGCTGCATGGTGTCGGGGTTGCAAAGCTGGACCTCGCCATGGACGTCGGGAGTGAAGTTGCGCATCATGCAGCCTATTGCGCACAGTTTGAGTTGAAACACGACGTCCTGTGGCTGAACGAAACGCATTATTCAACATGGTGGCATTGCTGTCAGGGTTCCTCCGAGCGGCAATCCGTAAGTAGCGGTCATCCACTACAGTAGTAGCCCTTGGGCGGCCTGAGCGAGGCCTGTCATCGACAGTTCCTGTATCTCTGTACCTCCTCCATGTCCGAACAACATCGCTTTGGTTCACTCTGAGACGCCTGGAAACTTCCCTTGTTGAGAGCCCTTCTTGACACAAAGTAACAATGCGGACGCGATCGAACTGCGGTATTGACCTTCTAGGCATGGTAGAACTACAGACAACATGAGCAGCGTACCTTCGTCCTGGTGGAATGACTGGAACTGATCGACTGTCGTACCCCCTCCGTCTAATAGGCCCTGCTCATGCATGGTTGTTTACATCTTTGAGCAGTTTTAGTGACATCTATGAACAGTCAAAGGGACTGTATCTTGGATACAATATACACAGTCAACGTCTATATGCCGGAGATCTAGGAACCGAGGTGATGCAAAACTTTTTTTGATGTGTGTATAAAATAATCCTACCTGAAAATTAATTCAGCAGATGCTCATTCAGTTAGTATCTTTCGTTTCTGATAATTTCAGTTATTCTCTTACCATATCTTTAGGAAGAAAATCCATGTTAACAATCGAATGAAATCCATACGATACGGCTTTCCTCATTAGTGGATCAATTAATACTGTTTTATGTTTGTCAAACGTAAGAATGAGGAATGGTTTACACCCCGAGATTACAGAGTGTTTTGACGCGACGCATGCGGTGGCCTGAGTGAGTCTGATTTTCCCTTTAATCCGAAGTTGTCAGAATTTTGAACATTTGCTACCCTGAATATGCAGGGTACCTTGCTTTTGTTTTACTGATCATTATGTCGTCGTCCAACCTGGCTACGTACCTTCGTATAAAAATGGTCCTTTTCAGGACAAATAAAAAATCCTTCGTTGAAACAGGTAGGCTTAAGTGGCCATATTACATCCACTGTAAACGGCATTAAGCGAAAAAACATGTACCGGCCCGGGGATCTAACCTTCGTCCAGGCAGCTTGCCTGACGCAACAGCAGGAATGCATGATTTAGCCACCTTAACTACCGATAGCCATAGCGAATTGCTGGCACGTATTGAATCTATTCGTAGCTCCCATAGACACCTGTCCAAACGTCAGGTGGTGTTATTTGGAGCTGTAATCGTTTAAAACATGCATTATAGTTGAAGTCATTGAAATAACACTACCGCTAATGATTTCTTATATATTCGCGAGCATGAACTCAACGGTAAAGTTGTACTAATGCCATAAAGGAGCAGGTAGAAATATTTCTAGGATGACTATGTTATATACATTAGTTGGGTTGCCTTCCTCGAAAAAATAAGGGGCTGGTGAACCACTCTGTTTAGTTGTAGGAGAATAGTTGCTATAGTATCACAAATTATCACATAGATTATTGTTTGTTAACATTCAAATGTAAAATGACTCATTTGCCATTTATAAAATATTGCACGATATCAGTATGCGAAATTCAAGTGTCTGTGTGCACTGGACAATCATGTGCTGATTTGGACAGTTAGTAGCTAAGAAAGCTTCATATTATGAATTATATTGAATTTTAATACCATGAAATAAATATATATCGATCAGAAGTACAGTACGAAATATTCCATCTTTGTCGTGCCTAGGACAAGTCAAGCTACGAAGCAGCTGAACCTGCAGGTACAAGGCACGGATACAGTTCCCAACCTCTTGGTGCATGATATACGACTGCCTTAAGTTAGTGAACATGTGGCAGGCAAACGGGAACGAACTTCGTCCTTGTAACCGAGCATAGATTGTTCACGGCATGAGTCCTTGCCATTCCACATACATAATATATTCCCTCTCCTTGCTCCAGTGTTTCTCGAAACATGACTGATCATAAGCTATGAGGTGTGGATTACTAATCCAGTTCTCCGAGGGTATAAAAATACCCCTACACATAACTCTGCCACATAGAATCAACACCTTCAGAAGTAATTTTTATGTAGAGAAATCATAAAGTAAGTTGCACCTAATTATGGCAGGTCAATTAACTTTTATTTTTAGCGTATGGCTTTTAGTGCCGGGAGTGTCCGAGGACATGTTCGGCTCGCCAGTTTTGTAGCTGCTTAGAGACGGACACCCAATGGGTGAGCTACAAGTACCGTTGGGGAGGGAAGGAGGGAAGTTGGAATATAAGGACGAGGAGTTGGAAGGTAGCGGCTGTGGCCTATAGTTAGGGACCAACCCCGGCATTTGCCTGGAAGGAAGATGGGAAACCACAGAAGACCATCTTCAAGGTTGCCGGCGGGGGGATTCGAACCTCCTCGCCTCCCGGATGTGAGAGACTGCCATCAGTCATGCCGTAACGACCACGGCTAACTCACCCGGTGTCAATTAACTTACTATGACTGACGCAGTGACTCAGATACACCACACTATTTTATCATTTCAAATGATCTTGTCGACTTCATCGTTATGCGTTACGGTTACGGCGTGTATGACGTCATCATGTTGTTCAGTGCATATGCACCGAGTCTGAGTTTACGCCTGGGATCTGGCGTTATGCGATACGGAGACGGCGAGTGCGTGACGTCATGCAGCCCCCGCGCGGGAAGCCTAAGTTAAAGGGTAAGAGAGTCTGTTGAGTCTGAGTTTACTCCTGGGGTCTGGCGTTATGCGATACGGAGACGGCGAGTGCGTGACATCATGCAGCAGAGTACAAAGAGTCCTCGAAACCTACTAAATAGGTAAACAAACCTTTCTGAAATTATCTACCTTTTGGTGTAAAAATAATTAAATTATCTTTATTACAGCCTGAGCTATTACAAATCAAAATTAAGGCCTTCCTTTTCGATGACTCTGTATTAACAAAGCTCTCTCGCATTTAATCACACTGCACTGGCATTCGATCCCGCAAACTTGGGCGCAGCAGACGATAACTTCATCGCTGCGCCACCCAGCTAGCCTGTTGTAATTCGACCCAGTGGCGTAGCCATGCACGTAAAATCGCTCACCACGACCTCTGCAGCAAGTATGGAGATCATAGGTTCAAATCCCGGCGTTCACAACGGCTATTCGCAGTGTGCTTTATCTCCGGGTCCTTCCACACTCCCTCCAGTCAAATACCGGGATAGCACCTTATTCACGTCCCCGAGCACTTACCATGTCCCCGACCCTAATAATTACAGCTACTCACGCTACTACAGTCACCACAGAAATACAAGTTATCAGACAAATTCAACCCACACCCATGTGCACGGGGCTGATGAACAAAGGTGCAAATACCCCTAAAACGAATTAACAACGAACAACAACAAACAAGTTTTTATTATATGACGGCAGAGTTCCACTCTTTGGTCCTGAGCCACTGTTTGAATGTATTCAACGTTTGCAAAACGCTTTCCTGCCTGTTATTCTTTCAGCTTGGAGAGTACATGGAAACCGTACGACGCCCGATTTCAACTCTCTACCGGATGCTTCACACCTGGGGCAAACATTGTTTCTCTTCTTTAGATTTGTATATGTTTGGGAAGCTGAAAGAACATCTGAGTGGAAGAAGACACTTCCCAGTGATGAACAGTGCTAGTTTAGAAGCCATGTAATAATTTCAGTGTCCATTAGAATTTCTCATCATTACGCCAAGACAAGTTGGCAATATTAATATAATATAGACTCTTAAGAAACATAAATATGTTAATAAAACTCTCCAAACTCTATAATTGCGGCACCAACTGTATACAGGATGTAACAATACCTCATTGTTTCCAACTCATTAATCATGGGAACATACAGGAACGGAACGTACCAGCATACCACATGCAACTCTTGCTCACAGGAGATGTTCAATATGCCCTCCGTGCATCAACCCACCGTCGGTCGTAGTGAATCTCGGATGCGCTGATGTATTCCTGGAGGATTGCGTATGGTTTCTCAGCCTTCCATAATACGGTCACGGAGACTCTGAACATCTTGGACTGGGGTTAAATACACAAGAGCTTTCAAATAAATGTCCAGTGATTTTAGGTCCCGAGAGCGTGGAGGCCAGGCAATTGATCCACCTCTACCTATCCATCTGTCACAAAATCTGTTATTTAGAAGCCGACGGACATTAGCACTAAAATGAGGAGGTGCTCCATCGTGCATGAAGTACATGTTTTGTCGCACTGCTAAAGGCACATCTGCTAAGTCGCATGGCGACAGGGCCATGTAAAACAACAACTGGCGGTGCACCTACGATAATGACAACGTAACCAGACGTAACCAAGAGAGTATGTTCCCCATGATTCTAACGTTCTTTTCTTGTGTGTTTCCCATGCTTATTGAGTTGGAGACAATGAGGTGTAACATGGAAACAAGCTTTTCCGGACCCATGTTCATAGAACACAATTTCTTCGTCTACGTGTGAGGAATGTGTCCAGCATTTTGTACCGTACTTTTTGGTTACACCCTGTATAAAATGCTGAAAGAAAAGTAAATTCTCAGTGATCATCGAATACACTCTGTGTCAAAATAGGAGATGATCACATGTTTCGTCAGTCAAGTAAAAATCTTCATGTCAAAATAGCAATTTGGTAGTTTCATTTAAGTTATATAAAAATCGGTCAAGTTAAAAAATAGGTCAGTAATTTAACGCACATATACTGTATTTAGCAAGTTCGTCTCAGTGGTATTGTTGGGAACACCTCGTGGTGTACGGATGGCACTCATGGCTGTCGCCCCGAAAGTACGGGTTCGATTAAAATAGCGGGTATTGTTTGCTCGTAAATACATTATATTTCCGTACGTAACATTGTAAGTTTATATCCTCTTAAGAATGTACTGAACAAATTAATACATATTTAGTATCAAATGGTTTGTAGAAACGGAAGAAGACGCTAATGAAATCGTTGATTGCAACACAAAATATTACGCAGTTATACTAAACCAGTTGTTAACCAAGTATTACTGTAGTGCATGCATGGTTTAGTGATGGTCCAGCCCCGTGGCTAATAGGTTAGCGTACTAGGCTTTGGCCGAAAGGGTCCTGGGTTTGATTCTCGCCTGGGTCATGGGGAACTTAATCTCCTGAGGTTAATTTCTCTGGCTCGGGAACTGGGTGTTTGGGACGTCTTCAATATACAAAGGAACCAAACACTGGAAACAAATAAACAGAAACAAGTAAAAAGGAAAGAGAAAGTGGTAGCGACCTGGGTTCATAGTCTAGAGGTTCGTGTATCAAATCCCGGCAGGTAAAAAAAAAAATTACTAGGTTTTATTGTATTTATTCATTTATAACTACTCAACGTTATAATGTTAAGCATATATAGTGTGTATTTGCAATCGAAAATATTATATATATACTTATAACACCACATATTTCAACACTCGGCTACAGCGATTAAAATTCGTTGTCCTTGATCAGCGGTAGAGTCTATTGTTGTTGTTATTGTTGTTGATTCCTTAGGAGCTATACGGCATCGTGCCCATGTATCCCCGTGTACTTGGGTGTGTGTAGAAGTTGTCTGATAAACTGTGTCGCTGTGATGTCTGTATTAATGTGTGTACTTTTAGAGGAAGGATTTGGGTAGGAAGCTGTTGTTGTTGTGGTATCATTTGAGATGCACGGACATCATGGTCATTTAGCCCCGTGTACTTGGGTGAGTGTGGATTTTTTCTGAAAACCTGTGTTATTGTGATGGCTGTATTAGTGTGTATATATAATTCAGGTGAGGATTCCATCAATCAACGTTTAGTATCCGTATAACACGTTGTATTTCAACAAGATACTACAATCAACATTCAATTATTCGCCTTGAAATGGACAATGAGTTATAAATATACCCATGCATTTAGGATAAATTAGACTATATGTTCTTAACTGAACATCTTGTTTAAATTGCTTTGGAGTTAGTATATAGAATCAGTAGAATTTGTGTGCTGCATTTTGTGTATCATTTAGTGGGAATACCGTGGGGAAAGAATTTGTGTGCTGATTTGTGTACATCATTTAATGAAAATACCGCGAGGAAAGTAATACGCAGCTGAAGCACATTTTGGTAAAAGCGAAACGAGGGAATCCATACTGTGCTACATAACCCACATCTACATCGTGATAGCCATACTTCTTTTAGCACAGGGTACGGGCTGCAGGCCACTGAAACTTCTGCAACTCATTTTTTTGAGATTTTGACAACTGCAGTCTCTTTTGCACTGCGCTCAATCAGAATTTCATGATTATACTGAAATAATGAGCCAGATTTACTTTTCAATGATCAATGTCTGACTAAACTGATATAATATTTTTGATCATTTATAGCTCAGCGGCATAAATGAAATTCCACCTTTGGAGCAGTATTCTTACAACTGCTTTCTTGTCAATTACCATAATTTGTATCGTGGGTTGTTTGATTGAATATGAGGTATATCCAAAAGATGTTTTGGGTAATACATAGTTTTGTGAAGGCAGGCCTCTTACATAAGATTTATCTTGTACTAAGATGTATGCCAATTTGCCAGTTAAATTCTGATTATTGATTTTAAAGTTCTGAAAGGACGCAAGGCCACTACGTTGATTATAAATGGCTGATGGACGTATGTCTTTCGGAAAGCTAAGTATATTTAAGATTTTTATTGTGAAAAATATTCAGTCTGGCTAGTTTTGTGTCTTCTGCGAGTGAAATCCCCTCCTTAGAACGTATTTCCATTGTAAATGTGTACGGGCCGTGGAGTGAAACCATACGCATGCTCAAGCCAGGAGTAGGGATGATCAACTCTCTTCAGAACTACTTTAAGTTTATTTCTGTTTCACCCCAGCTTGACGGGTATTTCCTCGACAAACGAAGACTTGACATTGATTTCTTGCTATGGATTCCAAAGTTAGTAATTACTATATACTTAACGGAACATCCAGTTAGTGTATTTTACACTGAACGTGGTACTCCACATTTTGCAGACGAGTAAGTTCGAACCCCACAGTCAGTTGTTCTTAAAATAGACTTTCGTGGACTAAGAAATTTGTATCAAATTCTAGGCAACCATTCAAATGTTATTAGGGGAGACTCACGGACACACAGACAAACGGCTAGACGGACGGGCACTATCCTGCTTTTACATCACTTTTCTTTCAAAATGATAAGAGTAGACTAAACTTAAGAACATTTATTAGTATTCTAACTACAAACACACATATTGTCAGATTCCACACCCACGTTTACGTGGCTAATAAACAAGAAAAACAGTTAATGTTGGCTCTCAAGCTATATTACATATCCTGAAAGTGCTTAAAGAAACAGACACATTCGCTGATGTAAGTACTTGATATCACATTACAGTCACGCAAGATAACACCCACATCAGTACTGGTGAGCATATATCTAACAATCATCGCTGCTGCCGGTCTCATCATTCGCTGATGAAAGTACTTGTTACCATCTCTTATGTTATTCATTTAGACCTAAGTTAGAGCTCCGTACTTTTGCATAATTTGCTTCGTACAATGGCAATACTCCCCACATTATTGTTAAGTCCTGCGTCTTTTATTCCAGTATTATTTCGCAACAACTCTATTCTCACTTTGTCAGTAAATTCTACGAACACACTGATGTTTCAGCACCCACTAATATACACTCAGTTGATCTTATTCTGCAATCGAATAATAATTCATCAAATACATCACTTGTTTAAATATTTCATTATATTGTTTTCCTTAGTGGCGTGAGACATTGCATTGAATTCAGCTTATGTATGTGAAATTTGTCTGAAACCTTGTGCTGTTTGAAGAATTGCAGCAGTGTGTGCAACTGTTATAAATATACATTTAAGGTGAAGTAGATGTTCTGGGACTTGAAATAAGGTTCCATCTCAGTAATTCCCTGCCGTGAATGCGGAAAACCGTGGTGATTTTAACAATTAAGGTGGCCAATATCAGTGACGGAATTTGCACCTTTGATCTCCGAACGCCAGATAACACTGGTGTGTGGGGAAGTTTCGTCCGAAGCATTACAGAGAAGAATTACATGTACTTAGTTCAATACTATCGTTCAAAGAGACGAAGTCCTTCTCTTGCCAAAACAAAATCCACTTTACATGAAAACCGCATGAAAATAGCAGATTACAGTTGTAGGTTTTACAGCCATTTTAACAACTGCGGCTTTACGCCGTGCTGCCTAAATTGTTCACTGAAAGTAATGATTCAGGTCTATTGCAATCAAACACCCTAGAATGACCTTTGACAAAACTTGGATTTGATCCCACAACCATGTGCACAGCAAGAAAGAACCTCCACACTGCGCCACGCAGTTTGCCGTTTAATATGCATTATTATTCAGTGTGGTACGAAATATTTATGATATTATTTATTCATAAACCATGACATCACAAAATATCAGGCATACTTTCTTAATATCTGGCGTAGTTAGATTAGATAAGTAAGTACTCAAAGATATCAAATACGTAAACGATAATTAAGTACAATAAAATATAGAATAAACCCCTAGAGAATGAAGAGTGCTGCTTTGCCAATGAGCAGCATGAAAGCACTTCCACATAACATTATTCTTATGTGTTTCAGTGACGATATGAAATATATTGGGGATTAATTGCGCTAAAATGTGTTTCCAGAAAACGAGGATGTGTAATATTAAATGTGTAATACACCTCAAAATTGCTATTCTTGTGGGAGCTCAGTACAAGTTCTAGACCATATTCGCCTTTCAGGTAGCAGTGGAAGGGCACCTTATGACCGCTGGGTTCTTGTGCAAGTACAAATAACAACTAGACAACTGACACTAGAGGAGATGAACTCAGGTGGCACCTAGTAATTGTCCTCAGAGGCTAAGTAATGGAAATGAATCTTCAAGAATACGGTCGACTTGATCCTGGTTTACCATTTGAATTAGTGAATTCTAGCCTCAGAGGCCGAGAGGTAGGGTATTAATTGAGGCCAAGTACTCCGTAGCTCCTTTACCCTCACCCCATCCAAGTTAAATGAAAACTTTAATTCAGGATGAAATTGTTACACCATCCCGCGCTGGAAAGCTCCCCACCCCACCCCTCCTTTCTACCACAACAAAATATATCCAATGAATTATTTCATTCGCTGTTCACTTGCGTACTCTGCACAGGAAAATTGCCTTGAATATTCAATCTGGCATTTATTCCCGCAATACGAGCATTGATAATTACTTCCCTTGTTTACATTTAAGCGAGTTCAGTTTATGTATCATTAACGTTATTCCTAGATTATTATTCCCGTTTAACTTGGTTAAATTGCCTGGAGAATATATTGCCACTTTCCTACGGACCGGTGCCCGATAAAAAAAACCCTCACCTTTACTGTACCTTACGATGTCCAATTGGATTAACAATGAGAATAATCAAATTTATTCATTGTTACATTTGCACGTTTATTAATAATAGCTGAAAGGTTATAAGGGAGAACTGGATAGTAAGTTGTCGTACCAGTATCTAAGCGTTTAGCTAGACATGAAATAGGAAACTATGTTGAACTCACCTGTCTTGTCTGTGCGTAGTTTGTAGCATGGAGCCAACATAATTCGTGCAACCCTGGTATTTAATTTGAATAGTAATGCCACGCTTTACCGACAGTGTTAGCTACGCTCGCTAAAGCGCAGCGATAGGTCATGGGGCACAGCTCTCTACTGACTCGTTAGACGCGTGGGTTCGAGCCCTACCGTCAGCCGTCCTTGAAATGGTTTTCCATGGTTTCCCCATTTTCGATTCCATGCAAATTCTGGGACGTTACCCTCTGACAGGCCACGGCCGCTTCCTTCCACATCCTTGCCCGGTTTCATTCACCATCATTTATTTCATCTCTCATTAACGTTTCTCATGAGTTTGGCGTCAGGAAGGGTATCCGGCCGTAAAAACCATCCGCCACAAATAATTCCATCGCATCTCATCCTCGAGCCCGTTGGAAAACGGGAGTAATAACAGGTAGACATACATACAATGCCACGCCTTCTACTATTGTACTAGAATACTAAAATGTAAAAAAAAAAAAAACTGGGTATACTCTTATTAAGGGGGCTCATACACCGCGAGTGGGAGTTTTCGCACACAGTTAACATTTGAATCATAGCTTCTCCAATATGGAACATAGAATTATGAAACCTTACAAAGTTATAGTTAATACATAGGGCTTTTATTTAATACTAGCGGTAGTGACCGGCATCGCCCGGTGGATTTATTTTATTTTGGATGATAATAAATACTACTACAGAACTGGCGCATGATACTTAAACTACCAGAAAATAATTTTCTTTTTAATATAACATTTTGTGGTGGTGGTGGTTGTAGTGGGGGTGATAAGCAGTAGAGTATAATGGACGTAACATTTAGGTCATTCTCCCCTAATGATCATAATGATAATAATTAATAGGCAAACGGCTATTTACTAACTACAGCAATGACACATGTAATTAACAAACACATTTCTAAAAATTATTAGAAAGAGGAGTAAGTGAAATAAAAGACACTGCCTAGGGCCTATATCTCATTGTCTGTTAGAAATGTAGAGACCAATCGTGTCGTCTTTTTTCGCATAGCGCCGTAGGAAAATAATCAGAACACTTTGGAAAACATCGGCTGTCCCAAGCTCCTGAGGTAGCAATAGTATCATTTATCGCCACATAGCGCTCAACGATAAGTTTCGGAATAAATTAAGGTAAATTTGAAAGCATCAACACTTATTGCAGCTGATAACCTCAATGTATTGCACCAACACCATTGCACTTATACAGATGCATAATATGTTCATGATGATAACTGTTTTATGGGGCCTAAGAAATCATTTTTGCACTAATTACTCCACGAGACTGCAATTTATAAGCAGCGCAAGATTTAACTATTTTCGCAATTCTGCACCAGAACACTGGTAGGGGCGACGTAATGCAGCCCTAATTGCCAGTCAACAATAGACTAATTTAAATGCTCTTACAGTTACACTAATACGGACATGAATGGTTATCGAGCCTTAATACGTGGTTTTCAAGTTAAGTTTACTTGTTATTCTAAATGTAGGGAATGGAGAGCGTTGTCCAAAATATCAAGTGGACAGTGTTACCATCAGAGTTTCAAAGTTATGTAAAATTTGGTGCAATTAGGAGGAATGGTGTAGATTTGTGATAAAGGCACTAAATATAGGGAATGTAGTGGTCTGTCCGAAATTTAAAGTGGACAGTGTCACCCGCAGGGTTCCAAAGGGTAATTGTACAATATGTGGTTCAGATCGGTGAAACGGTGTAGAATTGTGCCAAAGGACCTAAATGCAGGGAATGGAGTGGTCTGTCCGAAATTTCAAGCAGACAGTGTAACTCGTCGGGTTCCAAAGTGAAAGTATTTGAAATTTGGTTCAGATCGGTAAAACGGTGTAGATTTGTGCCAAAGGGCCGAAATGCAGGGAATGGAGTGGTCTGTCCGAAATTTCATGCAGACAGTGTTACTCGCAGGGTTCCAAAGTGTAACTATACAAATTTTGGTTCAGATCGGTGAAACGGTGTAGATTTGTGCCTAAGGGCATAAATGCAGGGAATGGAGAGGTCTGTCCGAAATTTCATGCAGACAGTGTTACTCGCAGGGTTCCAAAGGGTATGTATACAAATTTTGGTTCAGATCGGTGAAACGATGTAGATTTGTGCCAAAGGGCCTAAATGCAGGGAATGGAGTGGTCTGTCCGAAATTTCATGTAGACAGTGTTACTCGAAGGGTTCCAAAGGGTAAGTATACTCATTTTGGTTTAGATCGGTGAAAAGGTGTAGATTTGTGCCAAAGGGCCTAAATGCAGGGAATTGAGAGGTCTGTCCGAAATTTATCATAGCCTAAACTATTTCTCTTGAATCTGGCATATCATATACAAAAATATTTTTTTCGAATCCGACTGGTAGTTCCAGAGATCAGCGCGTTTAAACACACAAACACACAAACTCTTCAGCTTTATTATATTAGTATGGATATAAAGGTGAACAGTATATAAAGTATTGCGCGATTTATTGGTAGGAAATTATTTGTGATTTTTTAGATGTCATGAATCACAATAAACACGATTTAACAAAAAATACAAGTCTGAATGGATTTTCCTTTCCTGCAAAGAAAACACATGAATACGGAGGATGAACCTCATTCATGAAATTATTTTAAAAATAATTAAGATATAGCCTATTTAACAAAAAATATATTTTAAAGACAAATTAAATATTTTTTATGCATACATACTATTGACAATATACAATCATTCCATTCAGACTGGTATTTTTTGTTAAATCGTGTTTTTGTAATGAATGACGTTTAAAAATCAGAAATATTGTCCTATTAATAAATCACGCAATACTTTATATACTGTTCGCCTTCACATATTACATAAAAGCCCTACGTGTTAACTATAAGTTTGTAAGCTCTCATAATTTTTTGTTACATATTAGTGAAGCTATGATTTAATTCTTAACTGTGTGGAAAATTTCGCAGTCGCGGTGCATAATCCCCCTTAAAGTAATTGTTTCAAATGTATTATCCTCCTTAAGGAAAGTTCACTTAATTTGACAGTGATTAATTTTTGTGTCTGAATTTATACTTACATCTCGAATTTAACCTTCTTTGCTGAGTTCAACGCAAAGGATTGGGAATTGCTCTGTTAGTTGTTATCCTAAATGTGGTTCTATAGGATGTTCCCATGATCATCTGAGGAAAAATAATAAGATTTTATAAGCTGCTTTATAGGTAATGCATGGAACTAAATTTCTACTCTGGAGATATACAGGAGTTATAGAAGTTATTCTCTTACCGTAACAGGTGTTGCATTGAAGAATGGATCAAGTGCAGATTAGTATGTTCAATTTTGTGATACAATGAACAATGTTTTACGGAAGAAAACAAACTTGTTCATTTACTTGATCTTGAGGTTCACAGTTATTAGCTATTCGATCTCTAATTCCTTCTGGGATCTGAAACAATTGACGCCAATTTTGAATTTATAAATCTCACCTGCATGAACCAGAAAACGGTAATTGGGGTTTAGTTCCTGGACGCCTATCCGAATCGCCAACTCCTATAACTCCATATGCAGACTGGCACTTAAAGCTGATAAGTAAGAGAGGGAATTTGAAACACTGCAAAGTAAAACAGAATAAAGGATCCACGTTATGGCATACATAATTAGTATTCAACTGTTCTGTGATCTGTACAGTGCAGGAATAGTAATATTCAATTCAGACAGTCCCTGGAGGTGTATTATTTCTTCGGGTGTTCCTATATCTAATATCTCCACAATATCTTTTAAAAGGTAAAGGAAGAAATAAGTGAGTTAGTAACACTATATAAGGACAGCATTTATTTAATGAGAGTTTATTGCTGCAAATTTTAGCAAGTGATTTCTCTACTTAGACGTAGGAACTATGCACGCGCACATTCCCGGCTTGTATCCCACCATTTTGCCAACCGTGCAACTGATACAATTTTCCTGCATTACTAATGAGCGAGGTGGCTCTAGCCTGTAAGTCAGACAGCAACAATTTCGACTTGAATGCAATACATCCTGGAGTGTCCTGATCTGCAATACTGCACCACGGAGAACCCCTCCAAAATCCTCTCAATGTACAGTGTGTACTTTTTGAAGTAAGGCCATGACTAGCAAGAGAGTCATAATTTAGCTGACTCTGGCAGCTCCACTTACTGTTTACATGGAATATCTGCATGCTTCATCACTTTACGAATGGTGTAGAAAGTCATATGTAAGATAGGACGAGTCCTTTGGGGAACACACGAGAGCCATTTGTTTGAACGCTGAAAATATAGGAGAAGAGAAATGCTATTTTATATTAGCAATAGTGCTCGCTCTCCCACTCCATCACAGCAGAAGGAGAATCTAGACGGTAAGCTCCCTCCTCCTCACAAATCGAATGTCATTCGACACGGAAAATTTACTCTGCCGTCGTATCTGGGAGATTAGCCTGTCTTATCTCTTCTTGTTCTCCAGAATCCATGAGCCTTGCTACATTCTGTAACAAGAGAAATCTCCAAGCTCTGGCTCTAGATATAGGCTAAGCGTCGAGCTGAGTACGGTTTACATTAACACTCATTAAAAAGCAGTCAACAGCGGGCTGAGGCGCGATGTTCGTTTACAATCATTCGCTTTCTTAATTACTATTGGACAATTCAAATAGGCTTACATTACAAACTTAGAAATATTGTTATTTAATATACGGTATAGTAACTTATCACAAGTATATTAGAGAACTAAGTTCCATAGAGGAATAAGGTCCTATAAGAACTGCAACCACCTCGTGGTGTAGTGGCTAGCATTCTGAGCTGTCGTCCCTGAGATCAGGGTTCGATTCCCGTATCTACTATGACATTTAATTCTGGTCTGAGAGATGGACCGGTGTCCAACTCAAGCAAATCTTGTTGTTGTTTCATTGAGGTGCTTGGACATCGTGGCCATTTCAGCCCAGTGTATTTGGGTGTGATTAGAATTTGTCTGATAAGCTGTGTTAGTATGGCGTCTGGATTGATGTGTGTGTTTGTAATTGACGCGAGGATTGGGGTGGAGACGATCGTGGCCCTAAGATAGGAAGGATCCCGGTATTTGCCTGGAGATGAAATGGGATGCCACGACGGCAAACCATTTCTAGGATAGCCGACGTGGGAATCAAACCCGCCTCTCTGAGGTTTGCCTCACGAATCTGAATATGCCCCATTCCAGTCCGCAGACCAGAATTAATTTTATTGGCAGAGCAGCGGATGGCAGTCAAGAATACTAGTCCGTACACCACGAGATGGCCTCTCCCTCTCACAAACAGACCTTCTCTTGAGCCAGATAAACAACATAATCCTTGTAGTGTCCAAATAACAAAGATTTGCAACGCAAGTGTGATTATTGAGCCAGGTATGTGTACAAATGCTAGGGGGTAAGGTTTTACGGGGCTTTAAATGTGAAGATATCTAATTCGGTTCGTGAATTGAAGCTTCTCGGAAATACTACAGATTTCCAAACATGGATAGTTCTGGACATATTACCTGCAGTAATGGTTTGAAAACATAGTTTCATTATACACCAGCCACAGAGAATGTAGATCAGTCACATTTCGTTCTGTAACAATAATTACTGTATGTTGATGTTAATCATTTATTTTGGGAGCTTAGGACATCTTGGTCATAAGCCCCTTGTAGTTGCGTTTGCGTTTCTGTTGAACTCGTCTGATGACCTGTATTCATGTGCTGGCTGTAGTAGTGTGTCTAACTGTGTTCAGGGCAGAGATTGGGTAGGTACCCGGGACTGGGGGTAAGGTACTCTCCAGGCATTTGCTTGGCGATAGTGTGAAAACACTCGGGGAAAACCACACTCAGGAGGGCGCTGGGATTCGAACCTGCGATCTATAAACTTGTTGCAGATGGCCTCGTGGCCGTGGTGCAAGATTTAACGAGCATGGCTACGTCACGGGACAAAAAAAATATCGACCACTAGTTACAAATATTAGTGTTGGCCTACCCGAGATTGTCTTTCTCAGCTATAGCGTAATAATATGCCCCTTAGAGATTCACGTCAGGATATTGTGGAAATTGGGTATTCCGAGAGATATCAGAGCTGGGTTCTTTATTATATGTTTCAGTGACGTCAGAGGGACCCTCTAAATTGTCTTCAACTCATGCACCACTCACGATTCACCTGTTCAAAAGTGAGCTCGAGAGTATCTGCTATAAATTCACGCAGAATATAGAATTAATCAACCTAAATGGCTGGTGTAACATTCTGAATGAGCAAGGCTGCTTCTTTTTATGAACATTCTGAAAAATCAAATTTTTCAGTCAATTTCTTAAAAGAAATGCATCAAAAGCTATGGGTAAAACCATAGGTTATACATTTAGAACATTGTCATTGCCTTGCAAAACAGTTTATAAGCACCATGTTGTAAAACAATAAAAATTAACATTATGATGTTTGAAGTCATTTTCAGTGTTGCCTTAGTAAACGAAAGTTTGATGCTTTTCAGTCGGTCAACACGATTGTACCCAAATGAGGTGGGTTATTCCCTATTCCTGAATAAAATTTACATGTGAAACCGGCCATCCAAGTGTATTAATTAATCTCATGTAATTGTTTATCAGAATTAGGAATAACCCACCTCATTTGGGTACAATCGTATTGACCTACAGAAAATCATCAAATATTAGAAGAAAAAATAACATTGAGTATAATAATTTCACACCTCTGTAATGTGCACTTGGCCCCGCTACCGTCATGTTATTTCATCGAGTTCGAACGGAGCGCCAAGCCAGCCAGTACCTCGCTTCCGAGCGGAGTTATGACGAATGGCATAACATCGATGTTTCGAGAAGGATTGACGTTTCTGAGATACTTGCTTGTCAAGAAAGATGACTGGGCCATATTATTGCTTTTGATTTTTGAATCATTCTGGAAAAAGAAGCATTGAAATCGAGCTACGCATTGAAGAGATATGAAAGTTTTAAAGACACTGGGTTGTGACAATGGCTTATTTTACACAATTAAATGAGCAAATTTTTAATACAAATTTCTGTTATTTCCGTTTGGTCAACGGTTGTGAATTTTACACTAAACAAAGATCTAACCTCTCTAACCAACCTGCTAACAATAAATCTTCAATATTATTGTCTGATTTTGTACAGGGTGTTCGAAAACAAGGTCAAGAAAACATTTCTAGCATTATATTTCCTTAAGTTTGGTACACTTTTCTTGAAACTTTCTAGTCAAGGATAATTAATTTTGTAATGGAATATAAATAACATGTGGTTTGGCAAAATGAACGGATTGTATTTTCTAGAATAATTATTTTGAGCCGTTTAAAAATTAACAAACTCAAAAAATAGTTTTGCCTATTAAAATGTATGATTATTTAATTTATAAATTTAAAAGATAAAGATTATTTTAAATATATTTTGTTTCATTCTATAAAACTAAATAGTTACCAACATATTACAAAAGATCAGGCCTGTAACTTAAGTAGTACCTGAGAAAACTGTATCAGAATCTCTTAACTTGCGGGATTGTTTCCTGTGACCATGTTTTTGATCACCCTGTACAAAATCAGACAATAATATTTCATATTTATTGTTAGCAGGTGGGTTAGAAAGGTTAGATCTTTGTTTAGTGTAAAACTAACAACCATTGAACAAATGGAATTAACAAGAAAAATATTTTTAAAATTTGGCCATTTAATTATGTAAAATAAGCCATAGTCACAACCCAATGTCCTTAAGTTGAAGAACATTACGTCATGGATGTCACAGGCGGGCAGCCGAACGGTATTTAAGCCGCACGCCGGACTGCAAGTACAGCTGTGCTCATTCTACGAAGGGGGTGTTACCCTGCTCTAGTACGCCGTGAAGAGATAGTCTGCAAAACGCCGAGTGGAACGTTACGCTGCGCGAAGTGTTGTCGGGTCGTGTACTTAGACTTTTCGAGAACATTGTGTCCATGCAGAATGAAGGAATGAGTGTGGAACTCTGTTTATTTTCGCCATGCAATTGAGTGATAGATTATTTTTTCAACAAGTTGTTGAGTATTTCCACTGTGTTCCAAGTGAAGTTGTTATAACTTTTGATGTGCAGTGGACTGATGACCCTTGAGTATATTTTATGCTGGGACAGTTTGACAACGATTATTATTGAGGATGAGATTATAGTTATAAGCTTTCGCATAAACTCGAAGTGTTTCGCAAGCGGAGTAACTATTATTATCAAAGTGTAGTGGACTGATGACCATTGGACGAATCCAATATTTTGATAAGTACAGTTTGACAACGGTCATATTTGAGAATGAGCCTATGATAGGAGACTTGCACAAAATGTTCAAAGTGTGTTGCGAAGGGAGAAGCACAGTGAGATAAATTGTACTATTCTCGTCGCTGTGAACATTTATGGTAATATCTGATGAATATTTAGCCTACGAAAATGTTGTCCAGTGTATTCGAAGGGAATAATGTGTGCCAGTTAACTACGAATTTGAACATGAGCGTGGAACAATTTGATCATCGAATGAACATTGCCGATTTTCTTGAGAACATGAGAAGGAACATGCACTAAATACTAGCGATGGGTTAGAAGAAAGAAGAAGGGAAGAAGAAGGAAGAAAGAAGAGGGGAGAGAGGAAGAAGATGACCGGAGTCCCATTTCTGGAGGTCAGGAACCACGTGGTGGCACACCAGTGGATACCAGCGCCATTCGATCTAGGCTGTATTGGAGCCACGCCACATGGGAAGGCCCAGAAACATAGATTTTCACCGCCATACAAGAGGCCGGTCCAAGACCATCGTATCAGAATGAAGTAAGACCAGATATTTTATTGGTAGTCTAGTTTTTAGTAGAGTCATGTGTATTTCCCAAACTTTAGTCATGACTAGTTTAGCTCATGCTTACTGGCGTAATTGTTGAGTTTCAGTTACCGCATTTTTCTACGTGTTATTAGCCAGTGATTTGAGAAGCCCAGATTTTTTTCTTTTCTAGGTAATGGTAACAGTCTGATATATATTCTAGATTTTTCTCCGAGTGCAACTTGTGCATTTGCAAAGTTGAATGCGACTCGTGATTCTTTACAGTTAATGATGATAATAATCGTGATGGTTCAAAATAATTAAATAATAATCCAGTTGGATAATTATAATAATAAATGTGGTTAATTTTTGAATGGTTTTTTTAAGAACCCTTTGTGGATAGATGCTTTAAGGAGTGGTAAATAGTGAAATGCCAACATATTTATGTGAGCATTTGACATATTTTTGGTCATGATAATATGCCACAATATTTAAAGTGTAAGAAGATTTAAGTGGAGATTTGACATATTTTGGTCATGGAATAATGGAAGGAATAAAATAAATTAAATTGTTTGAATAATAGGATGAAGATCATACCAGACTATGATAATAATAATAAGAAGAATCTCAAGTTTGATTTTCAGTTATGAATTTATAAAATCTAATCATCTCAGAAATTGAATGGAGTTATATGAGCGTTCATATGAACGTATTTCGGATTTGCAATGATGTTTTAAGTCTAGAGAGGTCGCCCAGACAAATCCAGTGGATTGCAGGTACGTCCCGCACTGGTAAAGGCAGGTATGGGCCGCCAGGTTGAATATGAACATGTCGAAGACATGATTCAGTGATGTGAATATTTATTGGCCTCAAGCATGGATGACTTGAGTGTTTGATGTAGTATTTCCGCATAGGTCAGACAAATGAAATTATTATAGCATTTATAAAGAGATGCTTGTTGAAGGATCTGGAGCGCACAGTATAATGGTCTGGTTTAATAATTAGGTCTCGATTATTAGCTTCTCATATGTGTTGTAAAGAGTCATATTTTTTATATGAGCTTAATTTTCTATAATCATTTCAATGTGATAAAAATTCTGAATCAAACTGAAAATTTTATTTTTATGCAATATTTACTAAGTGTAAATTTTGATTCTAGACTAGCCTCCGTGGCTTAGGCGGCAGCACGCCGGCCTCTCACCGCTGGGTCCGTGGTTCAAATCCCGGTCGCTCCATGTGAGATCTGTGCTGGACAAAACGGAGGCAGACAGGTTTTTCTCCGGGTACTCCGGTTTTCCCAGTCAAAATTTCATTCCAGCAACACTCTCCACTATCATTTCATTTCATCTGTCATTCATTTCATCATTGCCCCAGAGGAGTGCGTCAGGCCTCGGCAGCCGGCACGGTTCATATCCTCGCCGCTAGATGGGGGATTCATTCATTCCATTCCTGACCCGGTCGGAGACTGGAAGCAGGCTGTGGATTTTCATTTCAAATTTTGATTCTACTCAATTTTGACAACCTAATGTGATACATGATAAAGTGAATTATTCAGGAAAAGTGCAACGAATTCATCCGTGTGAAAATTTCAGGAAGTGATGTTTTTTGAAAGTGATTAAAATTTACAATGTGATTATGAACACGATTGGACACTGTATAGGACTTTCATATTATAAAATAACATACATTTACATAATTTTGTAGGATCTCGGGGTAAGAGACTAGGAATTTTAGCTACCCTGGAGATACTAGGCAGGAGTGTTTAGTGTTTTCGCTTTTAAATATTTTAATAAAAGTGGAAAGATTTTATGTATTGTGTGTTATTTTTCATCCTACTTATATTCAGGCGGGGATCTCGAATTCAGTTAGCACCTTTGCCCAAACCCCGTTTCCCTGAGTTTTCAGAGTCTCGTGCTCAACTGTTTTCGAGATTCTCGCATATGTGGGCATTGGTCATCGGACAAATGGGCACAGTAATATCTGACAATTTTTCTTACATTTATCACGTAGTCGTCTGTAATTCTTAGCCCATCCAACCAGAACCCAACCATAGTGGTGTGTGCGAAGAGAGGTACTGATTGACTGCCGAGGGCTCAATTAACAATCACAAATATTGTAGGTTATAGTGTTGAAAGTCTTCGTATGATGGTGTATCCTGAACAACATACTGAAAATACAATCTTCGACATTCCATCAATTTCTCTCTCTGCAATTTCAACGCGTGCATTCTATAATACTGTTCATTCCACAGTAATTTTCAAAGTTTTTCTCTCCTATTCAGGAATAGCGCACTCATTTGGCATTTTTCCCTAGACATGAATAAAGCTTAACATCTTAGCCGTATCTAACTCAATTTAAGTTTCGTATAAATCATATTGCTCACCTCAGTCGCTCTTTTCAGTTTCTGTGGACCATTTGCATTAACTACGACAATAGTTCCATTCAGAGAAACGCAATCATCGCTCTCGTGGTTTAGCTATTCACTTAAATCGTGGTTTTATTAGAATCGTCAGAGTTTGTAGTTAGCAGTAGTTATTATTGTTTTAAGGGGCGGAACTACGAAGTCATCTGCCCCTAAGTCGTCAGAGTTTGCTGGTTGGGATACCGTATCATTATTATCACGATCACATTGTTCAGTATCGCTTGACACGTCACAAAGTACACCATTAGCATCATCATAATAATTACTAACTTCTCAAACTGGGCAAATAACATCTCCACTCAACTGGCAATTCTTCTTTTTCACTTTTCGATGTGGGTCTGAGTGTTCTTGAGGTCATCTTCTTCAAGACTATTGCACATGTGAAGTATTTTCAATGCTCTTGATACATTTGTATGTTAAGTTCGCCTCGTTGCGTAGTGGCTAGCAGTCTTGGATGCCACCACGGAGGCCCGGGTTATATTCCCGGCGCTGCCATGAAATTTAATTCTGATCTGAGGGCTGGAACGGGGTGCACTCAGCCTTATGAGGATAATTGACTAGCTGGCTGACGAAAACCAAGATTAACGGCCGAGGGGACCCAATGCGCTGACCACACTTCACCCCAATATCTGCAGACCAAACGGCTGGCAGTGGTCGCATGGTAGGCTTAAGCTCTTCATGGGCTGTAGTGGCACGGTTTTTTTCATCTCCAGTAACCGTATAAATATAGTGTCAAGCACGCATTATGCAATAGATCAGATTAACTATAGTTCATACGACGCTGTGAAGAAAGTCTTATATAGACTGAGTAAAAGACTGAAAGCTCTGAAAATACTCGCAGTAGCGTAGTATGGTGTTATTTTTAGAAACCTTCATAGTAGTGACATTTTATGTATGTTTTATAAAAACAGGGTCAGCTAACCGACTCAGTCAACTGAGTCACTAATGACCTGTGTTAAATGGTAATTAATAATAAACGGTTCTGAAGGCTTAACTTTGGAAATTATCTTAGAATGTATTAAAATTTGCTTGAATATATATCCAGGGAGACACGTTTCCATAATTAAGTTTGGAATAGAATTTCATGTGTTGCCAAAGCATGCCACTCTATGTAGTTCAAAAATGATCATCCATCGTTAGCTTAATGTTTGGATTCCTTTCGGGTGCTTAATTCTGTACGTTGTAATCAAGATACAAGAATTTCCTATCGAATGTACACTGGTGATGTAAACACTCATTAACAAAGGATGCCATGGACCAGGATGCCATGGACCAGGCAACATCCGAGTACTGTATTTCGATTTTTAACGTCACATTAGTTCAATATCTATTTCATTTACTTAATATCTCGAGAACTTTAATATTGACACAAGTCTAATGGCATTTACTTCATATCTGGATTAACATTGACACTAGTCTAATTTCAACTCTAGTCAAGCTCAATCACTATCGGACATTGCTGAAGAGATGACGGCGAATAAATCAGCATTGTTGACATTTTACATTTTAATTTTAGGACTATCAGTAGAACTTCGCTAATTATCTAATGACAAGAATTGAAAACGACCTCACAGTTTCATATAGAAATGCTGCTGCTCTTATTAGACTAAAGGAAATAACACGATATATCTACCACTGGAGTGAAAAGTTAAGCGTGTAGTTTTAATGTTCTCTTTATGAACGAAGTACATTAACCTAAGATTGTTGATGGGTTCTGCTACATTGGCAGATATCCGTCTGGGGACCAGTTCCCATGGGGGCTATGGATCACGAACAGGAGCGGAGTAACTTTAGTAGGACAGGTCCGTGTAGATCTTTCTTCCTTGAGTAAAAATTTAGACTTTCACGACCGGCGTTGAAATAGGAATCTCTGTTTCGCGGGCTTATAGGTCGGGTTCCAAGGACATTTTGTCGTCCTGACGTTTCGCTTAAAACGACAAAATGTCCTTGGAACACGACCTATAAACCCGCGAAACAGAGATTCCTATTTCTTCCTTGACTTCGGCTTTAGATTCTTGGAACGGGTTTTCGATCTAAATACTTAGGGATAGAATTTTCTCCTACTCACGTGGAATGAGAAAGCAACACCAAAAACAAGGGACACTAACTTTATGTGTGTATTAGTATCAATTAAAAATTTTACAATATTATATTACGTTATATTTTTGACCCTAGAAGTACCGTACTACAACAGAGCACAGCAACAGGAATTCAATCGTTCATGCTCACGTACTCCCTAGCGTGTAATAGAACATTTTAACCCTCAAGATAATGTAGCATAGTTTAGCTTATACACCAGCCGTGCAGCCAAACTCCACAACAGCAGTGGAGTCTGCACGTTGGGCTATATGAGGTTCAAATCACGTTGTTAGTGGACATAGGCCTACAGGGATGGCATAGTCGTTGAAGTAAAGAATGACAGCTTCTTTCATTTATTCATGCTTTCTCTCGTTTAATCGTTCATTTATTCTTTCTTTCTTTCTTTCTTTCTTTCTTTCTTTCTTTCTTTCTTTCTTGTTTAGTTCTCGAATTCAGAGCCAAAACCCACAGTAAGATAGCTTCGTAATATGGGCTACACATATTATTCCTGTCCCCGCTGTAAAATTTCTTGTGTAAATGCGTAAATGTTGGTGCTTGGCCCAAACATTTACGAGGAGTACGTTCAATCTTTACTTGAGTAACTGTAAATTAATTCACGTCCTGAGGCATCTACCTCAATTCTTGAGCCCTATAATATTGCAGTTCCACTGCATTCACGACAGAAACACTCGTTATCACATAATTTCTTGGTTTTCGCGGAGTTGAGGTAAAGTGTTGCGATACTTTTGCGGATTATTGCAAGGGATGTTTAACATTCTGTTGCCAGTCTCTATAAAACCACAGTGTTCTTGGGGGTCTTCAGATTAAGAAAGGTTGAGTAGTGAATTATTTCCTGTAACTCCTAAGCAGAGTATAGAGCATAAAATTAATACAATTAAGCATGCACAAGTGTATTTCTATTTTCACAAGTGCATGCAACAATTTTACGTTTTTTTTCTTCATTTTATTTCATATATTGTGTTTTTTTAAATTGAATATACTGAACCCTTATTGATTTGCCGATCAATAAGTCTTCATGATTTTTATTATTATTATTACTGATGCCCAGGCAGTACATGTTGAAATTGACAAAGGGGAGTCACAGGTAGTGTGTCGCAACGATTACAACAGAAGCGGCTTGGTAGTTATTCCTGAAGATGACCGGCAAAGCCGAGTTCAAGGACAAATTCTGTACGAACGCGCACCTCAATCGGAGTCATTATGGGAGTGTCGGAAGTGAAGTTCCAACCGATCCACGATTGAATCAGCAAATCAGGAGAGAGGAAGCCAAAGCCACGCGGTGAATCGCGTACCCTAGGAAAAGGCGCTAAAACGTGTATCTAAAGAACCGCCGATACGATATAATTCCGCATAAGTCCATTGAGACGTTTGGATGAAAAGAAGAAGATTGATACTAGTCCCAAGTCTGTGAGGTAAAATCTACCGATTATTTTCACAAATTGCCCCCACCCTACCCCATTCTGTCAGTTTCAAATAAATTGATCGGTGATGAGCAGTGTAGGACACAACTTTATTGAGCTCTGGTGAGCAACGTTCACGCCAGCCTGCGTCACGATTTATCAAGCTCTAGTGAGCGTACTTCACGTCTGTTTGACAAACATTTTTTCTTGTGCTCAAGGGAGCAGAGTCCACGCTTAGCCTTGTGGAGATTTCTAGTCGAGATAAGCGCTACGTGATAGACATATTTGAGACTTGTTAGAAGCCAGTTGCGTGGTGATTGAAGAGTGTAATTTATGTAAATTTTTGTATTATTTTGAGTGATATATTGTGCGTGTGTTAAGCAAATGCTGAGATAGGGCCAATTCTACGTTAAGTAATCGCCTAGGACATTATTGTGAGTGAAAGTCAGTAGCTCATAGCGATTCTAGCTAGGCAAACTAATAACTTTGAACATTTATTTCCAAGAAGCTACGCCAAGATGTCTGCTGAAAGGTCGTGTGATGGAATGAAGTGCATCGCCTCTACCAATACGTCGACGATGGACGAGTAGATTTCCCGTAGGGAAATGCTGTGGGATGGAGGTTAAGTTCTACAAGCTGCAACGGTGATGTACAAACCATTAATTTACTCAATATGTAGTTAGATTAGACGCGGGAACGTTGTATTCTTTTTTTTTCTTGTATTTAGATTTTTTGTGTGCCGACATTATTATATATAAATGTACGTTGGCACGTGGCCAAAGTGTTTGTTTGATGTATAATTTTCTTATGAGTCATATTTAGCATAAACGGCGTGTGTATTTGATTTTATCCACGTGAATGCGAAAATCGTCACGGTCGATAAGTGGTGCTTTATTCAAGTTCATTTTTTTTGTAGGGAAAGGGGGTAAATGTTGTAAGATGTTTTGACGAACAGGTTTTTATTCATACTAGGGTTGCCGAGCGCAATAAATTAAGATGTCACTGTAGAACACCTTAGTTCTATATTTTTGAGTTTTTTTTAGTCCTTTTCAGGTTCTTTAGTCACGGACTAGATTGGGAGCAAGTTGGTGGAAAATATTTTATGTCATTTATTTCAGGTTTCTGTCGAACCCATACGTGTGATTCTGTGTGTGTTTTTGTGTCAGGTGTGTGTAATGATTCTTCGTGATGAGGGGTAGAATGTGCTACCGCCCTCAAATATTGTTGTTGTATTTTATGGAAAGGCAGAGCACTTTCAGAGGCTAGTGTACCTTGTCCAGTGCTGATTCTTGGATTTCCTAGGGAAATTCTGAGATATTTTATTCTGACACACACACGTATATATTGTGCTTTTGGGAGCACGCTTCTTAGAGACTCGAACCCGTGCCACGGCAGGTCGAGGTTATTGACACGTGGGTTGACAGATGTGCAGATTCCACTTAGCGCCCGTCTATGTCCGGTGATTCATCTTTTAGGCAGTCCAGCTGACCGACTGACCCTTGTAAGCTATCAGTAGCAAACCTGTTCTTTGATGGTCATTGGACCATAATTAATTGAGAGTTCGCCATGTCCGTTACGAATTACCGCATATCGTATGAATGAAATTTATTTTATGATGTAAATGTTGGCTTTGAGCCTAGTGATTGCTATGACTCATTTCAATGTTAGTTTTGTCTATTGTGACACCGTTGGGTGTATTTTAGTATTTTTCTGGTAAAAATGGCAAGCGGCCATATGTGTATTTTTTTCATGATTGGTCACGTGTTAATTTACTTGTGTTGATTTGAAAAGTCCTAGTTTTAGGCGTTAATGTTGTTTGCTTCGGCAAGTTCTTTGATTCCAATTTCATGCGGAAATTATTTGTTGTTTTATTTAGTGTAGGAAGTGTCGGATTAATTTAATTAGTGTTTAGTTGGTTCCCCGTGTCTGTCTAGCTCTAGACAATGCAGATTCGTCCCCTGAAGGTTTACTGGATGGTAACGAATCTCGCATTAATTTGTACACATCGTAACGCATGTAGAACGGCCGCACACGCACATTGTCATTGTAGCAATTTGGGACATTTGGTCCAGCTGTTTACAATCTCTCCTGAGATTAGGCCTAAGTTTGGCAGTTTATTAATTCAAGTGGGAGTCATCTGGGAGACCTTGTTTGCTTTTTTTTTTTTTTTTGTAAATAGTGTAAATAGTTGATCTGTTATTAAATTCATTTGTTTTAACCCTGGTATTCACTTTTTCCTGCATGTTATTCTGTTATATGGTACCCTGCATGTTATAAGAAGCGCTTAACAACAACTTAACGAAATGGACTGTTACACCCCCCGAAACTGAGTCTGATATGCTTCTTTGCAAGGGTTCAATACGTACATAATACCGGTACTCATACGTAAATCACAAACCATTATAACAAAGCAAACTAAACTTATTACGGGATCCAAACTGTGAATTGTAATATAAACACCAATTAATCGCTCTACAATTTGTTGTAGTTAGATCATATGTTTGTGTATAAATTTAAACCTCAACACAGTAATCAGAATCTGGTGATGATCGCTTGAAGGTCGAAACGCGCAATTCTAAAATTGCCCAATTACAATAGTGATCATAACTATTACATGTACTTTTCCCCGGAGAGTTGTTTACATATTATATACAATGTACCCCGCCCAGTCATTGGGCGAATTCGTGTTGACCGACTGAAGTGTTATCACTGACAGTTTGTATCGGCAACAATTAAAAATTTCAACAACTTCAAAACTTTTCACGGTTAACTGCACTCTATTAAGACAGAATGGCCATTGAAAAAAACCTTATAGTCTGGAGTCAGAAACCTTTGGAGGGTGAGCTAGTCTTGTGGATCCAAGAAATGAGGTATACATAAAAGTGGATCTGATGTAACGATTTGCCAACGCTTTGCCAAAATAACGAGAATATTTTAGGTATGTTTGTGAGTAGTTTCCGACAAAAAACTATATAATGCTACTTTCAGATAACCGATGAGGGGTGACAATTTTCAGACATGAATGGAATCAACAGAAAACCCAGCTTGGGCATTTTCTAAACTTGTTGTAACCAGTTTAAAAGGACGCAAACTTCAGTCAATTTTATCTGGCATGCCGAAAAACTAAATGAAGTCAGGTTGTAATATGAACATAAACGTTAAATTTATCGATTGTCACCTTGACTATTTCCCTGAAAATGTTGGTACTGTCTGCAAGAAGCAGGGAGAAAGATTTCTTAAGGGCTTTAAGTATATAAAAAGAAAGCATCAAGGAATATGGAACGTTGACATGATAGCGGATTATTGCTGGATGTAGGAAAGGGAGGATCCTCAACAAATCCACTATTGTATGAGCGGTAAAATAAGTTTCTTTTGGGATGAAATAACGCTACAATCAGGACTTTTAGCAATGTTGCAAGAAACATTTTTCAAGTACCGAGGCCTATTGTTTTGATATAAATAATTTTGTCACTTGCTAATTTAATAAAATCTGAAATTAAGACAGACAACAAAATATAAAGCGTGGTTTTAGCCTACTTTCGACTTTTGCAAAACGTGAAAGTAGACTTATGAGATCTACACAGGGCCAAAAAATGGTGTATCTGTCTTTGGGTGTGAACAAGTGTGTACGTGTGTGTGATTTGGTATGTCCGTCCCCCCTATCAATTCAAACACGGTGAGAAGGAATTGAACGAAATTTGGCACAGAGGTAGCAGAGGGCACCACAGTGTCATGTTTTATATCGCCACCATCTTGACGGAAACGTAATGGTGGCCACCCAAATGTTTAAAGCTTAAATCAAATTACGACTAACCTAATCATCTGATCTATACCAAATTTTGCAACAATATACCTTAATGTGAGATGCGTCTTTTGACTAAACTTCGAGATCATCAACCCAATAGCTTGAAGATGGCTGCCGTGTATGTGTGCTAATCGATCCCCCCCCCCTATCAATTCAAACACGACGACACCAAATCGAACCACATTTGGTACAGAGGTAGCACTAGCAAGGGACAACTCAGTGTCATGTTGTATACCATCGCCATCATAACAAAAAAGAAATGGCGCCCACCCAAATATTCCGAGCTTAAATCGAATTACGACTAAGCTAATCATACGATCTCTACCAAACTGTGCAGCAATATACTTTGATGTGGAAAGCGTTTTTTGCGCGAACTGTAAAGTCATCAGCCAAATAGTTTCAAGATGGCAGATGTATGAATCATGCAAGTATTATAGCCTAACCTTAACTTACGATTCAACAAGGCCTGGCCTTACCAAATACACTCATCTTACATAGGGTAGTTTAATCTGTCCTCTAGGAGGTGACCAGTAGGATATTAGCATTTAAAATAGAATATGTAACCGCAGTAGTGACTAATAGATCAGGCTGACCATGCCATATCGTGCTTGTACGTGCCGTCCCGTTGGGTCAAAATTGCCGTAATTGATTGCTCGTAAATCCATATATTTCCGTAACTCAAACGTTTATATCCTTTAGGGATGTACTAAACAAAATAATACAAATTTAGTTTCAAAATGAAATCGTTGATTGCAAGACAAAACAAGATGTTCAGTAAATAAGATATAGCCTACTTTCTCCTAAATGTATGGGTATAGTTATAACTCTTTGTCTTTATTAAGGAGTATAATAGAATCATTTCTCGGTTGAAGACCTTAGAAACTATTTACCTCCACCAAACACCAGAGCCTTGGAAAAACTACTACCGTCATTGAAGAAAAAAAAAAGAGAAGACATATCTCAAGAATTTTATGGAACTGGAGACATGATTGACCGGACGTGGGCAACATCCAACTTTGAGTTGAGGCATGTGTTTACACGTCTGTCTGTCCATGGTTTTCACCACATTAATTGTATTAACAAATCTATCCATGACCCTACAGTGACGTGTGTATATGGACAAGCATGTGAACGCTACCACTTACATCTCTTTAGTAAAGGAAAACAATCTGTCAAAGACTATGCAATTCAAATCGCCAGAGCGCAATTCCAGTGTACATGTTCATTTTTTAAATTTCAACTGCTATTTGGCTGCAATAAAAGTATTAATTTATATCCTGAACTAACACTAACAGTTAGAGTACAGGAACTATGTGGGATTGTTTTGCTCTTTAGTTCAAATAACATTTTCAGATAACATACAATAGGCTGTTACATTCGCTTAAAAGTACAAATTTATCGTATTATCAACTTGTCATTCTTCAAATTCGATGCGTATTGAATGCCAACGGTAGGCAAACCAATAGAGTCCCACATTAACCAGTACACTTACGTCTCGCGAGGACAAATTCCTGTGCCTTTTACGTGCACAGTCGGAACGTATCGGCATCACTCGGGATTCCTAGAGCAGCAGAGAGCAACCGACACGATACACTGCACATTGAAGTTCTGTACTTACTTGCGCATTGAAAGAGGCAGGTCAGGATTTTGGGCCAATACCGTATCATCCCAAAATTGCGGAGCTTCCTCGCTGAACATAACTTGTATTTCTGACATATGAAAGAAGAAAACTTGAACTCGAGGCCCTTAAGTTACTCAGCGGAATCGATACCACTGGTACACTTTACCTACGTAATTGCGAGGTTATTGTCGAATGTTTTCAATTACGTTATATCTTAAATACCTATTGGAATGCATTCATTTTGCGCCTGGTATATTTTTAACGTTACTTAAAGCAAGTTTCAAGATGATTTCGCGTTAATAATGCGAATCATTAGTACATTTTAACCCCAACCACCCTATTCCATGTTTGGTTCTTCGGGATCCAAATATGGTACAGAACTTGGCTGTGGAGTGTCTCTTGTCTGTTGCTCTTTGCTTCTCTAAGAATCCCGAGCGATTCCGAAACATTCCGACTGTGCACGAAAAATGCACAGGATTTTGTGTTCGCGAAACGCAAGTGACCAGTCATGACATTTGGCGGAAAAGTTTCGCTTAAGATAATCCTAAGAGAGCGAGTGCATTTTAGCGGCCATAAAAGAAAACTTTTCAATTAAAGCTGTTCCAACGTACAGGCCGGTGCGTAGCTCACAACCAATTCGCCATGATTGTCACCCTCATAGTTCATCTGGTTGCTGTTAGATGTCTAGTGCAGATTCGGTTGCGAATGTTGATTTAATTAAATATACAGTATATTGTCCATAGTAATATGCACAATATGTCGCTAAATTTTATAACGTCTGAGTAACTACAAAACCATAAATATTAAAGAATTCAAGCAAAAAAGCCTAACTCTGATAGGATTTGAACCCTACTGAAACGGGTGAAAGAATAACGCTTTACCACACAGCCAAAATGTCCATGGAAATTCGTCGTTATCAATTGACTTACATACAACGTATTAGCAAATAATGATTTGGACTAAACGTTTTCTTCAGTGGAGTATATTCCTATATATTTCATTAAATTTAATTTTTTTAAAAATTATTTCTATCAGTAGAATATATTGTATGCAATACTCACACTATTGAAATATAGGTCAGGCACAAGTTATCAGCTGCCATCTTGTCTTGTAACGGAGACGGCTTGGCTTTCCAAAGCCACTACTACCATGTAATATTATATGAACCTAAAATATCGAGAGGGCCACGCCCTTTAGGACAGTTTAAACCATTGTTGGTTCGATAATCGGAACTAATGGGTTCAAAGTTATTAATCCTGAAATGGTACGGCTGATAATCAGGTAGTTTAGGCGCCAGACGCATCCCATCTAAATTACTAAATTTGGTGGAGATCGGTTGATTAGTTCACTCGTTATTTGATTTTACGTTTTGAACGTTTGAGTGGCCGCGATTCAGTTTTGGTAAAGATGGCGGCGATATAAAACATTACACTGAGGTGTCCTGCTACCTCTGTACCAAATCTCGTTCAATTACGTTTCACCGTGTTTGAATTGATTGGTGGGGGAGACATGACAGACATACCGAATGCACACACTCACACACAGAGAGACACACAACTTTTGGCCCAGTGTAGATCTCGTAAGTCTACTTTTTTTTTTTAAATCGAAAGTAGGCTGAAGCCTCCGTGGCTTAGGCGGCAGCACGCCGGCCTCTCACCGCTGGGTCCGTGGTTCAAATCCCGGTCACTCCATGTGAGATCTGTGCTGGACAAAACGGAGGCAGAGAGGTTTTTCTCCGGGTACTCCGGTTTTCCCTGTCAAAATTTCATTCCAGCAACACTCTCCACTATCATTTCATTTCATCTGTCATTCATTTAATCATTGCCCCAGAGGAGTGCGTCAGGCCTCGGCAGCCGGCACAGTTCATATCCTCGCCGCTAGATGGGGGCTTCATTCATTCCATTCCTGACCCGGTCGGAGACTGGAAGCAGGCTGTGGATTTTCATTTTCGAAAGTAGGCTGATATCATGGAGTTGTGCTAAACCAATTGTTAACCAAGTACTAGTGTACGGCATGTGTGGCATGTGTGGCGTAATGGTAGCGACCTGGACTTAAAGTCTGGAGGTTCGTGGATCAAATCCCAGCAGTTTAATTTTTTTTACTTCGTTTTCTTTTTGGTATTTATTGATTTATAACTACTCACTCGTTATAATTTTAAGCATATTATAGTGTGTATTTACAATTGAAAAAAATAATATATATATACTTATAACACCTCATGTTTCAACACTCGACTACAGCTTTTAAAATTCGTTGTTCTTTACACGTGGTAAAGTCTATTGTTGTTGTTGTTTTTGTTGTTGATTTGTTGTTGATTCTTAGGGGTTTTGTGGCATCATGACCTTGTAGCCCCGTGTACTTGGGTGTGTGTAGAAATTGTCTGATAACCTGTGTCACTGTATTGTCTGTAGGCTTACTATTGTGTGTACTTTTATACGAGGAAGGATTGGGTAGGAAGCTGTTATTCTTGTTGTTTCATTTGAGATGCATGGACATCATGGTCATTTAGCCCCGTGTATTTGGGTGAGTGTGGAATTTTGTCTGATAACTTGTGTTATTGTGTTGGCTGTATTAGTGTGTATATATATAATCTAGGTGAGGATTCAATCAATCAACATATAATATCCCTATAGCATGTTGTATTTCAACAAGCTACTACAACCAACATTCAATTATACTCCTTAAAAACGACAAAGAGTTATAACTATACCTATGTATTTAGGAGAAAGTAGGCTATATATTCTTTACTGAAAATCTTGTTAATCAATAGTTTCCAAAATATATCCCATTTTTAGCCTACTTTTCACATTTTGCAAAAATGAGGAAAATGTAGACTTATGAGATCGGGCAAATGTGTGTCTGTCTGTCTGTCGGTCTTTCTCTCTGTCTGTCTGTCTGTCTGTCTGTCTGTCCTTCTGTCTGTCTGTCTGTCTGTCTGTCTGTCTGTCTGTCTATCTATCTGTCTGTCTGGCTGGCTGTGTGTGTCCCCCCTATCAACTCCTAAACGGCTGCAGCAATCGAAACAAAATTTGGTGGGAGTAAAGATCTATACCTGAATATCTCACAGCTATATTTGAAAATGATGTCAGTGCTACCAACTGCTGAAAAATCGCTATTAAAATTTGTGCTCCATGTTGGATATCTTCGAAGGTATGAATGGAGCTATTTCAAAATTGGCACACGTATAGATAATAATATTACAGTTTAATATCCAGGAGGCCATATATGGCAGTGTTGCCAAAATGATTATAAGCCTGCTGATAGGTCCAAATTTTAAATGCATATAACTTCTACACTATCAATTGGATTTCAACCAAATTTCGTATGTGCTATGTGCACATAAACAGATATGACTGAGCACATTCTTAAGAGCCACCTGGGCTGCCAACTGTTAATAAATGCTCTCAATTTATTTTATCCAAATACCCATATATCAGAAAGTATGCAAGCCGACAGCTTAAAACTATGCACACGTAGAGTACCTGACATTCTATATTAATTTGGAGTATCTTACATACGTTAATGCTACAAACATGATTCTAAGCCTGCTGAGAGGTCCAACTTTAAATACATGTAACTTCTATACTATCATTTGGATTTCAACCAAATTTCGTGTGTGCTATGTGTGCCATAACAGATATGACTATGCCGATTCTTAAGAGTAACCAGGTCTGCCAACTGTTAATAAATACTGTCTCTATTTTTGTTACCCTAATATCAATATATCAGAAAGTATGCAAGCCAATAGCTCTAAACTTCGCACACGTATAATACCTGGTATTCTAGATTAATTTGGAGTAACTAACATAGGCCTACGCCAGTGCTGCCAACATGATTCTAAGCCTGCTGATAGTTCCAATTTTAAAATATATGTTACTTCTATACTAACAAATGGATTTCATCCAAAATTGGCACAACACGAGATCATAATATTTCAAATTATTTCTGACCAACACATGCATGACATTTTTGCCAACATGATTTTACGCGCGCTGATAAATCCAAGGTCTAACTGCATGTAACCTGCATGCTATCCATTGGACTTCAACCAAATTTTGTATTCTGTACCTTAAGAGATGCAACTAACAATAGCCTATATTCAGTCACCAGGGCTGCCAACTGTACTGCTCTATTAGGCTACATTATATAAAGTATATTTCGAACTAATTAGGAACTTCGATATTACCAACTTAATTTCGTCATTATTCTAGATAGGTCTATATAGATTGGCAAGAATCTTAAATTTCAAGAAAATTAGGCTCTTTAGATCGTCACGGAACTTCTTGTTGTAATACAAATGGATTTTATATGTGAAATAAGCAACATCAAATATGTGTAAATCAATTACTAAAGTGAAAACAATATTTAAAATGTATATTTATGGAGACTGGGTTATGTACTGGTTGAGTAAAGAGTTGACATAGAAATAATTAAGTTGTCATTGGAAAACGAGCATTGACTGGTGTAGTCTGCGACAGAACAATTTATGTTTGGTATCACGTTTATTTTAATGTTGAGTTACTCCTGCGCAAATTTCACACAATTTTTATTATTGATTTAACTTTATGAAAGGGTTAAAATAACAATGTGTGGGGACTCGTGCGAAATTACAATCGTGCAAGTTACTTGGCTCAAATTTGCTGGAATGAGACAGGCTAGTGGAGCATGATGGTTATTGTTATTGATGTGTAACATCTTTCCGCTCGGTTGCTGGATAGTTTTGTGGGAGTGGTTTTTGAAAATTGGGGATGGAAGTGAATCGGGCGGAAGTGGATCGAACGGAAGTGGATCGGACGGAAGTGAAGACGCACTGCCAGAAAAATGGGACGGAAGTGAATCGGGCGGAAGTGGAACGAACGGAAGTGGATCGGACGGAAATGAAGACGCACTGCCAGCTGGATGTACTGCCCCCGTAAATTGAATTATATTGAGACCACGATGGCTGTATTGGAAAATATGAAGAAAGTTATGGCTGTCATAGTTGTGACGAGGATATCTATGACGTAAGCACGGATGACGCAGACTTCATGCAAGTAGGCTGATTGAGCTGAGATTCTTGGTGACGTCATGATTTTGTTCGAGAAAGATCTGAGATTTACGACGCAGTCGCGGGGAAACATGGAATTGTGCTGAGGAAGAAGTTACGCGATTGGAGGAAAGGCTCAAACCAATGAACGATAGTTTGGAGGGAGACGGAGATTACTGAAACTATCATATTTAATTACTTTTGGAATTCAGAATTGTGGAAATCTATTTTCAGTTATGGCATTGATTTGGAATTTTGAAGAAATTATTTTTGAGTTTTTGAAATTTGAGAATCCGTCAAGTATTGCCAAAGTTAGAACTTCTAGCGATGACGGAGAAACAAGCTATGGAAGGGATGGATACGCCCCTTAAGAAGTTGATAAAAGGTCTTGCACAGCAGAGAGGAGCTCATAGCTCATGTGTCTCATATCGCATATATAACTCATACCGCAGATATATTTCGGATGTCACATAGTCGTTTTCGAGTGATACAGTGAAACAAGTCGTCTTTAGCGTGTGGTAAAGCCAACCGCATCGAACGAGCTTCGAGCGTGCCGCAGTTCCATTTTACGGTGTTTGAAACTAGGCGAAGTTGAAACGCACACATTTTCAAGTCTACAAGATAATATATCAAGAGTTGACTAATGCCTTTAAGCTACTTCTATTGTGCAGTACTATATTAAAGTGTGTAGAAAGATTGAACATTTTCAAGATTATAATTCGAAAGATATTGGCATTTTAAGACGGCAGACAAAAGTGATTTTCTCGCCACTTGAGAGGCACTTTTAAAATATCACACTCTACGCTACGGCTGACACTGGTATTGCAACCGTGCTACTTCATATCGCATTTGGTGTTACAACGCTGCATTCTAACATGGAACAATATAATATGGCAGTTCTTTCAACTATTATAACGGAAATGGAGATGGAAGGCTAAGGACTTTAATGCAATTGGGACATATATCGATGGAGTGAAATAACAGCATGGAACTTCGCTAATCGTCTTTCTACAAAAGCGATCATGTAGTGAACATCCAACTACACTCATGCATCGTGGTCCAACGCTGAATTATATCAAATGGCAGTGGAAACATATTCATACTCCACAACTATGAATATTTCTACGGAAATAACTGCAATAAACTTCATGGCAAATTTCTACCAGAACTTCAGGGAACTATCAAGAGAGGCCAGGGTAGACCCGGCTCACAAAGAAGAGTTTTGCCAGAAGGATGTCTATCGTATACAAGGAGCAGTGCAATTTCCGGAGGAGGAAGCAGTTCTATTCTCCGAGGGCGCTGGTTCCAGGTTCGAGGACGGAGCACATCTTTTTGGTGAAATGGAACCATCACCAGTCTTCTTTGGAAGATTTTCCTCTGGAACTTCAATCAACAGATAAGGTAGTCGTGAACGTTTCTTGTTTTATTTGAGTCATTTAGCGATGTCTGAGCAACCATTTTTCCCATATTTTTGTCCCATATATATTATGCCCCATATTCTTGCTTGATATTTCTGTACTCAGTACACTTTGATGATTTATGCTTTTTCTACGATTTATTAAGACATTGTTATGTCATTGGCATAGTTAAATAATTTTGGATCAGTTGAGACTGATAATATATTCTTTCAGTAATTTGCTTATTTTTGTAGTCACGATTTGACTGTAAAGTTAACGATTTTCTTTGGCAAATTTGAATTCAGACAGCGTGTCACTTTATTAAAGTAATTCTATTCAGTAAATTACTTTGACCAATTTTCTGTCATCCTCAAGAAAGAAGAATAATTAAAAGATTTTAGAGCGTTAAAATCTATTTCTGTATCGACGATCTTGGAAATACTAGTCGTTTTATGAACATGATTGCAACATAGACATTTATCGTCAGTTCTAAATTACCATTGCATTATAGACAATTTTATGAAATATGAACTTTGATTACGATTTATTGAATACACTATAGTAATGAACTTTTGATAGGAATTTTTCTCAATACTAGATTGGAACAATAATGTTTGCATTCCAAAGTCTAATTGTATTCTATTCAATTATTTATGCAGTTTAGATGAACTTTGTTTGAAGATAGTATTTTTATACTACGATACTTAGGAGATATTAATCTCAATTTTGATAGACCAGAGAGGCATGTATAATCGTATTTGCTATTAAATTTATTTATGATTGGCAAATTTTTACTTCATATCGATTCATGAATGAAACCCACAAAGGTTAAATAAATAACAGTTTTGAAACAATTAATGAATATAAGAATGTTTGAAGTGGAACTATGGATGTATAATCGTTAGTTCAGTGGACATGTAAAAGTCGCTGATGAATAATGCCCTTGAATAAGTGAAGGAGATTCCCACAGTAATATTAATGAAGTTGATGAGATTATAAGTGGAGGTTTTGTGTATGGATTGTGGAAGATTTTTATGCCATATATATGGAAATATATGATGAATTCTGGGCCTATTTTATGCAATTTGTGCATTTGAGCGAAGTATTTTTCCGCTGAGTTTATTGTCCAGGTCCTTTGAAAATTAATCATGTGAAATTACTGTTATAATTAACAAGAGTGTTAAATAATTTGAGATAACGATTTTGAATGGAGGTTACCGTCACAAATAATAATAATAATTATTAAAACTTATTAAACCTGAATATAAGCTTAAATATAACTAACCTTCATTGGTCGATTATATTAACCTGATTTGAGTAATTATCAACCGGATAAACGTGTGGTTTAATGTATTCCTAAAATAAATAATATTAATATTGTAAATAATTGTGTAAATATCTTTAATAATAATGTGAAATGAAAGGAATTAATAGAGGCCTGTATAGATTTTTCAATTGTCATTTGACAATATTATAAACAATTTATAATTGTTATAAACAATTAATGAGCATTTGTTATAAACATTTAGAGTTTTGTTAATATACTCTAAAGAACTCTAATTATACATATGGATTATACCATTAAACAAGTTTTGGGATTATTAGAGTAATCCAGTAACATGTGATTGGAGCATTTAAAAGATTTGCGTGATAATATTTGAGTTGAGTTGAGGACATTTAAAGCGTTTGAAAAGGAGCTAGGCTCTGAGGTTACGAGCATATGCTAAGGCTAGCTGGACAGGTGGGTCCACTTGACGACGTGGGCATGCGACATAATGTAGGGTGGAACGCAGCTGGCCTGACAACTGTATGTTAGAGGCCAAGGTCGACCACATAACAGGCTTGCAGTTATAAATAAAGTGTGATGTTTATGAAAGAGGAAAACAATTGCTACATGTCTCGTTCCAATTCCCTCATCCATTCCAAGTGTATTACTATTATTACGTTCTTTATAAGCAAGTGAAAGATAAAATTTTGTATGTAACGTCTACAAGTCCTACAGGAGGACACGATTATATTGACAATGGCTTCTGATTGCCACGTGTATTTTGTTGAGTTTTTGTTAAAGTCATTCCCTTTATGTGAAATAAATTATTGTACAGTTTAAAGTTTCTTGTTTCCGTCTTGGTTCATTTTAAATATCATGGTGGAGGTTATTGTGTGGGCATACTTTAAGTGATCCAGTTGGCAACCCATACCCGAGATTAATTTGAAGAGGTAAGTAAAGGTAAGTATGAACCCCCGTATATTTTGGTGTGTTCCACAATAATTTCTTGTTAACTGCTGTGCTCTAATCTCGGTAGAATCTGTCAGTGCCATTTTCATTGATGTAGCTGTGCCGGTGCGTTCGATTATTGGCAATCCGATTGAGGGGGCGGATATCTGACAGCCTACTATCCGGATTTACGGGGACAGTACAATTGAAAATGTGTGTATTGGAAACAAGGCAGTGTGTGCTCTGTAGCGCGAGAATGTTATGGCAATACAGTAGGCAGTGCATTTAGCAGGCACTGGTTTGCTGAGCACAGTGGCAAATGTTTCACCGACTTTCATTTGTCATTGAGCAGTTTATGAAGCTTCACGTTCAAGGTTGAATATCACATGGGGTAGGGCAAAGACGACAAATGACATTTAAGTAAGCGGCATTATTGTCAAGCTGTGGGTGAGTAGTCAAATATTAAATTTGAGACTAGGTCATTTCATGATTGTAGGAAACCATGTTTTGATTGTTTACGACGAACTGTATGAGAGCCTTGAGAATAATGAATGTTATTGTTACTGAGGAATGTGCTCACAGTATTTGAGAGTACTGTCGACGTTGTGTGTCACTTTGTTATTATGAATTATTAATGTAAAAGGAAGGAAGGAAGCTTGTAGTTTTGCGTGTCCGTTAATCTCAAGATCATGATCCACGGTACCTCCCTTTTACGAGGAATGCGAACCACAGGACATGGCATTTCAATTCGAAAATCTCACATGTATTGACCGGGAATCAAACCCGGTCTACTTTGGTGAGAGACTAACAGCTTGACCGCTGCGCCACAAATGTGACAGTAGCATATCTCCAATTCAATCTATACATTCATCATAGTACCAGTATGAAAATGGAGTGTAAATTAACATTTTAAAGATGTCCAAACTGTGTAGTATACGAGTAGGATATCATGTCAGATGTTATACATCATATGCGACTTCTGTAAGGCTCGTATCTTTTTATTATTATTATTATTATTATTATTTATTATTATTATTATTATTATTATTATTATTATTATTATCATCATCACGTCTGTTATTCTCAAGTTAACTCCTATAGCTCGCATATATTTATTTATGAGATTCCGCCAAGAGAAGTTGTAACAATCAAGTAAAAAATATGCATTCATTGGTATTAACTATAGATGCAGGAAGTGGAACATTGTGGTGGATTTCATTCGATAGATTTTTGGATTAAGGAAAAGTTTCAGTCCATAGTCTTATTAAATCATGCCTTGTGGCATTGTTTGAATTAGTTAATATCCGATTGAACTAGGCTCGATTACAAGAATGCTTGCATTGTATAACTGTAATCAAAACTGAATTCACAGTGAGTGGGTGAATAATGTGTTTGTGATTAAAATAAGGCAATAAACAGTGCTTACCGGACATGGAAATTTATTATTTTAATGACTTCAAATTTCTCCATCTCTGAGAAATACAACCCTAGGTTAGTTTTATGGGAAGTTATTTTGTTTGAGTGGGATTAATATACAGGGTGAACGTAAAATGCCGCATTTGGAGGTCGGCATGCGATTCCACATCCAATTGCAAGACAAAAGTTTCTATAGCAAAATCGGATCGGGTGCTGTTTAAAACCACAAGTATGAAAGCGAGGAGCTGGCAACACTGTCACATACTGAAGCGCATCGGAATGTACAGAGAAATGTGTATCGTCCCGCAATACTGTACTATTCGTCGTAGCTCACTGAGTAGACTGTTGGGTTATCAAACCCACATGCACCATCGAGCTACGGTTCGAACCTACGTCGGTTTTTTTTTCGTCTTACGTCAGTTCCCGTCGTTTAACGGCGTTTGTAAGCATGACATCACATCATTTTGTCACATGACAGTGTGAGTCACCTACGTTGCGTAATGGTCAGCGTGATTAGCTCCCACCCCGGAGGTCCGCGGTTCGATTCCTGGATCAGCCTCAAAATTTGAAATTGGTCCGAGGACTGGTACGGGGTCTACTCAGCCTCGGGTGGTCCAAATGAGTAGAGGGGGCTTGATTCCCACCTGAGCCATCCTCGAAGTGGTTTTCCGTGGTTTCCCACTTCGTCTTCGGGCAAATGCTGGATGGTACCTACCGTAAGGCCACGGCCGCCTCCTTCCCCTTTCCTTGCCTAACCCTCCCACTGTTCCCATCCCTTCATCAGGCCCCCGTTCGCTTTGCAGGTGAGGCCGCCTGGGCAAAGTGCTAGTCACACTCCCCAATTGTATCCCCGACTCAGAGTCCCAAGCTCCAGGACACTGCCCTCAGTGGCGGTAATGGTGGGATCCTCGCTTAGTCCGTAAAACGATAACGGAAAAAAGAACGCACAGTGTGATCCATTAAACGGCATGCACGAGTCGACTAACCACGCATTGCACAACTATAATTGGTCCTGTCAAGTTCATGTAGGGTGGCTTCATGATGGAGTTCAAAAATGGTGAATACGTCGATATGCTTTTAGTGTTGGGTGCTGCTCGTGAGTATGCGGCACGGTAACCCTCAAAGGCGCCATCCCGATAAGAATGTTTTTCGTCGCCTTGAGCAACGCCTGTGGGAAACCCGTAATCTTCGCCCACGAGTAGTGGACAGAGGTCGTCCAAGGACTAGACGTAGCCTACTCCACAAACGGAGGACGCAATTCTTGAAACCGTTCACCAATCACCTCGGCGAAGTTTCCGTGATATTGCAAGGCAGTTCCAGGTATCTCCAACACTGGTTGTTGTCGTGTTGCACGACGAAGAACTGAATCCATATCTTTACAGGTTAACTCAACACCAGCGGCCTGAAGACCACATTCAACGAGTACAGTTCTGTGAATTGCATTTGCAATAAGTTAAAGATAACGAATATTTTATCAAGAATGTGCTATGGAGTGACGAATGTAGCTTCACTCGGGAAGGTATTTTCAACCATCACAACAGTCATTATTGGTCTGACCACAACCCACATGTCACCCGTGAACATGGCTTTCAGGCACGCTTTGGCATAAGCTTGTGGGTTGGAATCGTGGGAGGAGTGCTTTTAGGCCCTTACCTATTGCCAGACAAGTTTATTACCCCCCTCTATCGTACGTTCCACGTGGTGTTCGGCGACAGCTAAGGTTTCAGCATGATGTTGCACCGCCACACTTTGGAATGACTGTGCGTAACTGTTTAAATGAAGCGTGTTCAGGGAAATGGATTGGTCGTGGAGGTCCAATGTTCTGGCCGCCACGTTCCACGGACCTTAATCCACTAGATTTTTATTTGTGGGGACATTTAAAGGAACAAGTTTATAGTACACCACCCATGGATGTACAAGACCTAATAGTTCGTGTGCATGCTGCATCGGTAAGGGTGGATGCAGGTGTGTTGCATAGGACCCGGCAAAGTATGCTCCAACGAGTGTTTGCAAATGCGAGGAGGTCACTTTGAACATCTGCTGTGAAGTGAAGGCGTTGCTCGTAAGTGTACGTACCGGCTCTGTGAAGATAAGACTGGACGTCAAACGTACGCTATGGAATTATGGTGCATAGCAAAATGGGCAATCTAGTGTAGGCTACCTACGGTATTGTGCTTCTTTGTACCTCATTGGATAGAGATTATGTTACTGTATCCACTATTATGTTCTATTGGCTTTATTTGTGCCATGGACGAAACAAGGGGTCGTTTACCTCTGTAAGAAGTTCATGTTACGTTTGAATGATTAAATACAGGTAACTGTAACGGTAAGACATAGTGTATTGCATAGTGGAGGTGTACATTGGATGCAATTTGATACAATACCTGGAAAAAAATGCTCGAACGCGACTCGAACATCAGCGCGTCCGCGCAACCGGCATTTATGGCATTACCTCGTCTCACTGAGCGAATTTTTTTATTTTTTTTATTTTTATTTTTATTTTTAATTAGCTCTCTACAGAATTACAGAATTTTCAGATATAATAAATACCATACTATTACATCACAAGAAAATCCAAATAGTGTCCATATTTATCGTACAATTGTCGACTTTCACTAAGCTTCCAACGCTCTTTCTGCAGGTGATACATGAGATCCAGGAACGAGAAATGTTGATCATTGTCCATCACGAAGTGTACATATTGGCCCATTATCCACACAATGGCAGTCTGTTTAATTTGGGGGAAGGCGGTCACCGACAAACGAATCAACTTCCTGTCATCAAGGTCATCCGTGGGCACATTTAATAGTTGACATACTTTTCCCTTACACCACAGCCACGTGGAGGCAACTCGCGTGCATGATGTGAAGCGGTGTATCGCCGTATCAGTTTGACCACATATAGTACACCATGGGTAAGCTTCAAGACCGATGGTATATCGCCGTTGAGCCGTTGGGATGAGATTGTTGAGGAAGATAAAAACCTGGGAGTGTACAGCAGAAGAAATGGTCATAGCCCCAAAATTTTTCCAAACAGCGGGCCAATGGACGTAGAGGGTGGTGGCCTCGATTCACGGTTTGGAGTGTACCACTTGCCGCAACATGTTATAAATACTTTTCGTCGTTGGAACAGTCCCTGAAGACATTTGGCGAACAGTTTCCAGAAGGTACTGTTGATGGTCCCTAAATATCTTCGGCAAAGCTCTATCACAACCACGGGCTGTGTTTCGAATATCTTTGTATAGCGCTTTCGTAAAAGCGTCATGTTGGGAGAGGATGGTGATATCGTTCTTGCAGATGAGTGCACGGCATTTCATGCCATGAGCTGTTAGCCCTAGCCCACCTTGCCGGGATGGGAGATACAACTGTTCCCGTTGTACTCGAAACAGAAATCCTTGCCATATAAACCAACCTGTATATTTTGACAATTGGCTTTCAAACATTTTGGGAAGTGGGAAAAGTTGTGCGACATACCATATTTTAGAGAGCGCAAACACGTTGAGGACCATGACCCGTTGCACTATATTGAGGTTTCTTTGACCTTATTGGATCAGCACTCCCCCAACTTTGGCAATGACCTTAGTCCAGTTTGCTTGCACTGTGCCCAGAAGTGATTGCTTCCAGGTAATGCCAAGAATTTTCACCTCATTTACTATCCGGAACCAGGGCTGTTGGGTAATCACTGAGTTAGTATTGAGCGGAAGCAAAGCAGTTTTCTGGGGGTTCGATTGTGCTCCAGAGGCGATATGGTAGAGCTGAAGGACGCTATCGATGTGGGAGATGTCTTCATTATTGCGGATCAATATTGATACGTCATCAGCATAGGCGCACATGCCAAAAACATGTGTGGACAGTTTGTAACCCTGTAGCTTCAACTGGGTAGTCCGAATGAACGGTTCAAGGCCAATGACAAAACGTAGCATGGAAAGGGGACATCCTTGCCTAACTGATCGTTGTATTGGAATCAGAGGGGAAAGAAAACCGTTGACGAGCACTCGAGGCGTAGCATTACAATTTATCATACGAATTTAGTCAATAAGGATTGCAGGAAATTCAAAGTGCTGCAAGTCCATGTACAAGTATTCATGACTGATGCGGTCAAAAGCTTTATCAAGATCTAAGGTGAGAAAACTCATTGGCTCAGTGGGGAGCATTTCGGCTTTTAGGTGTAGGTCCCGTAGTATCGCTAAGTTTGTTAACAGCGTTCTTCCAGGCATACTGCAACATTGTTCATCACCAATGATATCATGTAGAACAGTCTTCAATCGGCATGCAAGTACTTTGGTAAGGACTTTATAATCACTGCAGAGCAGAGTAACTGGTCGGAAGTCACCAATTGCCATGGGAGAGGATGTTTTTGGTATGAGGACTATGGTACCCTCGTGATGTGATTGACAAAGAGCACGACGTTGGAGAATGGTATGCAAGACGTGACAAAATTATTTGCCAATGAGAGGCCAGAAGTGTTTATACAGTTCATATGGCAGTCCATCAATGCTAGGTGAGCGGTTATTTGGGAGGTGCTTAACCACAGAGTGAATCTCTTCATCCGTAATATCCACGCTGAGCAGAGTGTTGTTGCCGGAGATAGTTGGGTACTGCAAGATGAAAGCAATAGGGTCACCTGCTGTGGATCAATTGGAGCCTTAGCGTAGAACCGTTGATAAAATAATGATATTTCACTACGTATAGCGTCAGGGGAGGTGATGACACTTCCAGTACTGATGCGGAGGCGGTGGATATATTTACGTTGCCGTTCACGTTGTCCTTTGGCGATATGGTATACACTTGCACTTTCGACCGGGAGCACTGTACGATCTTTTAAAGCCACGTTTTTTTATGAGCGAGCGTTCGTTGCTGTAGAGACAGGAGCTTGGTTTTAACTTCCCGAATCTGGTCATACATACGCTCCCCAGCATCAGATCTTTGCTGGAGCTGGCGAAGAACTCGATAGTAAAATTCAACTGTATCCCGTCTTTCCCGACCTCTTTGGTAGGATATGTTCTTAAAGACGCGGCGGATCCCTGGTTTAACTATAATATCCCACCAGTCTGCGCAGTCGCGAAAGTTGCATTTTTGTTGGACCCATCGAGTCCAGTGTTGTCTGAAAATATCTTGGCATTCCTCCTCCAGTAACAGCGAGCAATTCAGCTTCCAATAACCTCTTCCTATGTGAAATATGGGATGGGGGTAAGAGATTTTACATACGACTGCATGATGGTTAGTGAAACTGGCAGGTATCACTTCATATCGTCTAGGCTGGATAAGTTCCTGGGAAAAGTAGATGCGGTCAATTCGTGATGAGGAGTTGTGACTTATACAGGTGTAATGGGGCAGGGGCACCCTTAAACTATCCACAGCATCAATGAGGTGTAGGGAGGTTAGGAGGGTCCTGAGAGCCGGGTTGACACCTTGGTATGGACTAGTGGAATCCTCTGGGCGTTGAATACAATTGAAATCCCCTGCAAGAATAAGTTTTTCCTTAACGTCGTGCAGATGAGGCAGTAAACTCAGTTGAAAGAACAGTTTCCGTTCCACACGTTTATTGGACCCGGATGGGGCATATACATTTATCAGGGTGGTATTGTTTATGTGTCCAGATATTATGCGTCCTGATGGATGACATAGCACACCTTCGAGTGGGATATCATGTCTTATGAGGAATCTGGTCCCTCTATTCGTAGTACCGGTATTGATGTATTGTTGGTAGAAGGCAGATATGGGAAGACAGGGTATAGCACTTTCTTGAATGAAAGCAATGTCAATGTCTGCTTCTCGAAGGAATCTCTCATCATCATCATCTTGTACAGTTTCCAGCCCCAGGCTGGGTCTGTTTGGAACATAAGCCTCGCCACTTAGTCCTTTCTTCCCACCACCTCTCCGCTGTCACTCTGGTCCAGTCCTCGCCTCTCTTCTTGACACATTCCTCCACTCCTTTCAGCCATCTATCTCTTGGTCTTCCCCTTGGTCGTTTCTTCTGCATCTGCATCTCATGTATCCTCTTGGGAATCCTCTTCTCTTCCATTCTCTTTAAGTGTCCATACCACCTCAGTCTTGATGTCTCAATCCTACCTTGCAAGGGCTCCTCTTTCACCATTTCCCTGACCTTTTCATTCCTCACCCTGTCTCTTCTTGTTACTCCGATCCTACTTCGCAGGAACTTCATTTCACCTGCCTGTATTCTGCTTATGTCTCTTTTCTTCATTGTCCACGTTTCTGAAGCATAGGTCAGTATCGGGATATAGTAGCTTCTGTATAACACTTCCTTGCTTTTTTTTGGGACATCTTTATTCCACACTAAGCTCCTAATGCTTCTCAGAAATGCTTCTGCCTGTCTGCCACGTTCCGTAATCTCTCTGTCATTTCTCCCATTTTCCTCCACTATACTTCCCAAGTACTTGAGACTTTCCACCTTCTTCAGCTGTCCACCTCCAAGTGTTATCCCACTCATTGGTCTGTCCTTTTTCCTGGTCGTTAACAGGATCTCACATTTACTGATGTTGAACTTCCATCCGTACTCTCCCACTGTTTCTTCCCAAGCCTTCAGTTGCTCCTGAATTTTCTCCCTGTTTCCCCAGACCATGAGATCATCTGCAAACACCATTGCTTTCATCTTATCTTCTCCTATCTTTCCTGCTATCCGTGTCATTACCTCGTCCATAACCACAATAAAGAAAAGGGGTGACAGCGCACTACCCTGTTTCAGGCCACTCATTTGTCTGAACCAGTCTGTTCTTTCCCCTCCAACTTTCACACAACTCACACTTCCACAATACATCTCCTTCACTCTGCCTTCAGTCCCTTTTTCCACTCCCATGTTTTCCATTGCTTTCCAAACCTTCTCCCTACACACACTATCATAGGCCTTTTCGATGTCCAGGAAGGCCATCAACAGATCCTCTCCAAATTCGTAGTGGTGTTCCTGGAGCTGTCTCACTGAAAATATGAGATCCACTCTTGATCTCCCAGGTCTGAAACCATACTGCTCCTCTCTCAATTTTCTCTCCACTTTGGCTCGCATTCTATTTTCTAATATCTTTTCATATATCTTGGCACAGTGAGGTTTGAGTGTGACTCCCCTCTAATTTCTGCACTCCTTTCTGCTTCCTTTCTTAAATATTGGGACAATTAATCCTTTCTTCCAATCTTCTGGGGTCTTTTTCTCCTTACATACCACCCTCATCACACGGTACAGCCACTGTTTTCCAACCTCCCCTGCTGCCTTCACCATTTCAACACTCACTTCATCCACACCCGGTGCCCTTCCTCCTTTCATCTTGTCTATAGCCATCTCCAGTTCTCTCCAATTCAGGTCCTTTTCCATTCCTGTGTTGTCTTCTCCATCTTCCAATACATTGTCTTCCTCCCTATGACCATTTGGATTCAGCAAATCCTCAAAGTACTCTTTCCACACTGTCTTGAGTGTTTCTTTGTTGTGTACCTCATTTCCGTTTTTGTCCATCATTACCATATCCTCTCGCAGACCTCTTCTCTTACTTCTGACCATCCCATAAAGTACTTTCTTATTTCCTCTGCTGTCTTCCTCCATCATCTCTGTCCACTTTACCATCCACTTCTTCCTCTCCTCTGCGACAATCTTGTTTGCTTCTTTCTTCTTTATCTTATAATCTTCCCTTGCCAGATCAGTTCTTTCCTGGAACCACACTCTGAAAGCCTTGTTCTTCCTTCCCACAGCTTCTTTTACTCTCTCATTCCACCAGGGTGTCTCTTTACACCTCTTTCTGTTGCTAGTTCTTCCACATACTGCCACTGCAGCTTCCACCATTGTGTTCTTGAATTGCTTCCATTCCTCTTCCCCTGTTTTAGGATTGTCTGTTGGCATCCTTTCCCTTATTATCTTCTGGAATTCTTCCTTGACTTCCTTTTCCTTGAGTTTCCATACTTTGATTCTCATTTCCTGGTACTCTGTCCTCTTGCTATCCTTAACAACTCCCAGGTTCATTACAAGTATTCTGTGGTCGCTATCTAAGGCCTCTGATGGTATTACCTTTATATCTCTGACACTTCTCTTCGTTTCCCAGTCGTACAGCATGTAATCTACCAAAGATTTCTTTGTTAAATCACTGCTGTACCACGTTACCTTGTGGCTTTCTTTCTTCCGGAACCAGGAGTTGCCTACCACTAAACCGGTTCTCTTGCAAAAATCCAGCAACTTTCTCCCTTCTTCATTCCTGCTACCCCATCCTTCTGCTCCCAATACATTTTCATATCCTTGCCTTTCACTTCCTACATGTGCACTCAAATCTCCCATGACAATGATGCTCTGACCATTCAACTGCTGTTGTAGCTCCTCCTCAAAGTCTTCTCGAAGGAATCTCTCAAACAGTTGAAATTTCAGGGGGCATTCTATTACATTGATATTCACAGTGGCCACAGTGAGAAATTGCGCCATTAAGAGAAGTATAAAAGCTGTGCTAGACATACTGGAAGGTGGACCGGTGCACTATGTCAAATTAGGGTGAGATAGTTCTTTATGACTGCCATTCATAGGCCGGCTGTCAGCGTTTGAGAGCGTTCGTGGGTCCCTAGACGACGTAGAATGAAGATTTTGTTTCTTTTTCACAGCTGCGGGAACGTTTGTAGAACCAGTTTGATTCTTCGGGGCTGGTACGGCAATCGAGGCATTTGTTTTTAATCTTCTTAGATACGTTCTCAGATCCCCGATCAACCTGCTTAAGTGAGTCGGTAGGTACCAGAGAAGGTGGGGGCAGTGAAGACAAAATATCTGTGGCAGCCTGTAGTGACGGCAGAGTTGGCTCTAAGGCTGCCATACAGGTGGCCGATAGCACAGGGGCACTCTGTGGCTCGCTGATCTGGTCAGTGCAAGGTACGTGTTCTGCGTCATGTGTGTCAGAGGCCACTTCTGCTGGTGTCCCAGCTGACTGATCAATAAGCATGTTTTCATGTGACGTTTGCTGTGTCACAACATCCGAGTATTGGACACGTCGTTGTTGTGTAGGAGTTATACCGAGGGGAATCATTTTATTTGGGCAGTTGATACGTAGATGTGTGTTAGCATTGCAAATTAAACAGGTCTGTTTCTGTCCATTATAAGATATATAGCCAGAATGGCCACCAAAAGTCTCAGTGGAGGGGATATCTTGTTTGATTTCCATAGTGACTTCACGTATTCCATTATACACCGGGAACTGATAAGCAGAAGACCATTGTTCTTTCCTGACGTCACTCACAGTGCCATATTTCGACAGGACGGATTTGAAAATTTCAGGGGGAACTTCGAGTGGGAGATTAAATATACGCACTGTGGTAAAATTTGAATCCGCTGTGGAGAGCTTAACATTAGTCATTTCGCCTGAGTCATACTGAAATTTAATAGGAGCTGCAAAAGTATTTAGCAATTTCTGATAAGTAGATATGCTGATTACCTTGATGTACATGGTTCTTTCTTGCGCATTTAACTGGATGGCTTCTACTTGGTTGACAGTCAACCGGAGGGTATCGCTAATCCAGCGGTGAATTTCTCCTGGTGTGGGGCGAGAACTTTGCCTGTCCCATTGACAGCGTACGGTGTTTTTCCTCTGGTATCCGGACATGATTTTCAGCGGGGTTTTCTGGGTTTCTGGTTTTGTTGTCCTATCTGGAACCTTACTTGAAAAAGTATTGTCCGAATGACACACGGAAGGTCAGTACACCCGTGGAACTATCGGAAGCACCGGTATTAGGAAACGTACACTCTTCCAATGCGGTCACACCGCTCGCACACACGCACCTCACTCGGCCACGACTAGTGACCAACTGCTGCTAATGAGACAGCTCCAGTACAGTGCCGAGTTCCTGCGACCAGTTTTTGGCCTCGCTGCATGCAGTTACAGCGTTGCCAGAGCCTCGTTTCTTAACACGCATTTCTGTTAAATCTATTGGCAGGACTAGGTTTTGCAAGATAAACGTTTGTCGTGAATTTCGAGGAGGAACCGCATGCAGACCTCCAAGTGCGGCATTTTACGTTCACCCTGTATACCCTATTAGAATAGGATAAGAATTAGGAGATGTGTGAGATTTGGTTTCTACTAATCCAGCATATTGATTGATCTTGAAGTACCTGCTCCTTGTAGGCTAGAATCACCCATGCATTGTCTCTTCCATATGTTCGCTGGTTTCGAGACTCGGTGAACGAATTGTTGACGCATCCGTCCCGAGTTCATATGGGAACAAAATACAGTATGTATATATATATACATATATATATATATATATATACAGGATGTTTATGAGTTGTAGTATCTTATTTTCAGGGCCCACCGGTATCATTTAGAAATATGTATGCCTAAATATTAAATCACAGGGGCGTGATGGAAAGGTGATCAAGCTGAATACTTCCTTGAGTGATCCATCTTCACATTGAAAACTAGGCTATGCTTACACAAGGAATACCCAGAAACAATACGTGCAATAGATAGATCATGTTTCGGCTAGTCCTACGGCCCAAGAATTACGCGGACTTTGGCGATACGAGTAACTCCCTTCACTTGAGTATTTACTTTTATCATCTGTATTCGTTCTTCTATACGGAGAGAACGTTCAGAACTCAATTTTTAGTACCCTAAGAAGGCCTCTGTAAAACTTCATTGTGGTCCGGATTCGATACCCGATTCATTTACGTGAGTTACGCTTTAGTGAAAGAGGAGTTCCTAATCATACAGCTACCGGGTGAGTTAGCCGTGGTCGTTACGGCTTGGCTGCAGGCAATCGCTCACATCCGGGAGGCGAGGAGGTTCGAATTCCCCGCCGGCAACCTTGAAGATGGTCTTCTGTGGTTTCCCATCTTCCTTCCAGGCAAATGCCAGGGTTGGTCCCTAACTATAGGCCACAGCCGCTACTTTCCAACTCCTCGTCCTTACACTCAAACATTCCTCCCCAGACAACACTCCACATGCAACGGTACTTCTAGCTCACCCCCATGGGTGTCCGCATAGAAGCAGCTACAAATTGGCGAGTCAAACAAATTATATAACTTATTGTTATAGCATGTCAACTCCATAGCTATATAGCTTACTGACACTACTGGCTGGATTACCAGCTGTTGATAAATACGCTAATTTCTTCTGGCGTCCACGGAGTTGGCAAAATTAACATTAGGAAGCCTTGAATGTAACTCTTCTCGTTGTTCCTGAATGGTTCGGCATATCTTAATTGGAGATTTTAAAAGGGTCAGTCCTTCATATGATCAGTTTTGGTATTAGAAATGTATTAAAAAAGATCCAACTGTCAAAGAATTAATTAAAAGAAATGCAATTGGTATATTCCTTCTGTAATGTAAAAGTCATTCTAGTCATTCCAAACTCAGGTACTTTTAGATCAGATTAGTTACGACCTCTACCAACAGATAGTACGCAAAAGGATGGTCACGCAGACGCACCCAGTAGCGAGTCAGTCAGGAGTAGGCAAGCTTAGCGTGCGCCTGTACAACAAGCGTATAGAGAAACGGATAGGTAGAATTCAACGTGCATGATCTAATGTTATTGTAGTGTGTCGGCCTTAAATGCATACACGTGCATGATATTCATTTGTAGTTCAGAAACATATGAAAAACAAACTAACCTCACACAACGAGATTCAAACAGCGAATCGTAATATAAACATTAACCAGACTTAATATACTAAGTATTTTAAGACCAACACATATTAATTTTTAGCCTACTTTCGATTTTTGCAAAAAATTAATGTAGACTTATGAGACCAACACAGGGCCAAAAGATTGTATGTCTGCCTGTGGGCCTGTGAGTGTGTATGTGTGTGTATGTGTGTATGTGTGTGTGTGTGTGTGTGTGTAAGTGTGTGTACTCAGCATGTCTGTCCCCCACGATCAATTCAAACACGGTGAAACCGAATTGAACGAAATTTGGTACAGAGGTAGCAGTAGCAAAGGGCACCTCAGTGTCATGTTTTATATCGCCGCCATCTTGACGCAAACGTAATGGTGGCCACCCAAATGTTCAAAGCTTAAATCAAATTACGATTAACTGAATCATCTGATCTCTACCGAATTTTGCAACAACATACCTTCATGTGTGAAGCGTCTTTTGACCAAACTACAATGTCATCAAACAAATGGTTTGCAGATGGCGGCCATGTATGTGTGCAAATCGATTCCCCCTATCAATTCAAACACAACGAAACCCACATCGATCCACCTTTGGTACAGAAGTACCACTAACAAGGTAAAACTCAGTGTCATGTTGTATATCGCTGCCATCATAACATAATGGAAATAGCGTCCACCCAAATGTTCTGAGCTTAAACCAAATTACAACTAACCTGATCATCTGATCTCTACCAAATTTTGCAACAAGGTCATCAGCCAAATAGTTTCAAGATGGCGGATGTATGAATCATGCAAGTATTATGCCTAACCGTAACTTACGATTCAACAAGGCTTGGCCTCAACAATTCAGCTTATCGTACATAGGGAGGTTTAAACGGTCCTCAAGGAGGTGACCCCGGTAGGGTATTAGCATTCTATAATATAATACGTAACCGCAGAAGTGACTAACAGGTCATGCCGACCATGCAATATCGTTGTGGGTCATGCCGTCCCGTTGTCAAAATGGCCGTTATTGTTTGCTCGAAAATCCATATATATTTTGTGTCTGCGCAAGTTTATATCCTTTTAGGGATGTGCTGAAGAAAATAATACATATTTAGTATCAAATGGTTTATAGAAACGCCAGAAAGCGCTAATGAAATCGTTGATTTCAACACAAAATATGAGACAGTTATACTAAACCTGGGCTCATTTTCTGAAGGTTTGTGGTTCAAATTCCTGCAGGTTCAAATTTATTTACTTCGTTTTTTGGTATTTATTGATTAATAACTACTCACACGTTATAATGTTAAGCATATATAGTTTGTAATTGCAATCGAAAATATTATATATATACTTATAACACCACATATTTCAACACTCGAATACAGCGATTAATTTTCGTTGACTTTGAACCGCGGTAGAGTCTATTGCTATTGTTGTTTTTGCTGTTGAGTCTTAACGGGTTTTGCGGCATCATCATCTTGTAGCCCTATGTACTTGGGTGTGTGTAGAAGGTATCTGATAACCTGTGTCACTGTGATGTCTGTTGGCTTACTAGTATGTGTACTTTTATACGAGGAAGAATTTGGGTTGGAAGCTGTTGTTGTTGTTGTTGTTCATTTGAGATGCATGGACATCATGGTAATTTAGCCCCATGTACTTGGGTGAATGTCGGATTTTGTCTGATAACCTGTGTTATTGTGATGGCTGTATTAGTGTGTGTATATATAATCCAGGTGAGGATTCAATCAATCAACGTTTAATATCCGTATAGCGCATTGTATTTCAACAAACTACTACAACCAGCATTCAATTATATTCCTTGAAAAGGACAAAGTGTTATAACTATACCCATGCATTTAGGAGAAAATAGGCTATATGTTAGTTACTGAACATCTTGTTGTGTATGAAATTAACCTCAACCCTAGTGTTCAGGATCTCATGATGACCGCTTATTGGTCGAATCGTGTATTCCTAAAGTGCCCATTACTTAATTGTAACTATAACTATTATATGTATATTTTCAGGAGTGTGTTTTTATGCGAACATTTTACCCCTACCCAGTCATATTTGGCGAATTTGTATTGACCGACTGAAGAGTTACATCTGATAGATAGTAGTTACATCAGTTACAATTCCATGTTGGGAGTACACAGTACGGTATATGATCTGGGTCAGGTAGCTTGATCTAGGTTACAGTCTCGGTGCTTCATGTTTCCCATCACAACTCTGACAAGTCAGTGGTAGCCTACGTGACGTGTGTTCCAACCCCACCCTCTCCCAAGACACGTAAATGGGATCCGTTGGCCATGAGGCTATGGAACAAGACTCTATTAAGCGAATCACGCCCACTGTTCTTGTAAATAGCCCAACTACAGTACATTTTATGAACTGCAGCTTTTGTTTCCTTGGCACCTACAGGCTCATTAATACACAATAGCGGTCACCAACTTATATATCCTGTTTAAGACATATATCGCTCATTTCCTTCGCCTCTGAAGGATTACACAAAGAAGCCCAATCCACAGTTCTCGTCAGAGGTGCCTTGATAAAGATAACTACAAATTGACGGCTGTCACCGGCATTTATTTACCTCAGCAATGGCAATCTCTTGCATTCAAGAGACTACGGAACTGAGAAATATATTCGTATTATTTTCACTCATGAAGTTAAACACGTATCGAACTTTTTATGGCAAATCTTCCCTTAAAATATGTCATTATTTTTAGTGTTATTACGTTAATATTATTATTATTGTTCACGAATATTTATTAATAACAGTAGCATTTAGTTTAATATTCACAAAAGCAGGACAATAATCCCTATTGGCGTTGTCACAGAAAGATCGAGAGTGTGCCAACATAGCAATATCTTGAGAAATTCACGTCACCGTACAGCTAGATAGCAGGTGCCAAACTTGGGCTGTTAAACGTGTTTGTTTATTCAGCCCTTTCGCCGACAGGACTTACTCACCGATCCATACACTGGTCTTGTCACACACTTGGTTACGGCTATCCCTAACCGTCCCAGACCTAAAAGTCCCCTGGACACCCCGAACAGTGAGCGGTACGAGTCTCCATCAAACCCGAAGTCAGGCAAGCAGACGAAAGTTACCACACATCCAGTATACCATTCGTGTCCCATATTGAGCCTCTATGGCTCATGTTGGTGATAACTTCAAGGAGCATGAGTTGGTATTCCACCCAACGATGGACAAATCGCACCGTGAAACCTTTGATCTAGATCCTACCCTTATGTTGACTCTGGTATTGCATTCCAAGCTTCTGACTGGGAGGAAGTAATTTATATTTTCTATTTAACATTCTACGATTGTATATAACGCCACTCTGTATATTTTACTACATTAGGATGGATTTATGGGTTTATGGATTTATGGAGACATTGGATCTTATTTTTCCTCGGAGATAAGCGAATGAGGGTTAATTAGTCACTACACGACTTGTTAGGTTTCTTCATGAACCCGGAACCTCGACCAAACTGACGTCACAACCGTGTATACTTGACTGTCGTGCAGACGTATCCTTTGGAGAGTTTCCCCAGTGCCTTTGAATCTACGTTACAAAAGGATATAATTGTGAGTTGTATCGGATTGACAGTGCTAATGTTACAGCCTAACGCCGTACTGGCTACTTTGTGTGCGAAAAAGGCTCATCATCGTGCATAAAGTGATTTTGTGTTAGCACAATGGAATTTTGTACAACTGCATTGTACGATATTAGCGTGGTTAAGCCACGAGGTACCAAAATACATCACAGGAATCGTGTGAGTATCCTATAAAACAATTTATAATCACATTAACTTGTAAACAGCACAGAAACATTTTTGAGGACTAATATTTGTGTGCGATTGCAACGATTTTCGAAGATTTTGGTTATAGTAATAACTTCAGTGAGTTGAACACAACCCGCGTGTTCGTTAAAGCCAGTGGCCGACATAGAGCCAATTTATACTAGTCTGCAACAGTGTAAAGCCAGTGTCTGGTCAAATTTACGTACGACTATTTATAAATTCTGTGCCACGAATACTCTTCAAAACGCCAAAAATGGAATTCTTCAACCACCACGTGGACGAGTCTATAATCAACTTTAGAATCCTGCCCGAGATGGAGTAAATTACCCTGTGAGGGGGAAGCTTGGGGCAAATATTGCATGATGAGGAAAAGGAAACGACGGATACGGAGGACGTAAAAGGATCAAAGCCAGGACTTGGAGATAACCCTATATCCCCAAGGTAACATGAAATCCAGCTCGCCGACCATGTGAGTCCAATAATTTCCATATATTAAGGTTTCTGCTTCAGCTGAGTAGTTGTAGAACCGTACATAACACCAACCATTTAGGTAGGACCTATTCTAAATATCATATTTTCAGATGTATAGCTTTTGAAGACAGCCCTGGTCTTATCACTAAATTTTGTGACACCCTGTGGCATAACTATGCCATGTGCAAGGCTACTATGCACTAATGTAATTTGGGGAGACACCCATGAATTCTTATAGCCCTTGCGAGCTACATTTCCACTCTACAATGTAGACAACCTCTGATTTTAATACCTTGAATGTTCAATTCATTCAGTTTTATGGAATGCAGAGGCATTACTTTATGTATTTGGACATCTCTAATCATCGGTGTATCATATGACGGAAGTGAAGCTTCACCCGTCAACTTAATTGTGGTTAATTTCGATTTGTGAAGCTCAGATGCCAGATCATTCCAGAGTTTGGAATCAGCAGGATTCGTGAATAAGGCATCAGGAGCGGTGTATCAATCTTTGCTAAGCCATCGTATCAGTTTACAACGCGAGAGGTGTAGGTGTTGTTCGTTGTGCCTATTTTGTGTCGAGGAGGACACTAAACGTTTTCAAAACCTATTTTGAGGTGTACTGAGAGTAGAGAAGTTGTGTGATACCTTCAGAACAAAACATGAGGAGGATAGCAGAATTTTTATATGCCAAAGCACTCGAAGTGCATAGACATATCTGTGATTTTATTCTCTTTGATTTCAACTTTTGATGATATGATGAGCAGAGTGTGAGACTAGCTCTAGTGTTAATGCACCTGTAAATAAGTGTGTATTTAAATCATATGAGCCACATATAGGACTGTCGTTTTGTGAACACCAAAATTTTACAATTTTACAATAGTCTATGAAGGCAAGGCTGCGCTATGAACATTGCCATTCTAATGAGTCAAGGTGTGTGTAGCTGTTGACACAAGGCCACGGCCCACGTTACGAGCTAATATTACCCAGCATTCAAAAGTGATTCCTTAGCGAGACTACTACAGTATTTTGACACACGACGAATTGTTCCCATGGATGCTAGAATCAATGCTAAGTTATGATACAAGTTTAGGTCACTGTTGATCGCGGGAATCCATCGTTAGACTGTTACGCCACATGTTTGAAATTCGTCTATGCTTACGACAGTAAATTAAAGTTGTTTACATCAATTAGTAACCTATGAGAGGAAATTTATCCCTGTGTTTAAGAGAGGACCAGACCATGTATAAAAGTAGTAACATGTGTTAATGTCGTGCCTATTGGAGGCTGATGATAGGGTAGACGTTGTTCACCCGCATAATTTAATGGTGTATTTTTCTGGTGATGATGATGATTGCTTGAATAATCACATTAGCCGAGGTTTTGCGAGCCTGAGGGCTGCGTATTGTGCTTTTTATAGTCTATGTTATTGTGCTACCCGTGAGATGGTAGTCAGATGAGTTATTGCTATAGACAACACATTAGAAGTGGTTTGTAGTTATTTAGGCATGTGTCTTTATGGTCACTAGGAATCTAAACTACACAGCGAGGGATTTAAAGCAACGAATTAAAAGATTAACTTAATCGTGGAACCAAATTATCTTAAACCGACGATTTAAAGCAATTGTTAACTAGTTTGAACTGATTCTAAATGTGATCTAATATTTCTATTGTACCGATGCATTGAGCCGATCTTTCATTGGTGGAACTGATATTATTTAGGACTAGCTGATACTATATTGAGATGACGAAGGTCACTAGCACCACTATAGTTCGTTACTTGTGGGCAGCAGTGACTAATGCAATGTTAGACGCAGTTCTTACTGTGCTAATGTCAACCTAACCACATGCACTTAGATGACGATTAGATGCAAAGAGTATTCTAGTAAGCGAAGGCAGGATTGTTTAGTAATTAAGTGTGTATTTATTTTACTAGTGTATTTATCCATGTTCCCTGTACTCTTGAGTGTAAATTTGAGATTTGTTGTTTTTGTTTATCATGCTCGGATATGGTTGCTATTCTAGATCTGTAATTTCTTTGCTACGGATGCTTCTCACCCGTAATTTAACGTAAATTAGGACTTAGTTAACTGATTAACGTAACGTTAAATGTCGGATGTGACACCACCGTAACTTAGCCTATTATCTATTGGAGCAATTAAATGTAACATTAATCTTGTGGCATGTGGACAATTAGTATTCTGGCTTTGCCGTAAATTCGATTATGTAATTATTCGTACTCTTAACAACTTATTGTATTTGATTGAGATTTCATTTTCGTGTCACATTTCAAGCTTGCTTGCCGTGCGATTTTTGTAAGAGGAACTTTCGAGAGGGTACAACTTAACGTCAATTTTGAATTAATTATTTATATTCATATTTTTATTAGCTTTGCGGACTAGCCGATGTTCAACCCTCCGAAGTAGGATAAGGGTTTGTGGCTATATTGAATAAATGTTTACGAATTTTACCTGAGCCTGGATCTCATTATTGCTAGCTTTATGTTTTGGGTTTGTGTTTCCTTGGGCATTCCTATGACTTTTTCCCCCCGTTATACCTGTTACCCCCGGGTTACCAGTCTCGTACCGGAGCTGGCCCGAGGAACACATCCGATTCTCTCAGAGTGTGTGTTTGGAGTATGGGGGTGTCCGGAATGCCATCTGCGGTTGGTTGCACCCTGACATCCCGTCTAACGGACACAATATGTCGGACAGTTGCCTAGTTTGTAATAGGTTTGTTTCAACATCATAACAATTAACGTAATATTATTAGTATAACGATAGATTATTCCGGCTTGTGGTTAGAGTCCCCCGTGCCGCGCCTCTCTCACTAGCCTCAGGGCTGTCCTCCTAAACCAAAACCCCGATGAAACATAATCACCGTTATAATTTCTACTGGCACTGAATTATGTAGCGCACTTTCCGTACATTATAGAAGCCATGCATTTGACTTTTCTTATAATAATTTCCTGTGACTTGTTGTAGAAGACGAGAGGAGTCATAGGTAACCAATACTTGAAGTTAGACTGTATATGTTTGCACGTAAGGCTTATGAGATCACCATTTGTCCGTGTGTGTGTGTATGTGTGTGTGTGCGTGACCCCCCATAATAACATCTAAACGGCTGGAGCGACTTCAATGAAACTCGGTAAGGTCATAGTACTATTGTGACCGACCCCGACCGTGGCCTTCAAATTTTCTTACGTCTCACCAATCCAACATGGTGGCTGTGCGAAATATTTATATTACTGATATCACCCTGACATGTTTTACGGTAATAAAGGGCACTACTATAAGTTCACTTATGAGACTTCCCAAAACCTGTAAAATACAAAACGAACATGGCGGCCAAGCGAATGTGAAACATTAAATAGACTTTTCTCGCGATTTAACCATCCAAACGCAATGCAATTTGGTACGGCAAATGCTTATAAACATTGTAATGCACTGGCATCTAATTTAGTTCAATTGTTTACATAACCTCAAGATGGCCGCTGTGTGAAATATCTCACCGGCATTCTATATCTCCGAAACTATTACAGATATAAACTTTATATTTTGTACGGTGATAAAGGACACTTCTAGCAGTTCACCTATGAGACTTTCAAAACCCTGTTAACTACAAAATGAACATGGCTGCCAAGCGAATTTGAAACACTTTAATAGACCATCTGAGCACAGTGAAATATGGTAGCCTACAGTAAACAAAAGTTTGGTACTTTTGTGTACTAAGGCAACACTATAAATGGCTTCAAACCCTACAATGGTACAGTAAATGATTATACAAATTGTAATGCACTGGCATCTAATTTAGTTCAAATGTTTACATAACCTCATGGTGGCGTATATGCGAAATTTTAAAATTAAGTTTTTATTTATTTGAATAATGAACCTACACAATAATATTCATCTAATAGTACATAACTCTATGGTCTAAATATATAAAAATCAAACACGGTGACCATCCGAAATACTATTTTGACGGTTCTCAATATCCATTAATCTATGACAGCAATCAAACTGAAATTTTTATGTTGATAGAGGCTATGAATATAAGTTTACCTATGGGTCTTCCAATAACCTGATGAGCACAAATCCAACATGGCGGCGACGCGAAATATAAATATTTAAATGGACGTTTCTCGCGATGTAACCGTCCGAGCGCAATGGAACTTCGTAGGGTAAATACTTATAAAAATGTTAATCCACTGGCATCTAATTTACTTCAATAGTTTCCATAACCACAAGATGACAGCTGTGCGAAATTTTAAGATCTCGTTATTATTTCTTGTGTCCTAATCTTGCGATTGAAGTTTGAATACTCCGCCCCCACAATAACCTTCATGTAATAGTACATAACTCTAACACCTATATTTATAAAAGTCCAACATGTCGAGCATCCGGAATATTAAGACGGTTCTCAATATCTGCAGTATGAATCTGTTACAGCAATCAAACTGAAATTTTGTATGTTGATACAGGCAATTAACTATAGTAGGATATATGAAAAGTGGCTGTATATTCCTTTCATGGAACTACTTGTTTTAAATGTGTGTAGTACTGGTGAGTGAGAAACATACAGGGTCTTTCATATAAAATAAGAGCGCCAAGCGGCGGCTTTGTTAACCGCTGCTGCGGTCACCTTGGCCGAGCTTTTGGCGCGCCAAGACCCTCTGCTTTAAGCGTGTGTACAATCCTATATGATGCAGCGGCCTTGCTAGCGTGTGTACAATGCTGAAATCTTACTTTAGTTAGTTAGGTATTGTTGATGAAACCGAAACCCTTATAGTATTGAAGGCGCAGGCATAGTACATACGATGACTGTTTTTTTTTTCAAGTTCCGCTGGACTGTATAAAAATAACAGATTGACATTACCAAACTTGACCTTGCAATAAGCGTGCAGTTGCTCAGTCGCCAGTCTAAACCTCAAGTGCTACTAACATGGTGAGACAGTTATCATTGCAACATCGTATTTTTTTATGTAAAACTTATTTTAAGTACGAGTCGGCTCGGCGGGTACGTGATGCATTTGTTCAACAATTTCCTGATGAAGTGCCACCTTCACTAGCACAAATTCACGTAATTGCAAATAAGTTTGACAATACTGGCTCGGTGCTCAATAAAAAGCATTCCCGCACACGAACAGTTTTAACAGAGGATGAGCTAGATGACATTGGCGAGAATCTTGAACGGTCTCCGAATAAATCACTCACAAAATTAGCACAAGTAGGGGTTTCGGTTTCATCAACAATACCTAACTAACTAACTAAAGTAAGATTTCAGCCTTGTACACACGCTAGCAAGGCTGCTGCATCATATAGGATTGTACACACGCTTAAAGCAGGGGGCCTTGGCGCACCAAAAGCTCGGCCAAGGTGACCGCAGCTGCGGATAACAAAGCCGCCGCTTGGCGCTCTTATTTTATATGAAAGACCCTGTATATTACTGTTGTCTGAGGGCTGGTATGGGGCACTATAGCTTTGCATATTCAACCCATTTTCCTGCCCATGGCAGCCCGCGTCTTGCGGTATGGGATCCCGTTTCTTCCTGTTTTGAAAGTAGGGCTGCATGTCGCATCCTGCCCACTGTTCACCAAGGACATCCTGCTACCATCCCGTCCCACGTCACGAATCCTCCTCATCCTGCACGACGGTGGTGGGGCAATGTGATTGAGGGCAGGCCAGCGTGGGGATATTTATCTTTTATTAAAGGCAAGAGCATAATATACGTAGCCTATACGTATACGTATTTACGTATTTGTACAGAGATAATCGTTACTATGTGCACTAAATTGGTTTAGAATCCTTTAGTATTCTTGGCTGTCGGAAATATGAGTTACATTCCCGACTCCATCAATTGATGCTGTTCAGTCGGTCAATAGGCCTTTGCCACTCCCATTCTTTCAGTGAATAAAATTATTAATGAAATGGCTTCAAAATGACACATATTCCCGACCCCGCCAAGAAATTTAATTCTGATCTGTAGGCTGGAACGAGGACCACTCTGCTTCATGACGCAAAACTGAGTACAGGTGGGTTCGATTCCCATCTCAGCCATCTTAAGAGTTTTTTTTGCTGGTTCCCAAATCTACTCCAGACTAATGCCGTGATGGTTTCTAACGTAATTCCACGGCTGCCTCCTTTCCAATCCTCACCTGAATTAAACAGACACGCTCTACTATAGAAACCACAATAACACAGGTTATCAGAGTTGGATTCCAGTTTATTGTTGCAATAATCCTTTAAAATATGATAGAGCATTTCTTAGATTTTGTGTGCGATTTCAATCTCAATCTCTCTAAATCAAAGCAAATGTTTGATGGACGGCAGCATTCAACCGAAAAGCACGGACTTAAATAAAGAAATGCAGGTAATTTATTTTGATGTGGTGAGATAACTAGGAGAAGCTTTCTAGATTATGTAGGTTCCTGTGTTAGACAGGTCCGTTTCCTTTCGTAGGGAGAGGATTGTGGGAATAATTTGGGATATTTTCAGATTAGAATTTTTGCTGATGAGTATCGCAGGGAACGATTTGGATTCACTACATGAATTTCTTACGATATACATTCTTTTAACAAGGCAGTTTCGAAATTTGCATAATTTGCTGGCACACATTAAGTAATTAGTTTTGTTTAAAAGAATCTTGATTTATGCTCTGTTGAAACGTAATTTGCTTTCATAATTGCTTCTCTCAAATTTGTGCAGATATTTTGAACTTAAAATATTGGGGTGTTTTTGCACAGTTGTAATGGTTAGTAGCTATAGTAGTTATTAAATATCGTATAGTATATTAAGTCCATGTTGTCGCGCAACCACTGTCGCTCTCCCAAGACTTCCCAACAACATTATATTTTGCCCTGTGGGTTATTTAACTGTTAAAGCAGTAACGTAAATTGCAATTAATGCAAATGTCAAAGGCTACTTTGCTTGAAAATGTGAACATTTTGTGACTTCCTTCTTTACGAAAACATTTCAGTAAGGCACCTTCTACCATAAATGTCCCACCATAAGTTCACTGTTCAGTGGCTTATCCCACACTGCGATTATTCACACCACGCTGAAGCCCATAAAGTGTATTGATGAGTGAATACTGGTGCGGCCCATATACGAGAACAATGCGGCGTGAAGGGATGAGGTAGACCAACTACTATAGACTCCAGCAGTTACGTAGGGTTTCATCACGCGTCAATTAATTAGCAATCGCTCCCGAGGGAACTACATAGGCCTTTACAAACGTACGTATAAATATACGCAAACAAAGCATGAAATATTGGGATGGGCACGTTACTAATACATACAGGAAAGTTTACTCGTCACTTCATCCACTTAAGATTCACCAGTCCGTTCTACCCCGTAACTTGAAAATAAAACTCGTCCAAACCTTGATACTCCCAATATTTAACTACTGTGATGTTGTATTAGTAGATGCTACCGGTGAACAAAACAAGAAACTTCAGAGAGCTTTAAATTCCTGCATTAGGTTTATTTTCTCCTTGAAATTTTCCTCACACGTGTCTCCTTTTTATGATCTACTTTCCTGGCTAAAAGTGGAACAACAAAGGAACCTGCACATTTGTACCCTCATCTATCGACTTCTCAATGAAAGTACTCCTCACTATCTCTCTTGTAATTTTCGTTTTCTTTCTTCCTTTCATGATCGTCACACGCGATCTGGATCTATAATTGCAATTCCTCTACATCATTCTTCTGCCTTCAGAAACTCTTTCCTCGTGTCGGGGACTAGAATTTGGAATAATTGTCCTCGTGACGTCAGAAATTGTACATCCCTTACAACTTTCAAACGTGCATGTAAAGATTTCCTCTTGAATTCGTAGGCCAACTAGAACAATTTGTGTATGAATGTGTGAGTGAATGACCATAGTATAATTTTGTTAAAAATGTATGTCATTTAAATTGTATAGCTTAGTTAATCTCACGCAGTCGCCAATTTAATTTAATTTAATTTTTATTTTATTTTATTTTATTCTAGTATTTAAGGTTTTCCTAGTATTTAAGTTTGGTAGGTTAAGAATAACATATGAGTATTCATGTAAGTTGCACTGCGTGTGGTTAAGTGTAAGAGAGGGCCTAGAGCCCTAACTTCGCCACAATAAAGGCACCAATAAATAAATAAATAAATAAATATACTTTAATAGGCTAAGTCTTCTTTCATATTGCGTGTCGGAGGAAGATCAAACTATTGTTTTTTCACGTCCGCATTCATACAGATGAGGGCATTAGCTATGAGTTACTCAAAAGGAGTACAAGCCATATAAAGAGAATTCAAACGACTTTCGGTGACCAGGATTCTAAACTTCAATTTTACGGACTGATGCTCCGAGCGTTGCCAGGCAGAGACGAAATAACTGAACTCAATAACTCACTGCTCAGAGCAAGGAAACTGAAGGTCCCACATTCGATTCCTCTACCTCTCTGGCTAACATGGACATGAGCAAAATCCTACACCGTACCTGTTGCATTGACCGTTGATTCACTGTGCTCGCGCTGCCTACTTCGCTCTTTGGCATTCGAGTTCTACCTGTTTTTGTACGTTTCCTCCCCGTGCTCAGGACCCGTGTTCTTGACAACTCATCCGTTATCACTGTTTCCTTCCCTTCGTTCCTTCACAGTACACAGTCTCATAGTTTAACTTGAAAACATACTGCGACTGTCAAAATACAGTAGTACTAACAGCATGGTAGCCTTCAATTAGGTTCCTTTAATAATAATAATAATAATAATCATTTTCAATTCGAGAAATCTGCTTAAAACCAAGTAGAATTTTATCCGCTCGTAAGTTCTTTATAAATAGCGATTCCACAAGCTGCATGACATATAGGGTTAATATTGATCACATTTTTATCTTATTACTGTACATCTTGCCTTTTGAATCTAATTTATCTGTAGTTGTCACATTATTGAGCAAGAAAATCATATTTGTAAACAAAAATCAAAATGTAGGCTATAATTAGCTTAACTCCAAGTTTATTCGTTCTAGCTTCAGTTCACTAGCCCTCCAGAGCACGCGCGGAGCTCAATGGTCCTAGAGTATTCCTTGTTCGTGTCTTAACACTCTCGACCCTTGCGCTTGTGTTGTACACCTGCACGTCTCTTCAGTTGATAATTCGCTATGATTCTGGTCTGTTTATTCCCCTAAACAAAGTGTAATATTCCGTGCCTGTACTGGCGTCTGTAAGTTTTTCATGAGCTCACATTCATTCATTTGAATGACATTTTGTGTTGCTATTCACTTGTATACAGTTACAGTGCAGTACACTAATTTAATTGTTATTTTAATCTGCCCCTAATGGCAAAGATAATGATAAAAATAAAATAAAATCTACCAATCCTCACTTGCATCTAACATACATGCCAGAAGAAAAATGGCTTAAAAGTAGGAATAAGAAAAACAAAAGACAGGGAATAGGAATACTCTCATTTCTCTAAGAATGATGATTGAGGTCTAAACTAGTGCCGTATATGGGCTTTGTATTCCAAAGGCAAAAGAACACCCCAGCCATATTTTGAAGATTGTGGCTGTGCATCCCTTTAAACCTTCAAAATCAATAACTGAAGATCCAATTGCGCAATTACAATTGCGCTTGCATTAGTCATAAGATTACGTATAGCACGCTGCCACCATCTACCAAGTCTTTTCTACAACCCCTAGACTTGCGTAATAGGAATTCTAAAAAACCCTGTATAAATCGAAGTATGATCTTCATTTCACTCCCCGATTAGTTCATGGCAACTTACATGTAAATATATTCGGAGTTATGTCTTGGAATTAACGAAGAGAACGGCTCGTAATTGCTCTGCAACCTGTGAAAATAAAGTTCGGTGAATAGTCCTGCACTATCAATATACACACATCAAAAAAAGTTTTGCATCACCTCGGTTCCAAGAGTTCCGGAACCGTTAAATACAAAGGGAATAGAGATCAACACAAACAACATTTCAGCTCGTTTTATTGCTCATGAGACCCACACATTGCATGTTGTACCATCATACAGCTAGACTTTCAGCATTTGTGGTCCAGATTGCAGTACACACCACTACCTCTAATACCCAGTAGCACGTCCTCTTGCATTGATGCATGCCTGTATTCGCCGTGGCATACTATCCACAAGTTCATCAAGACACTGTTGGTCCAAATTGTCCCACTCCTCAACGACAATTCGGCGTAAATCTCTCAGAGTGGTTGGTGGGTCAAGACGTCCATAAACAGCCCTTTTCAACATATCCCAGGCATGTTCGATAGGGTTCATGTCTGGCGAACATGCTGGCCACTGTAGTCGAGCGATGTCGTTATCTTGAAGGAACGCATTCACAAGATGTGCACGATGAGGTCGAGAATTGTCGTCCATGAAGACAAATGCCTCTCCAATATTCTGCCGATATGGTTGCACTATGGGTCGGAGGATGTCATTCAGGTATCGTAAAGCCGTTTCGGAGCCTTCCATGACCACCAGTGGCGTACGTCGGCCCCACATAATGCCACCCCAAAACATCAGGGAACCACCACCTTTCTGCACTCGCTGGACAGTGTGTCTAAGACGTTCAGCCTGACCAGGGTGCCTCCAAACACGTCTCCGACGATTGTCTGGTTGAAGGCATATGCGACACTCATCGGTGAAGAGAACGTGATGCCAATTCCGTGGGGTCCATTCAGCATGTTGTTGGGCCCATCTGTACCGCGCTGCATGGTGTCGGGGTTGCAAAGCTGGACCTCGCCATGGACGTCGGGAGTGAAGTTGCGCATCATGCAGCCTATTGCGCACAGTTTGAGTTGAAACACGACGTCCTGTGGCTGAACGAAACGCATTATTCAACATGGTGGCATTGCTGTCAGGGTTCCTCCGAGCGGCAATCCGTAAGTAGCGGTCATCCACTACAGTAGTAGCCCTTGGGCGGCCTGAGCGAGGCCTGTCATCGACAGTTCCTGTATCTCTGTACCTCCTCCATGTCCGAACAACATCGCTTTGGTTCACTCTGAGACGCCTGGAAACTTCCCTTGTTGAGAGCCCTTCTTGACACAAAGTAACAATGCGGACGCGATCGAACTGCGGTATTGACCTTCTAGGCATGGTAGAACTACAGACAACATGAGCAGCGTACCTTCGTCCTGGTGGAATGACTGGAACTGATCGGCTGTCGTACCCCCTCCGTCTAATAGGCCCTGCTCATGCATGGTTGTTTACATCTTTGAGCAGTTTTAGTGACATCTATGAACAGTCAAAGGGACTGTATCTTGGAAACAATATACACAGTCAACGTCTATATGCCGGAGATCTGGGAACCGAGGTGATGCAAAACTTTTTTTGATGTGTGTAGGTGAACAATGCACGACAGTGAATCTACTGTCCTTCGAAATAGTCCCCTCCCGTAACTATGCAATGCTGAGACGGCGATACATGTCCTGGAAACTTTGCAAGAAGGCGTCCTTTTTGATGGTGTTCAAAATCCTCGTCTCGTTGCGTTCGGTGAATCAGAACGGTCGACCTGGCAACATTGGCAACATTGGCAACACACAACGCAACGTGTAAGACCTGTTTGACACAGTGCGTGTTTAGAAGGATGAATTTATGCTACCTACCATGCACACCCTTTGGAATGGTGTTCAAAAGCCTTCAGTTGGGTCGTAACATTTCATTGGATGTCCGAAATGTCCGAAAACCTCTGGCCCTTCAGGGTTTCTCGGTGACCCTGGACCTGGACCCCGCCACTCCATACTTTGACGCTTGACCTCGGGCTCGTACCTCAGACACCAGGTCTCGTCGCCCGTGACGATGATTTTCAGAGCCATTCCTTTCCACAGAACTTTCACCCTTTTCACTGCCACCCGCCGAACAGGTGTGCATGGTAGGTTGCCAAGGGTAACAAGTGATGGCTGAGAAGCGTGGGAAAATGACCTTAGAACCATGCTTTCCAAATAAAATAATGTTACTTATATCCCGTGTCTTCCAAGTGCCTAATTCGTGTAACGGTGTGGTAGCACTTGCAGTTAACTTTAGACTCTTACTGTAAATTAACGTATGAAAAATAATCCTCATTACCTTAATTTATTTTGTGCAGTCTACCATTTTCGACATAGCCAATTCCAAAGTATTCGAAGTGAGTAGCGATATAAACAGGCCACAGCTTGCTTCCTATGCCAGAAGGTCGGAATGTAAGAACGTCTGATTCTACTTCGATCCTCAATGGCAAACATGACGACCCGTCAGGCGGGTGGTACACGCTCGCCCGATGCAGGGCTCTGATCCTTGTTCATCTCTAGATTAATATCTACTGTATGTGCCTTGCGCCTTTTATAGCCCACATGCCGCCACACAATGACTGAAAGTGTCATCGGATATAATAATTATTATTATTATTATGCCTTGTTGTTATGTGAAGACGATTGAGGCATAGTGGTGTCACGATCCAACTAATTACTACTACTACTAACACTTTACTAATAATAGCAATCACGTACGGTACTGCACTAGATACGTTGTGTGTGTCTTACCGACAGCGTTAGTTACGCTCGCTTGAACACCACCGTCAGCTGTCCCGGAATTGGTGGTCCGTGGTTTTCCCACCTTCAAATTCATGCAAATACCGGAATGGAACCTGCTAATAAGCCACGGCTGCTTTCTTTCAACTCGTTGCCCAGTTTCATTCATATTTATTCACTTCATATCTCATTAGCTCCTCGTGTAGGTTGGTATCAGGAAGAGTATCTGACTGTAAAAACCACCCACCACATCGTATCTCATCCCAGACCGCATAGAAATGAAAATATTAAGGGATTGACCTACATCCACAGTGTGTGTGTCTTATATGTGGGATATTGCTCAGCAATGTATATATTTAAACACTAAGGTGATTTTTGTTACCGCGAGATTGAGAGAACGGCTTAACCGATTGACTTCGTGAAGCATTCTGACAAAAGCTCCTAGCATGTAAGTTTGCAGAAAGTCTTTAAAAGGAAAGTGTGTGCTAGGGTACGGTATATGTTTAAATTATTAAAGAAAAATGTAATATTTGTCGCTCCCGCGCTTACGCACAAATACTTTTTTCCACGAGAGACATGGCGGATCCCTCCTCTTCTTCCTGAGATCTTTGTTTATGAGAATTAAAAAGGGGAGAAATATTCTTTATGGTGTTTCCACGATATTTATTGAAATGGAATTATAAAATAAGGGCAGTGTTGAAGAACTTAATCTGGCAGTTGAGTGTGTATGCTGTTTATCTAACGTAATATTACACTTCAATACCATTTTCTGGGTGGCTCAGGAGCTAGCGTTACATTTTATGAATTCAATTAAGCATCGTCAAGCGAGTTCGAATCCCAACTCGAATATGTTTTTTTTATTACCGTATTCTTCTTTCTTACAATAGGTATTACATTGTCAAAACATATATTACTTTTATCATTCCCGTAAAGAAAAAACTCTCCGCGATTCTCGTTGCCATTTGGTCTACTTTTAAATTATTAAAGAAAAATGTAGTATTCCAGGCACTCGCTCGTGCGCACAATCGCATTCGCCATGAGAGTGAAAATTTGAGGGGCATTGACATCGTGGTCACTCAGCCCCGTGCACTTAGGTGTGCGTGTTATATTCTCTCTTATAAGCTGTGTTATTGGGATGGCTCGAATTATATAAGTATCTGTAACTAAGGTGGGTATTGGGAAGGAGGAAGAAGGAACCATCTCGGTGTTTGCCAGGAGTGGAAGTCGGAAACCACAAAACACAAATCCAAGATCGTTGAGGTTGGAATCGATCCCACCTCCCCTCAGTTTTACCTCTTGAAGCTGAGTGTGCCCCGTTCGAGCCCTATGTCCAGAATTAATTTTCTTGGTAGAGCAGGGAATCAAACCCGGATCTTTGGGGCGATAGCCAAGAATGTAACCTTAAGAGTGGGCTACTCTGTATTAATACTGATCCCGTAAGGCTCATGGCTGGTGATACTGTAATTCCCTTGGAATGTATATTGTGGCCAGCACAGGACGGGATGAGCAGTCATGACAACAAACCCGATCCACTCGCCTATCTTGACTTCAGCGGTGGATGATATTCCAACATTCCGAACCACGAGGTTATATTTTCGACTTCAAATATCAAGCAGACACAATTATTGAACTGGGTTGGTATTTCAACGCTCACTTGATTTAATTACTGGATTTGTAATGGTCACAGACGAGTATTTTACATCGCAGATATGCGAAGTTTGGACATTGGTCACTGCACGACTAGGGTTGCACTTCCGAATCCGGTATCTGTCTTCTCGGAGACGTGAAAACTACTTCTTTCTTAATTAGTATTATTATTATATTTTAAAGCATTTGGCCTTGCACTAGGTCCTTAGGTACCACTTTTCCTAACTAACACGTTACATGTAACGTAGTCAGCAGTAACCGTTGCCATACTTTATAGGGAATGAGTAGTAATGATGCAGAGAGTTTGTATTTAGAACTCATATCTAAATTTTGCCAGGGACTTGGTTTAAAGTAAAGTGTAAACCTGTGTCTCACATCCACAATTGCCTGTTCTTTCTGCAACACTGCTTCGTACTCTTTCTTTAGGGCAGCAGTCTCTGCAACATACTATACTTTCCCTTTTTGATCTCAATTTCCTCTAATTCCAATTTTCGTATATTTACACTTAGCACATTAAGCAATTGTATCCGTAGCACCACTCCTTAATGAGTGACGAGCAACGCAAATGCTCTTTACCTTGCTTTGAACCTTAAGCCGAGTTGTTATAATTATTATCTGATATTTTAGCATTTGTAAAATGTGGCTCACTACTGGTACGTGACACAAACAATGCAGCATTTTGGAGATTCCTTCGCAAGGACGTAAGCTACCGTAACTTTCTGTATTCCCTTCCTTTAAGTTATATGCCATGCCGGCCAGTGATGAAACATGCTGTACTTACGAAGCAGCAGACACTGGTACGTGCTTCGCGTCAATAGAGTCTGGATTTACTTCCCTTGAGGCTTACCTCATATCGCGGAAACAAATATCTTCGACCACTGTTGCTTGACCCACAGTTCAATGGTCTCCCTCAAATTGATTGGAGGAATATGTTATTTTTTTCCCTGAAACACTCGCCGTACGCTGATCCACACCGTGCTACATTTCATCGTTTTGTTATCATACATAATCTAGTATAAACACTATAAGTCCATTGAGCGAGCCATTAGCGTGCTGGACGGATTTAAGTACTATGACAAAAACTGTTTTTTCGCTAAACCGTGCATATACCTTACGATTTTCTCAACTCCCAGCACTTCCTTATCTGGGGAATCATATGATCCCGGCTGCTTAGTTATACCCAACCCACCCTGTGTATTTATCTGTAAATAGAGATTCACTGTGCTAAGTTTTGCAGTGCACATACGACACGGTCACCAGAAAAATCAATTTAAATATTTGAGATTTGTGTTTGCTTAATGCCGGTCAAGTTTTGAACGTTACACATGCAAACGTGTTTCATAGTATCCAATCATCCCACAAATTTTCTGATTAAATACTGAAATAGTTCAGAAGGTTTTGAAACCACGTGACACCACAGCCAATAAAGGGCCTAGGCATACCAAGTGGCCACTGGCCAGCCATAAGGCCAGTAGAATGTGATGCGACGCGTGGCCAGCGTATCGGGACCCCTTGGCCGTTAATCTTGGTATTCGTGACCGGGGCACTGCCTCACTGGCAGACAGCTACTCAATTGTCATCGTGAGTCTGAGTGCACCCCATTCCAGCCCTCATGTCAGTTTCTAAAATCTCTGACGGTGCCGGGAATCGAACCCGAGCCTCCGGGTGAGAAACAGCTACGCTACCACAACACCATGGGGCTGTCATATATTGAGTCCTGGTGAAATCATTCGCGCGGCTATTATGTTGGATTGGTGACATTAGCGGAATTAGTAAGACATCGTCGTGGTCGGACGGATCCGTAGTAATTCCTTACTAAGTTTCAATGATATTTCAGTCAAAATGTATAATGGGGCACAAACAGAAAGATTGACCGACACACGAACAAAATTTCGTCTCATGAGCCTAAGGTAAATCCGGTACTGATGCCGCTTTGGTACAGATGCCGCATTTACTGTAGCCACAGGTTCCCATCATTGCAGCTAGATGGCAGTGTATCTGTTATTTCTGTTTCTAAGCAATAACCACTGTCTGCGGGTGTGGCGTAAGTTGCGAGTTACGCAAAGTATAGTCGATAACGTGACGCGAGTGCATGATTCCTCCTGACAAAGTTTTTCCTTATGTTCAAATAATGTATATTAAGTTGATTTGAAATGCTTAAATCAGCCGTTGTTAGTACAGAAGGTGACTTAACCGTTATTACAGTAGATAGTAAGCTTCTTTTCGGACATGTTAGCCTTGAGGTAAAACAGGAGGTTGCGGCGTCTCCACCAGGCATTTGGGAGAGTTGCCGCACAGCAATCCGGTAGAGATGCCTCATCGATATGAACTTTTAAAAGCAATCTGGAAACATTTGAACTAATCAGAGGGCATCGGTATTCTATTAGAGTATTTCACTATCTCATGATTCTTAAAATACATACTACATTTCATTAGTTTCATTGTTAACATCATTGTTACTACCGTGTGTACGAGGGGCGTACTAAATTGTTTAACACTTTATCTTTTTCTACCCAAGTGAAGTACATTACACATCAGTTGTTATGTCCACCAACTTAACATAATCTCCTTGTAATTGTATGCACTTTTGCTATCGATGTGCCAGTCTCTCCAGACATTCCTGCAGGGGCGTGGTGGCGCAGCGGTCAAGCTGTATGCCTTTCATCAAGGCGGACTGGGTTCGATTCCCGGTAAATACATGTGAGATTTTCGAAGTGAAATGCCACGTCCTGTGGATTCCACGTAAAAAGGAGGTCCCGTGGCTAATGATCGCGAGATTAACGGTCACGTTAAACTACAAGCTTCCTTCCTTCCTTCAGACATTCCTGCAACCATTCTTTCGGAGTGCTGCGTACCCATGACTTGACAGATGTGTCCAGAGGTTTCTTCATGTTCCCGAACAGGTGATAATCACCCGGTGCCAAGTCGGGAGAGTATGGTGGGTCTGGCAGCACCGTGAATCCCACATGATCAATGGAAACGGTGGTCTCCCGGCTAGTGTGGGGGCGGGCATTGTCATGTTGCAGAAGCACACTTTTAGCCCATTTTCAAGGCCACTTAGTTTGAATGGCACGACGTAAGCGCTTAAGGGTTGCCACATTTTCTGCACTGTTAATCGTGGCCCCCAATTACAGCCAGTCAATGAGGATGTTGCCCTTTGTGTCCCAGAACATTGTCGCCATTCGCTTGTCAACTGATGGCGCTGTTCGACATTTCCTTGGTGGTGGACTGCCTCTATGCTTCCATTGCATGATCGCCATTTTGCGGATTTTGTAGAACTGGACACAGCTGTCGAGGCATGGGTACGCAGCACTCCGAAAAAATGGTTTCAGGAATGTCAGGAGAGACTGACACATCGATGGCAAAAGTGCTTATTGCTACGAGGAGATTATGTTGAGAAGGTGGACGTAACAACTGATGTGTAATGTACTTAATTTGGGTAGAAAAAATAAAGTGTAAAACAATAAAGTACGCTCCTCGTACAATTATATTATTTTCAGAAATAAAAGTTTATGTCATGCCTACTCGGTTCAACGATAGGGGCACAGTGAAAAGAGCTCAGTACGCAGAAGAAAATTTCAGAGAAATTATAGAAAGGCTGACAACAACGGAAATACTATTCAGGAAGGCGTAAAGGTGCAATGGAATTCCGGCACGAACATTAAAACGAAGAATGGATTCCGAAATTCTGGAAAAGGCACAATGTGTCCATATGTGTTTGAAGACCATTTGTTAAATGAGGCCTGAATTAACACACATAAGAAACAAGAACTGTCTTGTCAAAAAGTCAAAACATTTCATCTTTAACAAGGGTACAATCCAAAAACTCATCATGACATAGTATTTGTGCTGGAATACAAAAGAATCTGGATGAATTGCTGAAGAAGGCCAAAGATGGCCGAAACATGTGCATTTATAATGTGAATTAAAATAGAACATATTTTGAGTTGACGAGGTGGAGTATTTTTAAAAGAAAAAACTATATTTTCAAAATATAATTGAATCGACCGGAGCTGAAAATTATTAAGTCAGTTTTCACTACTTTTTAGGAGACAGATAAAACGTCATTGACAGAACAGAACTTAACAAGCACACTATACAGGGTCATCGAAAAATAATGCCAACATTTAAAAAAATGATAGTACCGAAACATTTTATGTTAAACGTGTAATTCTTTCACTGAACGCCAGCTGGTTAAAGTAAGTTTTGTTTTGGAGAGGACGTGACCTTGCTATGCGCACACTAGAAGCGCAGTAGCCAAGGTCGGCCGGGGGCGCGCGCGCCAATGACTGCACCGCCCGAAAAACTGCACCTGAATACAAAGCTGTCATTCGATTGTTTAATCAGTTTAAGGAAACAGGGACTGTAGAGGAAAAAATCTAGGACAGGCCGACCACCAACATCAGCATTGAACGCACGCTTTCCCAATGGCTGGATTGGTACGTGCAATCATTTTAGGAGTAACTTTCAAGATTGCGGCAGAAATTTGCTCCCGCAGGTGCTCCAAATCCCGATTTTTTTCTGCATACACAATGTTTTTAATGTAACCCCAGAAAAAAATCCAAAGGGGTGAGGTCAGAACTTCATTGGCGCGCGCGCCCCCGGCCGACCTTGGCTACTGCGCATCTAGTGTGCGCTTAGCAAGGTCACGTCCCCTCCAAAACAAAACTTACTTTAACCAGCTGGCGTTAAGTGAAAGAATTACACGTTCAACATAAAGGGTTTCGGTGCTATCATTTTTTAAAATGTTGGCATTATTTTTCGATGACCCTGTATTAGCCATCTATATTGTGAAGCTACTATTCAGGTTATATTTGTGTTAGCAGAATATCAATTTTAATTTAATAAACATATTTTTCAAATAAATTTTGGAAACGTGACTTAATACCTTTCAGTTCCGTGGACAGTTTAGTGAGGCATCAGGCCATCCAGAATGGATATTTCACACGATATTTTATTTTAAAATGGATTTGTAACATAATAAAATTACGAGCCTTACAGTAGTCGCATATGATGTGTAACATCTGACTTAAATGAAACCTCACGTGAAATTGTTGATACACCGGTATTTTATACTATTATTGGCACAAATATTAATCTGTTGTAAAAGGGAGTGTTTTACAGATATTGCAGTTTATAATACGGAACTTATTTTATTAGATAATTTGTAGCTTCCACCAGCACTAGCCTAAATAAAGTATACGATATGGATCAACTAGATTAATAGACGTGACACCGCTCATAACCTTAAATTCCTTATAAACAGGTCCTCTTAATTCACAGACCAACACGTAATTTCATATGGATTCTGTTAAAATGACTCATATTGATATGATAAATATCGTTTAAAATGATAATCTGGTAGCAAAAATATCTACCCCGTCCGGGATTCAAACCCAAGATCTCTACGCAAATTTTGTGGACAAGATGGTGACTTATTTCCATGTTCCAATAATACTGCATTACGGAATTAAGTTTCATTTATATTTTGCTCGTTTCGATAACGTTCCTGCGTGAAATTGAGTTTAAAATGCCTTATGAATAGGCCCTCTTGTGAGTAAAGAGAATGTATTCAGTAATAGTTCATTAAGGCTTGCTCAATTCTCGTATAATCACAACGATTATATTTTATTGATGACTACATTACCGTTATGTGGTTTTTTGAATAGCCATTGTGCTGAAACATAATACCGGCAATGCCGACTACTTACAATGTTTGATATTAAGGCATTTTTCCATTTAAATACTGATACGAAGACTTCGAACATGTACCATGCCATTTGTTTCAATCACTTGGCACCAGAGTTCGCATGAGCGTTTTCCGTTCAGTATGTCATATACATTCCACTTGGCCGAGAGTACGTTATGGTATCAATTTCTGACACCGCGTGCTCATTATTTCTCGTACCACTGCCCGCTGGATCGATCGATCGATCGAGCGGGCAGTGCATACTTCCGTTTTCCACCACTGCCAGCTAGCACACTTCCGTTCGATCGATCGAGCGGGCAGTGTGCATACTTCCGTTTTCCACCACTGCCAGCTAGTACACTTCCGTTCGATTGATCGAGCGGGCAGTGCATACTTCCGTTTTACACCACTGCCAGCTAGTACACGTCCGTTCGATCGATCAAGCGGGCAGTGCATACTTCCGTTCAATTCACCACTGCCAGCTCGATCGTTCCGATCCACTTCCGTCCCCAATTTTCAAAATCACTCCCACAAAACTATCCAGCGACCGAGCGGAAAGATGTTACACATCAGAAACCACGTAAACTCTGTACAAATGTAATTTTCCATAATACTGTAACACGCGGGAATCATGTAGTGTGGCCAACATACGGCGCTGTAAGGCAGCAAGTCATTGACTTCTCTGATCGCACAACATGCAGCAATATTTCAAAACACTTATTGTTTAAAAATGAACTTTTTTGACTTAATGCTTTTCAGCTCCGACTGATTCAATTGTCTTGTAGTATGTTCTACTACTCAATTGTATTAGAGTTGAAGAAATTAGCATAAATTTGATTTTGTTATTAATCAAAAGTTTGGTGCCTTTCAGTCGGTCAACACGACTGTACCCTAAAAGAGCTGGGTTATGCCCTAATCCTGAAATACACTAGGATGACCAGTTTCGATCGTCAAGCGATCAGCATCAGATCCATTACACTTAGGCTATAACATCTATGTTCATGAGTTTAAGCCTGAGTGTTTTGAACCTCTTGTCTTCACGATTTGCTTGACTGGCCGTGAACATTGTGAGGTTTGAAGCCATTTTTCAGTGTTGCCTAAGTAAACAAAAGTTTGGTGCTTTTCAGTCAGTCAACACAAATGTACCCTAAAAGAGCTTTTGTTTTGTTTAACTTTTGTTTACTTTGGCAACACTGAAAAATGGCTTCAAACCCCACAATGTTTATTATTAATTTTGTTATTATGTGGCAACTCGCCCTAGCAAAGTCAGCATCTATACCGGGTTCCAACAACTTCTGTGTTCCATCTTTTCGCCGATTTATTTTCAATTACTAATGATTTGCTCATCTGTGATCTACTGCAATTTTTTCCAAATTATGCTCTATCAATTAGCAAGAAGTTTTAAAGTAATTTTACTGAGATTAGGTACACTACCAACCATTAATTTCAATACACCTAACAATTTACATCTAACTCCCTGTATATATGTTGTAATGCCATCGTTATGGTTTAGTAAGCGAAGGAATAGTACAACATTTGTAAACATGTGAAATTTGTGTGTTTGTGTTCATCTCGATGCAATATTACCCAAAAGAATAAACAAGAGTTACTGTATCTGGCCAGGTATGTTTCTGTACCCCATTGACGACTGAAGGTTGATTCGTATTCGATGCACCGCTGTTGTTCCTTGTTGTGTTATGATGTCCGCAGTATACCTCAAGCATTGCTCATATTCTGTGCTTGCTAGTTGATTCCTGCAGTTCAGTTCCTTGTTGACAGTATGCACATCGTTATTATGGCTCCAAGAGTGCAGATATTCATAGAAAAACGTGCTGCACTGAGACAAGCAGGTTTATCAATACACCAAATTGCGAAATAATTTGCAGTGTCCATAGGGGGAGTGCTATACACACTTCACCGTCAGACGATAACAGGTAGCAATAAGGACAGACCACGACCAGGATTACCTCGTACATCAACGAATAGTGACGGTAAATTCATCAGAATTATTAGTAAGAGAAATAAGTTCCATACAGCGCCACAAATTCGCGCAGAATTGGTAAACATGAACAAGAGACAAATATCCGTTGCAAAAGTAAAAATGAGACTGCATGAAGCCGGCTTGAAAGGATGTGTGGCAGCAAGGAAACTTCTTCTGGAGCCCATAAATAAAAAGTGGAGACTCGAATGGGCTTGAAAACATCGTAATTGGACACCTGAAGAGTAGTAGAAAGTGTTATTAACAGATGAATCGAAATTCGAGATGTTTGGAGCCCGAATGAGGATATTTTTTCGACAATGTGTAGGAGAAAGGGTGGCCCAGCAGTGCGTTCTACCTATAGTTAAACACGATGGGGGTTCTGTTATGGTTGGGGCTGTTTTGCAGGCGATAGAGTTGGAGACATTGTGAAAATAGAAGGTTGTATGGACTAGAAGCACTACCACCGCATACTTCAGTATCATACACTATCATGTGGATTGCGCTTAACAGGGAAAGGGTTTACATTACAGGATAATGGTCCAAAACATCGGCCAGCATATTGTACTAAGTACATTGCAGCAAAGGAAAAGCAAAAAGTACTGAAAGATATGGTCTGGCCGTCCCAAAGCCCCGATTGTAATCCCATTGAAATGGTCTGGGATGAAGTGGGCAGTTGTATCAAGGAAGTTCATATATCCAGCAAGGAACAACTCTGGAATGTTGTTTTGGATATGTGGTATCATAGGCCTATATACTCACAATACCTACAAAATCTGATTGAACGCATGCCTCGAGTTTGTGAGGCAGTCAATAAATCCAAGGGAGGATATTTGATGTAAGTAAAATCCAATTATTTTGTTTGTGTTACTTTTGTGTAAGTGTATATAATTATATTGTAGAAATAAAGTTTGTTTTGTGTTCATATCTGAAATATTAGACAACAGTCATGGTGTATTGAAATTAATGAGCGGCAGTATAACAAGAGATATAAAAAATTACGAGCCTTACAGTAGTCGCATATGATGTGTAACATCTGACATAGAAGAAATCTCACGTGAAATTGTTGATTCACCGGTATTTTATACCATTATTGGCACAAATATTATTCTATTGTAAAAGGGAGTGTTTACAGATATTGTGGTTTATAATACGGAACTCATTTTATTAGATAATTGTAGCTTCCACCAACACCAGCCTAAATAAAGAATACGATATTGATCAACTAGATTAATAGACGCGACACCGCTCATAACCTTAAATTCCATATAAATAGGACCTCTTGATTCACAGACCAACACGTAATTTCATATGGATTCTTTTAAAATGACTCATATTGATATCGTTTAAAATGATAATCTGGTAGCAAAAATATCTACCCCTTCCGGGATTCAAACCCGAGATCCCTAGATTCACAGTCATAGGCGCTAAACCAACGGATATATCGACTACGCAAATATTGTGCACAAGATGGAGACTTATTTCCACGTTCCAATTACTCCATTACGGAATTAAGTTTCATTTATATTTTGCTTGTTTCGATAATGTTCCTGCGTGAAATTGAGTTTAAAATTCCTTATGAATAGGCCCTCTTGTGAGTAAAGAGAATGTATTCAGCAATAGTTCATGAAGGCTTGCTCAATTCTCGTATAACCACAACGATTATATTATATTGATGACTACATTACCGTTATGTGGGTTAATATTTGAATAGCCATCGTGCAGAAACATAATACCGGCAACGCCGACGACTTACAATGTTTGATATTCAGGCATTTTACCATTTAAATACTGATACGAAGACTTCGAACATGTACCATGTGATTTGTTTCAATCACTTGACACCAGGGTTCGCATGAGCGTTTACCGTTCAGTATGTCATATACATTCCACATGGCCGAGAGTACGTCATGGTATCAATTTCCGACACCGCGCGCTCATTGTTTCTCTTACCACTGGCAGCTGGATCGATCGATCGAGTTGGCAGTGCGTCTTACACTTCCGTTCGATCCGCCACTGCCAGCTAGCACACTTCCCTTCGAGCACACTTCCGTTCGATCGAACGGAAGTGTGCCAGCTGGTGCCACCTCGATCGTTCCGATCCACTTCCGTCCCATTTTTCAAAATCACTCCCACAAAAAAAATCCAGCAACCGAGTGGAAAGATGTTACACATCAAAGAGGGCGGCAACTCTACCGGATTTTCCTTATATTTCATGTGATGATAACAGACTAGTACATCGTTACTGAGAAGCCAGATGCGAGACCCTTACAGCAGTTCTCGTAATATGTCTCTGGTTTACACACTAACCCTCTGCTATGGTGAGCATTGAACGATTGTGTTTCTACTCTGAGTCTCGTGGTTGTTACGTTGTAAATGCCCCACAAGCGTCCGATATATTTTCAGCATTGGTGATCCTTTACAGAGATTTATATCGTATACTACCTGTCTTCGGCATGGCATCGTCCTTTCTTGAACAGTCTATTGTAGCTTAAGTAATATCGATCGGAAGAATACGGGATTTGGAATGTTCCAGACAGTAAAATAATATGAATAAAGGTATACAATGTTTTCGAACCTGGAACTTAAATGCATATGTGGGCGTTTTATGAAAAATGGGGCAAAATGTGTCACACACAATTGCAGCTTGGACAACGGGACGCTTAAGGGAAGCATGTTGTTTATTATATACGGTAGAAGTTAACGATTAAAATGGTTTCACATACACATTAAAAGTACCAATTATAACCCAACACTATAGAAGTGTAATTGACTAACGCAATAAAAAATATAATTGTTTGAAGAAAATTCGGACTTCATACAAACTTTAATTAAAAACTTCTGTAGCTTAATAAATGATATTATTATTTTAATTATTATTATTATTATTATCATTATTATTATTATTATCTTTATTTTCTCATGGATATGGTGAGTCTCAATATACAAGATGCGGACTTTACAATTCAGTACGGTAACTAATAATTATGACTGGGATAAAGATAATCGTGACTATGCGACATGTATCTAGCAACACTGCCTGCTGCATATTGGCATTCAGATGTTTCATTTTAAGTTTTTCCAGACCCGTTGCTGACTTTACCAGTGGAGAAATTTGCACTGAGTTTACTTGACACATCTTCCTGATTTCTTCTGCATATTTGTTGATTTATTGTGTCCGAGTAGTGTTGAGGTTTGGGCATTGTGGTACCGTATTGCCTATCAGATAAACCTTTTGATTTGTTTTGTTAAGGTACCCGATATCTGCTCGATTTGCCAAGATTTTCTGGTCCGTCAGGATATTCAATAATATCTTAGGTTTATTTCCATATATCTTTACAAGCTCAAGACATTTACTAATAAGTTATTTTTATTGAGTGAGAGATTTTTAATTTAAATAGATCTTCCTTAATTATAACTTTTTGTTTGGTCTGTCTGAGTTACGATATATAAGGTGCGTTCAAAATTTAACGAACCGGAGGCTGTGATGCGCAAAACGGTGAATACATGGGCTAATCGAGGCGTGTGTAACGAGGTGTGGTTCCGACCAGAGCGTGGAAGGTCACAGCCCGTCGCTAGAGGGCACGCGTGCACGTCACGTGACGATACAAAGTGAGCAGCAGCATGCATCAATCGTCCAACGCTGCTAGTCGCATTGCAAACAGTGACATGGAGGCGTCAAACGAAGAGCAAAGAGGTGCTGTTCGGTTTCTGACAGCGAAAGGAGTAGGGGGAACGGACATTCATCGCCGAATGTCACAAGTGTACGGCGAACACTGCTTGTCCCTTGCAAGGGTCAAGGCGTGGCACAAGCGCTTCAGGGAAGGACGGGTGTCGTTAGCCGATGATGCCCGGTCTGGGGCAGGCCCCTGCATTACCGATGAAAACGTCCAGCTGGTTGATGCACTCATTACCCAGGACCGCCGAGTGACAGTGAACGCCATAGCCACCGTTGTCGAATTGAGCGTCGGAAGTGTGCACACCATCATGAAGAAACGACTGCACTAGCGCATAGTGCGTGCCCAATGGGTGTCCCACAGTCTTCAACCACACCAGGAAGCATGTCGAATGGCCTTCTGTCTTGGTCTTGGTTGGACGATTGATGCATGCTGCTGCTCGCTTTGTATCGTCACGTGACGTGCACGCATGCCCTCTAGCGACGGGCTGTGACCTTCCACGCTCTGTTCGGAGCCACACCTCGTTACACACGCCACGATTAGCCGATGTCGTTACCGGTTTGCGCATTACAGCCTACGGCTCGTTACTTTTTGAACACACCTTATAATACTTTTACAAGCTCATGTTAGCGATTGTATAGAACAGTACCTATGACAAGTCTAAAGAGTCAGTTACAATCCGCTACTATCAGAAAAATAAGAAGAAAATCTCTCCAACAATCAGAGAAACATCCGGAACAATTTGCAAGCCTTTCGTCTCTACCTCATCTTATACACTCCTGGGCGGTCACATGATTATTTTCGCGCCTTCTCATCCCACAACCTGTCACAATGGAAGCGTCCCAATCAAAGTTATTACAGTACCAAGTCATTAAAGCCTTGCCACATTGTACAAAGTGCGCTACTCTATCCTTGACAAAGCTCAAGTCCCAGAAAAGGCACCTATTTTCTTGGTTCTACCCATAGTAGTGGCTGGATGTCACAATATTTGAGCAACTGACAGAGTCTCTGTGGTGAACGTAATTCCCAACCATGACCTAAATGTGAATATAATATATCCTAATCCTGACACGAATCCTTGCAGAAAATTAATTAACAAAAATGATGTTTATGATATAATATAATGTGACCTAAAATGATATAATGATATAAGAAATAAAAACCACCCTTGAATGATATTTAAAAATTCTGGTCGGGAAGTTACGGGTTCAGTCGCAGTTGTGACTTGGTGCAGCCGCACTCTGTATGAGGCATAGCATATTTGAAGTAATCCCCATGAACTTGAATGAACTTATCACATACTTCTACCGATAGTCAAATATGTAATGTAAGCTATTTGAGAATCGTCTCATATTTTTTCGGAATGCATTAAGGGCAGTATTATACGTTCGGGAACTTACGCGTAGCGAGAATGAAAACTGACCTTTAATAGTTTGAAGAAGTCCAGAATGCAGTGACACACACCATATTGGGATGTTCTAGACTTGGCAACAAATATATGTTACATTGTTCGACGAACATAGGCAGTTAGGAATGCGGAAGAAAGGCCAAGGAGGTTAAGAGATAACGCATCAAGACAGGAAATTCCTTCCAGTTCAGTGCAGCCAGTGGAGGTGACAGCTGCGTGGAAACGGACCAAACATTGCTCAAACAACTAAGTGCAGCTGACCATTTAATAACAATCACAGAATCACACTAAGCAAACAAACTTGAAGGTCAATCACCACTATCAGTATCTCAACAAAAAATCACATATCTTGACTAGTTGTGCAAGTGTAATTACTACTGCAATTCAGTAAGTGTACATATTGTAAATATCATAACCCTTACTTGCAGACTTAGATTTAATAGCCTAAGTGTAAAGAGTCTGATGATGATCGCTTGACTTTCGAAACTGGTAATCCAAGGGTGTTCATTAATCTCATGTAATTTTTACAGGAATAGGGAACCACCCAGGACAATTGGGTACAATCGTGTTGACCGACTGAAAAACATTACATTTCGATTACTAAGGCAACACTGAATAATGGCTCCCAACACGATAATATGTATACACACATCCAAGTACACGGGATTAAATGACAACGTTGTCCAAGCCTCTCAAATAAAACAATTGCAACCTTCCCTAGTTTGACTTCAACCAGGATTTTCTGCTCTCCTTCCTTGTAAATGCCGGGCTGGTACTCACTTCTTAGTCCATGCCAACTACTTCGATCTTAGACCCCAATAATTACACTTAAACACACAACCACAGACACCATAGAAATTCAAGGCGTCTGATACAATCAATAAACACACGAGGCCGATGACACATGTCTCCCAAGCCTCTAAAATTAATTGTAAACAAGAACGAAATAGTTAGGTCCTTAACTCCACAAAAGGAGATGAGTTAGGAGTGCTTACATAAAAACTTTCTATTTTCAATATTATTCTTGGAATATCACAAGCCACGGGAAACAAGTAGTTCCGTGAAGAACTAAACAGCCTATTTTCATATATACTACTTATGTTACTTGCCTCTAACAACATACAAAATTTCAGTTCGATGGCTGTAATATATTCGTGGATATTGAGAACCGTCTAAATATTTCGGATGGCTGCCACGTTGGAATTTTGTTTATGTAGGCCATAGAGTTGTGTACTATTAGATGAAGATTATTGCGTAGGATTTTTATTCAAACTTCAATCGCATGATTAGGAAACAAAAAATAAAGACGAGATTCTAAAATTTCGCACAGCCACCATTTTGAAGTTATAAAATGCAATTGTAATAAATTACATGTCAGTGGATTAAAATTTGTATAAGCATTTTCCGTACCAAATTCCACTGCGCTCGGATGGTTTAATCGCGAGAAACGTCCTTTTAAATATTTAATTTTCGCGTCGCCACCATGTTAGATTTGTACCCACCCGGTTATTGAAAGTTCCAAAGGTGAACTTATGCTAACAGCCTTTATCAGCTTGAAAAATTTCAGTTTGATTGCTGTCCTAGATTAGTAGATTTGAGAACTGTCTAAATATTTCGGTTGGATCGCCATGTTGGATTTTTTTATATATAAGCAGTAGGGTTATGTGTTATTAGATGACAATAATTGTGTAGGTTGACTTCGATCGCATGATTAATACGCAAGAAATAAAAACTTTTTTTTTTTGTCATTTACCCTCCAGGTTGGTGGAACCCACGGACTCAGCGAGGGAACTCACCACTACCGCCTCTACGGGCAGTGTCCTAGAGCGGGGAACATCGAATCGGAAGGGATACAACTGGTGAGGTGGGATTGGCACCTCGCCAAGGCGGCCTCACCTGCAAAGCGAACAGGGGCCTCATGAGGGAAGGTAAGGGATGGTTAGGATGGATAGACAACAAAGAGGGAAGGAGGCGGCCGTGGCCTTGAAGAAGGTACCATCCCGGCATTTGCCCGAAGACGAATTGGGAAACCACGGAACACCACTTCGAGGATGGCTGAGGGGGAATCGAACCCCCTTTACTCATTTGGGCCACCCGAGGCTGAGTAGACCCCGTTCCAGTCCTCGTACCACTTTTCAAATTTCGTGGCAGAGCCGGGAATCGAACCCAGGACCTCCGGGGCTGCAGCTAACCAAGCTGACCACTCCGCTACGGAGGCGACTGAAATAAAAATTTAATTTTAAAATTTCGCACAGCCGCCATCTTGAGGTTATGTAAACAATTGAAATAAATTAGAAGCCAGTTTGTTATATTTTGCATAAAGATTTGCCGTAGCAAGTTTCACTGTGCTCAGATGGTTATATCGCGAGAAAAGTCTATTTAAATGTTTCGACTTCGCTTGGCCTCCATGTTCGTATTGTACTTAACAGGTTTTTGAAACTCACATATGTGAACTTCTAGTAGTACCCCTGATCACTGTAAAACATTTCAGGGAGATATCAGTAATTGTTTCGGAGACATAGAATGCCGGTGAAAAATTTCGCACAGCCACCATGTTAGATTGGTGAGACGTAATAAAATTTGAAGAGCACGTTCGGGGTCGGACTAAATAGTACTATGTCCCTACCGAGTGTCATTGAAATCGCTCCAGCCGTTCAGATTTTATTAGGGGTGGGGGTATAATAATAATAATAATAATAATAATAATAATAATAATAATAGGTCCCAGGAATTAACCTGGGAGGAGTCCATGTGGCTCTGGGCAAATGGGAGTGAAATGCGTCGTTGCCTGTCATCTGCAACCATAACATATTGGATTCAGCAAGAGAATCCAACTAGCCTCTTTCACTCCAACTCCGGCACATAACCTACAAGAGGTGCCCCTGTTAAGCCGAGCAACTCAGTGGAAGGTTGGGTAACCAATCCCAGCGGGAAACTGGGTCGGCGAGCCGATCAGTGCTGGGGGCTCCAAGGCTCACAACCTTGGTAGTACCCTGGTCGGTGTGAAACATCACTGACCCCAAACTACAGTTTTTCAACTGTTCAAAGCATGGAGGAAAGTTCAGCAAAAGCTACTACCCCAGGTGGTAACCAATCCACCTTCGCCTTGAGCGAAGCATGCAGGCCTTCGGAATCTGGGGAGCCTGCGCCGACATGCATGGAGGTATCGGAGACTCCAGGAAAGATCCAACACAAACGCCGGAATTTCTTTGCTACCTTTAACACGAATTCCCTTCGGAAGATTGGTAAATTGAAACAACTAACTGATTCCTTATCCCAACATCAAATCCTGATTGCAGCAATTCAAGAAACGAGATTCACAGATGAACAAGCCTTTGAGTCAGAAGGCTACAGAATTTTTAAAGGTAAAACTGGTAAACGTGTAATAAAAACAGTTCCCAACCTTGGCACAGGATTCATCGTCAGTAGGAAGATTTTGGATTCAATAATTGGCTTCAACTCGCCTAGCAGTCGAGTTTCAACTCTCTCCTTCCGGAGCACAAACAAAGTTTATACTGTTGTGAATGTCCATGCGCCAATCAATCAAGCGAATAAGAGAGACCCGGAAGGAACGGATAGATTCTGGGAAGACCTTGAAGATGTTCTCTGTAAGATTCCAGACAAACACACGATTATGCTTCTTGGAGATTTCAATGCACAGCTGGGTAAGGAAAGAAAGTTCCAAAACATTATCGGAAACTATCCAGCTCACCAGAGAACAAATCGCAATGGTGAGAGGCTCGTAGAACTATGTAAGGCTTTCAATCTTGTAATAAAATCCACAGCGTTCAAACACCTTCCGAGAAAACAGAAGACTTGGACATCTCCGAATCCAAATCTCGGCGAATTTCAAATTGATCACGTCGCTATTGCACGTAAAGCTCAGAGAGAAATACAGAATGTGAAGGTTCTAAGAAATGCCAATCTAGATTCGGATCACTATCTATCCAAAATCAAAGTTAAGCTGATTCCGAGAAACACCAGAAAGGCCGTCTTAAAAAAGATCAATCGATTTGATACGGAAAAACTACGATTGTGCCCTAAATTTACTCAAAAACTAGAATCTTGGAATCCCGAAAACTGGGATGAACTACAACAGGCCTTGGTCACAACAGCACAGGAGACAGTTCCACTGACGAAGTCAAAGAAACATGCGTGGTGGAATAATGTATGTGATTCAGTGGTAAAGCAAAGACAACTTGCCTGGCAGAAATGGAACTCGGGAAAGAACCAAGAAAATTGGGAAAACTTCGTGAACGAGAGACAACGCGCTGCAAAAATCATCCGCAATGTAAAACGTGCCTACAACAAGAGCCAACTAACTCAAATTGAGCTAGACTTTCAGAGGAACAACACAAGGGACTTCTACAGAACCTTCAAACGCAATCTAAGCAAATACAATCCTCCGAGTCTACAGTTCAAAGACTCAAATGGGAGACTAGCTTACAGTGAGAGAGAAAATTGCCAGATTCTAGCGAAATACTTTGAATCCCTCCTTAATTGTGAGACTCCCAAATCCACTTTCTCATTTGAAGACAACGTACAAGTCCACCCAGATTCATCCCCTCCAACGAAAGAAGAAATCAAACAGATTATCCAGTCACTTAAGAACAACAAGGCACCAGGTGAGGACTCGATAATCGCCGAATTGTGGAAGTATGCTGGTGAAAAGATGATTGATAAATTGACTGACATTATCAAGGAGATTTGGGAAACTGAGAAACTTCCACGTGACTGGACTTCTGCCTTGATTCATCCTCTGCATAAGAAAGGTGACAAAACGGACGTTAACAATTACCGCGGCATTTCCCTCCTACTGATAACTTACAAAATTATTTCAAAAGCTCTGCAGATTAGGGCAGAACAACAACTTGATCCACAATTAGGAGAGTACCAAGGAGGGTTCAGGAAAGAGCGCTCATGTGCAGAACAAATTATGAATCTGAAATCCATCCTTTTCTATCTGAAGCAAAGGAACAAGAAATTTGTGGTAACCTTCGTCGACTTCAAGAAGGCCTATGATTCGATTGATAGAATAGCTCTTATTCAAATTCTAAAGGAATTTGGATTGGATAATAAAACCAGGGCAATCATTCAACAGACCTTAGCTAACACCACCTCCAGAGTCAAGTTCAGAGGAGAAATTTCGGACTCTTTCGAAATTAAGACAGGAGTTAGGCAGGGAGATGGGCTTTCACCCCTGCTCTTCAACTGTGCACTGGAAAAGGTCATCCGCGAGTGGCGCAAAGAAATGAACGATGGGGTCCAAAATGGAGTACGACTGGGTTACAAGAACATGAACCTTTCTATTGATTGCCTCGCTTTTGCAGATGATCTTGCAATTTTCTCCGACTCTTTAGACATGGCCACAAAACAAATTAACCAGCTGCAGGTACAGGCAACAAAAGTTGGTCTTCAGATCTCTTTGGAGAAAACACACTTCATAACTAATATCAAGCCAGCACCAAGGGAGCTAAAAGTAAACCAGGGGAAAATCAAACGGACAGATAAGTTTAAATATCTTGGCGAGTGGATAGAACCCAACGTATGTGAGAAAGAAACCTTCACTTCGCGCATGAACAAAATGGAAATGGCGTACCAACTCACCAAGGACGTTTACAACAAAAAGTCAATATCCCTGAACGCAAAACTTAGGCATTATTGCACTGTCATACGACCAGAGGCTCTGTACGCAGCGGAATGCCTCACCATGAACAAGAAAGGCCTGGTAGAAAAATTGGAGATCAAGGAAAGAAAGATCTTGAGGAAAATTCTTGGCCCGATTAAAGACAACGGTGAATATAGACGACGGCATAACTATGAGCTGTATATTCATGTCCAGAAGATCTCTGATGTAATGAGGAAAAGGAGGATTGCATTTTATGGCCACTTGCTTAGAATGAAACCCACACGATTGACAAACCGGATCTTTAACTATTTTAAAAATAAGAAGACCAAGCCAGCCTGGTTCGAAGAGGTGGAAAGTGACCTGCAAGAGATGGAAATTACCTGTGAGGATATTCAAGAACGCAATCCCCTCAGGAAGAAACTACACGACCACCAGGGTTTTCAAGAAAAACCGAAGTTGAAGACGGGAAAGATGTGGACGGAAGAAAGAAAAGAGCAACACCGGCAACGTATGAAGGAACACTGGGCAAACATCAAAGCCCAGAGAAGCCAGTTGAAATAACGTGGTCCTTAGTTGGCCGATACGATTAAAGAATAATAATAATAATAATAATAATATCGTATGGCCTCGGGTGCCGGGTAGCTTGGATGTCAAATTTCGTTGTTCCTTGAAGCACTATGAATGCCAAGGAAGTTAGATATCTATGCTCCTTGAACACTATAGCGCTTTCTAGTAGAGAAATGAGGAACTTTGTGTTGGCGGAAACTCCCGAGATTAATTTTGCCATTATGAACACGGCCTACTGAATTCAAATGGGTTCTTTGCCATGCCAACATCGTATGACATGCGTGTCGTATTTTTGCCGCCTTTCAAAAATCACTTACCACGGCCAGGAGTGAACCTGCAAGCTTGGGGTTAGTAGACCGATACGTTAACCACTCACCCACGGTGAAACACACACACCCATGCATACGCACACATACACATAGGCCTACACACCGTCAAATGGTAATCTCATAAGCCACTTTTTTCAAAATTGAAAATAAGCTAAGGATACCGGCAATATTACTTCTGAAGGTGAATGTGATCACAGAGAAACTAATTCATCCCGCTAATTTTCTCGTGATAAAGCACTGGCAGCTCTCTTCAATAATATAAAGAATGTCAAAATGCGAATTCGTTGAAGAGTACGTTCACTGACTCTATACAAGATTTAGCGATATTTCTATGAACTATTGGAATTTTTGGCTGTTAGCAGCGCGGCACTGGGATTATTTTAGCGCGAGCACAGTAACCGATATCGAATATTGGAACTTTGGGTTGCTGTTTCATGAAATTGGTGCGCCATGAAACCATTGAAGATGCTAACAGTAGAGGTCTTGCTGTCTCCCTTTTTGTGGGAGAAGATGTACAAAAGAAGGATGCAGTAGCCTCGGATAACATTGTTAATCAATAGGCGCATGTGCTGTTCTCAAGTTTCCAAGCGGTCCCGAGGGGAAGCTTTGTGTATACTCTAGACCGTATTATTATTAAAGGAAAGTCTCTGTGAACAAGTAAAAAACTGCCGCATTCCTTCCGATTTGTCAGGTCTATCACTAAAGTTCGTAATACAGTTCATTTTTGTGGAGAAATGGAATTAATCAGTTTATAGAGTTTAATAAAGTACAATTCGTTGTCTTCTGCATTGACACCTTTTCATTATTTATTTTATTGGGTGATCAATAATAACATTAGGCCCTATCATAAATTTTAAGATTAATATTATTAATATTATTATTATTATAATTATTATTATAACCTTTTACTGCCCGTCTCCGTGGCTAAATGGTTAGCGCGCTAGGCTTTGGCCCGAAGTGTCCCAGGCCAACAGGGATTTTAATCTCCTGGCGTTAATTCCCGTGGCTCGGGGACTGAGTGTACGTGACGTCTTCATCATCACTCCAGCCTCATTACGGCGCCCAGGTCACCCACGGGCGTCAGCTAGGAAGACCTGCACTCGGCCTCTCAGCAGGCCACACGATCATTATATTACCTTTTACTAATTGTGGTTTTACGAGATGTTTGGGTACCTGAAATTTACCCATTACTTATTTTAAGGTGACATTATGTCTGCTGACAGGCTTCTCGAATATGCACACTGTCTCACGCGGACCATCTATGCAAAATTCTATTCCACGTTGTGAGGCACAACAAACGTGACCCAAACCCCCTGCCACATAACCAGCCAGTGGCCGAGTCTTTTAAATACAGTAGATAACACCAACACACTTAGGTGACTGAGTTATTTTAAATTGATTGAGCGAGTAAAGAAGCATGCAAGAAGGAGTGAATTGGTGGAAGCGTTTGTTGTTTAAAACATAAAGCTTTAGTGGATAAGTAATTGAGTGAATGAATAATTGAAAGGTCTGTTGGATATGCGAGCCAGATAGTTAACAAGCGAGTAACCAAGTGAACAGGTGAGTGGATGAGTAACTTAATAAACGAGTCAGCCAGTGATTTACTAAAAGGTTGAGTGAGTGAGTGAGTGAATAAACCTGTGACCCTTTCATTCAGTAAATTATTTGGTGAGTGAGTAATTAATTGTGTGAGTTAGTGAATGATTAAATATTTGGGTTAGTTAGGAAATAAACGAGTGAACAAATGATTGAATAGATAATTGGGTGGGTGAGAGAGTGAATAAGATACCTAGTGATTGAATACCAGTATTTTATATGATTCTTTGTTCAATCATTGCCTCATTTGTTTATTATTTCACTCACGTATTCACACTCCCAGCCATTTACTCAATCACAGTATCGCTCGTTTATTCACTCACGTACTCTCTCAACCATTTACTCAATTACTGCCTCACTAGTTTATTCATTCACTCACTCAACCATTTACTCAATCACTGTCTCACTAGTTTATTCACTCACTCACTCAACCATTTACTCAATGACTGCCTCACTAGTTTATTCATTCACTCACTCAACCATTTACTCAATCACTGCCTCACTAGTTTATTCATTCACTCACCCAAACATTTACTCAATCACTGCCTCACTAGTTTATTCATTCACTCACTCAACCATTTACTCAATCACTGCCTCACTAGTTTATTCATTCACTCACTCAACCATTTACTCAATCACAGTTTCACTCGTTTATTCACTCACTTAATCACTCAACCATTTACTCAACCACTGCCTCACTAGTTAATTCATTCACTCACTCAACCATTTACTCAACAACTGTCTCACTAGTTTATTCATTCACTCACTCAACCATTTACTCAACCACTACCTCACTAGTTTATTCATTCACTCACTGAACCATTTGCTCAATCACTGTCTCACTAGTTTATTCATTCACTCACTCAACCATTTACTCAACCAATACCTCACTATTTTATTCATTCACTGAACCATTATTTACTCAATCAATGTCTCACTATCTTATTCATTCACACATTCACTCTCTCACTCACTCATTGAACCATTTACTCTATCACTGCCTCGTTCATTTATTCACCCACTCACAAACTTTATGAATGCAGTCGTGGTATTTCTTTTACAGTCATGCTTAACTGTGGTTTAATAATGCTGGCCTTGGGAATTTTACAGCCTGAAACTGGTGGCTGAGTCTTGATTATTCCTTGAAACGACTCTCGGGATGGCAGCCTAAAGTAACCGTGGCTTTAATTCCCATCACTCACTCCATTGAGCTAACTTCTTCCCCAGTCCAAACGTTAGCCCTTGCACAGACGTCACAATAACACATAATTATCATGATATCCACGATGCCCTTCTTGAATAAAAAAAAACTCATATTGAGGGATTTTCTCACTTGCACATGGCGCTTGGTACAGCACGGCATCTAGTCCCGATAGAGCGTATTCTGTATTTATTGCAGCAATCGTAATTTAATATTTGATCGTTTTAATTTAATTTAACGTCCATTCACTGTTAATAGCATTGGCTCGCAGAATGTAATCAGAATGAAGCACATTATAGTTTTAATACTTGACAACGCCAAAATGGCTGCTCGGTGCCACAGGAAGAGCCCGACTCTCGACATTGGGTCGCTGATGACTACATTAATAATTCATTCTCATTCTCTCTTCAAATACAAGCATCTCACGTGAACGTTATTTCACTCGTTTTAGGAATAAACGGAGAATCTAATGTTTTGTTGAAATTGTTATTCATTCGGGACTCCTTGGTTATCAGTCTCGTGTATTTGTGTGTGTGTCCGCCTCGTTGCGTAGTATCTACCATTCTTGGCTGTCACCACGGAGGCTCGGGTTCGATTCTTGGATCAGCCAAGAAATGTAATTCTGGTCTGTGGGCTGGTGAGGCAAAAGTGAGAAGAGGCGCGTTCGATTCCCACTTCAGCCATCCTGGAAGTGGTTTACTGTGGCTTCCCATTGCTACTCCAGGCGAATGCCAGGATGGTTCCTAAATTAAGGTCATGGCCGCCTCCTTCCCATTTCTCATCTGAACAACAACTACACACACTAATATAGCTACACAACGACACAGATTATCAGACAGATTTCACACACACCCAAGCAAACGGGGCCACATGACCATGATGTCGAAAAAACCCTCAATTAATCAACAACATATTTGTGTGTGTGCTTTTGAATTTGTCTGATAACCTGTGCTTTTGTGGTTGGTGTACTAATGTGTGTTGTATACAATATGTATAAAATAATACATCTCAAATACATGTAGCCTATAAGATTTTCAGTTTCGGTACTTGTGGCACTTCTTGATGAATCCTCGAAATTGGTTGGGGGATTGCTTAAATGGTACAACTCTAAAGATCTACATAGAAGTAGCTTATTTTATACAATTATAGTAATGATAAAAACAAGAATATGACTATACGCTGATATAATAATTATTTGTATTTTTATTTTATTATTGTTGCTGTTGTTGTTATTAACACTCCAACTGGATGCGTAACGTTCTCGCTGCTGCGCTGTGCTTGCAATGCAATCGAAGAGCACGAAATACCAAAGCGGTTGTTGTCATTAATTTATTTAGAGGATTTGCGACATAGTGGCCATGTATCCCCTTGAACTTGTGTATGTAATTTGTCTGATAACCTATGTCATTGTGATGGTTGTATTAGTGGGTGTATTTGTAAGTCAAGTGAGGATTGGGAAGGAGACGACCGTGGCTTTTAGTTCGGAACCATCCCGTCATGCCCTGGATCTAACATCTTCACCATTATGCAGACAGCTGATTTCCTTTCATGACCTTTGGAAAACATCCAACATAATGTCCTAAAACTCATGATATTACCCGATTTTTGTAACATATCGTGTGTGAGCATATATTCTCATTCAAACTAAAATGTAAAACATGCTTTCAGTGTAAATAAGAAAAAATAAAGAGGTCAACTGACAGTTTGGCACGGCAGTAGCGGTCTCACCTGCAGTGCCTATGGTGCGAAATTGCATCCCGACTCAATCATTTGGGTTTTGAATGTGCATAAGTTGGAGGGAGCCATGCCAGTGGATTTATTGTCTTGTTAAAGTTCCACTTAGAGCAATTTCTGGCACAACAGCATCGCTAAAGCCACAGTTGTTGAAAGGGCCGTAACTTCAAAGTATTAATGTTATTACTAGCTTTCGTTAGCCACCATTGATGGGTTCATATTGTAGGCTACCTTAAATAAAAAAGTTTACTCCCTTGATTTCAACACTCCCGTGACTGGCGTTGATAAGTGAGATGTGGCTAGGCTGACCAATTCAATGGTCCTATGATTGGTTGTTACCCGTGTGAAGTCCTATTTCCTACTCTGCAACCAATTTTGTTAAAGAAATATTGCTGATTGAGAAGGTAGCTAAGGTGATAATAAGCAGGAAACAGTCGTATCTAGACCCGTCGCGTTGTCTTGGATGTGTATTGAATTTGCCTGACAACTGGTGATTCTGTGGTGACTGCAGTGTTGTGTGTAACTGAAATTATTATTAGGGCCGAGGGTTGGGGTAGGTATGCAAGGACTTGTAATAAGATACCATCCCGGGATTTGTCTAGAACAGGAGTTCTCAAACATTTCTGTCACGCCCCCCTTATGAAACATGAAATAAGTTCGACCCTGACTATTATGTGTCAGAAAACTGTATCATAATGAGACTTATTATACGACTATTTTTATTGTGAAACAGTTTCTCCCAACAATCAGAGCTCAAGAAACAGTTGTGTGACCAATTAGATAAGGATACCTTCGCGCATGCGCTCAAAATCCAACATGTCTATATAAATTACCGAAAGTGCACCGTCCATATGTTCGCGTAAATAAACTGGTGAATATGAGACAAGAAATAGCACTGTACCGGTACCTTAATATCCCCAAATCCAATTTCTACACAGCGCGTTGTTTTGAAACGACTTCGGTGTCAGTTTTACTGAAGACTGGTGCACAATCTGAACATATGGCATTGAAGCACACAGAGCGTATGCGTCGGTTGGCCAGAGAGCTTGGAAAACAAAGATATACTACCCAGCGCAGCACCCGATCACAACATTCTAGTGACTGAGCACATATTTATGAATATTTATGTTAAAACATATAATAAAGTTATAACTATCGTCGAATATAAACAGTCGTATGCAACTCGCCTATAATGGTAATTAAGACACTCGTATGGAAATTTAAAACTCACATACGCTCGTTTTATAAACATGCTCGTGTCTTAATTATTGCCATTATAGGCTCGTTGCATAATGTACTAATATCGGGCTAACCACTTCCAATGAACACGCACTAGGATTCACCTGTTCACTCACTGTCTTTGAACAGACTGCAAAGGCCTGGCTAATTCAAGTCGCCAATGGCAGAAATAGAAGAATCTATTCTTATAAGGAAGTGGCGGTCACGTTGTCAAGCGGCTTATTGGCATTAGTGGTTGTTAAGTGTTCGGTAAGGAGATATCGCTGCGGGTGGCGGGTGAAAGGGAGCTGTGTGGGAAATGTTACTCTACACCTTTTCTCAGATTCCTACTGGTAAGTTCTTGCGAAATAAGACAGCAAAAATACGAGTTTATTAGTCTTGAATCGTCGTAGGAACTTCATGCATATGATAGGTTAATGGATGTGAGGAATTTTGTTACAGAATATGAAACATAAATATTTCAATCTGAGCCGGCGCCCCCCTTTAGCAGTCTCTGCGCCCTCGATTATGAGGACCTCTGGTCTAAAGGGACTGTGGAGAAACCGTGGGTAAAACTACACTCAGGATAGCTGCTGTCAGTGCTAAGGTTCGAACAATCGGTCTTCGGATTTCCAAATCCCCATTGCAGTCATAGGATACTACGCTTCGGGGTGCTTCCCATTAATAATATTCAACGATACAGGCGTAATTTTGTCGCCTCTAATACTATCTCATATTTTCCCCATTTCAATGAGATTTTATAAGGCATTGGTTTTTACGAGTGGAAGCTGCTCATATCCGGAAAATGAAATTGATTAAAATGGATGGAATAGGGCAAGAAATTGGAGGGAAATGTACCATCCCTGCATTTGCCGGGAGCTAAAAACTGGGAGACCACACTTTAATAGTAGGTTAATTATCGTTAAAACTAAAAAAGAAAACAAATATCCTCACGGAAAGGTTGTTTCATAGGGAACTTGGAAATCTGAAAGGAAGTTATCATCACCTCCGATAATTAATATTCTTTGCCGTGAAAGAATGAAACATGGTAGCCTTTCAAGCCTTTTGCTGCCGAGGCTCTGGGTCTAAACTACTGTATATTGCAAGGTGCCTTCTGCGCCAGATGCCTGCTTCTGTACGTGCTTTTCTTTGAGAGAACAGTTTCCTTTTTCCAAGACTTCTAATCAATTTTGCTGTAATTCTTTCATCGCAAGAACGTGGTTAACTTAATTGCTTCACATCACGTAATTAGGTGCCCTTCAAAGTCGATACAGCCAGAGTGGGTCGACCAAGCAACTCTTTGTTCCTATTTATATTTCACTAGGGAGAATACATTTATGTAAGAGGTCAAAACGTGTGATCCAAGAAATTATTATTGCTAGTAACTTATTGTGTACTAAAACCAATGCTCTGTAAAAGTCAGTGCCCGGCTATTTTAGTGCTCAGCACGTCCTATTGGTCTGTCAGCACTCGGACGCAGCTTAGACTCTCTCCATCAGTAAGTGTTGGGATTGATTTCCTTCACGTTCGTGGTAGTAAGAGCTTAAGACAACTTTCCCCACCACTCTAACTTCGCCCTCCACCCGTCCGCACTCACCCTCTGTCTCCGTCACTGTCCATAAAGGTGCTCACCTAGTATGACACATAGCAAATACCCGGAATAACCAAGATAATGAAATTGTATTACCATGCATCACAAGACTCGTTTCTCTAGTCGGCCAATTTTGAGAACACTTTTACCTGTGGTCTCTTTTCAGCGTACACCGAAGAAAAGCTTCCAACGAAATGACGACCACTTATGTTCTCCCAATCGATGCTTACTTCCATGTAGCATTACCCTACATATGTAGAGAAAACCAGGAGAGAATCGCGGTAGTGAAATACCAAAATTACCAGATCATTATGTGAGTAGCGTACCCGTGCGAGAAATCTCGCATGTTCATAAGCCACACTTCCCCCAATAGGTTTATAATGAGACACTTAAGGAGAAAGGTTGTTATGTTATTATTTGAACCAAATGATTATAGAACACTATTTACGTTTCAGGCATCCCTACGGCCAAAATGCGAACTTAACAATGATCTCGCGTATTTTCCTACAGCAGCAGTATTTGCAAATCGCACACTTCTTTAAAAAATTATATTTATGAAATTAGAATGCAATTCGTCACTACTAATGTCATTTGTGTGCTGAGTCCATTGATTGACAGCTTAGCAGTAACACTCACCGGTTTTTCGATATTTACGAAATTATACGATTTGAGTACCCATTGCTTTAAATTACTGTTTCTGAAATCAATGCAAAATGATAAAGGAAAGTCCTCAGAATGTTAAAATTACATGAAACAGGCGTCACAGCGGCCAAAATGTTAAGTGAACAAAAATTATGGAGCGTATCTTCCTGTAGTAACAGTATCTGCAAATCGCACACTTCGTACAATTTTTTAAAAGACATTTTTAAAATAAATTATATATAGTTATGAAATTAGAGTGCAATGCGTCACTGGTAATGTTATTCTCTTTCATTTTAATGCTCATTTATCACGATCAGTCTCTTGTGAGCACCGAAGGAGGGATCTATACTACTGAAATAATATATATGATAGAAATAGACTTTGCATCATTTAATGCTGCCATAACAATATCTAGAAACATTTGAAAACCTGTTAACTTATCGAAATGTAATGTTCTTCAATCGGTCAACATGATTGTTCCCAATTTTAATGGGCGGTTCCCTAATCCTGAAAACAATTTATATGATATTAATAAATACACTTGGATACACTACTGCAACTTAATAATTGTATATATTGTAAATATCATAAACCAAATGTGTAGACATAGATTTAATAGCCTAAGTGCAAAGGATCTGATGATGATCGCTTGATGATCGAAACTGGTCATCCTAGTGTATTTGTTAATCTCATGTAATTTTCTTTAGGATTAGGGAACCACCCATGACAATTTCGAACAATCGTATTGACCGATTGAAAAACATTAAAATTCGATTACTAAGGCAACACTGAAAAACGGCTTCAAACACGATCTGTTAACTTATATTAGAGGTCACTAGTATGGTTCGTATATTTTCAGTGTGCGTTTTACTACAGAGGACCAAAACGTCATTCATCTACCTATAGCACTGCATGACCACGAACTTAGAAGAAAGACATATATTCACACAAATTAGCTACAACTACTACTTGTATTTTTCAGACACTCAGGAATGATCCTTTCCTCAAATATCCAGTTAATGGGATAATTTAAAGGAAATAAAAGGGAGCTTGAAAATCTGTAGTAATCTCCGCTTGAGTAGTTACTCATGAGGACCTAATAAGATGTCACTTGTTGACACACAAAAGGTCTAGGTACTGTATAATTACCCTACATATCCATGCACGTAACTTTGTTTACTACCATAACTTTCTGTTGGTCTTGGGGTTAGCAATAATTTTAACAGTATTTACAAAAATTACGTTCAGCAGATTAGTTGCAAGATTTACTGGCTCCCATCGTACTGTAACGGCTACCTTTGTCGTTGGATATCGCTCTACAAGTTGGGCGATCATTTATAACGTTTCTACAGATATTACACTCAAGACTCCTTAAAACCACCTCATCGTTCTTATTTAGCATTGGCCTGTCTAGACAGACGACATACACTTTATTAATTTAGATTTACTGGGCGCCAGTTATCGTAAAGATAACACATTAAAATTTTATTTAGCCACGGCCGCTCCCTTCCTTGAGCCAAGATCTATCATCGGAGCGTAGGGCAATAAACTTGCTCTATGAGATACTCTTTGCATTCCAACTATCCTATATATTCAACTCCCAATGAACAAGACATTTTAACTAATACTGGTTTATTTACAACAAAATTATTAACATTTGATCTGAGGTTTCGAGCTGTGTACAATATGTGCATTAATATTCCCTAATTGCGGGGCAATATTGACTGTCTTCTCGCTAGCGCTGATCTTCTGTGTTGATAATAACTCGGTCCACATACCTGGTGCCTTGTAGTTCAAAGTCCATCTCGTTGGTCTGCTTGCAGTCTAATTTGAGATCTTACGCCAACACACGTTTATTGACCTTTGAAAACATATGTTTTCTTCTTCTCGTTGTTGTTGTTGTTGCTGTTGCTGCTGCTGCTTGTTTCTGAGTTTGATCACCATGGTAAGCAAATTTGAACAAACCAGGCTAATTGAATTCACTAAGTCCCATCTTACTGAGGGACTGACAGAGTCTACGACTCACAAAGTCAGTGAGTGAGTGCGTGATCGAATATGTGAATGACAGAATAGAATCTATAGAATAGCCAGTGCTGAAGTCGCGCTGGGCTTTTATACACTCTGAATGGTCCCGATGTTTCGCGGCATAAATTTGCCCGCGACCCATCAGACCAATTATAGCAAAGCATTTCTCAGTCCTCAAGCGACGCTAAAACTTCTCCGAGCGGGAATACAGGCCCGTGTACTTCAAATATTCCACTCAGAACCCGCTATTCCTCTCGTTGCGCATATATATATTCCGCCGAAATCTTTCTCCAAGCCCTTGTCTCAAGTCAGCGTGGCTTCGTTCCAGAAATACATTTTCTTGCAATATGTTGCTTCACCGTCCGTAACTTCTTCCAACCATGCCCGTCCTGTCTTTACAATTTAACTAATAAAACAGCCCTAGACCTCTATAAAAACCCTGTTTCTTAATCTAAGCACTTGACAATATTATATATGACTATGGTAATGACGTGAATATGGTATGGCCCCTCCCTTGATATTAATGGGTGAATAAAACGATATAACTTTGATATTTCAATAATAATAATAATAATAATAATTACACAATGATATTAAAAATAATAATAATAATTTGTACCGTAATCAAGATTACGTTACAAAACGTCCCCATGGTTTCACAAAGAATGTAATGAATGATGAAATCACAAATCTTCCCTTTAAAACTTAACAGGAAATACACTGAATATACATATATGACCCTTCAAATTACATACATAATGATTATACCCTTTTCATTTTCCTTGATTGATCTGCACTCTTCTTGCAATGTTACATAAACATTCTGATTGTCCTGTGCAGTCATACAGGATTTACATGCTACATTTGTTCTTGTAGTCCCTTACAATAACAGAACACAATATATATTGCTTCTTGTTTCACGCAACACAAGTGATTTATCTCACTTCCACCAATTCCTTAGAGCCACGACACGACTCTAATTATAAACACACGGCAGTCTGCCCTTCTTGCAGCACTTGCTCTTTTCTATGATATTTCCTCAGATTGTAAATGTTATATGTACCTATCACACAATTTTCCTGATCTTTCAATAAGTAGGCATTCTTTCCTATCCCCTTGGAAACGACATAAGGTCCAGTAAACAATAAAAACAGCTTTGACATTTTCCCTTCCAATGCACAAGATGGCAATGGCTTACGTAACAATCGTTGCTACAAACTTCCATGTACTTCCTACCTCTCATCAAAAGACTGGCTAGCCTGAATAACGTCACATGAGTCAAAAATACATACCTGAAATAACTACCTAGTGTCCTACCTAATTTCCTCACTAACGTTGAGCAACTACTACTAAAATCTACTGTTGAGAACCACTTCCGCCCCTGAAAACGTTGAACTAAATCCTCCACTGCTTCAGTTCTCAGCTGGTCGCTTTCGACTCTAGTATTTAACATTCTGCCGTCTATGCACAGTCTCACTGAATTGTCTTTCTTGGCTACTACAACTAATGGATTTAAACAATGGCTAGCTGAAGGCTCAATTATGTCGTTTTCCAACATTAATTCTATCTGTTCTTCGACGGCTTTCATATATTTAGTTGCGACAGGATACCTAGGCCCTACGAAACTACTTGTGTCTTTAACGACAAAACTATGCTCATATAAGTGTGTTGCTCCGGGTTTTGTGCTGAAAATTTCCTTATATTTTATTAATACCTCATGTAACTGATGACCTTGCACCTCATCCAGCTTACACTGTGACAATGCATCATGGATCTTACTCTCAAGTTCAGACTCCATTGCAACCTGACACACCTTAAAAACTTTGCTCTCACTAGCATCTCCGCGGTCTACCTCATTTACTTCAGGAATCTCATCACTCACAACCACGTTGCTTTCTTCCTCAAACACACACACTTTCATTTGTTTGTCAGTCTTAGACACCTTATACGTAACCTGAACTTCTTTATCCTGCCAAAATAAACATATCCTGCCAAAATGAAAATCTAATTTAACTTGATGTAATGATAACCATTCTGCCAAACAGGGCTGAAATTTAACTAACTCACTAATGTTAATTGGAACTGCGACTTGCTTAGATATTTTCTGAGACCTACTACCTACAGCTGTGACAATGAAAGTGGTCTTAACTGGAATTATATCAACATGAATACCTTCTCTCATTGCATCTTCCAAAAATCTTAAATTTATACAAGAGTTTTCGCTTCCACTGTCCAATAAAACATCAACTTCTTTACCCCACACATTAAGTTTAATTACTGGTGACATAATCTCATTCTCAACATTATCTAAATTTCCACCATTTAGGTCATAAAGCAGTTCTTCTCTAACATCTATATTAAAATCTCCTAAATACTCAATATTCCTAGGACATTGAACTGCAATCACTTCGGGCTGTCTGTTGACCTCACTGCAACCCGTTATTCGTTTAAATTAGGCCTACCTGCCCCTGGTGTAGATTGTTGTTGTTGTTGTTGACCTGTACGTCTGTCTGGCCTAGTACCTTCCCCTACTCTGTTCAAATTCTCGTTCCTCGTATTTGCTGTGCGTCCCCCATTGTCAAGTCGTCTTTCGTAATTCGCATTCCTGCCTTGTTCTCTTCCCCTCTCTCTCTCACCCTGCCCGAAATTATCTCCTCTACTTATTGGCTTGCGTTCGGTCCTACTATTTTCAAGAGAGTCAAAGTTTTCCAATAGCTTCTCGAACCCGTTAATAGTAGTAATATTCTGCATGAAGAATGCTTCTTTAATTATATCAGGAAAATGCCTTAATAATGTTTTAATTACCTGTGATTCAGTCTCTAAACCTTCTAAATTCTGGCATATAAGTACATGCGCTAAGAAATACTCTGTGTACGAAACACCATCTCTCCTTTGGTACTTTCCAAAAATAATGTTACATCTTTCTCTTTCTTGCACATTTTCATTCCAGTACTTGGCTATGAACTTCTCTTTAAATTTTCTAAAACTAGTCATCTGGTATTTATACACACTGAACCATGACCTTGAATCCCTAACAAAAGATTTATCTAGCATCTCAAGTACTTGTTCCAATTGAACGATCCCCTCTTCTAAATCTTTAGCGAACTTCTTTTCTACTGTTTTTAAGAATTCCATTGGGTTATATGCCTTGCCTGTGAATACTGGCAAATCTGCCTCTTTAGTTAGAAATCTACTTAAATTTCCTAATTGTACATTACCGCTATTTGTTGCTATTTGCTTCTGACATCTCTGCAATTTCTCCTCCATTTTATCTGTTTTACTCGCTACTTGTTCACTGATACTGTTAAATTTACTGTTAACCTCTTCCCTAATTTCTTGATTATCGCTCTCTAGTTTATTTTCTAAATTACCTATTTTAGCAATATTATTATCACACTTGACCTTCATACTGTTGACTTCTCCTTCTAAGTCAACCCTAACCTTACTACATTTAATTTTCACTTCCTCGTCAATTTTATCAACTCGCTCCGACACTTGTTGCATTCTGGCATCAACCTTAAGTGACCATGATTCCTCCACCTCAGTAATCCTGCTTTCTAACTTATTGTGAAATTCTCGGCCTACTTCATTAATTTGTTTATTGAAGTTCTCTGTAGCTTCATCAAACTTCTTACGTTGTTCATCTAGCTTCTTACTATGCTCAGTGAACTTAAGATCTATTGATTTCTCTAATTGATCACTACGCACGTCAAATTTCTTACTTTGTTCCTCTAACTTCATACTCTGTTCAGCTAACTTTGCACTTTGCTCGCCTAACTTAATATCTATGTTTCTGTTCTGTTCTGTTATCAGCATCGTCAGGTTTCGAAGCCAGGAAGGATTCTCCCCCTCATTAATCTGGATGTTTGTAGCCCCGTCTTGTTTATTTTCCTCAGTTTCCTGATTTTCGCTTACTTTTGACATCTCATCATTGGTACCCTGCACATCTAATTTCGACATTTTAACTGATCTTATAATACTACGGTTTCTCAAATTTATGTTCCCCAAATTATCCCTGTTACTCATTACCCAAAAAACAACTCATCAAAGGAACACTACTAATTTATAACCGTAGTTCCCTAACTTGATATATGCCTCTTTATTGAAAAACTCGGAATGAATGCAAAGAGTACTCGTTTATATCGTACATGAAAACAACTTTAAACTTTAACATACTTGAAATAAACTGGATTTATACATAATATCCATTCACTTCAGTACGATATTTCGTAGCCCCACATTGGTTGTGCCATTTGTAACGGCTACCTTTGTCGTTGGATATCGCTCTATAAGTTGGGCGATCATTTATAACGTTTCTACAGATATTACACTCAAGACTCCTTAAAACCACCTCATCGTTCTTATTTAGCATTGGCCTGTCTAGACAGACGACATACACTTTAATAATTTAGATTTACTGGGCGCCAGTTATCGTAAAGATAACACATTAAAATTTTATTTAGCCACGGCCGCTCCCTTCCTTGAGCCAAGATCTATCATCGGAGCGTAGGGCAATAAACTTGCTCTATGAGATACTCTTTGCATTCCAACTATCCTATATATTCAACTCCCAATGAACAAGACATTTTAACTAATACTGGTTTATTTACAACAAAATTATTAACATTTGATCTGAGGTTTCGAGCTGTGTACAATATGTGCATTAATATTCCCTAATTGCGGGGCAATATTGACTGTCTTCTCGCTAGCGCTGATCTTCTGTGTTGATAATAACTCGGTCCACATACCTGGTGCCTTGTGGTTCAAAGTCCATCTCGTTGGTCTGCTTGCAGTCTAATTTGAGATCTTACGCCAACACACGTTTATTGACCTTTGAAAACATATGTTTTCTTCTTCTCGTTGTTGTTGTTGTTGTTGTTGCTGCTGCTGCTGCTTGTTTCTGAGTTTGATCACCATGGTAAGCAAATTTGAACAAACCAGGCTAATTGAATTCACTAAGTCCCATCTTACTGAGGGACTGACAGAGTCTACGACTCACAAAGTCAGTGAGTGAGTGCGTGATCGAATATGTGAATGACAGAATAGAATCTATAGAATAGCCAGTGCTGAAGTCGCGCTGGGCTTTTATACACTCTGAATGGTCCCGATGTTTCGCGGCATAAATTTGCCCGCGACCCATCAGACCAATTATAGCAAAGCATTTCTCAGTCCTCAAGCGACGCTAAAACTTCTCCGAGCGGGAATACAGGCCCGCGTACTTCAAATATTCCACTCAGAACCCGCTATTCCTCTCGTTGCGCATATATATATTCCGCCGAAATCTTTCTCCAAGCCCTTGTCTCCAGTCAGCGTGGCTTCGTTCCAGAAATACATTTTCTTGCAATATGTTGCTTCACCGTCCGTAACTTCTTCCAACCATGCCCGTCCTGTCTTTACAATTTAACTAATAAAACAGCCCCAGACCTCTATAAAAACCCTGTTTCTTAAACTAAGCACTTGACAATATTATATATGACTATGGTAATGACGTGAATATGGTATGGCCCCTCCCTTGATATTAATGGGTGAATAAAACGATATAACTTTGATATTTCAATAATAATAATAATAATAATAATAATAATAATTACACAATGATATTAAAAATAATAATAATAATAATAATAATAATAATTTGTACCGTAATCAAGATTACGTTACAGTACTTCCCTGACTACTTCATTAAATATCTCTTCCCAAGCAGGTTTACCCCTTTTTTTTGAATCTTTAATTAGTGAACATTCAATATGCCCTTATAATTGCTGTTTAATTTCTCTTCTGTACATCTTATTTTCGTATAAGAATGCCCACGTTCGTCTTTTATTGTTGCCTTGAGGGGCGGAACAGCAAGATCATGCTTGACCACCCGGCTTGACTTTGTTGAAAACGAGCATCATCACATTCCTAATAGGTGCAATATGTGGAGTGTACCAATGGGGAGTATCAGAATGAATGTATAATAATAATAATTATAATAATAATTATAATAATAATAATATTAATAATAATAATAATAGCTTACGGGTTATAAACCCCCGTCGTTATGCTTTCAGCGGAAGGACGGTACACTGGCGACCTCAAATGAAGAAAATTTTACCATCCTAGCTGATTACTTTAAGAATTTACTAAATTGCGATCAACCCAATCAAGACCAGCCAACAAAGACGAAATCAAGCGTCACATTGCTCGACTAAAAACAACAAAACGCCCGGGAATGACTCTGTAGTTGCAGAACATTGGAAATATGCTCCTGAAGAAGCAGTTGAAATCTTGAAGAAGCAAATAGAACAAATTTGGAAAAATGAAATTCTACTAGAAGATTGGAAAACGGCCTTGATCCATCCGTTACACAAGAAAGGCAGCATGAAAAACGTCAACAACTACAGAAGGATATCCCTCCTACCGGTAACATACAAAATTCTCTCACTTGCTATCCTGGAGCGATTGGAAGCCGAAGTCGAGCATCAAATAGGAGAATACCAAGGGGGATTCAGAAAGGGTCGTTCAACTGCCGAACAAATCCACAACCTCAAAACGATCATTAGATATTGCAACTCAGGTCCAAATCGTACGTATCAGTCTTTGTGGACTTTAAGAAGGCTTACGATTCGATAGACCGCGAAGTTCTGTTGAACATCCTCAACAAATTCGGGGTTGACCTGAAACTGCTGGCATTAATTAGAGCCACCCTAACTGAAACAAAATCCAAAGTAAAGTTCCTGTGATGTCTGTCGGATTCCTTTGAGGTCAAAACGGGAGTCAGACAAGGTGACGGGCTCTCTTTAATGCTTTTCAACTGCGTCCTCGAAAACGTCATTCGGACCTGGCGAACAAAATTATTAGAAACTAAGTATAGCCCTCTGAGATTGGGAGCAAAATACAAGGGGATCATAGTCGACTGTCTAGCATTCGCTGATGACATCGCCATTCTGTCGAACGACGTAGAAACTGCTAGGATGCAAATCGACCTTTTAAAAGAAATCGCTGAACAAACTGGCTTGCAGATATCATTCGAAACAACTGAAGAAATGACTAACATCAAAGACGCCCCAGCAAAACTGCAGACAAAATACGGGAAGATCAACAGAGTGGAAAAATTTACTACTTGGGAGAGATCATCATGAAAAGTGGACTGGACAAAGAAGCACCCAAGGAACGAGTACGCAAACTCGAAATAGCCTATCAAACATCGCGCTCAATATACAACAAAAAATGCCTGTAAAAAAATACTAAACTACGTCATTATGAAACTGTTCTGAAACCAGTAGTTATGTATGCAGCCGAAACCCTAACCCTAAATGCTAATAAAGGACTCCTTGAAGAACTGGAGAAAAAAGAGCGCAAAATCGTCAGAGGTATAATGGGATCAAATTACAAGAATGGCATCGACTATAAAAAATCCTACAAAGAAGTCTACAGTGAAATAGAGACAATTTCAAAATTGATCCGTAAAAGGCGGGCACGGTAATACGGTAATCTCAAACGAATGGACGGAAACAGGCTGACTAAACAGATTTTTCATTTCTTTGACTCCAAACCCAAACCTATAACGCCCTGGTTTATGAATACCAAAGACGACCTGAAAATACTGCATCTAAAACCCGACGACGCCTTCAATAGAGATCTCTTCCGCAAAAAGATACTGACTAATGGGCTAACCCGAGACGAGACATCGAACCCGAAGAGAAGACAATGTACCACCTGGACAGCGGAGCGCAAGATGGTCCACTCACAGAGAATGAGGGAATTCTGGGCTCAGAGGAAGGCGAAACAAATTGCCAAGTGTAGCAAGACTTAACGTGGTCCTAGATGGCCTCAACGAATTATATATAATAATAATAATAATAATAATAATAATAATAATAATAATAATAATAATAATAATAGTAATAATAATAATAATAATAATCTATACATCTGTAGAGATGGAATGTATGAAGATGAATGAAACTGTGCAAGGATGTGGAAGGAAGAGGCCATGGCCTGTGAGAAGATACCGTCCCAGCATTTACCTGGTGTTGAAAATGGGGAAACTACGGAAAACCATTTCAAGGACGGCCAATGGTGGGGCTCGAACCCACGCATCTACCGAATCAGCAGAGAGCTTAGCCCCATGAGCTATCGCTGCGCTTTTAGCGAGCGTAGGCACCGCTGTTGGTGATGTGTAAATAGTACTTCAGTAATACCAACTAATTATTTGGTGTCCACCTCGTAGATTGGTAGCTAGCATTCAAGGCTGTCATTCCTGAGGTATGGTTCGATACCAGGCTCTGCCAAGAAATTTAATCAATGTCTGAGGGATGGAAACGGGTACACTCAGCCTCGTGAAGCAGAATTGAGAAGAGGTGAGCTCGATTCTCACCTTAACCTTTCTAGGAATGGTTTTACAACTTAGGCTATATTCCAGGCAAAAGGCGGGATGGCATCTAACCATAGGCCGCCTCCTAAAAATACTAGCCCGAAATACAAATACCCAATCTAATACAGTCATCACAATAACACATGGTATAAGACAAAACAATCACGCAAAGAAGTACTCCAGGCTACTCGACAACGGTGTGGCAAAGGTCCTAAACGATTCAATAATAACAAATTATCTTGTGCATAGAATTACACATACTGTTTGAATGAAACTGAATCTGAAGATATTTCTGTGATGAGCAAAACATGTCATCTTAATAATTATGTTGTGCATTGAAGTGAACAATTTGTAACTGTGTATTTGTACAGATTACAAAATAATTAGGTTCTCCTATACGCGATGATCGACTGAAGGACAATTTTTACACAGCATCACAAAAAGCAACACTGAAGGAATGGCTTCTCAGTTTTCTATGCAATGGCATTTATGAGAATATTCCTTTCAATTTTTGTGAAGAAAGGACTTATTGAAAAAAAAAACATATTTGGTATTACATATGCGAAAATGGATCTATGTCATTAATATTGTTGTTTTTGAATCTAAAGTGATTACATTTTAAATCTCCTTTAACTACATAATGACATATTAATATAAATATGAGAACTGAAAATAACGAGTTTACTCATTCACTCATCAATATTAAATAAATGAATTTGTAATATTTCCCACTGGATTCTGTGTGTTTGAGAAGAGGTGGGCTCGATTCTCACCTTAACCTTTCTAGGAATGGTTTTACAACTTAGGCTATATTCCAGGCAAAAGGCGGGATGGTATCTAACCATAGGCCGCCTCCTAAAAATACTAGCACCTTTATGCATCTGTGATTGCATAAATTCTACATATTTATTTCAACAAGATTTTATTCATGTTTCAAAGCTGATGTGAGAAAGACGTTGCCTGTAGACCAGAGGACAACAAAGGAAGGCCCGTACGTGCTTTTTCTACAACTTTCACCGAGCGCGGACAATGGAGAGAGGAGGAGATCGGCAAACATCTGGTAACCACATGGGCTTAGACAACGCGAAACGGTCATTCAACCAAGCGGGTAAATACGAAAATTTCGACGATTACTTACTAGATAAACCCCGCCCATTTGAGAGAAATTGGAGCAGTAATTAAAATGCAGAAACAGGAATTACACCATCGTATAGGGGACAATCCCAGCCTCTCAGAAGTATTTTCAAAATTTAAATTGAGTCATTCTGTGATTTTTGCCAGAATTAAAACGAAATTAGGGGCGGATTTGAAACTACCAATAGCAGTGAGGGACGCGAGACGCGACCAAATCCCGCCGAAATTAAGGAACAATGAAGGGAATTACGGAGCTCATTATCTAAGGATCCAGTGATCGGATTTTGGATCAAAAGAAGCCATGAGACATTGAAAATGAGGACGTTCGAATGAGCTAATTTACATATTCATGCGAGTGTTATTATAGAATAAAATTCTAAAAGCTCCCCACTCCGAGTACTTCTTCGAAAAATCATATAAATAATAGCTGGAGACGCAGCGAATACAGTTCTACTTTGGGCGCTGCAGAGGCGCGAGCCCACGATCGTTGCGTTGTGATATTAACAAAAATTTTACAAGTTCTACAGTTCTACTTTGAGCATCGTAGAGGCGCGAGCCCACGATCGCCGCGTGCTGAAATTAAGAAAATTTTATAAGGACAAGCAGTTCTATCTTGGGACATTTGAATATCGTTAAGTATTCCCGAGTGCGAATCGGAACGGTACCGCGAGTGTGCATATCGTTGACAGTACGAAACAGTTATATGGTAGAGATAGCCACACGTGCTATTAGCATCAAAGTCAGTGAGATAGGAAGCTATGAACTATCAGCTGAATTGAGTAGGTTGATGATGGCTTTAGGAAGTAGGAGCTACACACGCGAGAACCGTGCATTGTAATAATAATAATAATACTTCACAGTGGACCTTTGCTTTGGTGAATTTTATTTTGGAAACCGTGTGTAAAATTCTCCTCCTTGCAAGATGAACCAATTGATCCAGAAGGCTGATATCAAGGACCAGATCATCACCAACATGATGTATACGAGATAAGTAGATATTGCATGGGGCATGTTTGCCATAGCGCATCCCATCATGGGAGTCGGATAAGTTTATCTCGATCATAGGCAATTATGATAAAATAGGTATTTTGGGCACAGCAGGCATGTTTTGTGTAAATTTGTGTATATTTGTCATTTATGATTTTTTGTGTATTTTTATAATGTAAGATTCGTATATGAGCATCAAATCTTGTTTAAATGTGTTTTGTTTGAGGGTTTCAGTAACTTTGCTGAATGCACACTAATGGGTATAATTGGGTTGATAGTGCTTACGCACGACCATAACGTAAAAGCTAGTATGGGGGAGATAGCTTGACATTGTGACAAAGACCAGTAGTGACACTGAAATTAGGTGAACAGTAAGTAAGGTATTGAAGACCACACCAAGGTAAAGAAAGGTAAGATGGAATGGCTGGATGACAATATAATATTCAGAAAAGGTTGAGAGTTGATCCTTGGTTGAGCTGAAATTAAAAACGGAAGTGGTATTCCCGTGTTCTACGATGATATAAATGGTAAGTGAATTAATGGCGGAGGCGAAATTCCCGCGAATCTACGATGATATAATTGGTAAGTGAAATGATTGAATTCATTGTCTGATGAGAGTGCACTATAGCTCCATCGGAAAGGTAACTGTACAGCTCGAGCCCAAGGCAGTCATACGGAAAGCAGGTATAATGATTGTGGTCAGCCGTCTGAATTCTGAAAGGAGCAGCGAAGGTCGTTGCTTGCCCAGCTGGTTTATTATGGTGTGAGGGTGTCTGTCACAAGGTCGGGAAACTACGTTGAATGGTATTGTTTTCTTTTGTGAGGGAAGATAGTCGAACTTCCCTGGGTTTGTTCCTTGTTTTGTACCGCTTCAGGAAGCGATGTCATGTCTTGTAATATCATTTTGAGTGCATTCATTATAGTTGTTTGTTTATTAAAAGCAACGGGGCATCGGCCACCGAAGTGTGTTTATTTGATGCTTCATGTATTTTGACTTGTTTTGGTTTACCGTAATTAGCAGAGTCATAGCTCTGAGTGAGTTAATTGTTTTATAAGCTAGAACATGCACACATGCCTGTGGCCTAGAATAAGCCTATTGCCTTCATTATTGGACTCTTGTGAGGAAGAATGATGATTGTACGAGAAAGCCTGTCCGAACCCCAAAAACCAATTTTGCAATTGTAAACATGAGTGCGCATTTTTGACAGAATGGCTGGGCTATTCAGACCATAGTTTGATGAATTAAGTATGTTGACATTTTATTTTTGAACTTGAAGCAGTGGACTGCAGTGAATTATATTATTTTCTTTTCCTGGTTTCAGCCAGTGTGATTATAATTTATATTTTACAATTTGATTTGTTGATTAGAATCTTAGCTTCTGTTTAGAATAATTTAAGGGAGTATATTTTTGTTGTTTTATTATCTGTGGATGGGAGCAAGTGGGAGATGCTGTTTTGTGAAGAAATTATTTTATATTAGGAGTTCTCTGACATACTGATTTTAAGTTAAGCCTCTTGTGATCCTTGATTATATCCCTAGGGTGTTTAAATTAAGTTAGAGCCACACCAAACAGACCATTACCCCGAGCTAGAGTCGGCATCCTAGGAACCATTGAAGGGTACAATATGAAGGTTGATGTTCTCCACGATGCTTCAAAGCTCGGGAACAATGAGCTCTAAATCCTCAGTTATGTGCCACATCATGGCTGTAGAGATCCGTAAGTACTGATATGTCACAGTGGCTGATATTGTTCCAGAGTTTCTCAAACACACAGATGGCCTTTACAAACTAGCTCCCAACAATTAATATACAGGCCTAAGGTTGTATGCTCTGTGAACATAGAACCTCGTTACTACTACAGTGTGGGCTGGCATTGCAAGAGGAGTTTGGCTTGTATTTCGTGAGGAACAGATAAGACAGTTAGAGAAGAAACACCACTGGGTGAGAATGGATGATGGATACACATAACGTACGCTTTGAACTCTGTGATTCACTTGTTTCAGAAACAGCAGTTCTTCAATATTTAGTGGCTTTGATACCATCATGATTACTGAGGCAAGGGCTACAATGAAAATCCACTGCCTGTTTCCAATCGACCGACCGGGTCAGGGATGGAATGAATGAAGCCCCCATCTAGCGGTGAGGATATGAACTGTGCCGGCTGACGAAGCCTGTCGCACTCCTCTGAGGCAATGATTAAATGAATGACAGATGAAATGAAATGAAAGTGGAGAGTGTTGCTGGAAAGAAAATTGTGACAGGGAAAACCGGAGTACCTGGAGAAAAAACTGTCTGCCTCCGTTTTTTCCAGCACAGATCTCACACGGAGTGACCGGGATTTGAACCACGGAACCAGCCACAGAGGCTTAGGCAAGGGCTACAATCATATGCTAAAATGATACTTCTATCATATGTCTCCGGCTTTCATACATGATTCAAAATTCTTCTTCTGAAACACTTGACGATTTCTATCATTGTATATGTAGTTGTGTTCCTTTCAATAATTGACATTTGTGGATCTTATGTGTTACAGGAAATAGGGTCCCTTCAGCTATATCCTCACCTGGTATTATGTGTGTGAGGTTGGGCATAATATACAACATATGTCTTTGAGGTCTATGGATGGGTTTAAGACATGTTAGTTGAAATGCACAACGATTTTAACATTAAATTAAGATCACTAAAATTAATTTCAAAACAATTTCGTTGTTGTATCTGGTGTTAGTTTGAGCATTAACACATCTCTGCCCCGATAAAATCCTTCAAGAAGGGCATACGTGACGTACTGGCCTTAGATGATACACCAAAATTACGCCTTACAAAACGTTTCTTTTTTCGTTTTGTGGAAAATGTGTTCATGTGCAAAAGTGCTATTTCAGAAAATGACGATTCAAATGAGCACCAATGATACTGATGGGTCAAAACAGCTTGACCTCAGAAGAACGACACAGAACAACACCATTGTCAACCATTTTTCTTCTTTTACCCAATCGCAAGCTGCGTGAGAAATTTGCCAAAATGGAGCTGATATCTATATATGTAGGAATTGACCGATAAACTCAGTATGTTAACAACAACTTGTGTGGATAACATTAAACGTCAAATGAAAACCTCCATGTGCTGTCCTCAGATATTATCCCTTAAATGAATGTATGCAATACCGATATTAAATAGTGGGATTTGTACCGCTTACACGTCATAGAAATATGTCCAATGTTCATGTTGTTGTTGTTTGAGTCTTCAATCTTTTGACTGGTTTGATGCAGTTGTCCATGCCTCCATGTCTTGAGCTAATCGTTTAATCTCTACATAGCTACCAAACCCAACATCCGAAGCAATCTGTTTAACATATTCTAACCTTGGTCTACCCCTACACTTCTTGTCCTCAACCCTTCCTTCCATAACTAAACTTGCAATTCCTGGGTGTCTTAGAATGTGTCCTACTAAACTATCTCTTCTCTTCATTAGCAGTCGCCAGAAACATCTCTCCTCTCCCACTCGTCTTAATACCTCTTCGTTTGTCACCCTATCTACCCATCTGATCTTCATCATTCTCCTATAACACCACATTTCAAATGCTTCAATTATCCTCTTTTCTGCTGCACCAATAGTCCAAGTTTCACGTCCATAGAGCGCCACGCTCCAGACAAAGGCTTTCAAAAATGACTTCCTAATACCTAAATCTATATTCGATGTCAACAGATTCCTTTTTTGTAGAAAGGTTTTCCTTGCCTGAGCCAACCTACTTTTTATATCCTCTTTGCTTCGACCATCACTGGTTATTTTGCTTCCTAAGTAACAGAAGTCTCCTACTTCCTTCAGCTTTTAACCTGCCAATTTGATGTCCATAGAGGTTTCTGATTTATTTCGGCTGCATTCCAGTATTTTTGTTTCACATTTATTAATTTTCATCATGTATTAATTCCGTAAGACGGAGTCCATACCATTCAAAAACTCATTCAAATCCTCAGGCGTGTCGGCCAAGATGACGATGTCATCAGCAAATCTCAGAGTTGAAATTATTTCCCCTTGAATTTTCACTCCCACTTTAAATTTTTCTCCAATTTCCTTAATTGCTTGTTCAATGTAAATATTGAAAAGTATGGGTGATAATACCAGCTTCTCTCTCATGTCCTTCAGCTCGAATGACTGCTGTCTGGTTTCTGTATAGATTGTAGATCACTCTCCTATCCCTGTAATTTATTCCAATCGATTTCAAAATGTCAAACAATTTAGTCCAATCAACGTTATCAAAAGCCTTTTCTAAGTCTACAAATGCCATGAACGTTCTCTTATTTTTCCTTATTCTACCTTCCAAAATCAGCCTAAGACTTAGTTCAGCTTCCCGTGTTCCTACATTTCTCCTGAAACCAAACTGGTCTTCACCCAACTCCGTTTCTATCTGGCTTTCCATCCTCTTGTAAATTATTCTAGACAGGATTTTTTAAGCATGAGTAATCAAGCTGATTGTACGGTAATCTTCACATCTGTCAGCCCCCACTTTCTTAGGTATAGGGATAATAACATTGTTCTTGAAATCAGGGGGTACCTCACCTGTCTCATAAATCCTACACACCAATTGAAATAACCTGATCAGACCTTCATCTCCTATGCAGCGTAGCAACTCAATCGGTATATCATTTATGCCTGGTGTTTGATCCTGCTTAAGTCCTCCAATGCTCTGTCAAATTCTGATCTGATTATTAGATCTCCTTTTGCATCCTCATCAATTTCCTCCTCCCTTTCCATTACATGATTCTCAATCTCCTTTCCCTTATACAAACACTCTATGTAAGCCTTCCATCTCTCAACCTTTTCTTCCCCGTCAGTTAGAGGCTTTCCATTTGTGTCCTTAATATTACAGCACTTAGTCTTCTTTTCCCCAAAAGTAATCTTAATCCTTCGATAAGCTGTGTCTACTTTTCCTAATTTCAGACAATTTTCTATACCTGCACATTTCTCTTTCAACCATTCTTCTTTCGCTTCCTTGCACTTCTTGTTAACCTCATTTCTCAGACGTCTGTATTCTGCTTTCCCCTTTTCATCTCTTACATTCTTGTGTTTCCGCCTTTCATCCATCAATTCTTGTATATCCTGAGTGATCCACGGTTTTTTACCTATTCTTTCTTTCTTGCCAATGTTTTCTTCTGCGGATTTTGTTATTTCATTCTTCAAGGGTGCCCATTCGTCTGCAATTGAAGTCGGTTTAGGGTTTTTCATTAGTCCTTCCTTTATACTCTTCTTGAATCTTTCGTTTACATCCTTCACTTTCAGTCTGTCTGTTGCCCACCTTTTTGGCTTTTGGCTTTTCTTCAGTTTCTTCAACTTTAATCTGCATTTCATAACAATCAGATTGTGCTCAGAGTTTATGTCAGCACCAGGATATGTTTTGCAATACAAAATCTGGTTTCGAAACCTCTGCTTGACCATAATGAAGTCGATTTGGTAACGACCTGTATCTCCTGGTCTCATCCATGTGTATATTCTTCTATTGTGGTTATTGAATAAGGTATTAGCTATGACCAACTCATGCTCGGTGCTGAATTCCATCAGCCTGCTTCCTCGATCATTCCTTTCACCTAATCCGAAATCTCCTACTATCTTCCCTTCTCTGCCTTTTCCTACCACAGCATTTCAATCTCCCAATACTGTAACATTTTCATCACCCTTTATATACCTCAGAATTTCATCTATTTCTTCGTAGACCTTTTCAACATCTTCATCTTCAGCTTGACTGGTAGGTATATAGACTGGTACCACTGTGGTGCATGTAGGTTTAGTATTGATTTTTGCTACAATAATCCGTTCACTATATTGCTCATAATATTCCACCCGCTGTCCAAGTTTCCTACTCAATATGAGACCAACCCCTGCTTGGCCATTGTTTGATTTAGTTCTAATGACCCTATAGTCACCTGATCAAAAGTCCTGTTCTTCCTGCCAGCGCATTTCACTAATCCCAACCATATCCAACCTCAACCTATCCATTTCCCTTTCTAAGTTTTCTAACCTTCCATCTCCTAGCAGACTTCTAACACTCCACGCTCCGATCCGTAGAATATCAGATTTCCTCTTTGTCACTTCTGTGATGTTAACCCCTTCTAGAGTAGTCCCCACCCGCAGATCCGAATTAGTAGTGATTAGTTTACCTCCGGATTGAAATTTTACAATGGAGGAGGCCATCATCACATGTAATTATGCATAGAGAGGTGCATATCCTCAGGAATCGCCTTACGGCTGTAGTTTCCCGTTGCTTTCAGCCGTGCAGCAGAACGCAGCGTAGCCATTAGTTGGCTTGTATTACCAATATACTAACCGTCTATAAGACAATTAAATAACTGATTTATTCTGAAAGGCTGCTACTCCCTTTCAGAATAAGTAAATAGCAATTCTACTAACAAAAATAATAACCTTCTAATAACAATTAAATACCAAAATTCTACTAACGAAAAATTACTAAAGTTCCACCAACAACAAGTACTACCACTAAAACAGTCCATCACCAGGCACACTCACATGCACCCTCACACATCACAGTCTAATGGAACAATGAACTATATATAATAAACATGCAACTGCCACCAGACACACTCACACACCACAGTCTAATAGATGATGATGATGATGATAATTGTTGTACAGAAGATGATAAGCAGACCTGACTACATGGTCATTGGCCCAGATGATGATGATCGTTTGTATGTCTTCTCTTCTGTTCATAACAATTAGATATTCTAAAATAATTTCCTTAGAAAGCGGAGATAGATTGAAACATTTTAGTTAATAGTTCCAAATGTATGAGTAATTGAGCGACGAGTAATGAGTAATGATTTACAGGGCATAAACCATGCCATCTTAACGGGGAGTGCGATGGCGCAGTGGCTTAGCTGCTCGTCTTTCACCCGGACGGCCGGGGTTAGAATCCCGGTGACAGCGGGGTGAAATTTTCACCTGAAAAATCACGTGGCGTCAGGAAGAGCATCCAGCTTAAATCCATGGCCAAAACCAAAATGAGCCTGGTTGGCTCCGGCGACCTCAATTAATTGGGAAAATCCGAATAAAGAAATAGCATGCTATCATACGTCGAACTGATTCTTTAAATTCACATCATGGATCGGTTTACGTCAAGTCACTCAGCTCATGCAACTTGACACACGACCCTTATACGGGGCCAGGTTTTGAATATTCATGTTAAATACATCTCAATAACATTCGATTCAAAGAGCTTGGAGTGCTATCCATTGAAGCTCCCCATGGCAAAAACATTCCACTTTAAGTTTGCAGTCCAGTACAGCAGCCGTAGTTTTAAGTGTTCTTGTTCTCAGTGCAGTAATCCATAGAGAGAGAGTCGCCTCATTTGTTATTCAACATGTAAATGAAAGTCGGAAATACAGAATATGAACATTCTTCAATTATAACTTTTACCCATTTTATGGAACCTGGGACACTCAAACGTCAAATCATTGTATTTATGGATATACTGTATATCGCCGATTCAGAAAATCAGCGTCTACAGAAAGGTATGAGTTTCCGCAATACGTAAAGGTTATAGGATAGGACATGCACCATAGCGTTGCCGAGTTAACGTCTATTTCGTTGTCTTGATGTGGCCACAAGACATGGGTTGTCATGTCTCTCAGTCTGGGATATAATACCGTATATCCGTCGCATGGCCACATTAGTCCCTATGGCGTAATATATCCACTATATGTACGATGGGCACAAGTCCAACCCCTCCTCCACGTGGTGGGAGTCGGGCAACGGTCTGAAGTATTGGATTGCCTGTAGGGGTGAAGTACAGTGGGGACTTTGTGTGCCCCGGGACCGCTGCGGTAGCTGTGAAGGCTCTATGGGAACCCTGAAAAGTGTCGGCTGACGGGGCTCTGGTGAAGCTACGATAGGCCTACCAAGCCAGTAGTGGATATCATATTTGCTTTCAAAACAGGAACAGGCCTCGGAAAGGACGGATGCAAACGACGACGACCCGGATATGCTAATGGACTACGAGTTGGGACATAAAACATACAGACACTGACTGGAAAGGTGGAGGAGATTGTAGATGTGATGGAGAGAAGAAAACTGGGTATACTGGGCTTGGCAGAAACAAGATGGAAAGGAGAAGGTCGCAGAGAACTGAGGAAAGGGTACCGGTTGTACTGGAGTGGGAACAGTGAAGGAAGGAGCAGCGGAGTAGGATTAGTTGTGAGAGATGGATTGAAGGAAGAGGTAAAGGGAATAAGTGACAGGATCATGAAGATCAGAGTAACTGTAAAGGGAAGAAGCCTGGAGATAGCCCAAATATATGCCCCTCAAGTTGGATGTACAGCTCAAGAGAAGGAAGACTTTGAGGAGGAGCTACAACAGCAGTTGAATGGTCAGAGCACATTGTCATGGGAGATTTGAATGCACATGTAGGAAGTGAAAGGCAAGGATATGAAAATGTATTGGGAGCAGAAGGATGGGGTAGCAGGAGAGAAGAAGGGAGAAAGTTGCTGGATTTTTGCAAGAGAAACGGTTTAGTGGTAGGCAACTCCTGGTTCCGGAAGAAAGAAACCCACAAGGTATCGTGGTACAGCAGTGATTTAACAAATAAATCTTTGGTAGATTACATGCTGTACGACTGGGAAATGAAGAGAAGTGTCAGAGATATAAAGGTAATACCATCAGAGGCCTTAGATAGCGACCACAGAGTACTTGTAATGAACCTGGGAGTTGTTAAGGATAGCAAGAGGACAGAGTACCAGGAAATGAGAATCAAAGTATGGAAACTCAAGGAAAAGGAAGTCAAGGATGAATTCCAGAAGATAATAAGGGAAAGGATGCCAACAGACAGTCCTAAAACAGGGGAAGAGGAATGGAAGCAATTCAAGAACACAATGGTGGAAGCTGCAGTGGCAGTATGTGGAAGACCAAGCAACAGAAAGCGGTGTAAAGAGACACCATGGTGGAATGAGAGAGTAGAAGAAGCTGTGGGAAGGAAGAACAAGGCTTTCAGAGTGTGGTTCCAGGAAAGAACTGATCTGGCAGGGGAAGATTATAAGATAAAGAAGAAAGAAGCAAACAAGATTGTCGCAGAGGAGAGGAAGAAGTGAATGGTAAAGTGGACAGAGATGATGGAGGAAGACAGCAGAGGAAATATGAAAGTACTTGATGGGATGGTCAAAAGTAAGGGAAGAGGTCTGCGAGAGGATGTGGTAATGATGGACAAAAACGGAAATGAGGTACACAACAAAGAAACACTCAAGACAGTGTGGAAAGAGTACTTTGAGGATTTGCTGAATCCAAATGGTCATAGGGAGGAAGACAATGTATTGGAAGATGGAGAAGACAACACAGGAATGGAAAAGGACCTGAATTGGAGAGAACTGGAGATGGCTATAGACAAGATGAAAGGAGGAAGGGCACCGGGTGTGGATGAAGTGAGTGTTTAAATGGTGAAGGCAGCAGGGGAGGTTGGGAAACAGTGGCTGTACCGTGTGATGAGGGTGATATGGAAGGAGAAAAAGTCCCCAGAAGATTGGAAGAAAGGATTAATTGTCCCAATATTTAAGAAAGGAAGCAGAGAGGAGTGCAGAAATTACAGGGGAGTCACACTCATACCTCACTGTGCCAAGATATATGAAAAGATATTAGAAAGTAGAATACGAGCCAAAGTGGAGAGAAAATTGAGAGAGGAGTAGTATGGATTCAGACCTGGGAGATCAACAGTGGATCTCATATTTTCAGTGAGACAGCTCCAGGAACACCACTACGAATTTGGAGAGGATCTGTTGATGGCCTTCCTGGACATCGAAAAGGCCTATGATAGTGTGTGTAGGGAGAAGGTTTGGAAAGCAATGGAAGACATGGGAGTGGAAAAAGGGACTGTAGGCAGAGTGAAGGAGATGTATTGTGGAAGTGTGAGTTGTGTGAAAGTTGGAGGGGAAAGAACATACTGGTTCAGTTGTGGTGTTTGAAGCCATATTTTCAGTGTTGCCTTAGTAAACAAGAGTTTAGTGCTTTTCAGTCGGTCAACACGAATGTACCCAAAAGAGATGGGTTATGCCCTAATCCTGAATTAATCTCATGTAATTTATTTCAGGATTAGGGCATAACCCATCTCTTTTGGGTACATTCGTGTTGACCGACTGAAAAGCACTAAACTCTTGTATACTGGTTCAGACAAATGAGTGGCCTGAAACAGGGTGAAAGATAGGAGAAGATAAGATGAAAGCAATGGTGTTTGCAGATGATCTCATGGTCTGGGGAAACAAGGAGGAGGAAATTCAGGAGCAACTGAAGGCTTGGGAAGAAACAGTGGGAGAGTACGGATGGAAGTTCAACATCAGTAAATGTGAGATCCTGTTAACAACCAGGAAAAAGGACAGACCAATGATTGGGATAACACTTGGAGGTGGACAGCTGAAGAAGATGGAAAGTCTCAAGTACTTGGGAAGTATAGTGGAGGAAAATGGGAGAAATGACAAAGAGATTACGGAACGTGGCAGACAGGCAGAAGCATTTCTGAGAAGCATTAGGAGCTTAGTGTGGAATAAAGATGTCCCACAAAAAAGCAAGGAAGTGTTATACAGAAGCTACTATATCCCGATACTGACCTATGCTTCAGAAACGTGGACAATGAAGAAAAGAGACATAAGCAGAATACAGGCAGGTGAAATGAAGTTCCTGCGAAGTAGGATCGGAGTAACAAGAAGAGACATAGTGAGTAATGAAAAGGTCAGGGAAATGGTGAAAGAGGATCCCTTGCAAGGTAGCATTGAGACATCAAGACTGAGGTGGTATGGACACTTAAAGTGAATGGATGAGAAGAAGATTCCCAAGAGGATACATGAGATGCAGTTGCAGAAGAAACGACCAAGGGGAAGACCAAGAGATAGATGGCTGAAAGGAGTGGAGGAATGTGTCAAGAAGAGAGGCGAGGACTGGACCAGAGTGACAGCGGAGAGGTGGTGGGAAGAAAGGACTAAGTCGCGAGGCTTATGTTCCAAACAGACCCAGCCTGGGGCTGGAAACTGTACAAGATGATGATGATGATGTACGATGGGCACGTTATAGTTCTGTCAATAGCCTCTAAAAAGCAAAGGAGCAGATACCCTCGCTATTCCGCCCCTCAGAACAACAACAACAATAATCATCACCATCAGCAGCGGCATCTGAAATGCAAACTAAGGCGGCAGACATGCGTGGTAAGCCATGAGTGCTACCACTCACCTCTGGAGTCAAAGAGTTCGAGTCTCAGTGGAGTGTAAAATGTTCATGTTCATTTTTAGCCTATTAGCGAAAATATAGACTTATGAGATCACCTTTTGTCCATGTAGGTGTGTGTCAGTTTGTGTGTGTGTGTGTGCGCGCGCGCGCGTCAATGTGTCCCCCATAATAACTTCTAAATGGCTGGAGCGACTTCAATGCATCTTGGTAAGGTCTTAGTACTATTTTGGCTGACCCCGACCGTGCCCTTCAAATTTTATCATGTCTCATCAATCCAACATGGCGGCTGTGCGAAATATTTCACCGGCATTCTACATCTTCGAAACTATTAATGATATCTCCCTGAAATTGTGAACGGTGATAAAGAGTAATACTAGAAATTTCCCAATGTGACTTTCAAGAACTTGTTAAGTACAAAACGAACATGGCGGCCAAGCAAAATTGAAATATTTAAATAGATGTTTATCGCGAAATGAACCATCCGAGCGTAGTGAAACATGGTATAGAAAATATATACGTATATATACACATTGTAATGCACTGACATGTAATTTAGTTCAATTGTTTATATAACCTATAGATGGCGGCTGCGCGAATTTATAAAATTAAGTTTTCATTTCTGGTTCCAATCATGCGATCAAAGTCAACGTTTGAACAATGAACCTACGCAGTAATCGTCATCTTATAGTACATAACTCTCTGGTCTACGTATATAAAATCCAACATGGTGACCATTCGAAATATTTAGACGGTTCTCAATATCTACGAATCTATTACAGCGATCAAACTGAAAATTTGTATGTTGATAGAGGCAATTAATATAAGAAGGATATATGAAAATAGGCTATTTAGTTCTTCACGGAACTACTTCTTATATTTAATGCTGTCGGCTATGGCAAGTCATATAACTTCCTTTGTGTAATGATGGCATTATTGATAGTCAGTGGGCTTGTTTTAGGCCCTAAGAAGTGAAGTTGTGTAATCGTCTCAGCAAGAGGACGATGCACCATCGTTACGCACGACGTCTCCAGGTGTGTAACCATGTAATCGATTAGGGCAGAAGCTTACTTATTGTTGCCAACAGCCACCTCATCCCAGGCCGCACTGGGCCGTAGCCCACTAGGTATGGACTCAGGTTGACATTGTACAGGTGGCTAGTACGATTCATGTTGGGATGTTCTCCTTCACTCCGCCATCAACAACAGTGGTCAAACCAAGCAAATTGCAGGATGTCCCCCATTGCACTTATTATCAAGCAACGTCCACATGACACGCTTTCATGGTCGTATATCCACGTACATAGGTCCCCTGCTGGCAGCTATGAAACAAGAAGAACCTAGCGGGTATATTTCTCACAGCGAACAGGACGATCGTTTGATCGCAGAGTACTACTACAGGCTACGTCCTTTCCCGGCAGCTTGAGGATAGTATTGAGACGCCTGTATGAGGCAGGATTACTATCCCGTCGAGTGGCTAAGAATACAAATTCACTGATAAGCCGAGTGTGTAACGTCTTGTGTTTGCCGACGGCAATATGCTGCATGATTGTTGAATGTTATATTCTCGGACGAGAGCACGTTTACCTCGGTACGTGTGTTTCGCCCTTTCTGCACACGACAGAATCCAGCATAATTGCACGAACATCGCTTCAGTGCGCTGCCCGCCTATGTATTGCGTGTACCAAGGATGTATTCACAACTGTAAGTTTTTCATCTGTACCACTATCTTCATACCAAGGGACAAAGTCACATATGAGTCGTCCAGTTGCAAAACTCGTTTAATCAAATTGTGAATAAGAATCATTTTCTTGAGAAACGTTTCTGTGGACTCACGTATCTTTTGTGTTTGTTATTTTCTACTTATTGCTTTGTGTTTTTGATTTTTGATCTTGTGTTTGCTGTGTGCTTTTGCTTTTGAATTTTACTTTTTGCTTTTCTTTCTTGGTTTTGTGTTTGTTTTCTGCTTTTGCATTTTTGAATTTTTCTTTTTGCTTTGTGTTTCTTGTGTTTGTGTTTTATGCTTTTTTTAAATTTTGCTTTTTGCTTCGTGTTTTTTGTTTTTTGTTTTTTTCTGGAAAATCAAAATAAAACAAAAAATAATAATATACAAAACAAAATCAAAATAAAACAAAACAAAATTAAATTTAAAAAAAATATATAAAATAAAACTAAACAAAAACAAATCAAAAGATTAAACAAAACATTTCAAAACAAAATAAAACGAAATAAAATAAAACAAAACAAAATAAAAAACAAAACAAAATGAAATTAAACAAAACAAAATAAAGTAAAATAAAATAAAATAATTAAATAAATAATTTTACGACATGATCCTTATTCACAAGTGGATTAAACGAGTTTAGCAACTGGACGACTCATATGTCGTTACCTTGTAAATGTGTGTTAGGACCAATAGTTAGTCTGTACCCGACAAGAATCCTTGCCTTTAAAAAACTTATGGAATATATTCAATTTACAAGATATTTATGTTTACATTTCGGAGAATTACAACATACAATAACATGCTAACGCTTCTATTTTTTGTGCACTTCTCTAGGGTGTTAAATGCTCTACTAACTAAAGTTGGCATTTGTGTAGAGTAGATGGCAAATGGTCATTCATTGGGGGACTGAGTATGTATGAAACATTGCAACTGGTAGGAGGGTACAAAAACATATTTTCAGAAAAGAGTCATTTGATTAGAACCTACTACTTCGGTCAACAGACTATTGAATATTTCAGTAGGACTGTTGTTGAACTATTTAAAACTATACAAAAAGTACCGGTACGTTACTAGTCTGATATTTATTCTATGAGATCAAATACCCTTGATTATACCAGTCAGCTTCATATTCAGACTCACTGTTTTATGTTTGTTGCTTGGTTTTGCCAGATTTATGATATGCAGTATTTGCATATTGAAAATAACAATAGGTTTCAGGACAACCCCCAGTCTGAGAATGGCCCTATTACTTAAGTATGTGTCCACCTCGTTGCGTAGTGGCTAGCATTCTTGTCTGCCACCGCAGAGGCCTGGGTTCGATTCCCAGTTCTGCCAAGAAATTTAATTATGGTCTGAGGGCTGGAACAGGGTACACTCAGTCTCGTGAGACAAAACTGAGAAGAGATGGGCTCGATTCTATACTGAGCAATCCTAAAAGTGGTTTTCCGTGGTTTACCACTTCTACTCCAGGCAAATGCCGGGATAGTACCTAACTTAAACCTACGCCCACTTCCTACCCAAATCCTACCTCAATTACAAATACACACACTAGTACAGACATCAGATTGTCACAGATTATTAGACATATTCTACACACACCCAAGTACATGGGGCTAAAAAAAACACGAAGTCACAAAGCCCATCAAGAATTATCAACATCAGGAAGTAAGTAATTCAATAATGGCTCTATTACAGTAATTGGGCCTAAATCGAGAATTTTACGATATTTTGAGAAACAATTACAATTGTAATCCGAGCGGAAGATTGTCATTCCTTTCCCAAGAAGTAACAAGTAGTTCCGTCAAGAATTAAATAGCCTATTTTCATATATCCTACTGGTCTTACTTAGGACACGAGAAGTGAAAACGAGATTCAAAAATAAATATATCCCACAGCCGCAATTTTTAAGCTCTCATAACATTCCATTAAATTAGGCGTCATTATATTAGGACTTGTATGGAGGTACACCGTGCCAAATTTCACAGTGCTCGGATGAAAAGCCACAAGAAAAATTAATTTCATATTTTAATTTAGCGTCGCCGCCATGTTGGTTTTTTGCTCACCAGATATTGAATTATCCGTATATGAGCTTACGTTAATAGCCTCTATCAACATACACAATTTCAGTTTGATTGCTGTAATATATTCGTAGATATTGAGAACCGTCTAAATATCTCGGATGGAGGCCATGTTGGATTGTTGTATGTATAGGCCATATAGTGATGTAGAATTATATGACGAATACTGCGTAGGTTCATTGTTTAGACGTTCACTTCGATCAGATGATTAGGACACAAGAAATTAAAATAATAATTTTAAAATTTAGTGCAGTCACCATCTTGGCGTTATCAAAACAATTGAGTTTTATTGGATGTCAGTAGATTACATTTTATCTGAGCATTTACTGTACAAAGTTTCACTGTGGTCGGATGATTAAATCGCGAGTAAATTCCTTTTGAATGCTTAAATTTCTCTTGGCCGCCATGCTGGTTTTTTGACCACTGGGTTAGTAAAAGTCACATAGGTGAACTGAAAATACTAGCCTCTATAAACCAACAAAATTTCAGTTTGATTGCTGTAACAGATTCGTAGATATTGAGAGCTGTCTAATATTACGGATGGCCGCCATTTTAGATTGTTATAGGTCTACCTAATGTAGGCCATAGAGTTATGTACCACTAGATGAACATTAATGCGTAGGTTTATTATTCAAGCTTTCACTTCAATCACATGATTAGTACACAAACAATAAAAACTTTTAAAATTTCGCACAGCCGCCATCTTGTGTAAAAAATTGAACTAAATTAACTGTCTGTGCATCACAATGTAAATAATCATTTGCTGTGCCAATTTTCACTGCGCTGGGATGGTAAAATTGCGTGAATAGCCTATTTAAATATTTCAACTTCGCTTGGCTACCACAATTGTTTTGTACTTAACAGGTGATGAAAGTCACATAGATAAACTTCTAGAAGTAACCTTGATCACCGCACAAACTTTTAAGGTGATATCCGTTACTGTTGTGGAGATACAGAATGCCAGTGAAATAATTCGTGCGGCCGCCATGTTGGATTGGTGAAACTTATTTATATTTGAAAAGCACGCCGAGGTTGGAAGACGTAGTAGTATGCATTTATCGAGATTGATTGAAATCGTTTCGGCCGGTTAGATTTTATTGGGGACACACACACACACACACATAAGCACACACGGATCTCATAAGCATATGTTTTCTTAAATGAAAAAAAGGCTGAAATTCAAACTTTGTTGGGCACGTTTTGAAGTACACTGTTTAATTTTAATTCACTGTAAATAATAATAAAACTGTCATTCATTATTATGGAATTAATAATAAGTTATACTGCTCAAAAAAATTAAAGCACCACTTTTTTCAAAGGCCACCAAATTTTGAAAAGTTGACCTACAAGCTCGAAATCTCAGTATGACGTTTGTCCTGACGCCTACCAAGCATATGCTTCAGCACAACTCCCCAACTTGAGTAGTTTCGGGGTAGCACCCCGAAAACCAGCCCATTTTCGAAAACCGCAAATTGAAGTTTGCGAAAAACGCTGCAGGACTTGTCGTAGGTTGCCAAAGCAGTCGAAAATGAATGAGTCTTGCTCTTAAAGGTTCCACAAACACGTTGAAATCGTTACATCGTTTTCAGGTGGTTAAACACATCCGGTACCTTCTCAGGCGCCCCCAATGGTAGTCCATGTTTAGGGGATGATGAAGGGGGTTGAAAATGCCCAAACGTCAAATGTAACGATTTCAACGTGTTCGTGGAACCATAAGAGCAAGACTCATTCATTTTCGACTGCTTTGGCAACCTGCGACAAGTCCTACAGCGTTTTTCGCAAACTTCAATTTACGGTTTTCAAAAATGGGCTGGTTTTGGGGGCGCTATCCCGAAACTACACAAGTTGGGGAGTTGTGCTGAAGCATGTGCTTGGTAGGCGTCGGGGCAAACGTCATACTGAGATTTCGACCTTGTACAGTCAACTTTCCAAATTTGGTGGCCTTTGAAAAAAGTGGTGCTTTAATTTTTTTGAGCAGTATATAATGTTAATATGATCAGTACTTAAGTACTGATTCATACAACCCAACTACTGTTATACTCATGAAATCAAACAAAATGGACAATTATTTATTGGCATACTGTCTACATGAGTACACATGGAAGTACTGGAAATATTATTATATTAACAGAGAAAATATAGATATTACAACACCTACAATCGATCGGAGTTGCCCCAACACATGGGTGATTCCGATCACCTATTTGGAAAAATAGAAACAACACAAAAAGTAAATAAAGCACTTAGAACAATAATCACACACATAGTTTTTGGTGTGTTATGACCACTGCACGCTGCATGGACCCAATCTCCGCATAGAGTGCACCTATACCACAGTTTCTTGTCCTGCTCTTGGTCACCACATAGGATGCAAATGTCTATCTCGCTGCAAATTGTGGGCTCTATGTCATCGCACTGATCGTCACAGAGATCAACGTACGCAACATCTTCCTCGGATCTGGACGAACTATCGCACATTGATGACCGGACTTGCCCCAACTTGTCATATTGGAAAATTAACATCGTCACCACATAACGAAGTTACATACCGGTACTGAAAATGTAGCCAATAAATTCACATAATTACTTCGCCTGGTATCACATTCTGTAACGTTGTTATAATAATTAATAAATATGTGTAGCTTACCTGGCAATCTTCGACTCAGCTTCATAATAAGAAAATATCACAAAACACAGCACGTCCGTTACAGTGCAAACAAGCTGCTCTACTGCCAAGGTCGCTTTACAAGCGGCTTCAAACAGTTCCCAGAAAATGTCAGCACTAAACAAAACACCGTTCTCATTCTCGTTCCAGCATAAAAGCCATGATCGGAGTTACCTCCATGATGGAAATCCCCCTATTTACCCATAATAATGGTATATCTGCCATTTAGTGTGGTTTCTGAAGCAAATAATTAAAGATATGGATGTCCTACTTCGGAACGCTCAAGCATATCTTTTTAACTTATTATAACTTGTTCGCTTAATTAACACACCCGTTTGCTCTGTATCTAAAGAGTGATAGAATTTTCAGTTATTTTATAAGATTGCTACACCTCGTTCTTTTATAAACTATAATATTCGTATATTTGGAAGTATCAAACGTTTCCTTCAAAGTCTCGGCGCCGACCTGTAGTGTAGGCCTGTCTCTTACCTAGGGAGTCTAGGGTTCCTTTTCAGGCTCTATTAGGGATTTTAGGACTGACGAGAGGGCTGGAAGGAGATGCACCCAATCCCACGAGGACACTTAAAAATGATAATAATAATAATAATAATAATAATAATAATAATAATGCTATTGGTTTTATGGCCCTTTTAACTACTGCGGCTTTAAGAGACGACAAGGTAGCGGAATTTTGTCCCAAATGGGATCTTAAACGTGCTAGTAGATCTACTGCCATGGCTCCCTCACACTTGCACACCCACAAATGCCAGCTGAATGCGTCAGAATTCGATCTTGCTACCTTGCACACAGCAGGCAAGAACGTTACCGCTGAGCCACGCAATCAGTCAATGAGGGCACTTAAAGTAGCTATCTAATCCATTAGGCAGCGACTGTATGGCTGAGCAGCGGCCGCTTCATTAAGCTGTAAATCGACAGGGTTTATATTTTGATCTTTTGGTTATCCAACACATACCAATATTGCCAAACCAAGATTTTCAACTGTAATGAGAAGTATTAAATAGGCCACCACGAATGCTAGAGCGTCTTTGATGGGACAAAACGCTCAGCTGCCGAAACACTGAGTTTCGCAAGAGAGAGTGTATATGTGCTTCAGCGTAAGTGATAGGGGAGAAACGTTCTCTTCCTTAAAACAGTTGCTACGGAAGTGTTCACATCGGATCCTGGCGGGTTCTTATTAACACTAAATGTATTGCACGTTAATGTGTCTCCAGGCAGTACTGCAGTAGTCACCCCGTCAACCAACTTCCTTGATTTCTTTGCCCCTCCAGCCTCGTGGATCCGCGCTGGTTTGTGGCATCAGGTAGTAATCTAACTCTACATGCCGTCTACCTTGGATGTCCGTTATAATTACATTTTCCTACTCACTTCTTCACCTACTGTTTCTCTTATTTCGATTTGCTCTCTAATTCTCAATTACTGTGTACCAAGCGTAGGCCAGTTGTCAGAGTTGCCAGATGTAGGTAGACTAAAAATAGATCCTTATATGTAAGGTTGCAATATCGCATTGTCATTTTCTCTTTGATTGGGCCACGCCGTATCTCGTTCGTGAACAATATTCGAAATATGTTTAATTACAAGCGTCAAGTAGTGTCATGCATAACTGATGGAGTATCTGATTGGTAGAATTTCCAGGTATTAGGGCATAGTTTGATCCCAAGACAACTGGACACTTCCCTCAGACGAATCTTAAGGATTTACAAAGGGAGGAATATAAGTCAAATTCAAGGGAGAACGCACGCATTGATTGACATTTCCAAGAGATATGAACTGATGGCATGGTGACCGGCGTTTCAACTTATTTGATTCCATTGTGCAGGTTACGTTCCTAGGCGTTTATAAATGCTACATAAGTTAGTTCATTTCTGAGGCACAGAGTCTCAAGACATACATCTAAGTGAAAAGGTTTGGGTTTCATGAAAGGAAGACACTGTGTTAGTTTATCCAATTGCTCCTTACTACAGAGAGAACAGCAAACTAAGTATGCTGGAGTTGGTGGACAGTCAGCTCCTAGCCAATGCAACGTATAGATATGCACATAGAATAATAGAGTGAAAATAATTCTCTTGTGACTACAGAATCGCATATAAATATAGTGAGTTCAATGGAACTTGCTAGCATATTACTGAAGCCCCACATAGTAAAGGGAGGACTGGTTTACATCACGTCGTGCTGAAGAAATCACCGTTCAATAACTGTGATAATAAGGCTGGTATACATATAGTCGTGCTGTAGAAAACGCCGTTCAAGAACTGTGATAAGAAGGCTGGTATATATATAGTCGTGTTGTGGAAATATCACCGTTCAAGAACTGTGTATTACCACAGGAGTGGGGAAGATGACCTCACTGTTCCGCTCCTTTATACTCCAACAAGTAACTAACACAGAGTGATATGAGATATGGTAGGCTATGCGTCCCATTCCACTGGATAAATCGTAGTTCAGGAGTTTCTGCTCAGTCAACTGGCATTTTGATGAGATGAGAAATTCTCGTGATCTCTGCTATCGGGTTTAACACACTCCTACCATAATTCCAAAAAGAAAAATTAAAAAATATGCATTTGATATTTGAGACCTATCAGCGTTGGAAGAGCATTAAATGATCTTCGGTAATGAGTAGAGAGCGTTGAAGATGGTTTTAAATTGAATACTTGGCATTGAGAGTTTGGAGTGCTCCTGCTAACTGAAGATATTGGACACTTTACGCAAAGTGTATACAGACGTTGTGATGTACAAGTACACATCACATACACCGGTCGGGAATTCTGTCAGTTTACGTCAGTGCAACATCTGCTCGAGCAAATACAATATATATAAATTTCTCACCTCCAAATTAACTCCAATTGTCCTGCCGATAGAGTCATATAGAATTGTAACAAACCAGTCACGCTGCTGATATTTTGTTACTAACCACTCGATCGACTGTCAAATCATATTTTATTCCAGTTCCGGTACAAAACACAACATTCACCCAGTCACAAAAACTATGGGATGCTGATAAGCGTTATATCCCCAGTCACAAAAGCAATGGGTTGCTGATAGGCGTTATTACCCAGTCACAAAAGCTATGGGATGCTGTTAAGCGTTATTACCCAGTCACAAAAACTATGGGACGCTGATAAGCGTTATTACCCAGTCACAAAAGCTATGGGATGCTGATAAGCGTTATTACCCAGTCACAAAAACTATGGAATGCTGATAAGCGTTATATCCCCAGTCACAAAATCTATGGGATTCTGATAAGCGTTATATCCCTATTCGGTAAAATTAAACGAAGCAAAAATGCGTATTTTACGTATTGCAAAATAATGCTCCTTTGTTTGCTGTACTTCCGGCTTCTAACATCAGTGTCGTGACTGTCCTCAGTCTCTTTGAAAAAGAAATCGTGGAGATAGAAAATTCCATTCATTTCAAGACGTCGAAATACGTGTCACGATAAGAATGTCTCGCATCCAGGCTTGTTTTTCAGTTTGAGAATTCTGCTACAGTGTATTTTTACGATGGTGTTAATTCAAGCTGGAGCTTGCAGCGACAGAATGCTCCGTTGAGGATTAGCGCGTCACGAGCGATGCGTCAGAATGCTACCAAGAGCTTATCGCGCTTTAGGAAATGCTCTTAATACTATATACTGTAGCTGTGAAAGCTTCTAAGCACCTTGGCTATTTCAAATCGGGATTCGCATCCATAGTAGGCTTCTTTCACGTCGCTTAGAAATGTTGTGTGATTCTACGAAGAGAGAAACTACAATTCTAGGAGCATAGATTAATTTTCTCAAGATAGAGGGCGGGGCCAATGAAGGGGCAGAGAGATAAGTTTAGTGCATTCAACCCACCAGAGTCTGGGTCTGTGTGACTGAGCCCGCCAGGTAGGGTCTAGCGTATGTTTTTCTTTATTTATCTGTCTTTCCTCTTCTAGTGCGTATGTAAACATAATTTTGTGTTAGAGTGATTATATTCAAACTTAAAAGCATAATTTTACAACTAGACATGGAAAGTGTGACAAAGTCTACAATGTGAATAACTGGTGTGATACTGAGTGCATTACTGCACTTCCGGAGGAACACTAATCAGATCAAATTTCCGTCTATACATATTCTTATTCGGCTCCTGAGTTCATTACTACCAGTGGCTAATGAGTATTATAGAAAACACAGAACGTGAAACGAGAGAAAATAATAGAGGGTGGTGTGTATATTACAAGAAACGATACGCGTAGTTTCTATTCGAAAATAACCTGTATCTTGAACACGCCGTAGTTTTGTTCAGTGAATGTTAAAATGAAATGTGACTGTTCCGTTAGACTGTACTTATGGTGAAGATTATTTTTAATTTTTAACAGACTATCTTTTGAGTTGTGTTTAAATAAAATATTGCGTTGCAAATTTCAAGAAATGTGCTGTATAGTATAAAGTATGTGGTAATCATTTATTGTGTCGAGACAACAGTGCATTTTTTTGATATTGTGAAATAAAATACCTAGAAGAAATGTGTTAACATGCTATGAAATATACATTTCATGATGGATCTGTTGGACTGAATCCGTTTACTCATATAACTTAATAATTCTGAACTTACTAGGAGACCCTCATTAAAAGAAAAATCTTCGGCTTTTCCCAACTAATTGGGATCGCCAGAGCCAACCAGGCTCATTTTGGATTTGGCCGGGGATATAATTCCGGATGCACTTCCTGACCCCACGTGATTTTACAGGTGAAAATTCCACCCTGCTGTCACCGGAATTTGAACCCCGGCCGTCCGTGAAAAAAAGACGAGCAGCTAAGCCACTGTGCCACCACGCAGGGTAGCTCATTTACATGATTTTGATTAAACTTGGAGCACGAGTAGATGACGTCTGATAGAGTTTCTTCCATAAATTAACTTGAATCTTCTGAAACGAAGGCAGAATTGCGCGAATTTAAGTACACTTGGGAGTCGTCGTGCACAATAAGCTAACTTTTCATTTCCGACCAATCGCTCTCCTACCGCTTATTTCCTTCCAAGCCTCACAACCTTTCGGTAACACCCTCAATTTCATATTACGATTGCTTCATGGTTATCTACGCAAACTGAACTATTGTAATCACCTGGACCTCAAATACAGTCACAGGCTTCATAACATTGATATCTCGTGAATGCTCGAGACATAGATCTTACAAGTGGTGAGTTTCTGCTCACCCACCGAGAGTTGTCCTTACTGGATAGGTGGTATCCGACAGATACCCTGTTGTGTCGTAAATGATATGTGGACTGAAGGAGGAAGAGCAAAAGGCGTATCACAAGTATTTAAAGCTCGAGAAATTCTCCCTCTCAATAGATTATCCACATGCATTTGGGACTGAAATACCATCGCAGATGTTTTGGCCAGACCAACATTTGTTTTTTTGCACACCCCTAAATCGGCAGCGCATGCTCATTCAAGGCGAATGCTCAAGTGTATACGCAGCTTATTAGAGATAATAGGGTGTCGAACTATTGCTCCGAAGGGAGTCTTTAACGTGCCAATAAATCTACTGACACGGCACTCTCGCATTTACACAACCTCAAACGCTGACTGCGCCAGGATTCGATCCTGCAACCTTGGACACAGTAAGCAAGAACGTTACCACTGCGCCACGCAGCCAGTCGGATTTACAAGTAGTATACATTATGAAATTAGTGGATGTGGGTCATCGATTATGATGTCCTGCAATGCATTCTTGTCTCCTTGCGAAAGGTGATGGTGGTGGTCGCTGTCACTGAGCACACCTCATTGTTGGGTACCAGGTTTCCATCCAACGTTTTAACAACGTTTGATTGATCATAGTGCTGGCCCTGGGGACATAAACCTTTTACACAATGCGTTCATTTGACAGCTGGATATGATGTAACAGTCCACACGTTTCTACTCGTAGTTGCGTTCGTTCCTGGAGTACACTAAGAACATTTCTGTCAATCAACATGACAGCCACAGGTACCTAACGACATGATCATCAATTTCGTAGACTACAATACGTGCTGTCGATGACAAACACAACTCGTATAATTCCTCCATGAGGGTGCTTATGTTACTAAGACAAGAGTAGGTGTTTCCCTCACAAAGTGCAGTTCATTTATCTCGTCTGTCAGAGCCTCTGCTAATTTTGACTGGTAATTTTATCATAAACATACCAAAGCTATTATTCTGAAGGGCTCATCATGTGTATCAGAAAACCCCAAGGAATATTCTGGCACCGAAAGGTCACTGCACGCACTCATTACTTGGTTCTCATGGCTACATTGGGACTTTAGCAATAGCTCTGGTTTATTTTTGTCCTTCCCCTCCTAGAAAAAGGATTTCCTGATCCTCATGGACATGGCTTTTCAGACAGAAGTAACCAGCCAAAGATGGATTCAACATAGTTACCTATTTATTCGCTCCAATCAAATGGGAAAGGATTAAATTAAAGACACTTTCAGATGCACTAATCCTGGAAGCTATACATAGCACTGTGTTTCGACATTCATCTATCAGCAATGTTATCAAAGCGGATTGCATTAACTTTCTAGCATCACGAATGATAGACTTAAATTCAGACGTAGCTATATAAACCCCAAAGTTTCTCCTCTTTCACATGCACACAGTCCTATATATTACTTTTGTCCGTAATGGAATCGTCCTCAGAATGAGTGTTTATTCCTGAGAAGACATAAATAGCTTCGCAGTAAGTCTCTTGGAAGAAGTCCGACATTGAATGAGATCCACTCTGCGCCTTGAAGCAGGCGCTCTGTCTCACTCACCATCTTCCCCTTTTGTACTCGGTTGTTTCTATAGAAGTCTGTATAGAGCTTCCTCTGTTATGAGACGGAATATCAAAGAGAAATTACAATTACTAACTAAAACTCTTGCGAACAAATCCCGTAATTTCTCTAGATATGAATTTAAAGACCTCCCCGGAAGCCTTTTTCACATCTATAGGACAGGCAATATGATCAAAAGAAACCATTTCCTGCTGACGGTTTCCTCCTGTTTTGCTTCTCTCCGTTTTCTCCACAGGATATTTCATATTCTTATAACCTAAATAAATCATCATCTATTTCAGGTTTATTTGCCAGCAATTGTTTAAAGTCACGGGGGTTGCTTTATCTTCTAGATTTAGCCTATTTCGACGAGGATTAGCGCTTTTTTTAGTTATTGTAAGCCACTAAGTTAGTGCACATTCGGTCATAACACGAACATTAACATCATTTTGCTAAAAAAAACGCATTAAAATCTTGAAAGCAAAGAGAAGCAACACACTCGAACTGTTTTAATTTCGAATTCTTACCAACGCATCTTTAAGTATGTATGTATGTTTGTCTAATCCTTAATTATTCCCGTTTTTAGTGGGATCGGGGATGAGAAGCGACGATGTCTATTTGGCAGAGTTTAACGGCCGGATGCCCTTCCTGATGTCAACCTCGTGAGAAGAGTGAATCAGAAATCAATGAAACAGGGCAAGGAGTTGGAAGGAAGCAGCTGTGGCGTATTAGAAGATATCGTCCCGGCATTGCCTGGAGTTGAAAATAAGGAACCATGGAAAGCCATATCAAGAATGGCCGACAGTGGGGTTCTAACCCAAGTCTACCGAGTCCACAGATAACTTGACCTAGCGCTGCACGTTCGCGAGCAAAACTAGTCTTCCATTTTAGCCCCCCATTTTGTGAGAAGGGTTTTATTAAGTGTTTAAATATTTCATGTAATTTTCTAGGCACTAGGAAATTAATTGTAACTCCTCGCCCAATCTAATTTGGGGACACTCGTGTTGACCGTCTGAATAGCTTCTAAAAATAGCGACGTGATTTGGTCAGTCTAAAACAAGGAGCTAAGCGGAGACTGAAGATTTAGATTATCACAGGCCAGTGGCTTCTGTTCTGTCACCTAAAACAGCAAAATTCATAGCACGTATCGCAATCCACATGAACAACCTAATCGAGAAAAGGCTAATGCACGAAGGATTCTCACATGGGCAATTGAGGTTCTGTATTGGTGAACGTTATATCCTCCTGATGTTCAGGTAATTCAAAACGCACACGAGTTTATAGTATCAAGCTGACCACATATAATTTCTTGAGTCCGTTGATAGCGTTTCCTCTTATATTTACGGAATCGCTCTATATAAATTCAAGTTACTGTGCGTCTGATTGTTTGTTTATTAACTTGTCCTGGAGTGTAGCCTAAACGGTTTTACTGATCTTAAACAATCTTTCAGGAAAGACTTCCCTGTATCCTCGAAACAAGATGTGCTGGGATTCAGCCGTCAATATCTTATGATGTTGGGAATACGGGGTGAATTATACTTCAATGCTTCTCCTGAAAATCACTATGATTAGGGATACACATGGGATACAACAGACATTACGTTGCCATAATAGCTGAAATTAAGTATTCTGGCTTTTATATTTCCGCAGTGGTCTATGACTTTCTTTTTTATTTATTTACTTTTCTATGAAACCTGGCATCGTGGTAAGGCATCGGTTTTTGGTGGCTTAGTTTAAGAACAATACACAGAGTAATTCTTCACAATCCACTACAGACATCACTACTGTCAAAATGTTGAGTCGTTCATAGCTAGCATTAACATTCCGAGATAGTTATGGTTATTGGATCCCCATTCCTTTACTTTGATGAACATAGAGATTGTGTATAGGCCTACTGTAGCGCCGAAGTACTGCTTTTGATTTTTACAAGGTAAACAAAACCCGTTCTTATTCTAATTACCTTTCCATGGTGGTGAATGTTACATCCCCGGAAGTACAGTATAATTGTATCTGCCAATCACATTACTGTATAATGATTTTCGTGGCATGGCCAGCAGTTTTCACACTTTGGCCAAGGCTTTCTTTTCTACAGACAAAATATGCAATTTGTATTTTCTGTGAAAAAGCAGGGATCATTGGCCATAACATACGAATCCAATCATGTAGGTGTAAGATACTTAATATTTACTAATTTACGCTTTCCGAAACACGGCAATATAAGCCTATAGTTTGATGTAGGTAAACCCTAGAAAAAATATACATATCTCCAAAAATTTTATTGGGAAGTGTCTTATCTGTGTTCTTGTATCTTAATCCATACAAATCATTACCACCCACAGATCTATCCTAAAACACTGGCATTTATTTCGGTAGTTATGCATTTAATTCCTGATAGTTAAAAGCCAAGATTGTTCAAAGAACGTGTATTTATGTAGGTTCGTCACTATAGTAACGTGTCTCTTCAGACCACGTGAAGCTGAGCTTTATATTCTCACGTGAGCGTTTACAGCTGTAAACTCAGTTCGATCAGTGTCCGTGGTTTGTCTGTGATTGGACCCGCCACCCACTGAGAGTATATCAAGTAAACCCTATCAATTTAATTACGTTGTAACATCGATTTAGTCATCCGCATTCACTCAATGATTGTGTGCTTGGCTATGTACGTTGCACAGTATGTGACATCAGAGAGTCATATTCCATCCAATCCCATTGGAAGATATACGAATAATTTCTATACATGCGGAAACAAATAAAACATTCGTCAGATATCGCATTCATTTACAAATTTTCATTTGAAAATCTTCCCTGTCTCCAGAGAATAATTTAGTGACACAGTTTTCCATATTCCGCCGTTTGTGAAGGTCATGATATGGTTTCCATCTCGAGAACTTCAGAGAATTATTCTCTTCAGATTGGTAAGATCTGTTGAAAAGGACTTACACATAAGACCGAATGGTTTCGAATCCTAATTACCTGCATTCCTGAAAGTGCGTTAGCTGGTTACACTACCGCGGCATCCGCCCATCTAAAATTCATTTGTAAGTAATAGATAAAAATGGGAGTGCAGAGTGCCTAATTTTATTTTATTCAGTACTGTCTTTCAAGAGGCGCAGCCCTAAGGACTCAGTACGAGTATACTCGCGTAGAATTGTATATGGTATGAGTATCTGAAGAAGAATACAGTCTAGAGTTTCTGCGTTATAAATGAGTACTGAGATGGTGAAACATGGTTTGGGAAACCATAGAACATAGTCATTACGAAAGTTTAGAAGAATTTAGAATTTCCTCCACGTGCTCCAATGAGTCACGCCGATAACAGTCACACTCTCTGGGCTTTACTTTCCCTTAGAGTAGGGAGTAGTGGGTCCATAAATCGTCTTCTCAACATCGACAGGCTTAGCCTGCTCAATATTCTCTTCAGGCTGGTTTGTGGGATCATCTGTCACTCAACATTTGGAACTTCTGGAGGACGTGACTATGTCTACACGACGTGTAAAACTGTTCTCACTGAGGCCAGTGACTTCTTCATGCACTTCCGGACATTCCTCCCTGAAAGCAGACGCTATTTGGGGGTTTGATTGTGGGATGACGTGAGTTTCTGTACAGTGATCCACTGTCGTACTGCACCAGAATCTGATCAATGGCTCATTCTCTGGGCAACCATACTGTCCTCGGACATGCCGGGTGTAGATCTGAAAGGTGCTACATGTCAGGCAAGCTATTCCCCATCACCTCGTTAGAGAGATCGACGCCTTTACTCTTTCTCGGAAGAGAAGTCAAATCCTTAGCATTGTGTGGCAAAGGTCTTTTCCCACGCTCTTTACTTAAGACACAATGCCTTCAGTTCCTCTTCCAGAGGACTCACAACATTAACGTGAGTATTGTTGGCACTGATCAAGCAAATGCATACTTTTCAGTGTTGCAGGAATGCTTCTCAAGCCAGCCGAAAAGAATATCTAATGTTCTTACCAACATCCTCAAAAAATGATAATGGCAGTTGTTTTGGTGGTGCCATTTGTAATGGTTACATCATATTATTTTAGTTTCTGACCTAGCCGAAGCATTGGCGTGGGTGCTGTGTCAGTTTTTTTTTCTGATGGAAAGTATACATTTATCCTGATCGAATTTTATTTCGTCTCTAAATGTCACCCCATATCTAATAATGCCATCTTGTCATCATCTTCTTTTTTTTCCTTCTTTATAAAAACGCATTTTTCTCAATTTCTAAGATTCGCTACAAATTATGTTCCTTTTGTTCTATGCAACATCGTTAAAATATCTCTATTATCCAAATAAGCAATTAGAAGAGGAGATATTAACCTCATGTAATTGTATTCAGGATTAGGGAACCACCCATTACAATTGGGCACAATCGTGTTGACCGACTGAAAAATATTACATTTCGATTAATTTATGTATTTATTTCGAACCTCGGTAAGCCGGTTGTAGTTTAAGAGTGTATCAGGACGAATGTCTCTTGGTACTATGAATAATACCTCCACAGCAAATGTAGGCAAACCGGGATCTCTAGAATAGCAGTGAACAAATAAGTTATATTGAGAAATTGTGGTCATTAGCCCTGTTTTTAGAATTTGCATCATGAGCTAAGAAGCTCGTGTATCTTTGTGCTGGTTCCACTAATACGGCCATCGCAATAACACAAAATCACACACATACACACACCCAAGTTCATGGGGCTACATGTCTACGATATCCGAGCCCCTCAAATGAAACAATAAACACTTTGTGGTGTTCCATGTGAAATGTGGGGGTGTGAGGAGAAAGCAGCACCGTCTCAAACAATGTCGGGAGATGGACTGGAAAACAACAGATTATGACTTCAAGTATGACCGACGGCAGAATTCGAACTCACCTTTCTCCCAAGTTCGTTAATGTATTTGTTTTAATTTGTGTTCTTTTTTAACTCAATCCTTGAAAACTGGGAAATATGTTGACTACTGTATATGACTCTATTACATATTTGGGGGTGTCATTCAGGGACAAAATGAAAATCGACCAAAATATTGAGCCTTATTTCATGTCATGGAACAGCAACCCTTATCCTAGACCAAATAAATACAATATTGCGTGTTTGTTATTGTTAATTGATTTTAGGTGCATGAGACATCTTACTTGTGTAGTTGGGTGTCAGTTGAACTTGTCTGAAAACTGTATTCATATGATGACTGTAGTAATGTGGTTACTGCATTAGGAGCAGGGGTGAGTTAGGTGTCCCAAGACTAGAAGTAAGGCACAATCTCGACATTTTCCTGGAGGAAGTGTGGAAAACCCGAGGGAACACCACACTCAGGATAACCTTGGTCGGTGCCAGGATTCGAACCTGCGATCTCCGGACTTGATGCAACTGCCCTTGTGGCCCTGGTGCACGATTTAACGAGCATGGAAATACAATTGCACTCTCTAATGAAGTCGCCAGAAGGATCCATGCATTCACAGATGGACGGGGGTTATTATGAGGGTATCCCAAATCCCAGAGAGAAATGTCACCCGTAAGATAATACAAATAACCTATTGATGAAATGTTGGATGTATTTGAACTTTGTCGCTCCTCTTTATGGTAAGTGACCACTCTCATTTCTATGTGTGCACAAACATTCTACACGTACTTCCACATGATTTTTATAGACTCTGTTATTTGCTTATCAGGAAAAGTAACATACGAATATGGTTGAAGAAGATAACAATATTTCGAACTGAGCTGACGTATAATTGTACTTGCACAAACATCTCTACTTAGTATAAAACCAAGTTCCCGATTCTTGGATGTTACGGGTAAACTCGAGAACCACTGGATAGATTTTGATGCGGTTTTCGCCATTCTGTAAAGAATTTTTTCGAGGATGATTTCTGTAGAAAATAATTTATTTATGACCAAAGAAAGGCGAGCAGTAACGATTTCAGTGAAAAAGTCGAAAAAAAAACTGGCGTCCGAGTGCTTTGTAAGCTTACGCTGGGCAAACCGTTAAATATATATATATACTATGAGTGTAAGAATTGTTCAGTATGAAAAGTTCTACAAAAAAAGGCCGCGAGAGAATATGTCTATCTTCAATACATCGCCCACTATAAGTGTTTTTACGTTTTAAATTCTTCCAACCATGTCCATTCAACTACTGAGGCGACAGTTTACGAGCTAGCTAAGGGCGAGTCTATCATACCTGTTACAGGCTAGCTAGTGGGCGAACCTATTGCCCCAGATACAGCCAGTCAAGTTAAGATTGGACGGAAGGGGGATTTGAGTTTCATTCACCTCGCCATTCCCTGGAATTGCAACTCTCATTTCGCCTGTGAACTTTTCTTTCCGCAAAATTCACAGTCAAATTAAGATTAAACGAAAGGGGGATTATATTATATCAAAATTATACTGATTGGCGTATAATCTCTACTTAATATAAAACAAAGTCACCGATTCTTGGATGTCACGGATAATCTCGAGAACCACTGAATGAAATTTGATCCGGTTTTCACCGTTCTGTAAAATATATCTCGACGCAGGTTTCTGTAGAAAATTATTTATTTATGACCAAAGGAAGTCAAGCACTAACGATTTTAATTAAAAGGTCGAAAAAAACTGGCGTCTGTGCGCTTTTTAAGCTTATGCTGGGCAACCGTTAAAAATATCTATATACTATGAGTGTAAGCATTGTTCAACATGAAAAGTTCTACAAAAAAGCCCGGGAGAGCATATCTCTATCTTCATTACGTCGCCTACTATTAGTATTTTTACGTTTTCATTTCTTCCAACAATCTCCATTCAGTTACTGAGGCGACAGTTTACGAGCTAGCTTTGTTGCGAGTCTATCACCCAAGTTACAGCTTAGCTAGCGTACGACCTGATTGCCCCCAGATACTGCCAGCAGCAAACTGTCGAGTCGTGTTGAGTAAAAAACTTTAGAGAAGAGTGGTTGTGTTTGGAGTTTCCCTGGAAGTGCAACTCGGCTTTTCTTCATTTCGCCTGTGAACATTTCGTTCCTCAAAATTCAAAGTCAAGTTAAGATTGGACGAAAGGGGGATTTGTGTTTCATGCACCTCGCCATTCTTAAATTACGTCTGACAAGAATTTGTTGCACATGCATCTCCATGATGAAAATCCACAGCCTGCTTCCAGTCTCCGACCGGGTCAGGAATGGAATGAATGAAGCCCCCATCTAGCGGCGAGGATATGAACTGTGCCGGCTGCCGAGGCCTGACGCACTCCTCTGGGGCAATGATTAAATGAATGACAGATGAAATGAAATGATAGTGGAGAGTGTTGCTGGAATGAAATGTTGACAGGGAAAACCGGAGTACCCGGAGAAAAACCTGTCTGCCTCCGTTTTGTCCAGTAAAGATCTCACATGGAGTGACCGGGATTTGAACCACGGACCCAACGGTGAGAGGCCGGCATGCTGCCGCCTAAGCCACGGAGGCTTGGCATCTCCATGATAATATAATTAATAGTCCAGTCAGTGATTTTAACCCATCATGCCGAGACGTAAAACGAATATTGGTCGTTGTTCATTGACATTGAAAAAAAAAGCGCTTATTACGTAATGCATTCATAACTGTTCCCGGGTGAAGCCGGGTCGGGTTGCTAGTATGCATAATGAAAATCCACAGCCTGCTTCCAGTCTCCGACCGGGTCAGGAATGGAATGAATGAAGCCCCTATCTAGCGGCGAGGATATGAACTGTGCCGGCTGCCGAGGCCTGACGCACTCCTCTGGGGCAATGATTAAATGAATGATAGATGAAATGAAATGATAGTGGAGAGTGTTGCTGGAATGAAATTTTGACAGGGAAAACCAGAGTACCCGGAGAAAAACCTGTCTGCCTCCGTTCTGTCCAGCACAGATCTCACATGGAGTGACCGGGATTTGAACCACGGACTCAGCGGTGAGAGGCCGGCGTGCTGCCGCCTAAGCCACGGAGGCTCAGTATGCATAATAAAAGATATAAAAGATCACGTTGTTCTTTACAGTTGAACCTAACACACATAGCAGAATATTTCATTTCCCACTGCACAGTATAATTGATTGTCCTTCAATCATCTTTCTAACTTGGTACCAATTGGAATGCGGTCAATACCACTATACAATATTCCTGTCTCAATTTGTGAAAGCAAGTAAAATAGTCACAAAGAAATACTATTTTTAGAACCAAATCAATAACTAAAGCAGAATTCAGTCAATTAGCTGATCGATCTGGTAATATACTCTTTCTCATGCGTTCGTACTTTGAGTGCAGACACTATCAGTTGGTCATCGTCAGTGCTGACTTCCACACTTACCTCCAGACCCACATCTATTTTTAAGGGAAACTTGAATGACAATTTGACGTCAGTTATGAGGCATAGGCTATTTTGCAATCCCAATCTCTACTTACGTTAGTATAAAACAAAATCCCCGATTCTTGGATGTTACGGGTAAACTCGAGAACCACTGGATGGATTTTGATGCGGGTTTCACCATTCTGTAAAGGATATCTCGAAGATGACTTCTGCAGAAAATGATTTATTTATGATCAAAGGAAGCCGAGCAGTAACGATTTCAGTGGAAAAGTCGAAAAAACCTGGCGTCCGAGCGCTTTATAAGCTTACGCTGGGCAAACCGTAAGTGTAAGAATTGTTCAGTATGAAAGGTTCTACATAAAAGTCCGCGAGAGCATATGTCTATCTTCAATACTTCGCCCACTATAAGTGATTTTACGTTTTAATTTCTTCCAACCATGTCCATTCAACTACTGAGGCGACAGTTTACGAGCTAGCTAAGGGCGAGTCTATCATCCCTGTTACAGCCTAGTTAGTGAGCGAACCTATTGCCCCAGATACAGCCAGCAGCAAACCGTCGAGTTTGTGTTGAGTCTGGAATTGCAACTCTCATTTCGCCTGTGAACTTTTCATTCCGAAAAATTCACTGTCAATTTAAGGTTGGACGGAAGGGGAATTATATTAGCCTATATTAAATTATACTGATTGGCGTATAATCTCTACTTAGTATAAAAGAAAGTCCCCGATTTTTGGATGTCAAGGGTAATCTCGAGAACAACTGCATGGAATTTGGTGCGGTTTTCACCATTCTGTTAAGGATACCTTAAGGAAGGTTACTGTAGAAAATAATTTATTTATGATCAAAGGAAGCCAAGCAGTAACGATTTCAGAGAAAAGATCGAAAAAATTCTGGCGTCCGTGCGCTTTTTAAGCTTACGCTGGACAAACCGTTCAAAATATCAATATACAATGAGTGTAAGAATTGTTCAGCATGAAAAGTTCTACAAAAACGTACCCGAGAGCACATCTCTATATTCAATATATCGTCCACTATAAGTGTTTTTAAATTGGAGGGAAGGGGGATTTGTGTTTCATGCATCTAGCCATTCTTAAATCACGTCTGACAAGAATTTGTTGCACATGCATCGCCATGATAATATAGTTAATAGTCCAGTCAATGATTTTAACCCATCATGCCGAGACGTAAAACGGATATAGATCGTAGTTCATTGACATCGTAAAGAAGCGTTTATCACGTAATGCATTCACATCTGTTCCCGGGCGAAGCCGGGCCAGGTTGCTAGTACCAAGATAAAATGTACTCCCTATTGGAGACAGCAGTGTACCTTGGCCTGAACACTATGGCTATCCACATTATGTTATTATTCATCCCACCTCGTGGGACATGGTGCATCATGACAACACTGAGTCAGTGTACCTTAGCATTTAGTTTGTTTGATTGACTTCATCTCCACATTGATACTAGTCCCTCGGTACGCTCAGTGCCGTTACACTTTTACAGTCCACAGTGCGACGTGTACTGAAGGAAGAAGGAAGGAAGATTGTAGTATTACGTGACCGTGAATCTTGTGATTATGGAATCCGAAACACAGGACATGGCATTTCACTTCGAAAATCTCACATGCATTGACGGGGAATCGAACCCAGTCCACCTTGGTGAGAGCCCCCACCCGCCAACATGTAGTGAAGTAGACACTAGAACAGGAACAGCCGCAAGTCAGCTACGTCTACTAAACCACATTGTCAACTCAGTTACATTTAAGTATTTGTGTAAGTGTTTAGCCTAACCAACTAAAAAAGCTCACAAGTAAATAAGACATTTGAAAACTAACAGTTAATAGCATACCAGTGCAGAACGCAATCATTTCAATAGCTCGCAACAATGGAAGTTAGCGATTCATACAGGTTTCACATGTATTACACATAAGACATACTAACAAGATACGCAACATTTTAGGAGTGTAATAGAACTTAACGTGGAATGAATAAATACACAATTAGTTAAAAATCCAACTCGTTGCAAAGTTTAATTAAAACCTCCTGTAGCTTAATAATTGCTGTATACATAAGTGTTATATACTGTAACCTTCCATCTGTGATATACTGTACGTATAATTGAATTTGTAGGGAAATATAAATAAGACAAACATAAAATCAGTCGGCCACTCGAAGCGCTACCGGGTTATAAATTGGAATCACAATGGCTCTGGTACAAGTATTGGGATTATCAGAACTACTACAAAAAGACACATAAACTGGGTGGATTTATAAATATAAGAAAATAATTTGATTACTAAATAATGACAATAAAAAACTTCAAAATGCACTAATTAACTGTACAACTCACTACAAAACTTTAAAGGTTGGTCTCAAACTCACGACCATAATATTTTCCATTGCATTATAAAATTCTCTGCAACCCCAACACCTGTGACCTTCGTCTATCTCATCCACAATTTGACACATATTAATTGGACACTTCACATGGATTACTTTACGAAGATACTGTATTTACTACAAAACCAATTTCGTTATTACCTTAATGTGCAATTGTTTATTTAATCTGCCATCATTTACTCAGAATTAACCGCAATTGTTTATTATTAGCAATAATTATCAAGATAGGTAATTGTTTATGAGAACCACAATTGTATATAAGTTTATAATTGTTTAGTAGAATTATAATTGATTGACAATGTTGCATTTTTATTAGATTGTAATTGTTTATTCAAATTGTAATTGTTTATAATATTAGCACTTATTTATTTGAACAGCATTGTTTATTAAGATGGTAATTGTTAATAACATTAGCATTTAGATTAGCAATGGTTGATTAGCATTGGCAATTGATTATTAGAATTGGCAATGTTTATTAAGATTATGATTGTTTATTTATATTAACAATTGTTTATTAGAACTATAATGCTTATACATTTAGCACTTAGATTAACAATTTTATTAGCATTGGCAATTGTTTATTAGAATTGGCAATTGTTCATTAGCATTAGCAATTGATTATTAGAATTGGCAATTGATTATTCGAATTGGCAATTGATTATTAAGATTGGCAATTGTTTATTAGCATTGGCAATTGATTATTAGACTTGGCATATGCTCATAGAATTGGCAATTGTTTATTAGCATTGGCAATTTATTATTAGGATTGGCAATTGTTTACTAGCATTGGCAATTGATTATTAGAATTTCAATTGTTTATTAGCTTTGGAAATTGATTATTAGGATTGGAAATTGCTTATTATCATTGGCAATTGATTATTAGAATTGGCAATTGTTCATTAGAACTATATTGCTTAAATCTTTGGAATTCAGATTAGTAATGGTTGACTAGCATAGGCTATGTTTATTAATATTGGCAATTAGAATATCAATATTTTTTAAGAAGGTGATTAGAATGGCGATGTTTCTAATTTGTTTCTTGACATTTTACGGTAAGAACCAACTCCCTATCTTGCCCATGTTAAATTTTCAATTTTGTGGTGCTGATTACTCAAAACCTATTTGGGTTATTACAATGCGATTGTCAGAGATTCTTATGTGCATTTTTCTCTGTAAATAGGAAGGTTTATTTACAGAAATTTAATAGTATTTTTCAGAATAAAGTTTAAAAAAATACATTTTGTTTTTCAAAAACTTCCTTTAAAAAAATTAATAACTTTATTCTTAGGTAACATACTGAATACTCCCTCCCGATTACCGTTCGAAGAGGACTTATAATTCACAGAAAAAGTTTCACTTGCCTAGCATTAGAACTTTTCTCAAAAATGATGCCAAAGTACACAAAATATACTACTGAGAAAATTGAAGCTAAAGTTTTTCAGTGTAATTTCTTACCTGTGAAGGTTTTCAGAAATTTCCTGCCCCATAATCTGAATTATCTGTATCTTCCTTAGATCTTTTAAGATTCCTCTTTGTTCTCCTTGCCGTTTTAGTCATGTCTTCAATCACTAATTCTGCTTCCATTATGCGAATATCATCCAGCAATTTTTAATTATTCACCGTGTTGTATCCCGGCTCAATTTTTAGCTTTTGCAGCACATTAGCCCTACCTATGTTACCATTATTGAATGAGATAATAGCATCAAAGGGACTTACTTAGTTGAAGTGTTTTGGCACCAACAAACTCTGGTTTGGGAATTCTGGTCTGGGTTCGATTTCCTGCTCTGTCAGTAAATGTAATTCTGGTCTGAGGGCTGGAACAGGATACCTCAGCCTCGTGAGGCAAAACTGAGAATTTCAATGTCAACAATCACATTACCTGACCGAAGCTTCCTTTTGCCACATACATATTTTGATTTCTCGATTGTTTGCATGGCCTCCAAAAGTGGCTGAGAAGGCAACAGTGTCTTCGTTGAAATTGAAGAATTAGGGGAGCACGTGTCAATGTTGCCTACCACACTACCCCCTTCAACAGACAAAATTTCACCTACATCAACGTTATTTACACATTGTAGTTTCATTGTATAAGGATTTTCCGTAGACTTTCTCTTACCAAGAGATTTGAAACGACCCATTGCGCTGAGAATTACAAAATACACCAAATTCACAACCACTTCACGACTTTTAAACTCTGGAAGATAAACACAAAGAAACTTAGGCGGGAGATAACAGGGCTATTAAATTTAAGATTGATCTTTACCAAGTGGAATGGTTGTGCATTCGGAAATGTACCTCCAGAAATTATCCGCAAAGGTATGAACCGAGTAAAAGTGGGCGTGTCTTCTCAAAGAGGAACATGATTACAAAAAGTGTCATAACAAGCACATTTTTAAGACTTTTTTTCATTTTTCGACGTATTTGAGTAATCCACGTAGTAATTATTCAAAAACAATAAAAAAACTAAATTTCCTTTTTTTTTTCACCCCCAAGCCACGTGTTTCTGACCTTAAGAAATGAGGAATTTCCTATCAATGTGGCTTGGTCCCTTTTTACATTAGTAGGCCTACACAACTTTATAACGGTATAACGAGCTATTTAACTCTTGATATTTAACATAAATATTCCACATTTTTAACGTAGATTTGTTACCACCCTCTCAATAAAATACACACTGATCATAAGAATTTTTTATTGGCACCCTAACAGACATTAATGAAATTCATGATACACATTTCTCACGATAGTCGGAAACTTCGCCTTGCATTAAGCATCTATCGATTTACGTTAATTGGTGTGAAATACCTCCGTATTTCAAGTATTACCTTGCGGGTATACTTAAGCTTCTACATGTACAACAGGGACCAAAACAAATATACAAATCAAGAATCAATAATTTTAACAACTCACAAAAAGTCAATATTATTCGACCACTTCAATTACTTATTTAAACTACTTGACTGCCGTCTATACTGCTCTTCACTAATAAAGGATACATTTTCTACTAACATAGGTTGAATCCCAGACTGTGGTAGACACAACCGAGGATGACTGTGGCACTTACCTGGTGTTTCCGGCGAATTATTTCTTCTGGGTACTCTTTATCTAGTGCGTTTATAGTGCATTTGGAATATAATATTGGTCTTACACATCGCCTATGTTTACTTCATGACTTATTGGCCTGATCATCGAATGCCACATACAGTATATTTGTCTATGAGTATGTATGCATCTCCGGACAGAATATTCATAAATATCGTTGTTACTTATTTGCACTCATAAAAACCCATACTGCACTTACCTTCGTACTCAATCAGCATACTCAAAAGCACTAAAATCACTTGGTTGATTCGCCACAGTAATACACGGACATGTACCCCACCTTTCCACGTCTGTTCAACCATCATTATTTTATCCTTCCCGAAAACATCACATCTTAAAGGACTCATTTTATATTCCTTCGGCAATCAACTATCCATCAATATTACTGTTTAAGTCGTTACTATTTAGATTATTATTGTTATTGTTATTAATAATATCATTATTATTGACTTTTCCTTAGCACAATATCATAATTATTATCCTTGACTTTTCCTTAACACAATTTCATTATAATAATTATTATCCTCGACTTTTCCTTAGCACGATAATCTTATTTCTGGATCGTTAAATTCAACATTCTGGGTATTACGGAGCTATTGTATAAATTTTCAGGAAGACAGTACTCGACCCTCATTTTAATAGTACCCGTCTTCATTTCTACATAATTGACAATTTTCCCTACTACGGACTTTGGCACACATCTACGTCTTGCTATACATTTTTCGCCAAGCCGCATTTTTACATACAACTATAATTTATATATTTTTTATTATAAAATTCCCCATTTCTTAAATAAAAAGAAGGATTTGTCTTCATCTGCTCTCGTAATCATTGTAGGGGCCTAGGCGTACATCACATCAATCCACAGAGGCTGGCAGATAACTCATCCCATCCTGGCTTTTTCCGTTACATAGGATACAGGTACTGTATGTAACACAGGATATACAAAGAATTTAGTTTTATCGCACAAATACGTTCAACTTCACTACACTGGGTTGTCTGCGCGAAGCGACTTTCGCGCACTCGTGTTAAAAATGTCGGTAGACTAGGTGTGTATCACTCCCTATTTAACATGTATTGTCCTAGTTCACTCTCCTGCCTCAATAACTGGATGTTATGATTACGTATTAGCCCTGCTTAGTTCAGAGCAATACTCAAAGAAATGGACCCTTCAATGTCTTTCGATCAGAGCACTTTGCTAGTTTCGTCCATACTAATTCAAAGCACATTTCTCTTTCACTTCTTTTTAAATGTTCTTATATCTGGGACGAATTAGCCTCTTTAAACTGAGATCATTGTTGCCCAAAATCTGGAACTGTCTGTCGCAGACTACCGCGGCCTCGAGTACCGGTACTTTCAAAGTGCGATTTTTGTCGCCCAATACCTGGGACTGACAGTCGTAGGCTATCGTGACCTCGCGTACTTTCAAGCTGTGTTATCATCGCTGCTTGCTCGTTCATTACACTAAAATCTCAGATAGGCCCTGGAATCGAGATTTATATCGTGACCTTTGATCCATTAAAACTGGGACTTTGAACTTAAGATTGTCATTTTCTTATAGTCCATGACTTTCAGATTCCGATTCTGATCTTAGATTTGAGAATCGATCGTTCAAATTTTGGTAATTAGCTACGCGTCGGTTTGGGATCTACATACAATTCTGGGATTTTCGTCAGCTTACCTCCCTCTTGAATTTGTTCCTGACGAGAGCATAGCTAATTTTAGCCCCTATGTGCGTAATTAAAGTAATTCACTCATAATTACAGCCATTTATTCACTCATAAACAGGAACATATTTTTTATATGCATTGAGCGTCTTTTTATTTATTTATAGTTGACCTAGATTCACCTTATTAGTGCATTGACTCCGCCACCCGCACAAGCACTGGAGGTTTGGTACAACCCCTTCGTCTGAGCTCTGAGCGTTTTCTCCCTCTTTTTATATAAAGCGATATCTGTAGCAGCTTCTTGCCTGTGGCTCAAGTCGGTAACCATATTTCCTGCCTTCAAGCTTAAAATGTTGAGATGTCATTTCCGTTCGCTGTGCATTATATTGTATTTTAATGCAATGAACCTAGTTCAATATGGTTCAATACATATCCACTGAACCTATATTAAGCCTAAATGAGCAGAATCTGATGATATTCACTTAATGGACGAAACAAGTCTTCTAATTTAGCTCCCCCCCCCTCCCCCTCCATTTGGGAGTAGTGTTTTATTTAGTGTATAAATAATTCAAGTTATTTATTTCAGGCGCTAGGAAATTATTTGTAATTCCCCGCCCAGTCTAATTTGGCTACAATCATATTGACCGACTCAAAAGCTTATAATAAGAGATATATTTATAGCCCTCTATTTCTTTTTTATCACGATGAGTGAACAGGAGGGTCGAGTGTCAGGTGTACTGGGCTCAATTATTCGGCTTATGATACATTATATGAACATGTTAAACAAACGAGCCATTCGTTCATTTCGGCAACGGGATTTGAGGGACTGTCAACTGCCTGTGATATGACTACTATAGCACGTCAATTTTACTTTCTTCGGAACGGTTTTTCGGGTTAGTAGTCCGTTGATATCTCCTGACATTTCACCAAAACGCACGGCTGGCATTTTCAAATAACTTATGTTAACTTGAGGTGGTGCTAGTCTGAGGTTTATTGAATGAATGATCGTGTGGCCTCCGGAGAAGCCGAGTGCCCGTGGGCGACCTGCACGTCGTAATGACGATGTAATGATGATGAAGACGGCACATACACCCAGTCCCCGAGCAACGGGAATTAACCACAGGAGATTAAAATCCCTGATGGCTCAGCCGGGAATCGAACCCGGGGCACTTTGGGCCAAAGCCTAGCGCACTAACCATTTAGCCACGGAGCCGGACGCGGACTTAGGTTTATTTTGACTTCTGGAATGTTCTCGAAAAGCCATGGATTTTGAGCGGAAATGTTTTTGATATACTCTTATGCGATAGATTGACTCATGTGGGATGTTCCTCCCCTATACGTGGCTGTAAAGGGGAGAGGGGTGTGGAGCGTGACGTCATTAAAGTTCCAGAAGTTGGCTAACAGCTGGCCGTCAGATATTGTTCGTTTAGGGTATCTCCATATTTCCAATGACATTTTGTGGATGTTAATAAATTCCAATTGCTTCCCTATGCAGTCTGGCGTGGTAATTTTAAGTCCTAGAGAGAATTTCTGTGTCTTCAATATGGATAACGTGATCCCTTTCGCAGACAAGCTCCGTTACAGCAGATTTATCAAGCAGTTATGGTCTGTAGTGTGTGGAATGTTCTTTTATTCTTTTTTTAACGCCACAGTTGACCGTTCCAATACATACTTCGCCACATGAACATGGAATTTTGTGAGCACCTGCAGAAATCATTTGGATCTTTTGGTCTCCTGGGAATATCACTGTTTTTTTGTTTGTTTTTTGTTTTTGATGTGTAACATCTTTCCGCTCGGTTGCTGGATAGTTTTTGTGGGAGTGATTTTGAAAATTGGGGACGGAAGTAGATCGGAACGATCGAGCTGGCAGTGGTGGATCGAACGGAAGTAGGCCTATGCACTGCCCGCTCGATAGATCGAACGGAAGTGTACTAGCTGGCAGTGGTGGAAAACGGAAGTATGCACTGCCCGCTCGATCAATCGAACGGAAGTGTACTAGCTGGCAGTGGTGGAAAACGGAAGTATGCACTGCCTGCTCGATCGATCGAACGGAAGTGTACTAGCTGGCAGTGGTGGAAAACGGAAGTATGCACTGCCCGCTCGATCAATCGAACGGAAGTGTACTAGCTGGCAGTGGTGGAAAACGGAAGTATGCACTGCCTGCTCGATCGATCGAACGGAAGTGTACTAGCTGGCAGTGGTGGAACGAACGGAAGTATAAGATGCACTGCCAACTCGATCGATCGATCCAGCGGGCAGTAGTAAGACCCAGCTGGCAGTGGTACGAGAAACAACGAGCGCGCGGTGTCGGAAATTGATGCCATGACGTACTCTCGGCCATATGGAATGTATAGACATATTGAACGGAAAACGCTCATGCGAACTCTGGTGTCAAGTGATTGAAACAAATGACATGGTACATGGTCGAAGTCTTCGTATCAGTATTTAAATGGTAAAATGCCTTAATATCAAACATTGTAAGTAGTCGGCATTGCCGGTATTATGTTTCTGCACAATGCCTATTCAAATATTAACCCACATAACGGTAATGCAGTCATCAATATAATATAATCGTTGTGGTTATACGAGAATTGAGCAAGCCTTCATGAACTATTACTGAATACATTCTCTTTACTCACAAGAGGGCCTATTCATAAGGCATTTTAAACTCAATTTCACGCAGGAACATTGTCGAAACAAGCAAAATATAAATGAAACTTAATTCCGTAATGCAGTATTATTGAAACGTGGAAATAAGTCACCATCTTCTGCACAAAATTTGAATAGTCGAAATAGCCGTGGGGTTAGTGCTTATGACTGTGAATCTAGAGATCTTGGGTTCGAATCTCGGACGGGGTAGATATTTTTGCTACCAGATTATCATTTTATACGATATTTATCATATCAATATGACTCATTTTAACGGAATCCATATGAAATTACGTGTTGGTCTGTGAATGAAGAGGACCTGATTATAATGAATTTAAGGTTATGAGCGGTGTCGCGTCTATTAATCTAGTTGATCCATATCGTATTCTTTATTTAGGCTAGTGCTGGTGGAAGCTACAAATCATCTAATAAAATGAGTTCCGTATTATAAACTACAATATCTCTAAAACACTCCCTTTTACAATAGATTAATATTTGTGCCAATAATAGTATAAAATACCGGTGTATCAACAATTTCACGTGAGGTTTCTTCTATGTCAGACGTTACACATCATATGCGACTACTGTAAGGCTCGTATTTTTTGTTTTTGTTTTGTTGGCTTGTAAATGGTTTCTATGGAATGGTGCTTCAGTGTTTGTCCTTTTCTGTCTGTGACACATGTTGTGTAAGGTAGATAGGCTTTGCCACTAACTTGTGTTTTCTTTTCCTCCCCAGGTGAGTTGTTCTTCGGTGGATGTGTCACTTCATTAATATCGGAGCTGGAGTAGCCATTTGCCAGTAATGTGGATGTAACGTGTTGAAACGTTCAGCAAAGAGCAACCTACCTAGAGAGGAAGAGAAACACAAGCTAGTGGCACACGGGAACGGAAACAATATAACTGCCAACCAGAAACTACCAGAAACAGCTCAAGGTGCATGGTTTTACGAGAGCATTCCAACAGTCCAAGAAACGTTATAAACTGCCTAATAACCAAAAGAGCCGTCCTGAAGAATACTCAACCGGCCGTGAAAGCCTACACAAGTATATCACCTCATTTACTAAGGTCGCATATCGACAACATACCACAGATAAACATGTTTGAGTTCCAGCATTACCCATACCTCAGCAATCGCCTGCATCTGCTTTGTTTTTGTACATTAACAGGAGTAGAAATAGTAGTTTGATGATGCGATATCCTGCTCTCATAAATATATGAGGTATAAGTATTTAATTTAGAGATATGTATTCGAAGTACTTTGGGTACAATGAGGTAATCAAATCTTGGACAATGTAGCACAAGATTCACGTTATATGTACTTCAGTTTAAAGAATTAAGTTGATGGTTTTCTCAGAGCTCACAAAGGTTATAAGTAACCTTAGATCATTTAAGTCATTTTATTACTAAAGTCTCTGTCATACCGAAAACAGGTCCATCAATTGATGAAAATGAAAATCCACAGCCTGCTTCCAGTCTCCGACCGGGTCAGGAATGGAATGAATGAAGCCCCCATCTAGCGGCGAGGATATAGACTGTGCCGGCTGCCGAGGCCTGACGCACTCCTCTGGGGCAATGATTAAATGAATGACAGATGAAATGAAATGATATTGGAGAGTGTTGCTGGAATGAAATGTTGGCAGGGAAAACCGGAGTACCCGGAGAAAAACCTGTCTACCTCCGTTTTGTCCAGCACAGATCTCACATGGAGTGACCGGGATTTGAACCACGGACCCAGCGGTGAGAGGCCGGCGTGCTGCCGCCTATGCCACGGAGGCTTCCCATTAATTGATATTTAAACCAAATTAGTTTGCAAGAAATAATCATTTGCTTGCTTACTTTATGGAGACCTCGTGAAGTCTGCTAATAAGTAAGCTGTTGTTGTCCAAGTATCTACAATTTTTATGTTCATTGTAGTGTTCGTTTTTTTTCTAACGACATGAACATCGCTGAAAAATTAATGACTTGGTTAGTCGTTATCCAAATCAGGTGAGGTGTTTGGAATTCTTGGACAATTCTTACTCGTTTTACAACCAACCACTTAAACATACGGGCGATCACAATATTCATCGTTAGCTTCGAGAATGAAGCTTCAGTGATTTGATAAGCATTAAATTTGATGCATCTAAGGAATAAATCACCTTCTGTTGAAGACAAAAATCAGTTCAATTCTAGACTCACCAGAGATTTAGAATCTGGTGCAGGGGCTGTAATGGAGTACATTTAGTCTCATGAAGACCAACGTCCACTTTCTTGATAATTTCCATGGCGTCCCATGATCGAAGACTGAGGTCCATAGTTCCTCTTCTCTTCAATCCACGTAGTGCACTGAGGACCTGTTTAGGTAGTTCAAGTTCAGGTAGATTAACCACGAATTTAAATTTTTCTATTCAGACACAAAAGAATGGTGCAAATAGAAAAGAGATCCAACAGAGAATCTACACAATTATTTAAAACATTTCATTATAAAGCCAGAATCGTATGTACCGTATTGATAAGGAACATATTTGAGAAATAAATGTTTGCTCAGGATACCGGTTTTTTCTCACACATAGGCTATATTGCTGCACATTTTTGGAATCTGTGATAATTTCAAACTTAACAGCAACGACAAATGTGTAACGTAGTCTCGTATTTGCGAATAACTTATCACTAAGTCATCGACTTTCTGGCGCCCAGCATAATACTTGTTCTTAGTTTCTACACTCACGTAAATAGGTAGGTCACAGTGACATATTTAGGAGCAGATGACCACAATATTCTGCCACATAAAACAACAAAAACGTATTAACAATTTAATTTTAATGAGGTGATATACGTTGTTTATAAGTGCATATTAATTAAGCAGTTATTACGGTAATTAACATTAGTCAGGCTGTCCGCGTTACGCACTGTTGGTGACATTATATCTGGTACAGGAACTACCTAATTGTTGTGTAATTCAGAGAATTAATTCTGGCATTCCCATATGACTGTCATAGGTACAAGTAGGCAAACTTTAATTTTAACAAATATTGTAACGTCAGGAAGATTTACCAATCACTAGGGTTTATTCACTGAGTTTGTGGTGCAATACATAACGAATTTTACTTCCCATGGCAGCGATGTAATGTAGAACGCTGACTAACTCAATTAGGCCTACATTACGACCTATCCCTGTTCTTAAATAGATAGACTATTAGTGTTGAAATTGGAACATTTATTAAATTACTTTTGCGGTGGATTCTGAAAGCGTTAATAAAGGTGTGCCCCAGACGACAATCTAGGCAAAGAAAGTAAATTGACTCTCAATCAAAAGAAAGTTTCATTTTAAGTGAAATCATACTCCCCTTTTTCCACACTGTTGCGTGAAAAGGCCGTGAATCAACAAACTGAAAACGTGATTTACATTCTCTAGGACTGAAACTATCTTACACAAATTCATTTAGGGGATTTGCGACATAATAGTTATGTATCCCCATTTACTTAGGTGTGTGCGTGTAATCTTCCTGATGATCGGTGTCATTGTGATGGCTGTAGTAAGTTAATGCGTGTAAGGAAGGAAGCTTTTAGTTTAGCGTGACCGTTAATCATGCAATCATGCGCCACGGGACCTCCTTTTTACCTGGAATCCGAACCACAGGACATGGCATTTCACTTCGGAAATCTCACATGCATTGACCGGGTATCGAACCCAGTCCACCTTGATGAGAGGCCAACAGCTTGACCACTGCGCCACCACGCCCAAGTAATGTGTGTATTTTTAACACAAGTTCACGAAATAAATATTCAATTTGTGGATAGTAGAATGTTTAACAGGATTGAAAAGAAAATTGAGAATGTATGCCAGCATTTTGGAGTGTTATTGAATGTGCTCTTCCCTGCGACACTAATATCAATTCATAGTGGATGGTTTGGCAATTGATTAGAAGTGTGTGTATCTACTTGGAGCCTTTTCTTAGCCCCATTGTCGTCAAGGAGACCTCGCAGCCTCTTAAAATCTTCTCGGGGAGCACTTGGCGCGGTGTGTGCCGAGTCTCTCGAGATCTCTGATAACGAACACCATTCATTGCGGCCGCAGAGCTTCCTTCTCATTCTGTACAGTGTATAAACATTAACACCCCGTGAACAAACACTCCCCAGTAATCATGTTAGATATGGCTAACTACCTACACAGTTCTGTTATCAGCTTCGTTTCATTCCTCGCCTCTAATTCCTACAGTTTTAAGCCTCTACTGGTGGAATTAAATGCCCTCATCTAAAGGTTGTACGCTTAATGACCAACCAAAATAACCTCATTAATCTTTCTGTACATATGAACTACTGGTAGCCCTCCATACTCGACATGCTCCGATAAGTTACAACAGGCTTAACGAAGTAGTTGTTGTTGTTGTTTATTGCGACATCGTGGTCATGCAACTCCGCTCACTTGGTTGTATACGGAATCTGTCCGATAAACTGTGTCACTGTGATGGCCGTAGTAGTGTGTGTAGTTGTAATTGAGGTTAGAATTTGGAAGAGTGTAAAAGGAAGGAAGGAAGCTTGTAATTTTACGTGACCGTCAATCTCGCGATCATAAGTCACGGGACCTCCCTTTTACGTGGAATCTGAACCACAGGACCTGACATTTCACTTCGAAAATCTCACAAGTATTGACCAGAAATCGAACCCGGTCTACCTTGGTGAGAGGGAAACAGCTTGACCACTTCGCCACTACCCCCACCCACCGCTCCCACTGGAAGGAGGTGGGGAACCATCCCGGCAATTGAGGTGGGAATCAAACCCAGAGCTCCGGAGCTACAGCCAAGAATGCTAGCCGCTACACCATGAGGTGGATCCGTGTACGCAGTGCCAGATATTTAAACCCGCTATCATTTGAGAAGGTATTTTTAATCTTTACTATTTCTGTATTCATTCCAGTTATTCCAAATGTTATTTTGTTAATTTGGCACGACATGTGCTAATCAGCTGAAGAAATGTTACTTACTTGCGGAGACTGGTGATGTATCAGTAAATGTTTAAATGTTTAAATGGGCTGGAAATCCGGAGCTTGAAGGTTCGAATCCCAGCACTGACAGCAGCTATCCTGAGTATCGTCCCCCTCTCCGGTTATTGACACTTTCCCCAGGAAAATGTCGGGATAGAACCTTACTGTATGTATTAAGTGCCAGGTCACATACCACATCCCTGACGTTAATAATTACAGTGAATCACAATACTAGTCATAATAGAAACACAGGTTATCCGATAATTGAAATACAGGGCGCTGATGACCAAGATATTCCAAACCCCTTAAACGACTTAACAACACATTATTGTCTACTTTTCGAATACTGACTGGCCCATCCCGCCATGGCAACCAAACACCGTTATTTTTAGCAGTTAGAATCGACTGGTGATATAAAATACCTCATGCCTAAAAGAGATGCAAAATTCAATACGCAGCTTGGAAAGAGAAGTAGGTGGTCGAGAGAATAGTATTTCGATTCACAGACCCATGTATAATAGTGTAAATTCTAGGTAACAGGCGTAGTCAAATAGTATCGTGCACCATCCTTTGGGTAAGTACCTTATCGTTGATCTTGTTATTTCATTTGTGGGGCAGGGACATCGTGGGCATTTGTCCTCATGCAATTGGGTTTGTGTGTAATTTTGTCTGATAACCGGTGTTATTGTAATGGCTGTATTAGTGTGTGAATTTGTAATTCCGGTGAGGGTTAGGAAGGAGGTGGCCGTGGCCTCAAGTTAGAAACCACCCCGGCATTTGCCTAGAGTAGAAGTGGAAATCCACGGAAAGCCACTTCCAAGATGGCTGAGGTGGGAAGGGAAGCCACTTCTTCTCAGTTTTGTATCACGAGGCTGAGCGAACCCCATTCCAGCCCTGGGACGAGAATTTAATTTTTTGTCAGAGCAGAGAATCGGACCCGGAACTCTGAGGGTGACATCCAAGAATGCTAGCCGCTACACCACGATAAGTACTATCTGAAAGACAAGAAATACAGCAAGCAATTGGATTCAAGATTCTGCTTTTAATACGGCAATACAGTATAACCTTAATCCTATTGCAATACACGAAGCTAGTTCAAAAACTTGGTTCTGTTGTTGTTGTTGTTGTTGTTGTTGTTTTTGTGTCAGAGGCCGGAACAACGAGGTCATTTGCCCTTACAATTGGTCTTCCTGGTGAACTTTTAACAGTAATTGTCTTCTCCAGTTGGTCAACAGGAATTGTGCCGCACTACATTGGATTTACAATTATTTTAATACCCTAATGCATTTAAAACATTTCACGAAAAATATGGGGGGGATTAATTTTATTATATAGTTCATTCATCAGTCGAACATCATCAGATCTTGTTTAATTATGTAAAAATTAAGCCTGGTGGATATTTTTATAACACTTATAATGCAATGATAATAATTATTACACATTAGGGAAATTCTTGATGGAACTTGTGATGTGTCAACCGTTGTATACGTATTTATTATTGTTTCGTTAGTCTGCAGCACTTCTGTAAATTTTACGTTATTATGTTGTTGATACAGTAATTTATGATCACTCATAAATTTGTTGACGTCTATTGTGGCAAGCTTGTGATATGATTGCTGTCACAGATATATTTGTTAATGTCTCTTTCTGTTCACTGTTCCTTTTTAAGTGATGATCTTTTGTAAAATACTAACATGGATTATTATAACATGCACACATACTCTAGCCATGCAACAAAGTATAAGATGCGTAAACACCGTACATACGGACGCCGAAACAGGATTACCTAGGCATCAGCTAAGTTTACGCATGCATATTTGATATTCTAGGATTCAGTAGGAGGCGACCGTGGCTTTAATATAAGTACCATTCTACCATTTGCCTGGATTAAAATTGATGAGCCACGGAAAACCACCCACCTATGAGGTCTGAGGTGGATATCGAACCCACATCACCTCAATTTTGCTCATAAAGCTGAGCGTACCCCATTCCAGCCTCTAGATCGGAATTATATTCCTTAGCAGAGCCGAGAATTTAATCCAAATGTCCGGGTTTACAGCCAAGAATGACATGGAGTGGACAGCGATATAACACATATAACAGTTCATTATCGAAATAGAGCACTATTATTGGCAGATTTTAATCAAATTTTTACACGTTCTTGGTCCAAATCCCGGGAGGACGTATGAGTGGAATACTCGTAATTTTCATCACTGCAGCTATGAATACTTAGCATTAAGCAATTGAACTGCATATTTTTAAACAAAATTGAAGACACTTTTACAAAAACAGACAGAGTCCAAAACTGAGATTTTTGAACGGTGACCACCACTTGGTACTTTGCTACATGCAGCATCATTTGACATACAAATATTTCACAAAAACGTCCATAGTTCCATTAGATTTGCCCTGTTTTACAAAAACAACCATTGTCCTCTGACTTTGTTACAAAAAGTGCCAATGTCCAGAAAAATCTACGCAATGTACGCAATGCTCAAACCCATCCCACAACACTGAACCTTGTACCCAACTACCATAGACCACTAGCACTGAAATCAGCGAAGTTGAAGGACATACGAAGACTGGCTTCGTTTCTCACAAAACCTCAGAACAGAGAATATTATATGAGACTTGAAGCCGATGTGAGTGATGACAATGTTGAAGTGTTATATGACATTGATCCTGATGATAATAGCAGTGGTGATGAAGCACTACAATAAATCAGTGGACTGCAAAGCATTATTTTCATATTTGATTTTGCACAAAAACAACCAATATCCTGTGAATTAATAATTCAATTTTATGTTTTTCCACATTCAATACAATTTATAAACTTAATGTAAAGTGCACTGATAAGTGAAATAAATCCTATAGTTCGATATAAAATTAAATATACTAAGATTCAATGGAAGGAAGAAACTGGACACAGGTTTTTTACTCTACTGAAAATTTCACTTTTTGGAATATGTCTGTTTTTATAAAAGTGTCTTCAATTGCTCTCCAATTGTTTTCATTTGCAATCAAACACTTACTTAACTTGTGATCGACCGGTATGCAAGTATATTTATAGTTCTCAATTAAATATAAGGAACGCAGGAAGGGCGCTTCTGTGGTTCTTAATCACACAATCATATTCTCCGGAATCTGAACCATTGAACATGACATTTCAGCACGAAAATCCCACATATATGCACAAGGAATCTAACCTGATCCACTTTGGTGAGGATCAAACAGATTCGTTTTCCAATTTAAGAGGAGGTGTTAGCCCGTGTTAAATGTTGTTAGTACCAGATTTGTTATACTATTTCCATGATACCTTGCAAGTACACTGAACTTGTATCATTCGTATGTTATTAAAATATGAAATTCAAAAATATTTTTTAAGCAGTACAAAATGTTTAGTCCGTTATTCGTCAAGCATTTGCATGTAAGATGATAGTTGACAATTACTCAGCAAATTTACCATTAGTGTAGTAAAGTTTCTGGTGTAATGTGCGTAGTTAGTAGGAAAAGAAAGGTTATCTTTACAAAATACGATACTGTAATTATTATATACTGCTGATAAAAATATTTTCATTTTCATCTTTAATGCCATCCGCACGAAAATAACTCATTGTCTGTTTGTTGGGTGGTCATCCCGGGAGCTGGTCGGATCCTCAAAAAGTACCACCATAGGCTTTTAGGGTAGAAACCCACATAAACCCAAAGGAGCGCTATATTGAGGCGTACTAGGCAAGGTGAGGAGTGAGGTAGTTTGTAATTGCTCTCCTCACTGTGCCAGCACATCAATACTGACCTTACGAGTGGAAGCTTTCACAACGTCTACAGGCTGAGAAAGTGCTGCAGCGAACTTTGGTGCTCCACGAGGAGTTTCATCTCACTATGGACTCTCTCAAAGCTCTTCTTGCAAGACTGCTAAACTTAATTTTTTTGCTATCGTGTTCGCTGAAGTGACGGGACGTGACTGACATTGAAAGTGTGGAGTATTGATTGGACCGCTCCTTCAGTCCAGCCTACCAACTGGAGTAAAACTCGCTGTTCGGTATTCATTACTGCTATAATGGTCCCTATCATTAGTGTTACCATTAGGAAACAACCTTCAAACAGGACTGGGAGCGTGACGTTCGTTTCCGAATCCGAATGATGGCATTCGTCTACGGCTACCATGAGGTGTTACGGCCACTCAACAGTAATTCCAAGCAAACGTTGAGGCTGTTGCACATTTTAGATTTGATGACGGTGACAATTACCTATTTAAGAGTGTAGATACAGCCCAAAGAACCACAAAAGCAACAATAATTTTAAGACTCACTTGTCATAAATCATTTACAACAATGAGATAAATTTCCATGAAGAACACATGTCTTTTCCGGCAACGAGCTTTTGAATTTAAAAAATCTTATTTAAATTACTTGCACACAGTTTCCAAAACTCTTATTATATGTAATTACATTATCCAGTTCTCAAAACTCTTAATATAATTACTCTCACCCAGTTTTCTAAACTCTTATTCTAATTACTTTCATCAACCTTTCAAAACTCTTTTCATCCAGTTCTCAAAACTCATATTATAATTACTTTCATCCAGTTTTCAAATCTCTTATTATTTATCTCATCCAGTTATCAAAACTCGTATGATAATTACTTTCTTCCAGTTTTCAAAACTCTTATAATTACTCTCATCCAGTTATCAAAACTCCTATGATAATTACTTTCATCCAGTTTTCAAAACTCATATTATAATTACAATCATCCAGTTTTCCAAACTCATGTTATAATTACTTTCATCCAGTTTTCCAAACTCATATTATAATTACTTTCATCCAGTTTTCAAAACTCATATTATAATTACTTACATCCAGTTTTCAAAACTCTTATTATAGATACTTTCATCCAGTTCTCAAAACTCATATTATAATTACTTTCATCCAATTTTTAAAACTCTTATTATAATTACGTTCATCCAGTTTTAAAGAATCTTTAAATTAATTTCATCCAGTTTTCAAAACTCATTTTATAATTACTTTCATTCAATTTTCAAGACTCTTATTATATTTACGTTCATCCAGTTTTAAAGAATCTTATAATTACTTTCATCCAGTTTTCAAAACTCATATTATAATTACTTTCATCCAGTTTTCAAAACACTTATTTTAATTAATTTCATCCAGTTCTCAAAACTCATATTATAGGCCTAATTACTTTCAACCGGTTTTTAAAACTCTTATTATAATTACTTTCGAAATTTTCTCCTGCTCCAAGCTATCTTCAGCCGTTTCTGTCATATCTCTCATGTTTATAAAATTAACTATCCTCTTTCCAAATGCAAACATTTTCACATTTGTTAATAAAAAAATATTATTTCAGTTTCAATAAGGGAAATTAAAAAGAAACTCATTTAAAAATAGTTCTATAGATTGTTTTGGATTAGATTTAATTTGGAGCTGTCAACTCGTGGCGCAATGGCTAGCATTTTTGGCAGTCATCAGGGGAGGAGTTCCAGGTTTGATCCCCTGCTCTGACAAAATATTTCATTTTCATCTGAGGACTGGAGCGGGGTACACTCAGACTCGTGTAACAACATTGAGGAGAGGTGGGTTCAATTCCCACCTCAGTCATCCTACATCGCATTTGTGTTCTCTTATTAACCAAAACACCGTCCTTGTATTCGTTCTCTCACTGATCTCATTCCATCCTCTCTTTCTAATTTTATTCCTAACTCATGTTCTTCCTCTACCCCTATTTAAACATATAACCGCTAACCTTGTGATCAAAAGACATGAGACCTCCTTTTCACCTCAAATATTAATCAGAGGACGTGATACTTCACCTCAAAAGTCCTACAAGAATTGAACCCTGCCCGCATTGATGGGAGGAAAGTAGCAAGCCCGCTATGCGAACACGTCCCCAGTTGTAGAAAGGCTCATATTTTATATGAAAGGAATGTTATACTTAGTTGTTTGTTTTGTATTAACAGCTGTGGTTGGGAGATCTGTTTTCTTCATGGAGCAAAGTAAACCCAATAGATACTTTCATACCGTGATATAAATCCGCTAAGGAGAGCTAGAAAAGAGAGAATAATAATAATTATACCCACAGTAGTAATGGGGGAGGCAATTGAACACCAGTAATATTATTTATGGCAGAAATATGACGTTGTGACTTTATAGTTTGATGTACAGACATTTAATTCTTACTTCCAAATTACTGGTGACGTTTGTAGAACATAGAAATACATTTTCTTCCTCATTCAACAGTCTTCCTTTCTTGAGCTCCGGTCGCTCTGATCTTTATGTCTTAAAAATAGAAATTGTCTCTGTCGTCATGGAGCACAGTAATATTATACTTCCCGCTGGTGTCACCCTCTTTAATTTCAATGAATTGCTCGGCACATTAATTTCTTTTCACATTACTCTGCCAGCGCGAAGAGTTTTAATCGTGTGCAACGATGATAAACAAATCGTAACTAAATTCCGGCGAGCAGCGCAAAATAAAACTACACGGAAGGGAATTCGAAGACTGCGTGGAAACTTGGTGCGGATAGCCCTAGTAAGATTAACGTCTTCTTACGGCACTCAACAGCGAGAGCAGAATTAGTAGCTACAATGGAGCAACAGATTGTTTCGCAGCTCTCCTCGTCGTTAAAATGTTTCAGTACACACTTAGCTGCAGTGTGGGATGATAGTTGGCCAAGGGAGAGAAAAAGAAGCATTAGAGACACTTACACCAGGTAGGTGGTAATAGCGATTGCGGTTTTAAGAGGTGGAACAATGGAGTAATTGGAAACTGTGAACCAGGCAGCACCAAGATAATTCATGAGTACTGAACAGGTGTATTCCACATTATCATGCAGTTGTAAAACGAAGGCCCGAGTTCGATTTCCGGCTTTGCTAAGAAATTTAATTCAGGTCTGAAGTCTGGAACGGGGTACACTCAGCTTTGTGGGGCAAAACTGAGATGAGATGGGCTTAATTCCAACCTTAGCCGTCCTGGAAGTAGTTTTCCGTGGTTTCCCAATTCTACTCCAGGCAAATGCCGGGATGGTACCGAACTTAAGGCCACGGCCGCATCCTTTCCAATTCCTACCCACATTACAAAACACATACACAAGTACAGATATCACAGTGACACAGGTTAACAGACAAATTCTGTGCACATCCAAGTACACGGGGCTACATGACAATAATGTTGCAAAGCCCCTAAACAGTCATCAACAACGGAGTTCTAAAACCACGTGTTACAAAATAATGTCGTTGTTGTTCATTCATTTAGGAGCTTTGCGTGTATTTGTAATTGGGGGTTAGGATTTGGGTATGAGCCGGCCGTGGCCTTAATTTAGATACCATCCCCACATTTTGCCTGGAGTGGGAGTGGGAAACCACTGGGAACCATTTGTAGGGAGACTAAGGTAGGGATCGAACCCACCTCTTCTCAGTTGTCCCTCGCGAAGCTGAGTGTACCCCATCCCAGCCCTCAGATATGAATTATATTTTCGGCAGAGCCGAGAATCGAACCTGATCCCAGACTCCATGGTGACAATCAGGATTGCTAGTCACTACGCCACGTATTGGACCGTGTTATTAAGTAAAAGCGCTTAGCTATCGAGTAATGGTGACATATCTGCTTCTTTATTGAGGCTTGTTTAACATACTTTGCATGGGAATAGCATGTGCGGTTGTGTTCAAGAATTAAAATTACGTTTAACCCTTTATATAGAAAAACTTTTTTTTTATTCTTTATGTTTTACATTTGGATTTATTTAAATTATTATAATTATGAATAATATTAGTTTTTGTTTCTCTAAATTGAATGTTTATGTATTTATTTTTCATTTTCAATTTATGATCTTATTGATTTAATTTTGATATATTTTATTGAATTAATTAATTAACTAATTTCCAATTGAAAATGAAAATCCACAGCCTGCTTCCAGTCTCCGACCGGGTTAGGAATGGAATGAATGAAGCCCCCATCTAGCGGCGAGGATATGAACTGTGCCGGCTGCCGAGGCCTGACGCACTCCTCTGGGGCAATGATTAAATGAATGACAGATGAAATGAAATGATAGTGGAGAGTGCTGCTGGAATGAAATTTTGACAGGGAAAACCGGAGTACCCGGAGAAAAGCCTGTCTGCCTCCGTTTTGTCCAGCAAAGATCTCACATGGAGTGACCGGGATTTGGACGCCGGACCCAGCGGTGAGAGGCCGGCGTGCTGCCGCCTAAGGCACGGAGGCTTACAACTAATTTCCAATTGATTCTTACAATTATTTTCATAATTTTCATAGTTATGTTTATTATTTTAATTTTTATATTTCTTTTATTAATGTCGCCTCCGTAGCGTAGCGGTCAGCATGGTTAGCTGCCGCCCCGGAGGTCCTGGGTTCGATTCCCGGCTCTGCCACGAAATTTGAAAAGTGGTACGAGGACTGGAACGGGCTCTACTCAGCCTCGGGTGGCCCAAATGAGTAGAGGGGGTTCGATTCCCCTTCAGCCATCCTCGAAGTGGTTTTCCGTGGTTTCCCACTTCGTCTTCGGGCAAATGCCGGGATGGTACCTTCTTCAAGGCCACGGCCGCCTCCTTCCCTCTTCCTTGCCTATCCATCCTCACCATCCCTTACCTTCCCTCATGAGGCCCCTGTTCGCTTTGCAGGTGAGGCCGCCTGGGCGAGGTGCCAATCCCACCTCACCAGTTGTATCCCTTCCGATTCGATGTTCCCAGCTCTAGGACACTGCCCGTAGAGGCGGTCGTGGTGAGTTCCCTCGCTGAGTCCGTGGGTTCCACCAACCTGGAGGGTAAACGACAAAAAAAAAAAAAAATCTTTTATTATTAAAATATTATTTTTATGATTTTTATTTTCATATTTTATTTTTACTCTTTAATTGGTAATGTTTTTAGTTGTATTGTTTTTAAATTTTATCCAACACATTACGTCAAGTAGATACGTACCTATATAATATTTGATCATTAGAAATACTAGCACTTCGGCATGAAAACTCTCCGAAGTTTGGGTTAATGTTTGACCTATCAGCATCTTTGAAAGCATAAACTGTCCTTATGACAGGTGGTTAATATAGAGGCCACTGTCCCATAAATAATTAATCTGAACTGAGTCTGCAGAATTATATGAGCTAGAGTAACGAAAGCAATTGCGTTGGAGTGGAAGCAAATGGCACAGTGTTTTCAGGCGTCCAGTACTTCACATGTGAATGAGCACAGTGTAACAATAGAGCTTCCGCTTTTTCTTTCGTCCACTCGCTGCATGATGCGTCTCTTTTGCTTAAATATGTGTTACTACTTCTGGTGCAATACGCGCACTAAACGTATTAGGAATATCAAACAAGACCGCATTCTAAGTAGTGTGGGGGGATTTCTTGAGAACTAAAGTCAGGAATACTTTCTTTTGTTCTTATAATAGTTAATACTACCGACAGTAGTGGCTACGCTGGCTAAAGCGCAGCGTTAGAACATGAGGCCAAGTTCTCTGCTGACTCGGTAGACGCGTGGGTTCGAGTCCCACCGTCGGCCGTCCTTGAAATGTTTTTTTCGTGGTTTCCCCATTTTCAACACCAGGCAAATGCTGGGACGGTACCTTCTGACAGGCCACGGCCGCTTCCTTCCACATCCTTGCCCAGTTTCATTCATCTTCATCCATTCCATCTCTCATCTCGACGCGCAGGTCGCCCACGGGCATCGACTAGAAAGACCTGCACTCGACCTCTCAGGAGGCCACACGACAAAAATAAAGTTAATACAATCGGACCCGTGCGAGAACTCGCACATAATGGGTTGTGTGCGCCCCATGTGTACAGACTACCCGCCTGGCACTAGTGCCATGCGGGCTTTACGCGACATAGTTCTGCCAGGGTCTATCGTCTTGTTTATTTGTTTAAAAGCACTTTATAAACAAATAAATATATTTCCGTTGCCTTTTCAAGAAATGCAAGATTTTTCCTGTACTATTGCGATGATTTGGAAGATGTTGGTACAACGCACACCTTATAACTCCCTCTGGTTTAGGAGCTTGAATTTTGTGAAACGTACACGTTAGTGTATTATACACACTCTGTCTGAAAAGTTCGGTGAATGGGAAATATTACGAACGGATTGTTGACTTACCTGAAACAGCCGTTACTGTCCTTCGAAGTAATCCCCGTGGTGGGTTATGCACTTCTGAGAACGACTAAACAAGTCCTGAAACTCCTGGCATAGTCTTCTTTAGGAATAGTCTTCAGTTTGGGTTGTCAAAACTCTAAATTGAAAGCAAGGGAGAAGCGTGAATTTATGCAACCTTCCTTGCACACCCGATAGACGGGCGGCAGTGAGAAGGGTGAATTTATGCAACCTAACGTGCACACCTGTTCGACGTGTGGCAGTGAGTGGATGAAAGTTCCGTGGAATGGAATGGTCCTGAAAACCATTGTCACTGGTGACGAGACCTGGTGCCTGAGGTACTGTACGACCTCGAAGGCAAGCGTCAAAGTATGGAGTATCGGGGTCCATGGTCGCCGAAAAACCCTGAAGGGACAGAGGTTTTCGGACATCTCGGACATCCAACGTAATGTGACGACCCAACTGGAGGCTATTTCTCAGGAAGACTATGCCAGGACTTGTACAGCCGTTCTAAGAAGTGCATAACCATCCATGGGGATTACTTCGAAGGACAGTAACGGCTGTTTCAGGTAAGCCAACAATCCGTTCGTAATATAGACCCATTCACCGAACTTTTCAGACAGAGGGTATATAATAAGATAGCGCTATGCTCTGCCCTTGCCAGATCTGGTACAATTCCACATCGGACTCAGGCAATACGAATGAATCGCTTCTCATACCTTCTCATGTACGAGGGTAGTTCCGAAGATAAGTTTCGTCATTTGATTCATCGTGCAGATAGAACACTAGGTGACACAAACAATCGCCAGAAAAATCCATACCTGTGGTTGGTTCATTGACGGAAGGAGCGTCTGTGGAGGGGTAATGATGCATGAGCAGAGCGCCGACGAAGAGTGAGGAGCAGCAGACTGCCGTGCCCGTTATCATTCGAGTACGATTCACGATGGCAGACAGACGTGTTTCAATCTATTCTTCGCATAACTATTGGCATAAGCCTAATCCTTCATTTTCTGAAGGATACTAACATCAGCAACACGTCAATTTGTTCTATAAAGTAGTACCACACATCGCTGTAGTGCGAGCAGTTGAGAAGAAAAATAACCAGTCCTGGACTTCAGGTGTTTCCGCACTCAGTCCAAATTACCTACCCCTGTTTGCATGGCAGGGAATGGTGACTTTGGTTGTTTTTGTGCACGATCTGAAGGAGCTGCATACAAAGTAAGCATTTCTGGCTTTAACTCATTTTTACCAAAAGTGGACTTAGGGTGTTCTAGCAATCAGTGATTCAAATATACCAATCGTTTATTCCAACTGTTTACTACAAGTAAACAATGCATGCCTGCACTTCTACGTGGATATAGTCATCAAAACTCTCGGGACCTACATTGAATACAATCCTCTAAGAAAAATATATACAGTAGTTTGAAAAATCTCATTTTAATTTGAAGCAGAGTCGCTTTGGTGTCTCTGATCTGCCACGTCTGGGTACTATGAGCTTAGTAATTTAATCTACTCGCCGGTTGGCTAGTTATTGATTAATTTAGTAATGGACAAACAGAGGGGAAATGGGAACGTAAGGCTCCAATATCGAACAGTATCTTGTCATATAGGAATAATGAAAATTAGTAAGCACCATTCCCTAATATTCATGGCTGTATCTTACGTAAAAAAGAGGAGAAGGGCGAAGAGATTTAGCTTACAGAGATCAGAAATAAATCTTGGCTGCAGATTAGTGAGTGAGTAAAGCTTACTGGTATGGTGGTATAGAAGGTGTGGTAAGGAAGGCTATATGCCGTTTCACTCTAATATTAACAGCCGTCAATTCGTGTGAGTGCCATAGATGTTTTGTCAAACTAACGGTCCACGTAGACAATTTGTATTTTCCAATGAAGGCATCATGAACATTAATTTTGTAAAGTACAGTCGCGCAAACAAAAACTCAGCGCCATTTTTGTAAATGTGTCGGCCAAGTCCCTGTAGGTGGGTATATACGATAACTTTTACAGTGGTGTCTGGGATTATGAATATACTGTATATTTTCTTGGATACTCTACTCACTACTGAGAGTCGGCACGAACATGATAGTACGTTATCGCGGGGCTTGTTTTCCTATGTGCTCTAGTGAAATCGTGCGTGTTACTGAAATTAGACCACCGATACACACAACTCAACGAACAGTTGGAATACGATCACTCAGCAAATTTCTAGTTTGTTATTGATATCGAGAGGGCAGAACTCTCCCACACATGTGTTTTTTCCATACGGAAGATTCTTGGTCTCATGTCCAGTCTTGGTGTTAAAGTACGGCACTAGGTTTCCCTTCTTTCGGCAAAGCAGTGAATAAGCTTGGAGCTGGTGTTGAAAGGGGAATAAAAATGTCTCTCTACTGAGAAATAGCTGCTTGCGTCTGTGCCAATATGCAAATCAGGCCCGTTACTGGTTAAATCGCAGGTCTCAAACTAATTTCTGGTCGCTAATGAAGTCAGAAGTTGAGTGGCTTTCATCACAAAAGTTTCCATTCCGCATGGAATAGCAAGTGGATTGTGAAGTTATCAGCCACCCGAACAAGGATGAGACCTGAACGGAATGCCTGATTATCGGGATAATCATAAATGTTATCATGTTTCACAAACATGGCATTTTCACTCAGTGCCTCAGTTCAGACTGAGAGGCAGCATATGGTTTTATTAACAACCCTAACCACAATCGTCCTTGTGTGAGCTATACCCAGGATATACCACACTCACTCCCCACTAAATAGTGCATAAATTAAACTCCTATTGTGCCATTTGTAATTCTAATCCGGCATAATATTCTAGAACATACTAAATCAAACACTCCCGCCTTTCTGTAGCTATATCAATTAACTTTTCTAGGTTGGTCAGTATCTTCCCCTTTGACTCTGACTTTGACAGGGGAAATAAAGTCAGATACCCTGCCTGTCGTGTCCTCCTCGTTGCGTAGTGATTAGCATTTTTGGCTCTCAAGGTGGAGGTCAAGGTTCTATTCCCGGCTGTGCCAAGGAATTAAATTCTGGTTTGAGGTTCCCTTATTACAGCGTTGAACCCGATTTTCTTACCTTGATAGAGGTAAACAAAACAGCTCAATTTTCATGATAGTGATAAGCACGATTCCAATATGGCTGCTGCGCGAATTTTAAAAGTTCAATTGCCTTTTCTGGTGATATTTTATAGCTATAAGCCTGAAACAGTATACCATGATAGAAGACTGAAAATTAGATGGAAAGATTTGGCGTTCGAGGCCAGACGGCTCAAGTAAAGTAGAGTTCACTAGCGCGCATCAAAAAGAGGAATGTGGCGAACAAGTTGTCGAACAACCATATTTCAGACATGTTCGATGGAAGATATACCACACACTTGCACACTTCTCGCCACATGTGTGTGGGCATTGTCCGCCGAAATGTGGAGCTCTACGACCTCCTTGCTGTTCAAGTTGCCCTCAATATGTATGAGATAGGCTATAATCACATATTTCATCCAAAAATACCTCAAATCATTTCAATTGACGTTTGTGCAGCATGGCGCTCAACATAGCAGGCTGACAGATTGTGGTCGCCACAGTAGTGTCTAACAAACACACGGGCAACACTGTAGATCTCGTTGGAGTCAGACTGGTAATTGTTCGCGAGTAAGGCAGCGTCACATTTGGAAGCGAGTACCATCAGCATGGGAGTAAAGCAGTGTCACGCTTGGAAGCGAGTACCGTCAGCATGGGAGTAAAGCAGTGTCACGCTTGGAAGCAAGGGGTACTAGCATGGGAGTAAGGCAGCGTCACGCTTTGAAACGAGGAGTACTAGCATGGGAGTTAGGTAGCGTCACGCTTGGAAGCGAGGAGTACTAGCATGGGAGTTAGGTAGCGTCACGCTTGGAAGCGAGGAGTACTAGCATGGGAGTAAGGTAGCGTCACGCTTGGAAGCGAGGATCTCTACCATGGGAGTAAGGTAGCGTCACGGTCGGAAGCAAGGGGTACTTGTATGGGAGTAAGGTAGCGTCACGCTTGGAAGGGAGGAGCATTAGCTTGGGAGTAATTAATTGACTATCTGTGAAACTCCTGTAATGTAGCGCCTCGGTGTGTCGTTGGTAGTATATCACGCAAATGATTCCCGGACGAAGAAGACAAATTGTTGAAGTGCAGCAAAACTGTAATATCTCTCAAATCATATTTGACGATTTCAAGATGAAATTAATTTCATCTCAGAACAGGTTACCCCACCACGCACCGGTTTACTTGAAAGGAAAGGAAAGAAAGGGAAGGTAAAGGAATTGCACGGAGAGGAAGGTTGTTGTTGCTATTGCTGTTTTCATTCGAGAAGCAGAAAACCGTAGTCGTTCAGTCCCGTGTACTTGGCTGTATGTGGAATTTGTCTCATAATCTGTTTAATTGTAATGGATGTATTTCTGTAGTGTCTTGTATTTGTAATATTGGTGAGAACGCGGAAGGAGGTGACTGTGGCCTTGAGCTGGGAACGATTCCGGCATTAGCCTGGAGTGGACGTGGAAAACCACGAAAACCCCTTCTAGGATGGTCGAGGTGGTGATCGAAGATCTTATCTTCTCAGTCTTGCCTCACGAAACTGTGCGTACCCCTCTCCAGCCCTCAGCCCAGAATTATATTTTTGGCAGAGCCGGGAATCGAACCCTGCCTTCCGGGATGACAGCAGAGAATTCTAGTTGCTAATCCTCGGTTTGAGGATAGAAAGGATGGAAGGTTGTAGCTTCATGTAGCTCTTGATCTCTTATTCACTTGTAACTCAAACCATGGGACGAGGCATTTCACCTCGAATAACGCACATGCATTAACCAGGAATTGCGCCCATTCAGCCTTGGTGGGAATCAAGCTGCTTTGATCATTGTGTACGAAGAGTTGGAACGCCTTTGTGAATCCGTGATCACAGAAGGGAACATGTTGTAAGGGGCTATGTAGTATTATACTGTTAGTCGGGGCATGAAGTTTACTTTGCACACCAGTGAAATAACATTTAACTGTCATGAATTGTTCATTGTAACACAATACTTTAAGCGGGAACAAGATTAATGGCGTTGTTTTAGGATTAATACGTTTGGTTTCTGGAATCTTTATTTTTTGCGTGTAATTTGGACAGGTCATTGGCAGATATACAATCATCAAGCCAATACATCTTCTCTAACTTTGATTTCCACGCAGTCACAACCACAGTGTTTACAATATTCAACTGAATTTTCCTTCCTTGGTTATTAATCCCTTACATAGATGGCGCATTCTCGATAAGAGGATACGTGCGATCACCCAGCTGACCAAAAACCAAGCTGGATTTGTGAAAAATTGCAGCACAACAGATGCAATCCATGCCAGATGGCCTTTAGTTGGAAAGCATCGTGAAAAGAATAAGCCGTTGTACCTTGCTTTCGTAGATCTCGTACAGGCTTTTGACCGTGTGCCGTATGGCTTGATCTGGTTGACTCTCCGACAACATGGCATCTCAGAGTACCTTGTCAACTGGATTCAGTTGCTCTACGCAGAGCCAAGAAGTTACGTCGAAGCCACCGCAGGAGCGTCGGAAAACTTCCATGTAACAGTTGGTGTTCATGAAGGTTCGGCCCTGTCACTATTGCTGTTCATAATGGTCACAGACACGGTTACTGCAGATCTACAACAACCGTTACCTTGGACCATTCTTTACGCTGATGACGTTATGTTGGCCGCTCAAAACAAGCTGGATCTCCAACATCCAGTCTAGGAATGGCGTGATCGGTTAAGTCAATATGGTCTGTGGCTTAACAAAGACATCGGATGCAGAAGAAATCGGATCAATCCAAGTCGACGGCGATGATCTGTCTCAAACAACAAAATTTAAGTATCCTGGCTCTACGATAACTGCTGAAGGTCGTCACACCGAGGAGGTCAACGTAAGAATTAATGCTGCGTGTATGAAGTGGCGAACAACGACAGGTGTCATGTGCGATAGCCAGATGAAGGACCACCTAAAATCGAAGATTTACCGCACTGCCATTCGTCCCGTGGAGCTTTATGGTACTGAAAGTTGGCTGATCACCAAAGAAGCAGAACATCGGCTAAGTTTCATGGAGACCAAGATGCTCAGATGGACAGCTGGCATTACTAGGTTGGATCACATCCCCAATGAAAGAATAAGGAAACGATTTGGTGTCGTGGCAATCAACAACAGAATGCGTGAGGGTCGTCTGCGATGGTTCGGGCATGTGCTACGGTCAGGAGCGGTCACCATTGCAAAACAGGGCTACGCACTAAAGGTCGCCGGGAAAAGACCAATGGGACGACCGAGACAACGTTGGGACGATACATTGCACAGGGATCTGAAAAGCGTCAACCTACATCCGGACATGGCCCATGACCGAGTAAAGTGGGGTCAGTGGATTCTCATAGCGGACCCTGCCACGAGGCGGGGCAAACGCTAAAGCAAAACAAGAAGATAGATACCACCTGATAAGCAAACTCTGACTCCAATATCACTTTGTTTTCTGAGACCGTAATTTTCACTTCAGCTCCGGTAAATGTATTGTATATTATATCCGAGGAGTTCAACCACCTTCCTTGAGCATATTGTCACCTGAGCGAACCCGAGAACATAGACGGAAAAGAGGAGATGGAAAGTAGTGGAGGGGGTCAGTGCTGCTCTACTCCTGGGAGATGCACTACCGAGGAATACAGTTACAGAAGAAACCGATGTAAACATTTCCGTAGCAACTGGAGAAATGAATGTTCCTACCCCCCTCAGTCACACTGCAGCACATGGACTCACCCGTAGACGTTGCTTGCGAATGTACCATCAGGTAATAAGTGCAGTCAACTGATATCAATACTTCTCTTCTATTATTCACAAAATATTCATGGAAATTTAAATCCGAGGAATGTACTTGAAACCTAAATTAAAATGCCAACTTCCACTCCCAACAAAACTTCGGCACGTGGAAAATGACGAGGAGTCGTGAAACGCGAATATATGGTGCATGAAGAGGACTACAAGCCAAACGAACAAGGGAAGAAGCTCAAAGAAGTGCAAAGGGGGTTTCATTTTTGAATGTTACGAACAAAAATCGACTGGATCCCTTGTTTTAAAAAGATCATAAAAGACAGAATTCAGTTCGGCATGAAACATGGTTGGTCCCATGAATCTCTGCCAGCATTTATATATGTGAAGATTTCAATGTATGTCTACCCCTTATTATTCACGTTTTCAACGGGGTCGGGCATGAGATGCGATGAAAGGCAATGTAACGGGTGCTTTTTACGACCGGATGCCCTTCCTGACGCCATCCTCATGAAAGGGATTAATGAGAGATGAAATGAATGGAGATGAATGAAACTGGGCAACGATATAGAAGGGAGCGCGTGTGGCCTGTCAGAAGGTACCGTTCCAGCATTTGCCTGAAGTTGAAAATAGAGGAACCTCAGAAAATCATTTCAAAGACAGCCAACGGTGGGGGCTCAAACCCACGTCTACCGAGATCGCAAATAGCTTGGCCCTATGGCCTAGTGCAGCGCGTTAGCGAGCGTATGTGAAGATTGCAATAATTGTACATGATGCAACGAGCCTATAATGGCAATAATTAAGACACAAGTATGTTTATAAAACGAGGGAAGCGAGTTTTATAATTTCCATACGAGTGTTATAGGCGAGTTGCATACGACCGTTTATGTTCGACGATAATTATAACTTTATTTTATTTTATTTTGTGTTCGAAAAGAAATATTCATAAATATCTGTCGAGATATCTGTCATTTGAATTTAGTGATTGGAGTGCCAGCACTGGGTTTGCTGTCTGTGTTTTACAAGTTCTCACGCATGCGCTCTGTCCGTTTGGCAATGTCATATGTTTACAGCCTGCAGATGTTTTACTGCCAATCAGCACCAGCCCTATGTAAAAATTGGGGATAGGGCTATTAAGGTACAGCGCTATTTCTTTTCTCATATTCGCCAGTTTGTTTACGCGAACATATGGGACAGTGCACTTTCAATGTCGGTAACTTACATAGAAGGATGTTGTGTTGAAATCTCCTGGACGTAGATTCATAAATTTCTTGCATATATCATAGCATTTTCTTGTTACCGTACCTAATGGTTTGTGATCATTTTGTCTTTGTGTTTGGGATTGAAACTACAATGATTGATATGATATCCTATTGTGAGCTTTTAAATAATGTTATTCTTGTCCAACATGTTGTATTTTGAGTGCATGTGCGAAGCTATCCTTACCTAATTGGTCAATGATTGCTTGGAGAAACTGTTTCACAATGAAAAGTTGGACTTAAATGACTGTCATTATGTTACAGTTTTCTGACATATAATATTTATATTTCGACATCGTCGAACATAAAGGTGTTATTTCATTAGAAACACGAGACTGTTCGGTATCTCCCGCAAACGTTCAAAATATTGAATGTTGAGACTTTTATAAATTTCTATATCGATTACCTGATAGTTAAATATTATTGTTACTTTATTCTTAATACTATTACTATTATCTATATATATAAAGCACAATGTTTGTCTGTCTGTTTGTCTGTTTGTCTGTTATGTATACAAATCTACACCGTTTCACCGATCTGAACCAAAATTTGTATACGTACCCTTTGGAACCCTGCGAGTAACACTGTCCACTTGAAATTTCGGACAGACCACCCCATTCCCTGCATTCAGGCCCTTTGGTCCAAATCTACACCGTTTCACCGATCAGAACCAAAATTCGTATTCTTACCCTTTGGTACCCTGCGAGTAACACTGTCTGCTTGAAATTGCGGACAGACCACTCCAATCCCTGCATTTAGGCCCTTTGGCACAAATCTACACCGTTTCACTGATCAGAACCAAAATTTGTATACTTACCCTTTGGAACCCTGCGAGTAACACTGTCTGCTTGAAATTGCGGACAGACCACTCCATTCCCTGCATTTAGGCCCTTTGGCCCAAATATACACCGTTTCCCCGATCAGAACCAACATTCAGATACTTACCTTTGTTACCCTGCGAGTAATACTGTCTGCTTGAAATAGCGGACAGACCACTCCATTCACTACATTTAGGCCCTTTGGCCCAAATCTACACTGTTTCGCCGATCTCAACCAAAATTTGTTTATTTACCCTTTGGAACACTTCGACTTACACTGTCTGCTTGAAATTGCGGAGAGGCCACTCCAACCCCTGCATTTAGGCCTTTTGGCACAAATCTACACCGTTTCACCGATCTGACCCAAATTTTACATACTTACCCTTTGGAACCCGACAAGTAACACTGTTCACTTTAAATTTCGGACAGACCACACTATTCCCTGCTTTTTGGCCCGTTGGCACAAAACTACACCGTTTCACCGATCTCAAATAATTACCCTTTGGAACCCGATGAGTAAAATTGTCGGTTTGGAATTTCTGACAGACCACTTCCTTTCCCTGCATTTAGGCCCTTTTGTACATATCTACATCGTTTCACCGATCTGAACCTAAATGTGTATACTTACCCTTTGGAACCCGACGAGTAACACTGTCCACATAAAACTTTGGACAGACCACTCCATTCCCTGCATTTAGGCCCTTTGGAAAAAATATACCCTGTTTCACCGATCTGAACCAAATTTTACATACTCACCCTTTGGAACCCGACGTGTAACACTGTCTAAATGAAATTTCGGATAGACCATTCCATTTACTGCATTTAGGCTCTTTGGCAAAAATCTACATACAGTAGTTTCACCCATGTCAACCAAGTATGTAAGTTACTTACCCTTTTGAACCCGACCAGTGATTTTTAAAATATTTATTTTTATTACAGTACATTGTGTACATTATAAGTTGAAGTGTCAATTCAATACTGGTAGTAGTTTCCCTTATCATCCTCATCATAAGGGTAAATTACCTAGATGTTACGCCCATTACACCATTAATCACCACACACAATAAGTCTTCCTCGCCTCTGAATTTTGAAATATGTATTTCTATTACGGTAGTTTGTAAGTTTGACGTGTCAATTCAACAGTAGTTTTCATTATCATCGTTATCAAAAGGGCAAATGACCTAGATATTACACCCTCATTGTCTTGGGGGGGGGGGGGGGGGGGGCAAATGACCTAAATTTTAAGTCCATTATATTTCTAAGGAGACTTTGATACATTATCATCATTCCACCGGGCGAAGCCGAGTACTACTGCTAGTCAAATATATAAAGAGTAGTTCCGTTAAGAAATAAATAGCCTTCTATATCCTGAAATGAAAATCCACAGCCTGCTTCCTGTCTCCGACCGGGTCAGGAATGGAATGAATGAAACCCCCATCTCGCGGCGAGGATATGAAGTGTGCCGGCTGCCGAAGCCTGTCGCACTCCTCTGGGGCAATGATTAAATGAATGACAGATGAAATGAAATGATAGTAGAGAGTGTTGCTGGAATGAAATTGTGACAGGGAAAACCGGAGAACCGTCTAAATATTTCGGATGGTTTCCATGTTGGATTTGTATACCGTATATGTAGGGCATAGAGTTATGTACTATTAGATGACGATTATTGCGTAGCTTTATTATTGAAACTTCAATCCCATGGTTAGGACACAAGAAATAAAAACGAGATTTTAAATTTCGCACAACCGCCATCTTGAGGTTATGAAAACAATTGAAATAAATTAGATGTCAGTGAATTCAAATGTGCATAAGCATTTACCGTACCATGTTTCACTGCGTTCGGATGGTTAAATCGTTAGAAACGTCCATTTAAATATTTAAATTTCGCGTCGCCGCCATGTTAGATTTGTGCCAACCAGGTTATTGAAAGTCCCATACGTGAACTTATGTTAAAAGCCTTTATCAACATACATAATTTCAGTTTGTTTGCTTTCACAGATTAGTAGATATTGAGAAACGTCTAAATATTTCCGATGGTCGCCATGTTGGATTTTTTAAAAAAATATGCCATGGAGTTATGTATTATTAGAAGAAAATTATTGCGTAGGTTCATTATGCATGCGTGGACTTCGATCACATGATTAAGACAAAAGAAATAAAAACTCAATTTTCAAATTTCGCATAGCCGCATATGCATTACAATGTGCACAAAAATTTGCTATACCATGGTTCACTGCGCTCGTATGGTTTAATTGCGAGAAACGTCTATTTAAATGTTTCAACTTCGCTTGGCCGCCATGTTCGTTTTTTAGTTAACAGGTTTCTGAAAGTCACATAGTTGAAATTCTAGTAGTGCCCTTTATCACCGTACAAAATTTCAGGGTGATATCAGTAATTGTTTCGGAGATATAGATTGCTGGTGAAATATTTCACACATCCCCCATAGGTACACACTCATTCACACACGCACACATTCGCACACAAACACACACACACACGGACAAAAGGTGATCTCATAAGCCTATTCTTCATAAATGGAAATAGGCTAAAAAACTAAGGTGTATGTTTCACAAAACTCAACCTCTTAAACCATAAGGAGTTAGAAGGTGCTGTTTGTACCAAAATATTCCAATTCATCTCAATAGTACAGGACAATCTTGCATTTCGTGAAAAGTCAACAAGATTATATTTATTTGTTTGTAAAGTGCGTTCAGAAGGCAAACAAGACAGTAGCCCCTGACAGAACTATATCACGTTGAGTCCGCTTACTAATACGGCCGGGCGGGTGGTTTATACACATACAGGAGTTCTCGCACGGGTCCGCTATTTATTATTATACCGACAGCAGTAGCTACGGTCGCTAAGCCATGGGGCCAAGCTACTGCGGACTCGGTAGACGTGGGACGTCAGGTTATCCAAGAAAACTGAATAACTATATACTGTAAGTTACCTATACACTCCAGCATATACTCTAGTTGTTTGCTGTGATTGTTGTGGGATCTCATGTAGGTGCACAAAGTCAGGCTCATCAGCAGGCTCTTGGTACAATCTGCGCCGCCCACCGCTGGGGTAGTGGTTGCTGTTCTTTTTGTTTCATTTGAGGGGCTTGACCATCGTGTTCGTTAACCTTTGTTGTTATGGTTGTATTAGCGTATGTAGGCTACACGGTATTTGTAATTGAGGTGAGGATTGGGAAAGAGTCGACCATGTCCCTAGGCTAGGAACCATCCCGCCATTTGCCTGGAGTAGAAGTGAGGACCCCAGAGAACCACTTCCAAGATGGGATCGAAACCACCTCTTCTCAGGTTGGCCTCACGAGTCTGAGTGTACCCCATTCCAGCTCTCAGATAAGAATTAAATTTCTAGGGAGAGCCAAAATCGAACCCAAAATTCCTGAGGGTAGTGGACTGAGTCCCATATATGAAGCAGATCGCACGACTCTGCTCGGAAATTTTCGAGTTCCCTAAACATTATCCCCTCCTTACACGGGTACCAAAAGATGGAATATTGGCTTTCGGCAAAAACGTGGAAGTTTTGCTGGACTAATTCTTTAGCCATGAAAGCCTGTATTACGTAATTTTCTGGAAAGTGGAGAATCAGCAGTGACGTTCTCGCCTGCTATTCCCAAGGTTAAGATATCGAATTCTGGCACAGTCAGTTGGCATTTGAGGATGCGCGAATGTGAGGGAGCTGTGTGAGTAGATTTACTGGCACATTAAAGATCTCCTTCGGAGCGAAATTCCGGCAGCCCGGCGCGGCGTCTCTAATAGCCGCAGTAGTTAAAATGCACGTGAAAAATTACATTATAATGTTTATTATTATTTTTATTATTATTATTAAAGTGGAGATTGAATTGTACTCGTATGTGAATTTTCGGCGTGGGGTAACTAATGGGCTTTTAGTGTCTGTAGTAAATTCTGAATGTGTTACAGTAGTTCGATTGAACATCATAGAAAATAGTTCAAGTTAATGAGGCAGAATATTGTTACGCAGCTCAGTGCATGGAGGTAATATTAATCTACAGACGTTACTCTCGACTCTGCAGCTTTAGGGGGAATAGCAGAGCTCAAGGCGAGGTGGAGCTGTGCAAAGGGATGACAAAGGTTCTTCCTTTACTGTATTTTACGAGTAATGACATTTCGCCACTTGTCTCTCAGACTTCGCAGCGAAGAATACAGGCAGGAACATTGACAGCTAATAGCAGCTAGGGTCGAGAAATACGGCCAAGAAGACGGCGGTCGACAGGCGCAAGAAAATTGCCACATTCTTGTCGGCGTATCCCAAAGAACAAACAAAAAAAAACAACAAAAAAGAACGCTCAGGAGATAAATAACTGGGTGAAATGTCATTCAGTGGCTACCAGCTGTAATGAACAATGTGCTAACATACTTCACGGTAAAAACTCAGAGACAGTGTGAATTAAAATAAAGTTGATTACTTTCATAACAGTACTACGCAAATTAGATTCTAGAAACAAGAGAGACGTGAGGTGAGAATTCAAGCAGAGATTAAAATAATTCGAAGGAATTAAAAGAGAAACCCGAAAAGTAAATATAAAGTTTAAAATGTTTTACCGTGTGAGGAGCTTGAGCAGATGCATTCTGTACAGAGGCGAAAGTACAATTATTATGTAACTTAACCCTGAAAGATTAAAGTACGGTACTGTACAGGTATTAGCTATGTCAGTAGAAGCGTGATAATCTAGCGATTTGCATGAACTGGTGAATTCAGGACAATTTCTTAGCAATACCGTACCCGCTTCTTCTCTTCTGATATTACTGCCCTATTACATTTTCAGCCTACTTTTCACATTTTGCAAAAATGACGAAAAAGTAGACTTATGAGATCGGGCAAATGTGTGTCTGTCTGTCTGTCCTTCTGTCTGTCTATGTGGCTGTGTGTGTGTCCTCCCCCATCAACTCCTAAACGGCTGCAGCAATCGAAACAAAATTTGATAGGAGGAAAGATCTATACCTGAATATCTCACGGCCATATTTGAAAATGATGTCAGTGCTACCAACTGCTGAAAAATCGCAATTGAAATTTGAGCTCCATGTTGGGTATCTTGAAAGGTATGAATTGGAGCTATTTCAAAATTGGCACACGTATAGATAATAATATTGCAGTTTAATTTCCAGGAGGCCGTACATGGCAGTGTTGCCAAAATGATTATAAGCCTGTTGATAGGTCCAAATTTTAAATGCATATAACTTCTACACTATCAATTGGATTTCAACCAAATTTCGTATGTGCTATGTGTACATAAACAGATATGACTTAACGTATTCTTAAGAGCCACCAGGGCTGTCAACTGTTAATAAATGCTCTCAATTTATTTTTTCCAAATACCAATATATCAGAAAGTATGCAAGCTGACAGCTTTAAACTATGCACACGTATAGTACCTGACATTCTATATTAATTTGGAGTATCTTATATACGTCAGTGCTACCAACATGATTCTAAGCCTGCTGATAGGTCCTATTTTAAAATACATGTTACTTTTATACTAACAAATGGATTTCATCCCAAATTGGCACAACTCGAGATCATAATATTTCAGATTATTTCTGACCAACACATCCATGACATTGTTGCCAACATGATTTTACGCGCGGTGATAAATCCAAGGTCTAACTGCATGTAACGTGCATGCTATCCATTGGACCTCAACCAAATATTGTATTCTGTACCTTAATAGATGCAACTAACAATAGCCTATATTCAGTCACCAGGGCTGCCAACTGTACTGCTCTATTAGGCTACATTATACCAGGTATATTTCGAACTAATTAGAAATTTCGATATTACCGACTTAATTTCGTCATTATTCTAGATAGGTCTATATAGATTGGCAAGAATCTTAAATTTCAAGAAAAGTAGGCTCTTTAGTTCGTCACGGAACTTCTTGTTTTATACGATATGTGCACTTTTTAAAATTTCTAATAACTGTAAGTTGGATAGTGAACTATATCACACGAAATATTAGGAAACAATGTGAAAACATCAGTGAGGGTATTTTTTTTGAAAATATGCATGAAGACTAAGGAGAGGACTATGCTTGTAGTTTAACCTGACAGTTAATATCAGGGTCATAATCCATGGTACCTTCTTTTACTTACGTGACATCCAAACCACAGGATGTAACTATTCACCGATAAAATCTCACCTGCATTTGGCCGGAAACGAACCCGATCTGCCATGGTGAGAGACAAGTATCTTCATCGCTGCGCCATCACGTAGAAAGTTAGCAGCCCTCGTTTCATTGTGGAAGAGCGTTGTTTCATATCCTTAAGTAACCCTTCGAGGTTGCCGAATGTTATGAATATCCTTTGAGTAATGTTTGATGTATTTGCAGCTTAGTATGGAATAGTAAATGCCACGTTCTTTTAAATTCATAGCACAGTGTTTTCAATAATGGCCATAATGATATTTTAGAAGCATATATTTATTTGTAATGTTTAGTAGAAATGTGACAGATTCATGCGCTTCAATTTGCCAATGTACTCGTGGCATTTCGTAGCTTACACTGATATTGACCATTCCCTTGATGTGTAATGTACCAAGTTTGGAATTGTTTGAAGGCACGGTTTGTGAGATATTGAGCAAAGGATTACAATTTAAATCCAGCGTAATCACCAGGCCGCAGCACTTACATTATTACGAAGTATGGTGCACAGATGTTCTGGAGTGTAACTTCAAGCAAACCAACTTTGGTTTAAATCGATGCTGAAGTTGAAACGTTTCTGGGGAACATACTGACGGAGCTGTCACATACACACGCACATTTCGTTTCAGTTCAGTTTAGCTTACGTTCCTCGATATGAAGAAAATAAAAATTAGCTTGTGACATCAATACTGTCAGTTTCTTTTTCGGAACACTTTTAATAATTTGCCTTCTGGTATGATACATGAGTAGCATAGTTATACTGTTTCAATGTAAACAGAAACAAGATGGAGGTCTCTCACATCTCTATAGTCTAGATATCTACCAACTAAAATACCCAACGGGGCATTGGTTAAGGTTACAAAATATCATTGATAGACGCCCATAGCTTACCATAAATTTATCAGCTGTATACTTCTGAGCAAAATATTTGTGCATAATAGATCAGTAACTCAGAAAATGATTAGGCGATTGATGCAGAAATTGGTTAACTTTTAACTCAATTCAAGGGAGACTACTTCGCAGTGAATCAAAATTATAAATGGAAGGTGAGGGCAACCGGTACCATTTGGAACAATTATTAATCAATTTTAAGAATGAATAACGTGACTGTTACAGAGCCCAGCACCAATGTTGTTCAGTGCAAGGAAATCTCACTGTACTCAGAAATGTACCAGCTTCAGAAATCCATATCATCGTCACTAATGAACTCGAAGTTCTGTACTTTACAGGAGAACAGAATAACAGTTTCTTTTTTGATGTTATAAACAACCATTTCTTAGAACTGTCTTCTATAAACATTTTCTTCCACTTCTGTCAGCTTACAGTACATTTTAGGTGGTTAACGTTACAATTGTGAGACTAGTTTTAATTCAATCATTGATATTGTGTTTTGAGGAATACGTTACCAACACAACACCTATATTTGCAGGTGCCCACCAGTGACGAAGTGGCACACATATGAACATGCTGTCCCTGCGTCACCATTGCTACCTTACAGTGGTAACTCTTGACTATAATCACAAGACTCATTTCAAGAAACTTTATCTAAAAATAATAATTTATTATAGAAACTGGAAAATTACGAATTACTCACGTACAAGTTATTACAGATTAGCCCAGCCTGGAATATTGCGTAATTAAATAAATGGCAGATTGAGAAGCTTGTTGGGCTTACCTAACCCAACCTCGAATAGCCTACTATGTAATTAAATATATCACCGATTGAGAAACCTATTGGACTGACTTAACCCAGCCTGGAATAACATGTAATTAAATATATCGCGCATTGAGATGCCTGTTGGACTGACTTAACCCACCCTGGAATGCTATGTAATTACTGTAAATATATCGTGGATTGATAAGCTTGTTGGACTGACTTAACTCAACCTCGAATAGCCTACCATGTAATTAAATATATCGTGGATTAAGAAACTTGTTGGACTGACTTAACCCAGCCGTGAATACTATGTAATTAAATATATTGCGGATTGAGTAGCCTCTTGGACTGACTTAACTCAGCCTGGAATGGTACGTTATTTAATATATCGCGGATTTAAGAGCTTGTTGGACTGACTTAAACCAGTGTGGAATACCATGGAATTAAATATATCGCGGATTTAGAAGCCTGTTGGACTGACTTAATCCAGCATAGATTGCTATGTTTAAATATATCATGGATTGAGAAGCTTGTTTGACTTACTTAACCCATCCTGGAATAGCCTACTATGTCATTAAATATATTGCGGATTGAGAAACCTCTTGGACTGACTTAACACAGCCTGTAATGCTATGTTATTAAATATATCACGGATTGAGAAGTATGTTGGACTGACTTAACCCTACCTGGAATAGCCTACTATCTCATTAAATATATCGCGGATTGAGAAGCCTGTCGGACTGACTTCACCCAGCCTGGAATGCTATGTATTCTTACGTGTTTAAGGTTCGTAAAATAACTGGTCAGGCACTAACTCTTTATTTTCACTAATATAACTTACACTAATTAACATTAAAATAAATTAGGTCTACGCACTCCCACACACACACTGAGTCTCACTACATACAAACTACTAGTCACTATGTATTTACACTGCATTCTGCAAGAAAGTGTCTCTTACAGTCAATATTTATTTTCACATTTATTTCCACACCACTGTCTTCGATATTAACTTCACATTAATTTCCACACTGTCGCTCTCCATACTGCACGCAGCTGGATCTGCACCGCTTCACTCCTCACTCCCTCAGACTCAGATTCAACTCAGAAACTCTATATCTATCTCAACATTATTTTATCTTCACTCTGTCCGTGAGTCGTCACAGTGTCACACCTTACACTTACACTTACAGTCTACACAGATCCTCTTCAGCCCGGCATCTGCCGCTTCATTTACTATGAGAGCCCTCTCGTTGCTTCTTGTGCGTTCTTGCTCGTCCCGTGTCGAAATCGGATCCTCGACCATGTCTTCCACAAAGCACCGCGACACCACCAAGCATCCCGAGTCCCGACTCAATGTTGCACCCTGGCAGGTAGGCTTCCACTCTGTTACAGTAGACGTCCGGTAATCATCGCTGCACTGCTCCGACTGACTGGAATCAGAATCACTAACTCAGACTGACTGCTCGCTGCACCTCGCTGGAATATATGCAATCAGCCCCTGGCCTGGAAGAATCTAGGTGCCTTCTTCTTGCAGCATCAAGTATGTTCTCGATTATTCTTAATCCAGTCGACTCGCGTATTCTCTGGCCGGCTCGCGATGACTCACAGGGGCTTTGTTATTGTGGTGGCCTTGGGAGGGGGCCGAGAGGGGTGCGTGCCTGGGAACTTTCTCGTCCGTTGGTAGATTCACCGAAATGTTCCTCCCCCCTAGAGCTGCCTGTCCGGCCCGCGGTGACACGTTACAGTACGTATACCGGGGATTGAGACGCCGGTTGGATTGATTTAACTCAATTTATTCACAAAGAATAACCACTGGTATTATTTTACCTGTCAGCAGGACGTGTTACCCGCCCAAATTGGGCTCTTCTTTAGCTGCAATCGCCATATTACATGGGACACTTATAATTAAAGAAGCGTGCTGTTTGAATGAGACATGTCGTACCTAAAATGCTTAAACTTGTCACTTAAAGAAATTGTTGTTCTAGATTTATTTACGGGCTTTGCAACATCGTGGGCATGTAGCCTCATGTACTTGGGTTTGTGTGTGTGGGGGGAGGGGCTGGATTTTTTCTGATAACCTGTGTTGTTGTGATGGCTGTATTAGTGTGTATTTGTAATTCAGGTCAGGATTGGGAGGGAGGTGGCCGTGGTCTTAAGTTACGAACCATCCCCGCATTTGCCTGGAGTAGGAGTGGAAAACAACGGAAAACCACTTCCAGGATGACTGAGGTGGGAAAGGAACCCACCTCTCCACAGTTTTGCCTCATGAGGCTGAGTGGTGCCCGTTCCAACCCTCAGATCAGGTTTAAATTTCTTGCCAGAGTCCTGTTAAGATATGGATCAGAAAAAACTGTTACGCCGCGGAATAGGCATGCTCGTGAAATCTTCCACCACTGCGCGTGGGCATCTGCAGCAAGTCCGGAGATCGTATGTTCGAATCACGGTGCTGACAGCGGCTATCCCGAGTGCGGTTTTTCCCCAACTTTTTTCACACTCCCTCCAGGCAAATGCCCGGGGCGCCTCTAATACAGTTACATACACTACTACAGTCAGCTCAGAATACAGGTTATCAGTCAAGTTGAACACACTCTCAACTACACGGTGCTGATGGCCAAGATGTTTCAACGACAACAGAATTGATTGACATTAGAGGAGTTGTAAATGTCATTGGACTGGTTGTATTACGACGTAACCAATTTTAAGGTGAGTGAGAAAGGGAAGCCATGTACTATATACATGTTTTTGATGCCGAAAAGACAGATGAAAGTAAATTATGATCAACTTGAAAGGTAAATTATCTAACGCAGTCAGTAGCAAATGCAGTGAGTAATTTGTGTCCTGCAGTATGCATTGCAACTTAAAGCGCAGTATATTGTAAGATGAGATATTAAATAATAGTGTGGTTCACTTCGTAAGTGTTGGCTGAGAATTGTGTCCATTGGTCATCCACACGGTTTGATTAACATTGGCCAGCAAAGAGTGCTTGCATGAATACTAGAATCAGAATCTTGTTAGCCGACTATCTTCATAATAAATATGTTTATGAGATTGTTATTGTTGTTTGATTTCTTGGGTTGGACTTTGTGGTCATTTCAGGAACTTCTACTTCGGTGTATGTAGAATTTGTCTGGCAACCTAAGTTATGTTATCGTGATTTCTGTACAAGTGTATTTGTTTGTAATTCACGTGATGATTGAGACGAAGACGGTCGGGGTCTTCCCAGTTTTAACTCTTGAGGCTGAAGGTACCCTGTTCCAACCCTCAGACTAGAATTAAATTGCTTGGCTGAGCCCGGAATGAAACCAGGATCTCAGTGGGTATTACAAAAATTGCTAATCAGTACTCCAGGTGGCCAGATGAGATTTTGTTCGAACATGTGTGCGTGACAGGAAGACAAATTCACAGATGTGGCTTTCAGAACAGGGACAACCGAGAAATCAGAAAGTCAGTTGAACAAATTTTTGGAATAAAGCCTACTCTAGGAGCTTACAGTAAATAACCGCCTGAAATGTTGTACCTTGTAAACAACCGCCTGAAATGTTGTACCTTGTCGGATAAATATAAAACAAGTTCGCTGGCATAGCTTTTGGAATTGTAACAACCAAGAAATTGAATTGGTGGCCATGCAAATTTCTTAAATTTAAATGCTCCTTCTACGAATCTATTACATCTAACCAGGCCTACCTGAAAGCTACGATAACCATGGATAACTACTTCAAGGACAGATAAGGTCGGAATCAAATCCATCTCTTCTTAGTTTTGCCACAACAAGGCAGAATGAACCACGTTCCAATCCTCAGACTGAAGTTCTAGAGGGGCCGTGGTGGCGCAGCGGTTAAGGTGTTGGCCTCTCACCAGGGTAGACCGGGTTCGGTTCCCAGGCAATGCATGTCAGATTTTCAAAGTGCAATGCCATGTCCTGTGGCTCGGATTCCACGTAAAAATGAGGTCCCGTTGCTAACGATCGCGAGATTAACAGTCACGTTAAACTACAATAGCCTATTCCTTCCTATTTCGTTGAATTTCTAGAGGCAGTATTCGAACCCAGGACCTCCGGATCTGAAATGTCAGAACGTACCGCAAGATCACAGAAAGTAGGTAACCAATAACAGTGATCTGAAGGTAGATTATAGTTTATTATCGTCCGAGCTATTGATTTTAAGATCCATTGATGAATGCTGCCCTTTGAAATCACACTCCGTATGGTTTCGGAACAATTGATGGTGAAGGAAATCATCCGTTACATGTAATTATTTCTGGATTCAGATAGTTTCCAACCAGTCTTCTATAGCTGAATACAGAGTATGTTGCATGAGTTATGCAAATCCAATGTCGGAGAATTGACGTCCTTCTCTGTTCCAGCATTATCCTATAACCATATTCCAGGTACAGTGTTCCTCATCTCTCTCCCATTAGTTACTTTCGCAGATAAGTTTATTTCTATTGTGTCACAACTCTGTCTGTAATTTAGATAGCGTAATGTGGCAGCCGAGGAACTCGCCCTGATCTCCTCCTCTCCATCTCTCTTCCGTTTCAGATCTGAGAAGAGAAACTAGTGTTATGTTAATAACTTGGATGTTCTACTGCATCTGCAATAACAGCCTGATTCCGCCACCTTCCTGGTAACTTGGAATTGCGTTTAAAAGTAAAAGCAAAAGGAAAGAATTTAAGACAGCGCGAGAGAGTGAAAGAGTAGGTGGAAAGTTGAAAGCGAAGAAGGTTATTCTTTCCCACATTATTTAGAAGTTACAGTGTTGTTATTCTTCATTTTAAGGTGAGGCGTAGGCAGAATACCTTTAAAATACGATAAATTTGCTTATATGAAAGTACATATCCTTGAGAAAATTATTCCAAAACTTTACATAGAAATTCAAACGGCAAAAGGTATTTTAAAAATTACAAACTCATGCACTGCAGTTATTCTCGGCCACTCTGTTCTCTTCTCTTTGGCAAATAAAGAGGTATTCTACGGTAATTTTATCACTCAAATTTTAGTAAGCAATTTACTGAAGCTAAGAGACTTAGTAGAATCAGTATGAAGATTTAAGTGCAACATACAGTATCTTTATTCTTACACAAAGAAAAAAGAAATCATTAAAATATTCCTTTTCATTTTCTTTATGTTATTGAGAAAAAATCAATCACAATTTCAATAAATCCCCGAAAATCAATGAAAATGTTTATCAATAAGTAACTGGACTTACGTCTCTCAACACAAATGTAAATTAGTTTTGAACAACTAGATTACAATTTTGTTTCCTGATAACGACAAAACTTGTACCGAATATGAAAGTGTAGCAAAACATAAACTTTCTAATATCTCTACAAATTATAATCCAAGAATCCATAGAAACTTCACCAGAAATATCCACATCATTTCAAACAAGTATTCCAAGTTTCAGTAGCATATGGACACAAACGTAAAAGTTACGAGCATTTGGGCCTTGTTTGTGTTTCATGCCTACCGTCTCCCCTTAAGGGTATGTGGCATCCTGGTCGCCAGCCAGGGGTACTTGTGTGTGTGTTGTATTAGTCTGACAACTCTTTGTAAATGCTGCAATAGTGTGTGTTATTCCAATTATTAAGGTCTACTGTTGGTGTAGCGACTCCAGGGCTTGAAATCGTTCGGGTATTGTCTGTAGCGAATGAGGGAAAGCCTCGCCCCGGATGGCAGCTGTCAGTGCCTTGATATAAACCAGTGATATTTTGACTTCCTGCTCTTATTTGCTGTCGTGGTACGCGACTTGACACGTACCTATGTGGTACGATTGATCATTCATATAACAAATCAAATAAAGTGCAGTTAGGACAGAAGATGTCTATTGCACCGAAATGAGCTGCTAATAACTCTAGCGCGAGTTTCACTTGTACTCTATTATAAATAACACCTGCTACCTATGCTCTAAAGTGTTTACATGCAAATGGTCCGATCAATCATGTCAAAACCCACCCTGGTATTTTAGCCTTTTTTCATTTATGAAAAAATAGGCTTATGTGATCATTTTTTGTCCGTATGTGTGCGTGTGAGTGTGTCCCAATTATAAAGTCTTAACGGTCGAAGCGATCTGAATGAAACTCAGTGAGTACATAGTACAGCCTTGTCTGACCTCAAGTGTGACTATCAAATTATAATACGTTTCACCAATCCATCATGGCGGCCGCGCGAGATATTTAACTGGCATTTTATACCTCTGCAACAGTAACGTATATCACCCTGATATTTTGTACGATGATATAAGGTACTGCTAAAAGTTTGCCTATGTGACTTTCAAAAGTCTGTGAAGTACAAAACGAGCATGGCTGCCAAGCGAATTTGAAGTATTTAAATAGATCTCTTTCGCGATTTAACCATCCGAGTGCAGTGAAACTTGCTACGGCAAATGTTTATGCAAGATATAACTAATGGCTTCTAATATATTTCAATTGTTTACATAACCTCAAGATGGTGGCCATGCGAAATTTTAAAATTACGTTTTTATATCTTTCGTTCTTATCATGTGATCAAAGGGAAAGATTGAATAATGAACCTACTCAATAATCTTCATCTAACGGTACATACCATTATGGCCTAAATACAGTATATAACAATCTAACATGGCAACCATCCAAAATATTCAGGCGGTTCTCAATACCTACGAGTCTATCACAGCAATTAAAATGAAATTTTGTATGTTGAATGAAGCTATTATCATAATTTCATCTATGGGGCTCCTAATAAACTGGTGATTAAAAAGAATAACATGGCGGCCAAACGAAGTTTAAATATGTAAATGGAAATTACTCGCGGTTTAATCCTCCGAACGCAGTAAAACGTGGTACGGTAAATGTCCATACACAATTTATTCTACTGCCATCTAATTAAATTCCATTGTCTTCGTAACCCCAAGTGCGGCTGTGCGGAATTTTAAAATTAAGTTTCTATTTCTTATGTCCTAATCATGCGATCAAAGTCGACGTTTGAATAGCCTAATGAATCTACGCACTATTCTCCGTCTAGTGATACTTACAGTAGCTCTATGGCCTACAAAAATAACAATTTAATATGGCGACCATCGAATTATTTAGACTGTTCTCGATATCTACGAATCTTTTACAGCAATTAATATAAATTGTATATGTTGATTGAAGCTATTAACATAAGTTCACCTAAGGAGCATTCAATTATCTGGAGAGAACAAAACCAATATGGCGGCAACGCGAAATTTAAGAATTTAAATGGATATTTTCGCAACTTTTCATTTGATCTCTGTGATTACTGTATTGACATGGTATATCTTCATACAATCCTTAATATATTGTCGTTTATTTTAATGGAATTATACGAGAACCTACACGTGGCGGCTGTGCAATTTAAAAAAAATGTTTTCATTCCTATTGTCCTAACCAAGCAATAGGAATGTAGGTTGGTATAATGAACTATCATTAGAACATTCATCTCCTGGCATATAGTTCTATAACCTACATATGAAACAATCCAACATGGCGTCCATACAATATATTCTACCTCTTCACAATATCTCCGAAACTATTTATGCAATTAAACTGAATTTTTGTATGGTGATAGAGGAGTATTAACTAAGTAAATATAGCCTATTTGACTGTACAAATTCTGAGAAATACAAAAACCACATGGCGGCCAAGTGATTTTAAAATATTTCAAATGATTTTCGTGGTGATCTAATCACCGAAGGGCAGTGATGCTAAGAACAGCGAATCTTTATTCAGAGCTGACAATTGAATAGAGACATAGCATGTCCAATTGTTTAAAAAATTCAAAATGGCATCAGATCGAAATTCTGAATTATTTTTTTTAAATTTCACGTTCCATATTGAAGCTATTGTGACCGTTTAGTTGATGTCAACAACCACGATGACTCAACTAACGACACATAAATCGAATAAAAAGTACCGTGAGGATCAGGTGACCTTCCAAAAAGGCTAAAGCGGCACGAGAGTCCGTAGTCCACAGGGATCGTGGTACATGGTGACGATGGTCATAGACCGCCTAAGGAAAGGTTCACCTTAAAACTAGACTGAGAAAATAAACATCCAGACTCATGTAAAACACCGTGAAAATTTATTAAAATTCACAAGCCCCTAGCCTAGTTCGGAGGGTTATAATCGGCTAGTCCGCAAATTAATAAATAAACTAAGATAAAGAACAGGTCCCCTACCTGAGAAGTTAGTGAAAAACCCTCGCGAAAGATCTAACTCACAATGATAAAGCAACAACAGCAACGCTAGGAATATGGCACGACGCAAGTCCCTAGTTCAAGTTACAAGATCAAGCTAATATCTGAATTTACATTTAACAGGGTAGCAAAACAAATCTAGGTTAGGATGGTACCATTTCGACATTTAAATTTAACATTAATTCAACTAGCTAAGTCCTATCAATTAACAAAATTTACGGCGATGACGTCCGTAAAAGAAAACAATTACATCCAAAAGCTAAGTGTACAGCCATGAAAAACAAACAATTTAATTATGCTTAATAACTATGTGCTAACAGCACACAATAAAGTAACATGTAGGGTTTAATACACTTGACATCATAAATTAATAACGAAATAGACACAGTAGTTTTATTAAAAATTCCTGCCTACACCTTGGTTTACTCTTTGTAAACCATAGTCATCTAATGTGAATAGTTACGGTGACGAATGCGCAGTTGAGACCACGTCTGACATCGCATGGCCTGAGCTCCACAAGCTACGAACTCTAGGTTCGCACATGCTTCAGGTCGCTACAAAAATGTCAACTGTCCTAGTCATTTCCTCACAAGGAAATTATCTTCAACTGCACGGCTATGTCAACAGTTCCAGAATGCAAAGAACAAAGTTAGATAGAAAGAATCGTTAGTTAGGCTTGTTTTACAACAATTATGCGTCTTATTATTAGAATGTCGGTTTATAGGTTTATCGTAGGTTTATGGCGAATAACATTGACAATAGCCTGGGCACGGAGTGTCTCCAACTGAGATCATTCTCCACCAAAAAGCCTCGACTCAACAGTCGGAATATAATCAACGAGTATAACAACTCGGACACACAATAACACGGGTTACCAGCGGCGCTAAGCTCGCGTTCAATAACTCTGGGATAGGCCTGTACAACAGTTACCTTCCTATAACATCTGGTCAACGGGATCATCCCCGGACAAAGCATACAATAACATCCTGCTATAACAGGGTAGACTTCACCATCCTATAGAAAACCTTACATAACTGTACCGGTCATACGACAATACACGCAACAGAGCGTTAAACTAACAAAAACCGATCCATAAAACAAGTGATCAAATACAAGAGTGGAAACTGGTTTCCATAAGCAAAGTAGCAATGAAAGGAGAAGCGAATACAAATTGTACTCTGTCCTCGTCTATAGTAGTTTTGTCTCACAATGAAGCAGGCGTGCTCTAGGTCACTGGGCTACATAACCAGTTTATTCAAGGCCGGCGATTTAATCAATACAAAACCTGCACTTGGCCGGTTCATAAAAAACTTTACCATATGTTACGGATCTCTACAGAGTCCGTGTATCAAACGCACGCTATAAATCTGAGTATAGTAATACACTTCCGTCTTTCTACCAAAGACGTCTAAATGAAAGTAAACTTACAATAACTGAAGCTCTTTGCTTTAAAAATGCAACTCAGTAGTTGCTAGAACATCAAATAAAAACGTGTCTCACACGACACAAGAAAAATATCATAAATGTGGCACAGATTCACACACTAGATCTGCTTAATGATACGTTGGGAACCGCGTTCGATGCTAGGCAACGAAACATTCCTTCTAGTTGTTAGGTTCAAACATGACCAAGAATAGCTTCTGAGCTTATTAAAAATGAAATATAATGCATTTACAAACTGGTAGTTACTGTCGACTACCTAAATGATACGACCGTTCTAACGACAGTCAGGGGTGTAACAAAGGATGGCTGCGAAGAATGCAGTCAATTAATAACCAAGGCATCTGATTGCCATAACTACAGTCAGCAAAGACTTGAAAATTACCCCAAGTAGGGTTGAACAAAATAGCCTCAAAATGACTACGATCAGGTTCAGCAAAAAGGTAGGCATTGACGTTCCACGACGTTCACCAAGCTGCACCAGGGCTGACCAAAATGTCTGACCCCAAAGGTGTCTCACTCTAAACTGAAATAAATGACATCTAACTAATCTAGTTACATCCCTACCTAGAAAAATGGCTGACACTGAGTGTGGTTGATTCACAAACTACATTAAAACTACTATACCACCAGAAACTAGAACAAAGAAGGGGTGTGACAAAAACTCACGAAATGGAGGAGCTCTCACTCAGCTCTCTATTCCACAACAAGGGTTGTACATAAACCTCTCTGGCTCTCTGGATCGGTATCCTCCCCATCAGGATTCCCATCTGGACTCCCCCAAAGACCAGGGTTCGATTTGTCCCTGTCGACATCTTCGTGGATATGCCTGGAAATGGCATTTTGGCTCCTTCCCTCTCGTTCATCGTTCTGGAAGTTCCACCATCACGCTGGTTCCTGTAGAAACGTCACCCCCCCCATACTGGGATGGTATTAGCCCATGTTGACTGCTTCAACCATGGTGAATAAAAGTCCAATCACGTGGGTAGCGAAATAAGTTGCGTGATTATTCATCCTCTCACTTCCAAAATTATAATGTCCGTCGTGACTATTATAGGCTTCAATTATAAAATACGACACAGCCTTAATCTTGCAGATGTGGATTAGCATGTGAGCTAATACTATTTTATAATGCTGCACGTGCTAGTGACGCTACTTTTGTATCACGCAGCATCCGTGAATTATACGACGTTTCAAAGATGAAATTTCCACTTTGGCAATTTAAATATCTCATACTATTATAATCACACTTATTCAGGATAATTGTAACACTATTACCTGTATATTTCCACTAGGCATCTGCCCTCCACATACGCGTGGGTAATATGTGATGTCACAGCAATGTTGTGCAATACACTATACTTGCCAATAATTATTTCCCAAGCTTCTTATTTAATTCACTGGACTTCATCGACAGTGAATATTAGTATTTGCTTGCTCGATGGCACCTTATAATCACTTTTATCGCTAAACAGCGGATATTCTTCTACGTCTCGTAGGACAAATGTAATTCCACGCCTACACAAGGCGGATTCTCAAGACGCAGTGCTCCGGTACTGGGTGTCTCTAGAAAGTAGGTCGTCAAAACGAAAACGTTGAGCGACTACTTACGTTCCTTTTTGCGTATCTGCAAGGGTATTACCTTACCTAAAGTAAAAATAAACATTCTCCAAAATGTTTTAATAATGCAGCATGACGAAATGGAATATTCTGAGTCTCGTAGGAAAGATAAAAATAATTAATAAGACCTCAGATAATAATTAGCAGTTTACACCAAAGTCAAAAGTGCGATTCACCGCTACTTCAAAGTATCGCGTGATCTCTCAGCTTCACGTGGCTTCCTGGGTGTGTTCAAAAGTACAACATCCCCTCATAAATGCTCTGTCATAAAAAAATATCACATGAACCATAGCTTAGCGGGTTCATCTGCCTCTCTGTCGTTTCAAATAAAATGTTGGGATAACATTTTTATTTGCTTTGAAATTCATTCAAGAGTGATATTTTTTTAGATTGGCTGCATTAAAGGTTCCAATGCGTTCTCCTGTCCTAATGTCTTCTATCACATAACTTCCATTGTTTAAAGGCTGTCGGATACGACTAGGGCCATAATACAAGGATAGAAATTTCCCATATATGCGGTCTATAGGACTAGAAATTCCGGGTCTCCTTATAAGGATAAGGTCTCCTTCTACTAGTGGTTCTCTAAACCTCTGGCGTCTAGTTCTTCTCAAGCGCTTGGCAGCTTGTCTGTCCATAGTCTCTCTCGCAGCTAAAAGTCTGCTGGCATGTGATGGTTGTAAACAAGGTGGATTTACAATCACACGATCCCATATTCTCAGCGGCATCTGGTTCAAATGCAAGACCATAGGTATTTGACCAGTGCTTTCATGTACTGTTGAATTAATACATTTTGCCATAATAACAAGGACTTCAGTCCATCGCCAGTGTTCTTCTTGACAATATAATCGACACTTGTCAAACTTGACCTTAAAATTTGCCTGTCGGAGATTCTCAAAAACAAGGCACAATGTCTTTAAATGCTCTTCTTCTGTTCCCGAAGCTATGATTATGTCATCCACATAACATATTACTTTCTGCTTCACTTCATGAGTCAGCTTGGCATCAAGTGCTCTGATTAATGCGGCTCCGGCATTTTTCAATCCAAATGGTAGTTTTTGGAATACATAAGTAGTCTGATCAAACAAGAATCCAGTATATTTCTGAGTATGCTCAGATAATCTGATATGGTAATAAGACTGAACCAAGTCTAATGATGAAAATATCCTTTTTCCTTTGAACTTCCTGAGAATGTCCCTAATCTTGGGCGGTCTGTCGTGCTCAGGAGCTAGGCGTTCATTCAAGGCTCTGGCATCAAGACAAAGTCTCAAGCTTCCATCTACCTTAACCACAGGTATTATGGGATTCAAGAAAGGAGTCGGTGATTTCTTGATTGTACCTGCTGCTTCCATCTCATGGATCTTCTTAGCGGCTTCTTCGAGATGTTTCTCGGCAATCGGATAGATCCTTTTCTGGAATGGGGAATCGTCCAGTAATACAAGATCATACTCGTAGTCTAATATCTCACCAGGTGTGGTGTCGAATATATCTCGGTATTCGTTCAGTATTGCCTCAAGATCCTCATGTGTGGGTGCTGATAACGATTCTGCCTCTTCGTCGGCATCTAGTGTCGCCTCAATTTCCTTGCCCTTTAATGCTTCGACTACGTCTACTTCGGATAGGAATTCCGGTTCTTCTTCTATTAGGCTCATCTGAATGGGTTCGTTCGGCTTGAACTCTACCGTATTCCGTCCCATGTCAATGATTCCATCATATTTTCTAATGAAGTCTGCGCCTAAAATGGCATCATGATGCAGGCCCTTCATTACGAGAAATTCGTGCAAGTACACGTGGCTCGAAATCTTCACAGTACACAAAATCTGGATTTTGCACGTTACAACGCGGTCAGGTATGACACCTCTGACTCTTATAGCTGAAATGGGCAACTCCGTCACCTCAGAGTTTGCTCTAAGTCTGGCATGGCAATCGGCGGAAATTACACTAATCATCGCTCCAGTGTCGATGAGTGTGACTACACTGACTTCATTCAAGGTGGCTACAATCTTGGGTAGACGTGTTAATTCATAATTGTGGTTCGTCGTTCGTCGTTCGTCCAACAAGTCTTCTTGGATCGGCTCCCAGAGTAATATAGAGGCAGTTACTCGGTGCTCAACCAAACAAGAATCTATTGATTTTTCGGAGTTTTTTTTTCTGTCATGGCGAGAAGTACTGGGCTGGTTCTGCTCCGTCTCCTGCGCCGAATGTCTATTTTCCCTCGAAGTAGGGTTCCGTTCTCCCTCTTCTTGGATCTGCAATTCTCTCAATTGTTGGAGGTACTCACGGCTCTCCCGCGCTCTTCCTTTCCAATCCCTGTCTGGCTGGTATCTAGGGTCTCGATTTCTGTCGTAACCCCCACTATATCGATAGTCTCTACGGATACGTCCGTGTTGCTGATTTCTTCCTTCATTCCCTCGGCGGTTGTTTTCATGACGTCGGTTGTCGTCCGTCCTTCGGTCGAATCGCCGGTCCCAATGACTTCGCCGGTCATCATGTTGATTTCGAGTATACGGAGTGTTGTTCCATTCTCTCCTGTTATAACTGTAATTGTTATCACGTCGCCCAGAATCCTCTGTGGTTTGTGTTTGTTGTGGCGTCTGGCTCACTTTATCAACAGTCGTCAGATTCATATGTCTATCCTCGCGTCTATCAGCCTTCTGCTGACGGTGTGTAGGAAACTGTTCTGTGTTAGCGTCCAACCTTCGCAGTATCTGGTCACACTGCTGGAAAGTGGATGCCCCTGCAGCGATTAACACACGTTGTACATCCGCAGGGTACTGCCAAACAATTGTGTTCACCAAATCTTGTTCGGACAATGGAGGCTGAAGACAACGGAGCTTCGCGAGCTGTATCGCGAAGTAATTCGCATAACGAGTAGGTGTATTGGAACTGTACCTTCGAGTGTACATCTCAGCTCGGATGCTCTGCTGGATGTCGCTCGACCAATATGTTCTTAATAACGCTTCCTTAAAATCTTGGTAGCCTGTGAATGAGTATCGGAATGCTCTGAACCAGGTACCGGCTTGTCCCTCAAGCAGTCGCTCTATAACTCTTAGTTCCCTCTCTGGAGTTACCATAGTATCACGTAAGTAGCTTTCGACATTTGCTAGGAATTCCACTGGAGTAACACCGCTCCCAGTTCCCGAGAAGCGAGCTGGTTGCTCCTCTCTTGAACGAATTATGGTGACATTTCCCTGCGTATTCGCGGGTCTGGAAGTATTTTGCATGTATCTCTGCGTAGGAGTGTTAGTCTCATGACTAATTCGATTAGATGCTGGTTGAAACGGGTGAGCGTTAAAGTTCAAGGTCTGACCTTGCGCTAAATTAGTGAATTGTGACGGTTGCGATTCCATAGGCGCGCTGGGTTGGAAATGGGTAGGCATCATTCCTCCTGATTGAGATATAGGCGTTTCCTGAGATTCTCCCATCTGTGAGTGTACGTGTCTCTCACTTGGAGTCGTCTCGAGTCTGTCCAGGCGTCTTTCTATTACTTCAAGACCTGGGATGGTTCTGGCTGCGACTTTGTTGCCTAAGTCGTTCAATTGCAGCTCGATCCTGTCAACCTTTCCCTTGAGGTTTGTGTCTACCTCGCGTATGGCCGTCCTAAGGTTATAACTGAGGTCTAACCTCTCGGTTACCGCGACTTCCTCAAATCTCTTTTGTAAGGAATCGATATCTCCTTCAACTCTGGACATATTCTCTTGGATTTTACCCACATCGTCTCTAACCTCGGCTACCTTAGCCTCGACTGTAGCTTCGTGTTCGTTGAGGTCACCTCTCAATAACATGAGGTCAATTTTGTGTTCCTCATGATGAACATCAACTGTCTCACGTAGACTGGCTACGGTTTCCGTCAATTCAGAAATGTTTCTCCTGTTCGTGCTAAGTTCCTCTTTAATCTCCATCATGCCATCAACGATAGTCTTCACGTTGTTATTAACGGCATTGGCAGCTCCTCTCATCAAGATTAAACCAACGTTCATGGTTGCCATGTCCTTCTTCACATTTCCGATAAATCCCTCGACGTGATCTAGTCGAGTTCCGAATTCTTCCCTGGTATGTTCCAGATCTGCTCTCATGTCTATCTGGACTTTATTCAAGGTTGTCTGAATTTGAGCTGTGTGCTCCTCCAATCGGTTTTGCACCTCCTCCCTAGCTCTATTCATCTGGTCGGTTAAGCAATCTACGCGCTGGTTAGCCTCCTGATGGTGTCGTATGACATCAACCCTAACAGCTGCTAAACCTGTCGTCAGATCATTTCTCGCTTCGATCCTATATGTGTCCATGTCTGCCCTGACTTGAGTTAAATCAGTCCTAACATTATTTACAGAGTGAGTGTTAATTTCTAAGTCCTGTCTTACATTGTTTATAGACTGAGTGTTAATCTCTAAGTCCTGTCTAACCTTGTTCATAGACTGAGTGTTAATCTCTAAGTCCTGTCTTACATTGTTTATTTCCTGTCTAACCTGGTCCACATGACCACTGACAGTATTTACAGCCTGAGTATTCTGTTGAAGATTGGCATTCACACCTGCCATCATCTCTCCAATCACACGACGAATAGTTTCCTCATCCATAGATAAGAAATATATGAGAAAGTGAGGGATCAATTTCTACTGGAACTTACAGCTATGATTAGTTACTTGGTGGTATAAAGCTTGCTTCATTTATATAAATATCACGAGTACAGCTGGAGTATGCAAACTAAGTGCTTCTACATTTACAAAGACAACGGTGAGCAAAGCAAAGTATTACATTTACTTAGGATGAGGCATCATCAAAGAAAATCCTATCCTTCATTTATTCAACACTAAAGCCTCACCCCATGGACTTCTATCAAACATGAATGCCATGCGGTCAATTGATCTGCAGTACGACTTTCTAAGTTCGTCCCAGTCCTGTCAATTTACCATTAATCAACATTAGGATCCTCAAAAAAAAATAACATGGTACTGAGGGTCACCACGTTAACGTCGGCACATGAGTTGGGCGCCATTTTATGTGACCCAAGTCCGCCCACAACGTTGTGCGCCATTTTATGTGACCGTTTAGTTGATGTCAACAACCACGATGACTCAACTAACGACACATAAATCGAATAAAAAGTACCGTGAGGATCAGGTGACCTTCCAAAAAGGCTAAAGCGGCACGAGAGTCCGTAGTCCACAGGGATCGTGGTACATGGTGACGATGGTCATAGACCGCCTAAGGAAAGGTTCACCTTAAAACTAGACTGAGAAAATAAACATCCAGACTCATGTAAAACACCGTGAAAATTTATTAAAATTCACAAGCCCCTAGCCTAGTTCGGAGGGTTATAATCGGCTAGTCCGCAAATTAATAAATAAACTAAGATAAAGAACAGGTCCCCTACCTGAGAAGTTACTGAAAAACCCTCGCGAAAGATCTAACTCACAATGATAAAGCAACAACAGCAACGCTAGGAATATGGCACGACGCAAGTCCCTAGTTCAAGTTACAAGATCAAGCTAATATCTGAATTTACATTTAACAGGGTAGCAAAACAAATCTAGGTTCGGATGGTACCATTTCGACATTTAAATTTAACATTAATTCAACTAGCTAAGTCCTATCAATTAACAAAATTTACGGCGATGACGTCCGTAAAAGAAAACAATTACATCCAAAAGCTAAGTGTACAGCCATGAAAAACAAACAATTTAATTATGCTTAATAACTATGTGCTAACAGCACACAATAAAGTAACATGTAGGGTTTAATACACTTGACATCATAAATTAATAACGAAATAGACACAGTAGTTTTATTAAAAATTCCTGCCTACACCTTGGTTTACTCTTTGTAAACCATAGTCATCTAATGTGAATAGTTACGGTGACGAATGCGCAGTTGAGACCACGTCTGACATCGCATGGCCTGAGCTCCACAAGCTACGAACTCTAGGTTCGCACATGCTTCAGGTCGCTACAAAAATGTCAACTGTCCTAGTCATTTCCTCACAAGGAAATTATCTTCAACTGCACGGCTATGTCAACAGTTCCAGAATGCAAAGAACAAAGTTAGATAGAAAGAATCGTTAGTTAGGCTTGTTTTACAACAATTATGCGTCTTATTATTAGAATGTCGGTTTATAGGTTTATCGTAGGTTTATGGCGAATAACATTGACAATAGCCAGGGCACGGAGTGTCTCCAACTGAGATCATTCTCCACCAAAAAGCCTCGACTCAACAGTCGGAATATAATCAACGAGTATAACAACTCGGACACACAATAACACGGGTTACCAGCGGCGCTAAGCTCGCGTTCAATAACTCTGGGATAGGCCTGTACAACAGTTACCTTCCTATAACATCTGGTCAACGGGATCATCCCCGGACAAAGCATACAATAACATCCTGCTATAACAGGGTAGACTTCACCATCCTATAGAAAACCTTACATAACTGTACCGGTCATACGACAATACACGCAACAGAGCGTTAAACTAACAAAAACCGATCCATAAAACAAGTGATCAAATACAAGAGTGGAAACTGGTTTCCATAAGCAAAGTAGCAATGAAAGGAGAAGCGAATACAAATTGTACTCTGTCCTCGTCTATAGTAGTTTTGTCTCACAATGAAGCAGGCGTGCTCTAGGTCACTGGGCTACATAACCAGTTTATTCAAGGCCGGCGATTTAATCAATACAAAACCTGCACTTGGCCGGTTCATAAAAAACTTTACCATATGTTACGGATCTCTACAGAGTCCGTGTATCAAACGCACGCTATAAATCTGAGTATAGTAATACACTTCCGTCTTTCTACCAAAGACGTCTAAATGAAAGTAAACTTACAATAACTGAAGCTCTTTGCTTTAAAAATGCAACTCAGTAGTTGCTAGAACATCAAATAAAAACGTGTCTCACACGACACAAGAAAAATATCATAAATGTGGCACAGATTCACACACTAGATCTGCTTAATGATACGTTGGGAACCGCGTTCGATGCTAGGCAACGAAACATTCCTTCTAGTTGTTAGGTTCAAACATGACCAAGAATAGCTTCTGAGCTTATTAAAAATGAAATATAATGCATTTACAAACTGGTAGTTACTGTCGACTACCTAAATGATACGACCGTTCTAACGACAGTCAGGGGTGTAACAAAGGATGGCTGCGAAGAATGCAGTCAATTAATAACCAAGGCATCTGATTGCCATAACTACAGTCAGCAAAGACTTGAAAATTACCCCAAGTAGGGTTGAACAAAATAGCCTCAAAATGACTACGATCAGGTTCAGCAAAAAGGTAGGCATTGACGTTCCACGACGTTCACCAAGCTGCACCAGGGCTGACCAAAATGTCTGACCCCAAAGGTGTCTCACTCTAAACTGAAATAAATGACATCTAACTAATCTAGTTACATCCCTACCTAGAAAAATGGCTGACACTGAGTGTGGTTGATTCACAAACTACATTAAAACTACTATACCACCAGAAACTAGAACAAAGAAGGGGTGTGACAAAAACTCACGAAATGGAGGAGCTCTCACTCAGCTCTCTATTCCACAACAAGGGTTGTACATAAACCTCTCTGGCTCTCTGGATCGGTATCCTCCCCATCAGGATTCCCATCTGGACTCCCCCAAAGACCAGGGTTCGATTTGTCCCTGTCGACATCTTCGTGGATATGCCTGGAAATGGCATTTTGGCTCCTTCCCTCTCGTTCATCGTTCTGGAAGTTCCACCATCACGCTGGTTCCTGTAGAAACGTCACCCCCCCCATACTGGGATGGTATTAGCCCATGTTGACTGCTTCAACCATGGTGAATAAAAGTCCAATCACGTGGGTAGCGAAATAAGTTGCGTGATTATTCATCCTCTCACTTCCAAAATTATAATGTCCGTCGTGACTATTATAGGCTTCAATTATAAAATACGACACAGCCTTAATCTTGCAGATGTGGATTAGCATGTGAGCTAATACTATTTTATAATGCTGCACGTGCTAGTGACGCTACTTTTGTATCACGCAGCATCCGTGAATTATACGACGTTTCAAAGATGAAATTTCCACTTTGGCAATTTAAATATCTCATACTATTATAATCACACTTATTCAGGATAATTGTAACACTATTACCTGTATATTTCCACTAGGCATCTGCCCTCCACATACGCGTGGGTAATATGTGATGTCACAGCAATGTTGTGCAATACACTATACTTGCCAATAATTATTTCCCAAGCTTCTTATTTAATTCACTGGACTTCATCGACAGTGAATATTAGTATTTGCTTGCTCGATGGCACCTTATAATCACTTTTATCGCTAAACAGCGGATATTCTTCTACGTCTCGTAGGACAAATGTAATTCCACGCCTACACAAGGCGGATTCTCAAGACGCAGTGCTCCGGTACTGGGTGTCTCTAGAAAGTAGGTCGTCAAAACGAAAACGTTGAGCGACTACTTACGTTCCTTTTTGCGTATCTGCAAGGGTATTACCTTACCTAAAGTAAAAATAAACATTCTCCAAAATGTTTTAATAATGCAGCATGACGAAATGGAATATTCTGAGTCTCGTAGGAAAGATAAAAATAATTAATAAGACCTCAGATACTAATTAGCAGTTTACACCAAAGTCAAAAGTGCGATTCACCGCTACTTCAAAGTATCGCGTGATCTCTCAGCTTCACGTGGCTTCCTGGGTGTGTTCAAAAGTACAACATCCCCTCATAAATGCTCTGTCATAAAAAAATATCACATGAACCATAGCTTAGCGGGTTCACTATTGTATAGAGGATTCGTATGTTGGGCAATTAAAATAATCAATCTAATGTCACTGAATTCTTTAGATTTCTTTTCGTGAATCATAGGAAAAAATGACTAAAGTTAAATCAAACTCCCGTGATGTGTTACAGAAAGACAAAATAGACTAATAATAATGTTATTGCTTTTACGTCCCTTTTAACAACTGCGACTTTAAGAGATGCCGGGATGGCAGAATTTTGCCCTGAAGCCGTTAAATCGACTGACACGGCAACCTTGCATTTGCGCACTCTCAAATGCCAACTGGCAACGCCAGGTTTCGATCCTGCAACCTTGGGAACACCAGACGAGAACGTTACTGCTGGGCCACGCAGCCAGCCGTTACAGAAATATGCCTTCTCGCGGGAGGAGTCTTATTCACTGATACTGAAAGTTATATATTCTAGCACATACTTTCGCACTGCAACGGTTTGGTGGAGACATAGGTCGTGTATCAAAAGCTATTTAGTATACATCACATGGAAAATCCTGTTAAGAGCCGAGGGAATTTTTAATGGAAAAGAGGAGTAGGATATAAGAAAATAGGCTATTTAGTTCTTCACGGAACTTCTTGTTATTACTCCAAGAGTTCGTTAAGCGAAATGCACTGTCAGCATTTAAGCTGTGAACACGTACTCCACGTACGTTTGAACAAGATGTCCCTTTAATTAAGAACACAGTGACTACAGACTAATGCGAGGGAAAAATAATAGTGTTCGGTATCGTTTGCGTGTTATGCTTGCAGTGCATTAGTACCATACGGGATGTAAGCAGAGAAATATCGACCTTCCTGACAATACGCGATAGTTGGGCTGCATAAAACAATATTATTAAAGGCAGCTGATTCACGCGGTATATTTTATGAACAATAAGAAAATTACAGTGGCTCCGTGGCTTAGGCGGCAGCACGCCGGCCTCTCACCGCTGAGTCCGTGGTTCAAATCCCGGTCACTCCATGTGAGATCTGTGCTGGACAAAACGGAGGCTGACAGGTTTTTCTCCGGGTACTCCGGTTTTCCCTGTCAAAATTTCATTCCAGCAACACTCTCCACTATCATTTCATTTCATCTGTCATTCATTTAATCATTGCCCCAGAGGAGTGCGTCAGGGCTCGGCAGCCGGCACAGTTCACATCCTCGCCGCTAGATGGGGGCTTCATTCATTCCATTCCTGACCCGGTCGGAGAATGGAAGCAGGCTGTGGATTTTCATTTTTCAAGAAAATTACACTACAGGAAAAATTGCATGTATTAGTTATGATCGCTATTATATTCACTAACTATAACAAATAAATTGATCTAGAGTGTTATTTACTTATCATTCATATATTAAACATATATTGAACCCCACCCAATCTTTGGACAAATTTGTATTGACCGACTGAAGCAATAGTATGATAACGAGTCTGAAGATGCTCGTTTAAGGATCTAAAATATAGCGTCCCCTCCCCCCTCCCTAGTGTAATCAGTGCAGTAAGCCAATCACATGTAATTTCTTTTACGTAAAGTTTTATATTTCTCACCTAACTTAAATGGGCACAAGTCCGTGTTAAATGACTGAGGAATTATTTGTTCAGTTGTTAGTGGCAACTCTAAAATATGGCTTCAGAGATTAAAAAGACTGATAGTCAGTCTGAAAGACTAGACTTTATATCATTTTAAATGCTACAAATGCTACAAATGCTGCCTGAACTCAAAGCCCGTTAGCAAGTGCAAACCAAGGTCAAAGGAGGTAGCTGGCTGGATGACGTCGAGCTCACCGGAGCGCGCGGGGAAAGGAGGAAGCTCAAGTAGTACTATGACGTCACACACCTCAGTGCATTCTCGGTACATTTCGTACTGTCACCGTAACGTAACGCCAGACACCAGCGTAACGGCGAAGCCAACAAGATCATTTAAAATGATAAAAAGCGAGGAAACGGATATTTTTTGTTTCAGAATACAGTTTGCGATTAATTCAAAAACATGCTATTGAAACCACTTTGTGTATGCTTTACAACAAGAAGGTTATCAACACCGTGTAAGTTTGACCAGGAAAACTTACTAACTCAATCTTTCCGATTGGGACGAAACCTGGTGAGTGTAATCAGTTCAGATTCAGGTTACGAGATGCTCCTATTCACATTTAACGCTGATACGAAGCGCAAAACAATCTACCTTTAATTATTTTATTAATGCAGCCATTGGTCATTTATTGTATTTTCAGGATGGGTCAGGGAAGGGATTTTGGAAGAAAATCAGCCGTGCACCTATTGAAATGATCCGTTCCGTGGTGAAAATGGGAAACTAGGAAAACCATTTTTAGGATGGCCTTGGTGGGGTTCGAAACCACACCGGTAAAATCTATCTTTTGAATGCTGGAGCAAATTAGCCGCTTCCCCACTCCCACCAGCTGATAGTATCTCCAGTGCTGTAATGAGGGGCAGGAGCAGAGGACAACGGAGCGATGTTGTTCCGGCGTGTGGCAGCCTCTGCTCCCTCACAGTGATAGGAAATGAAATTTAATAACTAATCCCTCAAGAGAATAAATATTGGAATAATTCTCAAACAGATAATAATAATATTATTGGTTTACGTCCCATTGATCTACTGCGGCTTTTAGAGACGTTAGAGTGCCAGAATTTTGTCCCCGATGGAGATCTGTTATGTGCCAGTAATTCTACAGACACGGCTCCCTCACATTTGTGCACCCTCAAATGCCAACTGACTGCGCTAGGATTCGATGTGGCAACCATGGGTACAGGAGGCGAGAACGTTACCACTGCACCACGCAGCCAGTCAATTCTCAAACAATATGCACTCTCACTCATTATAGACCTTGGGCCATATAGGTTAAGTATTCATTCCATCCATTAGCTTTCATCTGAATAGTTTCAAAAGCGTAACAGTTTCCAATATTGCAGTTTTGACTTATTCACTTTGCAAATTCTCCTGGACTCATTATAGCAATTATTTTTCAAATAGAAATGTGAGGAACAATAATATTTCTCACATAGGGTGTATGTTACGCAGCATGCTGATTTACATTTGGAATTCAAAGTCTTACCAGCATCTGCCAATTTATCAAACAGATGTTTCGCCACCTAAATCTGCAGTCTGAAGTCACCCTTCCCAGCCATTCACAAACACTTTGGCGTTTGAATTAAGAATATTGGAATACGTGTGACTATCTTGGTACTGATAACAATCTATAGGCTATTTTTGTAACCTTCTGCTCCACTATCGTGACTTATTTAAACCTTTTTTTGCTCCACTGTCGAGAAATTTAGACCTTCTTCTCATCGATCAAGATTTGTTGTAACCTTCTGCTCCACTATCGAGAATTATTGTAAATTTCTGCTCCACTATCGAGACTTATTTTAACTTTCTGCTCCACTATCGTGACTTAATGTAACCTTCTGCTCCACTATCTAGACCTATTCTAACCTTCTGCTCTACTATCGAGACTTATTTTAACTTTCTGCTCCACTATCGTGACTTAATGTAACCTTCTGCTCCACTATCAAGACCTATTTTAACCTTCTGCTCCACTATCGAGGCTTATTTTAACTTTCTGCTCCACTATCGTGACTTAATTTAACCTTCTGCTCCACTATCGAGACTTAATGTAACCTTCTGCTCCACTATCAAGATCTATTGTTACATTCTGCTCCACTATCAAGACCTATTTTATCCTTCTGCTCCATTATTGAGACTTATTTTAACTTTCTGCTCCACTATCAAGACCTATTTTAACCTTCTGCTCCACTATCGAGACTTATTTTAACTTTCTGCTCCACTATCGTGACTTAATTTAACCTTCTGCTCCACTATCGAGACTTAATGTAACCTTCTGCTCCACTATCAAGACCTATTGTAACCTTCTGCTCCACTATCAAGACCTATTTTATCCTTCTGCTCCATTATCGTGACTTAATGTAACCTTCTGCTCCACTATCAAGACCTATTTTATCCTTCTGCTCCACTATCGTGACTTAATGTAACCTTCTGCTCCACTATCAAGACCTATTTTAACCTTCTGCTCCACTATCGAGACTTATTTTAACTTTCTGCTCCACTATCGTGACTTAATGTAACCTTCTGCTCCACTATCGTGACTTAATGTAACCTTCTGCTCCACTATCGAGACTTATTTTAACTTTCTGCTCCACTATCGTGACTTAATGTAATCTTCTGCTCCACTATCAAGACCTATTGTAACCTTCTGCTCCACTATCAAGACCTATTGTAACCTTCTGCTCCACTATCAAGACCTATTGTAACCTTCTGCTCCACTATCAAGACCTATTTTAACCTTCTGCTCCACTATCAAGACCTATTTTAACCTTCTGCTCCACTATCGAGACTTTCTGCTCCACTATCGAGATTTATTGTAACCTTCTGCTCATCGATCAAGATTTGTTTTAACTTTCTGCTCCACTATCATTCTTATCAACTTCGAACAAGATATGTTGGTGCTAAAACCAATGTTAAAATTCCTACTCATTTGACAGTAATTCGGTTTTCCTCTAAGAAATAGTTCACAATTTAATTGCAGTGCAGTAATAATGGTCTGAAATAAGAAGAAACGGTATTCAGTTTTGTACAAAGAGATTGGAGCACTTATAAGTATCGAAATATTGCACAGGACACATTGTATGTGCAAATTCATGACGGGCTTAAGTAGCATTCTTCATTTTTGGCAATTCTATAAAGTGAAGCTAAATTGTTATGAACAATTTACTTCATAATAAATTCCGGAATATATAATTCTAACTGATTCTAGGTAGTCAAGTTCTCAACTTGGACTTTACCTATGTATAGACTGCTGTAGGTATTTACCTTCTAATGTGATATATATTTAATGCATTAGATATAGTTATTTCGTGTTCCCTGAAAGTAGCAAATGTAGAGGGAGCGTATCGAGCACGTTTCACTGACCTGGACGCCTTTGCCATTATGGTGTGGGAGGACTAATTTATTTATGTGTTTTAATTGTGAGCCAGGAGAGAGATCGATTACGGGCTGTTACCTTCCCTGGAAGCGCGAGATGTGTAGCTTCATACGTAAACTTCTAAATGAACTTTGTAGAGCAAAACTGTAACTGATTTCTGAGAGAAAATATATGCTAATTGATTTGAATCTCCTACTACGTTAAATAACGAAACAATTTGTTGTATTATTACTTTGTCCAGGTTTCCAATGTTAACCTACCAACGTCACGCGTGTGAATGCACAACACATAGATCAATGGGATTATTGTCGCATATGATGCGATTCTGTAAAGAAAAGATGGGAATAAAATACAAAGAAAACAGCAACAACATTTTTGCCATTAATCTAAAAGAATGAATGTGCGTTTCGCTATCAGCAGTGCTCTGATTTTCAATATACTGGGTGTCTCCGCTAAGGGTTGAAAACCACTACACCTCCGTTTATTCTGAATATATTTTCAATTGAGTTCTTTTAATGTGTGTGTAGAGACAGCCAAAATAAACACTGGTCGTCGACTACTTTTCCAAACAACCTAGCTAAACACGGAACCTATTTTATTATACAAATAGAAACCAATTAAAGTATGATATTATTCGGCCATTCAGAATGTTGTTGTTGCTTATTATAGGGGCTGCAACATTGTGGTCATATAGTCCCGTGTATTTTAGGTGTGTATGGATTTTGTGTAATAACCTGTGTTATTGTGATTGCTGTTCTAGTGTGTGTATTTATAAATTGGGGAAAGGTTTGGGAAGGAGGTGGCCATGGCCTTAACTTAGGAACCATCCCAGCATTTGCCTGGACTGGAAGTGGGGAATCCATGGAAATCCACCTCCAGAATGGCTGAGGTAGGAATCGAACCCTCCTCCTCTCTTTTTTGTCTCATGTGGCCTAGTGTACTCCGGTACAGCCCTCAGACCGGAATTCCAATTCCTTGGCAGAGCCGGGGATCGAACCCAGACCTCTGAGGCGACAGCCAAGAATGCTAGCCCTACACCTCGATGTGGTTGACCATTCAACAGAGCGGTATAAGATTAGCCGATTGTGATATCAATTCAAGGATAATTATAATCGTCAATATTTATTGACGATGACCGTGTATCAAGAGAATTTTTATTTCAAATATCCTTGAGTCGATATTACAATAGACTGACATGACATCAACGTGTTGATTGGTGAAATAAAATAATGCTTTAACCCCGATTGCGTTTTTACTGGTAAACTGAAGGATTTTGTGTATTTAAATTGAACGTTGCGTAGCGTAGCCGATGGACAGTGGTTGACTCTGCCTATACATTGAAATGACTCAATTGAAATCGTATTAAACATACCGTTCAAAAAATACCAAACAACTCTTGGGAAATATACCTGACGCAGTTCACTGCAGCGAATTGAAGGCCTTTACATCCATTATCGCCGTCCTTGTGTGAATATGTAGTTATCACGTGTATGTAAAGGATATATTTGGAACACTCTTATAGAATGATGCAGTGAGAAGAGATTTGTCGTTTGCGAAAAAAAATATCACCACAGAATTGCAACGTGTTTCATGAATGGATATGAATCGAAATGCAATGTTTTCCAGTCTATAAATAAGAATTATACCCGATTGTAAAAGGTGTTTCCCAAATCCTAAAAAACATTTACATTGACCAGTTTCGATTTTCAGGCGATCATTATCAGATCCTTTACACTTAGGCTATTAAATCTACGTATACAAGTAAGGGTGATAGTACCTAAAAATATATAGCCTACTGTATATAGTTGCAGTAGTAGTCAAACCAGCGCAACTAGTCACGAATTGTTTTTATATGTGATTTTTTGTTAAGATACTGAAAGTGATGATTGGCCTTCAAGTCTGCTAGCTTAGTGTGATTATGTGATCATTATTAAATTGTCAGGTTAAATTGTATTGTGAACTTAGTTACTCCTCTCGTCACTGCCTGCACTGAACTGGAAGGAATTTTCTGTGTGTACTCTTTATCTCTTAACCGTCTGTTTGTGTTCATCGAGCAATGTAACATATGTGTGTTCCCTAGTCTAGAACATCCTAACCCTGACCGACCCAATCTAGTTGTAGTCATTTATATCGTATCCGACGAAATTCATACTTGTTCTTATTCTATCTGTCTACTTTATAGTTATAGGATACCTGAAAATGGTTAGTTTGATGCCTTTAGCTTACATATTTTAATTAATAAAATTATGAACACAATGAAAGTAATTACAGCCTGAATATTGCAGAAGTACATTAATTAATTTTTCGTTACCACTGTGGACAAAATTTCTCATGTTTTGGGGTAAATTTACAGTAAACACATAAAATAGTTATAAAACAATCACTTGGAACAAATATCACTAACAGTTTCCCTCAGTGAGGGAGACACATATGAGACACAATCACACGCCATGCCCCGGAGACTCTGGCAGAATTGCGACTTGGACCCGGGACTTCGATTTCAACTTCGGTGTCGCTTTCATACTCTGCAATGAATTCACTTTCGTGTTCACTATCCTCAAAAATATTGTCAGATTTGAAATCTGAGTCAACCACCGATATCCTGCTCACTGTCGCTATTTTCTGATAATAATTTCCTGATATTGCAATCAGACAGTCCTATCTTGGAATAAGCCATTTCACACACTGTTTCTAACACTAAGGACGTTCATCTCACCTCGTCAATTACCTGTTAAGAACTGCATGAGAAGCAGGGTGTTATTACACACCAGGAAAAGACAAGTGTGAATACCACACTGGGGTCTCTATGACCCTGGCCTATATTTATTCCTGTCTCAAGAATGTTCTTGTACGCTGACAAATTTGAATGTCGCTAGCAGAGAGTTGTGACCTATTATCCTAATTAACAAACATGTCTTAGTAGCGTAATGTTTCACATACAAAAATTATTCAATAGTTTGTTTTACACAGGGTCACTCAGACCCCAGTGTGGTGTATGATGCTGTATTCTTGACATCTTCCACTATTATAGGCCAGTTTTTTATTCTCGCCACGCGTAAGCTTATCAGCCCTCTATAAGTGCACCCGTCAATTGACATGTCCTGGAACCTTTAATACCACCGTTAATGCTTGCCTTGGTTTATTGAGGGTACGGTACAAAGTACTTACGGATCCAATAACATGTGCCCCTTGTTGTTCCCTGCTGCAACGTTGTGTTGTTTCTCGTTTCCAATGGGGCTGTTTTCTAGTAGTGTAGAGAGGGGTGAATTCTCCATGAATGTGTGTTCGCTTAAATTATTTAGGGTTGTTTACTTTATCTTAGCGTTTCTCGATTGCTTCCTTTATGTCAAGGGATCTTCCTTAGGGTTGGTGATATTGATTTTTAAGTTGGTTTCAATGTTAGGGAAACTGTGTCTCGCGCCGAACATAATGTCTATTGTGTCCCACAATTTATCGCATTTCTGTGCTCATTGTAACGCGTGTCCATTCTTCTACCTCTTTGGTCAATTCAATTTGCTTCACACCCTGTGTCTTGACACGTTATTGAATATACCCCTGACTTTGATAACGGGTCTTGTTGGTTTAAGTTTATGTTCTGCAGATGCTTTCCGGTTGTGTTGTTTGTTGTGAATGCTATTTTCATGTCTTTTTTCTTGGATAAATTGATGATCTTGAATGTATTCGCGTTTACGTAATTAACCCTGGCGAATTTGTTTTCATCATTGTCGGGCTTACGAGTTGTTTTATTTCTTTGCCTGGCTACAATTTGATCTATTTTTCTGGATGGAAGATTGTTTTCTTTAGCCATTCGTTTTATTATTCTGATTTCATTGTTACAGTTATATTTAGACACGGGTACATTTAATGCCCTGTGTGCCATTGTTTTGAAGCTGCAGGAGCTGGGTTGGTTTGACGGATTGTCAATTGCATGCGATGTTTGTGTAGGTTTTCAAAAGATTGAGTATGATGGCCCATTTCCTATTCGTTCGATGGTTATATCGAGATAATTTATTTTCCGATCGGTTTCGAGTTCCTTAGTAGGCTACATTTAATGGAGTGGTTTAGAATAATGATTGCTTGGAGTATTGTTTCTTCACTTGTTAATTCAGTGTCGTTGACACATATTACATCATCCACGTATCTTTTCCACTGTGCCTTTGTCGAGTTATTTTCTAAGAACTCATTCTCCAATGTGTTCATGAAAATGTCGGCTGTTAGCCTTTATTTGGAGATATGTGCCCCTTAAGCCTTCACATACCTAATTATCACCTACTTTTCAACCAATCTGATACATTTTTCAAGCAGAGAGCTTACTTTTAGAGGTATGTGCTCCAAAACCTTGACATAACTATTTGTCTCACCTTTTACAACCAATCTGATAAAATGTGCTGAGAAACTTTTGATGCTGGTGAAGGTGTTTAAAGGGGCGTAATATCTATAGTGCGTCTCTACCTTAAAATACAGTATGGAATTAAATGTAGAATTTGCCTCTCACTCGCACTCCTATGTCCTGCAATTAGCTTCGTCCTCTTCTACGCCGGCGATGTTGCCATTTCCCAATACTGTAATTGAAAGTGACAAATCTAAGAAAATATTTACGTGGTCTTATAGAGAATTTTCCGCTCTTTATGATGATATAAAAATAAAAGCCATAAATAATTAACACATGACCCAATTTTCTCAATTACGATATTTTAGCGCGAATCTATATTTTTGCGGATATAAAACTTATCACGCCATAGATAATGACATATGATCGCAACAGATCAAGAATTTATTTTTAGATTGCCTGATGTTGGTAGAAGATACCCTATATCTCAGGGCAGTAATTATTTTCATAATAAGAAAGTTATGATTTTTTTCTTAAATGTTACTTGAAAAATCTGGGATGGTGTCACACAAAAGTTACATAGCGAGAAACAGTTTTGCTGTTGACTTTACGTTGGTGGCTAAGCGAGAAGAAATATTCACTATATGTCTGATATACACACATCAAAAAAAGTTTTGCATCACCTTGGTTCCAAGAGTTCCGGAACCTTTAAATACAAAGGGAATAAAGATCAACACAAACAACATTTCAGCTCGTTTTATTGCTCATGAGACCCACACATTGCATGTTGTACCATCATACAGCTAGACTTTCAGCATTTGTGGTCCAGATTGCAGTACACACCACTACCTCTAATACCCAGTAGCACGTCCTCTTGCATTGATGCATGCCTGTATTCGTCGTGGCATACTATCCACAAGTTCATCAAGACACTGTTGGTCCAAATTGTCCCACTCCTCAACGACAATTCGGCGTAAATCTCTCAGAGTGGTTGGTGGGTCAAGACGTCCATAAACAGTCCTTTTCAACATATCCCAGGCATGTTCGATAGGGTTCATGTCTGGCGAACATGCTGGCCACTGTAGTCGAGCGATGTCGTTATCTTGAAGGAACGCATTCACAAGATGTGCACGATGAGGTCGAGAATTGTCGTCCATGAAGACAAATGCCTCTCCAATATTCTGCCGATATGGGTGCACTATGGGTCGGAGGATGTCATTCAGGTATCGTAAAGCCGTTTCGGAGCCTTCCATGACCACCAGTGGCGTACGTCGGCCCCACATAATGCCACCCCAAAACATCAGGGAACCACCACCTTGCTGCACTCGCTGGACAGTGTGTCTAAGACGTTCAGCCTGACCAGGGTGCCTCCAAACACGTCTCCGACGATTGTCTGGTTGAAGGCATATGCGACACTCATCGGTGAAGAGAACGTGATGCCAATTCTGTGGGGTCCATTCAGCATGTTGTTGGGCCCATCTGTACCGCGCTGCATGGTGTCGGGGTTGCAAAGCTGGACCTCGCCATGGACGTCGGGAGTGAAGTTGCGCATCATGCAGCCTATTGCGCACAGTTTGAGTTGAAACACGACGTCCTGTGGCTGAACGAAACGCATTATTCAACATGGTGGCATTGCTGTCAGGGTTCCTCCGAGCGGCAATCCGTAAGTAGCGGTCATCCACTACAGTAGTAGCCCTTGGGCGGCCTGAGCGAGGCCTGTCATCGACAGTTCCTGTATCTCTGTACCTCCTCCATGTCCGAACAACATCGCTTTGGTTCACTCTGAGACGCCTGGAAACTTCCCTTGTTGAGAGCCCTTCTTGACACAAAGTAACAATGCGGACGCGATCGAACTGCGGTATTGACCTTCTAGGCATGGTAGAACTACAGACAACATGAGCAGCGTACCTTCGTCCTGGTGGAATGACTGGAACTGATCGGCTGTCGTACCCCCTCCGTCTAATAGGCCCTGCTCATGCATGGTTGTTTACATCTTTGAGCAGTTTTAGTGACATCTATGAACAGTCAAAGGGACTGTATCTTTGATACAATATACACAGTCAACGTCTATATGCCGGAGATCTGGGAACCGAGGTGATGCAAAACTTTTTTTGATGTGTGTAGTTTTTAAAACAAACCAGAGCTCGATATCAGATGGCATTCATGTGTTATAGCACTTTGCGTACACCTCCCGCTCAGCGCTGACACACCGAAAGTCTGTTTACTAATGTGGCCCGTAGGCTATCTGCCCGACTGCGTTTGAAGGAGGGAAGGTGATGGTGTGAAGTTAAACTGAGAAATTAAATGGAGCTTGTGTTCTTTATAAATTGTCCGCCTCGTTGCGTAGTGGCTAGCATTCTTGGCTGTCACTGTGCTGTCGCCGTGGAGGCCCGGGTTTGAATCCCGGCTCTGCCAAGAAATTTAATTCTGGTCTGAGGGCTGGAACGGGGTGTACTCAACTTCATGAGACAAAACTGAGAAGAAGCGGGTTCGATTCCTACCTCAGCCATCCTCGAAGTGGTTTCCGTAGTTTGCCTTTGTTCGTCCCGGGAATGAACAAGGGTTCGTTAATGGTGCAGAGTTAACGTTTCTGTGCCAAAAGAACACGGCAGACACCCACGACGAAATGACAGGTGAAGTGTGTGAAAAGTTGTTCGCCGAGCAATTATTGCCCAATGTTCCCGAAGGATCTAGCCTAGTAATAGACAATGTAGGCTATCACAGCAGAGACATATGTTCGTTGCTTGCCACCATACCAGAGTGAATTTAATCCCATCGAAATGATATGGGCGCAAGTAAAGAACTAGCCTATATAAAATTGAACAACGTCTCATTCAAGAAACAAAAAATGAATAATTTAATTTCGGCTGCATACCACCTCTTGACCACACAAAATTGGGTAAATTACGTGGACCACAATATATATTGTTACGTGCCACCCCCCTAGTGACACTTTTGTTAACTGGATTACGGTGGGTTGAAGCACAACACAGATTGTTCCTTTAAAGAAATAATTAACTTTAATGCGGCCAGAAAGATACACTACTCAACAGCAAATACAAGCAATTAGAACCTTACTCCAGTTTCCTCAAGTCTCTTCCTTGAGCGCTCTTGCCCCTTTCACTTGTCAACAAACCACAGAAGTTAAACCGTCTTAATGAGTCCGGTGGCCTTGACAAAAGCTACCTGCACCTCTTCCTCATGTACACAAACTACAATTACTTACGATAACCTGCTACACGCTGTTTCGCTGTCCACAAGCTGGGGAAACAATGTCACTGGATTTCGTAACTCGCACGGCACTTCGTCACCATAATCCTGTCGCTCAGGAAAACACGCACTAGCTCAGAAACACTGTCTTCAAAAACTCGGTCCCCTCATTGTTGAGGCCGCTTATATAGCAGGCTGGTGACTCAATGAATTCCAGAATAGTCCAGGACACACGGCTTCTCGAGATTTCCTTCACTGGCTGGGTCACGAATATTCTGGACCATCCCTTTCACTTTGCAGCCCGTTGCGTAACGCGCACGTAATACACTGAGGCAGAGCACACACAGCCCGGGGCAGCTGTGACTCAACGCGGCGAGGCGACAAAACAAACTCACAGCCGTAACAATATTATTATTATTATTTTATTATTTTTAAATGTCATACCGACAGTAGTGGCTACGCTGGCTAAAGAGCAGCATTAGGCCATGGGGCCAAGCTCTCTGCTGACTCGGTAGACGCGTGGGTTCGAGCCCCACCGTCGGCCATCCTTGAAATGGTTTTCCGTGGTTTCCCATTTTCAACACCAGGCAAATGCTGGGACGGTACCTTCTAACAGGGCCTCGGCCGCTTCCTTCCACATCCTTGCCCAGTTTCATTCACCATCATTCATTTCATCTCTCATTACCTCCTCTCGTGAGGTTGGCGTCAGGAAGGGCATCCGGCCGTAAAAATCATCGCCACAAAGACTTCCATCGCATCTCATCCCCGACCCCGTAGGAAAAACTGGAATAATAAGGGGTAGACATACAATACAATTATTATTAAATGTCATATTATAATTTACTATAACCTATGATATTCGAGAAAATGTAATATTATAATATGTTATAATATTATCATATTCATGAATAATTGAAATTTATAAATTATTATAATGTGTGCATTAAAATCGCGCTCAGAACTTCGGTGTATCATATCTATATATTGTACCGTCGTTCGCTTCAAGGCAGGAAGTACAGTTATATACAACAAACAAATATTTTGGAAATTTCCCGAGTTTTGCGTAAAAGCACGCCTGTATACGAGTTATGTTACATCATGTGCCCGGCCTTGCCGAACTTGGTATATGCAGCAGATCTGGCATCAGCGCGCTCCATTTAATGCGTACTGTCTCTTAAGGTTGAGACGCACTATAGATCACCAGCCTCTAATAATACGGATGATAATAAAATGAATATGCAAAAGGCCACCACCATCGATTCAGACCTAAAGTACAATATTTCTAGGTTACACATCACAGTAAAGAAATATATAAAAGTAATAAGGGAAATTAATTTAGGAAAAGAAAAGTCTTCCGATCCTCGAAGATCGAGAACTGAGGGACCTATGAGAAAGCAGAAACAGCATAGGCAGATAAGAAAGGACACCTAGAAGTCAGTGGGAAATGGAGAAGAACGAATTCTGTTCAGGAATCCCTTGGGGTTGTCTTCAACGCTGCAGAATAGAGCGCCGTCCAGTGTGCACCATACTTGGACACCCTGCTTCTTTTGCCTTATTACAGTACACAAGGGATACCATAAAAAGATAGGGGTCTGATCCCTCGTAAAATAAGGGTATCAAGAATGAAAAAATGAAGGGTTAGCCTCAGATACCCTAATACCGTTGAGGTTGGAAGAGAACAATAATTGCCCAAAAGTGGCCGATAGGAAATATGAAACAGAAAGAATTGTTACAATATTCAGATGGGGTCCCGTGGTCGCCAATCCACTAGTTGTGAGCGCATGAGGAACATAGACCTTTCCCAGTAACATCGCGAACAAGTGATAATTCAAGACTATATACGAACTTCAAGCTTGTTATTCTCCAGTTAATTCTCAATCAGCCCTACTTGATGTGATTGTGAGCTTTACGGTACAATCAGCCGAACTAATGTGGCAGATTCAGCTTTATTTTGCATGAATTAATAAATTATTGTAATCTACACACTCCATGGCTGTATGCCGCGCAATCGACAGCACATGTAGAAGTGAGTAATTGGGAGTGGTGGATTATCTCCGGTCATTTCAGAGGGAGTTTACGGTTTTATCTAATCTGAATATACACTCGAATCCTTAATTTTCTTCTGTAGTGTTCTTGTATTTACAGGAATCCTTTTTGCCCTCATCCGAGGTGATGTCACTTATTTTACTTCCCAACCTGAGTGACTGTGTTCAATAGGGTGGCGTTTATATTGTAGCTGATCCTAATTGTTACCACTCATTTTATTAAGAATTGTTACAAACATCTGTAAGGTGCTCATCTTCCTCTTTTCACCCTTTTTATTTTACTATGCATATTGCGTTTTCTAAACTTTATCCGCATTTTATATTTTTTTCCAGCTCTCACTCGCATGCATTCCTTTCATTATTAATATTTGTTCTTGACACTTCCATGAGTTTTATAACGATCATCTCGTTCAGGTACTTCCATTTGTGTGTAGAAAGTGAAAAGGTACACAAGAACGTTGGGAGTGGACGAGTCTTACAATGAATCTCTCGACTTGTGTGTCCCCATCGGTGTGCTCTAAACCTATCTGCAAAACTATGAACACAAAGTGCTCTAAACTGGACTTCGTCAAAGAGCCCAATTAGTGCTGGAGTCAACTTGGCTGGCACAGAGCTCTTCGTAAAGACAGCCTGTTCCAGCAGCTTTAATTCCTTTGATTAACTTTCAGCGCTTCCGTATATAATCGATCTGGATATTATGACGAAATCTATAACAACTGTTTACTCTCCGAACGAAGTAGGAGTGGCAATATTGAGTTGGAGTAAATGGGTTGGGTGGGAGTTCCATGATTTGGCACGTAAAAGCGGGATCACCTGGCACTCCTGTTAAATCCTGCCCTACATAGCAGTGGCTAAAATGCACTTCCACACAGGTTTAAGAAAGATTCTATTCTTGAAAGGCACGCTATCTGAACTTCTACAGGTTTAACAGACATAAATGCTTTCTACCCAGCAAATAAATGAAAATATCTTGTTCTGTTTTCCTCGTTGAGCGCTGGTTAAATGTTAACGTGAATGCTTAAACTTGGTACACATACACAAATGAGTTTAAAAAAAAAGCAATAAGAAGAGCTCGCTGGGAAAAACTTTATTTTGCAGACATATATAAGAATAGAGTGGAGCAAGGCACTCATACGTACAGTATTACTATCCAACATGGTCACCATCCTTGTTCGAATGGTGCGGTATCGATGCCGGCATGGAAGAAAGCATCGCCCAGTGGCTGAAACCACGTTGAAGAAGCACCTTGGTGGTAAGTGTGTAACAGTAACTGACAGTATTCACTGTCGTTCCTCTGGTGAGGAAATTAACCAAAAACACGCCATGTTGTTCCTCAAAGACCGTCGCCATAACGGAACTGTTCGCATTTCTTGTGAAGGGGATACAAGGAGTGTTTCTATGGCTAAGATGCTCGCTCCTTCTCCGATGTCGCATTGTGAACCCACGCTTCATTTCCTGTTTCGAAATGCAAAATTTGTTTTATACATCTATATTGAATTACTGTATGTTTCATGCGCGCAGCCATATTTCAACTAATATTGTGTGGGTCTGATAAAACATATACCCCATCTATGGCTACATGACGGAGATGTGGTCTTATGCTTTGGCACTGGTGGAATATTCGAGCACAAGGGGGACTCTGTCACCCATGAGAGCACATGTTACAGTATTTTTAGAACCACCCGGCAATTATACATGAGTAGAATTATAAACTGCTGCAATATTTATTTTATTTTTCGTGTGACCTCCTGAGAGGCCGAGTGCAGGTCTTTCTAGTCAACGCCCGTGGGCGACCTGCGCGTCGGGATGAGAGATGAAATGGATGAAGGCGAATTAAACTGGGCAAGGATGTGGAAGGAAGCGGCCGTGGCCTGTTAGAAGGTACCGTCCCAGCATTTGCCTGGTGTTGAATATGGGAAACCACGGGAAAACATTTCAAGGACGGCCGACGGCGGGGCTCGAACCCACGCGTCTACCGGGTCAGCAGAGAGCTTGGCCCCATGGCCGAACACTGCGCTTTAGCCAGCGTAGCCACTGCTGTCGGTAACAGCTGCACTGAAAACCTTATAGTAAGAATTTTAGTTTCACTCCTCTGTTCAGATACCGTGTCTGATGACTGGAGTAGGTGTATTTAACCTGATCTTCTTGTACTGTTTTATTAAATACACAGTGCAATATTGTAACTCCCTTTAGAGGTAATTGATAATCCCGTAGATGAGAGCTAGAGTAATGAATTGTTTCTTTGTTCTTGAAACATATAATATTTTGTCAGTAGTCAAATTAAATTACTTCTGCAGAGCATACCTATAGACTCACCGGTTTTGTAATTACCTATTTCAAGGCAAACACTTTCCTTTCAAGTCATATTTGTGTTTTGCTGCTATTGCTAGTTGACAGACTGTAGTGGTTTGTGGAAATCTCAGTCAAACATCGCTTGTTGTAGCGTTACTGCAAGTTATAATTAGTTGGCTCCCCATTCCACTACGCTTCGCTTCACTTCCCCTCGTGGCGATCCCACCCGCGGTGCAGTGTCAGCATCTCTGCAATATTATGTGGGTCTCAGAGGAAAAGTGGACCACGTTCACCCAGGTGGACAATACCTGTGGTTAATCGGAACGTCGGTGAGCCATTTGGTTAATAACATCAAACTCCCGTGTTTATTAACACAACGCCATCAGTGATGAGCTTTCACAAGGACATCAGTAGTTCCTTATTTAAAACGCCTGGATAAAAAGCAATAGCGAGAAATTATCAATACAAAGAGAAACTAAATTTAGAGCAGGAATGTTAACGGAATATCCCAGTAAATGGCCAACTGTGAGTAAAAGAGTGCCCTCAGGCCTGTATTGGGTTAATTTCAACAGTGGGTCAGAACACTTCTTTCCAAGATTTCTTCAGTATTACTTATGGGAATATATTGAAAGAAATCAGTTCAATGTCTGGCAAGTACAGTAGACCCCCAATATTACCCGTCGTAATGTGGCCCAATGGCATCTCGGATAACTAACTACTTGGATAACACGGATGACGCGACCTTGTCGGATTCAAACTACTGTAATTAATTTATATGATACAGTATCACTCGAAGCCTCTTTTCACACCTTGGCGAGATTAATGGTGTACGGAAGCGAGAAGAAGTACAGCAATTCAGTAAGTTTGAGTAGATCTAAAATGCGTATAATTATACAGCGGTTACAATAATCTCGTATTGTTGTGGACTGGGTTAGATAACTGTGCGAGTACAGTATAATATTTATTCTTCACTTTGCCTACCTTGCGGTGTAGTAGCTAACATTAATGGCCAGGACCCCGGAGGTCCGTGTTCGATCTTGCCTCTGTCAAGAACTTTGATTCTAGTCTGACGGCTCGAACGGGCTACACTCACCCTCATGAGTCAAAACTGAGAAGGGATGTGTTTGATTCCCACCTCTGCCATCCTGGAAGTGACTTTCCGTGGTTTCTCACTTCTACTCAAGGCAAATGACGGGGCGGTTCCTAACTTAAAGTCACGGCTGCCTCCTTCCAAAATATCACCTAAATTACAAATACACAGACTAATACAGCCATTACAATAACAGAAATCATTAGACAACCTTTTTACGCCCACCCAAGTAAATGGGGCTAAATGACCATGATGGCCATGCCCCTAAAATGAATTAACGATATCTTCTTCATCTACTGCTCATAAAAGCGCTAGGATATCATACCATTCGTAGTTATCACATATGTCATTACCACCACCCTCATAATACTGTAAATGTACTATCACCATCGCAAAACCGCAACTTCCGCTGAGACCTCTGTCTTTACACGCCCAGTACAATATAGTAACTTATCCATGGAAACATTTATGAAGATTGTAAGAAAAGTAGTGAATTACACTCACAGATTAGCCACGGATAATACGGAGCCTTAGTTAATTGAGGCTCGGATAAGCGGGGTATGTTGTATATATGCCTAGATATATTTAGCCCACTTATAACGTTTTTAAAAATGATCTAAATAAAGGATTATGAGATGAGTCAGTGTTTTTGTTGATTCAACTTCATAACTTTTGAACGCCTACACAACACGTCAGTTTCTAAGATTATTGCCAATATACGATGCAGAAATATCACTACAGAAATACAAATAAATTTAACTGCATATCCATGTCTAAAGAGTCCAGCTCCATGCCTAAATGGTTAGCGTGCTAGGCTTTGGCCTGAAGGGTCCCGGGTTCGATTCACGGCCAAGCCAATAGGGATATTATCTCCTGGGGTTAATTCCCGTGGCCCGGGGACTGGGTGTATGTGACGTCTTCATCGTCACTTCATCCTCATTACGACGCTTAGGTCGCCCACGGGCGTCAACTAGAAAGACCTACACCGGCCTCTCAGGAAGCCACACGAACAAAAACTAAATATCAAAAGATACTAGAGGAGCATTGAATTTCAAAATTAAAAAGTAGCCAATTCTTCTTTATGGAACATGCCGTGTAATTATGAGTCACATGAGTGCACATGATCCATTTTAAACATTCTGGTGTCATGTAACAAATTATTTCACGTAAAACATTTATGGCAATACTACTAATAGACAAATGTTTATATTCGACGATGTCGAAATGGAAATATTATATGTCAGAAAACTGCATCATAATGAGGGTCATTATAACACTATTTTTAGCCTATTTTCATTTTGTGAAAAAAATAGGCTTATGAGATCACCTTTTGTCCGTGTGTCTTTGTGTGCGTGTGTGTGTGTGATTCGTGTGTGTGTGTGTGTCCCCTAATAAATTCTAAACGGCTGGAGCGATTGCAATGAAACTCAGTAAGGTCATAGCACCATTTCGGCCGACCTCGACCGTGCCTTTCAAATTGTATTACGTCTCACCAATCCAACATGGCGGCTGTGCGAAATATTTCACCGGCATTAAATATATCCGAAGCTATTACCGATATCACCCTGAAATTTTGCACGATGATCGAAGGAACTACTAGAAGTTTACCTATCAGTCTGTCGTAAACCTGATAACTACAAAACCAACATGGCTGCCAAGCGAAGTTGAGACTTTTAAATAGACGTTTCTCGCGATTTAACCAACCAAACGCAAGGAAACTTGGTAAAGTATATGTATATACGCATTGTAATTCACCGACATCTAACTTCGTTCAATTGTTTACATAACCTCAAGATGGTGGCTGTGCGACATATTTCACAGGTATTCTATATCTCCGAAACTATTACTGATATCACCCTGAAATTTTGTACAGAGATAAAGGGCACTACTAGAAGTTTATCTGTGAGACTTTCAAAAGCCTGTTAATTACAAAACGAACATGGCGGCCAAGCGAAGTTGAAAATTTAAATAGACTTTTCTCGCGATGTAATCATCCAAGCGCAATAAAACTTGGTACAGAAAATGTTTATACACATTGTAATGCACTGACGTCTAATTTTGTTCAATTGTTTGCATAACCTCAATATGGCGGCTGTGCGAAATTTTAAAAATAAATTTTTGTTTCTTGTGTCATGATCATGCGATCGAAGTAAAAGTTTGAATAATGAAGCTACGCAATAATTTTTATTTATGGTACATAACTATAAGGCCTATACATACAAAAATCCAAAATAGCGAATGTCCGAAATATTTAGACGGTTCTCAGGTATCTACGAATCATTTACAGCAATCAAACTGTTTTTTTTTATTGTTCATAGAGGCTATGAACATAAGTTCATCTATAGGACCTTCAATAACCTGGTGAGCACAAATCCAACATGGCGGCGACGCGAAGTATAAATATTTGAATGGACGTTTCTCGCGATTTAACCATCCGAGTGCAGTGAAACTTTGCACGTTAAATGCTTATACAAATGTTAATCCCCTGTCATCTAGTTTATTTCAATTGTTTTCAAAACCAAAAGATGGCAGCTGTGCGAAATTTTTTAATCTCGTTTTTACTTCATGTGTCCTAATAATGCGATTGAAGTTTGAATACCACACGTACACAATAATCTTCATGTAATAGTACATAAATAAAAATCCAACATGGCGACCATATGAAATATTTAGACGGTTCTCAATATCTACGAATCTATTACAACAATCAAACTTAAATTTTGTATGTTGATAGAGGCAATTGACATGAGTAGGATATATGAAAATAGGCTGTACAGTTCTTCACGGAACTGCTTGTTCATCATGAAACAGTTTTCTCCCACCAATCAGAGCTCAAGAAACAGTTGTATGACCAATTATGTAAGGATAGCATCGCACCTGCTCTGACTTCCACTGCCTCCTATTTTAAATTTCACTGCGTGGCTAGTGTCATGGTGGAGTATTTGAGGAGGCCACGGTCAAATACAAGGTAATCTCTGCGTCCCATGCGCTCTGTTCAGTACATAAAACTGGCGAAATCTCGACCGATATTTATGAATATTTATGTTCGAACATAAAATAGTTATAATTATCGTCGAACATGAACAATCCTATGCAACTCGCCTATAATGGTAATTAAGACAGTCGTATGGAAATTAATACTCGTGTCTTAATTATTGCCATTATAGTCTCGTTTCATAATGTACGGTACTATTTTCTTCTTATAATTTTATAAATATTACCGTACCCATGCGACAACTCTCGCATGTGTATTAACCGCCCACACGGCTTTATTGGCAAGCGGGCTCGACGCGACACAGTTCTGACAGGGGCTATCGTCTTGTTTATTTTCATAAACGAACTTTATAAAGAAGTAAGTATATGCCAGTTGACTTTTCAAGAAATAAAACTTTTTGCTCTACTATTGAGACGATTGTGAAGATTTTGGTTCAAACCACACAATATAACTCTCTCCTTTTTCGGAGCTTGAGTTTTGTGAAACTGATACCTCAGCGTTTTATAAAACTACATACCAGTGGTAAAGAAAATTCGCCGAGAGGTGGAATCGAACATGGGCTCTTGCGGTATAAATATTCTTGAATACTCACTGTGCTATCAGCGCTTGCCGTTATTAAGCGAGTTGGCGTAAATACTCACTATCTTAACCACCCGCTGTCCGCAGGAAATAGTGCTTCATTCCACTAAAAAATAGATCAATGTTGCACTTCGTATATGCACATACTGTTAACAGAATGTTATTGTCTTTAAGGACTTGGTTGATGATCGTCTTCAAATACACGGAAGCGGTATGAATGGGCGTGTGCAGTTATTTGTTGGGTAGTAGGGCCTACCTGGGCCATGTTTGAATAGCAACAGTCAAAGATTTGTGAGCGCAAGCGAAGTATTCAACCTTGAATATAAATATAGTTCCGTTGACTTTTCGTGGAATCCAAGATTTTTTCTCTACTATTGAGACGATTTGGAAGATTTTGGTACAAGCCGCACCTTATAACTCCCTCTGGTTAAGGAGCTTCAATTTTGTGTAACATATATATTAACGGTTTATAATATAGATATTTGATAACGTTCATCACTTCATAGTGTGCCTGTTTGTCACGAGACGATACGATAATAGTACATGGTACTCGTGTCTTAATTATTGTAATTATAGGCTCGTTGCGTACGACTGTTTATGTTCGACGATAATTTTAACTTTATTATAAGTTTTAACATAAATATTCATAAATAACTGTGGGATTCAGTAACTTCATTTAGTGAACAGAGCGCGCTGGGTGGTTTGCTGACTGAACAGAGCGCATGCGCGTGGGTCAAAACACTTCGAAAGCAGAAACCATTTACTTTCTTGGCAATGCTATTGTTTAGGGCCTGCATGATGACTGGTGCCGTCCAGCTCTAGCATTCACTAATATTGTCACCGAAGTCGTTTAAAAGCAATGCGCTGTGTAGAAATTGGAGTTGGGGATATTAAGGTACAGTGCTATTTCTTGTCTCATATTCGCCAGTTTGTTTATGCAAACATTAGGGACGGTGAACACTTTTCATGTCGGTAATGGCTAGAAGGATGGTGTTGCAAATTTCTGGACGTAGATTCCTAAATTTCTTGCATATTTCATAGTATTTTCCTGTTACCGTAAATGTTCGTTCTGATTTTGTCTTTGTGTTTGGCATTGTAACTACAATGTTTGATCCAATATAGGCTACATTGTCAATTTTCATATCATGTAATTCATGTCCGACATGTTGGATTTTAAGCGCATGCGCGAAGGTATACTTACCTAATTGTTCAATGAATGAGCTCTGATCGGCTGGAGAAACTTTCTCATAATGGAAAACAGTACTATAATGACCCCCATTAAAGTACAGTTTTGTGACATAATATTTACATTTCGACATCGTCGAACATCAAATGGGGAACAAGTCATCGTCTAGTCCCACAGCACGAACTCAAGACAGATCCCACGCTCTCCCAATGTCAGCGAGACATGAGTTAGTGCGTTAGTGCTCCCGGCCACCGAGGCTGGTATTTTAACTTACTCTCCATAAAAATGAATCGAGGATTGTAAGCTTAACTATACTCTCACAAAATTACTGTCAATTTTTTTTGTTGGTGTTGCTTCAGTTGAGTGGCTTAAACATCGTGATCATTAATCCCCGTATACTTGGGTGTGGAGTTTTTGTCTGATAACCTGTGTCACTGCGATGACTATATCAGTGTCAATATTGCATGTTGCCTGAAACTTCTCTACAAAATGAAGATTAGCTGAATGCATTTCACATGAAAAGGTCTACTAGAGATCAGATTCAAGATATTCTCTATCTTGTGAAGGATTGATGAATTGATTGTAGTCTTGAAGTACCTTGGCATGTTCCATCTCTAACCTCCTTCGGAATCTGAACGACAGTTCACGGCATTGTCTTTCCAGCTATGGCAATGTGTCTCAAAAGCCATCCCGGGATGATCCCCAACCGCGATCAGTGCTGCATCATACTAGAAAATACCCTCCTGGGTATTTAGCAATTAACGTCGATGAAATTCATAACTGCATTGTACATCCATATCATCTCACTCATAGCACTATCCTGCATCCCACAATTCATGGAATACCTCTCCAAATTGCTCTTCAAAGGCTGGTTGAAGTCCATACACTACCCCTGTACACTTGTCATTCTTGAATACTTGCGCTTGACGAGAATATCACTTCATAATATCAAGGAGAAGGGATACCGATATAGAATTGTTCCAGAGAGGTGATGTGTGTTTGTGTGGAGTCATGCTGAAAACGAAAGGCAATGCTACTGGTATGTCCTTTCTGTTGGATGTCAATGAGCAGTACGTTTGCATCACTGTGTGTATCATCGCTCACCGAGTTGTTGTTATTGTGGCTTCATTGTCCATCGGTTGGATGTACCATGTATGGAGTTTGATTGAAATCCCTCTCTAATGGAGAATGGAATGCCCCATTTAATAATTTTACTGAAGCTTATGATTCGATACTTTATGTATGCACATTCCAGAGATGCGAGAGGGGAATAGACTTAGCAAGAAAATCCTGATACCCTAATGTTACACCAAATGACCATGGCCGTTAGAATACTCTCACAATATAGCTCATAAGGAAACAAAAGCCATTGTCCATTCTTTCATGCACGGACCAAACTCAGACATTAAAGACAATGATGGACGCATTTCGTAATGAAACGACAATCTGTAACAATGAGGTTTTAAAGCATTGGGGGGTAACATTCAGAGAGCACTACGTGCACCTATTAACAGCTAGTCTCTAACACAAAGTTTTTTTTTTTTTTAGCGTATGGCTTTCAGTGCCGGGAGTGTCCGAGGACATGTTCGGCTCGCCAGTTTTGTAGCCGCTTCGAGACGGACACCCAATGGGTGAGCTACAAGTACCGTTGGGGAGGGAGGGAGGGAAGTTGGAATGTAAGGACGAGGAGTTGGAAGGTAGCGGCTGTGGCCTATAGTTAGGGACCAACCCCGGCATTTGCCTGGAAGGAAGATGGGAAACCACAGAAGACCATCTTCAAGGTTGCCGGCGGGGGGATTCGAACCTCCTCGCCTCCCGGATGTGAGCGACTGCCATCAGTCATGCCGTAACCACCACGGCTAACTCACCAAAGTTGAACAGTGTACACAGAAGTGAGGATTGAATTAGTAAGTGATCGTTTTAAACAATTGGAAAAATTTTGATTAAATGGACACAAGAAAATCAGTGTCATTTTTTCTTTTCATTTCTTTTACCAAGAGGACGAACGGTATCGAGAGAGATTTAAGTATCTTATATCATTTTATGAAACAGAACATTAGAGCAAAACGATTCTTGGTGAAACGCAGTTTAAACAGAACCTGTGAGAGACTGAGCAGCAGCTGAGTTAATTTTTACAGTGATCTTAGCAATATTCCTCTCTACAGCTGAGCAGTCCCAACTCGAAATATAGGAAACGCAAATGGATTAGAAGTGGTGAAACCACGGAAAACAACTTCCAAGATGGCTGATGTGAGAATCGACTCCACCTCAGTTTTACCTCACGAGGCTGAGTGTACCCCGTTCCAGCTATCAGACGAATCAAATTCCTTGGCGGAATGAGGCATCAAACCCAGACGTCAGGGGCGACAGCCAAGAATAGCACGAGTTGGTCAACGCTGAGAGTAAAGACTGTGTACATTTCTAGCAATGAAAAGCACCAATACTGAGCATTAGGCCTACTTGTGGCAGGTCCACGTATGAAGGGTTCGACTTGGTGAGCGCTCCAGTGGCCCTGAACGGAACATTTACCCGACCAGTTGACGTCCCACTCAGCTTCCGTTGCAGTCCCTGAATTTAAATGTTGACAGAGTTAGTTCAATATATGTGCGAGAATCTACACTATTTATTATGCCCATAGTGAACTGAAGTCATGTGTTTTCCTATGATATGAAATATACAGATTGATGTGTAACTGGAACGCAATGAGATACAGTAGGTATACGGTATTCTGTACCTGGTATGTGCTGCCTAAACGTCCCTCTTCCCATCCTCACACATCATTTTTTTTTTGAACAGTTACATATTAATGCGTCTATGCCTTCCGTTTCGTGCACATTTACAGGATTAGGAAACCAAACCTGAATTGCTGTATGGCAAACGTTGACCTTGGCTTGGTACCGTGAATTTGGATTCCTCCAAACGGTAACCTTGGCTGAGTACCATGAGTGTGGGATCCTCCAAACGTTCACCTTGGCTGTGTACCATGAGTGTGGGATCCTCCAAACGTTCACCTTGGCTGGGTACAATGAGTGTGGGTTCCTCCAAATGTTAACCTTTGCTGAGTACCATGAGTGTGGGATCTTCCAAACGTTCACCTTGGCTGGGTACCATGAGTGTGGGCTCCTCCAATTGTTAACCTTTGCTGGGTACGATGCGTATGGTGGGTTCCTCCAAACGTTAACCTTGGCTGAGTACGATGGGTATGTTGGATTCCTCCAAACGTTAACCTTGGCTGAGTACCATGAGTGTGGGATCCTCCAAACGTTCACCTTGGCTGGGTACCATGAGTGTGGGTTCCTCCAAACGTTAACTTTGGCTGGGTACGATGGGTACGTTGGATTCCTCAAAACGTTAACCTTGGCTGAGTACCATGAGTGTGGGATCCTCCAAACGTTCACCTTGGCTGGGTACCATGAGTGTGGGTTCCTCCAGATGTTAACCTTGGCTGAGTACCATGAGTTTGGGATCCTCCAAACGTTCACCTTGGCTGGGTACGATGAGTGTGAGTTCCTCCAAATGTTAACCTTGACTGGGTACCATGAGTGTGGGTTCCTCCAAACGTTAACCTTGGCTGGGTACTGTACCCGAAATTACCTACCATCAGCTTGTTCAAATCCCACGAAGATCACTGGATCGTAGAACCTGGAAAATCCCGGCTAAATCCCCCAGATACTACCAACAAGAGACGGGGATAATAGGGCACAGCGTAACCTAACCAGCCAACGTTAAGAAAATCCATGGCTAAACGCTAAAAAGCAACAGCTCAAAGATCACGAGATCTACACAAGAGTGTAATCTCAGGCGTAGAAACACCTAGAAATACCCAGCGATGGCTTTCTTAACGTGACCTCCACTCACTTCTATAAATCACTACAATGTCGGATTAAAATTGGAACTGAAAATATTTATTCACAAAACGGCATAGCGAAGTACTATGTCTTCAGATAATAATCTGATGAACGTTAATAGGCTAGACATGGTCAAGAATAAATCAACAAAAACAAGGATCAAATCCAACACACACAAGAATGGGTTGTGAAATTCCATAAAAAATTATTGATCCACACAAACACTTATTGGATCGAATATCAGAACTGTTTCGTTCAGTAGGTGATTTCCCCTGATACACATGTTAATAATGACCCTGAGAAAGAATTTATACACATATATACAATTTGCTTCAATACCTCTCAGAGTGTTCTGTGGAATACACGTTGATTGTACATCCTCCTCGAGTGTAATTTGTTTAATTCAATTGTGATTTCGTGGTATATATATACATCATAGATATCTGGTGTCCCTCGGACCCAATAATCTCTTGTGAGAACAAGCAAAAATATCAAATTCATTCAACACTGATCCTAGAATTCATCAAAGGGATGATTATGTCGCTATTAGCATTGCAATAAAATTCAGAAATCGGATAATAAAGATCATAACTCAAAATAGACGTGCTCGTGTCTAGAAGTGCACGTTTCCTGATAATCCATTATCGCTATCTAGTTCGATATCTGTAAATCTATAATTACTTTAAGTCACACCTGACCGACAGTAGTGGCTACTCTGGCTAAAGCGCAGCATTAGGTCATGGGGCCAAGCTCTCTGCTGACTCGGTAGACGCGTGGGTTCGAGCCCCACCGTCGGCCGTCCTTGAAATGGTTTTCCGTGGTTTCCCATTTTCAACACCAGGCAAATGCTGGGACGGTACCTTCTGACAGGCCACGGCCGCTTCCTTCCACATCCTTGCCCAGTTTCATTCACCATCATTCATTTCATCTCTCATTAACTCCTCTCATGAGGTTGGTGTCAGGAAGGGCATCCGGCCGTATCTTATTAAATGCTACGGTCAGGCACATCCTGCCGCCAATTAAATTCACTTCCCAGGAGCCACCAACATCATAGAAGACCGGTATCAACGGTGGGGTGAGTGATAGCGTGCCTGCTTGATTCCTTTTCCCCCTAGATTATTATTTCCCCCCTCCCCTATCGCCATTGCCACTATTTCTTAATAAACCCCCCTTTTGAACAGTCTAATGACTAGTCATATCAATCTATCACTTACTCTTACAAGCTTATTCACAAGCTGCAAATTCAATTCTCTATTAAACTCTTCCATTCCCTAGATTCTTGCATATTTATTTCCATTATCATAATATACTCTGATATTAAATTGCTTTGCTTAGCCCTTCATGTATAATATTACTGCTTGGATAGGTAAATATTCCAATTAGCATATATATTTTACTTACAACCATTTTTACCTGATGTGTGTTCATTTATTCTTATTTCATTATTATTATTATTATTATTATTATTATTACTGACATGAATTACCATACCCCGACACAACGTAACCATTTTCGATAACCGAACATCCGCGTTCGTTACGTTACGTTTGTATATAACTGAATTGCCATTTTACATTACTGGTAACGATTTATCTACTCAATGATGTACAAAAACATCTCAACTTGACTAAAATCAACACAACAATACTACCTTGAGGTTCTACCTCCTAAAATTGACTCTTATTGGCATATTTTATAATTTTGAAATCACTCAACATACAGTGGACTATAATTGCTACAAAATCATGGTTTTTGGGTACTTACATTAGTTAACCTGGTGGCTCCAACCACGCATTTCTTCCAGTAATGCCCGCCATTATTTGCAAAATTAGCAAGGCATTCTTATACTTCTAACACACATTTTACATAACTTTTGCCTTACAAAACACATGGCACTTTTCCTTTCCATATTGAAGCTGTTGCTTCCTTATTCACACAACACGTTATAGCACTTGTTACACTATTAATTTTACATATATTTAACAGATCATCACTACAATCACACGATCACTATTTACATTTCTCACTGGTTGACTTTTCCTGGCAAGATATCAGAAATGCAGACGTTGAAGATCTATTCCTCACTGCTATCCGCATCTTGATTGAAAGTCTCGATTCCCTGCCTAAGGATTCCTATCGGTCCCCCACTATGTCTATCAATCTCTATCCTTAGATAAATTTCCTGATATCGCATAAATATGCTTGCATATCGTCCTGAGCATTAATTATATTAGTATTCCTATGAAATTTCACCAATCGCATAATAAAGTTTATATCTGCGCAGTCCGACATCCTATGATATGTCTAACCAATAGTTTACATACTGCGCTCAACCATTGTACATTGTACTTGTACAGATTAACACTCTCAATTGTCCTACCTTACATATCACACGGTACATTTCCTACGTGCACAATAACAATCGCTCGTAATGCTGACTATACAAGTATGGCACGACTGCCCTTAATAAATGGTATTAATAAATGCCTTACTGCTCGGCTCTTCATGTTGAAGTCCAAGCGTCCCTTCTTTAACTCGGTAACGTGCACTTCGCACTAGACTGTGGTTCAACTGACTACATTAATCGTTATTAATTCATGGCTTAATGCATGATTATATGTTCCTGCACTTAGAATGTTAAAGTCTGCGCGTCCCTCCTCTGGGCTCCTGCAACGTGCGCTTCGCACTCAAGTATGGTTCGACTGACTGCCTCTGTCCTGCGTCCACCCCTTATATCCGTTTGGAGAGAAAAAGTAGACCGAAAATTTCCCTGCAGCGTCATCTTCTCTGTCAGTAAGATTCTGGTCTTGAAATAACGTTTATATGGTTCCTTTTCCCTCGCTGATCACAGATCTGTATGCGTGCTCGAGGATCGATCGGCCAATTAATTAATATTAATTGCCTTTGCCAGCGCTTACCCACGCGGCGTCCCCTAAAAATCCCCGAAGTCGTGGTTAGATCTCGCCGCTAACCTCCAATTACTGTGTTACTGCGCGTTCCATTAAATCTGCCTCGATTTCAATGTCTAATGGCTTGATAATTAGCCTCCCGGCTAAACATTCACATAGGTGCAATCCTCATGTCACTGAGTTGCTCCAATCACGAGTAATCATTAAATTACACTGGTATCTTCCCCTTCCACTAGCCTCTCTATTCTCAAACGGGGAATAACTTGACAATATTTTACCCTCTTGACCTGCTCCAGACGACATAAGTAGGTCACATTGAGTGGCACGGCTCCAAGAATCCACGCCCCTCTTCCAGAGTCATTTGACAAATGTCAAGCGCTCCAACTTTCTGCATTCAGTCCAGAATTGTATGCCTCATACAGCCCAATAATGCAGTATTCTATTATTATTCCCTGCATTATATTAATAAATAATGTCAGAATTAGATCATATCACAACAGTGATTTAATATGTATTTTCTCTAGGGGTTTTTATAACTTAAACTCCCTCAAAAGATCTCGTGTTCGTTCCTTGCTGGACTCTCAATTCTGATCTCAACTATCTCATAGATCCACGTTCGACACCAGTCAGCCTAACCCCGTTGGGTTCAATACTTATAATCATTAGTCACCCTCTATGGTGATACGAACGATTTTATCACTAATATACTTTAATAGTTACAGTTTGCTTTATATTTGCGTTCCTAGAATTATACAGGATCGTTATACTTCATATAGAGTATCTAAGATGTTATCCCTTATGTCACCAAATAATTATTGGAATTATTGTTAATGTTTTACAATAGTTTATTACAATCACACGTCTGTTAAAGGACATGCCTCCACATTCGATTATCTGAGATTCTCGTTGACGAAAAGATTGTAAATGCTGTTCAGAATGTCTTTAATAGAGTATAATTCGCATAGAAAAGTCTGAAAAATACTATAAGAACTGGATTTCTAACAGCTCAAAATTAATTTGACATTCGTGTGTCAAAACAATAAATGCAATAGGATCGAGATGTCTCAAGCAAAGAAAGAAACATTCCTGCTCGAGTGGGTTCTGGAAAATAATATAGGGTTCGTACACCATCGACGAGGGTGATCGTAACGATAAGCACCAACATAGTCGATTAGAAAACCCTACTGTTTCCATAGTACACTAAAACTGGAAATATCTCTTAGCAAAAGCTAAAAAACGAATCCTATCACACCAAGTGTGTGCTTAATAAAGTAGAAACTATCTAACACGACGTATAAAAATGTTCAAAAGAACATTAACAACTCTCCAACCAACAATCAGAACGATCTCTATAAAATAGATCCGACAATAAATGCGAATGCGAATAAACGTGGCAAAAGAAAAATAATACCACAATGAAAATTCAAAACCACTATATTAAATAGTGAAGACATAAAATTAAATCTTCCCCTAAGTTGATTCTCTTCACTACGACAAAAATGTTCCCATATAAATTACTGTAAGTTACCATAAATTGTGTAAAAAACACACTACAAAAATGGATGCATTCTTTTAAAAAGAATCAAAATCCAGTCGAGAATAGGACCAGCCATGAGTAAGACGTCAAGTCTAAATCCTACCCGTCGACTATTCTGTGCCTGTTTAGACCGAAGTCCAACGACCACATATGCATTTCACCAAAAATCAGTCAGCACGAGAATCTAAACATCTCAGGGCGCCATATAGGTTAAAGTGACAGCGATAACAAGATAAAAAAATGCTTTACTGATTTTCGGCCGATGCAACAATATGGATAGAAGGAGACATTGAAAATAGCACAATTCCTAAAATAATCTCATTATATTAAAATTTTAAAATTTACTTTAATGAAATGCCAGAATAGCATTAGGAATGCATGAAGAATCATACATTTATGTACAACAAAAATACAGGGTTACCAACACATGAACACTTGAATTTGAACGAAAGCCAGAATACAAGTCCTGTTGACTTTGTTCAAATTATATTTATTTACAGTAGTAGGTTCTTCAGGGAAAATTAAATTGTCCAGCCCGAATCCTAAATTATTAGCATTCACTTGTTGAAAGAAAAATGTAATTGTTTCACTCGTTGTAACAAATCACTTTGTTTCTGGTTACAATTTGTTGCAAAAATAACTATCACTTTCAAGGAATCATCATTCCAAAAAAGGGTATATTTTTAGGTCATAACAATGGGTTTAACACAACATCAACTTATAGGACATCTGAGCATCTTTGAAAAATAATGTTTAAACAATATGAGCATGAATTCGAAGAACTTCGATGTTTAGCAGAAAATGTATTGTATCCTTGTATTGTATCAATTCTTTCAATGTTAATTTAACCATCCAATCATTGAAATATTGAAAATATTATTCAAAAAATTGTTATCAAAATAGTAACAAATACTATCGTCAAAAGTTGCAATTCTATGACAGAATATGAAAATGTTAGTCTTTACATTATTTTACATTTTACAACATATTTATAATTTTAATAGTATCACAAATATCCTTTAAATGGTTGTGGCTGTTCATGAAATAACAGGATTAATTTATTTATAGCATCGGCCCATTCTATTTAAATGTGTCAAAAATCACATGATCATATTTAGCATTAGGCAAACTGTAAAGTCTCATTATAATGAAAGGTTAATTTTAATAACTAATTCGGGTTGACAAGTACTGAGAAAATATTTATAGAACACGAGAATCAACTGTGAATCAAGTATGATGGTTTCATAAAATAACCCTTGGTTATCAAATTCGTCGAAGGTGTGGCTTGTAACTACAGGGTGCTTCAAAAAATGTATACACACTTTGAACTTCCATAGAAAATTTATTTACCGTTCTACAAAGTTAAATTTCAGGAAATCAGAAAGCTGAAAGTCCAATGTAAATGAAACATAAATAACAAATGTTAATACTGTTCAAATTGGCGACCTGCAGCATGAATACAATTCTGAGTACGAGTCACCACTGATTCTGTACATCGTATCAAAACGTCCAATGAGATTTCTCTACACACGACTTGAATCTCATTCCAAAGAATGTCTAGGTTACGTGGTTTACGATTGTACACCTCATCTTTTACTGTGCCCCATAAGAAGAAATCCAGTGGTGTAAGGTCTGGAGAGCGTGCTGGAAACTCGATTGGCCCCCTGCGTCCTATCCACTGGCCCGGCAAATTTTGATCCAGGTAAGCTCGTACGTCCCTGAGATAGTGCGGCGGGGCACCATCTTGTTGAAAATAAAAATTATCATTACCGTATAATGCACGAATGGCAGGAAATATGGAATCAGCAAGCATTGTTAGGTAAGTTATACCAGTTACAGTGCCTTCAAATCGAAAAGGTCCAATGAGTCCCCTTGAAGACAAACCGCACCACACATTTACACCAGGCAAATTTACAGCTTTTTCAATTGTAATGTGAGGATTTTCTTCACCCCAGTAAACACAATTGTGCCTATTGACAGTTCCATTAAGTTTGAATTGGGCTTCATCCGACCAAATGATGCTACCCATAAATCCCGGTTCACGTATCACCATCTCCTGAACCCATTCACAAAATTGCAACCTTCGATCTGGATCGTCGTCACTTAGCTGTTGCACCAGCCTTGGAATGTAAACACGATACTTGCCTCTCTTCAGAATGCGTAGCACGCTGCTAGCACTTACATCACTTTCACGTGCCCCTTGCCTTGAAGATTTGTTGGGAGAGCGTTGAAACAGTTCCAAGACTGCCGTTGATGACTCATCACTTGTAGCTGTTCGAGGTCGACTTGAATGACCTTTATGCACATCACACACTGTTCCATGAACTTCGAATTTGTCTCGTATGCGTGTAATTGTTAATCTTGAAGGTGGTTCTGTATCATACTCCCTTCTCCACTGTCTTTGAACTTCATTTACATTCTCAAACTTCCAGTACCACTTAATAACCTGCGTACGTTCTTCAAAACTCAAACGTACGTCCGCCATGTTGATATTACAAATTCCAACTGACAATATAACATAGAGGGACGATTATGCTGCCACCTGGCGAAGAAATATAATATTAGCCTTGTAGAGCGGGAAAACTACGATAGTTTAAAGAGTGTATACATTTTTTTGAAGCACCCTGTATATTTTCAACTCCCAACATATTTATAAAAGTCATCTAACCTTCACAATGGTTGATGCTTCATGTAACGACGATTTCATTCCTGCGACTTAATTGCACAACCAGAAAGACAAAATTCAACTATTTCAACACATAATATGTCTTCCCAAATTATACATAATCATGATAATCAAGCCCTTGCTTGTTATCCAAACTGGAAGATTAAGAAACTAGTAAGCTCCTCCAATCAGGTTACTGTAATTTCACCATCATATTAAATCTTAATATTGTCACATCGTGTCTATTCATGGTCAAACGTTCTATCAAATGACGTTACCCAAATAATTTATATTTATATAAACTCTAGCAAAACCCTAATTTATACATTCAATTTGTTTCCCATATTATCACTTTCCGTGTCTCCTACATGATTTGACTGGGTAATGCAATTATCAAATGCTTCCAATATAGTATTATGTTAGTAGAATGTGGGCGTGCGTTTAACCACTAGGGCCGATAACCTAAATGTTAGGCCCCTTAAAACAACAATTATCATCATCGTTTAACCACTAACCTTAGGAAAAGCAAGTATCCGATATAGTGAATTGTTTCTAATATAAATTTTATAAATTCACACTACATGATATGATTATTAGAGAGTACAAATCATTATTATTATTATTATTATTATTATCATCTCAGGAAAATTGAAAATAATAATTATTATTAAATCATTATTATTATTATTATTATTATTATTATTATTATTATTATTATTATTATTATTATTATTATTATTATTACTATTATTATTATTATTATTATTTCCAAAACTGGAGTTCTTCAATAAACTATTCGAGAAAAGATCAAACTCGTCTTCTTAAACATGGAAAAACATCCATTCCTCAACTTAAATTTATTTTAATATTTACAGATACGACGGCTGATGACCGCGATTAGAAAAATGACAAAATCTAATAAATTGCTCATGATGCTTGTCCATAGATTCAAGTCATTGAATCGACATATCTGAACGTAGAAAATACTCAGAACTATCAGAATCATTTTCAACAGCAAATTACCAAAGCAAAATTGTGATGATAAGACAGTAGAAAAATGAGAATTCCGGCTAACTACGCATAAGAATAATGCAAATTGTAGCTTACATTCTTGTAGATCTTGATGTAGAAGATAATCTGGTCCCCATTTGGACTCGTACTTAAATCCTGGTATCGGCCTCCATTTTATACCCGCAATTTGTCTTGCAAGACATAGCGGTGATTATATGCGTTGCCTGGTAATAATCTTGATGTAAACTGTTCATGATGGCAGCTCTAACAGCCGTAGTTAATTTCTTGAAAGGGACTAGATCTATTTGATCCATGGTAAAAATACCGTGACGCAGTCAGTACAGTTTAATGCACTACAGGGTTCATTGTGAATTCTCTGAATGCCTGTTGGAAAAATAGTGGTGCACTGATAATTTTTAGCACAAAAGATCAGACTTCACTCGTGAATAAAGCTATTATGAAGTTACTCAATCTACATGGTATACGTGTGGAATCGCAACCATTATTAGACCTTGTTTCTTTTTTAAAAGTGGTGCTACACTTATTTGTAATTAGTTCACGACATGAACATGGTTAGGGAAAGATACTCTCCGAAATCTTTACTAACACGTTCAGTGGAATAGGGCGGTTCGTGCAGCTCATGTATGAGTTACATTCAAGTTGCCTGGCTTTGTTATATCCGGCTGATGAGGATTTCTGAACTCATCATTAATTCTAGAATACTTTTGTTCACTTTTTTTAAAATTAGGATAGTTTATATACCTCCGATATAAATCACCACACAATTAGTATCAGAATGTTTCGGATTCACAGTTGGTATTATCCTGTATTAGTTGTAAGTTAGCAGTAAGATTAATGCTATACGATAAAAATGTTCCCATTATGACAGTGAAATGCCATTAGAATGTTTGTGTCTTGCTTTGCATTAGCAGTATTCATGTTGTTTGTGTTATTGATATTATCCATAGTATAATATGGGTAGTAAGGGTGGCGGTGAGGTCGCTGATCTCAAGACTTTGTATGCAATGCTGCAGACTAAAATCGACAACATACATGAAACTTGGACCACACGTAATAAGTCAGTTATTCAGGATGTGGTAGCTGACAGTCTCAAAGGGGAGATTAGTTTAATCCAAGCTTCCTTAAATGAACTCAACTCTAGTTGTAAAAGGGTTGAATCAAATGTTAATAAATTACAAACCACAGTAGATGAAGTCCAATTAGATATTGGATCAGTCCAAAAATATATTGGTTCTGTTCAAACCGGCCAATTAAGTTTAGATTCTTGTGTTAGCAAGATTCAATCAACGATTGATGAAGTTCAACTCAACATCGTAAGAATAGAAACCAGTCAGGATAAAATGGAGACCAGTCAGGATAAAATGCAATCTATGATTAGTAAAATAGAAACCAGTCAGGATAAAATGGAGACAAAAATTGTGGCATTACAATCAACTCAGAGTCATATGTATGCTACTCAGCACCAAATGAAGACTACTCAATCCAATATTCGGACCAAGATTGACATTGTTGACGCTAACCGAAAGCTGATGCAAGTTCAATTGAACGAGTCTGAGCAATCTAACAATGATTCTCAGCTTGAAATCAGGTTAGAATTATCTAACAATAAAAAAGAAGCCAAAAGTAACTTAGACAATTTTCAGTTGCAAGTATCTCGTGACTACGGTCAGACACAAGACACTTTGCAACAGCTAAGGGCTGAAGTAAGTCTTCTTCAATCCCATGTAAAGGATCACAATAAAATGATCAAATATGAATTCAATGTAGACATTAAGGGTATCATTAATGATTGCATTGTCATTCTTAGACAAGAAATGCTTAAAGTCAATGAGGATATTTTAAAGATTTTAAAACAGAAATCAACAACAAAATTGTAGAAGCAGAGGCTAGATCGAGTAAGGAAATAACCGATGTAAGAGAGGACGTGATTAAAAGATTAAATGTAATTCAGAATGCTCCATCGGAAAATCATGGCGATCTTGAGACTAAGATTAATTCCATAGAGAACAAGGTAGATCAAGCTAAGTTAGATTTGATAGAAGTAAGGGAGAAAAAGATTTCCGAAATAAGTGAAGTCAGAAAAGAACTCAACAGTTTAACATAGGGAGATCCGATAAATGTAGATGCGTTGCGAGATCAACTTAGGCCGATTTGGAACACGGATTTCATTGCTACTCTTGACTGTGTTGATGGTACATGTCAGGATGGGGAAGATGGGAATCGTCAACAAAAACCCATAAGTTGTGAAACACCCAGGTTCGATCCAATGCAATATGGAAACATAGCGCAGCAACGTTCTCCAACATATAATCCTCCGACAGCTAACATGAGTATAGGTCTTTACGCGACACGAGCGTCAGATGTGGCAGGTCATATTACCATAATTCGTAACTTTGAAGATAAACCTCGACGTTTTAACAAACTTCATGGGACTACCCCAATTGAATTTATTAGAATTGTACGTGATTACTTCACGGAATCCCACGTACCACGTGAAAGAGAGTTGAGAGTGGTGGAACGCTTCCTTGCGGATGCCCCCATTCAGTGGTATTGGGCTTTCCGCTACACTTTCACTGATTTCGAGGAGTTCGCGGAAGCCTTCATCAGTAGATTCTGGAGTGTGGAAATTCAGAATAATCTAAGGTCAGCAATGTACTCTAGGAAGGATGCGAGTACAGGGCCAACGAGTTATTCCGAATATTTTGCTTCCCAGTTAGCGAAACTTCGTTTCCTTCAACCTCCGTTGACACAGGCCCAACTGATCGACTCCATATCTCGACAGCTTCTTGTGTAAGTGCGTAAGCAAGTTATTTCATCAGGTGTAAGCGATCTTACGACCATGAATGATCTATTACGACGTTTAGATCACGTAAGTGCGCTCACAGCTCCCACAATCGTGAAGAGTTCACGAAATGAATCGAGAGGTGTGAATGCGATCGTAATGGATCGTACTCAGCAAACGGACCAACCTCAACCAGATAATAGATACAACAACAGGTGCAATACACGTTATGGTAACAACCAACGATATAATCGGCAAGATAATCGTTACGTTGATTATACGGAACAACCTTGGCAGCGCAAGTACGAGGAAAGGAACTTTTACCGGCGTGATTATGGCAACAATAGGAATCGTTATCGTGAAACGGCATACCAGTCAAACAACAGATCAAACCAAGGTTACAGTCGCTATAAGAATTATAGATCAGAGGAGCTCCAGCGTAACCTACAGCGAGATAGGCTCAGAGGCGAGCAAGATAAGCCTAATGAACACGCTAGGCGAAGTAATTCAAAAGAGAGAAAAAAGGAACAAGAAATTGCGGAAGCTACTCCTAGTACCAGTCGTCAGGGGAATACTGAGAGAAAAGGCCCTGACGAAGGGGAAAAAAACGCCAATTTCCAAGAAGTAGAGAAGACGGATGATTTAACACCTCCATGTGTGATTATCATAAATGAGACTTTCAACATAACCGATGAGGACTTGTTGTATGAAGAAGAAGGTAGAGAGTTAGGAAGACCCATTGTACTGCATGTTATTAAGATTCGAGTGAGGAATCAGACATGCAGAGCTTTAGTTGATACTGGCGCGATGATTTCAATAATCAGTGGAGAATGCTTTGAAAGGCTTAAGAACGAGGACCCGTTCGTAATTCTTCCCGTGGAATTGACCAGCTCATGACACCACCCACGTGTTCGACAGCAAAGTTCGAAGCTACGATAAAACGGCGTCAATCTGTATTTAACAATTCTATCAGATGATGCCTTTAACATTGCTTTGAAGTGAAATCGTGCAATATAAATGAGTATTATCCTAGTAAATGCTATTAATAAAATAATTTAACCTAATGGAAATGAAACTTTAATCGATGTAACATTTACGAATTATGGCATGCCCTATTGAAGGTGATTGATGATTAGATTTTTTGTGAGTGAAATGGGAGACATTCAAACGAATGAAGTGTGAATAACATGTAAATAATTTAGGAAATAAGCATGAACGTCCATGATATCAAACCAAGTGATTAGCAAGAAGGAGATCTAGTGGAATAGAATATTTTTTGATTTTGAATATTTTGTGGAACCATCTTCAACATGAACTTTATAATAAGAAATGACTTTGGAATACAAGACTGCATTATAATTTAAGTTGAATGAAGTAATGATAGGATGGATCTCCATAAGTTTTATTTTCTCGAAAGTCAGGACGCGAGGAGATTTGATCCCCTTAAATAATTTTCAAGATTTAATAATTAATTTTGATGTTGCACTGCAAGTCTTAACATAGATGATCTCCGAGTGTAGGGATAGGAGTTGCTTTTATTATTTAATTATGTGTAACCAGTGCATCCACAATAAAATGCAGAATGTTCTTATCTAATTTTGTGCAATCCTCTATAATCTTCGCAACCCCACTTGAATGATTAACAAATAACAAACCCAGTTCCAATTCACGCCCTGGGATAATTTATATCTCGTCTTCCCGGTTTATTTTACGTCGAACCTGAACTTGTTTTAATCGTTCAAGATTTGTATTTCATGTTGTAGCGAACTCATGCCACGGATTACGGTTATGAGCCAGGCTACCCAATCTTAGGCTAGAGTATCGGGCAGAGTACCAGAGTGTGGGTTCCTCCAAAAGTTACAATTGGCTGGGTACCATTGTCTGATCTCGTATTTCGAAGTGCACTGTTCGTCTCGCTAGTAAGATATGTCTGTGCTAACCAGTGTATGTTAAGTATTCTGGACATTTTCAAATATTAAAGACCTATCCCTATTCACACCAAAGGGTAAAAATCATATTCACCGACTGAAAAGCATTAAATTTCACTAACTGGGTATATTCCCCTCATCTTTAAGGTACTTTAAGAATAACATAATCAGCTTGAAGATCGTGTACACCAGTCTCAGTCAGAAGTTTTTCTTTTCAAGGCATTAATTGCAAACTCAAAATTTATACACTTGATTGCCTTTTATGTTATCGTTATTACTATAATTAGGGTCTTAGGACATCTAGATCCTCAGTCACAAAGCGGGTATCTTTCATAGCACACTACAGTAACTGTACATACTTCTCGATTACCTCCCATGGAGGTGAGCTTCTGTTTGCAGTGGCTGAAAATGTGGCTATGGCATTGTTAATGTTTATTACTAATGTAATTCTTCTTCTTATTATTATTATTATTATTGTCATTATTATTATTATTATTATTATTAGTATTATTATTATTGTTATATCACAAATTCTTTATAAATCATAGTTTTTCGGGTCTTTGCTTACGCAAGAAGTTTTGCTGTTTTCAGTAAGAATACAGAAACTTCCTGATAATGTAACGACTGTCCATTATTAGGATACTGCCTTCTATATTTTGTGGTAGATGATGTTGAGCTGGCTATGTAACATACAGAAATGTAATTTATTTGGGTGTTACCCAGTGCGGTGCTAACAGTAAGGAATCATCAAGTCCCCAGGACACACTCACTGGATAGATGGAAGAGAGAGCCCAATGGCCCTAATCTCGCAAGACAAAATAAATCTATCTATCTATTTTCATAGCACAGTTTATGTCTCTTGTCTTAGTATCTAAGTTATAAACTTAAACTTAACTAATATATATATATATATATATAGTTTTTGTTGATTTATTTAGAAGCCTGGGAACATCGAGTAAATTATCCCCATGTATTTGAGAGTGAGTGAAATCTGTCTGATAACCTGTGTCATTGTGATGACTGTACTAGTGTGTGCAACTGTAACTAGGGCTGGGATTTGGGTATGAGGTAGCTGTGATCTTCACTTAGGTGCCATACCGGCATTCACCTGGAGCAGGAAGAGGTAAATCACGGATAACAACTTCTAGGATGACTGAGGTAGGAATCGAACCCACCATGCTTCAGTTCTGTCGCACGAGGGTCATGAAACCCCTTCCTGCCCTCACACCAGATTTATATTTCTTGGCAGAGGTGAGAATCGAACCCAAACCTCTGTGGTGACAGCAAAGAATATTACTTCTTACGTCACGAGGAGGACGTAGTGTACGTAGGCCTATATAGGCGTGCATGGCCTCAGATGTGGACCAGGATACAAAAACGATTGTGTACGTGGGAACATGGATATGACTATATTCAATATATTCAATGTATTCATGCTTTTTACAAATATTCCTAGCATGCCTCAACATCATATTCAGTATTAAGTTAAGCAACGTGTTCAGGAAATGTCTTGGAGTGGGTTTTGTTTTTCTAATACACCATACTGCGTCCATAAAACTCTCCGATCCTTGCAACTTAACATGCGAAGCACATCCCTGTCAGCACTGGCCTGCTTTTTATGTATGAACATACATGTTTAAGAAACACGGCGGGACGAGACAGGAACTATAAACGTGGAATAGGCCGGTCTCTTAAGTCCACAGGACTCATCCTTCATCCCCACCTCGCGGCGGAGCGACTGGCAAGCCTCTAGTGCCTTCTATCTGGAGGCGAAATTTGCAAGCAATTACGCAGGTTCTCATTATGAAGCAGCGTGAGCCTGTCTTTCTACCCCACCTCCTGTCTTCGCTACTGCTTTTGCTTCGACGAGACAAGAAACAACGAAAAAGAAAAACGAAAAACCGGGGAAGTGTTATTTAAATGAGACAGGAATATAAATGAACCAAGCAAAGTTGAGCGTTGTGAAATATAAGAGTGGAGGCGTGAGGGAGGTGGTGGGTAAGATGAGGGGAGTGATGATGAGAGAGATGACAGCAGTACATCTGATCTCTGCTTGGGATTTGCATTGTCCATTAGGGAATAAAGAGGTAGGTGTATGGGGGATGGTTCTGTTGAAAGAGTGCGGATCAACTCAAGTAGGCCTACCCACACTATTCCCTTAATATTTCAGCTTGCTCCGTCGAGACAAACAAGAAGGGTTCCAAGCCGAACGAATAATAGCGTTTATGTTTTCATCAATCCCTGAGTGATCTAAGCAAAGCTCTTCTAGTATGCGATGACACGTGCCAAGTTATTGGGCGAGGAGGTTGGGTGAAAGCTGGAGCATTACTTGGGAATGAAAATGAAGTCTACCACTGGCCTAGTTTCATGTACCCAGACGGATTCCAAGTAGTTTTCTTAAGGCGTTGACCACCTCGTGGTGTAGCTGCTGGAGTTCTTGGATCTCGCCCTTGAGGTCTCGGTTCGATACCCGGCTCTGCCAATAACTGCTGGAATGGGGTATACTCAGCTTTGTGATGCAAATCTGAGAAGAGGAGGAATCGATTCCTCTATCAGCCATCTCGAAAGTAGTTTTCTGTGGTTTCCCATTTCTATTCAAGGCAAATGCCGGAATGGTTCCTAACTTAAGGCCATGGCCGCCTCCTTCCCAATCATCATCTGACTTACAAATACGCACACTAATACAGCCATCACAATAACACAAGTTATCAGACAAATTCCACACACACCCAAGTACACGGATCTGCATGTCCACGATGTCGCAAAGCCCCTAAAATTAATACACAGCATCAACTGAATCTTAAGACGTTATTTGTGGAACAGTGGCTAGCATTCTTTGCTGTCACCCTTGATGTGCGGTTTGGATGATGATGATGATAATTGTTGTTTTAAGGGGCCTAACATCGAGGTTATCGGCCCCTAATGATCTGGGTGATAGCGAAAATGATAATGAAATGGAAACCAGAACAAAATTATCTGAGACGGAAAATGCGTACAAAAAGGAACTCAGATGGAAACAACTCACAATATGGTCTTACAAAAGGGAATTTAGAACGAAAAGTTGCACAAAAAGAATAGATTGAAAAAGACCCACAAAACGGAGGCTAGATTCAAAATACGTACAAAATGCAATGTAGCGTCGAAATATTTACAAAATGCAACTGAAATTCAAAATACTTACAAAATGCAAATGAGATCGAAAATACGCACAAAATGCAATTGAGGTTCAAAATACTTACAAAATGCAATTGAAATTGAAAATACACAATGCAATTCAGATTGAAATAGGCCCTATCCCAGTTCCAAGCCAAATTATTCACGAAGTGCAATTGAAATTCAAAATACTTACAAAATGCAATTGAAATTGAAAATGCTTACAAAATGTACGGTAGATTCAAAGGACTCATGTGGATTGACAATACTTACAAAAAGCAATTTAAATTGAAAATACTTGACAAAATGTAATTTAGATTCAAAATACCCACACAATGCAATTGAGAATCAAAATATGTGCAAAATGCCCGCCAAACAAAATGCAATTTAGATTCAAAATTCGTGCGAAATGCGGTTTTGGTTGAAAATACTTACAATATGCAATTGAAATTCAAAATACTCACAAAGGTCCCTCCGCCATATTGAAAGACTTACTAAAAAGCAATTTAGATTGTCAATCTTTACAAAATGCTATTGAGGTTGAAAACAATCGCGAGATGTAATTCAGATCGAAAAAAACTTACAAAATGCAACGTAGATTAAAAATGCCTTAAAAAATCGCTAGAAGGGAATTTAGATACACGGCGAACCAAGTAACATAAACAGTGCGGGAATCTTAAAGAGAAGAGTAAATATAATGAAAAGAGGAGAGGAGAGGAGAGGGGAGAGAGGAGAAGGTCTGCCCCATAGGTAAGGGACAAAAGGGGAAAACGGACCCAGCTCAGGAATCCCTCGGGGTCGCCAACTCCCGAACTCACCAGCCGTGAGCCCCTGAGGGTGTAGCATTATCTACCTTGCACCAGAAGTGGTGGGGCTACATACACCCTGCCTCCTGAAGGGCCGTGAGCACAAGGCAGGAGGTAAAAGGAAAAGATAAAGAAGGCTGACCCCTCACAGAGGGTATCAGGAAAGATGAGACAGGGGCCAATTAAGGCGGGAATGTGAAAGACTCCCTCGGCCTCGGGTAACCTAATACCATCGGGGTCGGAAGAGAACAAGAGGTGACCAAGGGAGGTCGACAGGAAAGAAGACGGAGAGGAGCCCGGCACAAGTAAGTGGAAGCAATGCCGGACTCAGCTGGGGTCTGTGCGGTTTGGATCCCCGGCTCTGCTAAGAAATGTAATTCTTGTATAAGGTCTGGAACTGGGTACACTCTAAGCCTCGTGAGGAAAAACTGGAAATAAGTGGATTTGGGAGTGGTTTACCGTGGTTTCTCTATATCTACTCCAGGGAAATGCCGGGATGGTAGCCTACTTAACTTAAGGCTACGGCCATCATATTCCCAATTACATCATCATCGGCCTTAACTCGAATTCGAGTATACATCTTCCTTCAGTCCAGTTTGTGGATGTGTTTACGGTGACTAAAGAGTCCAATCCTGGCATGGAACAAGCGTCCACACAAGCCACATAGTAATGCTGGAGGAGGACGTGGTTGGGCTGCTCGAAGTTTCCTAGCTTGACGCTTGGCCTCTTGATGTGTGCGTCGATCCCTTTCAAACGTTTTTACAGTATCCGAGATGGTAATCAGCCAAGTTGAGCGGCCTTCAGCCAGCATGGCCCAGGTTTGTGAATCAAGACCTGGCAATTTCAGGGTCTGCTTAAATTGGTCCCTGTGGCGCCTCTTAGGACCACCATGAGGTCTGGTGCCATAGCATAACTCACCATATAGCATTTGACGAGGTAATCTCACATCATCCATCCGATGGACATGACCAATCCATCTAAATTGGTGATATATTATGGATGATTCTATGCTGTTGATTTGAGCCTTTTCAAGAACAGCAATATTGGCAATGCGGTCTTCCCATTTAATCCTCAGGATTGATCGAAGTTTTTGTAGGTGGAAGCGCTCAAGCTTCCTAAGATCACGTCGGTAAAGGGTCCACGTTTCACAGTCATACAACAATGTAGAAATGACTACTGCTGTGTACACCATAAGCTTTGTACTCATGGACAGATCTTTATTCATGAAGACCCGGTGCGCTAATCGTCCTTATGCTGCATGGGCTGCGCCAATTCTCTTATCCACATCTTGCTCACAGGTACAGCTCACAGAAATGGTACTGCCCAGGTACGAGAAGTGGTCTACCTGTTCAAATGGCAAATTTGAGATGGAGATATTGAACTGAGGAAGAGGTGTGCCTGGTGAAGGTTGTGCCAAGACTTTAGTCTTATTGACATTTATGGTAAGACCAAAGCGATCACGTGCACTTCTGTAACAATTAACTGACTCTTGCAGCTCTTCTGGTGTGAGAGTTGGCGACGCAGCATCATCTGTATACAACATGTTAGTAACATTAATAACCTGAGTTTTCCTCAAGGAGCGGAGAAGAGTTATGTTGAAAAGCCCTCCATCAAAACGATACTTGACCTCCACACCTGGGATGTTTTTGGGTGCATCATAAAGCATTGCAGCCAAGTACAGCGCGAAAAGCGTTGGAGCCAGTACACATCCTTGTTTCAGTCCATGGGCAATAGGAAATTCATCGGACATCTTATTCTGATGACAAACCTGTCCTGTCATGCCATCATGGAGAGCCTTGATTAGATCTACAAAACGTTGAGGGCAACCAAACCGCTTCAGCGCCGCGCACATGGCTGGTCTTGGGACCGAATCAAATGCCTTTTCCTAGTCATAAAAGACTAAGAAGAGTGGATTCTGTTGTTCTCTACATGTTTCTTGTAGCTGTCTTATACAGAAAATCAAGTCAATTGTGCTTCTGGAAGCTCTAAATCCGCATTGTGACTCTGGGAGGATCTTCTCAGAGATAACCTTGAGGCGGTTAAGTAGAATTCTTGCAAGAATCTTCCCCACAATATAGCAGTGATATACCACGGTAGTTGCCACAAACACTGCGATCACCCTTTTTAAAAATAGTGATGATAGTGGCATTCTTTAGGTCTCCAGGTACCTTTCTTGATTCCCCTATTCTGAGGATAAGGGTGAAAATCCTTGTTTTGAGGGAATTACCTCCAGCTTGAATTGGTTCCAGAGGGATGTTATCTGGGCCAGGTGCCTTTCTGAGTTTCATTTGGGTGAGAGCTGCACTGAATTCATGATAAGTAGGAGGTACTGCCAACCACAGTTGTTCAGGTTGTTGCGGCACATCACAAAGGAAGTCTTCAGCAGCTGCTGATGGCCGATTTAGGAGATTGTAGAAGTGCTCCTTCCAGCGTTCCAAGATTTCTTGACGATCAGTAAAGGTAGTAGAATTACAAACACACACACTAATACTACAGAACTGCACAGGTTATCCGACAAATGCCACACATATCCACGTACACTGGGGTACATGTCCACGAGGTTAGAGAGTAAGTAATTGTAGATTTAAGGGACGGAACAGCGAGCCCCTTAATGAATCAACATCTTATGTACTTCGTTAAGTCATCCACCACGGCCGCGAGGTCTGCAAGTCTGGACATCGCTGGTTTATATCCTGGCGCTGGCAGCAGCTATCCTGTGTGTGGTTTTTCCCGAGTTTTTCCACACTCTCTCCAGGCAAACGCCGGGGTATTAACTTACTTCAAGTTCCGGGGAATTTATATCGTCTCGGTCCTAATACAGTTAGTTACACGCACATCTATAGTTGTCACATAACGACAGGTTATCCGACAAATTCAACTCACACCCAACTAGACGGGCCTGATGACCAAGATGTCCTAAGCCCCTAAAATGAATTCATAACAAACAACAGTCACATCCTGTCTGAGAGTGTGGAGGTTCAACTCGAGGCTGGTGTTTACGTTGAAGACAAGCCTTCTTCTGTGGGTGTCATTTAATAAGCCATTAAGCCATTTAATAAAGTGGATATCGGGGGGAAAAACACAATGGATGCGGTAGTAGTTTTAAGCAGCAAAATATATAGGTCATCTTCCCGTAATGATTTGGACAATATAAAAATGATGATAAAATGAAACTACGGTACAACTAACACTAACAACTGCCTAATTTGCACACTAAAAGAAGATATGGAAGAAAAAAGTAATGTGGGAAATGAATGACTTGGAATAGAAATGTTCTCAGCACGCAAAAAATGAGGCCTACAGGACTCTGAATGAAGTAAAGCCATGAAATGCAGATAAGAAATGGAAAGGGCCCGCCTGAAAGTCACTGGAGAAAGAGAAAACAAGCGGACCCCACTCAGGAATTTCTCGGGGTCACCGCACCAACCGTCTGCCCTTGAGGGACTTGGTAAGAAGTAAAGCCATGAAAGGCAGATAGGAAACAGAAAGGACCCGCCTGAAAAGCACTGGAGAAAGAGAAAAAAGAGGAATCCATCGGCGTCACCACACCAACCGTCTGCCCTTGAGGTTGTAGCGTGGTTGGGCCACACTCTCCCTCTTACAGAAGGCAGAAGATACCTTGTAAGGTATCCTCGTAAAATGAGGGTATCATGAAAGAAAAGATAAAAGCCTGTTAAGTCGATAAAATAAAAGATACCCTAGGCCTGGATACCCTAATATCGTCGGGATTGGAAGAGAAGAGTTGACCACGGTAGGTCGAGAGAAGAGATGAAAGAGAAGATCCCAGCACATGTAAGTGGAAGCAATGCCCGACTCTACTGGGGTTCCGTGTACGCCAACCCTCGTTCCACTAGTTGTGAGCTCCTGAGGCACACTGTAAAATATAGTATTTTCTTGTCGTCATGCCAATGTTCTTATCGCATTCACCAAGGACAACAGTATGTGTTTCATGGCCTAATATATTCCTCTCTGACTGGCACATGATTGCTAATTTTGTGTTGAAATAGGCCGGATGTTCACAGTATTCATATAGGATCGTAACAGTCCGATTTTAAGGAAATTATTGTTGAATCATTTAAAGACTTTGTAGCCACGTGTACATGGATTTGTGTGGAATCTTTCGTATAACCCGTGTCACCGTGTTGGCTGTAGTGGGGTGAGTAGTTTGAGCTAAGGCTAAGATTTTGAAGGCGGCAAGTTAGAAACCATCCCGGAAGATTTTAAAGAACTGAGTTATAAATCACATGCTCTGTCTAAAGAAATAAAATAACATGATGATGCACTAATAACAAAAACAAAACTGGTAGAGAATTTTATGAGTTGAAAATAGTACGATCATCGGGGCTTGAAGCGTGCGTCCCAGGCAGGTACACCAGGGGACTCCTCACTTGAAGGAAGCATATTTTTACATTTAGTCATACTGGGTAAATATATGGCTAAGTTTGTCCCCTTTCCACATCAGTGCGCAAGGTTAATTTTCAGGGTATAAATAAGGTAAAGTACAGTTATAGTGATTGAAGTTCAATCATTGTACTCGACAACCATGTTCGTGGTGGCATGAAAGACGTTGTCAAATAACCCATCATAAAGCATATGTCCTTCTTACTGTTTTAGTACATATATTTCGAAAACGTGGCATGTACTGTGCGTTTATATGAACATAGTGATGAACATTTCACAAGGAAAGATGCGATACGTTGAATAAAAATGGCCAATGAAACCAGCATTTCAAAATGTGTTCCTCACACGGGTGTCACCCGCAATACACTTTCCTACGTGCTAGATCACACGTTATAGAGAATAAAAACATACCTCTGTGGCATTGTATGAGCAATGTACCGTCTGTTAGACTGAACTACAGTACAAGTTTGATTCTCAGACGATTTCACTACTAGTTCAATTTTCTTTATGTGTTAAAGATAATTTTGTTTGAGACATTGCTTGTAACGAATGCTCTACTGAATGACAACTTGTACTTATCGAAAACTCAGTAAACATTACTGCGGTACATGTTTTCAAACGGAATAGTTTCCATTAATTTACTAAGAGGATCAAGTGTATTGGGATTCAAGCACTTTCCGCATGTCCGATGTTACGGTAACAGAAGTTGTGAGGTAGCGGGGAGACCTAATATAAACTAAGTTACAGTTATGCTCTCCAATGCATGAGGGCGTAGTGGCGCAGTGTTCAAGCTGCTTGCCTCTCACCAATGTGGACCGGGTTCGATTCCCGGGCAATGCATGTGCGATTTTCGAAGTGAAATATCACATCCTGTTGGTCGGAATCCACGTAAAAATGGAGGTCCCGTGACTCATGTCGTGAGATTAACGGTCACGTAAAACTACGAGATTCCTTCCAATCATCAAAACCAATCTTTATCGCACACATTTAAAGACAGGTTTCGTGCAGCAGATTAAAAGAATACTTTCCTGCCTCCGAGTGAGGGGGTTATTAACACGAAGTGCAGTAGTGCCTCTGAGTAATTCATTTAGGCGGCATTACCAAAATATACAAATGAAGTAATGTGTGTGTCGCCTCCGTAGCGAATCGGTCAGCATGGTTAGCAGCCGCCCCGGAGGTCCTGGGTTCGATTGCCGGCTCTGCCACGAAATTTGAAAAGTGGTATGAGGACTGGAACGGGGTCTACTGAACCTCCGGTGGTCCAAAAGAGTAGAGGGGGTTCGATTCCCACCTCAGCCTTCCTCGAAGTGGTTTTCCGTGGTTTCCCACTTCGTCTTCGGGAAATGCCGGGATGGTCCCTACTGTAAGGCCACGGCCGCCTCCTTCCCCCTTCCTTGCCTATCCATCCTAATCTTCCCCTCCTCCCTTCCCTCATGAGGCCCCTGTTCACTTTGCAGGTGAGGCCGCCTGGGCGAGGTGCTGATCACACCTCACCAGTTGTATCCAATCCGACCAAGTGTTCCCAGCTCTAGGACACTGCCTGGAAAGGCGGTAGAGGTGCATCCCCTCACTGAGTCCGTGGGAGCCACCAACCTGGAGGCTAAAATTGACTAAATAAAAATAAAAATAAATAAAAGAAAGTAATGTGTGTAATACAAATTGGTCATTATTGGACCCGTTCATGAAAACATATTTAATGGTGTTAAATTAACTTCACTTCCACCATAATTTCTGTTGGTGGCACATGCCTCAAAAAGGGAATGCTGTTATTATATTATTTTAAGAACTCCTTTCGATGTATTAAGTGTAATCGTATTTCATACAATCACTCCATTGTGGCTACAAAACTGCAATTCAGTACGATTTGCAGTTACGGCCACTCTAGATGTTGTGATGATGGGAAGTATGCACTGGTGCGAAAAACTCCTTTCTTAATTTGAAATAGTTGTTCCAAATTTCATAATAGGCCTACTTTAAATTACACGTTGACCATGAATTAACTGTCACGTTTGGGATTTGCATCATTGAACTTATGATCATCTAGTAAACTAAGGTTTGATGGTTTTCAGTCGGTCAACACGATTGTGCCCAAATGAGATGAGTTATTCCCTAATCCTGAAAAAAATTACATGAGATTAAATAAATTAAATAACTTAAATTAATTAAATAATTTCATGTAATATTGTTTCAGGATTTGGGAATAACCCATCTCATTTGGGTACAATCTTGTTGACCGACTGAATAGCATCAAACTTTTGTTTACCGAGACAACACTGAAAATGGCTTCAAACACCATAATGCATCTAGTAATGTGTACTGCCTTCATGCCAAGTTAGATTGAAACCAGGCGAGTCCTACAAAGAGAAAAGGGATGCGTATAGCGACACAGAACTATGACCTCAGTCCACCCAGCAGTGTATCAAGCTCGTTAACTCACACACTACGACCGTAGCTGGCAGCTCAAAGTCCGCAGAACGCATTTTTTAAATCCCAACCTGGACAGTGGCTATGGTGAGTGTGATATTTCCATGGGACCAATCTCCTGTCTCTCCAGGCAAATGCGGGAGAGGAAGCCAGCGCTACAGTGGTCTAATGCTCAAGAACGCAAAATCCTAACATAATTTGCCACGTTTGACAAGAATCCTCCTACGAAGTAATTTGTTTGAATTCACCTAATTTAGGCCTATTTATTTGTGAAGCCACAATTCTTTTTCAGTTATACTAAAATACACTCTTGTTTAGTGCCACAAACAGCCAATAAAAAGCCAGCACTAACGTCACGTCATGTCAATATTGATCGCTCCACATATTTGAGTCCCGTAAAGTGATTCTGAATGTAGAATATTGATAGGTAACTCACCCAGTCTTGTGATGGGTCTTGACAGGAATAACCAAGCACCGAAGGCAGTTTGTAACTGTGCATCAGTTGACAGTTCAAGCTGTAATATTTTGTGAGAAGTATCATACATAAAGAGAAATTGACCATGGTAGCTATGGTCGCTAAGACACAGTGCATGACCGTGAGATCAGGCGATCTCCGGATTCGGTAGATGAGTGGGTCATCCTTGAATTGGAAAAGGAAGGAAGGAAGATTGTAGTTTTACGTGACCGTGAATCTTGTGATTATGAACCACGGGGCCTTGAATTGACTTTCGGTGATTTTTTTCTGCGTGGTTCAGCGGTAACGTTCTCGCTTGCTGCACCCAAGGTTGAAGGATCGAATCCTGGCGCAGTCAGCTGGCACTTGAGAGTGCGAAAATGCGAGGGACTTGTGTCAGTAGATTTACAGGCACGTTAATGATTCCCTTTGGGGCAAAATTCCGGCACCCCGGTGTCTCTAAAAGCCTCAGCACTTAAAAGGGACGTAAAACTAATAATATGTTTAATTTCGGTGGTTTCACTGTTTCAGCTCAAGTTAAATACCGCGATGGTACCTTCCAGCGCCCTACGGCTGCTTTCTATACAACTCTCTGCTTATATATAAGGTGCGTTCAAAAAGTAACGAGCCGGAGGCTGGAATGCGCAAGCCGGTGACGATATCGGCTAATCGTGGCTTGTGTAACGAGGTGTAGTTCTGAACAGAGCGTGGAAGGTCACAGCCCATCGCTAGAGGGCCCGCGTGCAAGTCACGTGACGATACAACGCGAGTAGCAGCATGCATCAATCGTCCAACGCTGCCAGTCGCATTTCAAACAGTGACATGGAGGCGTCAACCGAAGAGCAAAGTATTGTTGTTCGGTTTCTGACAGCGGAAGGAGTAGGAGGAACGGACATTCATCGCCGAATATCACAAGTGTACGGCGAATACTGCATGTCCCTTGCAAGGGTCAAGGCGTGGCACAAGCGCTTCAGGGAAGGACGGGTGTCGTTAGCCGACGATGCCCGGTCTGGGGCACCCCCCCCCCCCCCCCCTGCATTACCAATGACAACGTCCAGCTGTTTGATGCACTCATTACCCAGGACCGCCGAGTGACAGTGAACGCCATAGCCGTCGTGGTCGCTAAACGACAATGCACGACTTCATACGGCCAACACAGTCGCGGCACTCCTGCAGAAATTCAAATGGGAGGTTCTCGGCCACCCTCCATACAGTCCAGACCTCTCTCCCTGTGATTACGCCATGTTTGGTCCCCTGAAAAGGGCTCTGCGGGCCAACGATTCACCTCGGACGCCGACGTCCAGCTGTACGTGCGGAACTGTTTCACATCGCAGCCCAGGGAATTTTATGAGACAACCATTCACCGCCTCGTGTCACTGTGGGACAAGTGCGTCAACAGCCAGGGCCAATACTTCTAACACACAGGTACTGGTTTCTGTAACTATGCCTCCGGGTCGTTACTTTTTGAACGCACCTTATACATTTATTAACTCCTCGCATGAGGTGGGCCATTTGGCCTTTAAGAAACACCCGTCACAAAGCATCCCATCCTCGACCCCGTTAAAACGGGACAAAATAGAAGTTATCATACATACTACCCGACCAGCAAATTGTTACCGGTGCCGGAAATCGGAACTAATGCGCTCCGCCCAGCCACATGCCTGCGATGGACGTCATTTGTGTGCCTGATTCATGCTGGGCTGTGCGCTGTGCGGTGTGTTCTCATTGTAGCATATGACTGTACATGAGTCCCCTTTCCCCGCAAGCCGCTCACTGCAGCCATAACGAGGCGAGATGACGTAATGTATACACAACAGCTGCGCTCTCCTTCTAGCGGTAACAATTCCCTGGTAGTGTAGTACATGCATACCATAGAGTGGGGGCTCACAGCAGTGAATATTTGAGAGACTCAAAATTTACTTGGGTGTTACCGTAGGTCACATGTTGCATAAAATAACTTCCATTGGTGAATTGATTGTGTAAAGGAATGGTATTCAGAGAACTTCGACATTTGACATTGCCTACAGTAATATTGTCTTAATTGTCACTTTTCCTCCCCGGTCTGATTTGCTCCGTAACTGTCTACAACTCTCCCTACCACGAGTTCGAAGTAATTTCTGTGAGTCAGGTGAGGTGTCAGTGCACTAGTCTTAACCACCAGAATGTGTGACAAATTTCCCTAAAATGCATAAGATTCTGTCACATGATGGAAGAAGAAGGTTACATCACCAAGGTGACCCGAGCTCGATTCCCGGTCAATGCATGTGCGATTTTGGAAGTGAAACAGCAAATCTACATCCTGACAGTTCACAACGTAGTGGGTAAATTGTATCATAACAAATCGTTGTCGTTACAGATTCATTTAAGGGCTTTGTGATATCGCGGTCATGTAGCCCCGTGTACTTGGGTGTGTGTAATTTGTCTGGTAACCAGTGTCATTGTGATGGCTGCATTCGTGTGTGTAGTTGTAGTTCAGATGAGGATTGGCAAGGATACGGCCGTGGCCTTAATTTAGGAATCATCCCGGCATTCACCTGGAGTTGAAATGGAAAACCACAGAAAACCACTTCCATGATGCCTGTGGTAGGAATCGAACCCGCCTCTTCTCAGATTTGTCTCACGAGGCTGTGTACCCCGTTCGACCCCTCAGACTAGAAGAAATTTCTTGGCAGGGCCAGGAATAGAATCCGGGCCTCCGCGATGACAGCCAAGAATGCTAGCCAATACGTTACGAGGCGGACCTCATAAAAAAAATCAAACTTGGCTTTTATTTGAGAGACTACTGTAAGTATATACGTGTGTCTAACCCGTATCATTCCCATTTCCAACGAGGTCGGGGATGAGATGCAATGAAAGTTTATGTGGCGGATGGTTTTAAAGGCCGGATGCCCTTTCTGACTCCAAACTCATGAGATGAGTTAATGAGAGAGGAAATTAATAATGATGAATGAGACTGGACAAGGATGTGGAAGGATATGGTCGTGGCCTGTCAGAAGGTGCCGTCCCAGCATTTTCCTGGAGTTGTAATTGGGAAACCACGAAAAATCATTTCAAGGATGGCTGACGGTGGGATTCGAACCCACGTCTACCGACACCAATGAGAGCTTGACTCTATGGCCTAGCGGTGCGCATAAGCGAGCGTACGTACCGCTGCTGGTGCTGTCGGTTGAGTGTCTTATGTAAGTAATCGGATAAAAATCTCCTAGAACCGTCAAAGAGATACAAATTATTAAGTAAAGATCAAGCAGACCCACAGTGAAACGGTTTTCTTTGCTCCATGTTGAGCGTACAAGTGAAACGGTTTCTATTGCCCTCACAGTTGCGTGACAAATGTAATGGTTTCTTACTAGCTCTGTCTTGCACTTTGAAATATTTACTCTGACTAAGATATGTTGCTTTAATGGGCGCCAAGACCTCAACGCTATGTTGAAATCTAAATTTATATTTAACAACACCTAGCTCTAGTAGAACACCTTCAAGAATCTTTTCACTCAGATCGTGGTATGATTTGATCATTAACCCAACAAACAATTGTATCAGGAGAAGGAATTGGTCTATATCTAATGCTACCTACTGAAAGCAAAGATCGCATGGTTAAAAGAAATGAATTTATTATATAAACAAGTATTGCAAAATTAATAATAATAATAATAAGTTTGAATTTAAATTGGAGCGTTGCGATTTGAATATTACCGCTAGAAAATTACGTGAAAACGGAGTCGGATAAATTACTGATTCTACTCTTATTCCCAAGCTATGAAGTTACTGAAATACTGAATATAAAACAAAGAGACGAGAGATTACGTAGTTCTGAGTCATTCGCGCTTACCACTGGAAATTGCCGTAGCATTTCCCTCGTACTGGATGTTGTAGAGAGCTTCTCACAGCCTCCTGGTCGTCGTCATCTTCTTCGTTAGTTGATGAGATACTTGTAGATATGATAACTTATGGTCCGAATATCGGAACCAACCACACGTACAACCACACTGGTTAAGTTTTACAAAGATAGTCGCCTTGCCTCCACGGCGCGCAAACCATATATGCACTCGTCGCATCCCCTCTCCGGATCCCGTCTTCTCCTCGCCCGCACTTCACTGATTGGCTGAGCCACCACGCGCTACTTCCCCACCTCCGGGCCATTACACTCAGCGCGGCGATGATGTCGATTACCGGTCCAGGCCATTTCGCCTTTTCTTTAAGTAGCAACCCAGCTTGCGTCATGCTACTCGACAAGATTAAGCCTGTAGCCGAATTCCCCGTGACTCATCTCTCTCAAAATACCCTAACTGACAAAACTCCGTAAAATTCCGTAATCATATAATTTTCTTACGATAATGTTGTTCGTAATAATTTGCTTGATAGTGTTTTCTATAACATAGAAAACCTATCTGATTACTTATAAAATTATAAAAAATGCTCCAAAGAAATACCTTAATAATAATAATAAGTTACATGAAAACTTCTCTTGGCTGAACAATTTGCCGCGTAAATAAATATACACACATCAAAAAAAGTTTTGCATCACCTCGGTTCCCAGATCTCCGGCATATAGACGTTGACTGTGCATATTGTATCCAAGATACAGTCCCTTTGACTGTTCATAGATGTCACTAAAACTGCTCAAAGATGTAAACAACCATGCATGAGCAGGGCCTATTAGACGGAGGGGGTACGACAGCCGATCAGTTCCAGTCATTCCACCAGGACGAAGGTACGCTGCTCATGTTGTCTGTAGTTCTACCATGCCTAGAAGGTCAATACCACAGTTCGATCGCGTCCGCATTGTTACTTTGTGTCAAGAAGGGCTCTCAACAAGGGAAGTTTCCAGGCGTCTCAGAGTGAACCAAAGCGATGTTGTTCGGACATGGAGGAGGTACAGAGATACAGGAACTGTCGATGACAGGCCTCGCTCAGGCCGCCCAAGGGCTACTACTGTAGTGGATGACCGCTACTTACGGATTGCCGCTCGGAGGAACCCTGACAGCAATGCCACCATGTTGAATAATGCGTTTCGTTCAGCCACAGGACGTCGTGTTTCAACTCAAACTGTGCGCAATAGGCTGCATGATGCGCAACTTCACTCCCGACGTCCATGGCGAGGTCCAGCTTTGCAACCCCGACACCATGCAGCGCGGTACAGATGGGCCCAACAACATGCTGAATGGACCCCACGGAATTGGCATCACGTTCTCTTCACCGATGAGTGTCGCATATGCCTTCAACCAGACAATCGTCGGAGACGTGTTTGGAGGCACCCTGGTCAGGCTGAACGTCTTAGACACACTGTCCAGCGAGTGCAGCAAGGTGGTGGTTCCCTGATGTTTTGGGGTGGCATTATGTGGGGCCGACGTACGCCACTGGTGGTCATGGAAGGCTCCGAAAGGGCTTTACGATACCTGAATGACATCCTCCGACCCATAGTGCAACCATATCGGCAGAATATTGGAGAGGCATTTGTCTTCATGGACGACAATTCTCGACCTCATCGTGCACATCTTGTGAATGCGTTCCTTCAAGATAACGACATCGCTCGACTACAGTGGCCAGCATGTTCGCCAGACATGAACCCTATCGAACATGCCTGGGATATGTTGAAAAGGACTGTTTATGGACGTCTTGACCCACCAACCACTCTGAGAGATTTACGCCGAATTGTCGTTGAGGAGTGGGACAATTTGGACCAACAGTGTCTTGATGAACTTGTGGATAGTATGCCACGGCGAATACAGGCATGCATCAATGCAAGAGGACGTGCTACTGGGTATTAGAGGTAGTGGTGTGTACTGCAATCTGGACCACAAATGCTGAAAGTCTAGCTGTATGATGGTACAACATGCAATGTGTGGGTCTCATGAGCAATAAAACGAGCTGAAATGTTGTTTGTGTTGATCTCTATTCCCTTTGTATTTAACGGTTCCGGAACTCTTGGAACCGAGGTGATGCAAAACTTTTTTTGATGTGTGTAGAATGGCTTCCTACTGACTTATGCCAGTGGCGTAAAATCCCCTCGAAAAACACGTTACAACAGCTGGTGAAGAAAGTGGAGAAACGAATATACTGTAGATGCATTAATACGTGTTCATTTAAACTCAAGATGCCCTTTTAACGTAAATCCTCGTACAATGATTTAAACAGACTGGGTGACTTACATATGAACGACACCAATATGTTATACCAGAAAGATGATTCCTGGCAGACCCAGAAAGTGAACCCAAGCCTTCAGCTAGCCATTGCATAGCGAGGTATACGTTACAACATTGCTGACCGAAATTAGAAGTATACTTGCATTAAGAAAGATATCTGACCAACCGTCGAGTTTATGACTGCTGAACGTTATCGTTTTTTCGCTTTGTAACAAATTGCTATATCAAATTCTTGTTGTTTCACTTTAGAGACTTGCAGCATCGTGGACATCAGCCCCGTGTACATAAGCGAGTATCAAATCTCTCCAATAGCCTGCCTTATTTTGGTTTAAGCACAAGTGTGTGTAGGCTATATGTAATTTGTGTTCAACTTTAAAAGGCTCCTGGAACATCTACAGGAATCATGTCTACAGGCCATAAAACGAATTGATAACAAATATTGTGATGAACCTAGGTATTAAAGTGTCTGAGGAAATGTTGTATTGTCCTCGTGGCAACTTGCTCATTGTATGCTTGAAGAATACTAAATTAAAAAGAAGAGTCTGGAAGGAGGTGGTCGTGGCTTTAAGATAGGCACCAACCCGGCACTTACCCGGAGTAGGCAAACCACTTGTATATGAAGTTACTAGGAAGCGCTGAAAATCGTACAACAAAATGTGCGTGGATTAGAAGAAAAGTATGTCAAATTCAGCAACACCGTTCATACCAGTCTACTATTGCTGGTAAACCCAGGAACCAGAAAATGAGACTTACTTTGTGTGTTAAGACCAACAAATCTGAGAACCAAACAAGATAACACGTAACAGACCTATCAAGGTAAAGGTCATACAGAGAGGCCATGATTTAGCTGGTTTCGAGGAGGGAGAGAGAACAGTCCAATCAGATTTCCGACTCTACCCCATTTATCACACACGATATATTCTACCGTTGTTGCCAGACTGATTACGGAGAACTCCCAATTACAAAGTGATTGCAGTAACATTAATTTTTGTGAGAACCATTCGTCGTACGCAGATCCATCCTAAACACTATTTTTGTACTTTCTTATGCTGCATAGCATAGAGCTGTTGTTGGTAATTCATTTGAGGGCCTTTGGGCAACTTGGTCATCAGCCCCGTGTAGTTGGGTGTGTGTTAAACTTGTCTGATAAACTGTATTCATTAGATGGCTGTAGAAGTGTGTGTAACTGTATTCGGTATAGGAATGGGGTACTATCCCGGCATTCTCCTGGAAGGAGTGTTGAAACCACACTCAGGATAGCCACTGTAACGTCTGGATTCGAACCTGCGATTCCAGGACTATTTGAAGCTGCCCTCGCGGCCATGGTGCACTATTCAACGAGTACGGTTGCACCGTGGGGTCCAACAACAACATAGAGCAAACGCAAAGTAATAGGACGAGCAATTACCTTCAAGATGTGTTTAAATACTAGCCTATCGAACCCAGGCACTGTTTACTATACGTTATTATTGACCTGGGTAATCATGTGTTCCCGGTTGCTAAGTAATAGCCTACTCCACGCAGGTGTTCAGCATCCAATTCCCCTAATACGTACTATTCCTGACAAGGGCCCTGTAGAATTGCTGAGATTGGGTATCGAGCATACTTCTTCTCAGTTATCCTCAGAAGGTTGAGACCATCCCGACAAGTATCAAATAGGGCTGACAAGAGAACTTGTCTGGTAGCCAAAAATGCAAGCCACTATACCGAGAGGTGGCTGGTAATTCCCTTGACAGGTAATATTATTTGGAATAGAAGTTATTAAAGGTATTGAGTATTGAGCACCTGCTGTATTCCTCCTTCAACACTCCGTAACAGGCGCTTTATGATAATTGCCTGTACTCTGTTGCCATGGAGATAAGCAGGACGTATTGAGGATTAAATTCATTGCAGGGTGAAGTTACCAACATTACAATTTTTTAATATCTAAGCTGTGCTGTACCGATATGCTATGCTATGCAGAACACTCACATATCGATATCCATACCCATTTTCAATTATTATCTACCCCCAAAATGAGTTCAATTCTGGAGATACTTGGTGACGATTAGTGAAACAACCAGTTTTAAAATTAAACCCAATTGTTACTATGGGAAATCGTAGTGGAGTATATAAGACACAATGCAATGCATTTAATGGAACAAATGAAGGCCTCATTTCAATAGTGGTACCACTCCACTTTTAAAATGAAGGGTGTTATCCTCTTTTTCATGTTCATGCAAGTCAGTTTTCTCTTATTTCAAAAATGGTACACATTCAGCTAATGTTCTTCTGTAAAGAGAGTGCACCACAATGCAAAGTTTCGCCTCTCATTTATATGAAAAAGAGGATGATTACCTTCATTTTAAAAGTGACGTTGAACCACTATTGAAATAAAGTTTTCATATATTAAGAACAGTAGCAAATAATACATGTTGACCACTTACTATTCCTGCATTCTACAGGGTCGGGATGAAGTGGTGTGAATGTCCAGCAAGCTGTACTTATGGTGGATGATCCTTACGGCCAGATTCCCATTTTGAGGCCAACCTCGTGGAGAAGTTAATGTCACATGCGTTGTTGCTGTTGATTCGTTTAAGGTCTTTGTGACATCGTGGTCATGTAGCCTCGTGTACTAGAGTGTGTTTGGAATTTGGCTGATAACGTGTGCTATTATGATGACTGTATTAGTGTGTGTATTTGTTATTAAGATGAGGATTTAGAAGGAGGCGGCCATGGCTTTAATTTAGGAACTACCCTGGCATTCGCCTGGAGTATAAGAGGGAAACCACGGAAAACAACTTCCAGGATGGTTGAGGTGGGAATCGAACCCACCTCCTTTCAGTTCTACCTCACGAGGCTGAGTGTACCCCGTTCCAGACCTCAGACCTGAAATACATTTCTGGTTTGGGCCTGAAATCGAACCCGGGGCTCCACAAAGTCACATGAAATGATTGGAGTAAATAAAACTGGTCAAGGAGTTGGAAGCGGCCTTGATCTATATGAAGGTACCGCCTCGACGTTTGCGAAAAGTTTGAAGTGGCATTTCATGAACGACCGCTGGTGTGGCTCGAACCCGAGTCTGGAAACAGCCAGAGTGAAGTAAACGAAACTTGGGAGTTTTTACGTGATCATTCACTTCGCGGCTATAAGCCAGGGGACCACTTTTTTATTTGGAATATATACATCTGAACATGACATTTCACGTCCAAAATCATACACGCATTACCTGGAATCGAAACAGGCCCGTCATGGGGATAGGCAAGCAGCTTCACCGCTGCACCAGCACGCCCAACCAAACTGAGGGATGAGGGCCTTGGAATTCAGAAAGGAAAGGGAAAGCACCCGCTTCAAAGTTACTGGAGAAAACGGAGCCGGATGAGGAATCCCTTTTGTTCGCGAACTCCCGTGGGTCCCTGAGGTCACGACCAATTAATGTTACCCAGGGAGTACAATGTATAGTGGACTACATACACTATTTCCTTTTCGTCACATGTTATGACTGGCAGGGAATTCCATTACCCCTTGAAAATGTAGGGTATTTCGGAGAGTAAATTAGGCAGAAAAATTATTCTCATCCTGCGGCTCTGATGCCGTAATAGAGTTGGGGTGGGAAGAGAACATGATTTGACAAAGGAAGGTTAGAAGAAAAAAAAGAAAGAGAGTAGCCTGGAGCAAGTAGGCCAAGTGGAAGCAATGCGGGCTTAGCGTGGATTCTATGGCCACCAAATCACGTCCCATTAGTTGTGAGTTCATTGGAGTCTGATGTGTGTTGGCAGTACCTGGCAATAGCCAGTAGCCACCCGTATTCAGCTATCACTGCCTGACTCACAGAAGGTGTTACATATAATTGATCATGATCCCTTTTAATTGATATGTGGAATAAATGCATTCTGTAATGTGCAAATTAATTATTGCCTGTTGAAACAGGCCTGTGACTGCACCTCATGCACTTTCCACATCAGTAATCAATCGGTTTGCAATATAACTTTGTGCACGGGATAGAGAAAACCACTTCAATCGCGTAACGTGGTCTATTGGAGCAACATAAACAATATAACTTGATTCGATACGTCATGCAGCTCGGATATGATGCTGTGATGGCAATCCATGCTATATACACACATCAAAAAAAGTTTTGCATCACCTCGGTTCCCAGATCTCCGGCATATAGACGTTGACTGTGTATATTGTATCCAAGATACAGTCCCTTTGACTGTTCATAGATGTCACTAAAACTGCTCAAAGATGTAAACAACCATGCATGAGCAGGGCCTATTAGACGGAGGGGGTACGACAGCCGATCAGTTCCAGTCATTCCACCAGGACGAAGGTACGCTGCTCATGTTGTCTGTAGTTCTACCATGCCTAGAAGGTCAATACCGCAGTTCGATCGCGTCCGCATTGTTACTTTGTGTCAAGAAGGGCTCTCAACAAGGGAAGTTTCCAGGCGTCTCAGAGTGAACCAAAGCGATGTTGTTCGGACATGGAGGAGGTACAGAGATACAGGAACTGTCGATGACAGGCCTCGCTCAGGCCGCCCAAGGGCTACTACTGTAGTGGATGACCGCTACTTACGGATTGCCGCTCGGAGGAACCCTGACAGCAATGCCACCATGTTGAATAATGCGTTTCGTTCAGCCACAGGACGTCGTGTTTCAACTCAAACTGTGCGCAATAGGCTGCATGATGCGCAACTTCACTCCCGAGGTCCATGGCGAGGTCCAGCTTTGCAACCCCGACACCATGCAGCGCGGTACAGATGGGCCCAACAACATGCTGAATGGACCCCACGGAATTGGCATCACGTTCTCTTCACCGATGAGTGTCGCATATGCCTTCAACCAGACAATCGTCGGAGACGTGTTTGGAGGCACCCTGGTCAGGCTGAACGTCTTAGACACACTGTCCAGCGAGTGCAGCAAGGTGGTGGTTCCCTGATGTTTTGGAGTGGCATTATGTGGGGCCGACGTACGCCACTGGTGGTCATGGAAGGCTCCGAAACGGCTTTACGATACCTGAATGACATCCTCCGACCCATAGTGCAACCATATCGGCAGAATATTGGAGAGGCATTTGTCTTCATGGACGACAATTCTCGACCTCATCGTGCACATCTTGTGAATGCGTTCCTTCAAGATAACGACATCGCTCGACTGCAGTGGCCAGCATGTTCGCCAGACATGAACCCTATCGAACATGCCTGGGATATGTTGAAAAGGGCTGTTTATGGACGTCTTGACCCACCAACCACTCTGAGAGATTTACGCCGAATTGTCGTTGAGGAGTGGGACAATTTCGACCAACAGTGTCTTGATGAACTTGTGGATAGTATGCCACGGCGAATACAGGCATGCATCAATGCAAGAGGACGTGCTACTGGGTATTAGAGGTAGTGGTGTGTACTGCAATCTGGACCACAAATGCTGAAAGTCTAGCTGTATGATGGTACAACATGCAATGTGTGGGTCTCATGAGCAATAAAACGAGCTGAAATGTTGTTTGTGTTGATCTCTATTCCCTTTGTATTTAACGGTTCCGGAACTCTTGGAACCGAGGTGATGCAAAACTTTTTTTGATGTGTGTAGCAGTGAGGCATGCATTTAGTGTGTAGCCAGGGAGGAAGAGGATCTGCCATTCTCTTTGTGACAGTGGAGCGGAAATGTATGGAGTCGAGCTAAACTTCTTGTCCACTTGTCAGACCTGGGTAGACATGCGCAAAGAAACGAAAAAGTATATGATATATATCCGTCTTTACTGGCGTCTGTCCAATTTGGCTTACGAGTTACGTGGTACGCCATAAAGAAGCACAGCGAAGCAATTTTTGTCTTTGTATACTTTACGATGCAATGTGGAACCTACTCCCGAATCCACTTATAATCTGCTCTTAAATTATAAGGAAACATCAGCAAAAACATGAAATTTCCGTAAATCATATCAGATGTGGCGTGGCTGTAGACAGTCACATCCGGGAGGCGAGGAGGTTTGAATCCCCTGGCCGGCAACCTAGAAGATGGTCTTCTGTGGTTTCCCATCTTCCTTCCAGGCAAATGCCGGGGTTGGTCCCTAACTTTGGTCCACAGCTGCTACCTTCCAATTCCTCGTCCTTACATTCACACTTTCCTCACCAGACGTTACTTGTAGCTCACCCCACGGGTGTCTGCATAGAAGTAGCTACAAACGCTGGTGAGCCGAACATGTCCTCGGACACTCCCGGCACTAAAAGCCATACGCTAAAATGATAAACCATTACGTAAGCAATTTCTCTTGTTTAGAACGCCAAGGGACCTGTATAGTTTAAACGATGTAGAGATTGGTAACTGGGGATTTGTAATATTTCACAGAAATCGTAGTTTACCCTTCAGTATGGTTAGTAACGCCTCTGAAGTGCAGTTACTTAGGACCTGGGGCATCTTAGTGCACTTCAGATAGGCATATTGTTCTAAGAACTGCAATCATAGAAAAGAGTTCGGAGGTATAGTCGTCGGACGTTATTTTTTTGAAATTTAGATTGACCACTTTGCTTTCGTCAATAAAAATAAGTCCATAAGTGATTTTTGAATAGCTTACAGGCAATACATCAGCATAGCTGAGGCCTGAATGACTAAATTGTAGGCTATCTCGTGACCTAGTGGCTAGCATTATTGGTTGTCAACCCTGAAATCCAGGTTCGATTTCCAGCTTTGCCAAGAAACATGATTCTTGTCGTAGGGCTGAACAGAGGTACATCTAGCCCAGTGAGGCAGAACGGAGAAAAGAGGGTTCGATTCCCACCATGGCCATCCTTGAAGTGGTTTAGCGAGGTTTCCTCCTTCTACTCCAGGTGTATTCCCAGATGATACTTAACTTAAGACAATTAAGAAAGCTTGAAGTTTTACGTGACTGGTAATCTTGCGATCATGAGCCACGGGACCTCCATGTTTACGTGGAATCCGTATCACAGGACGTGATATTTCACTTTGGAAATATCTCATGCATTGCCATTGTGAAAGGCAAGGAGTTTGTCCACTGCACCACCACGCCCCATAGCTTAAGGCAATGACCGCCTCGTACCCAGTCCTAGCTGCAACTACAAATACTCACACTTATAAAGCCATCAACATAACACAAGTCATCAGACAAATTCCACACACACACCAATGATGACGATGTCGCTTAGATCAATCAACAAGAACAAAGAGGAACTCTCTGTAAATACTACCCCTGACCTCATGAAAAGCAGGACAGATGCGCTATTGATCTTGTGGGCCACGACAAGGTAACAGCGAGGCGAGTGGTTATTTCAGCCAGCTCGTGAAAACTGTGCTCCACTATGCCCTACTCATTAGCATTCATGTTTTCATGGTCGAAGTTGATGCGATCTTCACTCCAGCTTTGTGGGCTATTACGCTCTGCTCCAAAGTGCGCTCGCGGAAGCATCTTGCGGCATTCCAGACCGGAAAAAGGAAGTGGAGTTGCGAGCGGTGGCGATACAGTCCCGAGAGTGCAAATAACCTGCTCTTCGCCTCACGCCCTTCCCTCAGCGATACTCGTACTGGACGTGAGATCCTTATCACTCACCACAGCGATATGAGGCCACAGGGTACGCGTTGAGACACGGCTCCCACAAACCCTGGGTTTGATTCTCAGTGCTGTCAAAATATTTAATTATAGTCTGAGAACTGAAATGGACTACACCAAGACTCGTGAGGAAAACCTGAGAAGAGATGGGTTCGATTCCTTCCTCAGTCATTCATTAACTGGTTTCCCGCGAATTCTCAGTTAAAGTCCAAGCGAATGTCGGGATGAAACCTAGCTTCAGACCGCGGCCACCTCATATCCAATACAAGCCTCAATAATGTCCGGCTCCGTGGCTAATTGGTTAGCGTGCTAGGCTTTGGCCCGAAGGGTCCCGGCTGCTTGTGACGTCTTCATGTACAAAGAAACCAAACAACTGGAAACAAATAGAGTAAACATAAGAAAGTAAAAGAAAAATAACAAATATGCACTCTACAACACACGTTATCACGCATATTTGACACACTTACCCAAGTTCAGAGATCTGATGACTAAGATGACTAATCCCCTAAATGGAACAAGAACGGCCTGAGCCAGAGGAATTGTACTGAATAATTTATTACCTATTGATTACTAGTGGCCAGGATCCAGGCTGTGTAGCTTTCTTTCCTCATTGCTAACTCATTATTTCCCGGGTCGAATGGCTGGTATTCGAACCCTGAAAGCGCCAAGAATTTTCACTGTATCTCCTACTCAATTGGCCACCGTTGACTAATTCATATTGTTATTGTTTCATTTTAGGGGTTTGGACATCGTGATCATTTAGAACCTTGTATTTAGGACAGGTGTATGTTCAATTTGTCTGATAATCTGTGCATGTTCAATTTGCCTGATATCGTTGTTATTGTGGTGTCTGTGCTAGAGTGTGTATTTGTAATTCAGGTGAGGATTGGGAAGGAGGCAACCGTGGCCTTGAGTTGGGAACCATCCCGGAATTTTCTTGGAGTAGATGTAGGAAACCACGGAAAACTACTTCCAGGATTGCTGAGGTGGCCAGTTTTGTCACACGAAGCTGAATATCCCTCGTTCCAACCTTTAGATCAGAATAAAATATCTTGGTAGGGCCGGCAATCGAACAATGAACTTTTGGGTGACAGTCCAGAATGCTAGCTGCTACACTACGAGGTAGCATTTATCAATTCAGTCAGCTACAAGAATGATAATTGGGTAGTTGTCCATTGAGGCCACATTACCTTAATTTTCAGCAATGGGTGATTAGAAAATGTAAAAATCTAAACACCACATAATTGAATTTCCAATCTGTGTCCATCGGCTACGCGTACCCTGTTCGAGCTCAGAGCTTTACTCTGGCCAGTCCCTACTTCCCCACAGCTTGCCTTGCCAGGTGGGAGTGGCTTGCTCTGATTAGTGTTCAGTTAATAGACCGTGTGACCTTCCTATCCACTCTCTCGAACTGGCAATTTGTTCAGCCCTATCACAACTGGTCAGCTCCGTGCCGGTCAGTGGACAGTTGAGATGGAGAGCCGAGACATAATATGTGGTACACTGTCGTTCAATAATGGCGTGTGGTTCAATGACAGTTTAAAGCTCCGTGCCAATCAGCGGACAGTTGAGATGGAGAGTCGAGTCATAATATGGGGTACACTGTCGTTCAATAATGGCGTGTGGCTCACTGACAGTTTTAAGCTCCGTGCCAATCAGCGGACAGTTGATATGGAGAGTCGAGACACAATATGTGGTACACTGTCGTTTAAAACTGATGTATGGTTCACTAACAGTTTTGAGCTCCGTGCCGGTCAACAGACAGTTGAGATGGAGAGTCGTGACATGTTGGGTTCACTGTGGTTCAATAATGACATGTGGCCTTTGAGCTGAGGTACTCCGCGATGGTGGACTGCAGAGCTGCAGATCCCCTTCCGTCCCTGTGACCCGACGATGTTGCCATTTCCCAATAATTGAAAGTGACAAATCTAAGAAAATGTTTGCGTGGTATTATAGAGAATTTCCCCCTCTTTATGATGGTGTAAAAATAAAAGCCATAAATAATTAACACATGGCCCAATTTTCACAATTACGATATTTTAGCGCGAATCTATATTTTTGAATTTTATAAAACTTATCATGCCATAGATAATGAACTAATGATCGCAACAGATCAAGAATTTATTTTTAGATTGCCTGATGTTGGTAGAAGATACCCTACTTCTCAGGGCAGTAATTATTTTCATAATAAGAAAGTTATGATATTTTTTTTTCTTAAATGTTACTTGGAAAATCTGGGATGGTGTCACATAAAAGTTAGCTAGCGAGAAAGTTTTTTGCTGTTGACTTTACGTTGGTGACTAAGCGAGAAGAAATGTTCATTAATGTCTGAAATAGTTTTTAAAACAAACCAGGGCTCAATATTAGGTAGCATTCATAAGTTATAGCACTTCGCTTAGTCCTCCCGCTCTGCGCTGACGCACCGGAACTTTGTTTACTAATGTGGCCCGCAGGCTATCTCCCCCGACTACGTTTGAAGGAGGGTAACTGATGATGTGAAGTAAAACTATAAAATGAAGTGGATTTTGTGTTCTTTATAAATTGTCCGCCTCGTTGCGTTCTTGACTGTCACTGTGCTGTCACCGTGGAGGCCCGGGTTTGAATCCCGGCTCTGCCAAGAAATGTAATTCTGGTCTGAGGGCTGGAACTGGGTGTACTCAACTCCATGAGACAAAACTGAGAAGAGGCGGGTTCGATTCCTACCTCAGCCATCCTCGAAGTGGTTTCCGTAGTTTGCCTTTATTCGTCCCGGGAATTAACAAGGGTTCGTTAATGGTGCTGAGTTAACGTTTCTGTGCCAAAAAGAACACGGTAGACACACACGACAAAATGACAGGTGAAGTATATGAAAAGTGGTTCGCCGAGCAATATTGTTGCTCAATGTTCCCGAAGGATCTAGCCTAGTAATAGACAATGTAGGCTATCACAGCAGAGAAATATGTGCCACCTTACCACACCATCATACCACAGTGAACTTAATCCCATCGAAATGGTATGGGCGCAAGTGAAGAACTATATAAAATTGAACAACGTCTCGTCCAAGAAACAAGAAATGAATAATTTAATTTCTGCTGCATACACTTGACCACACAAAATTGGGTAAATTACGTGGACCACAATATATTATTATTATTATTATTATTATGTCATATTATAATTTATTATAACCTATGATATTCGAGAAAAAGGCCTTATCATATTCATGAATACAGTAATTGAATAATTGAAAATTATAAATTATTATAATGTGTGCATTAAAATCGCGCTCTGAGCTTCGGTGTATCATAATCTAAATATTGTACCGTCTTTCGCTTCAAGGCATGAGGTACAACAAACAAATATTTTGAAAATTTCCCGAGTTTTGCGTAAAAGCACGCCTGTATACGAGTTATGTTACATCATGTGCCTGGCCTCGCAGAACTTTGTATAAGTTATGCAGCAGATCTGGCATCAGCGCGCTCCATTTAATGCGTACTGTCTTTTAAGGTTGAGACGCACTATAGACACATCACACAATTCTCAAATGTATTATTACTGGCAATTCATTGATAACAATAATCTCTCTTGTTATTAATTGACTGCTAACATAAAGGTTTCGTTGTTGCCAGATAAATGGAAGCACAAGCTAATCCGCTTCCCTCCTTTGGGCTGCCAGTCCAACAACCACTTGTGACAGCGCAAATCTTTCAATCCCTCCCTCCCTCCCGGTCAGCCAAGCTTAACGAGTGGCAGACAATTGCAGGGAATTTATTTGTGTTGACATATCAACGTTTTAGATTTATGATGTTACATTTAGTGGTTTAGGCAACGTGGAAATGTTGCCTCGTGTACTTAGGTGTGTTGTTGTGATCATTTCATTTGTGGGACATGAACATTTTAGTCATTCTGCCCTGTGTATTTGGGTGTGTGGATAAATTGTCTGATACCGTGTGTTATTGTGGGGTCAGTAGTAGTGATAATGTTAAAGGTTTTACGTCCATTTTAATTAATTCGGCTCTAAGAGACGCCGGGGTGCCAGAATTTCAACCCTGAAGAGGAACTATAACGTGCCGGTAAATTTACTGACCCGGTTCCCGCACATTTAAGCACCCTTTAAAGCCAACTGACTGTGCCACGATTCGAACCCGCTATCTTGTGCTTAGCTGGCGGGAAAGTTACCGCTGAACAACCCAGCCAATCAGTCTGTCAACATGTGAGAATTGGTAGGGAAGAAGCCTTGGCTTTACGTTAGGAGCTATCCTGGCATCCGCCTGGAGTAGAAGCGGGAAACCACGGAAATCAACTCTCGGGATGGCTGAGGTGGGAATCCAACCCTCCTCTTGTCAGTTTTGCCTCACAAGTTTGTATGTACCCCGTTCCAGCATTCCGAGCATAATTACATTTCTTGGCCGAGCCCGAAACCTCCGGGGTGAGAGTGAACTACACCACGCTGTAGTCCTTCTACAGTTAATGAGCAAATACCATTACAACATTTCAGTTCTCTACAATACAATACCACGAGTTCGTCATAGGAATGGGACGAAAATCCTTTTCAAGTCAAAACCGAGTCTTTCAAAATCTAATGTTGAAATTCGGGCTGGTACTTTTAATCGATTAATTTCAGTGATCAAAAAATCAATTAATTGATTGAGAAAATCGATTAATTGCTACAAAACGATTAATCGATTGTACGTTTAATCGATTAATCGCGTGGTCGAATAAATTAATAATTGATTTGTGAATTAATCGATTAACTTCGCCCCTTTCACTACGCTCTCACAGAAGTAAAACAAACATTTTTTAACTTAAATATATTGAATACTTTTAAATAATTTGCCTTTGTTGTGAAAACTGGACTAAAACAAAGTAAAACACAAAAGTTCTTGTCCTAGATTGAAAATATAAAACAAGAATTCAGAACCTTTGCTGAAAACTCTTCGTTCTCTTTTTTCGGAACCCTTCCCAATTCGATTGATGCTTGTCCATTCACTGTCTCATTTGGTTATTGATAACATAAACAAGGAAGGACACTTTATATGTTAGGGCAAAAGGTAACTTTTATAGATGTCTATATATCATTCCGAAAATAAGCGAAACTTAACTTAAGCGATGACCTCTGAATTAAACTTCATTTCTTATCTCGTGTTTACTAATCAATTTATAGATTCTTTGGTTATCCGATTAGTCTATTATTAGGTTAGTCGATTTATCGGGTGATACCGAGCTGCGCTAATGAGTTCTCTCCACGGGGGTCAATTAGAAAAATCCTAACAGGGGAAGTTACCTGAAGTGTGTTTCACTGCCCCCCACACAAAACTGGACGTGAAGGTAAATTAGCGACTTTTGGTATTATTCCAGATTCCTGGATTCCTTTAGTCTTGCATTTGATACAGATAAGGTTAGGCCATTTGTTTTGTGTTTCACAGTTACTATTCAGATCTGCACATTTTAATTTTTACGTTGTAGCTTCGTAAACATGCAAGTTAAATTCAGCACTACGAGCTTTAAAACAATATCTTGGGAAACAAAATGCTTATACGTATTCTGCTACAAAATAAGGTGCATTCGTAATTGAATTCGTTGTTGGAACACCTCTACTTTTGGCCCCATTGTGACAACTCAAACTTACAACATTTATACAGTAGTTTCTTATAAATCGCAATCCTGCACTTCTTTCACTGTAAATGGATAGCATGTTAACTGCACTGATAATATCTACGGAAACTCCACTACGTAAGTCGCTGTCAGCCAACTCATGGCTTAACCAACATTTCAGGAGAGGTTGCCTACCCCCACTCTATTCCCAAACCCATTAGTGTGACCGGACAGGCCTGTTTGGGTTTAACCTAATTAGCGCAGTTCGACCATTCCGTATTTATCGATATAATGGTCAGTGATTAATCGAATAATCTTTTTCGATTAATTTCAAATTATTCTAACCAAACATTGCTTTCTACCACCTCCAGTTGAAATTAATGCTAGAATTCCGTAGATTGGAAAAATTAGAGATATTGCGCTAAAAATTAAATTTCGCAATGCTCTATGAATTCCAAATCCTGCCCAAGGGTACATCAGCAGTGAATAATTTTAATATTCTTCCTGTAGCACCCATCTATAGGCTACAAATCTCACTATCCATCGCTACTCATGGGTATAATTTCCATCTACGCCTGCCCTACTGTACTCGATTGGATTAGGGTCTCTAAGCTACAGCAGCCGTGACCTTCATCAGCAAGGCTCAGCGTGTATGCTTGATTACGTCACGGGAAGTGGAGGAAATGTCGCTGATTTGATTAGCATCTCAGACTGTCCAATGATAATTAAACTAAGCAGGTCATGCCAACTTTAATTATACTGTTAAAGGCACGAGGAACAACATTATGAGAAGCCACATTAGTATGCTCCAATGGAGAATCATGTGTATGAATTTTAGAAGCTATGAGAAGAGATTCGTGAGCCAAGATTATGCTGTAATCTTTTCAAATCGCTGGTAGAGGAAGAAGATCACGTGGCCACTCCAACCCCCTTCCCCAATGACAGGCACTTGGGCGGGTGAACCGGAAGATGAGAGGTCATTCTCGTTTTGTGATTTGGGCATTCTCATTCTGACAGTTTTACGTTCGCATGCTGGTTTACAAATTCGTTGTCAGATACTCGCAGTTACTCAGTCGTACGGTGATACAGTTTTACGTTGAGCGCGATCGCAGTGATAATGTCCGTCGTATACATGGTGTTTTCCAAGCATTGAAATGGTACAGTTTCGGTGTGATTACCTCATAATCGGATGCGAGTGCGTAAAGCACACATATATTTTTGTGCCGTGAAGAAATAAAACTTTCAGCTACAGTATTTTAATGCACAAATTACATTTATAAGTGTCACGAATTGAAACTTCACACACAGTGCAGTGAAAACTGATTCTTTTGAGGGCTGACCTTACTATAAGTTGCTTATGCTACATTCAACGGTACAAACGAGCAGTAGCCTACACATATTTAATGCAGAGCAGACAGCATAGCAGTGCACTTACTCAAAGCAGATAACAGTGGAGATACTATATACTACTCTACCAGCATTGACATTTAAATACGCAAGTACAGTGTGGTTTGAAAGTCTACTGAACTATGTCTAAAACTATGCAAATATTTTATGCCGAGCTGCATAGCGAACTATAAGAACTTCTACGTATATTTTCGACATGAAGAAGCAGCAGTGGCGTGCTAACCCAGCATCTTTAATGGGATTATATTATTTTGGACCAAGCACTATTTTTGTGAGGAAAGAGAGACTACAGATGTTTGATATTATTAATTGCAATATGGGACATAAAAGACTGAAGGAGACATGATGAAGAAATGGAATTTCGATCCGGGAGGAACTTCTACCCAGGGAATGCCACGTCGATCCTTGGAAATTGATGACAGTTCTTCAACACGACATCATGGGAATCTATGAACCGTCACGAAGAGTGAATATCGTACATTCTGAAGACATCGTAAGGAAATTGGAACGCCAACTTTCATTTTCACATATGTTCCCATGACGAGTTTTGATCTATAACTGAGCACATGAGTGTATATTTTTGTAGACATTCTGCGTAATCGAACTGCTATGTGGCAAGATGCAATGATAATTACACATATTCTACGTGTTATAGGAGGGAGTCTACTGAATAAGTGTTAGATTGGTTTTGTAGTCATGAATATTTTTCTACGATATGTTGCACTATAATAATAATAATAATATAATCTTGATAAATTTCGAGGATTATTTAAACCATTTGTAGACATTGATATTCCAAAGTTTTTATGAGTGAATTAGGATTTATTTAATCATATTTGATAATGCAATAATTTTTGAATTTAAGTGGAAGCATTATGATTGGATGATTGAATATAGCCATTACCATTATTAATTATTCATGGATTATAACTGGATAATTTGTTAACCATTTAATTAATTAATTCTATTGAAGTATTTAAATAATATCATGCTTAATCACGATCTGCGTGAGATTTAGAAGATTATTATGCCAATCAGTTGTAATAATTTGTACGAGCCGATGTTATATCAGTTAGGGGAGGGATGTTAAAAGAGTTTCATTGACCATTGAAATAAATTATTGCTACACAATAACTGGACGATATATGTGTTTTATGATAAGTTTACTAGGATTTTATATGAGGTTTTCGATGTTATTCTAATGAAGTTAGATATTTTGATCCATGCATTCTTTATTGCACTAGTTTATAATGTGATGTTTTGCCACATTATAATGTGAAGTTTTGCCACATAGTTTATAATGTGAAGTATTTGCTACATTGTTACGGAATTATTGAGGATTAATGATGAATATTTATGAACAGGAAATATACAGAGAGTGATCTACATTCCGACTTTAAGTGATGATATAGCGAGCCATGGTCAAATGTTGACATGTTTCGTAATTTATTGAGAGTTCGTGCCATTATGAATTACGTTGTTTGAAGATGTTTTATGGAATGCATTATAATCCGATCCTCATTATAGAATGGAAGCGGATAGAACTTTTACTCACATCTTGAGAGAGATATTAGCAAAATGTTGAATTATTGTGATTATTGTAGTCGGATGACGACTGACTCTTTCAAAGTAATTAATTGTTGTCATAATTATTCTATATTGACATAGAATTTAACTGATTTTCTTTTATGGTTGTGAGGGTTGCTTCGATGATTAATTAATTCACTTAACCCTACGGTCATTTACTGGATTTGACATATGAATTTTACCATGAAATATTAGAACATCTATTGAGATGATTCTTCAATTTAGGATACCTTGTGCCCGTTTAGACCGAAGTCCGGACGACCACATATGCATGTTCACCAAAAATCAGTCAGCACGAGAATCTAAACATCCCAGGGCGCCATATGGGTTAAAGTGAGTACAATAACACAAAAAAATTGCTTTACTGATTTTCGGCTCGATGCAACAATAAGGATAGAAGGAGATTTTCTGAAAATAACACAATCCGTAAAATTATCTCATTTTATCTAAAATGTTAAAAAGTTACTGAAGGCATGCTAAAAATAGCATAATGGATGCATGATGAATCATACATTATATACACAAATTTACAGATTCACCAACACATGAACACTATGCATTTGAAACAAAAGTCAGATTAGTAGTCCTGTTGACTTCGTTCAAAAGAATTATTTACAATCGTAAGGTTTGTCAGTGCAAATTTAATTGTCCATCCTGATTCCTAACTTTAAGTATTCACACGTTGAAATGAAATATTATCACTCGATGAAAAAAAATATCACTGTTTTGTTTGTCTTTCAAATAGTAGCAGAAAATTAACTAACACTTTTTCCAGGAATCAGTATCTCAAAATTTGTTCAAATATAAAGTTACAACAATGAATATAACACAATATTAATTACATGGACATTCGAGCATGGATTTGAAGAACTTCGATAAACAGAAAAAGATATTTATTGTATCATCTGTTCTCGATCCAACATTAATATTCTGAGTTCTTGACTCAAATAGCAATATTATGGTCAAAAATGTATTATTAACAAAATATCAACTCTTTTAAATCTGGATTTATCCATTCAAATATTTAAATATCAATTGGAAATATTATTTAGAAAAATTATCACAAAAATAATATTAGTTGTTGCTATTATCAAAATTACAATTCTTTTGACAGAATGTCAAAAATGGTAATCATCAAATTATATTGCAGAATGTTTTTATTCTTAACAGGATCAGAAATGTTCTGTAAATTGTAGTGGTTGTTTAGGAAATAACAGTTTTAATTTATTTACAGTATCGGCCCATTCGATTTAAATGTGTCAAAAATCACATTATCATAAATAGCATCTAGACAACGGTAAAGTCTTCTCATAATGAAATAACAAAATTCCGGGCTATCAATTACTAGGAATTATTTATAGAACACGTGGGCAAATTTTGGATTGACATGATGGTTCCATAATATAACCCTCGGTTATGAATTCGACGAAAGTGGGGCTTACAACAATATTTCAACTCCCAACGTTATTTCAAAATCATCCAACCTACAATATGGTTGATGCTCCATTATAACAACCTCATTCCTGCGACTTAAAATGCACAATCAGAATGGCATATTCAACTATTTCCACACACACAAAAATTCCTTCCCAAATTATACATAATAATCAAGCCTTTGCTTGTTACTCAAAATGGAAGATTCGTAAGCTAGTAAGCTCCTAATTGAGTTTACAGTAATTTTACCATCAGTTTAAACATTAATTATTCCGCACCGTGTCTATTTTCATCCAAACGTTCTATCACAAGACGTTGTTCAAAATGATATTATATTTATACAAACTCTAGTAAAACCCTAATTTATACATGCTATTTGCTTCCAGTAGCATTACTTTCCGTGTCTTTCAAAAGATTTAACTGCATAATGCAAGTGTAAGATGTTCCCATAGGATTATTCTGTTAGTTAAATGTGGGCATGCGTTTACCACTGGCCTTCGGAAAAACAAGTCTCCGATCTAGCAAACTGTTTTAAATATCAACTTTATAAATCACACTATATGATATGATTATTAGAAATATAAATCATAATTATTATTATCTCTGACAAATATTGAAAATGATTATTATTATTATTAAATCAGCATTATTATTATTATTATTATTATTATTATTATTATTATTCCACAAATGGAATTAACGTTCCTAAACTGTTCGGGAAATATCATCCTCGACTTCTTAAATATGGATAAAAATCCATTCCTCAACTTAAATTTATAATTAAATTTACAGTTACGACGGCTGATGACCGCGATTAGAAAAATAATATCAAAAATCAAATAAATGCTCGTTTTGCTCGTCCATTAATTCAAATCATTGACTTCTCATGTCTGAGTGTAAAAACTACTCAGATCAAGGCTTTCACATGCCTTGAAAAAATATTTGCAACAGCAAAATATCGAGGGAAAAAATGTGTTGGCAAGACTGTAGAAAAATGAGAAATTCCAGCTAACTACGCATAAGAATAATGCAAAATGTAGTTTATATTGTTTTAGATCTTGATGTAGATAATCTGGTCTGAACCAGACTATTTCAGTCTTCTGTCCCCATTTGGACACGTACTTATAATCTCGTATCGGCCTCCATTATATACCCGCAAAATTTCTAACCAGACATAGCGGTATTCTTACTCGTTGCCTGAATATCTTGATGAAAACTGTCTATAATATTAGCTGCTTCAACAGCTGAAGTAATCTTCTTGATAGGGGTAAGATCGAAATGATCCATGATGCAAAAATACCAGTTGTAACTTGACCCAACTGGGATGCATTCAGTACTATCAATACTCTGACAATCTTATTCAGCACTGGTCCAAGTTCTGATGTTCAATTCCCTGGGCAGAGTTTCTCACTCTCCAGACAATGCTATGCATGCTGGTTTCCCTATGTCGGCTAAATGAACTGAACCGTGCAAGACTGGTATGTGAACAGTACTGACTTATCTTGGTTGGTCAAATTGTTATCAAGACAAAGGCTTGTTCTGGTCATTGGATGAAAATAATCCAAGTTTAAATCTTACTGGACAATGGAAAGAAAAATAGGGACTAAGTCGTCCGTGTAGCAGTAATAGTTACCAATGTTCTGCCACAAAGTGATAACTTACGATGAATTCTAAGTTCACTAAAACTTCCAACACTTTTCGAAGTCCAGTAACCATGTACTGTCGTAGAATTTCACTAAGTCCCAGCTACTGTGTGCTAGTAAAAACGTAGAGTATTGCAACCATGTGCATGAAGATAATTCTGAAGTATAACGATGTTCGGAGCGACGTGATGTGTCTAGCGACAGGGCGCTTACGAAGAAGTGAACATATTGAGTGGTGGCTCCCAGCTCTTTTATACCCAGCGGACGGACTCCTCTACGTCACTGCTTGAAATCTGCAAAAAGTAAAACATCTCATATCTCAGCTTCCGCTCGATAAATGTTCTTGAAATATAGCACGTTCTTCTTCCCTTGTCTGTGCCAGTAATATGGTGTTAGTCTCATGATTCTACACCATCGAAAAATAGTTTATACAAATATAGCCTCGACTCTGATAACCTTGCTATGTCACTTAGCGATCTCTTGGCTGCATAAAGCTTCTAAATGCTTCTTAGAAGGTTTGGCGCACGCTATTCAAAACCTCAGCTCTGGACTTGGTATCTGGGCCTGTGCTCTCAAATCTGGGCAAATGGATTTGGGCGCAAACTTGATAGAACTAGTGTGGATGTTTTCGAAGGGACTATTTAAATTTCGGTCAGCGATGAAAGTGTCAATTATTTATGCAACTTATTCCAGGGTTATATTTGTGTGTGTGTGTAATTATGATTTGTTTAGATGAGCTTATTAATCGCAGGACAACTTTGTATAAAAGAGTTTAAGAATTTTCAATTTACTGTGTATTTAGTTCGCTAAGGGTTGAGTGATGCGAAATTTATTAGTGAAGTGCTACGATAAATCCCTGAGGTGACAAGAAGGAACTTAAAGTTGATTTTATTTAATTTATTTTCAGTCCTGTGATATTTCAGTTTAAACGATCTGATTGGGTAAGTATTTTTGAAAGGACATTTTCATCGTAAAATAGGTTTTTTCGCGATCAGAATTGCAGGCAGGATTTTCTTGAATGAACTACAAAACAATATCTGAAATAAATAAAGGTTCGTTTCCTGTTTTATCTTATTTGATTTGTGGTTTTTCCTATTTCTCTGCGGTCTTTTCGGTGGTTCTGGCTTCACCAGGAGTGTGTTTTATTGAGGTCTAGTTTGATGGCGCCCTCTTACCTATCCCGTAACGACCCGGAGATACTCTATCACGTGCCACCCGTGCTAATTTGTTCATTTTCTCAAACTAGACTTCTGACACACTCTTTCCTTTTCAGGTTATTCCTTTTATTCGCCTATTCATTCTTGGAAAATATGCGATGTTATATTAACCAGGTCATTGCATATCTTTCCCGGAATCGGGTATAATTTCCATCTACGCCTGCTTACTGTGCATTGCACTGCATTACGTATTTATGCAACAGTTCTCCTCCAATATCACATCCATTTAATCTGAGCTCTTCAATGTGACTGTGAATGGAGGTTGGCATTTGTCTCCTCTCAACAATGAACTCCTTATCTCGTAGGAAGATGATTCTTGCGCTGATCGACTCCCTGTGCTCTTCAGCATACTGTATCAGAGGGATATTGAGCAATGTGAACGTCAGGTTTGGTTCCATCGATATCATTAATTCAGAGGCATGATAACGTATTCAAACTACTTGTAATAAATGAAGTCTGTCTAGACATAGAATAAACCTGCTTTAAATACGACAGATACAACATAAGTTTACGTTCGCAGTGCTCACATAACGTGCCAGGAAATGCTTCAATAACCTCGCAGTGATTCTTTATCATATTTCTTTCAACAAGGTAGTCCTGGAAAATAATCCAAAACACTTTGCCTATGAATAATTGCCCATCGACATGTACTCTGAGGTAAGAGAAAAGAAATAAATGTCCCTCGGCTTAACGGTTAAGTGCTGTAAAATGGTTCAATATCTAGGATCTATACTGAATGTGAGAAACCCAGGATACAAGTTTCCTTACATTTACAGTATAGTCTTGTGAATTTCTTCATAAAGTGAAGCCGATCTCGTGCCGTCTCTGATGAGTTCCACCTGCTTGGTTCCACCGATTTCCAACCAGAATGCCGCCACTTCTGAATTGGAATAAAAATTTGCTTCGAATAACTAGTCGCGACGCTGCATGAAGAGTTATACAACTGCGTTTTGTTAACTGACTAAAGAAATATTTTTATTTTTATTATTAGAAAATAAAGTTGGTATCGTTATCGTTGGTGATTTTTTAGATCCAATCATAGTGTACAACCGTATTTATCCTATCATCAGGATATTCGTACATTATAGTGTTAAAGTCCATTTTTCTAAGCTGGCTTAGTAATCGAAATGAATGTCTTTTCAGTTGGCCAACACGATTGTACCCATGTGTAATGGTTGTTTCCCTAAACCTGGTTAAAATTTATATTACATTATTTAAGTGGATTTATTTATTAATCGCATGTAAGTTTTATCAGATATAGGAAATAAACCATTACAAAAGGGTACAATGGTGTTGACAGACTGAAAACCATCAATTTCGATTCGAGGATATTCGTAGCATGGGTTCAGGAGATCAGTGGGCCGTGCGCATTGACTTACTTCGACATTGTACATCAACTGGAACCCAATTACTAGGAGTGAATACTGGGCTAGTGGACATGCCTGAATCCTCATACCCACCATGTTTTTTATTATAACATCCTTCGCCCAACAACTAAGATCATATGACGCCAGAGCTTATTTCCACCGCATGAGTACGGCAACCAGCGTGGGAAGGAAACAGTAACAAACTCGATAGCACCGGAAACGAGGTCTGAGGTTACAAATCTGAAATAGGGATTCAGTGTGAAGCTTCGGAGAATATTTTTTGTAGATACTATCGAATAGAAACTTATACGTGCTAAATTATGATAATCGTCAAATGAACTATGACACTCTCTTGGATAATCACTACTTCTAAATCATTGGAACACCCTGTTTCTTGTAAGGAATAATAATGATAATAATAATAGCTTTATTATAATGCTAAGGATTTCACCCACCTTATATAACTGCTAAGGCTTATTGGGTGCCGGAATTTTGCCAGAATTGAAATATTTGGCAGAGCTGAGAATTTAAACCAGGACCATAGGGATAAGAGTATCAAAATCTACCACCTATATCACTGAAGGTGGCCGTTTCGATCTTTTAATTACTGGCATGAGTCCTAGAAATTGTAACTTCAATGAAGTACAGATGCAGTGTAGAAGTGTCACATTCAAACAGTATTCAGAATATAACTCATAGCAACTTCATTGCAGATTATATTCAATGAACATACAACGTAACTAGTAGGCCTACATCGTATCACCTGTGAGAATAGTACGGTGTTTGTGTTTGAGTTTCGTTAATGTGTGGGTAGAGTGAACCCAAACAACGCCTCATTATTTCCTACGCTCTCCAATGTCCAGTTTAAACATAATATTTCATTATGGTTGCCGTTAATCAATACATTGAGGGAAGTTTTATTTTATTTGCTCAGATAGTGCAGCAACCACAGATCAATCTATTGTTATATCAATCCAACGAACCATATTGGCAGTGACTATGTAAGAAGAGTAATAGCTTTTAATGCAAATAGTGGCTGACTACGGCTGCTCCAGCCCTTTTCCTAGTTTTGCTGCGCGCTTCGCGTCATTATTCAGATCAGCTTAACGCCGCCACTAATTGAAATGTATTCCATGTATTTCATCAACAAATTTATTTGGGCCATCCCTAGAGACAGCAAATTTTACTCGTTTCAGATTGGTATAGAGTGCAAATTTATTGTTTTAAGAAATGTTGTTGTAGTTAATATTGATAATTCATTTTAAGGGCTTGGGACAACTTGGTTATCAGTCCCATGTAGAGGTCTTACGAAGTTTAATCACCTAAATATTTTCAACGTAATTTCATCATATGAAATATTGGATTATGAGATCACCTTTTGTGCGTGTGTGTGTTCTTATGTGTGTGTATGGTGTATGTGAGCCCCCTCCCGAATATAATCTAAACAGATGGAACGATGTCAAATATTCATCGTAAGGAATTACCATTAACTCATTCAACCTCGGCCGTGCATATAAAATTTAATAAGTGTCACCTATCGTACATGGCTGCCGCGCATTCAATATCTCCTAAACTATTACCACTCTCATCCTGAAATTTTGTAAGAGGGCAGGAGATGCTACGTTAAGTTTAAATAAGTGACTTTCAAAAACATGATAAGTAAAATAAAATAAAAACATGGTGGCCATGCAAATGTCAGATAATATAATGAGCTTTTCTTGCCCTGTAATCATCTGAGTGCAATAGAACTTGGCACGCTAAATATTTATTCATGGCTTGGCTTACTTTCTGGCATCTAATTTAATTGAATTGTTTTCGGAAATTCAACCTGGCGGCTGTGCAAAGTTTTAAAAGTATGCTTTTATTTCTTGCGACCTAATCATGTGGACGAAATTTAAAAGTTTGTGCAATGAACCACGGCAATGATCTCCATTCACTAGTAAATAACACTATTTCTTAGAGACAAAACAATCTAACATGGCAGTCATGTGAAATATTTCAACGGTACTCAATATCAACGAATCTATTAAGGCAGTCAAACTGAAATTTGGTCTGATGATAGAGATCAATTATTTTCACATGTGCAACTTTCAATAACCTGTTGGATACAAAACTAAAATGATATAGTCATGCGAAATATAAATAATTAATAACGGTTTTTCTCAATTTCTTAAGACATTTATGATGACGACTGTGCAAAATTAAAATTAATGTTTTTATTTATTGTGTCCTAATCAAACGATCGAAGAGAAAGTTTCTATACGAAATACCAAAATAATATGCATCAGCTGGTATATAATTCTATGGCCTACATATAAAATAATCCAACGTGGTGACCATGCTATTCGACCAGTTCTCAATATCTCCAATATTATAACAGTATGTGGAAATTTGAAGCAATTCTTTTTCAGTGTTGCCCATACCAATTGTCTTTGCTGCTTATCAGTCGGTCAACAGGATTGTGCCCAATGAATTGGTCGCCGTACAAAATTATGAATATGTAAACACACTCCTGGAAAAAAATATATGTATTGGTTATCATACCCACATTCATTGGGAACAATCGTGTTGACCGACTGAAAAGCAGCAAAGACAATTATTACAGTAATAAAACTAAAAGTTTTTATTGTATTAGAGAAGTATTAAATAAGAATATGTGGCTTTCAAAAATCTAAAACACTAAAATAATATGTCGGTGACACGAAATTAAAATATACAAAAGGTAATTTCTGCTGATCTAATCATCCGAGAGGATTGAAATATGACACAGCGAGAATTTTTTCAGTGCTCAGTGCATAAGAATCGAATTTGTTTAATTGTTTTGAAAAATTCAAGATTTTAGTTATATTTTAATCATCATCTTCATCTTCATTTCCCCTTTTCCAGCTGACACTGGGTGGGGACAAATATGGTTTATTTCCACTTTGTTCTGTCGTTCCACCATTCCTCTTCCGACATGGTGTTCCAATCCAGGTTCCGGTTTCTAATGCTATACTTCACCGAGTCCATCCAACGCATTCTCGGTCTTCCTCGTCCTCTCTTCCCTGTCATCCGTCGTTCCAGTGCTCGTCTTGGTAGCCTTACTTCATTCATCCGCTTGACATGTCCAAACCATCTCGATCTGTTTTGCTTCAGTTAGTCATTTAGTTTCTGTACTCCCAGTTCTTTCTGTATATCTTCATTTCTCACCCTGTCTCTCCTCGTTTTCTGGACCATATTTCTCAGCAATCTCACCTCAGCTGCCTGTACTCTCTTCCCTCTTAGTTATTGTTCAAGTTTCTGCTGCATATGTCCATCTTGTTGATAAAGCATATTGTTCAACTCCGCCAATGTAAAATCATCCAAGATGTTCTGGAGTATGAAGTAATACTAAACTGCCTGTGTTCGTCGTTCTATCATTTTACATTGTTACAGGTAAATAGTTCGGAAATAGAAATCGTTGAAACTTATTCTTATTAAACTCAATTTTGTAACAAATCAGATCCAAATTGTATCTCGTTTTGTGGTATTGGGATAAAAGGCAATAAATTGTGTTGTAAATAAAATTCAACACACAAATACATTGTGTTGTAATAAACTATGTTGTAAAATAAAATTTTATTTCATAGAAATGCTCTGCAAAAGCCATTAACAGAAGCGTAAAATAACAAGTTATGAAACAGAAATCATTCAAAATTATTGAGAAGCCAGTGTAAATATATTTTGAAAGAGCAAAATACTTTTCAATGCTGCATAAGAAGGCGGCAATCAGTAAAATCGAACTCAGCCCCGACGCTAAAGCGCTGCGAGCAGATTTCAAGCCAATTGCAGGTGGGTAGGCAACCCATTTTACAGTTCCGTGTTGAATCGGAACACGCTGTACATTCCATTTATAATGTCTCTCAGTTCCTTGCCTATCCCCCTATTTGTTAAGCTTTCCCAAACTTTTGTTATAGGGATGCTATCATAGGCCTTTTCTAGATCAATAAAAGTCATTACCATATCCTTCCCATATTCCCAACTCTTTTCAATGTTCTGTCTCAGAATGAAAATGGATCCCACTGTTGACCTGCCTCCCTCTAAATCCAAACTGCTCCTCCTCTATTTGGCTTTCTACCTTTACTCTAATTCTTTTTTCTAGGATTCTTTCCATCACTTTGGCAACATGCGATATGATGGTGAATATTCGGTAGTTACCAAACTCCTTCCTGTCACCTTTCTTGAAAAATGGCAATATTATTCCCTTTTTACAGTCTTCAGGAACTTTCTTCTCTCTCCACACACTCCTGCGAAGTCTGTATGTCCACTGCAGTCGCACTGGTCCTGCCGCCTTGATCATTTCTATTGCCACTTCGTCTATTCCCACAGCTTTCCCCATCTTCATCTTCCTAACTGCCCATTCCACTTCTGCCATAGTAATGTCTGGTTCTTCTTCTAGTTTTCCTCCACCGTTTTGGCTGTTTGCGTAACGTCTCCGCATGCCTGACGTCTCACCTTCAACAGCTCGCTGAAATATTCTTTCCATCTGTCCGTTATCTCTTCTGGTTTTGTCAATATTTCACCTTCTTTCACGAACCCAGTGTTCACCTTTTCATTACTTCTACTTTTTATAATTGCAAATAGCATTTTTGCCCCCAATTTAAATCCTTCCTTATTTCCTGGCTGAATTTTCCCCAGCTTTTCTTCTTTTCCTCTACAATTACTTTCTTGCAATCTCTGTTTGCTTCTATATATTTTGCTCTATTTTTCTTCAGTCTTTTTTGTTTTCCATTCCTTCCAAGTTATCTTCTTCTCTCTTACCTTTTCTTTCACTCTATCATTCCACCATTTTGTCGCCTTTTCCCGTACCTTTCCTGATGTTCTACCACATGTTTTCTCTGCACTGTTTACAAATGCACTCTTAAACTCCTCCCATTCTTGTTCCACATGGGTAATATCCGTCCTTGGTATCTGTACTTGCAATTCTTTCCTAAACTCTTCTGCACCTCCTTTTCCTTTAGTCTCCAGACCTTGATCTATCTTTTCCTTTTTTCTGGTAATCTCATGACCTTTCATACTTTTAGTTTTGCTTCCACTGCCTTATGGTCTTCTCCAAAGGCTTATTAATTATTTTTATATCCTATTCAAGAGATCGAATAGAAGATTTAAGTTCATATGATGGGCTGTTATATTAATAATTATCAAATGATACTGAACTCTGATGCTTACTTTTCGTAAATTATAGAAGGTGTGCAATAGACGTATCCGATTCATTACACAAATATGCCATCACGGGGGAGGATTCATAATTACCGATACTGAAATTATATATTCTAACACGTAGTATTTCATTTTAGTGGTAATGACGATTGTTTTAACGATTGGAATACCAAGGTCATCTACCCAAATTGTATATGGTAGGTATTATACATTATGCAGGCTCCGTGGTGTTGGGGTAGGGCGCCTGCCTCTCACCCGGTGATCCTGGGTTCGATTCCCGGCTCCGTGAAGGACTTTAGAAACTGACGTGAGGGCTGTAACGGGGTGCACTCAGCCTCGTGAGGGCAATTGAGTAGCAGTCTGACAGTGATGCCGCGCCCCGGTCACGAAAACCAAGATTAACGGCTGAGGGGACCCGATGAGCTGATCACGCGTCACTCCAATATCTGCAGGCCAAATGGCTGGGCAGCGGTCGCTTGGTAGGCCTAGGCCCTTCATGGGCTGTAGTGTCAGGTGTTATATTATTATTATACATTATAGATTATACGCATGTTCATTACTGTAAAGGAACATAATCTACTGATGTTCCATTGAACCGGTCTCTCAGTAAATTAATAAACTAGTACCATGAACTAAATATTATGGTACACAATTCATTGGTGTTGTATTCATGTAATGCAGATAAGCCTCTTCGTGTAACTTAGCACATATATTTACCAGTGCTAGAGGTGTGTTGATGTGTTATCTGAAAATCGATGGAAGCCTTGATTTAAGACAAGGTAAGCACTTGTAACATATGACACCCATTCTGCCATTTTCAATAATTATTTTTTAATGTTTCTCCTCTGAAATATCTACGATACTTGGATATTTAGTTTGGAGTACGAAGTTGTAGGTCCATACTTTTTCGCAAAGTAGATCATGCACCAAAAGCTATTCAGTTCATCACATGAAACATTCATTTAGGCGTTCAAGGTAGGAGAGTTTTGAAATGCACAGCATCAGTTGAATATCTATATATATAAAAATCAATGTTACGAATAGTTTGTCGGTATGTATGTCTCCTATGCGTTCATATACCATTCGTCCGATTGCGATGAAACTTGGGTGAAATGTTGAGTACACTCCAAGGAAGGTTTCTGACTTAGTAAATCCATTTTACAATAGGTAGCACACGCGTAAATTCAACAAATGAGCGACGATGCGCGAAGCGTTTCAAGAAAGTCCCGTATGTGTTCATATACCATCCGTCCGATAGCGATGAAACTTGGGTGAGATGTTGTGTACACTTACGTGAAGGTTTCAAAATTAGTGAATACATTTCACTGTAGATAGCGCACGAGTAGATTCAACAAATGAGCGACGACACGCAAAGCGTTTCAACAAAGTCCCGTATGCATTCATATACCATTCGTCCGATAGCTATGAAACTTGCGTAAAATGTTGTGTACACTGCAGGGAAAATTTCTGGCTTAGTACATCCACTTTACAATAGGCAGCGCACGAGTAGATTCAACAAATGAGCTACGATGCGCGAAGCATTTCAACAAAGTCCCATATAAGGTCATTTACCATTCATCCGATAGCGATGAAACTTTGGTGAGATGTTGTGTACACTCCAGGGAAGGTTTTTGGCTGAGTACATCCATATCACAATACGTAGCGCAAGAGTAGAATCAACAAATGAGCGACGACACGCGAAGAGTTTCAAACAAGTCCCGTATGCATTCATAAACCATTCGTCCGATAGCTATGCAACTTGGGTGAGATATTGTGTACACATCATGGAAGGTTTCTGCCTTAGTAAATCCACTATACAATAGGCAGCGCACAAATAGATTCAACAAATGAGGGACGACGTGCGAAGCGTTTCAATAAAGTCCCGTATAAGGTCATATAGCATTCTGCCGTTAGCGGTGAAAATTGGGTGAAATATGGTGGACACACCAAGGAAGGTTTCTGGCTTAGTAAATACATTTCACAGTAGGTAGCACACGAGTAGATTCGACAAATGAACGACGACACGCGGAGCGTTTCAATACAGTCCCCTATGCCTTCATATCCCATTAGTCCGATAGCGATGAAACTTGGGTGAGATGCTGTGGACACTTATGTGACGGTTTCTAACTTAGTAAATACATTTTACAGTCGGTAGCGCACGAGTAGATTCAACAAATGAGTGACGGGGTGCGAATCGTTTAAACAAAATCCGGTATGCGTTCATATATTATTCATCCGATTGCGATGAAACCTTGATGAGTTATTGTGTACACGCCAGGGAAGGGCTTCGACTTAGTAATACATTTCTCAATAGGTAGCGCACGAGTAGATTCAACAAATGAGTGACAGCGCACGAATCGTTTTAAGAAAAACCCGTATACGTGCATATACCATTCATCCGATTGCGATGAAACATTGATGAGTTATTGTGTACACGCCAGGGGAGGGTTTCGACTTAGTAAATCCATTTCACAATAGGTAGCGCACGAGAATATGCAACAAATGCTTGACGACGCGCGAAGCGTTTCAACAAAATCCCCTATGCGTTCATATAACCTTCTTCGATTGTGATGAAACCTTGATGAGTGTACACGCCAGGGTAGGGTTTCGACTTAGTAAATCCATTTCTCAAGTAGGAAGCGTATGAGTAGAATCAACAAATGAGTGACAGCGCACGAATCGTTCAAACAAAATCCCGTATACGTTCATATGCCATTCATCCGATTGCGATGAAACTTTTGAAAGTTGTTGTGCACGCTCCCACGAATGATTCTAAATTAGAAAATCCATTGTACGATAGCTTAGAGGCAGTGAACGGAAATTGAAAAACATGTGTATCCAAAATCACTTCAAGAAACAGAATTTCAACGCCAACACTTTATTTGATTGGCATTGCAACGCATGCCGGGTACAGCTTGTGCTATATGAAAATAGGCCATTTAGCTCTTCACGAACCTACTGTACTTATTTCATTTCAAAATAAAGACTTAAGGAAAAACATTTGTTTTACAATATAGGCCTACCAGGTGAATCAGTTGCCCCTAATTATATTGTTTTATGCAGCCCAACTAGCGTTGTTATCAGGATGTGGCTACAGACTAATACGATGGGAATATAATAGGGTTCACTTTCGTTTGCGGGATATGCTTCCAGTGCATTGGTATCATACGGGATGCAAGCAGAGAGATATTGACCTTCCGGTCAACACACGTTAGTTGGGATACATAAAACAATATCATTAGGGGCAACTGATTCACCCGGTATATTAAAAAGGAATGAAAATGAAAATCCACAGCCTGCTTCCAGTCGACCGACCGGGTCAGGGAATGGAATGAATGAAGCCCCCATCTAGCGGCGAGGATATGAACTGTGCCGGCTGCCGAGGCCTGTCGCACTCCCCTGGGGCAATGATTAAATGAATGACAGATGAAATGAAATGATAGTGGAGAGTGTTGCTGGAATGAAATTGTGACAGGGAAAACCGGAGTACCCGGAGAAAAACCTGTCTGCCTCCATTTTGTCCAGCACAAATCTCACATGGAGTGACCGGGATTTGAACCACGGACCCAGCGGTGAGAGGCCGGCGTGCTGCCGCATTAAAAAGGAATAAAAGAAAATATTTTACTTCACAAAGATTTGAACAATGAGAAATTTCATAGGACTTACCGTCGCTTGCAGAGAAATTACATACGTGCTTAGTTGCATTAGCATTCTAACATAATTTTGCAACCCTTTGTTCCAGACATTAGTCGAATGAGATGCAGTCAGTTGAAACTAAGTTAAAAAAAATGAGCTGGTTAGCTTTGCCCAAAATACGCTAATCGTTCACGCATCTACTTTTGAATTAATTTTTATGAGTCACTAACCTCTTCACAATAACTACAGTTATGCCATGTTTATAAGCTAAGAGACTCTCAGCAACTCAAAGAATAAAGCCAGTTTGAGAATAAACACTAAAAGCACACAAGGACACAAATCGCTCTCTTGCAGACTGCAAGTGAGAGACCAGGGGCCACGTACGAAGTATTATCCATTACACAAGTTATACTTCTTTCTGTGTGAGTCCTCCACTGCTACGGCATGGTTGAGCAGTGTTCATTTGCAGGCCTTGTATCCCCACAAAATAAATGCGCAACGATTTTATACATTCCGCATGTCTCTGAATATCCTATTAGGCTTGGTCACGGTTTGTAATGAACGATGCACGTGATCGGGAATATCAAATAAATAGCCCTCTGGACACTCAATTTACGATATAGACTCTCACTGTATTAATGTCAACAAAAATGCACTCAACAGTCAAGATTGGACATGTTGTCTGGTATAGCTGGCATGTGAAAATACCATTAGCAGACATAGGAAGGAGTAGTACTGTCAATTTCAATTACGCTACATTAATTATGCGGAGCACTCTCAGCAATGGTATAAACAATGCTTAGCAGTGAGCTGCCTGGGAATTTAAATATATCAGTGTTTTCTTACATAAGATAAGTTCAACATTTTGGGATGGCGGGAAAGAATACACGTTCCTAGATTGACATTTTAACCGCAGATGCTCGGTAATATTAATTCTAAACAAATAACATCCCTTATACTGGCAATAAGCTGGCCCCATGGTGTTGGGGTAGTGCGCCTGCCTCTAACTCGGAGGCTCCGGGTTCGATTCCCGGCTCCACCAGGGATTTTAGTATCTGATGTAAGGGCTGGAACGGGGTGCACTCAGCCTCGGGAGGACAATTGAGTAGCTGTCTGACAGTGAGGCAGCGCACCGGTCACGAAAACTAAGATAAACGGCCGAGGTGAACCGATTTGCTGACCACGCGTCACTCCAATATTTGCATTCCAAATGGCTGGGCAGCGGTCGCTTGGTAGGCCTAGGCCCTTCATGGGCTATAGTGCCACGGGTTATTATTATTATTATTATAATTATTATTATTATTATTATTATTATAATAATTATTATTATTATTATTATTATTATTATTATTATTATTATTATACTGGCAATGATTGAGAGATTCGTGTGTGTTATGAAGAGGTCCTTTGATGTTTGTGATTTACTGCTTAACCTTAAAATTGCAACAGGCTCAGCCGGAATTCTAGCCGAAACAACCTTAAGATAGTACAGTAATTTACCGTATAGTTTAACCAAGAATGCTAAATAGCTGATATGTGAATATCTCATAGGTTACAAATAATGGAAAGCTCTTCTGTTGGTCAGCACAAATTGTGCCGAATTACATTAGATGGGAAAATAAGTATTTAGACACCCTAATGTGAATTAAATATATATGCTAATTATCTGTCCGTGACGCATTGCGTTCCTCTTGCCGTGCGGTCCCTGCGTAGTTCCGTCATTTAAAGAAGGACCTCACTAGGTCGTACTTTTGTATATAAAAGCGTGTTATTTTGTGATAAATGTCTCATGCAATAATTCTTTCAGGTCAGAGCGTTTAAATACTTGTTTTCCCTCCTAATCAAATGAGCACAATTTGTGTTGACCGACTGGAAAGCATTCTATAATAGATCTAGGCAACACTAAGAAATGGCTTCTTATACTTCAATAAAAATGATTGATATTACATGTAAAGTCAGAGTTTCATTGAAAATACACATGAGTATTAAAATAAAGTCAACACGTGCCAACAAAGTGTGATGTAAGTACACACAATACTCCAACTGCACAACGAAGCATCTGTTTCCGATTCCTGAAGACATGTTGAAGACGATACATTTGTTCCTGTATCTGACAGCATTCAATGTCGTTCCCTTGGTGAGGAAGTCAATCAGACGCACGCGCTTATGGTCCCTAAAACCCGTCGCCATAACTTTCTTCGTGGATGGAGCTGTTCAGAGTTTCTTGCGAGATGGACACGAAGAGTGTTTCCATGGCATTGATATTTGCTTCGCCTTCGGTATCTCATGATGGAACTAATATCCCTATCGTATTGCGAGACCTCACATCCGGATCATACAGTACAAGGGAGTTCCACGTTCTAACCTGCTTCCAAGCGCACAGCCGTCGTTGAACGAGTATTGCGAGAATCTGGTGCAACATACACACAACTTAATAGATGTATGATAGAACTGTAGTCTTCTATGTCAGAATATTCGAACATATGGAGGAATAAATTACCCGTGAGAGTTCTTGTTAACTCGATTTTGAAGTTATCCTGAATAATTTTCTAAACCATGACGAAATTAAGGTGCTGTACAAGGGACATAGACCAATGTATTGCCGCGTTATGTGATACTGTCCATCAGTAGCCTAGTGTATGCGATTTTGTGGTGCAAGAGCACACCTCCTCTTGCCGAGCTTGCAAGTGATGACGTCAGCAATCCTAGAGGAGTGAGTGAGGTGTTCAAGTTCAGTGGCAGATTTTGCATTGTGTGTGATAGATAGAGTATATTTTCGTCTACATCTTTATGTGAACAATTATTTTCGTGCATAAAATTGGCAATCTCAATACAGGGGCCAAATATCAAATTTAAATTTGTAAAACGTTCTTCACGTAAGCATCGGTGAAACAATGAACCTAAATGTTACAAAACCAGTGGCTGAAAATAAGGAAACTCCACAACAACTTTCTGTAAAAAGCAATGCCGGGTGGCCTAATGAAGTGTTGTGCACTACTCATTATATTGTTTTCATGCTAACAATAAGTCTGTGTTTGTATGCGATGCTTATTGGGCACAGTTAAATATATGTATAGGTCAAACTTATTTATAGCCTATATTGAATGAAATGAATGTGTTTTTTCTGTTATCATCCAAGAAGAATGTTCTACTAATGTTCGGATTTCATAACATTCATATCTTAAAAAAATAGAATCAATTTGTTAGCGTTGCCTATTTACTCTATCAGTTAAGGCTTTTCAGTCTGTCAACACGAGTGTAACCAATTAGGTTGGGCGGAGAATTACAATTAGTTTCCTAATGTATGAAATGATTGCATGAATTATTTATGCACTTGAGTTATTTGTAAGCAGAATTTTTGGGAATAATTATCTTTTACATAGTTTTGGTCCCAGGACTTCTCACTTAAATGGGGGATTAATCGGATGACTAGATTCGTTCCTTTAGCGGATTTCATCAGATCCTGCTCACTTAGGCTTAATTTAGGTTCAGCGGATATGTACTTTATAGCCTATAACATTTATATACATTAGTATTTACAATTATTAAGCTACAGAAGCTTTTAATTGTACGTTGAACTAGTAAGATATTTTAACCCATTATATTTTATTCCGTTAGTCTATTACGCTTCTATAAGCGTTGCGGTATTTGTTGTTAATACATTTTATGTGTATCAATATGAAAATCGTTTTAAATGGAGATATATATATATATATATAAGAATGAAAGTTTGTCTGTTTTTTCTGAATTTGTACGGAAATTTGCGTTGTTTACGCGTTTCAGACTGTTTTATGATGGATGCGCGCGAAAATAATTTTTTTGTCTGTCTGTCTGTATGTCTGTCTGTCTGTCTGTCTGTCTGTGGACAAGTATGTTCCCTTATAACTCGAGAACGGCTGGGTGGATCAACGTAAAATTTAGTACAGATATCCTTCAGAGGCACGACACTAATCATTGATGTAACTCTTCTCTGTAGCTCCAATAAAAGGGGGCCTACCCCCTTAAAACACTTGCTGAAATAGGCGTAGAAGGGCGAGACAAAGCTCATTCTCAGCCCCTCAATGTGAGGAGTGAAACTCCACCTTTTTAGGCCCTAAAACCAACCGTTTTTGAGATATTCCCAGAAAACTAATTTATTTTAATACAATAATGAAAGAATGCAATCTGGTAACCATGGCAACAGAAACTCACAGGTCCATCTATTGCTGTAAGACGCAATACAATTCCAATTATTACATTACTAAGATAGTTTGCAAACGGTTATAAGGTTATAACGGAACAAAATCAAGCTGTAAAATTCATCAATACATAGGGTATAATGTGCTTAAGGGGGTCAAGGGGTACTCTAGAATTTTTTCACGCGATTTACACGTGCGGGTTTGCTACGGAAGGTCTATTACGTCCCTATCTCTATATTGTTATATAATAATAATAATAATAATAATAATAATAATCATTATTATTATTATTATTATTATTATTATTATTATTATACTACGGCCTACAACGACGAGACAAAGCTTATTTTCTGCCCCTTGGTGTCAGAAACAAAACTCGGGGACCCTAAATAGCCGTAAAGGGTTCCCGAAAACCACATTTTAAGCCTCTAATACCAACAGTTTCTGATATTCCAAGAAAACTAATTTCATTTAATAAACTAATGAAGGAATGCACGCCAATAGCCATGACAAAAGCATCTCAAAAGGTGACATCCAACTTTCCATCTATTTCTGCAAAAAGTAATGCGACACCATTTATTAAATTTCTGTGAACATTTGCAAATGGCAATAAGGTTATCACGGAACCAACTAAAACTGTAAAATTCTTCAATGCACTTAAGGGGGTCAGGGGTTACCATATGTTTTTTTTCACACGACTTAAACGTGCTATATGTCGTACAGAAGGTCTATTATATCTCCAAACAGCAACATGACGTGTATTGCGTTTCGTCTACGAGGTTTTCAATTTTATTTTCACGTCAGGAAGTACACGTTAGGTAGGCTAAATTTATTTTCTGAGCATATTTTAACTAATCTTTTATCTTTGTCGATAAACAGGTTCCAAGCCTCTAACCATTGCAACAGTAGCTCAATTGATTACGTCTGGCTATTAATACCAAAGACCGTTCGAAGAATGGGTACTTCTGCTAGTATGTATATATATATAAGTTATTCCATTCTCGGGTAATCAAGTAGCCCTTTGAATATAGAGATGGTTGAATGAATGAAAGAGTAATACTTTCGAATAAAATATGCTAAAGCACACGTAGAGGGTATATGGTGAATTGATTAGCGCAAAGGCCATAGCGACCCAGGTAAAAGCGGCCAACCATACCCCACCAGGGAGGAGCACCCAAAACATGCCCCGTTTATTGATATAGAGAAAGAACAGACAGATATACACTGGAATGTGGGTAATATACAACGCGGTACAAAGAACGATAATAACTAGTGAACAATAGACCATAGCAGTGCAAGAACATAGCACGTGAGTAATGAAAGTTCCAAATAGTCTGTTAAGTGTCCATAGCATATAGCAGTGGAAAGAAAGGAACACATATCGTGTGCGAACATAAAAGTAGGGACCACTGGTGATTAATGCGTAGCACTGGAGAGCACTATGATGCAGGCACTTGAGCGGAGACACTGTTTGCTTGATGAGACGTGGCACTTGCATAAATAAGAGGCAAACGGAGCACGGGGGTACACTGGGGAACGAAGAAATGGAGCACCTTTTCTAGGGGAGCGATTGCAGGTGAAGATCACTGTAAAGAATGTGGAGAACTGCAGTGGTACGAAGGGCAATAGAGCAGCGGGCCATGTGCCGTGGACTTGCAGCACTAGGTGCAGGCCAGGATGGCCGCCACCCTCTCAAGAGCACCATGTTGAACAAAATGCAAAAAAAAAAAAAAATACCGGTAGTGCAGAGGAGGTGGGGTTGGTGGCGAAAGTGGTGGGGGGAAGGCATATTTTTCTTGGGGGAGTGGGGGGGGGGAGATGTGAATTATTGGGAGTGCGACGGCCTTGAAGGATATCTTGGGCTAGGGGTGAGAGAGGAAGGGCTTCTGAGAAAAGGGGGAGGGAAAATTGTTGTACGCGCGTGAGGTATTTATAGTGGAGGGAATGAATGTAGGTTAGTATAGAAGGAAAGGTGTAATATTGAGTAAAATGAGCAGAGGGAGTTTCGAGTTTGAGATGATAGTCTATTTGGATGCCATGGTGGTCTAATTTGGAAAGTTTAAAATATAGGGGAGGTGTGGCACAGAGCCAGGGGAGGGAGGCATAGAGAAGAATGGGACAGATGAAGAATTTATAAAGGTTAATGATTTGAAGGGGTTAGGCCACATGTATGGCCGGTTAAGGAACTGAGAATGGTGAGGCGATGGTAGGCTCGGCGGTATTGGGCGTTGAGGTGATGTTGCCATCGGAGGTCGTTCTGGAAGGTAACTCTGAGATAGGTGGCAGTAGTGGATTCGGGTATAGGGACATCATGAAGGGTGAGGAGGACGTTATTACTGTGCCCATGTGGGGTGCACAAGGTTCGAATCCAGGATCTTTTAAGTATAGAACGGAAGGAAATCTTAAAAGACTTCAGTACAGTTTTAAAGCCAGCAAGAGGGCTACAGTAGATGAGATCACCTATGCATGACGCATGAACGATGAGGCAATATCTGAGTTACATCTTGCAAGCCGCATATGAGATCACCGGCCTACGTGTGTAAAAGATGCTTGCGTGGGGAGATGCAATCGCCCAGCGGAAGTTTCCATTGAAATGAGAGAGACAGAAGATTCACGTAAAAGTCCTAACGTAGCAATAAAACGGGAACGCTGTTTGAAAGGCGGGACCAGAAACTGTGGTGAAATACTGAAATTCGCAAGAAATATGCAAAAATATTAAAAGATCTCGCTGGTAATGTTAATCATCCTGGAAATTAGAATTTTGATACTTATAAAATTATATAATAATTGAAGAGTAAACAAATGCAGTGTCAGCACTACGTAATGGGGGATTCACCTAGCCAGGAGTATAGAGAGAGGGAAAACAATTATGTACGCCCACATAATACCGGAGCGCATTTTAACTTATTTACGAATTTTCCCACGATCGATTATCGGAAATTTTTGTATCATTGAGACGTTTAGATCGTGAGGAACAAGGAGGTATTTTTTTAAACATGTACGACGTTTATTTAAGAAAGTAGTTTTGAGAAAAAGCTAAACTAATTTATTTTTAGAGGATTAAAATAAATACCCAATGATCGCAAGGGAATTCATGCAGTCTACAGTTACTCCTTGAGAGTAGTTGCTGCATCAAGTATCATTCAGCGGGACGCGCTGCATCGCAACGTTATTAATCATTCAGTCTTCAGTGTCTGTTGTGACGGGACACGTTGGATCAACAATTATTCAGTCTTACGAACCCAAGTGGAGGGTGTCGTACTGTTTCGCAATTATTAAGTCTACAGCGAGTGCAGAGGCGCTACACGCTGGATCAAAAAGTACGCAATCATGCAGTCTTCATCAGACCATGAGTGGTCACGCTGTGTCACCGTACATCGAATCTTCGTAATCCTCGTTAGAAGGAATCTATTGTCGTGCTGCGAACAGTTATAATCAGTCTTTTGACTTTGGCAAAGTGTTATACTTTGGCCAGGAAATATCTTCAGCCGACGTAGGCGTTGTAAAGCCTCAGTTAGAAAATCAGTTATCGAAAACAATACCGAACCATCTCGACAGTGAACGAGACTTTAAAGAGTAGTAAAACTCTAAATCTATCCAGTGCGTTAAAGAACCGTATCAGGGTCAAAACGTAGGATAACAGCCTAATCTTCCTGTGCTTAGATTAGTGCTCAAGTGACGCTAGGCCAGAGAAATCTAAAGCAGGGCAGTAACTGTTTCGGGAAAGAGTGAAAACTTCATAAATCATCCCACGATTAGAATACGATAGTATTCACAAATAAGGTCCAAACGTGGACGAAAGCAAATACATTGATAGAGCGCATAGTAACAGTATAAACAGCGACTCTAGGACCGAAGCATGCAGAGACTTTCTGCAAGACATTAACTTGCAAATTGATCGAGGGTAGTATCGTGCAATTGACTGACAAAGTGCCGATTACTAAAGGAAACAGGAGTAGAATAAAATTATCCGTACCAGTCAAGGGAAGGCCGCGAACGAGACTTTCAATCAACCCAGCTAGGAGTCAGATCTAGGGGAGGAAAAAGCTAGTATCTGCACCTTAGGAGGAGGAAAGAAGGAAAGTGTGAAAGCGTGTGAAGTAGGAAGTGTAACCACATTGTGTGATAAAGGCATTGTTGCATGCCTAAAGTGAAAATTTTGTATATAAATATTTGTCAAGTGTTAACAATAATTTTTCAAGTGTTTTATAAATGTTTTGTGTTATAAAGTGTTAAATATAAATATGATTTTTATAACTCAAGTAGAGGGTATCAGTGTATTAAAAATGTTAAATATTACGAAGGAATCAGTGTATACCACGAGTTTTGTGAATAATGAAATGATGGCTTAAAACCCAAAGATCTGGGCTATACGGCTAATTCTTTGGGAGCCTGGAGCCAGCAGCTCGGGAAATCATGGAAGTAGAACAATTTGATTATGTGTTGTTTTGGAGGGAAGGGTTCGTGCAAATAAATATATGAGAACATATTCTCTTATAAACAGGGATAATGAAATGAAGTGTATAAAATGAAGCATACGGTTTTCTAAACGATAACTTAATCATGAATTAACTAATTAATAAGTGTTAAATGTATAAATACTCAGTGGAGTTGTATTCTTTTGAAATCACGTTCTATGGCGATTTAATGTAAAGTACCATACTTTAAAAGCAAGAAATAAAACATAAAACCTTCAGTAATGAAGTAATTGTTGAATTAACAATAATGGTAATGAAAGTTGGAAGCCGTTAAGGTTCCATGAATAAATAATAATAAATGATTGTTGAACAATAAATGTTCTAATGAATGTAATGTCAAAGTTGAATTAATAATTAATGCCAGGCAAATTATAAGTGCAAATAATGTAATAAGACGGAGATCAAATGAAGTTAGAGTAGTAACTATCTTGATAGAAAATATCACACAAATACTATTGTAACAAGCGATAGGATAGCTTATTTTATTTTTCACGCCAATGATTGCTGTGATTTCGTGGCAGGTTTTAATTGATTGCCAGGTGTAGTTGGGCGCGGTTATGTTGAAGTGAATGTGTTTGCATTAAGGCAAATTTGGAAACGGGTGCTGTATATTTTGTGTAAAGCGCAGGGGTCAGTGCATTGTGGCCGGCCAGAAGTCGCTAATTAAGGAGGATTGGTGTTAAATGATCCCACCCCTGTATCAATGTCGGTAAGACCTCCCAAAATGGAATATAGCCTAGGAGGCGGACTTATTTTATGAACGCAAGTTCATCCATTATAGATATATGAATGTTATACCCACCAACGAGGATACTTCGCAATCAATGATTTCACCTGAGCCAGTACAAGCGGGTAAATATGGCCGCGTAATTTAATGATGAATAGAACTAGTGTGTGTATTTCTTCGAGTTTAAAGAAATTAAGCTTGTAGTAGCCAGTTGTTTGAAGTTAAGGACATCCCGTCTGAGAACTGGGAGGCCATACGACCCTCGCTCGTAAATAAGCGTGAAGCACTTTGACAAGCACTGAAGGTCGCCACTAATTGCTTTGTGGTAGGCCCGGGATATCCCGCTTTTATGCGGTGTGGAAGTTATAAATGCTGGAGATAATCCGGTCATCAGCGCCGAGATCTAATTATTACTATTTCTTGCTGAGAATCGTTCAGAAACCATATAAGCTAAAATAATGGTTATAAGATTACTGTAAAAATCCCTTATTGTTGATAACAACATAAATATTGCTCGTGAGTAAATGGAAATATTAAGATAGCCTGGGGAATCTTTCTTAATTTGAATTATTCAGTATTTTCCTATACTCAAGGGATGCACGAGTTCTTTGCGGCAACACCAAGTTAGTAAAATTGTATGGAGAGGGATGATGATTTTAAAACTCAAGTGGACCCAATGAAATGTAATTGTTATAAACAAATTAGCCCAACTGAAGTAAAAACTCCAAATTGGGAGTTAAGAGGGCTTTATTTTGAAGATGAATAACTGTGTAAATATAAACTTAGAGCCATGAGGAGCTCATATGTGCAGTTTAAGGAACCTGCTTTATGGAAGTGAGAATTATGTTGATTTTTGTCAGGTTCGTTTGGAACCTTTATTATTGATTTTTGTGGTTCAGTTTTAGGATTCCTTGTCCATTTAAGGGCAAGTGTGAACATGTCATTGTAAAATTTATGTGTTGTAGCGCCTAATTTTGATTAACATTAAATGGTTGTTATATTTTGAATTTGATATTCATTTTAGTGTTATCCTATCCTTTGATCCAAAATACGTGAATCATAGAGTGGGAGAATGCACCCTGCCCCGAAAACCATGAGCTAGCGGACTGTGATTACGTATTTATTGTACACAAGGGTACTTTACGAGGACGACATATGCGGGCCCTTGAACGGAAGATGACGAGTTGGGTCTTACGGTCATTGACAGTAATGTGGGAGAAAAGGAGCCAGGATTCAAAAGTAGACAGATAGGTTTGGATATATTTTGTGACGGGGGCAGCCTTGCGGACAAGAGCAAGGATAGCAAGGTCATCTTCAAATTGATAAAGACGTAGGAGTGGAAGGGGATGGGGAATATCGTAGGTCAAAAGGCGATAGAGGAGGGGAGAGAGGGGCGCCCCTGAGGGACAACCGCTCGGAGTGAGAAGGTATATGATGAGGCGTTGCGGATACGCATAGAGGCAGGAAGGAATTAATAAAGTAGACGGATGAGTGAAGCGGGCAGAGGGAGGTAACGAAGTTTAAACATTAGGATGGGAAGGTAAACGGTATCGAATGCTTTCTCTACGTTAAGACAGAAGAGGGCGGCCGTGTGGCTGGATTCCACGTAAGCGTGGAGGGAAGAGATAAGGTGAAAGAGGTGATCATGGGTAGAGCGACGAGCGCAAAATCCAGCTTGTGATTCGGGAAGGAGGTGAAGGGATTTCAGGTAGGAACTGATACGTTTGGCGAGGATTAATTCAAAGATTTTGGATAAGACTGGGAGGAGGCTGATAGGACGGTTGGAATTAACACTTTTAAATCGTTAACTTCTACCGTAGAGGACTTTTGAAGTGGTTTAATTCTAGATTGTTTTGTTAAACACCACAACTATTCAAATTTCCATTTTATGTATTGAGCTTTCGTAATTAGTAAGTTAGTGCAATCACTTTTAAGTCTATAATTATCAAGCCGTGTCATTACGTTTGCCAACGCCGCCCATCTGTCATCTGGTAGGCATAGCGCAAGCACATCGTAATTGCTAACACTACGTAAACACATACATTCTGACGCGTAATGTATCTGAAAATACAACAGAACATAATATCCGCTAAATGCACACGTAAATATCGCAAATAAAGGATAAATATTATAATGCTATGTACTGTCAATTCCTGATGAGGTAATTATAAAATGCTGTACTGTATCTCAATGTCCCAATGTCTGAAGTTTTCTTTTCTTGCTGCTATGGTCACTGTTGATATTGACCTGCTCAGAAAAAATAATTTAAATCTATTGTAACGAACTTAGAGACTGACTTAGATAATATATCCCTCACTTCTTGTCCACTGATGCACTCATCATAGTCATAATAGGCTTCCAAGCTTAATGTTGACAGTCTAACAATAATGCTCCACTGATCACTTAATTTAAAAATAGGTAGCTATCTAATGAAATCTACATAAACGCACTTTCCAACTGAGTACAGTTCATAATGTACTGGAATATAGAGGCCACATGAAGATATATACCAAAACTAAATTACTAGGCACTGAAATTCCACCTCGCTGTAAGTGATCAAAACGTAGTGATATAACCAGTAATATTAATAGTGCTGCCATAATTTGATTTTCAGCTCGGCACACAACACTTCCTAGTCATCTGAATGAAATACTAGTGAAGAATTTGTTGGTTAAATTCATTACCAGGCATTAGTTACACATACAAATTAATACGGGAAATACTCACTTCTACAACTTTCAGGAGGAATTTCACGGGAGTGGATATACACCCTCTGTCTGAAAAGTTCGGTGAATGGGCTATATTACGAACTGATTGTTGGCTTACCTGAAACAGCCGTTACTATCCTTCGATCCCCATGGATGGTTATGCACTTCTGAGAACGACTGAACATGTCCTGGAAACGCCTGGCATAGTCTTCTTTAGGAACAGCCTTCAGTGTGGGTCGTCAAAGCTCTAAATTGAAATCATGAGAGGAGCGTGAATTTATGCAACCTGCCTTGCATACCTGATAGACAGGCGGCAGTGAGAAGGGTGAATTTATGCAACCTAACGTGCACACCTGTTCGACGAGTGGCAGTGAGAAGGGTGAATGTTCCGTGGAATGGAATGGTCCTGAAAACCATCGTCACGGGTGATGAGACATGGTGCCTGAGGTACGACCTTGAAGGCAAGCGTCAAAGTATGGAGTATCGGGTTCCAGGTTCGCCGAAAAGCCCTGAAGGGCCAGAGGTTTTCGGACATTTTGGACATCCAACGTAATGTGACGACCCAACTGAAGGCTATCCCTCAGGAAGGCTATGCCTAGACTTGTACAGCCGTTCAAAGAAGTGCATAACCATCCACGGGGATTATTTCGAAGGATAGTAACGGCCGTTTCAGGTAAGCCAACAATCCGTTCGTAATATATACCCATTCACCGAACTTTTCAGACAGAGGGTGTAGTTAATACGAACTGCTTTAAGATGCTGTCTTATCAAAATAAACGATATTTATGAACAACACTTAGTATGGGAGTTTACGTGTTTATACACATTAGAGCCTGGTTCCTGTTTTGCCAATTCTACTAACAGTGTTGTTAGTGAGAATTATAGACGGCGATGCTTGAACACTTAAATGTAACTGAATTGGTAATGTGGTTTTGTAGAGTTACCTGATTTCCAGAAGTTTCTGTATTGACCCCCACTTAACTTCACTCCCCATTGTGGACAGGTGCAACTAATCCCAATGCACATACTCGTTGGTTGCAGACACTATCTGACACTGTACCTTGAACCATGCTGGGTGATATTAACGCTATCTGTTGTTACATCGTGCAACTTACTTGCTGATGTACTGAGCCCTTTTAATCCGAAGTTGCATGTGACTGGGAGCCACTTCAGCCGCCATGAGACTCCTTTCCAAACGAATCATATAGGGAGAGGTCCAGAAGTGCATCCAGACTAGCTCCGCACAAGAAAATTACTCTAGCTCAAACTAGCCCATGATGCACATTCACAAGAAAAACACCAAGCTACTAAATAATCCAGGCTTATATAAAATTTACTAAACATTTATTTTAAAATTCAAATCCCTAACCTACTCGATAGAGGATCCCCTGGCTAATCCATCATTAATCTAGCTTATAAAAATATTAATCCCCTAACTAATTCCCTAACAATATCCTCTAACGAAATACTATCAACAAAAACAAACAACAATCAAACTAAGTACGCGACACGTAAGGTCATCCCTACGCAAATGCAAATGTCCCCTTAAGAATAAGAATAGTTACGCCAGATTCTACTAACAAATCAAAGCTTCGTCCGTCTAAAAAAAATCAAATTACTTTTAATTCAATAGCAATGATAAAACTACATAAGATACGATGATGTCGCATACTACGTTTATTTTTAAGTTAATCATTCCAGGAAGTCTTAATTTACGTTAAAAGAATTAAATTCCACCTAGGATTCAATCCAAATGAAAGCAAAAACTAATCTAAAGAAAATCCATGACGTTAAAAAGAAATTATAGACAGAATATTTACACAGGTTGGGAAACAACAAAAAATATCACACAAATTTAACATCAGTAACTCCGAGTGTTGCCACATTTGAGCCCTTCCTGCACTAGTGTATCACTCTTTGCAACTACATTTTCATCTACGTGGGTGGAAAATATTATCAAAGTCGAGTATGGTATATCTCAAAAACTAATAAAGTCGAGTACAAAAAGCCGCGTTTGCTTATCAAACGAAACAAACAATTAGAAATGATTATTATTTTAAGTGAAAAAAAAAAATATTTAACTGGGTGGTGTGTAGGTAACCTTTTATGTAAATTTATTATTATTATTATTATTAAAATTATTTATTATTTTCTGTATGAATTGTGTATGAACTATTTAATTTAATGGTTGGTTATCTACTCTCCATTATCAATTACAATATCGAAGATCAACTCACATCTCCGTCAAAGTTATCTGTCGTTCACATGCCACTTGGACACGTGACTTATCACTTCATTACTAACCTTCTACGAGGCTTATTTCAAAATTAGGCGTCATGACTTCTGTCCAATGACGCTAGACATATTCAACAACGTAATTCCATTATATTATTACTTCACTTCACTTCTGCTAAATACCACAAGAATCCTTCTACAAGGATGTCTATACAATATAATCAACTCCTAAAAATGACATACTGGCTCTCACTGGCCTTTCTTATTGAAACAAGGTTCATCGTATTTTCCACTAAGCTATTAAACAACCCATAATTACATTCTATTCCATTCTAAATTCATTTTTGTCAACAAGAAAATAAAGTGTATATAAAAAATATTGTCCTCCATAAGAACGATGTACTCGTTATTATAGTGCATTTCTTTCTGTTTATAATCTCTGAATACAATGTAATGTTACGCGTTAAGAATTCCCTTAAAATAAGATTGGGGTTTCCAAGGCCACGCACGAGAATGGTATGGTCAGCCTGACTATATTTTGTTCACCCTGTTAGTGTTACCATATTTCTGCTTGTAACCTCAGTGCCACTAAATGAAAAATGAAACGTGATTTCTGGCGCTCATAAATTATACGTAGTATATACAGCAATAATTAACTAAGACATGTCATAAAAATGAAGGATTCCTGCCAATAATGTCATGGTTTAAGAAATATTTAGGCTCCGTATACCTAAATCCTATATGTCCACAGTTACTGAAGTTTTAATAAATAACCGCCAATGTCATGGACTCACTTGTTACGTTCCGGCAGTCCGGGGTTCGAAATGAAGACCCCATCCTTCCTTCCAGCATACTGGCTGCTGTTATAGGCTTCGTCCTGGGTCCCCATCCACCGTTTCTCCTTCAGTGAATGGTTTAAGGCATATTCCTTCCCTTAGGTAGGATACAGATCAGCTTATGGTACACCATGTTCTTGGTAAGAGGTACTGGGTTCGACTTCATGGTGTAATAACGAAGCACAGAATTTAAATAAAAATGTGTTCTTCTCGAACTAGAACTCACTGCTTCTATACTTGGCAGATCATTTAGTAAAATAATCATGCATTTCTGCCTGGCACAGATACTAATGTGTGCTTCTTAGCACTGGCGACTTCGCCTTAAAAAAATACACGTTCTCCCGAGTTTTATGCAAAATAAATCGGTAAAGCTAATTGAAAAATTGTACTGTTTGTGGATTGAGTGGTCCAAAAAATTATGTTCGTTCAAATATTCAGACCAATTGATATTATGCTACTACGGTACACGTTCTTTCACAGGTGAATTTCCTTTTACCAAAAATTTCAACTTTTCACTGTCCAATCAAATAACCAGTTCAACATGCTCTACACGTAATTAACAGTTTGGATATCACTTCACTTACGACCAACGCGTAATTCTCACACTATGATTAACACAATCTCTTTTATATTTTGAATTCAACTTTCCGAAGCGCGGACTCGTCTGACCAGCTAACGGCCTGCTGGCAAGGTACAGCTGACCAAAAAAATGGCTGCCGACCTTGTGGAGCGGAAGGGTCTCACTGACGTCATACATTCGGGTATGCGGAATGCGTTCAGAATCTTGCAGCTCGTTCCCCCGTCGGTAAGGTACTATATGTTCAACGATGTCGAAATGTAAATATTAGTCTATACGTCAGAAAACTGTACTATAATAAGGCTCAATATAGTACAAGTTTTCATTACGATACAGTTTCTCCCACCAATCATAGCTCAAGAAACAGTTGTTTGACCAATTAGGTAAGGATAGCGTCGCACCTGCGCTGAGTTCCAAGGCTTTCTAATTTAAATTTCACTGTGTGGCCTAGATTCATAGTGGGGTAATCGTGGAGGCCATGTTCAAATACAAGGTATTATCTGCGTCCCATGCGCTCTGTTCAGTACATAAAACTGGCGAAATCTCGACAGATATTTATGAATATTTATGTTCGAACATAAAATAGTTTTAATAATTATCGTCGAACATGAACTGTCGTATGCAACTCGCCTATAATAGTAATTAAGTCACTCGTGTGGAAATTATATAACTCGCATACTGTCGTTTTATAAACATACTCGTGTCTTAATTATTGCCATTACAGGCTCATTGCATAATGTACTAATTTATATGATTTTACTGTCTCAAAAATGAGACTCTGGTCTCAGTACGTAGAACAGGCTGAGTCCGAACTTATAGTGGTGTATGGCATTGGTTCTGAACCTTCTCAACAATTATAGACCTGGCTCTAGCGTTCGTCACGCGTAAAACGGATCGTTCCTATATCGAGCACACGACTTTTGAACGGGATTTTTGGACTCTATATTACGGGCTATATTGGGCATATGGTATAAAATGCATTCTTCCCGCTTGACATTTTTCCCTTTAACATTGGAATTCCTCCTTTTCTTCTCTTAGCCTGCCATCCTTCGTTAAGTTGTTTCCTGTTTGTTGTTGGGAAGGAATGTGTGTTGGTTTTAGTAGGCTGATTACTACCCTATGCTATAATGTTTTTGAGAACTTCCTCGCTGAGTTTGTATTTTGAATTATTAATAATATTATAATTATTATTATATTATTATTGATAATTTATGGAGACTTGTGGCAACAAACTCCGTCACTGACATGTTATTATATTCTAATTACTGTATGTTATTAATCTAACACTTACCCAAGTAATTGGGATTTTTTTAGGAAAACTTGTTTATTGTCTTGATATATTTAAGGTACACAGGTGATTATGAGGTGGTAGATGAATAAAAAACATGGATATTGATGAGTTTATCACAGTTATGCTACTTAATATGTAATGTTCATCGCCAGTGTCAATTACAGGAAGGACACTTTGCACTATCACCAAACACAAAACACTCACATGATGCGGGTGAGCTGCTGGGCATAGTCCCCCAGCCGGCGAGTTCTTGTAGTACAGCGAAGGCTCGCGAGGACACACTCACTTACCTCGGACAGCATTTCGAGTTCTGTATAGGGCACCTTAGTATTCAGCACACAGTGCACATAACAACCAAGAAGTAACACTACCGCACTGTTCAGTTGAGGTGGTTGCAGGCTAAATGTTGGGAGAATCACCCATTCAGGAGCGATGTAGGTAGTAGGACAGTTCATGAAGCTATTCAGGACCCGGGTGAAGCGGTTCCAGGTCGATCGAATCGGATCACACTGCGTAAATCGGTGCAGGATTGTATCCTGATGGGAACATGAAGTGCATAAGGCGGTCTCCACCATGTGAATGCGATGGAGTCTGCTGTTTGTTGGTATAAGGTCATGGATTACTTTATACCAACTTTCCTTCGCTGCGCTGGGAAGAATGCGATGGGAGACATTCCTCCAGACTCGATTCCAGTTGACGATCAATGCGGATTGCATAATTCTGGGGGCAACATACTGTTGTGCCAAGATAGAACGATACAACTTTTTAGTTGAGATAGACCTGATGACGTCTTGTGGCACGTAGCTTAATTCAACTCTCAGATACCGGACATGGGGTGCATGATGTTTGATATCATAATAAGCCGGTGGGTTCGAGCAGTCATGGGGACTACACCATCTCCGTAGGAAGTTATGTGACTCATTGGTCCCGAAGCCTGTAAGCAGTTGAAGATTTCGTTTGAGGAATAAAGTTCTAGCTTTCTTTGCAACGTCAATGAGTCCCAGACCTCCCTGGGATTTATGCAATGATAATGTGCTGCGGGAAAGACGTAACAGAGCTCCTTGCCAAATGAACCATCCTAAGGCGGAAATAATACGTGTACCCACCATCCTTGGCATGGGAAGAATTTGACTGAGATACCATATTTTACTTAAGCTGAACATATTCACGTACATTGTTCGTTGGTTTAAGAGGAAGGAGCGGTGTCGCACTTGTAGCAAGACACCACGCACAGAATGTAGGGCAACGTCCCAGTTCTTTTTAATCATTTGGTGCACACTATTCAAGAAAGATATGCCCAATATTTTGAGTTCTGAGACTATTGTTACCCACGCCGGGAGAACACCTTGGACGCGGTCCAATTTCCCAATCCACATCGCCTTTGTTTTTCGTCGGTTTAGCCGCGCACCAGAATATCTCCCGTACACATCAAGGTCCATGACCAATTGCTGCATGTCAGCGGTTCGATACACCACAAGAGTGACATCATCCGCATATGCAAAAATACTGATCTCCGTGCCATTGAAAGATGTGTGGAGATTACAAAGAAGAGGTTCCAGGGATAGAACAAAAAGAAGCATGGATATCGGACACCCTTGCCTGACTCCACGATGAATGAGGAGAGGTCGTGTGAAATACCCATTTATGTTCACTTTTGAAGATCCACCACGGAGAATTTTACCCACGAGGGCAATAAACCGCATATCGAAGCCAATAGCTTGAAAGGTCGCAAGGATGTAGTTATGGTTCACTCTATCAAAGGCATGGTCAAAATCCAGTGATAATAACAGTTTCTTCTTATTACTGACCAGCGACTCACTAATGACATAGCGAATAGCACAGGCAGTGTTGATAATGCACCTGCCTGGTACCCCACCCGATTGGTGGCGAGATGTGGCGTCCTCCATAAAGGCCTGAAGTCTCGTTTTCATACATTTCGTGAAGATCTTGTAGTCAAAGTTTAAAAGCGTCAGTGGGTGAAAGTCACTGAGCTGTGTTGGTTGTGTAATTTTTGGGACTAATACCACCAGGCCTTCTTTCAGGGTGTCTATGCATCGTCCAGGACGACAAGCATCATTCACTACTGCTGTAAGTTCATCGCGAATGGTGGTCCAAAACGTCATGTAGAAAGCCCTCCCCAGGCCATCAGGATCAGGACTCTTGTTCGGCGCACTGTGGAGTATGGAGGTATATATCTCTTCGGCGGTGATGTCCTGGGTCAAGCACTCTTGTTCTCTGTGCAAAAGTCTCCCTCGTACACCATCGAAGAACGGATGCTGGTAGTGAAGTGGGAATGGGGAGTCGTCTGTATACAAGGAAAGAAAGAAGTTCTCTACCATTTCTGTGATTAAGGTATGGCAAGTCACCATTTGTCCCTCAGGTGTCGCAATGCGGTTGATGTATTTCTGACGGCCTTTACGGCACGCCCGTATAAAATGATAAACGGAGGGTGCCTCTGAAGCCAGATTTTGATGATCTTGTGCTTGAAGTTTGAGTCCTTCCATTGTTTTGCGCTGCAGCGTGAGGAGCTGCGCTCGGATTTTCTTTATTCTGCGATATGTATTAGGGTTGGTAGGGTCTTCATTGTATAACTGTCGTAAACATTTATAGTAGAAATCTGTAGTCTGATGGATGTGGCGTTTTCTCTCAGCACTGTAGGCCTTCAATAACCTAACAGCTCTGGGTTTCGCATACTTCAGCCACCACTCAAGAGTATCTTGAAACCGGTGAATGTGGCGTTTCCAGTTATGCCATTCAGTGGCAAAGCTATCTTTCAAGTCCAAGTGTGTCAGAATAGAATCATTTAACCTCCATGATCCTCTCCCACGCCGAGGACCCAATTCTAGTTGGCGAATCTTGCACAGATACGCACAATGGTTGGAAAACTCCACCGGGCAAACATCTGTTTCCCTCACGTGTTATTTCAATTCCCCGCTGACATATATCCTATCCAGTCGAGAAGCACCATTATGGTAGTAGTGCGTGTAACCGGCTGACCCCGATGGCTTCAGTTCCCATGTGTCTTTTAAGCGTAACACTTGTATTAAAGCAGATAGCGCAGGGCAGCCCTGAAATTAGCCACTTTGGTCTTTGGGTGATAACACTGCATTAAAATCCCCACCTAGGATTATATTGCCTGTATGATTATGAATAAGGGGGAGAATACCTGTAGTATAAAAGAGCTGGCGTTGTATCCTGGCCTGCGAACCAGAGGGAGCATATACATTGACAATCAAAAGATCTCGAATACGGATACTGAGACCGCGGGAGTTGACTAACAGGACTGGAGCCGCATATGGTATATGATCCTTAATATAGATGGCTGTACCCCGTTTGTGCTCATTGACATTAACTATTTTATCGTAGCCAGAAATGGTAAGGAGGTCTTCAGTAGCCTCTTCTTGCAACAGAACAATATCCACATCTTGGTCTCGAATGAGGTTGCGTAAGAGCGACTATTTACTAGCAGTTTGAATGCAATTTACATTGAGTGTCATAAGAGTATATGTCAACAACATCGTCAGATAGATAGACATGTTTCTTACCAAAATTAAACAAGATGGAGATGGGGTGGTCTTTAACGCTTGTCACTCGACTTCCCGCCTTGTAGTCGGGGGTCCCTGACACCCGCATAAGGCTTGTGCGTTCCCTCTTTTGACGCCCGGATTGTTTTAGCTTTGGAGGAGGTTTTCAAAGGTGCCTATTCTTTAGGAGTTAGTTCCTTGTTGTCCACGATCCCCTGGTCCCGGACCCCGTCTCTTCTGTATCCATGTGGCTGGAGGGGTTGTCTTCTATTTCATCCGACCATTTTATACCAGCGGTCGGTGGTTCACAACTAAATATGGACAGGTTTGAGGCTTCCATACTGGTAGCACTTTCTCCTGAGGTCACGCCTTCTGTGACCGCTTCAGGGCTGGCAGTGCTGGTGTCAGGTTTCTGGTCAGTTTTAGGAACTAGAGAAGTGGCCGTCCTACCTAGACTGCCATTGGTGTATTGGCTAGTATCAGACGAAGGTGGCAATGCTGGCTGCCCGTGGAGTTCCTGTTGTAATGTGGGAGTATGTTGTTGTTTACTAATGGCGGGCAATGACCCAGCTGGTTGCGGCGATAAGGCGGTGGAGTGAGAAGGCGACACGTCCATCGTGTCTTGTGCTACAGCTGACGTATCAAGTGGGGCAAGTTGTTCGGGAGGAATACTGACGTTAGATGAACAGGGTGCCGATAATGCAGTCGAGGCAATGTCACTTTCCTTGTTGGCTACAATTTCAATGAGAAGCTTAGGGCCGGTTTTGTTTTCAGTTTCACCGCGCCTCACTGGGCATTCCTGTCGAAAGTGGTCTGTGGCATTACAATAGAAGCATGATCGAGCTTGTCCATCATAGACCACCTGTGCTTTGTAGCCATCTATAGAAATAATGGGTGGAATTGCAGTTTATAGTTCAATCCGCATAGCCCGAATGCCACTCAAAATATTGAATAGGTAGGTAGCGGACCATCTCTCGTTTCTAATTTCACGAACCTTCCCATACTTACTAAGTACGACATTATCCGTTCATTCGGCAGTTCAATGGGAAGGTTCATAATTCGGATTAGTTTGCTGTCAACATCCGCACAAGTTATATTTACCTCAGATATAGAGCCATTAAATTTCCGTACCTGGGATTTTCCGTTGGTACTGTTGAGGACCTTCTCCATCAGTAGTTTGCTGGTGAACTTGATGAAAACAGCAGTTTCCAGATTGTCGAGTTGAATAGCTTCTAATTGGTCCACGTTAGGTTTGAGGGTGTACTGAATCCACTCATGTATTTCTGCTGGTCCTGGTTTATTGGCCTTGTCGGGGAAAGCACATTTTATCGAATTTTTCCTAATGCTGTTGGTTGCCATTTTTACTGTAAGTGAACTGACTTGAAAGTTAGACACTTGGAAACGTAACTCGCAAGGAAGCAAAGCGCAGCGAACCGGTCGCTGCCACGGTTCAGACCGGATTGACTGATGAGCAGGGTGTCCCAAGCCCATAAGATAAAAACCGAAATGCCGTTCTGATGGTTCTTAGCCTAGTGCTGAGGACATACAACAGTATAGGCTGTATAATATAGAGTTAACTAAAACTCATCACAACTCTGTTTTCAGGTACAGTAGGCTACATGTTGAAAGGTGTGTGTTGGATAATCAGCTGAGAGCCCCGTGCACACCAGCTCACAAAGACATTTCCAGAAATGAGTGTTCTCAGTGCATGTCCCAACATGTGAGGAACTCTATGATCATTAATGACCCTATATAAGGAAAAAGCGGCAATACAACTTGGGCCCGGCTCTCCACAAAATACCATCAAATATCGTTATATTTTTCTTTATAAGAAATATGAAATCAAAAAGTTATAGTGAATGTCTATGCAGCACAAGGAGTAATAGTTGAAGTCCCACTGTACCACCACTAACCCAATATATCGGATAACACAACCTTACTGTATACCTAGGTAGACTATCTATGCCTGTCGTATGTTTGAAACTACGCTGAAAATTGCATGCGGATAACTGTGGCTGTTCTAATGTTGTTATTTCATGTCCACATGGTACGCAAATCTTGAAGTGCACTGAGTGCCGATGCATCTCACTTTACTTATCTATCAAATTCGATAGTGTCATATAGGACATATCGAAACATTTAAAAACATTTCCCTAAGTTTTCCTTACAGTTCTAGAAAATCGACCGATCTATTCCCGTGTTCAGAATATGAAAGAGACAAACAGACAGAATTTCCAAAAGGTAAGATACTACATCAGTGATATAAGTGGAATAAAATGGAGATCATAAAATTGGAGATATTTTCTCTATATATTTTACATTGTAATGCCCATAATGTGGAGTGCGAATGAACTTAGTTTGCTAATAAAGTTATTTTTCTTGTCCCAATATTTCTTCATCTGGTCACTGATGATCTTCCTGTGTTCTTCCGTTCATGATTTGTTGGTTCTGGTAGTAATTTTCTCAGAGTAATGATAGTTGTTGATTGATGTTCTGAACTGGCGTCAATCTTATAAAATTTCCTTTGTAATGCCAATTTCCGGAAGGTCTTTTTCTATTTCACAAATCCAGTTGTTCTTGACTTCCATTGTGAGAGCAAGGTTGAGAATCCTTTTGGTGAGCCTAGAATTGTTCATTCTGAGAATGTGGCCGTGAAAAACATCAATCACCTTTTCCTGAAAGTGTTACTGATCTTTTCAGCATGCTGATAAAGCTCCTGAGATTTCCGTTTCATCCAGATTCCTTCTGAGCAGACTGGACCAAGGATTTCCCTAATGCTGTGTCCCAAAGCTCAAGTTGTCTGCTATTGACTAGCTGCTAGCAACTACTAACTAGGTACTACGCACTACGGAGCTTTGGGACATGTGTGCTTGATCACAGCCTCCTTCATAGACTTGTGTTCTGAGATGCACTGGACTTACTTGCTGGTACCAAACCAACACTAAAGATGGCGGTGATCTGCTACTCCTTGTAAGCTCTTTGCGCTTTCATGATGAGTGCGGAGTGTTCAAATCTCGATCGAGAGTTCAAATTTAAGATATCAGCTGTTTTAAAATAACGATACAATTCTTTGGATTGCTTTGGATACCATCATGGATGCCCCGGGCATATCTCTTTTTAGCCGAGCCTTAATTATGGTTTGTGTTTGGCTGATTAAGCGAATTCAGTTCAGGAGGAAGAGAAGAAGGGCAATCATGTTAATAAGGCAGCGGCAAGTTGAAAACTTGAGACGAAGCCCTTATTGTGTGCAAGAGAGCAAGAATTGAGATGTCGTTTCAATCCTCGGTCGTGATTTCCAAAAAAACAAGCATTTAAATTCAGCACCATTTCTGATTTCCACGGGAGGAGAGTTTTCAGAAGAACTATCCATTTATAATAAATTAAATAAACAGAACAACAGAGCACGTGGATGAAACACGGTTGAGAAATTGGCAAAGAGTATATGCCAAGTCCCAAGCAAAGAGAATTCATAATTATGACCAACTACAACCTACAATTTCTATAACTTCCTTGTACAAGTCGACAAATCTAGCAAGCACTTTCGTTCACTAGCTACTACAGACTTGATTGCTATGTGCTGAGCACCTTTGGATAATGATTTGTGACGTCACATCCGGAATATTAGTCGGCTATCTAGTTCACCACGGCTGAAAATGTAGCTTTGGGACACAGCCTAAATATCTTCCAATGCTGATTATTATTATTATTGTTATTTTGATTATTATTATTATTATTATTGATAATTTATGGAGACTAGTGACACAATAAACTCCATCACTGAAATGTTTATAGCAGCGTGTTCCGACTGGACCTTCTGGGCAGGAACAGCGAGTTTCTGCTAGTGACACAATGAGCGGAGCTGTTTTCCGCAGCCGACTAAACCCGAGTTCAGGATGCGAGTTATGTGAATGAGCTCGCTGCAAGCAGTAGTTGGTGTCCGGTACATTTTGGATGCTACGAGATATGGACATAAATTATTACACTCGCATTTGTGAATGGGTAGGATGTTCACGTGTATGGAGAGCGTCTTGCTAACACCGTGCCACACAAAAGCACGTCATGCACTTATGGCTCCTGCAAATCAATGTATACAATGTATACTAGTAAATAAATATGCAAAACTAACAATCTAAGAACCTACCAATATCTCCATATACATTTTTAGCCTATTCTTATTTATGAAAAAAAAAAGGTGTATGAGATCACCGTTTGTCCGTGTGTATGTATGTGTGTGCGTATGTGTGTGTGTCCCCCTAATAACTTCTAAACGGATAAAGCGATGTCAATGAAACTCGGTAAGGCCGACCCCGACTGTGCCCATCAAATTGTATTACGTCTCACCAATCCAACATGGCGGTTGTGCGAAATATTTTACCGGCATTCTACATCTCCGAAACTATTACTGATATCACCCTGAAATTTTGTACGGTGATAAAGGCCACTACTAGAAGTTACCGGCAGCAGTGGCTGTGCTGGTTAAAGCGCAGCGTTAGCTCATGGGGCCAAGCTCTCTACTGACTCGGTAGACGCGTGGGTTTCGTCCTTGAAATGGTTTGCTGTGGTTTCCCATTTTCAACACCAGGCCAAATATGTTGGGACGGTACCTACTGACAGGCCGCGGCCGCTTCCTTCCACCTCCTTGTCCAGTATCATTCACCTTCATCAATTCCATATCTCATCCCGACGCGCAGGTCGTCCATGGGCGTTGACTGGAAAGACTTGCACTCAGCCTCTCAGAAGGCCACACGACAACAAAAAAAAACTAGAAATTCACCTATGAGACTTTCAAAAACATGTTAACTACTTTAAATAGAACTTTCTCGCGATTTAACCATCCAATCGCAATGAAACTTGGTGCCGCTAATGTTTATACACACTGTAATGGACTGGCATCTAATTTAGTTCAATTGTTTACATAACCTCAAGATGTCGGCAGTGCGAAATATTTCACCGGCATTCTATATCTCCGAAACTATTACTGATATCACCCTGAAATTTTGTACAGTACCTGCCCTAAGAAGTATTCCGTCATACTAGACTACTATTCCCTTTGGGATTATATTTCCCACACACTACTGCCTCACGATGCCTTGGCTGAACCTCCTCACTCCAAAACTTTCTGGTGGTAAAGGGTACTACTAGAAGTTCAGCTTTGAGACTTCCAAACACCTATAAAATACAAAACTAACATGGCGGCCAAGCGAAGGTGAAGCATTTTAATAGACTTTTCTCACGATTTAACCATCTGAGCGCAGTGAAATATGATACAGTAAATGTTTATACTCATTGCAATGCACTGGCAGCAAATTTCGTTCAATTGTTCACATAAAAGAAAGGATGGTGACTGTGCGCAATATGAAAATTAAGTTTTTATTTCTTGTGTATTAATCATGCGATCAAAGTGAACGTTTGAATAATGAACCTACGCAAGAATCGTCATCCAATAGTACATAACTCTATGGCCAACATACAGGTTATCAAAATCCAACATGACGACCATCCGAATTATTTAGACAGTTCTCAATATCTACGAATCTATTACAGCAATCAAACTGAAATTTTGTATGATGATAGAAACAATTAACATAGGTAGTATATATGAAAATAGGCTCTATAATTCTTCGTGGAACTACTTGTTTGTGATGGCAGAAACTTAAGCTTTCTCAATACTAGACCATGTCGTGGTGTAGGGATTAGCATTCTTGGCGGTCGCTCCCGAGATCCGGATTCCATTCCGAGCTCTGATAATAAATTTAATTTAGGTCTCAGAGCTCGAACGGGGTACACTAAATCTCGTGAGGCAAAACTGCGACAAGGCGGGTTCGATTCCCACCTCAGCCATCCCGGAAGTGTTCGTCCGTGGATTACCACTTCTACTCTAGGCAAATGCCGGGATGCTTCCTAACTTCAGGCCTCGGCCACCTCCATCCCATCCTTCACCTGAATTATAAATACACACATTAAGACAGCCACCACAATTACGAAGGTTATCTGACGAATTATAACACACAATCAGGTACACGGGGCTAAATGACCACGATGTCCAAGACACTACATAAAATAATATTTTTACTCTGAAATTACATATTTGCTATTGTAATCTTGGCAAAGTGTTCAAGGGTACAATATAACTCGACAAGTGCAGCTGATTGAAAGTATCACTCGTCATACTATTCCATAGACGCGTGTCGTCCGTGAAGTTAGTTTAGGCTATGTGGCAAGTGTTATACTGAAATACCTGTAAAGAGAAAGTGATTGTTATAAATGGTGTGAAACCCATAGCAAAATGGACGTCTGGATACCAGAGGGTTGATGAGGAGCCAAGCATATTTATAATAGGAAATTAAAAACGGAGCCACATGGTCACAATACCGCTGATAAGCAACGACTGTTACAGCAAGGATATTTTCAGAGGGTGTTGGGACATCATTTGAGATGTTTGGAACATCGTGCCAGGGTCAATGAGTCGACTAGTAAACTGCAATACCTTAGAATATTCCTCATTTTAATTGTGGAGAGTACTTACTAATGGACTAGAATCCCACCCAAAACATGTATGTACTGAACATATTTCTAATTTATCCGTGCGTTTAAAAGCTCTTCCTCGTATTAAATGATTTTTACATATGATGGGCTAAATAGCATTGGGTACGCAACCTATATTTTGATAAAGAAAGATCAACAATTTCAAACTCAAAACTCAATGTTCAAACGTTATAGTTATTTCAGGCAAGAAACATGAAGATATTTTAAAACAGCAAAATGGTCTTCCTACGGCACTAGAACTGTACTTGCTATGTCTTATATTAAACATTTCATCATTACACAAGTTAATTCACAAACAACACACCGTCATGACTGGAAAATATATTTTCAAATGCACACGATGTGCCATATCTTCGTACATTACCTGAATACAACACTAAATAATTGTGTACCAGTTCATGGTACTGGTTTATCAACTTACCGAGAGACTGTTTCAGTAGAATATCAGTTAAATGTGTTCATGTTCAGAAATGAATACGCGTAAAACCAATAGTTTACGATACCCATACTAGAAAATTGGGACTTATTTCCTCGGTTATCGCCCCTTACAACAATTACAAACACCACCACTACTTTCTTTCATTGCGCGTGGGTGATTAAGTAACGAGGAATGCCCATTTAAATATTTAAATTTCGCGTGGCCACCATGTTGGTTTAGTACCTAAAATGTTATTCAAAATTGCATAGATGATTTTATTTTAATAGCCTCTATCGCCGCACGAAATGTGTTTGATTGCTGTAGTTGTTTCGCTGATATTGAGAACTGGTAAAATATTTATCATGGCCGCCATGTTGGATATTTTTAAATGTATGCGATAAATGTATGTACCCGTAGGTCTATATGCATATTATTAGGGTGTTTTATATCCGAACTTTCACTTTGATCACTATGCTAACACACAGGAAATTGAAACATACTGTATCTTGAAGATTTCTAACAGCCGCCATGTTTAATATCTCTAAACAATTGAATTGACTTAGATGCCCGGCCCCGTGGAAAATTGGTTAGCATGCTGGGCTTGCCCCGATGGGTCCCGGGTCCATTTGCCGGCCAGGCATCGGTGATTTTAATCTCCAGGGGTTACTTTCCCTGGCTCGGGGACTTCCGTTTTTATGATCACTTCATCCACATTAGGACGCGCAAGTCATCCAGGAGGTCACAATACATTTATTTATATTTAATTATTATTATTAGTTGTATTATTATTATTGTATTTTTTATTTTGCCCTACTCTGGACCGCGGGAACAATTGGTTTTGCAGTTTAGTCCTTTCCTCTTCTCCTAGAACTACATTAATTATTTCGCTGTGGTTTCTCCTCCTTTCCTCTAATAATATATATTTTTTTTTCGTGTAGCCTCCTGAGAGGCCGAGTGCAGGTCTTTCTAGTCGACGCCCGTGGGCGACCTGCGCGTCGGGATGAGAGATGGAATGGATGAAGATGAATGAAACTGGGCAAGGATGTGGAAGGAAGCGGCCGTGGCCTGTCAGAAGGTACTGTCCCAGCATTTGCCTGGTGTTGAAAATGGGAAACCACGGAAAACCATTTCAAGGACAGTCGACGGTGGGGCTCGAACCCACGCGTCTACCGAGTCAGCAGAGAGCTTGGCCCCTTGACCTAACGCTGCGCTTTAGCGCGCGTAGCCACTACTGTCGGTAATAATAATAATAATATCGTATGGCCTCGGGTGATGGGTGCAAGCGAGTTATTTGACACCCAGAGGGTAGCTTGCATGTCGAATTTCGTTGTTCCTTGACTATAAAAGTCAAGGAGGTTAGCTGTTAGATATCTAACCTCCTTGAACACTATAGCGATTTCTAGTAGAGAAATGAGGAACTTTGTGTTGGCGGAAACTCCCGAGATTGATTTTGCCATTATGACCTCGGCCTACTGAATTCAAATGGGTTCTTTGACATGCCAACATCGTATGACATGCGTATCGTATTTTTGCCGCCTTTCAAAAATCACTTACCACGGTCAGGAGCGAACCTGCAATCTTGGGGTTAGTAGACCGACACGCTATCCACTCACCCACCGTGGCAAGCTTCCTTTCCTCTGACCAGATGTTAGCCTATTGCTCATTTTACTTTGTTTTCCTGGAATCCTTTGAATTCATCAAAACGTATCTCGAAAAGTATCTCTATTCAAGATATCTTTTGGATTCATTCCAACGTCCACCATGTCCTTTCCCATTTTCTCTACTAATTTGTAGTCGCTTTAACTTGATGGTGTAGCTGAAGATTTTCTTCGTTAGTCGACTTTCGCTCATTCTCATGAATTACCCATAAAGCTTTAGTGCCCGTTAACGTCTGGTGTCTGTGATCTTCCCTGCCTGCCTGTGCAGATTTTTATCTCTCTTCCCCCGCGTACCATTTTTCTTTTCTCCGGTTCTGGTATGTTTAACAATAATTCCTTTGTCTCTTTCTTTCTTTCTTTCTTTCTTTCTTTATTTCTATCTTTCTTTCTATCTCCCTATAAAACGCTTGAGGAAATCGTCCATGCACAAGTATGTGACTACCTCAATAAATTTAATATCTTCAATTCTTACCATTCTTGGTTTAAAAAGGGGCATAGTACCACTACTGAATTGTTAAAGAACTGCGATGATATAGGCTACGCTCATCTATCGACAAGCGTCAGCTTACAATCTTATGTCTTTTCGATTTCAGTAAGGCTTTTGACTGTGTGAATCACAATATACTTCCTGCAAAACTGACATTTTTTGGCTTCTCTTGGAGGGCTCATTCCTGGTTCAAATCCTGCCTTTCAAGGCGTACAAAGAGAATGATCCTCGCGGATGGCTCCTCCTTAGACTGGAAGTCGGTAGATAGTGGAGTAGCTCAGGGATCTGTCAGGTCCGCTATTCTTCTCGATTTACATAAACAATATTTCTAATGAATTCCGAAATAGCTTTGTTCATAAAATACGCTGATAACCTCCAACTCTATTTTCACCTCACGCCTAACACTGCATGCGATGGTATAAATCTGTTTAATTAAGACATCGACAGGCTTTGTGAATGGGCCCTAAATCATAATCTTAACTTGAACATATCTAAAACACAACTGATATCCATTGGATATACAACACTTCTAAAGTGAGTAGATTTTATTTCACTACCACCCATCAAGATACTAAATAATATTAAATATAGCAACACTGTCAATAATCTCGGAGTGATAATTGATATAACACTATCGTGGGCAGAGCATACGTCTAATGTGGTAAAGAAGGTGTATCAACTATGCTTCTCCTGAAAAGAACTGTTTCTTACACCCCTCCTAATATACGTAAGTTCTTTGTCCAAACTCTCATTTTTCCAATAATTGATTATGACTCTGCTGTATACAATGATTTACCAGAAACACACATCATCAAATTAAAAAGAGTCCAGAATGCATGTGTTTGGTACATTCTGGATGTAAGGCGAGATGGACATTTATCACACCTTACTACGTGCAGCTGTAATGGCTGAAACTCCACGAACGCAGGCAGCTGTCAGTTGCCATTCTGACACATAAAATATTACATATCAAGACCCCGTTATATCCCTACAATGCCTTTACACCATAGCATTCCGTTCATAGAGATACACAAAATTAACACTCCAGATTCCTATGAAGTTCAATAAATCTTTTGTTTGCACTGCCTCACGCCACTTGAACACTTTCGCTTGATATATATGTTCGTCAACATTGCAAGCACGGCAGCTCTCAAAATACGTCTTTCATGCTGCTTCTTGGAGCAGTATTCCTCTCACATCTGATTACTGCATTATGTTAGAATACTATTTTTAGGTCAATTATAACATGAGGACAACAGCTGACAACCTACCTACTGTACGTTAATAAAATTATATTTGATTGTATATGGCGTCTGTTTGTCGGGCTGATACTGTGTCTGTATTGAACGCGCTAACCACTGGTTCATGTGATATTTTTCACCGCAACGCATTTTTGATGCATCACTTTAGAACGTACCCACTGACCGACCGTGCTGTCGCTACATGCTAACATTCTTTGGAGTTATAAATGGTTGATCTTTTGACTACGGAGAAAACCACTATTAAATAATCTGAAGCTAAATTATGACACTTCTATTTTCTATGAAGCTCAGATGTTATCATATTGTAATTCTGTATCATCGAAACATTCTTTAGAACGTGATTTCTGCTTTTGATAAGGTAGTAACCCCGCAGATGCGCGAACCGGAACCAGATAGGCGCTGCACGACCAGTGTAGTTACAAGCTAACGCAGCGGATGGCTGAGAGCTTACCACATGTGTTTGGATTATCATCCAAGTTGGATGCCGTTTGTATCAAGTCCGTCTATAAGACGAGGTAACAGTCCGCCTGAAGGCGAGGAAAGCAATCCTAGTGCATCGTACTTTATTTCAATTCGAATAGTACATGATATTGGTAAATATTACAGCCGGAGAAGGCTTGTGCTACGAATACTGTGGATTTTTGGGAAAAGTGATCATAATCGTGGAACGCCACATTTTCAGCCACGTGTTTGAACATCATATTTCGACATCGTCAAGTGGCGATAAAATACATCACTCACAGTGAACTAATTAATAACCGAGTGGATCATTTCTACACTCATAACTACGAATATTGCTTTAATCGCAAGTGCGATTATTTTCAGTGAAGCACAACGCCGATGCCACGTGATTTGTGGGCAAGTAAAATCTGTGTCAGTGAAGCAGATAATAGTGCATGGCCAATTTTTAAACCATCTGCGCCGTGTAGTAGCAGTGAGTTTAGTGCCACGTTAAAGCTAGCTTCTGTGAAATTGTGCTACGCTTATTCATCGTATCTTAAAGTGGTAAAGTCATATTTCAAGATCTCATATTTTGACGACCACGAGTACGACAATCCTTGTTACGCATCACCTGTGGAGATGAGCTGTTAAGCTTCATCATGTGAAGGAGAGGACCAGAGAACAAAGCCGATGACGGAAGAACCATGGCTTTAGCATCCGCTAATCCAAGGAAGATGACGACTTCGAGGAGGAGTCTGGTTATATCATCACGACAACGACGAGGACGAATAAAGGCCGTGGAAATGGATAGAGCCGATGTGGAGGCTCAGATTGGACAACCCTTGTCCGGAGACCAAAGCCTTATTATATCCCTCGGGTCGTTGGAACGACCGAGATATAGACATCCTTTCTTGTGAGTCCTAAATATTCATTCCTTGTGAGGTTATTTTGTGGTGTAGTGTGCCGTCTGGCCTTTCGCAAGATGTAGTTCGCAGTGGAAGTGTGTACCGATTAGCCTGGCGCTGGGCCCATTAAACCGGACTAAGGTTATGAAGGTATCAGAGGCGATGGATTGAACGTACATTCACTGCCATGTGAATGCAAGTTCTATTCGAATGCGCTATACATTATGGGCCTAGCTTAGCTTAGCCTAAAGAAATAAAGACTAAATAAGGTACACATACTCAACACATAGGCAAAGAAGAGGTAATGTATTGACCAAAGAGATAACATCAAGGAATGACGAGGAAGCATTACATGCTATGAATGAGGTTAAGTGGACGACAAACATGTGATACTAGGTAAAATAACGGGTGAAAGGACCGAAACGTAAATGTCAAGATCGATAGGGAGAAACGATAAAGGGGGCAACACATCTGGGAAAGTATACTCGTAAAGAGTAAAATTACATTGTGAAAAATAAAGATTAAAAGGGCTAGACAAAGAGTCGGGGAAAGGGAGTCTACCGTCAAAGGAGCGTACGGTAGCTCAAATAGCCCTGAAGGAGATGAGGGATTGCGAGGGGGACGGAGTATTAATAAAAGCGCGCGTAGATAATACGTAAAAGAATAAACACAAAAAGGGGCAAGTAACCGATATTAAAAATAATCACGAGAAAGGTATTGCAACACAAAATAAAACATACCCATCAAAATAAGTTACGTCAGAAAGGGACTAAGCCAAACTCATGGACTTGCATATGAAAACGCAATCCTAAGATAAGAGGCAAACAAAATATAAGAGGTATGGCATAGGTCTTACTGTTCAACACACGCTACTCAATAAACCGTACCAAATACCAACACAAAAGATACGACGAAATGGGAACAAAGAAATAACGGGAACGAAACAGATACTCCATGGACATACTAAAGTAGGCGAAACGCCCTAGTATTCCATACAATGAGCAAAGACAAAAATACGTAACCTACCTTGATGGTATGAACATTAATCCGGCATCACGGAATTACATTAAATAAACTAGATTCGCACCTCTACGCGCACCTTTATAAACACACAAACGAACGGGTAAAAACGGATAGAAAAGCAAAGCATCTCGAAAATGAGAGCGGGCGCATAAACAAAAAGGTCCTACCAGGATAGAATAAACAGAAGACTGCCCTGAGAGTAACAAACGGTTGTCACAGGAGACGAAAAAAGAAGATAAAAAGGAAAGAGGTGTCACTGATCACGATTCGGCATAGTAAGAAATCACTATAACGAACCTTGATCAGCAATTATAGAAATGTCCACTGATCTGCTCGGCTACCCTGGCTAGTAATAACCAAGAAGAAAAGAGAACAATTCCGATAATTGACACGCCGAAGAAAAGAGAAAAAAAAGGGAAGACTACAGGTGGAAAAGAAAAACGGTTCAGAAGCTTAGTGTAGTTTATTTTAGTTTATTTTAGAATCAGCCGAACTCCTTGACAAGCCATAGGTAGGTTTTGTACTGTTAGAATTAATGCTTGTAGTTCACTTTCAGTGATTGTTAGTCACCTGTTGTGATTGAATTTCTCTTCGATTACGGTGCATTCTGAGAGACATCGTTCAGATGTTATTTCTACCCCTGCTAAGCGTGACTGTAGTCTTGTTACTACGTTTTGTTCAACCCTAGGTGGGTGATTGTGTGTACAGTTATTTGGGATGACGATCAAATTCATGGCCAGTGTTATTTTTATAACACCCCTTTCTAGTAAATGTTGTCACACCACTGATTTAGTCAGAACAGTCCGTATCGTTGGATAGCCGACTGAAGCTATCAGTTTTGTAATACTATGTCATTTTTCATTTTGATGTGCTATGAAGCCATCCAGTTCAAGTTTGAACACATTTAGAGTGTTACAGATTGTATGCAATCTAGCATCGAACCCTGCAATGAATGACGTATCATTGGCAAACTTAGCAATTGTAAGATTTGCGCCTTTATAATGTTTATTTCGTGTCAGTGTTTCGACACAGCTATTATTTTGGTTATATTTAGACAGAGCAGTTATGAACTGACATATCTGCACATTTCAAAGAGGTTCAGATTAAGTGGAATATCTATGTTTTTCTTTTCTTTGACTTTTCAAACATGCTATATCTTTGAGCATAGTTTTGAGGCGTGATTTTAAGCCTAATGTTTATGTAATTTGTATAATATCTGGGACATGATTACAAGGCCAGTTTTCTGATAGGCCTTTCTGCGTGAAAGCTGCCTGCCTTCAGTGATGTGCATTTTCTAAACCGTCCGTGTAAATGATTGCGAGTAGCGAGGCTAGCTAGAATCATGGACAGGTGGTAACAGTTCCCAGCATGCAGTGTACTAGAGCACCACTCACCGAGTGAGACCATAACTTTCCAGACTCTTTGACAATGCTTATAGCATTACTAACATTTAGATGATGTGTCTCATATGTAGGTCAATGTCCAGGCCACCATTTTGTAATAATCATATGTTTTGCTACTTAGAGATGACTGGCGAGAGCCATGTGTTTGCATCGCTACTAAAGCGAATATCTTTCTTCTCCATCTGAGAATGTTTTCACGTTATGTTAAGGTTTATTTATGGTAATTAAGAGGCTAGATGAGGCACCTGTTTAGAGGCTATATTTATGTGTGTCCAGACTTCGATTCTGTTGACTGTGTTATTGTAGGGAGGTAACTGATGTTCATACCAGGCCTTACCCAGGGGTAAATTAAGTGATCCGAGAGCCACTAATAACCTGTGTTATTGTTATGTCCGAGCGGGAGAGCTCGTTGACGGTGTTATAGCAGAGATTGATCTCGCACGAGACTGCTACTGCTGAGCCCAAGGTATTCAGGATTGTCAGCCTATTCGCCATAAACCAACGAAAATTTAAACCAACGATGCTAATAATCAGTAACGTCATTATTATAAACCTGATGATAATTAACTACTTATAGCATTTAACCTTGATTTTCTTGCATTTTGGACCTGCTGGCTGGCACTTGCTTTGTGCACACTTCTCTTGTGGAAGTAATCTCGGACAGATGACACTAATTTTTATCGACGGAGTGCTTGCTCAACCTTTAGTCAGTAGCTGGTGGAGCGTGAGCCTCATGCGACGTTAGACGTAGTTTTCACTACGCAATCGCCAACGTAAATCACATGCACGTAGATGACACTGGTTTACAAACAGTAACCCAGGGCGAAGGCAGGAATAATAATGTTTATGGTCTTGTTTTACTTATTTCAAGTGTGTGATAACCCCATGTTTACCCTTTACTTAGATTATAAGAGGGCATTTAATGTTTTTTTTTTTTTTTACGGCTTGTCATGTAGATTTTGTATTAAATTGTTTTCGCTTTACGGACGTCATCGCCGTAAATTTTGTATTAATTGTTAGGAATTAGCTAGATTTAAAAATAAATGTAAATGAGGAAATGGTATCATCCTAACTTAGACTTGCTATTGCTACCCTGGTAAATGTAAATTCTGTTAATAGCTTATTTTGTAACTTGATTTAGAGACAATTGCCGTACCATTTTCCCAGCGTGGCTGTTGTTGCTTTACTTTGTCAGATGGATCTTTCGCGAGGGTTTACAGTAGCTTACAGTTAGGGTACTGATCTTTTATTTTTATTTATTTATTTATTTATTAGTTTGCGGATTAGCAGATAGAAACCCTCCGAACTAGGCTAGGTGTCTGAATATTTTGAATAAATATTTCTACAAGTTGTACTTAAGTCAGGAAGTTTATTTCTCAGACTAGCTTTAGGGGGTGTATTTTCTTGGGCTGTCTTTGACCTTTTAGCAACCATGTTACCACGGATCCCCTGGATCATGGATTCTCGTGCCACTATGGCCTATAAGAAATTCACCTAATCCTCATGGCACATGGGTCCGGCAGGTGAGGTGTTAGGGATGTCGTTTCGGCTGTTGGCAACCCTGATAGCTCCTCTGACGGGCACATAACGCACTCTTTTGTTTCTAATTTTTCCATTGTTATTATTATTATTGTATTATTACTGTCTTTTTGTTACTATCATTGTTAGATTATTATTATTTATATTGTGAATGTAAGCGAAATGTTTTATTTTTAAAAGCCCAAATGTTATTGTATGTAGGGCGCTACTGTAAAGGAGCTCTTAAGCTCTAAGTGTAGCCGTGGAAATAAATCCAAATCAAATCAAATCTATCTTTTCTAGTTACACCATTTCTTATTCAGTATCAGGCGTTCTGAACTGAAAGACTGGCTGCGTGGCACAGTGGTTACATTGTCGCCCGCTGTTCCCAAGATTACAGGATTGAATCCTGGTGGAGCCAGTTGGTATTTGAGGGTGCGTAAATGAGATGCAGCCATGTATGTAGATTTACTGAATGGTGGCGCAGTGATCATGCTGTTTGCCACCCACCGAGGTAGAACGGGTAAATACATGTAAGATTTTCGAAGTGAAATGCCACTTCCCGTGGTTCGGATTTCACGTAAAAAAGGAGTTCCCGTGGCTCAAGATCGAGAGATTAACGGTCACATAAAATTGCAAGCTTCCATGTTTTGAAAATTCCGACGTCTCTAAAGGCCGCAGTAGGTAATAGGAACGTAAAATCTTATTATAAATAGTACATTATGCAACAAGCCTATAATGGCAATAATTAAGACACGAGCATGTTAATAAAACGAGCGTATGCAAGTTTTACAATTTTCATACAAGTGTCTTAATTACAATTATAGGCGAGTTGCATACGACTGTTTATGTTCGACGATAATTATTATAACTATTTTATGTTCGAACATAAATATTCATAAATATCTGTCGAGATTTCGCTAGTTTTATGTACTGAACAGAGCGCATGGGACGCACAGAATACCTTGTATTTGACCATGGCCTCCTCGATTACCCCACTATGACACTATGTCACGCAGTGAAATTTAAATTAGAAGGCCTTGGAACTCAGCGCAGGTGCGATGCTATCCTCACCTAATTGGTCAAACAACTGTTTCTTGAGCTCTGATTGGTGGGAGAAACTGTTTCATAATGAAAAATAGTGTTATAATGACCCTCATTATGACACAGTTTTCTGAGATATAATATTTACATTTCGACATCGTCGAACATAAACATTATTATTACTATTATGAATTGCAGTGTACCTATTGAAAAATGAAAATCCACAGCCTGCTTCCAGTCTCCGACCGGGTCAGGAATGGAATGAATGAAGCCCCCATCTAGCGGCGAGGATATGAACTGTGCCGGCTGCCGAGGCCTGACGCACTCTCCTGGGGCAATGATTAAATGAATGACAGATGAAATGAAATGATAGTGGAGAGTGTTGCTGGAATGAAATTTTGACAGGGAAAACCGGAGTACCCGGAGAAAAACCTGTCTGCCTCCGTTCTGTCCAGCACAGATCTCACATGGAGTGACCGGGATTTGAACCACGGACCCAGCGGTGAGAGGCCGGCGTGCTGCCGCCTAAGCCACGGAGGCTTACAGTGTACCTATTAAAATACAATAATAATAATAATAATAATAATTATTATTATTATTATTATTATTATTATTATTGATGAAACAGTTCCTTTCAGGAGAAGCATAGTTGATACAACCTTCTTTACCACATTAGTACAAACATCATACACGATTTAAAACAGACTCAAAATATATCATTCCTGTTTGTATAAACAGCTATGGATACAAGAGATTGAATTAAACAGTTCCATCGTTCTTTATAAATTTCTCTCTGATATAAGAATTCCTGAAATAAAACATAGGCAGTTCATAATATTAAAAATTACTATTTTTCAAAACATGAAACAGCATGGCAATAATGACTACTTAATATAATATTCTACATGACACATTTATTATAACCTATAAATTCAAAACTTCGGAAATATTGATATACATTTTTTACACCTAAATGGCACTCTAATAAATTAAATGGCTAGTAGTTCTTGGAATATATTGGAATAATTAATGTTTTTTTAATAATTTTTCCTATATTTTCTCTTATGCATGCTTCTGCATAGAATATCAGTAAAAATATTGTAACACCTATATAATTTTATTTTAAAAATAACAAACTTTATATTTATAATTAATATAATAAAATAACAATAATAAAATAAAAATAAGCAAATAAAATATATAGGCCTATACCCATGTACAAATGAATTATGAAAATACAAAAATAAAACATGGAAAAAATATATAATTGGTAACTTACACTTCTGTTTACATTATTGTTCAAATAAAAATCTTATTTTAAATCTCTATTTGTTTAATTTTATTATAGTTTCCTTTTCCTTTTCTTTAAATTTATTATGTGGCACTTGTATATATAATATATTATGTATGTACCTAGGTATTATGTTATGCAATATATCCTACAGATAATTGGCTGGATCCTACACCGATTCGTGGGATATGTTGCCATAGTATTCAATGTACTTTACTCAGAGAATAACCTAAATTAAATTATTATGATTAGTATTCTGAACCGCAGGCTACCCTTTATTATCATTGTTATTCTGATTTGTAGAGTACCTATCATTAATATTATTATTCCGAACTGTAGAGTAGCCAATTATTATTATTGTTAATATTAATATTATTATTATTATTATTATTATTATCATCATTATTATTATTGTTATGATCGGTACGGCTCGACCCATTGCGGCACGCAGTTTCGGTGCTTGGCCCAGCAGGTTACTTCCTATCCACCTCTCCCACCCGCAAAGGCTGGAGCGCGCCGTTGCCTTCTTGGCGTTGGGCGATCAATACGACAAAACCCATCTCATCTTCAAGGACTTGCCCCCAAACTGGGAAGGAACCGCCTTCATATTTCCTACCAAATGCGATGAAATAATTAGTGCCACTCATGTATGTAGAATTTAGTGGGATAAGTCCAGTAACTGAGTTTCGCAAGGTAGCACAGGATACATAGGGCAGCAGGAAGCACCAGTCTTTCCTTTCTTGTCGCTCACCACAACACTTGCTGGGTTAAGGAAATCGCTTAACAAATCCATCGTATTGCCGATATAAGAGACGGTTGGTCAGTATCGGGACATTTGAACGGTATTTGGCATGACTAGAGTTGCTTCGAATTTAATTACAGGATAAACATTGGAATTTGTCATTGTCCACAAAAGTTTCAGATGAGCAAGTACCGTAATGAACAACTTTACAAACTTCAGAGCTTACGAATTTAAAAGAAATGTGCAGTATCATTATTGTAATTTTTGAAGCCTCTAAATCTACGATATATCACTTTTTACTTTACATATCACATTTATGAGAAGGAATGAGGCTGTTCTAATGACCTCTAACCTCGCATAGACTGCTCTGGAATAAACTTTCCAAGGAAGTCTCAACTTAAATGATTGAAAGCTTTCACCCTCTTGTGGTCTTATTTCTTCGTATCTACTCTTTTCTATCACAATCTGCCTTTGTTTCTTCAGATTTCTGGAAGGAACGACATTTTTAATGAGTAAAACTTAAATATCGGTCAAATTCTGAGTTTCAATTCAAACTCTGTGTTTCTTCTCTAGGTTTGAAGTTTCATCGTAATTTGCGTTAGGGAATTGTCCAGAACTACGCTCAGAGTTGCGTGAAGGTCAATACATTTCTTACATTCCTTGACAGGTTCAAAAGCAGATAGCGATTTCTTGTGTCAAATTTATTTTTGGTGTTGGTAAATATATGTATCTACCATCAACAGGACAGGCACCCAATTACTGATTATATAAATATAATGGAGAATATCAACCGGGGAAGACAACCTTTACAAAGAAAATGTAACACCAAATAGGGATACATCGAAATCAACGTCACTAAAAATATTTCGACTCAATGGACAAAGTTCACAGTCCAATGAATAATAATAATATTAATAATAATAATAATAATAATAATAATAATAAAATTATTATTATTGTTATTATTATTATTATTATTAAATGACGGCCCCGTGGTTTTGGAGAAGACTGCCTGCCTCTCGTCCGGTGGCCCCGGGTTCAATTTCTGGCCCCGTTAGTTATTTTAGAAACCAACGTGAGGGCTCAAACGGGGTGCATTCAGCCTCTTGAAAACAATTGAGTAGCTGTCTGACAGTGAGACAGCACCCATTTCAGAAAAAAGATTATCGGCCGAGAGGAACAGACGCGCTGACCACGCGTCATCCCGCAATCTGTAGGCCAAATGGCTGAACAGCGGTCACTTGGCAATGCCCGTCGTAGGATGTAGTGCCACAGGGTATCTTTATTATTATTATTAGTAGTAGTAGTAGTAGTAGTAGTAGTAGTAGTAATAGTAGCAGTATTATTATTATTTAATATTGTAGAATGAAGATATGGTTTAGTTGCCAATCACAAACACATACTGCTACATCTAAAATTATCTGCACTACTTAATATTTTGCAGTCTGACACTCTATGGTATTTCAAAAATTAACCTCCAAATTTTTCAACCAGTTGGCAGCTTCTTCGGTGGCTTGATGTAATTTATGGATGGAATCTTCATATCTCCTGAGTGGCCACTCCATGGCAACAATCTGGATGGTCTATGCTAGGTAGTTACAGTCACAGAATGGACTCTCCGTTTTCCCCGACGTTTACAGCCAGATCTTGCATCATCCGTGGTTGGTAGAACCCTGTGGTATTCTCGCTAAGTTGAAGCCAGGTGAATGGCGGCGAGGATTTATGATTAAACTGAGATGGTCCGGATTTGAACCAGCCAATGCTTCATGAGCCGGCCCCGTGGTGTTGGGGTAGCGCGTCTGCCTCTCACCCGGAGGCCCCGGGTTTGATCCCCGGCTCCGTCAGGGATTTTAAAACTGACGTGAGGGTTGGAACGGGATGCACTCAGCCTCGTGAGGACAATTGAGTAGCTGTCTGACAGTGAGACAGCGCCCCGATCACGAATACCAAGATTAACGGCCGAGGGGACCCGACGCGCTGATCACGCGTGACCCCAATATCTGCAGGCCAAATGGCTGGGCAGCGGTCGCTTGGTCAGCCTTAGCCCGTCATGGGTCAGCGTTGAAGTGAGATTTAATAGGTTTCTCTCTTAGCTTCACGAGGGATTTTGGCATTCCGATCACTCTGATGTATGAGAGTCTTGTTGCGGAGGTAATTGTGGAATCTTGTCGCACGTTTTCCATTCTCTTAGCAAAGCTGTAGTTAACGACGGTTGCCATTTCGGTTGTGTATATTTAAAGTACCCGACATTGTCCTCATTGTGCCATTCATGTTGGTGGCAACCCCTGCAGCGTGTGTACTATTAAGTTGCACAGGACTGCAGTATTCAGGAACTAGGTAAAACAAGGTAAGAACTATAGTTCGTAGAACCGTTACATTTGCTGCACAACCTGTACCGCTAAGGTTATGTAAGATGATGCCCTTGTTTTAATCTTTCATGCCGTTTCACGAAAATAAAGTTCGTACGTCAGGTTCAGTCCATAATATTGCTCAGTTCCTTTTGGGTGTGCATTGTAATTCAGCACTGGTCTACGAATTCAATTTAGGGTATAAAGTTTGCTACTTAGTTATTCAGACGAAAGCAATTTCGGTTTTCATTAAGTTGGGTTTGAATCGCCAGGAGTAAAGTATTTGTTCAGTTAATGGAGATCCTGCGTAGTATGTTTCAGCTGTTATGTTACCTTTGGACTGGGCAGTCAGAAGTAATCCTTCTGCATGCATGAGTTTCCTGGAAAGTTGGAAACAATAGCTGGAAGGACTGCGAGGTAGATGCTGAAAGGTAATGGGGCACTTACTGATCCTTGCGGTAAACCAAAACTTAGTGAGTAAGGATTCTTATTATCCTACTTAGTGTTATTTTCTCACCTTGAGACTTACAACCTTTCCTATAAGGAATTGCATGGAGACATTTTCGTAATTTGAGATTCTGAGGGATAACCGAGCTCGGTCAGTTTTCAATTTTTGGGGGGGCCGAAGACTTAGATGTTAGGCCTCTTAAAAAAACAATTGTCATCATCATCATCATCATCATCATCATCATCATTTTCTCCGTTTTTATATATTGTACAATACCCAAGGGGTATGCACCCCTTAGAGATCATCCCCCCCATCATCTGTCTAAATCTCATAAAAGGCAACCCTTTAAAAGCCTACCCAATATCCATCAATACTATAAGGGCAGCTGGCTACTCCATAAAGCAGCTCAACCCTTGCGTAATTATGACACACAGCGACATACTACAAACTGGTTCAACTATGCCACAACGCGCTGACAGAACAGAGGCTAAAGGTATAAAAGGTGCCTTAAGTGGGTCACGAGAATCTCTCCATCACCAGTGCTTCGACGAGACAGCCGGAGGCTAACGACAGTGTCAACCGAGGTGAGTCAGTCAGTCAGTGTTCAGAATCCTACTTTTGTAACCTAACACCCACAGTTTGTACTCACATTATAACATCACAAGATCCCTTAAAAGGGACTAACAGTTACTCATTGCTGACCAATAAACACTTGGTCAGTCTCTTACACTTGCATTACTGATCTACACTCTTCTTCACGTCCCCACGTCCTTCCTTACTCCCGTCACAGTCGGACGTGACACACCGTAGTAATAACGCCAACTCAGACGTCCTTGTATTCCTCACAGCGGCTCGCGTGCTCAAGTGAAGTGCGTGCCGAACCGCTGACACTAGCAAGGTGATTATATAATAAGTAGCCGGCTGGGCGACTAGTACATCGACCCGCGTGCTAAGGCTACATCCCTTAAACCACATTTACAGTCTTTATAGGAGCGCCCCCTAGTTCCTAGCACACCACAACACACTACACTGGTCAGCTTGCCCTGTCAAGGGGAGCTACCCTTCTTTAGGCACAAACTCATAAATTAGTACAGCAACTCTCCCTTTTAGATCCACCCCCAAATAAGGGATCTAAAACAATATTTTGGAATCTACCCTCTAAATCAGGTGAATTCAATCCATGGCCCACGAAACATTGCATAGTACAAGAGCGGATCATCTCTATCTCTACTTAGTATAAAAAAAAAGTCCCCGAATCTTGGATGTTACGGGTAAACTCGAGAACCACTGGATGGATTTTGATGTGGTTGTCACCATTCTGTAAAGGATATATCGAGGATAATGTCTCTAGAAAATAATTTATTTATGATCAAAGAAAGCCGAGCAGTAACGATTTCAGTGGAAATGTCGATAAAAACCTGGCGTCCGAGCGCTTTGTAAGCCTACGCTGGGCAAACCGTTACAAATATCTAAATACTATCAGCGTAAGAATTGTTCAGCATGAAAAGTTCTACAAAAAAGTCCGCGAGAGCATATGTCTATCTTCAATTCATCGCCCACTGTAAGTGTTTTTACGTTTTCATTTCTTCCAACCGTGTCCATTCAACTACTGAGGCGACAGTTTACGAGCTAGCTAAGGGCGAGTCTATCATCCCTGTTACAGCCTAGCTAGCGGGCGAACCTATTGCCCCAGATACAGCCAGTAGCAAACCGCTGAGTCGTGTTGAGTTAAGACTTCTGGGAAGGGTGGTTGTGCTTGGAGTTTCCCTGGAAGTGCAATTCGGGTTTTCTTCATTTCGCCTATGAAAACACAGTCAAGTTGAGATTGGATAAAACGGGGATTTGAGTTTCATTCACCTCGCCATTCCCTGGAAGTGCAACTCTCATTTCGCCTGTAAACTTTTCGTTCCGCGAAATGCACAGTCAAACTAAGATTGGACGGAAGGTGGATTATAATATATTAAATTATACAGATTGGCGTATAATCTCTACTTACAAGGGGAGGATACGATGCATTGGTCACCGATTCGAACAATCTTTAGAACACGTGTAGGGCATGACCAGGCGTATACCAGGTGCAAGTAGTAAGGTGCGCTTCTCAACCGATTCCGAGAAATTAATTTGTTAATTATTCGTAATTGCTGTACGGCGTTCATGTGAAGCCAAGGAGCGCATAGTGCAGCGGTAAGAGCCCTGTTTCGTAAGCGTGGGATCACTGGATCGAATCCCACCGGTGAGCCTTATCCGGCTGATACTTATCCGGTTGTCTCCCTCACTGGAACTTCAAACAGATTCGTGTTCACTCTGGCCCCAGTTATGGTCGACTGATTATTACAGTATAACCATAATTGATTTTGCATAACCATATAATCACTCCAAACAGACAAATTCCGGATTTTAATCACCATTTTGGAATTTCACCTAACATTAGATATACTACATTTAGCGAACACCGATAGTTGCATTACCAACACTGCAACTAAATAATTGTACTTATTGTATATATTTTTCACCTGTATTCTCAAACATAGATGTTATAGCCTAAGTGTAATGGATCTGATGATGATCGCTTGACGGTCGAAACTGGTCTTTCTAGTGTATTTATTAATCTCATGTAATTTATTTCAGGATTAGGGCATAACCCCGCTCTATTTGGGTACATTCGTGTTGACCGACTGAAAAGCACCAAACTTTTGTTTTGAACAATAATCTCTCTATATATAAAAATGAAAGTTTGTCTGTTTTTTTCTGAATTGCCAGGGAAATTTGCGATATTTGCGCGTTTCAGGCTGTTTTATGACGGATACGCGCAAAAATATTTTTTTTGTCTGTCTGTCTGTCTGTCTGTCTGTGTGTCTGTGTGTCTGTGGACAACTTCTACGAGTCCTTATAACTTGAGAACGGATGGGTGGATCAACGTAAAATTTGATACAGATATCCATCAGAGGCACCACACTAATCATTGATGTAACTCTTCTCCGTACCTCTCATAAAAGGGGCCCTACCCCCTTAAAATACATGCTGAAATAGGCGTAGAAGGGTGAAACAAAGCTCATTTTCAGCCCCTCAATGTGAGAAACGAAACTCGGGGGCCCTAATGGAACCCCGAAAACCACATTTTAAGGCCCTAAAACCAACAGTTTTTGAGATATTCCCAGAAAACTAATTTCACTTAATAAATTAATGAAAGAATGCATGGCGGTAACCATGTCAACTGAATCTCAGAGGTCCATCTATTTCTGTAAGACGCAATGCAATTCCATTTATGACATTACTGTGAAGGTTTGCAAACGGCTATAAGGTTATAATGGATCCAAATTAAGCTGAAATATTCATTAATACATACAATGCGCTTAAGGGGTCAAGGGGTACTCTAGCATTTTTTCACGCGATTTACACGTGCGGGTGTGGTTCCGTAGGTCTATTATATCCCTTCTCTATTATATAAAAATGAATGTTTGTCTGATTTTTCGGCTTTTCTACGAAAATTTGACATATTTGCCCGTTTCAGACTGTTTTGTGACGGATGCACGCAAAAATATATTTTTGTCTGTCTGTCTGTGGACAATTTTTGTGTCCTTATAACTCGAGAACGGTTGGGTGGATTATCGTAAAATTTGATACAGATATCCATCAGAGGCACGACACTAATCATTGATGTAACATTTCTCCGTACCTCTCATAACAGGGGGTCTACCCCCTTAAAATACATGCTGAATTAAGCGTGAGACAAAGCTCATTTTCAGCACCTCAATGTGAGAAACGAAACTCGGGGGCCCTAAAAGGACCCCGAAAACCACATTTTAAGGCCCTAATACCAACAGTTTTTGAGATATTCCCAAAAAACTAATTTCACTTAATAAATTAATGAAGGAATGCATGCCGGTAACAATGGCAACAGAATCTCAGAGGTCCATCTATTTCTGTAAGACGCAATACAATTCCATTTATTACATTACTGTGAAGGTTTGCAAACGGCAATAAGGTTATAACGGATCCAAATTAAGCTGAAATATTCATCAATACATATAATGCGCTTAAGGGGTCAAGGGGTAATCTAGAATTTTTTAACGCGATTTACACGTGCGGGTATGGTCCGGGAGGTCTATTATATCCCTATCCCTATTTTGTTATATTATTATTATTATTATTAGTATTATTCTTTTAATTATTATCATTATTATGGCGTACAACGAAGAGACAAAGCTCATTTTCAAACCCTTGGGGTCAGAAACAAAACTCGGGGCCCCTCAAGAGCCGTAAAGGGTCCCCGAAAACTATATTTTAAGGCTCTAAACCCAACATTTTCTTAGATATTCTCAGAAAACTAATTGCATTTAATAAACTATAGAAGGAATGCAAGCCACTAACCATGACAACAGTATCTCAAGAGGTGGCATCCAACTTTCCATCTATTTCTGGAATAAGTAATGCCACTCCATATATTATATTTCTGTGAAAGGTTGCAAATGGAGTACCCTAGATTTTTTTCACACGACTTACACGTGCGATATGTCGTACAGAAGGTCTATTATATCTCCAAACATCAACATTATTTTCAAAAATTCCTGAATAGAAATAGTAGACTGTTTTTTGCTGATTTTAGGAATTTGGGCCATTGGAGGCTAAAAACACTGAATTTTCATGCACCACAAGCCTTTATAATTTATAAAAGGGGTCTTCCTGCAGTTGGGCACTTGACACAACGGTTAGGGTCACTTCGTATGTGACGTGTATTGCGATTCTTCTACGAAGTTTTCAATTTTATTTTTACGCCAGGAAGAACACGTTATGTAAATTTAGTTTGAGAGCACATTTTAACTAATAATTTTTCTTTGCCAACAAACAGGATCCAAGCCCCTAAACATTGCAACAGTAGCTCAATTGATAACATCTGGTTATTAATACCGAAGAACGTTCGAAGAATGGGTACTTCTGCTAGTTTAGTATAAATTGGAAATTTATCACATAAGAAGGAAGGAACTGATATTACTCAAAATTTTGCTTAGTTTGCTGAAGACTAATTGATCAAACATTCAATATTCTTATAACTAATATTTCATAGCCAGCCAGTGCAAGCAAGGCACCGCTTGAAAAATCGTCTTATATCATTGACCACACTACTTACTCTCGGTGGTCGTAAATTCCATTGTGTATTTTAGATCATCCCATGCAACAGTCCAAAAGCCTAAAGCTCAGCTTTATGGCCACAGAAGTGTTGTGGGCTAGTCAGAGGGCATGTCAACGCTCGCCTGTTTTCTCTCTGCCTCATGGCCACTGAAGTGTTGTGGGCTAGTCAGAGGGCATGTCAACGCTCGCCTGTTTTCTCTCTGCCTCACGGCCACTGAAGTGTTGTGAGCTAGTCAGAGGGCATGTCAACGCTCGCCTGTTTTCTCTCTGCCTCACGGCCACTGAAGTGCTGTGAGCTAGTCAGAGGGCATGTCAACGCTCGCCTGTTTTCTCTCTGCCTTACGACCACTGAAGTGTTGTGAGCTAGTCAGATGGCATGTCAACGCTCGCCTGTTTTCTCTCTGCCTCACGGCCACTGAAGTGCTGTGAGCTAGTCAGAGGGCATGTCAACGCTCGCCTGTTTTCTCTATGCCTCACGGCCACTGAAGTGTTGTGAGCTAGTCAGAGGGCATGTCAACGCTCGCCTGTTTTCTCTCTGCCTCACGGCCACTGAAGTGCTGTGAGCTAGTCAGAGGGCATGTCAACGCTCGCCTGTTTTCTCTCTGCCTCACGGCCACTGAAGTGCTGTGAGCTAGTCAGAGGGCATGTCAACGCTCGCCTGTTTTCTCTCTGCCTCACGGCCACTGAAGTGCTGTGAGCTAGTCAGAGGGCATGTCAACGCTCGCCTGTTTTCTCTATGCCTCACGGCCACTGAAGTGCTGTGAGCTAGTCAGAGGGCATGTCAACGCTCGCCTGTTTTCTCTCTGCCTCACGGCCACTGAAGTGCTGTGAGCTAGTCAGAGGGCATGTCAACGCTCGCCTGTTTTCTCTCTGCCTCACGGCCACTGAAGTGCTGTGAGCTAGTCAGAGGGCATGTCAACGCTCGCCTGTTTTCTCTCTGCCTCACGGCCACTGAAGTGCTGTGAGCTAGTCAGAGGGCATGTCAACGCTCGCCTGTTTTCTCTCTGCCTCACGGCCACTGAAGTGCTGTGAGCTAGTCAGAGGGCATGTCAACGCTCGCCTGTTTTCTCTCTGCCTCACGGCCACTGAAGTGCTGTGAGCTAGTCAGAGGGCATGTCAACGCTCGCCTGTTTTCTCTATGCCTCACGGCCACTGAAGTGCTGTGAGCTAGTCAGAGGGCATGTCATCGCACGCCTGTTTTCTCTCTGCCTCACGGCCACTGAAGTGCTGTGAGCTAGTCAGAGGGCATGTCAACGCTCGCCTGTTTTCTCTCTGCCTCACGGCCACTGAAGTGTTGTGGGCTAGTCAAAGTGCATGTCACCGCACGCCTGTTTTCTCTATGCCTCACGGCCACTGAAGTGTTGTGGGCTAGTCAGAGGGCATGTCAACGCTCGCCTGTTTTCTCTCTGCCTCACGGCCACTGAAGTGTTGTGGGCTAGTCAGAGTGCATGTCACCACGCGCCTGTTTTCTCTCTGCCTCACGGCCACTGAAGTGTTGTGGGCTAGTCAGAGTGCATGTCACCGCACGCCTGTTTTCTCTATGCCTCACGGCCACTGAAGTGTTGTGGGCTAGTCAGAGTGCATGTCACCGCACGCCTGTTTTCTCTCTGCCTCACGGCCACAGAAGTGTTGTGGGCTAGTCAGAGTGCATGTCACCGCACGCCTGTTTTCTCTCTGCCTCACGGCCACTGAAGTGTTGTGGGCTAGTCAAAGTGCATGTCACCGCACGCCTGTTTTCTCTCTGCCTCACGGCCACTGAAGTGTTGTGGGCTAGTCAGAGTGCATGTCACCACACGCCTGTTTTCTCTCTGCCTTACGACCACTGAAGTGTTGTGGGCTAGTCAGAGTGCATGTCATCGCACGCCTGTTTTCTCTCTGCCTCACGGCCACTGAAGTGTTGTGGGCTAGTCAGAGTGCATGTCACCACACGCCTGTTTTCTCTCTGCCTTACGACCACTGAAGTGTTGTGGGCTAGTCAGAGTGCATGTCACCACACACGCCTGTTTTCTCTCTGCCTTACGACCACTGAAGTGTTGTGGGCTAGTCAGAGTGCATGTCACCACACGCCTGTTTTCTCTCTGCCTCACGGCCACTGAAGTGTTGTGGGCTAGTCAGAGGGCATGTCACCGCACGCCTGTTTTCTCTCTGCTTCACGGCCACTGAAGTGTTGTGGGCTAGTCAGAGTGCATGTCACCACACGCCTGTTTTCTCTCTGCCTCACGGCCACTGAAGTGTTGTGGGCTAGTCAGAGTGCATGCCACCGCACGCCTGTTTTCTCTCTGCCTCACGGCCACTGAAGTGTTGTGGCAAGACAACTCAGCGTAGGCTACACGTCAGAGCACGCCTGGAACTCATTAAAGTAAATCATACCTCAGACATGTCTTGTCTGGAGATCGTGCCGAGCCTCCGTTCGTCTCTACATGGAAATTGTCCCGGGACTATGTTTGGACAGGAGACGTCCTATCGCGATTCAAATTGCAGCGCGACACGCAAAGGACGCTGCATGGCCTTTCTCAGAGCTCTAGGCCTAGTAGATATTCATTGTTATACATGGAATTCTTATTCAACTTGTCATTACGAACCTGCTCTAATTCGACATAATGACCTTGTAATACAGATCCCATTTCCTAAGTACGCCTGATTTAGCTTTACAACTTGTAGTTTGCCGTTGTATAGGATTTTCTTCACTTTCAAAGCAATATACAATTTCTTCCATTGCCCCTTTATATGAAATAAGGTATCAACCCGGTATTTTCCTGGAGGGAGTGTGGAAAAACCCGGAAAGAACCATGCACAGGATAGTCGCAGTGAGCGACGGGATTCAAATCTCCAATGTCCGGACTTGATGCAGCCCCTCAACGCTGACACAGGAAGCGATTTAACGCGCAACAGTACGCCGTAGGGTTGGCATTACTTGTATTAGGAAACTAAATGAGAAGAGGAAGCATGTTTTTGAATATCCAGTCAATGGAGTTCAACAGTAGTCTACATTGAAGGCACGTTATTGCAAAGTTACTAATTGCTCGTATAATTGTAAGGTAATCGTTATACTATTTCCCATGAAACACACCGAGAAATAAGGTACTGAGGCATTTGAAACGATGTCAAGTGATTTTGTGGTATGAATAATTATTTTGAACCTCTCGCATTCACCCTCTCCCTTAATTCCTGGTCCTAACGTAGCAGCTAGCTTAGGCTTTATCGTGAAACACGAACTGCGATGAAGTATATTGTGTCACTTAAGCGAGTAAATCATTTGGGCCCACTTTGCTGATCGCTAAAAGTCAGTGCCACCCTCGTAAAAGAGGATTGAAATGTCACCTTTTAGATTTGCTTCAAATGGTTTCGCATGAGTTCCCATCTCTACTCCATGTGAATGCTCTAATTGCTTCAGTCAAAAAATCACGATTATTTCCTTCTAAATTCTAGCATCACCAATGCAGACACCGCAATGACACCACCATTAAACAGGTTTCACACATTTAACACAGTGGGCTCATGACAACGGCATGTCACACGTACAGATGCTGATTTCTGCATGAATCTTCATGCGTGTCTGCACCACTCTCAATGAGGCGAAACAGACATACCCGAAACTAATCATGAATTAATATTTAACATCGGAAACACTGGAGAAGTTGGCTATGGCCGTTCGTTGATAACCCTACTTACTACGCCCTGAGGGATATTGAATGACTACGGGAGGGAGGTGCCGGGAGCATTCCATTTTACGAGCACTCATTGAAGAACCTGGAGGAAAGTAGGCTCCTGACAAGGCTTTTTTCAATGAAATTGGGGCAAATAAGCCTGCACGAGAAATAAACTCTCGCCATTTCACGACCATATTCCAACAGTACATCCTCAGATTTCTAGAAAGCTGTACTGTTCTCCGCGAATATCGTTCCGATTATGCAAACACTTCTATCACCTTGTTCCATTCTGCTGCATCTTTGTCACAATGTATAATAGCAGAGCCTTCAACGATGCAATGGACTTCACTGGCTACTTCCATGTTGTCAACAAAAGCCTATCCTGTAAGCTAGGTTGCAAATAGTATTTATTATTCGATTAGGCCTACATATTGCTGTCAAACAATATTTACTTGACAACAAATGACATGTTTGTTGAACAGCAAACATTGGAGGGGCTTAAACTTCGCTGAGTTATAGCTGGTAGAGGATAAGACGACACTAGAAACATGGAGCCAGCAATTTATCACAAGTAATCCTACAGTGCTCCGTGGAAGGAATATACTGTAAATTCCTGGATTGATGTGCAAATACGGGATAGCTGAGAGCGGGCAATAAAATCGCAGAAGCATGGATGGATTCAAGGGGGAAACTTATTAGACCTTGCTAATTTTCACGTTAGTAAGTATGTGCCTCATAAAGCTTTGTTCCTCGATGGAGACAAATATTAAATAACCTCTGCCGCCTAGCTACCAGTGTAGGCTCTACAAATATTAGGGAAGTAAATTTTTCGACCTTGCGAAATTGAAGGCTATACTATTGAACATAGTGACTGTTCAGTCATTAGTTCTGTTGTATATTGTTTATAAAGCCAATAGGCTTAATTATTATAACCGAGGTTTCTGTCAACAAATCATTGATATTAACTACTAGCCTTCATCATACAGTCGAAAGGGAAATGTAAGTCATCCTCCAAAGAAGAAGGTTGTAGTTCTTCATTAACGTCCAGATACAGTAGTTAGTTTCTAAATCTGGCAGTTGTGTGCCATTGAGACTGGTTGCGTAGTGCAGCAGTAAAGGTATTTTTTACGTGCTATGTCCAAGGTTGCGGGATCAAACCCCAGTGCAGTCAGTCAGGATTTGAGGGTGCGTAAATGGGTGGGAACAATATCAATAGATTAATTGGCACTTTAAATGCCTATCAAGGCAAAATTCCTTACCGAGGATTGTCTTAGCGCTGCAGTACCCAAACGGATGTAAAACCCACATTATTATTATTATTATTATTATTATTATTATTATTATTATTACGAGTGTAACTGAGAGTGTTCTGGAATGATGATAATCGTTTGAGACAGTCGCCTCGCCGTCTTACATTACGTTAAGGTTTAGACTCGTAACTTTCTGCCCTTTATTCATCTTTCGAGTGCAGGTCATTAACGGAACAATGCCGTGTCACGTGTCTTAGTCATACTTTCACCCGACACATAAGGAGTGGTCTTCTTGATTGTAGAAAGAGCCAAGATGTTATATAATTATGTGTTCTCATTCAATTATTATCAAACTTCAAAAGAGTTCAATTTGTGTCATTCACAAGACGTCATTTTTAAACGAAGCGCGCTCAAATACAATGCCAAATGTGCATTGATGTGAGTAGCAGAGGTCATATCTATCAGATTGGTTCATGGAAGCTCGTCTCCTTATACGATCAGTCATCGTAGGCTGTACAGTAACTAAGGCACAGACCGGATGTAATATTAAGCCACAATCGTTTGATTGAAGCTGGGTAACGAGCAAGATTTTCACTAAAGAAGAAGCGCTGTACTGCACACCGCCGACGGTATTAACAATATCATCATCTAGTTCATGAGTTGCGAGAATAAACTACGTCACGTTCTGGGGTTAGTGATGGACGATTATGAATCTGACGTCTCCTGGCAACACGTGCCTCAACGTCTGACTTCCGGTAAAGGCAGCCATGGTTTTCAATTCCCACCCAATTCTGGTAATTTAAAAGGAGACTATTAGCTCTGCTAGATATGTCCTGATCATCCTGCAATATGTTGCTGTATAATCCTGAAACAAGAACTTTTTAGCATAATGAGAACATCAGCGTTAAAACTCCTTTCCTCCCACAAAGAAGGACCGAGTTCGATTCCCGGTTAAAAGGGGAGTCATGCAGTAGATTACACTAAAAAATGTCATGTAAAGAAATGAATCTCAGACGAAAGGTTGAGGCTTTCTAAACATAGATACGAAGTTTTATGTAAACATTCCTCATAGTTTTAGAGATATTTGCATTTTAGTGACAGCTTGCACGTTGTGATGAGCGAGGCTACGTAGCAATGGATGCAAATGTACAGCGCCAGACGGTTGTGTTCTTATAGCACTGGCTGCATGGGTAGTATACAGGTAGGCCATGCCTGTATCCTTGGTTTAGTAAGTAGTCTTTGGGAGTGGAAAGCTTTGAACTTCTGTTTCCAAGTTGTCTGTTGTATTCTCCTTGGCGGCAGTAGCAGTTTGTTTTGAAACTTCCCACGTGCTTTTATTACATTGTGTTGTGAATTGTGTTCATAATGCCTAAGAAAGGGAACGTTGCAAGACGGAAAAAGAGGAGATATGCTGGAAATCGATTTCCTAATGAATAGAGAGGTGATTATGGCAATGTTATTATTGACGTAACGAGTAGGCCTAGTGCATCAGCCAGGAAACATGGGCCAAAGGTTAGGTTACCTTTGAGTGATGCTAAGGATACTGACAGCGTGTCATATAGGATTGTAGATTCTTCTTCTTTAGTGGATAATGTAAGTGAACATTTGTATTGCAAATTGTGTCAAGGAGATGTGAAATTAATTAATTAAAAGGGAGAAACCAAAATGCAAATGAGTCATTCAACTGTAAAGTTTGGTCCATTTGTTCCAAAACACCATACAATGGTAATAAAATTGTTCAAATAGCAACCAACAGTGCAGTGACCAGTTGTAATGATGGAGCTATCAGTAGTCTACAAGTACTGAAGGTATTGGGAATCAAATTTGGGAAGAATACTGTGGAAGCTTTGAGCAAGTTTGACAAGATACGTGTAGATTCAGCTGGAAAGAAAAAACGTAAAACACTCAACTTTGGAGGCTAGAAGGACTAGGCAAAGACTCAGACTGGAAGAACAATCCAAGTACATCCAGACAGAGGGTATAACTTATGCCAGTGGAGCCTTCTAAAGTGAACTGTGAGTAGAACTATGTTTGACAACTTAACATGTGATTTCCTGATTTATTTTTTTCAAACAAGAAACGTAATATCTCAAGAATCATTTGTCTGATCTAAACGAAACTTTGCATAGTTCTTCAAATAGGAATTCCATAGAGGTTGAACTAAAGTAATGGAACTGAGACAAAATTTAGGCTTAATATAAAGATATAAACTAAGAGCCTCCGTGGCTTAGGCGGCAGCTCGCCGGCCTCTCACCGCTGAGTCCGTGGTTCAAATCCCGGTCACTCCATGTGAGATCTGTGCTGGACAGAACGGAGGCAGACAGGTTTTTCTCCGGGTACTCCGGTTTTCCCTGTCAACATTTCATTCCAGCAACGCTCTCCACTATCATTTCATTTCATCTGTCATTCATTAAATCATTGCCCCAGAGGAGTGCGTCAGGCCTCGGCAGCCGGCACAGTTCATATCCTCGCCGCTAGATAGGGGCTTCATTCATTCCATTCCTGACCCGGTCGGAGACTGGAAGCAGGCTGTGGATTTTCATTTTTTCATAAAGATATAAACTGGTCACAAAAATGTAAAACTTATATGTAAATTGTTTACAAATCTGCCAAATTAATTTGAATACACTAAGAGATCTAATCTTAGTCCATCCTCTATATATTCTGTCAGTTTCAATTCAAAAGAAAGAAAACAACCATTAAGCTCATATTTTTGTCATATCATGTGGTTACTAATTTTATCAATATTTATTAACTAATAATGTGGTACTTGACATTAAATTTTGATTTGTACTATATCAAACAATAGGTTAGGATGTTATATATCACCATATAAATTTTCAATGTCCTACTTGAAATAATGTAGGAAATAATCATACTTTAGTCAAGTGCTAACTAAACATGGCATGACTACTGTATGACACCCCACGCCCCCCCCCCCCCTTATTATGTACGTGGGGTTTTTGAGGTGAAATATCTCGACCATTAGATTGGATTCCACATAAAATGGAGGTCCCATATCTTAAAGTGATTAACGGTCAAGTAAAACTAAAAGCCTTCCTTTCTACCATCCCACCTTCCTTCCTTCCTTCCTTCCTTCCTTCCATACTTCCCTCTTTCCTTCCAACTTTCCTGCGATTATAACGCAGAAAGTATTGTAGGCCTATACACGGAAACCAGGTTACTTCTATAATGTTTTTATACCGATGAACTGCGCCTATAACAGAGAAAATAGATTTACAAGTTTGTCTCTACAGTTCCACGTCCATCATACAACTGAATTCAATTCCTTTGCACAGCTTCACGGCTCAATTCATTCGATCTTTACTCATTTTTGAACTCAGTTAAGAGTGCGTAATTTAAGAAATACCTGACGTTTAGATATCTGAAGGAATTCGTAAACCATGAATGAGTTTCCTCAATGTAAAATATAAATATTTCATACAAAAAATTACTACACATGTTTTATAATATAATGCTTCTATTTTAGTTTCCAGGATATAACTCGCGAGGAATTGATAAAGGTTCGAATAATGAAGTCGCTCTCGCCCTATGTGTGCATATTATCTCGTTCTATGTTTGGATTAATGCTACATTACATCATGAAATATATAAAAGTTACAGTATTTTAATATACAGTACTGTGATTTATTTTCTTGAGGCTAGATTTAATGATCCAAGTGTTAAGTGCTTTTCAGTCGGTCAACACGAATGTACCCAAAAGAGATGGGTTATGCCCTAATCCTGAAATAAATTACATGAGATTAATAAAACACTAGGATGACCAGTTTCGATCGTCAAGCGATCATCATCAGATCCATTACACTTAGGCTATAAAATCTATGTTTGAAATACAGGTGAAAATATTTACAATATGTACAATTATTTAGTTGCAGTATTGGTACTGCAGTATTGGTACTGCTGTATTTCAAACATAGATTTTATAGCCTAAGTGTAATGGATCTGATGATGATCGCTTGACGATCGAAACTGGTCATCCTAGTGTTTTATTAATCTCATGTAATTTATTTCAGGATTAGGGCATAACCCATCTCTTTTGGGTACATTCGTGTTGACCGACTGAAAAGCACTAAACACTTGTTTACTAAGGCAACACTGAAAATATGGCTTCAAACACCACAATTTAATGATCCGTTAAGTAGAAATGTATTTATTTATTCATTTTTTGTTTGATATGTTAAGGTATATATTTCTGAGTTATTCTGTTTGTTAATTGCCATGTTTACTTATAAGTGTCATTATTGTTTATTTTAATGAGTTGTTAATCTATATTTCAATTTCCTTTTTATTATGTTTTAAACTAGGACAATGAATACGCTACCGGTATATAAAGGGGCTCATTAGCTTCAGTGGCATTTCTTTGATTAATAAATTGAATTCAATTCGTTCCTTTTGGAATGAGCGCTTACCAGATAACTTCCTGCTGCTTCTGTGGTGTTCGTCAACCTTTCGACATCAGCACGATCACCAAACCTCTCCAACACTGTTCGAGAGGTTTCAATAAATGGCCTCTCACCGAACTACCGCAAGAAACATATGCATTTCAAGGTGGATTATACATGAAATAACCTAGATGAGGGTGATGATATGACTGTTAGTACCTTTCCCCTAGAAGATTTCAGGTGAATATCGCTTCCTTAGTGGTTTTTAGCAAGTTGGCAAAGAGTTTGAAAACATATTACATATTCTCAATTTTTAACAGTGCTTCTATTGCCTATCAAAAACTAATTAATAACGAACACTTAACGGATCGTACAATGTTCCATCTTTCAGAGAGTTGTTGAATTGAGCGTGCTAGACTGCACACCTCGTGGTCTAGTGGTTAGTATTGATGGCAAGTGAACCGGAGGACTGGGTTCAATTCCAGTCCCTTCCAAGAAATGTTATTCTTGTTCGAGGTACTGGAACGTTGTCGCTGACATGAAAGTCAGCTAAGCGATGTCAATTTTCAAGTCATTTATCAGGCCAGTGGGCTACACGAGTTTACTTTGTTGTTGTCGTTGTTGATTTATTAATTTCTAAATCGTGATCATACAGCTCCGTATACTTGGGTGTGTGTGGAATCTGTCGCATAATCTGTGTCGTTGATAGCTGTAATGGTGTATGTATTGATCCCGCTGAGCCAAGGTTCATGTGATATTTTTTATAACAGCACATTTATGATGGGATGTAGTACCTTTGAACACACCCAGAAAGCCACGTGGAGCTGAGAGCTCACGCTATACTCTTTGAAGTAGCGGAGAATCGCACTTTTGACTTTGGTGAAGTCCGCTAATTATTTATCTGAGGTCTTATTAATTAATTTTATCTTTCCACAAGACTCAGAATATTCCATTTCGTCATGCTGCATTATTAAAACATTTTGGAGAATGTTATCTTCGCTTAAGGTAAGGTAATACCCTTGCAGATACGCAAACAGGAATGTAAGTAGTCGCTCAACGACTTCGTTTTGACGACCTACTTCCTCGAGTAACCCTGTGCCTTGTACTACGTCTGGAGAATCCGCCCCGTGTAGGCGTGAAGTTACATCCGTCTTGTTAGACGTAGAAAATATCCGCTGTTTAGCGTGGAAATTGTTATCTGTTGCCATCGAGCACGAATACGTTACAATACGAGTGATAAGTAAGAATTGTATAGTGAATTATTTGCACTACATCTGGGAAATCCGCCCTGTGTTGGCGTGCAATTGTAGCCGTCGTGTCAGACGTGAAAGATATCCGCTGTTTAGCGTGGAAGTTATCATCGGGTGCCATCGTGCACGAATATTCTATAAATCACTGTTATTTATGCACAGTGAACAACAAGAAGCATATTGTGAAATAATTGGCAAGTATAGTGAAAATTCTAACATTACCGTAACACCACATTTTTGTACCCACGTGTTTGTGGAGGGCCGAGTGCCTGGTGAAAAATATAGAGGTAAACGTGTTATAATTATTTTAAGCAATTGTGATTATGAAAGTACAATATATTTGAATTGCCACAGTGAATTTTTCAATTCCAAAACGACGCACATTTCACGGATGCCACGTGATGTAAAAGTGGCGTCAGCACACGTGAAGAACCACAGAACAGTGCTTGATCACGTATTATTCGATATCTGCGAAGTAAAGGCTGTGTTATCAATTGCAATTAAAGCCTGTGACATTTACTACGAACATTGTGATTTTTGAAGTGAAAGAATGAACTACTACACGATTTATTCCACCACCCACGTGATCAAATTATTCTACACCATGTTTGTGAGGACCGATCACCATGCGCTGACCTTCATATTACGAACAAGACTGGCAAGCGACAGGATCACACGTTGGACGCTGTTTCTCCAACAGTTCGATTTGGAGATAGTTTATCGGCCAGGCAGAGAGAATGTGTTGGCCGACATTCTCAGCCGGAATCCTGAAGCTACTGTTAATGCCATAGACATCGAGGGAGAATGCGAGGAACACCTTCGCCGACTTCGTCATCTACCTGAAGGACAACGACGTGAGGAGGAACTCAGGCATATTAATCGTTTCCTGGAACGAAGAATGGATCCACAGGATGCTCATTATGCGAGGATTGCTGCTGTTGCAGATGATTATTTGATCTATCATCGTGTCTTGTACAAGTTTGTGGACGAGGACCACACTCAACTGCGTGCAGTTATTCCTAGGAGATACCAAGAATCTGTTATTCTTATTGTCATCTATCCATTGGACATGGTGGGACTGACAAGTCAAGCGTTTGCCAGCTTGTCTGTCCAATGTGTCCCTTGCAGCTAAGTCTGCTGGCATGTGATGGTTGTAAACAAGGTGGATTTACAATCACACGATTCCAGAGATTCAGAGAACCACTAGTCGCGGGAGACCTTGTCCTTATAAGGAGACCCGGAATTTCAAGTCCTATAGACCGCATATATGGGAAATTTCTGTCTTTATATTATGGCCCTAGTCGTATCCGACAGCCTTTGAATAATGGAAGTTATGTGATAGAAGACATTAGGACAGGAGAGCGCATTGGAACCTTCAATGCAGCTAATCTAAAGAATATCACTTATGAATGAACTTTAAGTCAAATAAAAATGTCATCCCAACATTTTATTTTAAACGACGGAGAGGCAGATGAACCCGCTGAGCTAAGGTTCATGTGATATTTTTTATAACAGCACATTTATGATGGGATGTAGTACCTTTGAACACACCCAGAAAGCCACGTGGAGCTGAGAGCTCACGCTATACTCTTTGAAGTAGCGGAGAATCGCACTTTTGACTTTGGTGAAGTCTGCTAATTATTTATCTGAGGTCTTATTAATTAATTTTATCTTTCCACAAGACTCAGAATATTCCATTTCGTCATGCTGCATTATTAAAACATTTTGGAGAATGTTATCTTCGCTTAAGGTAAGGTAATACCCTTGCAGATACGCAAACAGGAATGTAAGTAGTCGCTCAACGACTTCGTTTTGACGACCTACTTCCTCGAGTAACCCTGTGCCTTGCACTACGTCTGGAGAATCCGCCCCGTATAGGCGTGAAGTTACATCCGTCTTGTTAGACGTAGAAAATATCCGCTGTTTAGCGTGGAAATTGTTATCTGTTGCCATCGAGCACGAATACGTTACAATACGAGTGATAAGTAAGAATTGTATAGTGAATTATTTGCACTACATCTGGAAAATCCGCCCTGTGTTGGCGTGCAATTGTAGCCGTCGTGTCAGACATGAAAGATATCCCCTGTTTAGCGTGGAAGTTATCGTCGGGTGCCATCGTGCACGAATATTCTATAAATCACTGTTATTTATGCACAGTGAACAACAAGAAGCATATTGTGAAATAATTGGCAAGTATAGTGAAAATTCTAACATTACCGTAACACCACATTTTTGTACCCACGTGTTTGTGGAGGGCCGAGTGCCTGGTGAAAAATATAGAGGTAAACGTGTTATAATTATTTTAAGCAATTGTGATTATGAAAGTACAATATATTTGAATTGCCACAGTGAATTTTTCAATTCCAAAACGACGCACATTTCACGGATGCCACGTGATGTAAAAGTGGCGTCAGCACACGTGAAGAACCACAGAACAGTGCTTGATCACGTATTATTCGATATCTGCGAAGTAAAGGCTGTGTTATCAATTGCAATTAAAGCCTGTGACATTTACTACGAACATTGTGATTTTTGAAGTGAAAGAATGAACTACTACACGATTTATTCCACCACCCACGTGATCAAATTATTCTACACCATGTTTGTGAGGACCGATCACCATGCGCTGACCTTCATATTACGAACAAGACTGGCAAGCGACAGGATCACACGTTGGACGCTGTTTCTCCAACAGTTCGATTTGGAGATAGTTTATCGGCCAGGCAGAGAGAATGTGTTGGCCGACATTCTCAGCCGGAATCCTGAAGCTACTGTTAATGCCATAGACATCGAGGGAGAATGCGAGGAACACCTTCGCCGACTTCGTCATCTACCTGAAGGACAACGACGTGAGGAGGAACTCAGGCATATTATCCGTTTCCTGGAACGAAGAATGGATCCACAGGATGCTCATTATGCGAGGATTGCTGCTGTTGCAGATGATTATTTGATCTATCATCGTGTCTTGTACAAGTTTGTGGACGAGGACCACACTCAACTGCGTGCAGTTATTCCTAGGAGATACCAAGAATCTGTTATTCTTATTGTTCATCTATCCATTGGACATGGTGGGACTGACAAGTCAAGCGTTTGGCAGCTTGTCTGTCCAATGTGTCCCTTGCAGCTAAGTCTGCTGGCATGTGATGGTTGTAAACAAGGTGGATTTACAATCACACGATTCCAGAGATTCAGAGAACCACTAGTCGCGGGAGACCTTGTCCTTATAAGGAGACCCGGAATTTCAAGTCCTATAGACCGCATATATGGGAAATTTCTGTCTTTATATTATGGCCCTAGTCGTATCCGACAGCCTTTGAATAATGGAAGTTATGTGATAGAAGACATTAGGACAGGAGAGCGCATTGGAACCTTCAATGCAGCTAATCTAAAGAATATCACTTATGAATGAACTTTAAGTCAAATAAAAATGTCATCCCAACATTTTATTTGAAACGACGGAGAGGCAGATGAACCCGCTGAGCTAAGGTTCATGTGATATTTTTTATAACAGCACATTTATGATGGGATGTAGTACCTTTGAACACACCCAGAAAGCCACGTGGAGCTGAGAGCTCACGCTATACTCTTTGAAGTAGCGGAGAATCGCACTTTTGACTTTGGTGAAGTCTGCTAATTATTTATCTGAGGTCTTATTAATTAATTTTATCTTTCCACAAGACTCAGAATATTCCATTTCGTCATGCTGCATTATTAAAACATTTTGGAGAATGTTATCTTCGCTTAAGGTAAGGTAATACCCTTGCAGATACGCAAACAGGAATGTAAGTAGTCGCTCAACGACTTCGTTTTGACGACCTACTTCCTCGAGTAACCCTGTGCCTTGCACTACGTCTGGAGAATCCGCCCCGTATAGGCGTGAAGTTACATCCGTCTTGTTAGACGTAGAAAATATCCGCTGTTTAGCGTGGAAATTGTTATCTGTTGCCATCGAGCACGAATACGTTACAATACGAGTGATAAGTAAGAATTGTATAGTGAATTATTTGCACTACATCTGGGAAATCCGCCCTGTGTTGGCGTGCAATTGTAGCCGTCGTGTCAGACGTGAAAGATATCCCCTGTTTAGCGTGGAAGTTATCGTCGGGTGCCATCGTGCACGAATATTCTATAAATCACTGTTATTTATGCACAGTGAACAACAAGAAGCATATTGTGAAATAATTGGCAAGTATAGTGAAAATTCTAACATTACCGTAACACCACATTTTTGTACCCACGTGTTTGTGGAGGGCCGAGTGCCTGGTGAAAAATATAGAGGTAAACGTGTTATAATTATTTTAAGCAATTGTGATTATGAAAGTACAATATATTTGAATTGCCACAGTGAATTTTTCAATTACAAAACGACGCACATTTCACGGATGCCACGTGATGTAAAAGTGGCGTCAGCACACGTGAAGAACCACAGAACAGTGCTTGATCACGTATTATTCGATATCTGCGAAGTAAAGGCTGTGTTATCAATTGCAATTAAAGCCTGTGACATTTACTACGAACATTGTGATTTTTGAAGTGAAAGAATGAACTACTACACGATTTATTCCACCACCCACGTGATCAAGTTATTCTACACCATGTTTGAGACCGACATCATGGGCTAATACCGCTATGGTATGAGGGTGATGTATCTATTGGGACCAGCATGATGGTTGAACTTCCAGAACAGCGAACGAGGAGGAAGGAACCCAGGATGCCATTCCCAGGCATATTCAGTACATCCACGAAGTTATCGACAGGGACAGATCGAACCCTGGCCTTTGGGAGAGTCCAGATGGGAGTCCTGATGAGGACGATGCCGTTCCGGAAAGCCAGGGATGAATTTGTTCAACCCTTGTCGTTGAACAGAGAGCTGAGTGAGAGCTCCTCCATTTCGTGAGTTTTTGTACACCCTTTCTCGTTCTAGTTTCTGGTGGTATAGTAGGTTTAATGTAGTTTGTGAACCAACCGAACTCAGTGACAGCCATTTTTATTGGTGGGGAATGTAACTAGTCTAATTAGATGTCATTTATTTCAGTTAGAGTGAGAAGAAGATTGTAGTTTTAATCTTCTTCTCACTCTAACTGGTGAGACACCCTTGGGTCAGACATTTTGGTCAAACCTGGTGCAGCCTGATGGACGTCGTAGAACGTCAATGCCTATCTTTTGCTAAACGTGACCGTAGTCATTTGAGGCTACTTTGTTTAACCCTATCTGGGGTGATTTTTTCAAGTCTTTGCTGACTTTAGTTATGACAATCAGATGCCATGGTTATATTTCTTTAACTGCATTTTTTGCAACCAGTCTTTGTTACACCCCTGACTTCGTTAGAGCAGTCGTATCATTTAGGTAATCGACTGTAATTACCAGTTTTGTAACTGCATTATATTTCATTTGAGATGTTGCTCAGAAGCCATCTGGTCAAGTGTAGACCTTACAAGTAAAAGGGATGTTTCGTTGTCTAGCATCGAACCCAGTTCCCAACGTATCATTAAGCAGATCCAGAGTGTGGAATCTGCGCCTCAATTATTATTTTGTTAGTGTCATGTGAAGACACGTATTTATTTGATGTTATACAAGCAATTACTGAAGTATTATATCTTTGTGAGCAAAGAGCTCCAGCAATGTGACATTGCTATCATTTAGATGTCTTTGGTTTGAAAGACGGAATTATATTATTGTATTCAGATTTATAGCGTGTTTTTATACACATATTCTTCGAGGTTTATAACCTATGAGGCCAGTTGTACAGTTTTTATTTTGCTTAAATCGCCGGCCTTGATAGTTAGTGTGTGTTGTCTCAGACCGCGCAGGAATGTTGTAGCCTGTAGCGACACAAACTGGTTTGTGACCCAGTGCCCTTGAGAGCACGCTTGTATTATGAGACAGAATTACTTTGACAAAGGACAGAATGCTTGTTGTATTCGCTTTTCCTTTCATTGCTACTTAGCTCATGGAACCCAGTGTCCAACCTTGTATCTGATCACATGTTTTTATAGATTGTTTTTTGTTAGTTAAACGGACTTTTGCGTGTACCGTCGTTTGACGTGTACAGTTATGTCAGGTTTTCTATAGTACGTTGTAGGCTGCCCTGTTATAGGAGATATTTATTGTATGAAGGTATTTGTGTGTACCTTGTCCGGGATTGTTCCCGTTGACCAGATGTTATTGGAGGGTGACTGAGTGTGCAGGCCCATCCCAGAGTTATTGAACGCAAGCTGTGCGCCGCTGGTAACTTGTGTTATTGTGTGTCCGAGTTGTTGTTGCTCGTTGATTGCATTCCGACTTTTGAGTCGAGGCTTTTGGTGGAGATTGATCTCAGTGGAGACACTCCGTGCCCAGGCTATTGTCAATATTATTCGCCATAAACCAACGATAAACCTAAACCGACATCTTAATAATAAAACGCATAATTTTGGTAAAACAAAAGCTAACTAACGAATTCTTTCTATCTAACTTTGTTCTTTTGCATTTGGAACCTGCTGACATGGCCGTGCTAATGAAGGTATTCCCTTTTGAGGAAATGACTAGGACAGCTGACACTTTTGTAGCGACCTGAAGCTTGCTCGAACCTTGAGTTCGTAGCTTGTGGAGCGCAGGCCATGCGATGTTAGACGTAGTCTTTACTACGCAGTCGTCACCGTAACTACACACTTTAGATGACTATGGCTTACAAAGAGTAAACCATGGTACAGGCAGGCATTTTAATAAAACTGTTGTCTCTTATTAATTATTTATGATGTAAAAGTGTATGAATCCTACATGTTACCTTCTTGTGTGCTGTTAGCACTTAGTTCCTAAGAATAATTAAATGTTTTTATATGGCTGTTCACTTAGCTTTGAATGTATTGTTTTCTGTTACGGACGTCATCGCCGTAAATTTTGTTATTAACTGATAGGACTTAGCTAGATGAATTAACGTTAAATGTAAATGCGGAGATGGTATCATCCTAACTTAGATTTGTTTTGCTACCCTGTTAAATGTAAATTCAGATATTAGCTTGATCTTGTAACTTAACCTAGGGATTTGCGTCGTACCATTTTCCTAGAGTTGCTGTTGTTGCTTTATTTTTGTGAGATAGATCTTTCGCGAGGGTTTTCCGTAACTTCTCAGATATGGACCTGCTCTTTATTTTTGTTTGTTTATTAGCTTGCGGACTAGCCGATTGAAACCCTCCGAACTAGGCTAGGGGCTTGTGAACTTTAACAATAAATTTTCACGGTGTTTTACATAAGTCTGGATGTTTATTTTCTCAGTCTAGTTTTTAAGGTGAACCTTTCCTTAGGCAGTCTATGACCTTCGTCACCATGTACCACGATCCCTGTGGACTACAGATTCTCGTGCCGCTTTGGCCTATTTGGAAGTTCACCTGATCCTCTCGGCAATTATGTCCGACGGATGAGATGTTAGGGACGTCATTGCAGTTGTCGGCTATCCTGGCAGCTCCACCGACGGTCTCATAAAATGGCGCCCCACGTTGGGCACCATTTTATGAGACCGTCGGTGGAGCTGCCAGGATAGCCAACAACCGCTTTGGCCTATTTGGAAGTTCACCAGATCCTCTCGGCAATTATGTCCGACGGATGAGATGTTAGGGAAGTCATTGCGGTTGTTGGCTATCCTGGCACCTCCACCGACGGTCTCATTATTTCGTAGCCGAACTTCCAATATCTCGCATCTGTCAATGATCTTCTTTTTCGGTATTTTCCCTTTGGTTGGTCTCGCCTCCCAGCCGTTTGTCGATGTGTCATCCAACAGAACAATTTACTTTTGCTTTAAATGCATAGTACAGTAAAACGTATATTTCCGTGTAGTTACGCACTCCTACAATACAGTATATTTAAGGTTCATTTTCCTTTAGTTACGCACACAGAAAAATTAACCCACTTGATTTTTTCTGTTAGAGAGCGCATCGACATACGGCTGGGAGGCGTGACCATCATAAGGGAAATATTGGAAAAAAATGAGCTTTGTCGAAGTGCGATATTGCAAGTTTAGCGACGATTTGCAAGTGGCGGCAGGATTTGGGTAGGAGGTGGCCGTGACTTTATTGAAGTACCATATCGATATTTACCTGGAGTAAAAGTGGAAAACCATGGAAAATCACTCTTAGGACGGCCGATGTAGGAATTGAACTCACATCTTCTCAATTCTTCACCTTTAAGCTGAGTGAAACCCGTTCCAGCCCTCAGATCAGAATTTCATTTTCAAGGACCACCTCGAGGGTAGCAGCTAGCATTCTTGGCTGTCCTCCAGAGGTCCGGCTTTGATTCCTGGCTCTACGTAGGTGCCAAGAAATATAATTCTGGTTTGAAAGCTGGAACGGAGTACACTCAGACTCGTGAGGTAGAACTGAGAAGAGGTGGGTTAGATTTCCAACTCTACCATCCAAGAAGCGGTTATCGGTGGTTTCCCACTTCTACGCAAGGCAAATGCTGGAATGGTTCCTAACTTCAGACCATGGCTGCCTCCTTCCCAATCTTAGTCTCAATTACAAATGCACACATTACTACAGATATTACAGTAACACAGGTTATAAGGCAAGATCCTACATACATCCAGGTGTACGGGGCTACATGACCACGATGTTGCAAGCCCCTAAATTAATTAACAGCAGAATTAAATTTCCTGGCAGAACTGGAAATCGAATTCAATCCATGGTCCATGAATCTTTGAATAGTACAAGAGCAGACCATCAGTAATAAAAGACTTCTAATCCTTCTCCACAAAACTCGCAAAAAGAAAGCTAGAATAACGTGATAAAAATCAGAAATGCTAGCCACTACGCCACGACGTGGACACGAGTTTACTAAAGTAGCCTGTATTAGACGCACTGTACGAATTAATCAACTGGCTGGGGAGAATGATCTGAAAGCGTTAAAAGTGTATTCTTTCTCTTGTTCAAGTCCTTGTCTCCATACCCTCTCCACTTGTATACAGAAGGTGTGGCGAACATTGAGTTAATGGGGAGATGAGTACTTTTGTCTCAGATGTTCCCTTTGTCATTAACTCTCCATCCATTAAATGAGATGAAGAGTGCTGGCTTCTCCTTCATCTCTCTTTACACTTATTCACATGAGAACTGTAAATGTATTTTAACATCTATAGAATTATTAATCTTCCAGTAAACTTTTGTTTACCTAGTATGACGCACGTTGCAGTTTGAAATTAATTATTATGTTTCTCTTAGGAGAAAAGGGTAATTACCTTCCTCATGAGTGTAAGGTTTTACTTTTTTTGACGTATGGCCTTCGGAGAGTCCTGGGCTGGGTCATTTAATTTGACGCTCGTGAGAATTCTGCGATTCAAATAAGGATGAAATGAGATATGAAGACGTCATAAATACGCAGTCTCCGAGCCAAGGGAAATAACAAAGCGAAGTGGAAATCTTACGACCCGGCTATGATTCGAAACCAGGGCACTTCATACAAAAGGCAAGCGTCGTATTTACACAGTCACAAAGACAGATACTATCTCCTGCGGCCTCTTACGCTGGTGCGCGTCTTGGAAATTGACATCCCAATAGATGCCTTGCGTACCAAATACACTGTTCCAGTACCTCAAACTAGAACTAAACTCATTGAAACCACCGGGAATCGAATCCTAGCCTCATGGGTGGTAGCCAGTCACGCTAACCACAACACAAGGATACGTACGTGTACCAAGTGATCTGAAAATAGCATCCTCTTGTCATATTAATCTCGGTCATTATATGATGTTAATTGGCCCAATCCAGTAGACTTTATTGTAATATTTGCATAATAATTGCGACAGAGTGGTTTTATTATTATAGCTGTTTTTATTATTATTATTATTATTATTATTATTATTATTATTATTATTATTACTAGCGGACCCGTGCGAGAAATCTCGCATGTTCATAAACCACACTTTCCCCAATAGGTTTATAACGAGTGACTTCAGGAGAAAGGTTGTTAAGTTCTTATTTCAACCAAATGATTATAGAACACTATTTACATTTCAGTTAGAATTCCAAGTTCTACCTTCCCTAACTTAAGAAGGCAATCACTGAAAATTGGATCATCATAACCCTCACCGGTTATTCGATATTTATGAAATTATACGTTTTGAGTACTCATTCCTTTGATTTACTGTTTCTGAAATCCATGCAAAATGATAAAGGAAAGACCTCAGAATGATAAAATGACATGAAACAGCCGTTACAGCGGCCAAAATGTGAAGTGGACAGCAATTATGGAGCATATTTTCCTACAGCAACATTATCTGCAAATCGCACACTTTGTATAGTTATTTAAATTCATTTTTTAAAGAAATTATAGATATTTATGAAATTAGAGTGCAATTTGTCACTGCTAATGTCTATTCTCTTTCATTTGAATGCTCATTTGTCACGATCAGTTGTTTTTGAGTGCCGCTGGAGGGATCTATACTAATGAAATAATATATATGATTATTATTATTATTAGTAGTAGCTGTAGTATTAATATCACCATTATTAGTATTATCATTATTAACCATCATAAATCCACCAACAGTGTCGTGCGGTGTAGGGTATACTTTACGGCTGATTTTAGCAACTGGCATTCGGAAATACGAGGTTTAAATCCTCTCACTTATAGCGTGCATCTAAAGTGTGATTCATCCGCAGGGATGTCCAAACTCTCTCAACATAAATACAAATTTCAATTTTGTTTTGTGGTTTGTAGTGCATGTTTAACCTCCAGCTCCGAAGTAAACATCAGTCTTTACATATATCCTAATTATTGTTTGTTTGGTAGTCAGTCTGAAGGCTGGTCGGATCTCCTAACCGAACCACCCAAGACAATGTGAGTAGAAACCCACAAACACCAAGGCAGTTCTTTAATGAGGGGTTCTAGGCAAGGTGAGGAGTGAGATAGTTTGCCATTGCTTTCCTCACTGAGTCAGAACAATAGCAATGACCCTATGAGTTGTGCTCCGAATGTTATTACACAGCACCCACCATACCTCAGTAACTTCGATGTAACCTCAGCCATGAGAGACTGAGACAATAAAAAAACATATTATTTCATTCTATTTCCAGGCAACTTAAAATCCATTTTTTATGAATTTCAAAGAAGAGGTAGTAAAATACCTTCTGAGGATCAGTGCACCACCTCAAAAGAGTTGCGTGATTTCTATAAACAATAGAGATAAGAAGGAAACGAATAATAATGGTAGGCCTACCTCAAAGCAAGGACAAATTTTGATGATGATGATGATGATGATAATTGTTGTTTTAAGGGGCCTAACATCGAGGTTATCAGCCCCTGACACGTTTTGAATACTGGATAAAAACATAGATATGATTACAGCCTTCTTGTAGAAATGGTGTCTCTGTTTCCTTGAGAAACAATATAATATTGCTGTACAAGATTTTGTACAGGCACAGCCACACTAAAATAGTATTTTCACTCTTTTGGGGCCTATAAGCCGAATTTAGCCCCTAAATAATGCCCTGAACGTTTCTATGATGAAATAATGACTCATCAGCGCAAAATGGTGAAGAATACAAAGTAGGCTACTGTAATGAAATATCGTTAAATGTGAGAACTAAAACAATACATTTCAAGAGTTTCCGCACCCTAGTCATCATAGTAGCACAGTTTGAGAATAATTTCCCCCACACGAGGCTGGCAATCGTGATATCCTAAGCCCTAACATGAAACAGCCTCTTTTAGTTTTCAAGTCCCCTACCTAACTCGGCTAATATCATATTCTCGTACGAAGCCTGATCATACAAAGCGACGTTCTATGAGATGGAAAACGCTGGCTTAATGCCTCTATAAGATGGATCGGTGGCTATTACTTGAGGAGGGAAAGGAACGCAATCAATCACTCTGTTATGTTTCTGAAGATCCCAACTCTGTCATGAATGAGTTTCTCGTCAGAAGAGAGAGCATCAGCAAAACAACTTTACATGGGAGAAGGGGAGACGTGACCATACGATATGTAGTCTGCTGGCAACCTTACGTTAGTGTACTGCATCATACGACATTCCACATATCAAAAGTCGGAGAGTAAAAGATAATAATCTCTCAGAAAGTTGACTGTGTTATTGAACCTACGCATCCCTACATCAGCTCTACACATAGCTTCACTTCCTTCTATGCAACTGTAGAAACCTTAATGACCGAGAAACCATAGTCAAATCTTCTTTAGGTTCGGTGACCACAGGTAGCTCGCTTGCTATCGTTGACTGCCAGTTATACTCCGTATTCTCTCCCCAAAGAGCCATTTTCCAAAACGTGAATTATCTCTTAATTCATCATTATAGGTAATTTAACTTGCACGAGTATTTCATCAAACAGAAACGCTCGCTAACTTACCTCTAACAGGCAATTACGTTAAATGCCCAAATCTGATCACTCAACTCCCTAATGTATCGTTAAAGTGGACGGAAAAGATAATACATGCTACCAAAACCAAGAAAGAAGAACACGGAAAATTAAAAATAAATAACCGGAGTGGGATTTAAACTCCTTTCAGCTCTCCATAATGAACTGCGAGCCTTACGTTACGAAAACAATGGGGAGAAGGTGTCCTATTGAGCCAAGTAAACAGTGTACTGTATACACACAGCTGCCAGTTTTCCTAAATCGTTTGTCCATCATACAGAATATCGTGGTGCACAAAGTAGTTGGCTGGGAGATCAATCAATAGATGGACAAATCAGCGCTCATATAGTAAAGCTGTAGTAAGCCTTCGGTTCTGGCTGGAGATATTGTCCGAAATATGATTCCTTCACTTCGCAAGGTAACGCTACATTGTACACACATCAAAAAAAGTTTTGCATCACCTCGGTTCCAAGAGTTCCGGAACCTTTAAATACAAAGGGAATAGAGATCAACACAAACAACATTTCAGCTCGTTTTATTGCTCATGAGACCCACACATTGCATGTTGTACCATCATACAGCTATACTTTCAGCATTTGTGGTCCAGATTGCAGTACACACCACTACCTCTAATACCCAGTAGCACGTCCTCTTGCATTGATGCATGCCTGTATTCGTCGTGGCATACTATCCACAAGTTCATCAAGACACTGTTGGTCCAAATTGTCCCACTCCTCAACGACAATTCGGCGTAAATCTCTCAGAGTGGTTGGTGGGTCAAGACGTCCATAAACAGCCCTTTTCAACATATCCCAGGCATGTTCGATAGGGTTCATGTCTGGCGAACATGCTGGCCACTGTAGTCGAGCGATGTCGTTATCTTGAAGGAACGCATTCACAAGATGTGCACGATGAGGTCGAGAATTGTCGTCCATGAAGACAAATGCCTCTCCAATATTCTGCCGATATGGGTGCACTATGGGTCGGAGGATGTCATTCAGGTATCGTAAAGCCGTTTCGGAGCCTTCCATGACCACCAGTGGCGTACGTCGGCCCCACATTATGCCACCCCAAAACATCAGGGAACCACCACCTTGCTGCACTCGCTGGACAGTGTGTCTAAGACGTTCAGCCTGACCAGGGTGCCTCCAAACACGTCTCCGACGATTGTCTGGTTGAAGGCATATGCGACACTCATCGGTGAAGAGAACGTGATGCCAATTCTGGGGGGTTCATTCAGCATGTTGTTGGGCCCATCTGTACCGCGCTGCATGGTGTCGGGGTTGCAAAGCTGGACCTCGCCATGGACGTCGGGAGTGAAGTTGCGCATCATGCAGCCTATTGCGCACAGTTTGAGTTGAAACACGACGTCCTGTGGCTGAACGAAACGCATTATTCAACATGGTGGCATTGCTGTCAGGGTTCCTCCGAGCGGCAATCCGTAAGTAGCGGTCATCCACTACAGTAGTAGCCCTTGGGCGGCCTGAGCGAGGCCTGTCATCGACAGTTCCTGTATCTCTGTACCTCCTCCATGTCCGAACAACATCGCTTTGGTTCACTCTGAGACGCCTGGAAACTTCCCTTGTTGAGAGCCCTTCTTGACACAAAGTAACAATGCGGACGCGATCGAACTGCGGTATTGACCTTCTAGGCATGGTAGAACTACAGACAACATGAGCAGCGTACCTTCGTCCTGGTGGAATGACTGGAACTGATCGGCTGTCGTACCCCCTCCGTCTAATAGGCCCTGCTCATGCATGGTTGTTTACATCTTTGAGCAGTTTTAGTGACATCTATGAACAGTCAAAGGGACTGTATCTTTGATACAATATACACAGTCAACGTCTATATGCCGGAGATCTGGGAACCGAGGTGATGCAAAACTTTTTTTGATGTGTGTATTTTGTTACATCTTCAGTGATCTACGGCTTACTACATGAAAGGTATTGCTAACAAAAGTAACTGGTTAAACACGTTCAAATATTTGAACTACGTGGAACTAGAACATACAGTATCATCCTACAAGCTAGAGTATCGTAAGGAATATATTATTGCTCGTGTTGACCAACTGAAGAGTTTCTCCTAGTAGATAGGTTTGGAAAAACTGTACACTGGTTTCGGATATTTCAATAAAATTAAGGTAAATGAACGTGACTGTAAACATGGATGATATCCAACCTGCAAATGTGAATACAGTGGATCCCTACAGCGTGACAGAAGAATGGCAAATTATTAATTACACAGTAAAATTGTTCTGTCGATAAAATCTAGCATAATTACGATCCCTGTTATTGAATAGTTCAACGTTTTATCAAATAGTTGGTTACAATAATCTGACTTCCTTTGACGATATTCATTTCACAATAACCTTTGCAATCTTCCGCCTCAAGGAATGGTACTTCATAGTCCCATCACCTCTACACACGCTCCATACACAAATATCATCGATAAATGGAGAATATTCACATGATCTCGTTATTCCATTAACCAGCTGTTGGCGATGACTTCTGTGGAGTGCAAAATTGACAGAGTGAATAGAAATGCGCTCTTCACTTGGCCGATGCCCTGGCGTGCTCCTGTGGCCTACTGGTGAGGGAAAGGGGGGTGGGGGCAGGGAGTTCACTTCACTAATCGAGATTCGATCCGTATTCTTGAGTGCTTGCTCACTCAGGCAATTGCGGAAGCTTGGTGTTAGGCGGCAAGGCACGTAATACTCTGTAGTGACTCCAGAAGCAGACTTCTGATCTAATCACCATTGTTGTTGGGAAACTTATCTTTTGATTCCACTCAGTAGAGTATGAAGTGGAACTTTTGTCATTCATCTGTGAGTAGAAGTTATAAAATCTGATCCTCCTGTAAAATGAGGCATTGATTGTCTGCGGCAGGATTATCCATGGTGCTTCACAGTCTCAACATATACCAATACGTGGCAATTAGAAACATGATACGTTCTCATAACAATCAGGTGTAAAATACTAACTATTGGCTTCAAATTTATTAAAAATACACCTCCCCGATTTCCTGACAACACATAATTATTCCTCCAAGTATTGGTCAAGACAGAATTTGAAAGATTTGTGCATAAGAAGCTAGGGGGTGGCCGGGGCCTTAAATTAGGAACCTTCCTGGCATTTGTCTGAATTTGACGTGGGAAAACCACTTCTAAGATGACTGAGGGGTGAATCGAACCCACCTTTTATCAGTTGTGCCTCACGAGTCTGAGTGTGCCCCGTTCCAGCTCTCAGAGCAGAATTACATTTCTTGGCAGAACAGGGACTCGAATCCAGGCCTCCGGGTTGACAGCCAAGAATGCTACACACTGTGCCATGAGGGGGACCGTTAAGCATCTAGTATGCCTGTACAATTGTTTTCTGTCTGTCAGTGAAACGGTTTACCCTTGCCAAACATTTCAATTGCCCCGCTAATTAACTAAGACTAGACAAAGGGACCAGGAAGAAATTGTGATGTTTCTATCGTGACAATGCACTATTGGAGGGGTGACCATTGTAGGTTCATGTTGCGTGCGCTTGCAGTGAAAATGTAGCACACTTTAACTTCTATTTCATCTAAGTTTTTGCTCTGTTTTGCCTTTTTATTTGCTTCTCTTTTATTAATGTATGCGGTACTAGGAATACTTTCATTCAATCGTTATTTCAATCAGTCTTGAACAAAGTAAGATATAACAGAACAATATATTGGCGTTACAATAGTGGTACGTTCTTCATAACACTGTCCTTTATCCTCCTGTTCTCATGGCAAGACGTCATAAGCGTTCAAAGTTATGTTCACGCATTGAATATTGAAGTATAACAATGACACGTCTGAATAACAATCTTTAGAAAGTGTGTAATATATTTTCAGCCAAAGCAAAATAAGATTTACGGAAACTTTTCACGTAAAACTTCCCTTAATAACACTGTCCTTTACTTTCAGATTTTCGCTTTAAGTAATAAAAGTTATTTTCAATAAAATTTAAAAGGCTCTAGTTCCCGGCATTAGGGTAATCTCCCCCACATACAATCTAACATAAAAATATTCATTTAATTACATGCTGTAAAATTCATAGCTGGCAATGACGTCTCTACTGCTTGTAGTGCACGTACTAAAGGATATATTATATTTGCAATTAGTTTTCCCTAATATAGAGAATAGGGCCTGATGATCGCGATGTTCTCCCCCTGAAAATATCAATTATCATCATTTTAGGCAAAGTATGATCTTTCGTCGTTTATTAATTTAAATATGAACTCCCCCTTCATAGAAAACATTTGATACTTCCCCTAACACAGATGGTAGATCGCTGTCTGCTTTAACAGAAGATGACCTAGGCCTACTACTGTAGCTGGAAGGTTTCTGAGATGGCCACTAGTTCATCTTCATTTGTCTTCTAGGCCGTGCAGTGGGATGAGGGTTGTGCGGTGAGAAACTTAACATGCACGCCTTCAACATCAGAAACTTTGAACTTCCTTACTGCAGAGAACATGTCCTCTAGAGTGTTTCCCACAGTGGTGTGGAGTACATTACACCAGATGTAGCTCCCACATTCTTCTCTCTTGGAATATCGGAAGTGCCACAGGGACACATGAAAACCAACTCTGAACCAAACATCTTGTTAGCAACTTCACAGCAATTCCGAAAGAAACCGCTGAAATATGTCAACACATCGACGAATTTTTATATAGCAAAAAAATTGGCTCTGCTTTGAACTTGCAACTTGAAACCGCATTGTTCCCAGAAGAATGTAAGAGAGCTTTATTAAGGGGGTGATACACTCTAGTAGATAAGAGCATTTTAAACTTTTTCCATTCCGGTTGCTACAGTGTCGGAAATGAAGTGAGTTGTTGTTGATTCATTTAAGTGCTTTCTAACATCGTAGTCATGTAGCTCTGTGTACTTGGGTGAATGTAGAAACTGTACAATAACCTGTATCATTAAGATGGACCGTACGTGTGTATTTGTAATGGGGTAAGGATTTCATAGGAGGTGACCGTGGCCTTAATTTAGGTAACATCATGGCATTTGCTTGGAATTGAAGTGAGCAATCACGGAAAACCACTTGCAGAATGACTCAGGTTGGAACCGAACCCACCTCTTCTCAGGTCTGCCTCATGAGGCTGAGTGGACCAAGTTTCAACCCTCAGATCAGTATTTGTTGTTTTGGCAAAGCCGAGATTAAAACCTGAACCTCCACGGTGACCGCCTAGAACCACTAGGTCATGAGGGGATAGGAGCTGAAGTGATATGAATCTCTATGTGGTGAATAATCTTTACGGCCAGATATACTTTCCTGGCTCGAATCTTATCAGAGCGAATGAAATTAGGCAACGTGTGGAAAGACGACAGGCGTGGTATGAAAGTGCCATCACAGTATTTGTCCGGAGATGAAAATGGAGAAAAATGGTAAACCATTTCAAGGATGGCCGATGGTTGGGTTCAAATACACTCGTATCCTAAGGTCAGAGATAGCCTGCCCCATGACCTTGCGGGATATAGTGTAGCAGTTAGGTATCGGCGGTAAAAGCATGAACTTCTAGAGGGAAGCTATTATGACATTTCGTAGAATGAACCACATGAAATATGGATGAAATATGAATGGAACCAAAAAGGTGAATTTAAAGCGATATCATTTCACAATTTACAGTAGCCTGATTTTTAAATTACCCTCTTTGGATGTACCTAAGTTGTGAGGGGAGCGTGGTGACAGTTTCTCACCAAGGTGGACAAGGCTAGATTCCCGGTCAATATATTGAAAGATTTTCGAAGTAAAGTGCCATGTCCTGTGGTTCGGATTCCACGCAAAAAGGAGGTCCCGTGGCTCTTGATTGCATGATTAACGGTCACGTAAATCTACAAGCTGTTTTTCCTTCCTTCCACGAGTCATGAGTAATTGAGACCCCTGAGGCGTCCTGCATGGCCTTGTGGTAACGAAGGCTATTTCACGGCTAGAAAAGCGTCCTTTGGAGGTAAAACTTGGCCCGTAGTGGTTGAGTTTAGTCTACAATTCACTGGCTTAGAGCGCCCCATGCATGTTGAATAGGGCTAAGGTCCGGGGAGCGTGCTGGCATTTCTAGACGTGCGATGATCTCATGCTGCAGATCCTCGTTCACCAGGGCAATGACATTCATCAGACGGAAACCAGTTTAATATGCATCACAGAAAAACTCTATAGACCAAACCCAACACAGTGCCCTGAGGAAACACATGCCGTGACGTACATGTCCTTAACAAGATCTGTCCCTGGACGTGAACACTGGAATTGCCATATCGGTCACTTTCCACAATATTGGCAGGGTTGTAATGTGTCCCAGTGGTGCGCTATGTGAACTGACGGCGGGGATCACTCTCCAGGCTATATCGAGACATCCGTAAACAAAAAACAACTCTAGTTTTCCTGTTTGCAATCACAGTGAGCAATATGCCATGTTCGACGATCCTTACTGTAAGTGGAATGCATCAAGTGGATCTTCGTGGTCTGCACGAGCAATCTCTCGAAGCTGACAATTCAAAGTCTGACGGGAGGTTTGTTTTTTCGGAATCTGCTGCGAGGTTTCTAGCCACTGCAGATGCAGTTCACCATATTCGGCAACTTCAAGCAAGATAACAATCCTGGCACTCGGTGTTAGCCCGAGGTTGGTTTTGCCTGTACTGTCGTTAAACGATTCCTCCTGTTTCGAACCTTGTCATCAGTCACGAAATGGTGTTACAGGTGATATTCAAATCTTGGCTCACCTTGCTCTGACCGTGGCTGACCTCTATTCTCTCCAGCCAAAGGTTTGTTGTGCCATCCTGCTTCCCTACAACTCGAATGCTGTCGGTCAAACACTCAAGACACACAGTCAGAATTGCTTTACTACAAACCTCTTCTCACACGGCCACTTCAGACACACTAATTGGTCTCGTACAGAGTGGGCTTGCCAGGACTTGTCCACCAAATACAGAGCAGTACCTTTTGATCATGAATATTTGGTTTGTGATCAACACCACAGAACCAAGGTGTAGTTGTATGAAACACAATTTACGTCATGTGTCAATATCTAGTCTGGAAATGGGAATTTGCTGTGGTGTCCCAGCAATGATTAACAAATAATGAACCGTTGGAGTTGGTTTTACTCGGTCAACACATGTGCCAGACACATGTTCAACTTTTACGGATTTCCAAGCTTATGCAGATGCAATTCAATTTTCAATTTAAATTTCAAGTTTCAATTTTCTTTAGAAACACCCAATCCATGAGCAAAATTCTGATCCATTTCCGCATTCAGAGGGGCTTTATCGACAGTGGATAGAGATGAACGAGGCTTGTCTTCAAGGCTCTCATCTCTCGATGAAAACCTGTTTGGCGCTGTTCCCTCACTCACCGATACCGCTCCAAATGCAGAGCATAGTTTTCAAGCAGCTTTTTCAGCGTTGCTGCCCAATTTGAACTCGTCCCGAAAACGTGACCGTGCAGCGTCCTTCGACATTGGCATGTTCACTGCACAATCTTACTTCCTAGGGAATGAAGGTCGACACGAGCTGCACAGAATGACCATTGACGGGAATGTAACCACATGACCTCATAACAGCAGGCTTCGCACCACCTTCCGGATGAAGTGCACTTCCATCACAAACGCCATGCACGTTTTTGGTTACGTGATAACTTATAATGTTTGCATGTCACCTTATTAAAGCCAACAATCTCATAATAATGGAGATATATTCATTTATTTTATAGCACCTCTGGTGCCAAGCATTGCTTTTAGGCTGCCCTCTATATCTTTCTATAAACTGAAACCGTTTAGCCACCTGGCATATTAAACCTTTCCTTTGATACCATGAATCTGAAGACTATTTTCATACCAGCACCATAACTACTTATAGAGAGACCACCATTTGATTTTCTCATAAATGAAAGCACTTCGACCTAACATCATATACCTAATTCACGCTCTTGTCAGTTCAGGCGTGAATGTAAAAGAGGAGACATTTTAATCGAAAGAGCTTGGGATGGGCAAATGGCAGTCACGATTATCAAGATTGAATGTGAATGCTTATCAGCAAATTCTCTGTGATTTGAATGCAAGAACAGGAAGTTTTGAAATAAATTAATACTATAAATTGATCCAGTTATGAGCGCCGAACATTCATGATGGAAAGTTTTGAGTTGAGAATTCCGTTCAAGATAGGCTTGTCTCGGAAGGGTATACTAAGATTAAATTTAACAATGGTTTTATGGAAAAACAAAGCTGCCTGTACAACATTTTTGTTGTTTCATTAAGAAAATCGAAACCAGGAGATTAAGGTCCAGAGTCATAATGTGTACGTGAAGAGCGAAGAAGGTGGCCTGATTCATTTTTGCTAATTAATGTCAACAAAGAACATTTGTCAATGATGATGATAATTTCTCTAACTCTGGAGGACTTGAGGTTTTTTTCGTTATCGTTTTACCCTCCGGGGTTGGCTCTTCCCACGGACTAAGCGAGGGATCCCACCTCTACCTGGAGCTTGAGACTCTGAGTCGGGGATTACCACTAGCACTTCGCCCAGGCGGCCTCACCTGCAAAGTGAACAGGGGCCTGATGAGGGGATGGGAAGATTGGGAGGAAGAGACAAGGAAGAGAGAAAGAGGCGGTCGTGACCTTACGTTAGGTACTGTACCCGTTTATCATTTACCAATACTGGTTGAAATCCGCGAAGACAGCTGGTTCGTAGAATCTGAATATGCCCGGCTAACACCCCTCCCCAGATCCTACCAACAGGTGAAGGAAGCATAAAGGGTGCATTAACTAATAAGATTGCGTGATGAAAGACGAAAGTGCAAAACACATAAATAAACTAGCTCAAACCAAACGGCGCACGTGACTCAAATGAGATAAGGAATTTTCAGAGTTGTGAGAAAAATCTAGAAAAACACCCACATTGGTCTTCTCGACACAACCTTTCATAACTGTTATGAAATATCACTCACGAAGTAATTTACTGTAATATTACATTTTATTCAACAAACCGGCGAATCAAAGTGGCATCAACTAACTCTCAAATTATCAGATTTACGAAAATGAAGACATGAAATGTCAAACGTGGCACCATGCCTAATTGGACTAGTGTTCAGCTATTCAGTAGTTCAAAGAATAATGCGTAGGAACAGCGATATCATAATCGTTCCAAAGATTCAAATTCACATCACTATATTACATATCAAATTTTCCCTTTCTATATATATCAGACAAAAATATATTTACATGATCTTTCAAAAGTTTTATCCTGAAACACGACATTCAACATCCATTCGCCTCAATTAATTGTCATATCATCTCATAATTCCACATTAGGTGTAATTCAACCAAATGATTAAGTTCAGTTAAATGTAGATCTCAAAATCATTACGTACTAAAATAAAGATGATTTAGCATAACTTGACTGGCTTTTAAATTACGAAATTCTTGTTAATAAACCATGGTCACCTTAAACTAGATTAATACTGAGCTTGAAATAAACTCTGTCACCAATACAGACGTATCTTGCATGAAAATGCACGAAAATCCACTCAATACACGGCGATGATGTCTCGCTAGACATTAATATTGTACTCCACGTACACCAATTTACCTTGTCAGGGTGTCTACCGGTAACGAAAGTAACGAAAGTAACGAAAAAGTAACGAATTTTACAAATGGGTAACGAAAGTAACGAAAAAGTAACGAATTTTACATACGGGTAACGAACATTTTCCGAAGGCGGATTAAATCATTTAAACTCGCGCCTCTAGGCTCAGAGATTGCGATGGAGCGAGTTTCACGCAAGCTGCGCCGATTGCATAAGATATATTTCCCCGTGCCCGACCTCGAGGAAATGCATACTGAGGATACCCTGAGTGTTATACATCGTTCAGCGTATATTTTCGGCACCAAGATGACTTTTTAGTTTTGTGTGAAATATTTATCTGTGTTATTAGGAAACCTGACTTTTCGCGAGACGTTAATTCGCGAAAACTTCTGAAATTAATCAGAAACCTCGCATTTATTTGGAGACTATGTCAAATTGAAGTCCAGAAATAACGCGAAATCATTTAATGTCGCAATCTTGCGAAATGTTATCGTTTCGAAAAAGGATTTTGAAAAAGCTTTGAAATACGTAGGCTATAACTTATTTAAAAAATCTGTCTCGTAAATTTGCGACGTCCAGTATGGTTAATTCGAAATTCCGTTATATGTCAATTTTTCCTTCGAACTTTGGTTTCATTGGATATATTAGGCTATAATCTAACCGGTCATTTCGAAAACTTGTATAACTTGTATAATTCGTGATTCGCATTCGAAAGAAAACGCGTCATCTAGTCGTATTACTCGTGCAATCCTCTCAGAATAATTCTTAGTATTTCATCGAACATACATACTCAAGACGGCCGGCTGACCGCACGACTAGCCTGCGCTAATGTCGTCAAATGGACCGAGATCGACGTCAGTAGCGTAAAATTATAAAACCCGTCCCCTATCGTGAACTTGTGACCACGAGGACTGTGGGAATCCCGTCGAAGATAATTGGGCACCAATCACGAAACGTTCCGAAACCTACTCGCCACTTTTCCCATGACCGTATACTTAAAAGCGTATGGGGAGCGAGAAGTGCATCAACCCATTTAGAAATGACAGCCTACGTAGCGTCGCGATAGTCTACTAAATTTTCCTCGTGATCCACTCTGAACTGATGAGCTCCCAACCACAGCATAGGGACAGCGGGAATCACGGCACCGGCCATACAACTTGTCCATAACTACTCGTGAATTTTAACCATGCCCAACGCTGAGCTTGCATCTACCATTCTGTCAGGACGAATAGACAATCGTTCAACGGCCGGGTGCGGCGTGGTGTGCATAATATCGCGAGGACAACGTGAATCTCGTAAAACGGCCGAGAGCGGCAGCGATTACGATACATCGCGATATTTCTCCGCATTCAATGACGAGGAAAACTGGATTCTTGTCAAACGACAGCAAGTGGCGCCGATTGCGTAATAATGCTATATTTTCTCGTGCCCGACCTCAAGGACAATGGAAATTCCGTCGAACGACTAAAAGTGACACCGATTATCTAAATCGTGATATTTATCCGTGTTCTATCGCGAAAACTACGGGAATCTCGACAAACGGGTGAGACCAGCGCTGATCGTGGAACATCTCAAATTTCTCCGTACTTGACTGCGAAGACAGAATTCCGTTACAATCACGTAACGTCCCATAAATTTCTTCGTGATCTACCGCGGGGATAAAGGAAATCTCTCCAAACGGTCAAGAGCAGAGCAACCTCTTGGCAATTATATAAACGCCTTGTGCACAAGACGACATATTAGCTGAAACAACTCATTTGATAATAAATATCTAGTATTTATTTATTATTTAAACACAGTTCATTGCAGTTTTTCTTCACCGCGTGATGAGCCCCTTTGCTTGCAGACCGCAGACGTATCTTGAATTCAAAGGTAACTATAATTAACTAAAAGGTAACTAAAAGGTAGCTAAAAAGTAACTAATTTTTACTTCATCCTTACAGTAGACACCCTGCTTGTTCATGTGTTTAATACACCAGAAAATTCTGATACACTTCAGCTATACTAAGCTCAGATAAACTTGTACATCACACTGTACTTCACTCCAAATACACCCTAAATTCGCTGAATATCCATCACTCACATAGCGATCACAAAACTTACTGAAACTCCAATTTATGTATTATTTCGTGAATTAATATTTTAACAATTCGTAACTTTACATTCAGCTATGCTAAATGTGGTTTAATAGCTTGCGTGTTTATCATAAGAAATGTTAATTACAATACCATTCAAGATAATACTATCTCATAAATTAATAAAAATAATTTACAAACTTGATTTTGGAAATATTTATAGTTCGAGAATAATGTCAGTCTGAATTAAATTCCAATTCGCAGTAAATCCCACGTCTAGAAATAATTAATTCTCCAACAAGAAATTAGCTAAGACGAATCTAAACTAAAACAAGTTGAAATGTATAATTACAATTGATCAAGAATAAGGAAAACTAAACAAACTATGAAATCCCCTTCCCGGTTAACAGAGTTAATCACCTGTGAAACATTAGGGTCTTTCAAAGAATGAACCGTCTCAATCGAGAAATAAGATCCTCCGAAATGGAATGGTCAACACCTCATTCCTCAAAAATATCAAAATCTACCAATCAAAATTCATATCAACGTTCACCAATCCTAAATCTGCTATGAGAAAGCTTGCTTGAAATCACAGATCAAAATTACAATATTCAAAAAGATCAATATGTTCAAAATGTTCAATAACGTATTTATAAACGCTTGGACTAACTGTATATTCACGCATATCTTCCCCTAGCGATGGTCTTCTCAAGAATCAAAAATGTCCAAAATGCTGTATTAATTATCAAGATAAATGCAAGGTCGAAATAGATAATCGAAATTCAAAATAATTCAAAAATATATTCCAACAATAATATGCTCGTTATACGAACCAAAACTAATTGAATCTGAGATCAAGAATGAAATAGCATCAGACTTAAACCTCATGATCAATTGATACTAATAAAATTGGCAACTGGAAACTACGAATCATTAATGCTCTACTTCGTCTAAAAGATGGTCAATTTCTACCGTGTGAAGATTCTCGATGCTGGCATAAGTTGGACTAAATGCCCAAGTTTCGTTCCAATAGTATACTGGAATACATCATACATGTTCCTCCCGCCTGGTCTTGAACCCGGAAAGTCCTTGCGAACTGTTCGTCTCGGCCTGCTCCTCGTGTTAATACTGTAGTAACATCTCCAGTGTGTTATGATATACCTGGATGTGGTACGTTTGTTGAGACATCAGAAAACTTTGATCTATCATATCGTTTTCATGTCTGGCAAGATGCTTATAAGAACGTACTAAAATGAGTCAAATAGTAGAGAAACTCATACTGCGAATAATGTCAAAGAAAGATAGATTATATCTAACTATGAGATTCAATGCCGAGGGAAAGGTCCTCAACATTAAACTATTACCGTATATGCTTTAGAAATACATAAATACATATTTAACGATAAAAATAGAATTCAAGTTGTAAATCATGGGCATAAAACCAGAAGTATTTTACCGAATCACTCTACTTTATATGAACCTAAATGAAATATAACGAAGCGTAATTTCTCACCAAAATCATATAACATTCCCCCAAATAATGTAATGAAAATAAGGCTAACCTGAAGATGCTTATTAAACATTTTAGCAGAGAAAACTAAATGAAAATTGAAAATATAATGTGTTGAGCATACAAGTTTCTACACAGGCAAACTTTATTTTTCTACCTTATTCATTATTATAGCACATAACACATACAAATTGAAAGTGTTATTCAACTAAGCCGTAATTCAAATTTTAAAGAGATCGTAATCAATTACTGTACATGCCTGCCACACACAAGGTTGTTCCTATTATTGGCATATGTGATTGCTCTTCCTGCTCTGAATGAATTTGATATCCTAGTCACAAATGAGTAGGAATAGAAAACACATTCATATATACAGTATTTCTGAATGTTATGTGTTGTAACGATATTTTAATAATAATAATAATAATAATAATAATAGTAATATTGTACTCCAATTCAGTGTATGTTATACTTACTAACTCATAATTTAGGTATTCCATTCATACAATCATTTCTTCTTTGTTTCAGGTAAGGAAGCTCTGGTATGGAGGTTAATTAATACAAGAATCCTAAAGCGAGGTACGTATGCGTGTGGCAAAAGTAGCAGATAGTGTTTTCATAACTGCACAGTACGCAACATTTGAGGAGTTACGGTAATCTGGAGCCATACATTAAAAAGAGATGTCTGTAGGCTCAGCATCTCCAGAAGACACTGCAATATCAAATAACGCCACTTTTTCATGTCTCATGTATTTACATAACATTTCGAAATGTATCCTTACAACATTGATCGTGGGAGTCTTTTCCAACTTCTTGTTGCCACTTGAGTCTACTTTCTTCCTTGCATTACTGGGTGCAGTAGGATCCCACGGCAGCAAACCACATTTGCGAAATCCACATTGGATTATGGAAGTACTTATTTTCTCTTCCAATACATCTTTAAGCAACGGGCAAAAATCGTTCTTTTTTAAAACAGGTGTTTATATGTTTTTGAGGTGCCATTCATGAACCATTTTCTCCCAGTTGTCTTACAGGGATCTGAATACTGCGACATCCATTAGTTGTATCAAATGAATTGCATTTGCATGCATTGCAAATTAAATAATTCCGTTTTCCTCGCAGTATTTGCTCGTATGGAGAGTTAAATATGACGAGTGTCCATCAATGAACAGGATGACTGGTCGGGGAATGTTGTTCCTGGATAGCGAAGGATGGAAAACGTTTCATATGAATTCATAGAGCAAGGCCCCTGTCATCCACCAAGATTCCTATTTGCCCAGACCCAATCTCCTTTGGGATCCTTTCGTTTTTGAATACAACTAACGGAGATGCAAGCTGCACGTAGTGAATGGAATCTTTTTTTTTTTTTACATACAATCAAAACCGTTGCAAGTGACTTGACCTTTATGAGCTCACGTGCATTAACTTTAAATGTTGAGATGACCGTCGTGTCATCAAACCTCATAATCTTCAATGACACAGTTTTAGATGCAACAACTTCCAAAATATTTGTTAGTGAAATACGTTATCGCTAAACCAGCACTCGGAGATTGTATGAATAAGGAACGTTTATGTAAAATCAACACTTAAAGGTTTTCAAGTTCGTTTTATGAATACTATTGTTATACTAGTTTTAGGAGTAATACAGTATTTAAGTAATTTGATTGATGAAGACCTCAACGACAGGTTGAAACATATACCAACACCGACAGTGGTGGCCATGCTCGCTATAGCGCAGCGTTAGGTCATGAGACTAAGCTCTCTGCTGACTCGGTAGACGCGTGGGGTCGAGCCCCAGCGTCGGCTGACTTTGAAATGGTTTTCCGTGGTTTCCCATTTTCAACACCAGACAAATGCTGGGACGGTACTGTACCCGAAACCACTTACCAATGCCTGGTGAAATCCCTCGATGGTCACTGGATCGTATAACTTGAAAATGCCCGGAGAAAAACCCTCCCAGGTCCTACCACCAAATACAGGAGTGAATGGGAAACTCGTCATCCTAACAGGCTGTCTTAAGAATGTCCATGGTTTCGAAAGAGAAATGAATAAAAAACTAGCTCAAGAACACGAAAAACAACTCTAAAGAGAACTATCTCAAGGGTGGAATACCCTGAAAATTCCAAGCGATGGCCATCTTAAAGCGTCCTCCCATCTCTTCGTTAAAATATCACGCCATGATTTAAAATTGGGAAAACAAACTTTATTCCAAAAAGGACAAGACAACAGAAAAAGAAAAGAAATCAAACACACTGTCGTCAAACGACCAAATTCACAGTTACCAAAACTGTGTCAAGAAAACCTAAAGAAATCCAAGAATGGATTATAATAATCACCTACCCGCTGGGGTGATCCTAGACATTATAACTAGCATTATATTACAAGAATATTACGTGTCAATCTCACAATGATATTTAGTATATTGAATAATAGACTGGACGATGAATAAAAATGAATTAGCATGAATAGATGATATGTGTATCGTGTTAAACGATTTTCTAATGCTGTAGCATTTATAAAAATTATATACAATGAATTTAAAAGGATTTATAGAGAAATGTGCCTTTGGACACTCAAATGTTTCAGTTTAACAGCTGATCTGGGTCATAGCATTCGCATCGTTACATATTATAGAAATAAATACTCATTACACCGGGTTACATTTTACCAAGCGATTAAGCTAAGTAGAATATCAATGGTCTACGTTCATGTTCCATGTAGAAAGTAAAATTGTGTAAGATTATAGAGGTTTTGATTATTAGCTGTGGAAATGCCTTAAGTCACACAAACAGATTATCCAAGCATTGCTCGTGATTAGGTGAAGAAAAGCATGTAGGCTCGATCTAGCAGATCAACAACACCAATGTCTCAAAGAGACATGAACATACAAGAAAACCTCACCTAGGTTCATATAACACCAAACATGGGTGTTGGACTACTCGAAGTCAAAAACAGATTGGCACTCACCGGCTTAAAAAGCTCTTATTGGCTCAATCCAAAACTGGCCTAATGCTTCAAGAAGCATAAAATCTCAAAAATACAGCATAATCCCGGATATGCATTCGAATCAAAATAAGGTTATAAGAACCCTCAAATACCATTATTAAATATCATTATTATCACAAAACCTACAAAACATGCTTAAACCACACACTAACCTCAAGCACGTTGTTCAAAGTCATGAAACTAAAGCATTTCACTAGCAAAATTAAACTATCTTGCTTCACAATAATGTATAACAAGTATACTGCTTGATTCTCTTGACTCAAAGTCAAGCTTCCCTGGAATAATTCCAAAATTCAGGATGGTGTTCAAAAATGCTGTACTTATATCTCACTCACACAATTGCACTAAATGCAATTATTTACGTTAGTCTTATAGAAAATAAATGTCTCGGAATGACATCAAATGTTAAGTTACTCTCAAATTAATACCTAATAGAAGGTGAAACTGATCCTTCCCTAAATCAGGATAGCCTCTAACTTCGGTGGGCTTCGAAATATCAGTGAATAAGACTTACACTATGAAAGCAAGTTAACTTCACCGGTTAATCCAATGGCATTCATTAAGTAGATCCACAAATAAGGCTTCATGCACAAAAGCGAAGTGCTCTCCATGAAAAAATCCAAAAAGTGGATTAAAACTATAAAGGCATTTAACACCAAGGAAAGCTTTCCAAGATTCAAATCGCTGCGAGAAAACAGAGTTCCTAACTCATCAGTAGAACATGAAAATATGTACTGGCCACAAAGCAAATAGTGTTCCAAACACTATTAAACAAAACGCGATTAAAACTATACTTATACAAAAATCTGGAGTTCTTCTCCTAATCCTGCTTCACGGCAAATAAAAATACGCACTAGAAAATAAAAGACATTACTGAATTTACTGATTAAATATCAAAACTATTAATACGCAAGGGATGAATTCATTAAGTGAATACAAAATCCCGGATATGCAACAAATCAGTTTCGACAGAAACATCGAACCTAAACTCGTGCATGCCCATTTAGTCTACAAAAGAAAAAAAAGTATGACAATTGCAATTGCTAACAAATGCCCTCACTAAACTACGATAAAGAAGTTGCTAGTCCAGTACCTTTCGTTGCATCTTGTAGCGTCGTAAAACGGATATGAATATCTGATTAATCTCCACGTTATCATCAGATAATACATTTTTCTTCCTTGGAGCTGGGATTCGAACCCGGGTACGCGACGCACACGAACACTGGTCAGGTGGCCGTCCGTACCCTCGCCGTTCATGCCAGAAAAGTTATAATACGCCCGTGAAATTGTACTGTCCTGCATGTCGTAGCTTGCGAAAACATCAGCTAGCAACCACTGGAGTACTGAGAAAGTAGACTCTTTTCCCAAAAGAAAAATGCAGTTTGTGGGATTCAAGCATCTCACTTATGCATTCCACATGTAACTACCCCATATCATTCAACCAGCCATTCTGGAAGTTATAACATGAACGTTAATCCTCCCCACCGAAATCTCAAATAACAACATGCCTTCTATTATCCGCATGATGCACTGCGTAACAAGTCTTCATGTCGGCATATACTGGCTCGAGAATACACGTTGCTATAACTTGTGAGAGAATCCACACAGGGTTTCGTAATGGCTGCCTTAACACGGACACCGCTGGACAGAGAAATAAATCAGTCCGCGCTCCGCTTAGAAACTAGTCTTTCTTTCTCGAGACGACAATATGCATTAGAACTGTATTGCAAGTGTCTCAATTCCATTATGATATTGTAGCTGCGGTAAATACTCGCACACGGTACACGGCCGCTTGTTGAGACAATATACTTGTATCCGGAGACAACACACTTTGAAGAAAACGTTCGGCCTAGCCAAGTAGAAATGCTAGCCGCCTCAACACGAAGGTACTTCAACTCGCCTCGCACCTGCGAATAGCTCACCGGCTGAGTTACGTAACAGTCCACTTGACAATTGGAAAACGAATCAACCTCCCTCGCTGGCTGCGAAACGCCACGGTAAGCTACCCCCACTACTCCTCTCCTTCATAGATATATCGATATGTCAATATCTCGCTTGTGGCTTGATCATTACAGATGTTATTCCTGCGTTTCACTTGTTAGATTTTATTCCTCATATATAATAGCTTTCTGCTATGGTAATCTACGTTCTACAGTCTTCGAAAGGTCTTCAAGAACTCTGATTAGCTTCAAAACAGTAAAGATAATCCTCAAGCCTTGGTCGATATATCACATGACGTCACATATGGATTAATTGATCGGCCGGGCTATGGATCAGTCCACTCGGAAATGCTCGTAACTCCCGATCTTTAACCGAATGATACTTCTCATAATCTCTGCGCTGCAAAGCATGGCTTGTCTCGCAAGCTCAACTGCTTTGTGCCTCCTGACGTCTCTATTACAGTATCTGGACAAAAACCTTATGAAAAAATGGTACAGTACCTTTTGACAGGCCAGCTGCTTCCTTCCAATTCCTTTTCCAGTTTAATTCACCTTCACCTGTCTCATCCCGGCGCGCAGCTTTGCCAGAATGACCACGAGCGTCGACTAGAAATACCTGCACTCGGCCTTTCAGGAGGCCACATAGCAAAAAATATATACCGACGATTGAATAGATATTCAGAAATTTGAATATATGTTTTTAATTTCGTAATGATAGGTGTAATATTTTAAAATGTATATATTATTATTCCATACGGCCATAATATCAAAGATTTCATAACATGGTAAATGGCATTGCTTTTTTCATTAGACACATATAAATTATGCGCTCATTGAAGATTTACTATGCCAAGTTTCATTGTGTTTGGATGATTAATTCGCCATAAATGCCAATAAAAGTGTTTGAAATTCACGTCGTCATCATGTTGGTTTTGTGCTTTATTTTGGAAGGAGTAGTAGTAGGTTTTCACCAAATTTCATTGACATCGCTGCCGCTAATAAAAACTTGCTAAGGGGACGCAAACATGTACGCGTACACACACCAATACATACTCACCGACAAACGGTGATCTCATCAGCCTATATTTCACGAGATGAAAATAGCATAAAATAGGGCAGCCGGGGCTGTTTGAAATAGAATCCATTCATGCGAAAGAAGCTTCGCAGCGTAGCTATTTGTGTTAACATACCAGGGGTGACCTGCAAATGCGATGTCAGGAACACGTACACACTCACAAACACATCCGTAAAAGAACACACACATAGATGCCACATGCCCAAGTATATGAATCTGGTGTCCACGATGTCCACAATTTATCAGCAAAACAACTAAATACCTTGTCGCTTCATGACGTCAGAGCTGCATACGTGATGATCCTAGGATTGACAGGTTTGAACGATATCGTCTGCACTTTATCTCACAAGTCAGTATGGGTTTCTCCACTCTCATTCCATACAAAAGCAGGGTTTGGAACGTATTAACAGCCTAATCCTGCTTCATTGCTTTAAACACGCGCTACTAGACACAACAGGTAGCCTCCGTGGCTTAGGCGGCAGCACGCCGGCCTCTCATCGCAGGGTCCGTGGTTCAAATCCCGGTCACTCCATGTGAGATTTGTGCTGGTCAAAACGGAGGCAGACAGGTTTTTCTCCAGGTACTCCGGTTTTCCCTGTCACAATTTCATTCCAGCAACACTCTCCACTATCATTTCATTTCATCTGTCATTCATTTAATCATTGCCCCAGGGGAGTGTGACTGGCTTCGGCAGCCGGCACAGTTCATATCCTCGCCACTAGATGGGGGCTTCATTCATTCCATGCCCTGACCCGGTCGGTCGACTGGAACCAGGCTGTGGATTTTGATTTTTCACTAGACACAACAATAATCTGCCCAACAAGAATGCCGGTTATCTGACAGACTCAATTCACACACAAGGATACGAGGCTGATGACAATAATGTACTAAACCCCTAAATGATGTCACAGAGTCAAACAAGCAAGCAAACAGAATCTAATCTGCGGTGCCTTCGGGGTTTCTTACAATCAGATTCTAACCATATACGTACCGTAAAATTTGCAATGCAGATCCCATCATCCTATCTCTTTCACCGAGTTAAACCACAGGTTAATATTTAAATTTCATGGCGCTTGTGGCAGCTTGCGTAGATGAATGATTTACCGCTATATGGAAGAGATTTTCAAGGAGGGAGATGAGTTGTCGACTCTGGTGTTGATGAAAAGATGAAATTCAAGAAACCCTGACAATGGAGCTACATACAAAATGGGTGATGCATTTTTTAGTTATATCTGGGTGAAATTATAGGCTATTCTCGGCAAATCATCAGAACTGTTAGCATAATTTACTGAAAATGCTTAGCATAAAATATACCCGGGGCATCCACCACCATTACCCCACTGGTGGTCAGGGCATGACACATCTGTGGATTTCAGAGGGGAATACACCAACATCTTGACAGTGACATTAAAGGACAGGAGTAAGAAAAATAAATGACTTCTTCACTTGTGTTTAACGGTTTAAGTGAAATCATAATTTATTTAGCAGCTCTGACAGGAAGATACCAAGTACAATATCACCGGTAGTAAATTCTGCACGTTTGGCTCTGCAGCTATAGTTTATACTAGTTCCCATCTCGGTGTATTATAGACAGGAGGCAGTGAACTGCGATAGTGATGGACCTGTACATCCATGGTTATATCGACCGAATCGCATTCATGCGAAACAAGCTTCACAGCGTAGCTATTTGTGTTAACATTTCAGAGGTGATCTGCAACGATGATGTCAGAAATTATATTGCTCGGCAGGAACATACCAAGCTAATCGGTGAATCACTTCCAGCACAGATGTTCTGGCGGAAACGGTGACATGAGTCCCATTTATTGACCTATATAATAATAATAATAATAAAAATAATAATAATAATAACATTGATGGTAATAATAATAACAACAATATAATTTTATAACGTAATACAATTTGTACAAACCTTGAAATCAGAAATATTATATTATACATGGGTTGGTTTTTTTAGTTTTGGCACCTTAGATGGTTCCAAGTTTCACAGGCCCTCGATGTAGTCCCCACCGTTGCGTACAACGTGTTCCCAGCGATACGGAAGTCGTTGGATCCCGTTGGCACTGCCCAATCTATTGATGGTACGAAGAGAGCGCTCGGCACCCTGCTTAACGTATTCAATGGTACGGAAGCACTCCCCGCGTATTGTCAACTTCATCTTCGGGATGAGATCATAGTCGCAGGGACTGATGTCGGGAGAATATGGGGGGTGATAGAGGACCTCCCAGCCCCAGCGATCCAACAATGCCGACACAACGCCTGCTGTGTGTGCCCTAGCATTGTCATGCAGAACGATGGGCGGTGTAACCATGTGGTGGTGCCGTTTCCTTCTCAGAGCTCCTCGGAGATGGTATTGCAGAAACGAACCATAGTACGCCGCATTAACGGTTTGCCCTCGGGGAACAGTATGGTGAATGATCACACCATCCCAATCATAGGCAAGAATCAACATTACCTTCACATTGGTGGGGGTTGGTCGAACTGTTTGTTTCCGTGGTGATCCGTGGTGCCGCCACTCGTTCGATTGGCGTTTTAACTGTGGCTCATAAGATCTGGTCCACGTCTCGTCAATGGTTATGATACGCCGTAAGAAGGCCTCTGCTTCGCGCTCATTACGCTGCAAGTGCATACGACAAGCGCCATATCGCAGCCATTTGTGCATGCCGGTTAAGTCATGCGGAACCCATTTGGACGCGATCTTCCTCATTTTCAGTAAGTCCTTCAGGATGTGGAGGACAGTTGAATGCGCCAGCCCGGTATCTTGCTCTAATTGACGAATCGTTACGTTCCGATCCACCTCTACTAACGCGGACACCATCTGTACATTGTCATCACTTACTGGTGGGTGACCAGATCGAGGCATGTGCTCCACACGTTCGTGCCCATCTCGAAAGGCTGCAACCCATCTTGCTACCGTTCTGAACGGTAACACGGCTGCACCGCACGCTTCCTGCAATCCTCGGTGACACTGTTTAGTACTGCAACCCCTAGCACACTGAATTTTTATCCACGTTCTCTGCTCCTACTTGGAAAACATTGCGACTGTCTTTCGCGAGCGCTGGTCTCACACTACTCATCTAACAGGCGCGACTGTGCACTAGCGGTGGTGAGGACGGGCGAGGTCATGTCATTCCTAACGTGATCATATTTCGGATGATTACCATGTTGCATTGTTCTATATGTAGGTACTAGAGTTAAGTACTATTAGATGAAGATTATTGCGTAGATTCATTATTCAAACGTTCACTTCGATCGTATGATCAGGACACAAAATGTAAAAACTTTATTTTAAAATTTTGCGCAGCCGTAGTACAGTATTACTTTTATGAAAACAATTGAATTGAATTAGATGCCAGTAGATTAAATCTTGTATAGACGTTGAGGGTATTAGGTTTCACTGCGGTCAGTTGATTAAATCACGAGAAAATGCCATTTAAATATTTTAATTTTGCTTGGCCACCATGTTGGTTTTGTACTTAACGTGTTTTTAAGCGTCACATGTCTAAACTAGGAGACGAGACGTGACAAACTGGATTTGTTAATTAATGTTGTAGCTTTCAACACGATATTATTCCAATTACTGGAATATGTGAAATAATAACTGAAATAAATTGCATGTGGTTTAGTTTTATACTGTATATATTGTAACGGACTATTGAAGAAGAATAGTGCGTAACAATATAGCCTACATAAATCTTAATCACGTGTAATTTATTTGAGGTTATTATTTAACATATTCCAGTAATTGGAATGATTTTGTGTTGACCGACTGAAAGCTAAAGCTACACAGCATAATGGCTTCAAAGCTATCTGAGAAACGTAAACAAGATAACATGCGACAGACAAGTAGCCAGCTGGTATCCAGTTGAAGATCACGCAGACAGACCGGGTTAAGGCTTGTATAGTGGAATAGATTAAAAACTTGTCCACCTTGTTTCCGTCCGTTGACACGTGACCCTTGAAACGTTGTTGTTTGACTACTCACATGAAATAACCATCCAAAGAGTGGTTGCAGTAACATTTATTTATATGTTAAAGTGCGTACCATAAGGCTGATAGACATGTTTGAAATACTGTAACAATACCATTTGTCCACTAAACTACGGTCATTCATTTTAAGGGGCTTGAGACATCTTGGTACTTAGGGGCCGATAACCTAGATGTTAGGCCCCTTAAAACCACAATTATCATCATCATCAACAACATCTAGGTACCAGGCTCGTGTAGATGGGTGTGTGTTGAGCTTGTCTGATAACCTGTATTCATGTGATGACTGTGAAGTGTGTGTAACTGTATTGGGCATAGGGACAGAGTAGGCAACCCGGGATTCGTAGTAAGGTCCTATCCCGACTCGGGGAAAATCCACCCTCAGGATAGCCACTATCAGCTCCGGAATTTGAACCTCTGATCTCCGGACTTGCTGCAGATGCCCAAGTGGCCGTGGTACACGATTTAACGAGTGTGGCTACGCCGCGGGTTGACTATCTATACTAAAGAGTTTGTGTGTTTTTTGTGTTTAAACGCGCTAATCTCTGGAACTACCAGTCGGATTCGAAAAATTCTTTTTTTATATGATAGCCGCGTTCAAGAGGAATAGTTTAGGCTATGCTAAATTTCGTACACACCACTCCATTCCCTGCATTTAGGCCCTTTGGCACAAATCTACACTGTTTCACCGATCAGAACCAAAATTTGTATACATACACCCTGTGAGTAACACTGTCTGCATGAAATTTATGACAGACCGGTCCATTCCCTGCATTTAGGCCCTTTGGCACAATTTTTTACACCTTTTCACCGATCTGAACCAAAATGTGTATACCTAGCCTTTGAAACCCTAAGAGTAACACTGTTTATATGAAATTTCGGACAGACCACTCCACTCCCTGCATTTATGCCCTTTGCCACAAATCTACACCGTTTCACCGATCTGAACCAAAATTTGTATACTTACCTTTTGGAACCCTGCGAGTAACACAGTCTACATGAAATTTCGGACAGACTACTCCATTCCATACATTTAGGCCCTTTAGCACAAATCTACACCGTTTCACCAATCTGAACCAAAATTTGTATACACACCCTTAGGAACACTGCGGGTAACACTGTTCACTTTCAATTTCGGACAGACCACTCAATTCCCTGCATTTAGGCCCTTTGACACAAATCTACACCGTTTCACCGATCTGAACCAAAATGTGTATACTTACCCTTTGGAACCCTGCGAGTAACACTGTTTACATAAAATTCCGGACAGACCACTCCATTCCCTGCATTTATGCCATTCGGCACAAATCTACACCGTTTCACCAATCTGAACCGAAATTTGTATTCTTACCGTTTGGAACCCTACGAGGAACACTGTCTGCATGAAATTTCGGACAGACCACTCCATTCCCTGCATTTAGGCCCTTTGGCACAAATCTACACCGTTTCACCGATCTGGACCAAAATTTGTATACTTACCCTTGCGAACCATGCGAGTAACACTGTCAGCATGAAATTTCGGACAGACCACTCCATTCCCTGCATTTAGGCCCTTTGGCACAAATCAACACCGTTTCACCGATCTGAACCAAATTTCACATACTTACACTTTGGAACCCGACGAGTAACACTGTCTGCTTGAAATTTTGGACAGACCACTCCATTCCCTGTTTTTAGGTCCATTGGCACAAATCTACACCGTTTCACTGATCTGAATCACATTTTGTACACCTACCCTTTGGAACCCTGCGGGTGACACTGTCCACCTTAAATTTCGGACAGACCACTCCATTTCCTGCATTTAGGCCCTTTATCAATAATCTACACCGTTCCTCCTAATTGCACCAAATTATACATACACTTTGAAAACATGCTGGTAACACTGTCCATTTGATATTTTGGACAACGCTCTCCATTCCCTACAATTAGAATAACAAACAAACTGAACTTGAAAACTATGTATTAAGGCCCTAGAATCATTCATGTCCGTAGTAGTGTAACTGTAAGAGTATTTTAATAAGTCTATTGTTGACTGGCAATTCGGGCTGCATCACGTCGCCCCTACCAGTGTTCTGGTGCAGAATTGCGAAAATAGTTAAATCTTGCGCTGCTTATAAATTGCAGTCACGGGGAGTAATTCGTGAAAAAAGATTTATTTTGCCCCTTAAAACAGTTATCATCATGAACATATTATGCATCTGTATAAGTGCAATGGTGTTGGTGCAATACATTGAGGTTATCAGGTGCAATAAACGTTGGTGCTTTCAAATTTACCGTAATTTATTCCGAAACTTATCGTTGAGCGCTATGTGGCCTTAAATGATATTATTGCTACCTCAGGAGCTCGGGACAGCCGAAATTTTCCAAAGTGTTCTGCTTATTTTCCTACGGTGCTATGCGACAAAAGACGACACTATTGGTCTCTACATTTCTAACAGACAATGAGATATAGGCCCTAGGCAATGTATTTTATTTCACTTACTCCTCTTTCTAATCATTTTTAGAAATTTGTTGGTAAATTACATGTGTCAGTGCTGTAGTTAGTAAATAGCCGTTTTCCTATTAATTATTATCATTATTATCATTACGGGAAAATGATCTAAATGTTATGTCCTTTATACTGTACTGCATATCACCCTCACTACAACCACCACCACCACCACCACCACCACCACCACCACCACAAAAAGTTATATTTAATTATTTTTTTCTGTTAGTTTAAGTATCATGTGCCAGTTCTGTAGTAGTATTCATTATCATCCATAAAACAAATACTGTACGTCCACCGTGCGAAGCCGGGCACTACTGCTAGTTTAGTATAAAGTTATCTATTCTAGACCGAATGAACATCAATACGTACGTAGGCCTATCTAGGATTGTGGATACACCTCTAAAAATTCCACCTCTGAGATAGCCAATTACATTGTTTGTAGCCCCGGATCAACTTTACCTTCTGAGCCCCTTCAAGGTTCGTGAGCAAACAAGCAGAACAATAGAGATCGTTAGGAAGCGTGGAATCTGGTCCCCGTGGGCACTGATAATAATAGATGAACTCTGGGTGTGGTAGTGGGGTCAGGAGAGTGCATATCAGTAATTAAACACAACTCCAAGACTAAACATATCTTTACTTGGGAAGACCGTGTCGAGATCTAGTTCTTCTATATAGTGTCTTTCCTTGTGTTAATCTTGACATTGTTTAACTTAAGGCCTTTGGATTGGCCTACGAAATCCTGACTTTTATTGACTCTCACATGACATCAAACTGCAGTACATCATCTTGCTATCCACACCGGAGATTCCGGACTTCAGCAACGTGAACCTGGAAAGGAAATATTAAAACCAGGTCAGCAAGCAGGAAAGACAAGTCCCTTCAAACGCAGCAGTGAAGAATATAAACATGTGATTGAGGAAGGCCTTTGATCATTCAGCTGCTACAAACAGCTGAGTTACTCCCTCACTTGTGTAAGTATGGACTCTGCAACTCATGCCATCGGTGGGTTGCACGAGCCGTGTGGGTTGCCTAATTTTACTCCCGCGAAGCTAACGCCATGTATGCGTCGTACTTAGAGACAGCCTGTCCGCCATCTTGTTGCAAAGGCCAGTTGGTAAACAATAGGGAGGTACTTGCATTTTGGGCGATAAAACGTAGAAAGTAGCCCTTTTCGTATTGAATTCAAGATGGTATGCTGTGCAATTGTTGCTTGTCACACGAGGACCAACAAGGATAGAGCTGATCACAAGGAGGGTGTACGTTTCTCCAGCATACCGTCAGTGGTAAAGAACCAATGCAACTCACGAAGAAACGAAGCGAGGGACGCCGAGTACTGTGGCTTTCTCGCATAAACCGGTAAGACCTGAGAGATCGTGGTCATCACCCCCATGTATTTGGGTGTATGTTGAATTTGTCTGATAAAATGTGTCACTGTGGTAACTACAGTAATGTGCAGTTAGATTCCCTCATCAGCATTCCAGGAAGTGGTTTTCCGTGGTTTCCCCACTTCTACTCCAGGGAAATGCTGGGATGTTTCCTAACTTAAGGCAACGCCCACCTCCTTCCTGATCCTATTCCCAATTTACAAATACAGGCACTAATACAGCCATCACAATAACACAGTTTAGCACATAAATTCGACACGCCCACACCTAAATGACCACGATGTCACAGCCCTTATGCAACAACAACAACAATAATAACAACAACAACAACAACAGCAGCAGCAGCAAAGAAGCGAGAAAGCGCTACGCTCCAGCTTTTAAACTTGCCTCCGAGGGATGTTGACCAACCCAGCACAAGGTCAAACATATTGGCCTAGGTATGACTCGTGTGGTATTTTTGAGGCAGTAGTAGGTCGTAACGCGAGGTGAACTGTTTTTGTATTGCAGGACGGTCGACGGGAACACGAGTTCTTCTTCCTTATCGGGACGCTGTAGTAATTCGCGGCAAAGTATTATTCTGAGGAGGTGTTATGAGTCATTCTATGAATAACAATAAGTTCCGTGACGAACTAAAGAGCCTACTTTTCTTAAAATGTAAGATTCATGCCAATGATTAATCTATATGGATCTATCTAGAATAATGACGAAATTAAGTTGGTAATATCGAAATTTCTAATTAATTCGAAATACTGTATACCTGACATAATGTAGCCTAATAGAGATCTACAGTTGGCAGCACTGGTGACTGAATATATTCTTAGTTCCATCTCTTAAGGTACAGAATACAAAATTTGGTTGAAGTCCAATGGATAGCATGGACGTTACATGCAGTTAAACACTGGATCTAACAGCGTGCGTAAAATAATGTTGGCAACAATGGAATACATGTATTGGTCAGAAATAATCTGAAATAATATGATCTATTGATATGTCAATTTTGAATGAAATCCATTAGTTAGTATAGAAGTTACATGCATTTTAAAATTTGACCTATCAGTAGGCTTAGAATCATGTTGGCAGCACTGGCGTAGGCCTATATTAGTTACTCCAAATTAATCTAGAATGTCAGGTACTATACGTGTGCAAAGTTTAGAGCTATTGGCTTGCATACTTTCTGATATATTGTTATTAATTCTATTATTTAAACTAGTTTCCATGATGGTTCCGTATTGACGTACTAAATAGTTTTAACAACAAATTGTATATCCGCCTTAGTCAATACATAAATGAAAATAAATTATAATTACACTAATTATAATTTATTTTCATTTATGTATTGACTAAGGCGGATATACAATTTGTTGTTAAAACTATATATTGTTATTAGGGTAACAAAAATAAAGACAGTATTTATTAACAGTTGGCAGCCCTGGTCACTCTTAAGAATCGGCATAGTCTTATTTGTTATGGCACACATAGCACACACGAAATTTGGTTGAAATCCAAATGATAGTATAGAAGTTACATGTATTTAAAGTTGGACCTCTCAGCAGGATTAGAATCATGTTGGTAGCACTGACGTATATAAGTAACTCCAAATTAATATAGAATGTCAGGTACTATACGTGTTCATAGTTTACAGCTGTCGGCTTGCATACTTTCTGATATATGGGTATTTGGATAAAATAAATTGAGAGCATTTATTAACAGTTGGCAGCCCTGGAGGCTCTTAAAAATACGCTCAGTCATATCCGTTTATGTACCCATAGCACATACGAAATTTGGTTGAATTCCAATTGATAGTGTAGAACTTATATGCATTTAAATATTGGACCTATCAGGAGGCTTAGAATCGTTTTGGCAACACTCCCATATAAGGCCTCCTGGAATTTAAACTGCAATATTATTATCTATACGTGTGTCAATTTTGAAATAGCTCACATTCATACTTTCCAAGATATCCAACATGGAGCTCAAATTTCAATTGCGATTTTTCAGCAGTTGGTAGCACTGACATCATTTTCAAATATGGCCGTGAGCTATTCAGGTATAGATCTTTACTCCTACCAAATTTTGTTTCGATTGCTCCAGCCGTTTAGGAGTTGATAGGGGGACACACACACACAGCCAGACAGACAGACAGACAGACAGAAGGCCAGACAGACAGACACACATTTGCCCGATTTCATAAGTCTACTTTTTAGTCATTTTTGCAAAATGTGAAAAGTAGGCTAAAAATATTATTCTATAGAGTGTGTTAACTGGCCTGAAGACTAATCGACCGCACGAGGGCCATAATAAAATTGGTAACAGTTCAGAAGTGGTGAGCATTCTACAAAACTACTTAAATTAGCCAAAATGCCTGTTTAATGGATAATAATACCGTAGGGTAAGGTGGTACAATTTCGATATAGGTACAATTCCGATCAAACTAAGGTTTAGCGGGTATTTACCACTTCGGAGTGTTGGTAGTACTTGACTGTGTATGCCATTACAGTGCGGAGGACTTCTCGAGTTGTGTGTGATTGCATCACGAATACAGCGGTTTGTGCTTCAGATATACAGATTATTTTTTGTAGCTAGGTGAGTTCAATTATGTAGTTTTGTACTCTGTTATTAAAATTGCCTAGTTTTTTAACGCTGGCAAACAATGATATTATGAGGTTAGAACCATGCTGTTGATTTCTGCTTGTGCTCGCACTACCCGAGTGACCTTCTGCTTGACATGTGCTGCCATCTCTCGTCATAGTGGGGTACTACTTGACGATATATACAGTGATGTCAATAGTACATTTTCGATCAGCAGAGAGGTACAACTTCGATACACTAGTACAATTTCAATCGGAATTGATTCAACCAGATATTTGTGTTGGAATATAAATCTTATTACGAAGCAAAAATGAATTATGAGTATTTCAAAGGATTTCAGCATCTAACGTTTTTATAGGCTAACTTCAGAGAAAATAATGGTACACTGTTCTTAAGTTTCCAATATCTGAGAAATAAACAATATGGTTCCTAACTCAAATTCATATTTATGGTTCAAGGTATTCAGAAGCAAACACTTCCTTTATCATTATTAGGTCAAACAATGTTAATAATGTTATTGCTTATCATTGTGGGTTTGAAGCCATTTTTCAGTGTTGCCTAAGTAAACAAAAGTTTGGTGCGTTTCAGTCAGTCAACACGAATATACCAAAAAAAAAAAGAGCTGGGTTATGCCCTAATCCTGAAAACGCAAACATCAGTTCGACTCACTTCCAACGAAAATCTGGAAAAACTCCGAAGCAAGGGACGTCTTTTTCAACAGGCACAGAAGAAAGTAAGAGGTCGCCAGCAAACGACGATGAGTGTGGATTTTGTTTGATGAACTATTATAGTGAACAATCAATGAAAAAAGTGACTGGATTCGTTGCCAGAAATGTAATGTGTGGTATCATGAATTGTGTGTTAGTTCAGTTTGAAAAGAACACTTCGTATGTGGAAGATGCCACTGATCGAAATTGTACCAACAGGTGATCATGATTGTACCCGACGAGGTACATTTCTGATCAATTACACAAAATTATGTTTTTTATTCTTATGTCTAAAGTAACAACTGTAATTTTGTAATATATATAAAATACATCCACTATAGTTCAAGGAACGTGTACCACTATTGAAATTCATTCTAGCTTCTGCACGACGCCTGTGGTAGTATGATTTGTCTTAACTGATCGAAATTGTACCACATTACCCTATTGTAGAAATGCTGTGATAATTGATGTTTTCCCCTCCGTTGCCTATAACCCACCCACAATCCCTTTTTAGATCACGACTTATATAGTAAAATTCCAGTTGTGTCCGCCATAATAGATGTGAATTATGGGACAAATACAATAATGCCAACCCAGCGCATACGGTACTACTCATTAATAATCTTTATCCGAATCAATGATTTTTGCCGTGTTAGCTAGTACACTGACTTAGGATATGTCATGGGATAGTCACCTAATAGCATGTGGGGCCTATGGCAAATCAACATATCGCAGGGCATCAGAGTCTCTTCCAGAACAGCCAGGGGGCCTATTCCATACCAGGAACATGCACCCCAGACCATAACAGAGACACCATTTCCCAGGACAACACCTTCGAGGCAGGCGGCATCCATCGACTCATGTTGTCTGCGCCAAACACGGTGCCCTCCATTGGTATGGTGCAATTTAAATCATGATTCGTCCGACCATATCACGTTACGCCATTGTTCCAGTGTCCACCCCTGGTGATGGGCGACAAATGCGCGTCGTTGTGTCGATGCCATTGGGTTAACAGTGGCACCCGTGTGCGGCGCTGGCTCCCATACCCCATGGAACCCATGTTTCTACGAATCGTCTACCGAGACGCGTCTAGCCATGGCCGGCTATACGGAAGGCCGCGGCGAGCGAAAATTGGCAACCTCGCCATGAATGGCCAGTCAGCTCAGCCTAGCCCACTGAGTTGCATGGAAAATGTGTCACGCGCCCATGTTTTCTTCCAAATACTCTATGTAAATGAAATGATACAATTGATTATTACTGTATAGTGGCTAGCTCCATTGCCAAAGACTTGTGTTGTGCCGAATTGTAAGTCTAATTATCGTTCATCGATAAAAACTGAAGGATTTGTGACAGTGTTTGGGTTTCCTAAAAATCCTGAATTGAAAGCCATATGGGAACGTGCTATTTCTCGAGCCAATTGGGTACCTACGAAATATTCCTTCGTATGTATTAAACACTTTCTTCCTGAAGACGTGAGTTATGTTGGAAAATACAAGGATGGTTTTGGGAATAATAAGGAATTCACACGCAAGAAGCCTGTATTGTTACCGCGTGCGGTTCCAAAGGTATTCCCTAACTTACCATCGTATTTGAGTAAGTGCTCCTCCAAGATAAGGAAATCTCCAGAAGAAAGAAGAGAAGAAGAAAAAGAACGGAAAAAGTCTGCAGAGGAAAGTGAGAAGACCCTTGCCGAGGAAGCCAACAAAATTATGACTTACGAGTCCTTTGTTTGTGATATACAAAATAAATTGGTGGAGCATAAAACAGACTGGTCTGTAATTACTAGTGAAAACTATTGTATTTTGTATAAATTAGATGCGTCAAGCATACCTAAAATAAGGTCAAGTATAAGGGTAAACAATGATTTTACGGTCGAAATTCATACCAATGGAGGCGTAATTCCTAACGCTGATGTCCTTCATTCTGGCTCTGTAATATTTCGAAATTCATTAGACTATTAAGTAAGTGGAGTAAGTTGTTCCAAGCAATAGAATTTTGCCACGACTTTTTCTTACCTGGAAGTTCTGTAAGTTCACAAGTCGTACAGATTAATAGTTTAATAACTAACCTAAAAACTGACCTTGAAAAACAGGGAGACGAAACTTCAGAGAATCTGTTTAAAGTGATAATGTTTCTGCAAGATCAGTTTACACTTACTCTTTTAAAGAAACCTAGATATAACGTCACTACTACTCTAAATGCATTCCTCATTTATATGCAGTCTACAAAAATTGTTATAACGCAATTAGATTTAACCATATTTTATACCTACCTCATCCCCGAGTTTTACAAAAATTAACAACTTCCTTCGCCTTATCCCCGAAAGCTGATGAAGAGAACAGTAACTTTCTAAGTCACATTGTGAAAGATTTATCAAATTTAGAAAGGGTTGTAAATATACAGATTGATGAAATACATGTCAAACAAACTTTAGATTTTTAAAATGGGCATTTATTTGGTGTCGCTACAAATGAATCTGTCGATTTAGCTAAGACAGTTCTGGCCTTTCTCGTTATTTCTGCTTTTGGAAATTTGAAAGAGGTTGTTAAATTAGTTCCAGTGAAACAGTTAATGGGTTTGAAACTAGGTGATATTGCAAAATGTGTTATCAGGCAAATACAGGATTGTGGCCTAAATATTCTGTCTATCATAGCTGATTATAATGGTGTAAATCGTTCTATGTTCAAAGAACTAACCAAACATTCTGATAGTAATTACTGGTTCCATATTGATGGAAACCCCCTAAAAACCTTTGTTTTATATGACAGTGTCCATGTATTAAAAAGATAGGAAATAACTTGCTGAATTTAAGTGGCATTGATGAGTCATTTATTATTCCTGTAAGGGAAGATTTGGACTCATTTTCAAATGTTTTAAAGAGGTAACTCAAGCATTATTTAGTGACATAAGGGCGATCTACAAAAAGGAATCCGATTTAATGATTAAGTCTGCACCAAAGTTAACATTTTAAAAGTGTTTATCCAAATTCACTTGAACGCCAAAGGGTTTCTTTGGTTACAAACGTGTTTCACGAATCTACAGTTTCTGACCTAAACAAGTATTGTTATAAAGGTCAGAGTAATCCTAATGTGGTGGTCCATTGTTAATATTAAGCGGCCTCTCACTCATGTTGTTAAACGTAATAGTCTTCAAATGCGTTTCAAAAATCCCGAAGACAAAAGGTTGGCTTTCCTAAAGGCATTCCCCCAATGGTTGTCCAGGTTTAAAAGGATAGATGAAAATGATTCCTCAAAAAAGAGATGTTTAACCAATGAAACTTACAACGCTTTGCATGTAACAACCAATGTATTACGTGAGATTATTATTTATGCTCTACAGAATGTGAACCCCTCTTATGTGTAAACTGGCAAATTTCAGAGTGACCAGTTAGAATCCAGGTTTGGGCAGTACCGCCAACTAACAGGCGGTAACTATAATATATCAGTTACTCAGGTAATGGAGGCCGAATTGAAAACAAGATTGAAAAGCGTACTTGGCCTTCATTCATCCAGGTATGGTGCAGTTACTTTTTCGAAAGGAATGATAATGTCCTCTTCCGATACAAATTCAGGAGAAAGTACAACAAGCAGCCTTTTGTCAGCTACTGTTGACGATCCCTTTTAGAGTATTTTAGAAGACAAGTACACTGAAAACATACAATTCGATGAGTCAGGTTTTATATATGCCTGTGGTTACATATCGTTCAAGCAATGTTCAAGAATAAAATGTGAAGAATGTTTGGCTTTGCTTAGAAATAAAGAAAAGATAAATGACAGCTGCTTCAATCAAATAAATAGGGGCGGACTTTCAGTTCCTGCAGATTTTAGTTTATCAGTGTGTAAACATGTTGTTTGAATTACGCAAGCACAAATTTCTGATACGTTTGAGCAACAATTTTTAAAATGTAAATGTAACAATCAACGCCAAGTAATCCAACATCTTAGTCTACTCGGTATTTTATCAGATACTGAATTGTCAGAAATTGCCGAGAAAACATGTACCTGTGGATATAATGGTATGACAATAGTCACAAGTATTGTCTTAACAATGAGTAACATTTTGTTAAATAATTACAGGAAGTTGAGGAATGAACGGGTAACTTGCCATAGTAATCACAGAAAACTTGCTATTCTTTGTTAGAGGCCAACCTGTTGTATATTTTGTAAATGTCAAATAAACATTGAAAGCAAATTGGTTTTGTTGCTCCTAGTAAGCCCTACTCACTCTTGACAATCCCTTTACTTTTTCGTGGCGAAGCACACGCGCCAAGAGCTGGCCGGCTGCTATGGCCATCCCAAGTAAGAGAAGTGCAGCGTTGCAAGGTCGGAGGCCGCGGCCTTCCATATAGCCCGCCATGGTCTAGCACAGCCTGTATTGAATTGAGCCGTGATTTGTTGCACTGTTGCCCTTCTGTCACTATTCACAATCCGTCTCAGATGTCGTCAGTCACGGTCATCGAGGGTAGCTGGACGGCCAGTGACACCCACATTCAACCATTCACCATACACACTGGACATGGTTGACTGTGTGAAGCCGAATTCCCGCACCACTGCCGAAATCGCACTTCTCATCCGTCGGGCACCGACCACCATACCTCGTTCGAACAGTGTCAGCTCAATATATAATCTCAGACAGTGAATAAAAATCCAAACCTTTGGTCGGATATTTGAGGGGTAGAATTAGGTTTGACATATACTTCTCCACAAAAGGCATTTTTATCACTAAAAGTTGATGCTCCCACGCTTCTCTCCACATGTATTTTCTCCGGCTTTTACAACAATATGGCGTAAGCTTTGTTTCTTGGGAGAGGCAACAGATGGCACTCGCATCGGCCCGCCTCAACCCCGACTTATTGCAGAAAGATCACCGCTTGATATTTGTTACGCAGACGTATCAAAAAGCATTTGAACCAATAGACCATACCCTCCTCCACAAAATCCCTGAATGGTTCAACATACATGACAATTTCCTTCCACTCATCGTTCGCTTTCTCCATAACAGAAGGCTGAAAGTTGTAACAGCCACTTGGCTAATAATGCTCTTCGACGTCCCACAAAGCAGTACTCTAGTGCTGTTGATATTTTCACTATTTATGGACGATCTTCCATCCAAACTCTATGACACAGCCAGTATCCAACTCTTCGGAGATGGTTGCATGATTTACAAGAAAAGTAGGACTCCATCGCATGCTGCACTCCTCCAGTCATCACTTAACGTCCTATCATTGGTGCAGCACATGGAAATTGGAACGCAAACCCAGATAAATCCAGCTTATTAACAAATCCTACGCAATCCAGATGTTCCTTACTTGCCTGGCTCATTGCTGTGAGATCTAAGGGTATCACTAGACATCCAGACAAAATACATACAAAATTCTGCATCCAAGGCCACGAAATTGCTAGGCATACTCTTTCGATTCACATAAATCATATATCTCACAACGTTTGCATTTATTGCTTGTCGATAGGCCAGACCATCGTAAACTACTATTCTCCCATTTGATAAATTTCTTATCCATTGAATAATTACAAATTAAACAGAACTCAAGGTTCTTCTCTTCCTCCATTGTGAGTAACAGAAAAGCAAGGTTTAAATTGTTGTTGTTAATTAACTTTAGGGACTTGGGACTTCTTGTCATCCACCCCGTAAAGCAAGATTTAGACACCTCAGCTCTCATCAAGTACTTTCACCCATACATAACCCTCGAATATGTTCAATATGACAGCCAACTGAACTGTCACTCCTCCACTCTACTTTAAATGCACAGTATCGTTTGTATTTTACCTGAAGTGCTCGTACTAGCCTACTTTCTCCTAAATGTATGGGTATACAAATCTTTGTCCTTATCAAGGAGTATAATTATTGAATTTTCTTGTGATGTACGCCAACTATTGTATCCTATATAAGACTCCCGGTTACCAAGTGTAATTGTAATTCCGCTGTATCATCCAAAGGAATTGATTGAGACATTAGAAAAGTATGCTCATCCACCATCCTGAATGTATGGAATAGTTTATCTTGCGCCTTCTGCAGGAAAAGCGTTTCATGTGAGACTTAGTAATTGCTGCGTTTCCTCATTGTAACTGTAATAAAAGGTGGATTGTCGACCTTAATGTATTATAAAAGATGGTAGCTATGTCTTATAGGCAGTGTGACAGTCATATGATTAATGCAAGCGTGGTATCTTATCAGACTCTCTCCTCTTTCAAAGTTTCGTGTTAATTGTGAAATTGGATCCTGAGTTATTGATTTGGAAGTTTCAATAGTACGCTCTGCTACCAACTTGAATATATGGCTGGGGTGTTCTTTTGCCTTTGGCATACAAAGCAAATAAATGGTTCTACAATAATGCTAACTTGAGATATTTTATCTCTAAAATACATAGAATTATTTGGTTGTATATATTATAATTACAAGATGGCCACTGCACAATAAATTCAGTAAATTTGCCATCAATAATTGTAGTGATGTCCTTTATGTAGTACTTCTTTCTCACTAAATTTCGCGTTAATTGTACATTAATATCGAGAGCTGATGACTTTTGAGTTTTAAGAATACGCCCAGCCGCCATCATGAACGTGTGGAGACGCTGTTCTTTTGACTTCGTCATAGGAAGACCCTTACAAAGTTCTCCATTACTGCTAAGTTTCGATGTTGTATCTTAAAATACTTTGTTATTCATTATCATATCTATATTTTCAAGATGGCCGCCTCACGTTTTATTCAGTGTGTATTCTTATGGCGTATTTCAGCAAGGTCTCTTATATGTTACTTCTTTCTTACTGTGTTTCGTTCCAATTGCGCACTTACATAACGAATGATTCACTATTACGTTATAATATTACGCTCGGCCGCCATCTAGACAATTTAAAGTCACTACTATTTTCCATTTAACATACGATTCTACACATAGGTTTCTAGCTATCACTAATTTTCGTAATTGTATTTCCACAACATAAAATGTTATTTCCTTTTAAATTATCAAACTTCAGGATGACTACTGTGCCCTATATTAAGCGTAATATTTCTCTACTTACAAAGTATAAAACTAAGTCCCCGATTCTTGGATGTTACGGGTAAACTCGAGAACCACTGGGGGGATTTTGATGCGGTTTTCACCATTCTGTAAATGATAACTAGAAGATGATTTCTGTAGAAAATAATTTATTCATGATCAAAGCAAGCCAAGCAGTAACGATTTCAGTGGAAAAGACAAAAAAAATCCTGGCGCCTGAGCGCTTTTTACGCTTACGCTGGACAAACCATTAAAAATATCTAAATACTCTGAGTGTACGAATTGTTCAGCATGAAAATTTCTACAAAAAGTCCGCGAGAGCATATGTCTATTTCAATACATTTCCAACTATAAGTTAAGTGTTTTTACGTTTAAATTTCTTCCAACCATGTCCATTCAATTACTGAGGCTACAGTTTACGAGCTAGCTAAGGGCGAGTCTATCATCCCTGTTACAGCCTAGCTAGCGGGCGAACCTATTGCCCCAGATACAGCCAGCAGCAACCCGTTGAGTCGTGTTGAGTTAAGAGTTCTGAGAAGGGTGGTTGTGTTTGGAGTTTCCCTGGAATTGCAACTCGGGTTTTCTTCATTTCGCCTGTGAAACACAGTCAAGTTATGATTGGATGGAAGGGGGATTTGAGTTTCATTCACCTCGCCATTCCCTGGAAGTGCAACTCTCATTTCGTCTGTGAACTTTTCGTTCCGCAAAATTCACAGTCAATTTAAGATTGGACTATATTAAATTATACTGATTGGTGTATAATCTCTGTTTAGTATAAAACAAAGTCCCCGATTCTTGGATGTCACGGGTAATCTCGAGAACCACCGAATGGATTTTGATGCGGTTTTTACCATTCTGCAAAGGATATTTCGAGGAAGGTTTCTGTAGAAAATAATTTATATATGACCAATGTAAGTCAAGCACTAATGATTTCAGTGAAAAGGTCGAAAAGAAACTGGCCTCCATGCGCTTTTTAAGCCTACGCTAGGCAAACGGTTAAAAATATCTATATACTATGAGTGTAAGAATTGTTCAGCATGAAAAGTTCTACAAAAAAGCCCGGGAGAGCATATCTCAATCTTCAATACATCGCCTACTATAAGTATTTTACGTTTTCATTTCTTCCAACAATGTCCATTCAGTTACTGAAGGGACAGTTCATGAGCTAGCTAGGGGCGAGTCTATCACCCCAGTTACAGCTTAGCTAGCGGACGAGCTTATTGCCCCAGATAGAGCCAGCAGCAAACTGTCGAGTCGTGTTGAGTTAAAAACTTTAGAGAAGAGTGGTTCTGTTTCCCTGGAAGTGCAACTCGGCTTTTCTTCATTTCGCCTGTGAACTTTTCGTTCCGCAAAATTCACAGTCAAGTTAAGATTGGATGGAAGAGGGATTTGTGTTTCATGCACCTCGCCATTCTTAAATTACGTCTGACAAGAATGTGTTGCACATGCATCTCCATGATAATATAATTAATAGTCCAGTCGGTGATTTTAACCCATCATGCCGAGACGTAAAACGGATATTGGTCGTTGTTCAATTACATTGAAAAAAAAAAAACGCTTTTCACGTAATGCATTCATAATTGTTCCCGGGCGAAGCCGGGTCGGGTGGCTAGTATATACTGTATATAGCTAACGATACTCCATTTCTACCAAGTTTCACCTTTATTGTTCAATAGCATCCTGAGTTTAAAATCTGTATACTTTAATAGTACGCCTAGCCGCCATTTTGAATGTATGGCGAGAGTGTTACTATGCCTTGACCAGACAAAGCCACATAAAATATGGTCCTAATTTGTAACTAAATTTCGTTACGGTGGCTATTAAGTATCGGGAGTTATTTATTTTTATATTTTGTAAAACGTACAAACCCGTCTAATAGTAAATGTTTTTCTCAAAACGTTGAAACGTATCTTAAAAATGAACGTTTAAACGTTTTCTTAATCGTTTAGAGTTTCTTATTAATATTGACCATGTTAAAAATGATTTTTCACTTAAATTTAAAAAATATTTCTGACGACTGAAGTTTATGACGGATTCTGAGAGAAGTGTTACGAAGGTTTTTCAGTTCATGAGTTTAGTACGAATAGTAAATGCTCAGTTGATTGATAGGCCTATATTGGTATTTTTGGACTATTCAGTACCGCCATCCGGCATGAAAAATACCAGTATACCACTCAGGCTTAATAGCTGACGAAAGAAAAGTTGTTTATTTTACCAAGAATAACACCCGACAAACACGTTATGTCATAACGGCGAGTTTAATTAATTAGAGGAACGAAAATTGGAACGACAAGCAAATAAAGTTAATCGAAAACTGATATAAAAATCGTTGTATCTTAAAATCATCAAACTATTTCAAAAGCGTTTTAATAGGAAAGAATTTGTTAAAAAACGTGTTGTCAGTTATTTAAAAGAGTTTAAACGTTTTTCGACAAAACGTTTATTTATTTAAACATTTTACGAAACGCGGTTAGTAATAATTCATTTGATAGTGAGCTCTAAAATCGGCAACTCGGAATTAAACTGGGCAATTAAGACGAAACTCACCAAGAGGTGAACATTATATCAAAGCTCTGACATTCGGTAGTCAGAAGATTATTACACAGAATATAGCGCACAGCGACCATCTTGAAAATTCAAAACTTTCTGTATCCTAGAGCAATATTAACGAAATTTAGTAATGAAACAGAATATTATAAGTCCCTTTGTATACCCAAATCAACAGAATAGTGATTTCATAGATTCAATATGGTGGCTAGGCATACTAGTGAATTATACAAATTATTAATCTAGTATGTAATTGCACAATTCAGGGAAAACGTGGCAAAATAAGAGTATTATATAAGAGGCGACAGTAGCGTTACTGATACATTTACCAAATTGAATATAGGGCAGAGCGGCCATCCTGAAGCTTCATAATATAAAAGAAATATCTTTCTATGCCCAAGAACTAAATTTAAGAAAAAGGTGGTAAGGTAGAAACATATGTGAAATATCGTATGTTAAAAGGAAAAAAAACAGCAGCGTCATCAAATTTTGTTAAAAGGTTGCCGGACATAATATAAAATGTAATAGTGAATAATTTGGAATGTAATGGCGCAATTGAAACGGAACTTAGTAAAACGACCCATGTAAGGGATGTTGCTAAAATAAGACATAAGAAATAACACATTGAATACAACGTGAAGCGGCCATCGTAAAAATATAGAATATAATAATGAAAAACCCAAAGTACTTTTATGATACATCTATAGAAATTAACAGTAATGTAGAAGCTTGTATGTTCCTATGACCAAGTCAAAAGAACAGCGGCTCCATTCGTTCATCATGGCGGCCGGGCGTAATCTTAAGACTTGAGAATCATTAACTCAGGATATAATAGCACAATTAAAGCATAATTAAGTGAGAGAGTGGTACCATACAAAATACCATTATTCATTCTAAAATGACATGAATAGAGCTCGAAGCAGCCATTTTGAAATTATAAAATATACGATCAAACAAATCTTTACATTTTAGAGATAAAATATCTCAACTTAGCACTAATATAGAATCATATATGGGCTTTGTATACTAAAAGCAAATGAAAACTCCTGCCAAATATTAAAGATGGTGGCTGAGCATACCATTAAAACTTCAACATCAATAACCTTGGATCCAAATGCCCAATTAGCACTAATCTTTGCAAGAGGGAAGAAATAGATATGATACCTCGCTTCCATTAATCATCAGAATATCACACTCCATATATTGAAGACGTTTATACGTCCATAATCCACTATTTATTACAGTTGCAATAACGAAACGCAGCAAATGTGTAGTCTCGGATAAAAGGCTTTCTTTGCAGCAGGCGCAAGATAAGCGATTTTATACATTTAAGATGGTGGATGGGCGTACTTTACTAAAGTTTCAATCAATTTATTTTGGTAAAAGCCGGATTATAACGAAAAATAATAAACCCAAAGTTCATCACAAGAATAGCCTATTCATTTATACTCCTCGATACGGACTAGAGTTATAACTATACCCAAGCATTTAGTAGTAAGCAATCTATCTTCGAGCTACTGAAATTGAAGGCTACATATCAAATCAGGTTGACAGAGAGAGAGTGTTCTCCGCCGGTCAAACCTAGGGAGATCTTCGCTGAAATATACTGTGCAAGAAAGAATCATATATTGACAGCTACGAGTGATTATTTCATTGATCAGCGAAGTCAGTTCAACGGAATAAGCATAGATATTGAGAGTCTACATACATCTGCAACTTTGAAAAAGTATATCAAAATATAAGCTACGTGAATATTATATTTATCTACGACGAATTTATTACAAAAGTTATCTTCGAAAATTTCGACATGTTAATGAAGATGAGTCCACGAGGAAGGTTCAATATGAATTTTACGACAGCAATAGTCATGATTTGCTAAATTTATGGAGGGGAAATACTTGCATCAAATATGTGAATGTCAGAAGTGACTTAGCACGACAATGAAGACACACATGAAAGCGTGGTTCTGCAACACCATCGGCAGTCCACTTCAGTCACAATTGCAACTAAAACTACGTGAGGTTCCAATGTTATCGAGGAAACCTCATATAATGATTGCTTCAAACTACAAATTCGCCGTAGACCGTCGAGAGAGGGGTCGTATGAAGTTGATCTGCAGAAGCCACCTCGACTCTGAAGCGTACAAGAGTGTTCCAGTTCAAATCCCAGAGATCCTGAGGAGACGAGATGGGAACTGTCCCGAGCGGCCGACTAAATTCGCTGTGTGGAACGAGGGCCAGCTGATCGAGGTACCATGAGCAATCCAGCTCGGCTGTGTGGAGCGCCCAGCAAGCAGACAAGCCCGCTGTACTCGGAACCTGTCAATTTGAATGTGGGCAGTAATGCAGTCTCTCTAGCGTCATCAATTACACAGGTCATGAAGAACTTTACCGGAAAATGGTAGTTGAGCGATATTTAGTAGTTTGTTGCAATATATTGGACTTCCTGAATTGACTAGTATTTAAAATAGCTAGTGAACAATTTTATTTTCATGTTTATAGTGTTTGACCGTCTAAAAAATCAATTGAGTCTTGCGCTTTCCTAAAATCAACAAAAGTCATCACGAATTCCCTGTTCCTGAGTTTCAGATATGAAAGGATGGACTTCAGATTCATAATCTGCTCAGCACATGATCGTCCCTTTCTGAAACCCCCGTATTATTATTATTATCCGTCTTCTTTCCTGTCGACCTCACTTGGTCAACTCTTGTTCTCTTCCGACCCCGACGATATTAGGGTATCCGAGGCCTAGGGAGTCTCTTCCTTTCCCGCCTTCATTGGCCTTTGTCTCATCTTTTCTGATACCCTCTTTCTGCGTGGGGTCAGCCTTCTTGTTCTTTTACTTTTCCCTCCTGTCTTGTGCTCAAGGCCCTTAAGGAGGCAGGGTGTATGTAGCCCCACCACATCTTATTTTTATTCTCAATTGCATTTTGTGACTATTTTGAATCTAAATTACATTTTGTAAGTATTTTCTATCTAAATTGCATTTTGTAAATATTGTCAATTCAAATAACAGTACAGTAAGTATGTAGTTAGTTTTAGTTGTAAGTAGGTAGTTAGTTTGTCTATTAGATATATGTCATTGTTCTATTAGACTGTGTTGTGTGAGGGTGTCTGGTAGCAGTTGCATTGTTTATTAGTTATAGTTCATTGTTTCAGTAGACTGTGATGTGTAAGGGTGCATGTGAGTGTGCCTGGTGACAGACTGTTTTAGTGGTAGTATTTGTTGTTGGTGGAACTTTAGTATTTTTTCGTTAGTAGAATTTTGGTATTTAATTGTTAGTACGGTAGAAGGTTAGTATTTTTGTTAGTAGAATTGCTCTTTACTTATTCTGAAAGGGAGTAGCAGCCTTTCAGAATAAATCAATTCTTTACTAGTCTTATAGACAGTTAAGATATTGATAATATAAGCCAAATAATGGCTACACTGCGTCCTGCTGCACGGCTGAAAGCAACGGGAAACTACAGCCGTATGTCATTCCCGAGGATATGCACCTCTCTATGCATAATTACATGTGATCATGGCCTCCTCCCTTGTAAAATTTCAATCCGGAGGTAAACTAGTCCCCCGTTCGGATCTCCGGGTGGGGACTACTCGAGAGGGGGTTAACATCACAGAAGTGACCAAGAGGAAATCTGACATTCTACGGATCGGAGCGTGGAATGTTAGAAGTCTGCTAGGAAGTGGAAGGTTAGAAAACTTACAAAGGGAAATGGATAGGTTGAGGTTGGATTTGGTTGGGATTAGTGAAATGTGCTGGCAGGAAGAACAGGACTTTTGGTCAGGAGACTATAGGGTCATTAGCACTAAATCAAACAATGGCCAAGCAGGGGTTGGCCTCATATTGAGTAGGAATCTTGGACAGCGGGTGGAATATTATGAGCAATATAGTGAACGGATTATTGTAGCAAAAATCAATACTAAACCTACCTGCACCACAGTGGTACAAGTCTATATGCCTACCAGTCAAGCTGATGATGAGGATGTTGAAAAGGTCTACGAAGAAATAGACGAAATTCTGAGGTATATCAAGGGTGATGAAAATGTTATAGTAATGGGAGATTGGAATGCTGTGGTAGGAAAAGGGAGAGAAGGGAAGATAGTAGGAGATTTCGGATTAGGTGAAAGGAATGATCGAGGAAGCAGGCTGGTAGAATTCTGCACCGAGCATGAGTTGGTCATAGCTAACACCTTATTCAATAACCACAATAGAAGAATATACACATGGATGAGACCAGGAGATACAGGGCGTTGCCAAATCGACTTCATTATGGTCAAGCAGAGGTTTCGAAACCAGATTTTGGATTGTAAAACATATCCTGGTGCTGACATAAACTCTGACCACAATCTGGTTGTAATGAAATGCAGATTAAAGTTGAAGAAACTGAAGAAAAGCCAAAAGCCAAAAAGGTGGGCAATAGACAGACTGAAAGAGAAGGATGTAAACGAAAGATTCAGGAAGAGTATAAAGGAAGGACTAATGAAAAACTCTAAAGAAACTTCAATTGCAGACGAATGGGCACTTTTGAAGAATGAAATAACAAAATCCGCAGAAGAACACATTGGTAGGAAAGAAAGAATAGGTAGAAAACCGTGGATCACTCAGGATATACTAGAATTGATGGATGAAAGGCGGAAACACAAGAATGTAAGAAATGAAAAGGGGAAAGCAGAATACAAACGTCTGTGAAATGAGGTTAACAAGAAGTGCAAGGAAGCGAAAGAACAATGGTTGAAAGAGAAATGTGCAGGTATAGAAAATTGTCTGAAATTAGGAAAAGTAGACACAGCTTATCGAAGGATTAAGAATACTTTTGGGGAAAAGAAGACTAAGTGCTGTAATATTAAGGACACAAATGGAAAGCCTCTAACAGATAGGGAAGAAAAGGTTGAGAGATGGAAAACTTACATAGAGAGTTTGTATAAGGGAAAGGAGATTGAGAATCATGTAATGGAAAGGGAGGAGGAAATTGATGTGGATGCGAAAGGAGATTTAATATTGAGATCAGAATTTGATAAAGCTTTGGAAGACTTAAGCAGGAACAAAGCACCAGGCATAGATGATATACCGATTGAGTTGCTACGCTGCATAGGAGATGAAGGTCTGATCAGGTTATTTCACTTGGTGTGTAGGATTTATGAGACAGGTGAGGTACCCCCTGATTTCAAGAAGAATGTAATCATCCCTATACCAAAGAAAGTGGGAGCTGACAGATGTGGAGATTACCGTACAATCAGCTTGATTACTCATGCTTCAAAGATCCTGTCTAGAATAATTTACAAGAGGGTTGAAAGCCAGATCGAAACGGAGTTGGGTGAAGATCAGTTTGGTTTCAGGAGAAATGTAGGAACAAGGGAAGCTGTACTAAGTCTTAGGCTGATTTTGGAAGGTAGAATAAGGAAAGATAAGAGAACGTTCATGGCTTTTGTAGACTTAGAAAAGGCTTTTGATAACGTTGATTGGACTAAATTGTTTTGAAATCGATTGGAATAAAGTACAGTGATAGGAGGGTGCTCTACAATCTATACAGAAACCAGACAGCAGTCATTCGAGTTGAAGGACATGAGAGAGAAGCTGGTATTCAGAAAGGTGTAAGGCAAGGCTGCAACTTATCACCCATTCTTTTCAATCTTTACATTGAACAAGCAATGAAGGAAATTAGAGAAAAATTTAAAGTGGGAGTGAAGATTCAAGGAGAAATTATTTCAACTCTGCGATTTGCTGATGACATCATCATCTTGACCGACAAGCCTGAGGATTTGAATGAGTTTTTGAATGGTATGGACTCCGTCTTGCGGAAAGAATTCATGATGAAAATTAATAAATTTAAAACAAAAATACTGGAATGCAGCCGAAATAAATCAGAAACCTCTACGGAGATCAAATTGGTAGGTGAAAAGCTGAAGGAAGTAGGAGACTTCTGTTACTTAGGAAGCAGAATAACCAGTGATGGACGAAGCAAAGGGGATATAAAAAGTAGGTTGGCTCAGGCAAAGAAAGCATTTCTACAAAAAAAGGAATCTGCTGACATCGAATATAGATTTAGGTATTAGGAAGTCATTTTTGAAAGCCTTTGTCTGGAGCGTGGCGCTCTATGGAAGTGAAACTTGGACTATTGGTGCAGCAGAAAAGAGGAGAATTGAAGCATTTGAAATGTGGTGTTACAGGAGAATGATGAAGATCAGATGGGTAGATAGGGTTACAAACAACGAGGTATTAAGACGAGTGGGAAAGGAGAGATGTTTCTTGCGACTGCTAATGAAGAGAGGAGATAGGTTGGTAGGACACATACTAAGACTCCCAGGAATAGCAAGCTTAGTTATAGAGGGAAGGGTCGAGGACAAGAACTGTAAGGGTAGACCAAGGTTAGAATATGTTAAACAGATTGCCTCGGATGTAGGGTGTGGTAGCTATGTAGAGATGAAACGATTAGCTCAGGACAGGGAGGCATGGAGGGCTGCATCAAACCAGTCAAAAGACTGAAGACTCAAACAACAATCTATATGTCCTTAGCTTGCCACGGTGGGTGTGTGGTTATAGTATCGGACTACCAACCCCAAGCTTGCAGGTTCGCTCCTGGCCATGGTAAGTAATTTTTTTGAAAGGCGACAAAAAAACACGATACTCATGTCATACGTTGTTGGCATATTAAAGAGCCCATTTGAATTCAGTAGGCCGTGTTCATAATGGCAAAATTAATCTCGGGATTTTCCGCCAACGAAAGTTCCTCATTTCTCTACTAGAAAGCGGTACAGCGTCGAGGAGCTTAGATATCTAACCTCCTTGACATTCATAGTGCTCCAAGGGGCATTACATTCGACACGCAAGCTGCCCTCTGGGTGCCAATTAACAAAGCTTTCACCTGGCACCCGAGGCCATACGATATTATTATTATTATTATTATATGTCCTTTACTGAACATCTTGGTTTCAAGATATGTATCTATAACTATCCTTCTGCCTGTGTGTGCTGCCCCAATCAACTCCTAAATGGCTGCAGCTATTGTAACCAAATTTGAAATAAGTACACATCCCACAACCATATTTGAAAATTACGTCAGTGTTATTACCTGGTGATAAATCACAATTGAAAATTGAGCTCTCAGTTAGATATCTCTGAATGTATGCATGGGAGCTATTCTAAAATGGGAAGCATGCAGATAATAGACCCTAATATTAATTTTCCGAAGCTCATACGTGAGAGTATTGTCAATACGATTTTACATGTGCTGATAGATCCAATCCCAATATGCATTTAACTTCCATACTATCAATTGCAGTACATTCAAATTTCTTAAGTTCTTTCTGCACTATGCGTATTCTGTAGAGTCACCAAGGCTGCCAACTGTTGATAAATACTCTCTATATGTTTCTATCCTTGTCTCAATATCACAAAAAGCATGCTGGCCAATAGTTATGAACTTTGCACACATTTAGTAAATTAAGTTTCAGACTAATTTTCAGCAACCTATATACAACTGTGCTGCCAACAATATTCTACGCGTGCTGATAGGTTCAATATGTAACTGCATGTAAAGTCCATACTAACAAACGGTTTTCTTCCAGCATTGGCACATATAGGCTATATAAATTAAATTAATTCAAGATAATTTACAGCACCTCATACATGGCCATGTTGCCAACATGATTCTACACGTGCTGATGGGCTCAAAGTTAATCTGCATGTTAACTCCATACTATATATATTGGACTTCAAAAACATTTTGGTATGTGCATTGTGTAGCTTATAAGATGGAACTATGCGTATATGCAGGGTCGCCTGGGCTGCCAACTGTTGATTTATGCTCTCTATAATTTTAAATCCTTGTCTCAGTAAATCAGAAAGTGTGCAGCCTAACAGTTCTAAATATTGCAAACTCATAGAACATAATATTCCAGATTAATTTTGAGCAGTCCATATATGAGGCATTCCGTAAGAGAAGGGCGAGCCCGCCACATGTGCCTTTGTAGATAATCAGTGAGCAAGGTTCGTGCTCGTAAATTGGATAAGGGCGAGGCCACCTTTCGGTGCTCCGGACATGTTAATGCTGTGAGCAGTTTCAAATGCACACTGTATTTCAATACTACGACTACTATTGAAATATTAAATATAACGTACAAATATTTATTGTTACTGATGTTTCCCGTTGTTAAGGATTCGAACAAAACATAGGTTCATAGTGAAACATAGTATTTTTACATAATAGACATGGCAATACACTAAACGTGACGACAAATAACGGATAGGATAACGCATCGCTATTACAACGTCTATACAAACGTCCTACATCCACTCACCGTGGCGATCACAGCGCGATTAGGGCTGTGACGAGCCGTGGCGCGTTCGCCGTTCTCTGCGGGAGCACTTCAATGAATATGACGCCTCGGTCACCACCTTGTCACTGCAGGCTTCAATATAATGTTCACTTTCCGGAAGATAAGGGCGAGCTTGCCAGCATGGGGCACCCTTGCGTTATAGAGCATAAAGGCAGCTACCTGATGCGTAAATTTAAAAAAAACTACTCACGGCGGGCTCGGCCTTCTCTTACGGAACGCCTCATATGCCAGTTTAGTTATTGTTGTTTCAAACGACGGAACAATGAGTTCATCAAAGCGTGCAGCACAACAGGCAAACTTTGTGTTAAGCCTCCTCCAAGATCAATAATAGTCCCACCCAAATAGGAATGTCGGTACCGATAATATTTTTAGAAGACGATCCACTTATATTAATCAATAATTATTTGCCATTGGGGCTGCAACGCATACTATGAGCCATGCTAATCGATTATCGTCAGCTGCTTTAAAATTTAATTTTAATCCAGAGGAATTTTGAATGTACTGTGTATAGTTTGACGGTTGGGCAGGAAATCAGCGGCTATTCCAGCCCATGCTACTGATATAACATGAAGCCATAAACTGCAGAACTTTTACATCAAGCATCGATATATGAATGTTTTTCTTGCACCCACGGAACCGTCAATAAATATTTTCATTTTCAAAAACATATGCTTTTATCCTTTACATAATGAACGAGTCTTTCAAGGTAAATGTACTGTAAGCACTCCACGTTGTTGAACTTTGAGTCTGCTGAATCTATGAAAAGAATTGGATACTTTTTAAATGCACCCGTAATGATGCTTGTGTAGCAATATCAGAATGAAAATATACCAGACAAAAATGTTGGACTATTCGTGCATGTTGTAACCAACATTCCTGAATGGAGCCTGACTTGAACCAACATATCAACCATTCAAATACATACAAACGTCATCATAATGTAACATTTCATCATTTGCCGCTATTTTGAAGTTAGCACTACCATTCCCCTTATAAACATATTTGTGTATTTATTAAAAGCCGTGTACACTTACACCAATTACAACATTAATACGGGCAAAAAGAACATTAATAGATATCGATTGTTTCTCCATTCTGTCACCTGCGGTATAGTGGATAGCCGTGCACATTCTGATCAATTTCTGGAAAAAAGGTTTTCTTTTGAAAATCCTTCCTACATCTTGCATCTTTCATGCAAATTGAATTAGGATTAAGGAGGCCACGAGGCCCATGTACAGTACCATGTAATTCAGTACTAGGTTATACAATGTGGTATTGGAAGGATCAGGTATTTCTGCAGAAACTTTCTTGACAATATCAGAGATTTCTCGTTATTTACAACTAAAGTATCTCGAAGACAAACCAGTAAGCGTATAAGAAAGTAGGTACTTTGGTATAAAATTGCTTTTAATTGATTAAAAGTAGAAGTTTCTTTATTTTCGCATGAAAGACGCGAACAACGACATCAGGTCTATTGTTTGCATTCTCATAAGGTTGAAGGCAGGCCATGGTAGGTTGCAAGTGAAAGTTATGAAGAGGTTTGCCAAATTTTCCCACAAATGCTATTAAATCCGGAGAATTTTGCATCTGACTCCGGGGCCTGCCAATGGAAGTATAAGGCAAGGTAACAATACGACTTGCTCTTAATCTTATTTTCCAGCTCTAAAGCCTCCGTTTGCGAACAAGTCGCTCCATGATCCCCAATTAGCAGCTAGCACAGTGGCCTCCTCTGCTTCTACGCCTCTCACTTTGAAGTCATTCAACAATAAGTATAGCCTTCGCCTGATAGGTCTACCTCTGCTTCTCTTACCCTCTACAGCTGAACTTATTAGCCTCTTAGGTAATATCTCCTCCCCCATTATTTTCGCATGACCCCACCATCTGAGTCACCTCATACAAAAAGCTTCATCTAGCGTATTCATTTCTAACATTTCGTTAATATCTTCATTAAGAAATACCTTCCTGTCAATTCTCCCATCTATTTGTCCCTGAATTTATTCGTGCTACCCTCATATTACTTGCCTCTAGCTTGTGTATCAGATATCCTGACTCTACCCAGCTCCCAATTCAATACAACAAGGTCGGTCTAAATGCTGAGCAATGTAGTGATAGTCTTGACGCTACACAAACTCTTTTCTTGCAGAATACTGTATATCCGAACTGAGAACTCACTGCATTCGCTTTCCAGCAGCTCCACTTTATTTCTTTCCACACACTACCATCCTGAAAGAATGCGCATCTGCAGTGCTCAAAATGTTCCACCTGCTCTAATTTAGTTCCTCCTCTCTGGCATTCTATTTACGCTACACATTAAATGGCAAATAACACTTCCATGGCCATAATTAAAAGTCTCATTGTAATTAATTTGAAACTAATAATCAGCAAACACTTGGCTTATACAATTAAGTTCAACATGACCAGCGTATTCACCATCGAGGGACTTAAGACTATCATACTCGAGTTATTTGTTGAAGGGAAGGTTAAGACTGATTGTCAATAATACAATCGCAGTCAGCAACAACTTTTGCAACAGTTTTCAGAAGCACCTCACGCTGACGTTTTTCGTTTTGATATTATAAAGAGCACGAAACTGCTCTAAATAATTAATTTCCATCACCTGTTATAGGTACAATCCTTCGGGTTTCCATGACAGTAAAGTTTGAAGGGGACCATAGAGTCACTTCGCCAGCTACTAGAATGAGCAAAGACTCACTTCGCCAGCCACCGTAATTGAGTCAGTTTTAGAATAACCCGTTTGTGTCAACAATCGTACTAACACAAGGAGGCACACTTTTAAGGTTGCCAATGAAGTATCGAGACATAGCGCCCAAGTAATTCTGTCTAGTCGTTGTCTAGCAGTACATAGTTATTGGATAAAACAGGAAAGGTTTTGCCATGCGGCAAAAAGATCTGACGGTTTATGTCTTTGTACGGCTGAGGACGCGTAAACAAGCTCGTAAACAAGCTGCTGCTTTGCAAATGTCTGATCGAACAGTGAGACGAATTTTGCGTTTCGATTTGCATTTTCATCCGTATAAAATGGTTATTGTCCAGCAGTTGAAGCCTAATGACTATGCAAAGCTTCAGTGCAAGACTGGAAGAATGCATGGCAAAAGATGGGCATCATTTGAAAGACGTTATCTTCAAATTTTAAACGTTAAAATCTATTGTTCTTTCATGTTTTCCATTAATTGACATGTACGCCTTGCTGTTATAAGTAATAAAAGAGTTTGTATCATTTAAAATGTTTGTGTTGTGATTTAAAAACCGTCAGATCTTTTTGCCGCTCCCTGTATTCTTGACGGACAACGACTGACCGCTCTGGTTCACTTCGCCACAATGAGCAGAAGGCAGATCATACTGGGCGTTCGTTCACGCATGAAAGAGTTAAAACGTGTATCTAAATAAATCGCGGAGAATAAAAGTAAAGTATGTATATGACATTAGAATACCAACAGCAAGAAAGAAGAACACGGAAATAGAGAACATATCTGAAGTGAGATTCAAACTCCTGTGGCTCTGCATAATGTAGGTAGTCCCGTGGCTCATGATCTCGAGATTAACGGTCACGTAAAACTACATTCTTCCTTTTATAATGTAGGTAGAACCAGTAGGCAACTTGTGGCATGAACACAATGAAGGGGGACCTACTATTTAGGCAAGTAAACAACTTATACACACAACTGGCTACACACAACTGGCAGTTCTATTCCAGTAAATCGCATAGGAACACCATAATCAACACTTTCCTTCCTTTATAATATTCTATTCCAGTACATCTCATTGAAACATCAACAACGATCAGAGCAAAACGGTGCCACGTCTTTCATTGGTGAAACCCAGTGTGCGTACAAGCGTGTTCCAGGACTGGTACGCTTTTTATTTAATCTAACAATATACGATAATATTTTTTCTTTCTTTTAAATACACTCTGCACATCTACAGACTTTCCCCAGAGAGCTTTACGAAGTAAATCGATTCATCCATTCTCTCAATCTTGCGATAACAAGAATCATCTTACTGTTTTAAATATATAGATAGAAACCATTGAATGTTTGTTCTCAAGTTCCAGGACGATGTGCGATGTTTGTTAAGACACGAGGAGGTTTTATATAGTAGCAGTTTCCATATCCGCGGATGCGGATGGGTGGCATGCCGACAAAGAGTGGATAAGATAAGCTTTCGTGTGTTCAAGCCAGGTTCTACCTAAAATATCCTTCAGTAGCTTGACACATTCATGCTTACAATTGTGTGCAAAAGTTTAAAAATATAGATTTCAAATCTCATGACCTTTTGATCATAGACACAAAGAAAATAAGCAATTGAAATTGCAGTTGTGATCCCGAGTGTGTGCAATTTGAGAGAATGAATTGCTGTAGCTTGGGACGCAATGATCCATTTCGAATATAACTTGAGTTAATGGAGTGGTAATACATGTTAAATATACTGCAGCGTTACTCTGAAATATAATAAACGAATATTGTTCTCTAAAATTGCTTGAACTTTCTCTAGACATATTGATCAGATCGCAATGAAACTTGGCATTCAGTACAATGTGATACACATTCCCGTGGATGAGTAAAGTGAATAGAGTCCTGCAGAGGCAACTTATAAGTATCAGCTCCTCTTTGGCGAGCAGCGAATTTATATTTACAAGTACTCTTTTGGAGGATATTAGAAATAAAATTGACCACTTAGGGAATCGAGAGTCATTCACAGTTATAATTTGAAGTGTGCTAGCTAGCATTTGCCCTGCTGATTTAATTTGATGTTATTGACGAGCAGCAAATTAGAGTGAGCTTATATGGAGAAAATACGCACGCGATAGCAGCAGATGCATCGAGCTACTTCATAGCCTCACCTCAATGCTTTGTCCATATTTCTGTATCGCCGTACCTTCTCTTGTAAACTTATAGATAATTATCCGTCATTCATGACGGATTGTTAAGTAATTCCATTCACTACCATCTCTGGCCCATCTGTCTATCTATCACATTAGTGACACAATGGACCTGCTGCTGAGAACCCATAACTGAGCCCTTATGGCCAGGCCAAGCATGAACCTCTACTACATCTGATTAGTAACTGAGGAACCTCAACACCAGGCTTCCTGAACCGTAAACACCACAATGGATGTTAACTGATCACGGTTCTTAGGCCACGAAGTGAGGTGCTTGGCTCCTCACACATGTACTGAGTTGCCTTCTTTTTATGAATTTAGTTCACATCTAAATCGCGTTGCATTATGGGGTTTCATTCTGTAACAATTATTATTATTATTATGGTAGTTATTATTATGATTATTATTTTTTATTTTAAGTACTAATAACGCTAATAATTTACTATTATTATAATTACTACTATTACCGTTACTACCCAGAAGAAAAAGACGATTAGATGTTCCGACCCTTTGATGAACGACAGTATCGAAAAAGGACAAAAGAGAAGAGCTCCAAAGGACGGGAAAATCATGAAACCTCTTAGGCAACGAAATATCAGAAACGAAATATATTTTTATAATTCACTAAGCACTTCATTAACCTGAAGAAATGTATTAATTGTTGAATCTCAGAACTTGTATGTGTAATCAGAGGAGTACAATGGTTCTATGATTACAAGCTATCAACAGTTATTAGAGTTGGGAATAATTAAAGTAGGACAAACCTAAAATAGGAAAGAAGATCAGAACAGACTGACGTTTAAGACAGTTTGTAGTGCACATCAGCGCTGATACACTGAATATCAGTAACGTCGCTTGAAAGTTAGTGAAATGAGCAATATGAAACTCGCCTGATCGCATTGCTGGAAATGAGACAACCGCCGGCCTCCTCTATAAATTTAAAGAACTGCGACATCACAGAATAAAGCTCCTATGTAAACAGTAACGTGTATTAATTCTATTGAAAGCGTAATTCTCACTGAATTTTGCACGACTGCGATGATGTTCGATACAGCATACACACACAGTATATCGCGACATCTCATTTCATATACCGTACCTACTCTAATAGACAAGTCATACTGCGCCTCGACAAGGATTTGTTAGAAGCAAATGAAACTTTATATTCTTAAATGTAATCGAAATTTGATGATTTTCAGTCGGTCAACATGATTATACCCAATTGTGATGGGTTGTTCCCTAATCCTGAAAACAAATTACACGAGATTACATGAGATTAATAAATACATTGTATATTGGCGACTAGACTGTGTAGTTTTTGTTGTTCTGCATATGGCTTTGCAACAACTTGTTTTTAGGCCCGTATATTTAGGTGTTATTGAGGTAAGTGCACTTGTAATTTGGGGCAAGAATTGGGAAGGAAGCAGCCTTGGCCCCAAGTTAGATACCATCCAAGCATTTACCTAGAGCGAAGGTCAGAAACCAGCAACTAGTGTAACTGAGGTTGTATAATCGGCTTCAACTCAATTGTCTACACGAGGCTCAGTGAACCCCTCTCCATCCCTCTGAACTTCTTGAGAAACCTCATCAGAGTGTGTTGAACCAGTGTCCTCCTTGGCAATGCATGTAGAAGCTCTATCATTTGTGGCAACACATATGGGGGAAAATGTCCAGCCTTGTAGTTTAACCGGTAATTGTTTTCGTAGGCTATTGCTATTTTGATTGCGTCAACAACACATTTTCTCAATTAGTAGCTGGTGGATTGCTTTCGAGTTACTTTATTGTATGTATCACTTCCTCTTGCTCATCTTCAATGTTGCTTGTACCTACCGGATCTGCCATGCACAATGTGACAGGTATGTGTCCAAATCTACACGATGAGGTTTATCTACAAGATATGAATACAACATTAAGAATATGATCTGCTGACGCTATCATACACTACCTTCCAGATATAGTATGTGTATGCTGTTCGCCAATAAGAACCCCAAGTAGTTGCGTGAAGAACTAAATAGCCTATATTCATATACTTTACTGGTCCTTTCCAATCAAAGAATATCCCGGCTATTAAAAGTGTTTTCGATGCAATCTCCTAAATAGCTCTTGGTACTCGATTCACATTGTGATAAAGTATAGAACAGCAATTTCAAACTTAAAACTCAGTATTCAAACGTTGTATTCATTTAAGACAATAAACATAATATAGGAAAGCAAAATGATCCTACTTTTGTAATAGTGTAATCCGTGTTGGATAACAAACCTTTTAGGTAACACACCAACACACCTCCAGATCTGGAAAATATACGTACTGTATGTGTCCAAATCTACACGATGAGGTTTATCCACAAGATATGAATACAACATTAAGAAATTGTGTACCCGAATATTTCGTTTCAGGTACTGGTTTATCAACGTACCAAGTGACATGTTCAATAGAACATCGTTCATATACCAGGAGCGGGGAGGACACAGGGCGAATCTGCAATAAGATTGGACGCAATAGTCGCCCTTTCAACTGGGAGGAGACACGGTGAATCTGCAATAAGATCACACACAAAAGTCGCCCTTTCGGTTGGGAGGAGACAGGGCGAATCTGCAATAAGATTACACACAAATAGTCGCCCTTTCAGCTGGGAGGATAAAGGGCGAATCAGCAATAAGATTACTTACAATAGTCATCCTTTCATCTGGGAGGAGATAAGGCGAATCAGCAAAAAGATTACACACAAATAGTCGCCCTTTCAGCTGGGAGGATAAAGGGCGAATCAGCAATAAGATTACTTACAATAGTCATCCTTTCAGCTGGGAGGAGATAAGGCGAATCAGCAAAAAGATTACATACATTATTTGCCCTTTATCCTCCCAGCTCCGGATATGTTCCTGTTCAGAAATGAACATTCGTATAATCTATAATTTACGATACCTACAATATAGAATTGGGTTAGATGACCTCAGTGTTCCACCCATTAAAGCATTCTCCTCAACCAAATTATATTGAAAAATTACGCACTAGAATATGATCTTTCAGGATCGGTATTTGACATCTCCTGCGAAACGGCATCTTTCTCTAACGAGTCACAGGAATTAATTTTAAGATAAGTCATATGCTCGCCTTCTATTTACGAAAAGTAAGCCACAGAATTCAGTGATAATGATTGTTTACCCTATTTTCATTTCAGAAAAATAGGCTTATGAGATCACCTTTTGTCCGTGTGTGTGTGTGCGTGTGTGTGTATGTTTCCCCACCCCCCAACCCCTCGAATAAAATAAAAACAGCTGGAGCGATTTCAATGGAACTCGGTAAGGTCATACTACAATTTTGTCCTACTCCGACCGTGCCATTTGAATATTATTCCGTCTCACCAGTCCGACTTAACGGCTGTATGAAATATTTCACCGGCATTCTATATCTCCAAAACTACTGTATTACTGATATCACCCTTAAATTTTGTTCAGTCATAAACGACTCTACTACACGTTCACCTATGTGACATTCAAAATCCTGTTAACTACAAAACGAACATGGTGGCCAAGCGAAGTTGAAACATTTAAACAGACTTTTATCTCGATTTAACCATCCAAACGCAGTGAAACATGGTACAGCAAATGTTTATACACGTTTTAATGCAATGACATTTATTTTAGTTCAATTGATTTGAGAACCTCAAGATGGCGGCTGTGCGAATTTTTAAATCAAGTTTTTATATCTTGTGTCCTAATCATGCGATCGAAGTCAATGTTTGAATTATGAACATACGCAATAATTGTCATCTAACAGTACATAACTCTATGGCCTACATTATATAAAATCCAACATCGCGACCATCCGAAATATTTAGACAGTTCTCAATATCTACTAATCTATGACAGAAATCAAACTGAAATTGTGTAGGTTCGTAAAGGTGATGAAAATAATTTCACCTATGGGACTTTCAATAACCTGGTGAGCACAAATCCAACATGGCGGCGACGCGAAATTTAAAATTTTAATGGACGTTTCTCGCGATTTAATCATCCCAGCACAGTGAAACTTGGTACGGTAAATGCATATACAAATTTCAATCTACTGACATTTAATTTATTTCAATTGTTTTCAAAGACACAACATGGCAGCTGAACCAAATTTTAAAATCTCGTTTTTACTTCTTGTGTCCTAATCATGAGAATGAAGTTTGAACAATACACCTACGCAATAATTTTCATGTAATAGTACATAACTCTACATACAAAAAATCTAACATGGTGACCGTCCGAAATAATTTATTGGGTGGTTCTCAATGTCTACGAATCTATTACAGCAATCAAACTGAAATTTGTATCTTGATAGAGGCAATAAACGTAAGTAGAATATATGAAAATAGTAAATTTAGTTCTTCATGGAACTACTTGTACAAAAATTCATTCGAACTGACTGAATTTTTGGAAACAATTTAGCAATATTATATGCCTATAAAACTGAGCCTCCGTGGATTAGGCGGCAGCACGCAGACCTCTCACCACTGGGTCCGTGGTTCAAATCCCGGTCACTCCATGTGAGATTTGTGCTGGACAAAGTGGAGGCAGACAGGTATTTCTCCGGGTACTCCGGTTTTCCCCTGTCACAAATTTCATTCCAGCAACACTCTCCACTGTCTTTTCATTTCATATACCATTCATTTAATGATTGCCCCAGGGGAGTGCAACAGGCTTCGGCACCCGGCACAGTTCATATCCTCGCCGCTAGATGGGGCTACATTCATCCCATTCCCTGACCCAGTCGGTCGACTGGAAGCAGGCTGTGTATTTTCAGATGTCTATAAAACTACACAGTATGCTCTGAATAATGAATCGCTGCACATATTTCCCTGCTCTCAGATGATTTGATCGCTAGGAATCTTATTTTAAATGTATGAATATCACGTGACTGCCATGTTGTTCTTGTGTTTAGCAGGGTTTTGAAGCTCATATATATACTTTCTTAAAAAGCCTCTATCATCCAATACATTTCAGTTTTATTGCTGTAATAATTTCGGAGATATTGAAAACCAGTTAAATATTGATCATGGCCGCCTTGTTGGATTGTTTTATATGTAGGCCACAGAATAATATTCCAGTTAATGAAGTTGAAATTGGTGGTTCATTATACCAACTTTCACTTCGATCGCTTGATTGTGACTAGAGAATAAAAACGTGATATACGAATTTCGCAAAGCCTCCATTCTGAATTTCTCTAAAATGAATTAAAATAGTCGCCAGTATCTTAAGTTGGGTATATAAATTTATCTTGCAAAGTTTGAATGTGCTGGGCCGATTAAGACGCGATAGAAGCCCTTTTAAAAGTTGAAATTTCGTGTGATCACCATGTTGTTTTAATTTTCAATAGGTTATTAATACTTATATAGGAGAACTTATTTTAATAGTCTGTATTAGCATGCAAAATATCAGTTTTATTGCTGGAATAGATTCGTAGATAATGACGAACTGTAAAATATTTCGGATGGCCACAATGTTTGATTGTTTTATCCCATAGAATTATGTGCGAGTATTTGAAGATTATTACGTTGGCTTATTATAAAAACTTACACTTCCATCACTTGATTAGGAGTCAAGAAGTTCAAACGTAACACTAAAATTCCGCACAGCCGCCATCTTGATTTTATAAGAACATTAGAATTAAATTAGATGCCGAACTCTTGAGCATTCTATAGACATTTACTGATCCATGCTTCACTGCGCAGGAATGATTAAATCACGAGAAAGGTCTATTTCAATATATAAAATTCACATGGCCCCCATGGTTTTGTGCTTAGCCTTATTTTGCAAGACTCGTATGTGAACGAACCGTATTATGCTCAATTACCATTAAAAAAATCCAGGTCGATAGAAGTAATCGTTTGGGAGATATTTAATGATGGTGAAATATTTAGCGCAGCCGCCATGTTGGATTGGTCAAACTTATTAACATTTGAAAGGCATGGTTGAGATCAGAGAAGTTAGGAGTAAATATTCGCCGAGTTTTATTAAAATTAATCAAGACCTTGAGATTTGATTACGGACACAGACACGCACACATAAACACATACCTGGAAGGGAGCAGTTTTGCAGGCAACATCGTGTGTGTTTCTACAAAGGGTTGTTGCAGTACTCGGTGTTTTGTGTTGCATGTTTCGCTTATTGCATATTAGAGGCTTTTTCACTGTTTGGAAGGTATTTTCACAGAAAAAAGGATGGTTGGGGCAACAAACCGAAAAATTCCCAATTACTCTGCAACTGGCCAACGGAGACCATGGGTCCCTCATCAATACCCTCGGAGCGCGGTCTTGAGCATCTTCCGAGAGTTTGTCGATGGAGTTCAGGTTCAACCTGTATATACCGGGTGATTGAGCAGCCCCTTCCACTATAGTTTGCTGCAACCTAACTAGCGCGTGTTGGCAGGAAGGTCGATATTTCTCTGCCTGCATCCCGCATGGTACAAATGCACTGCAAGCGATACTGACCCCTCGAAGTGACTATAGACTAACTCGAGAGAAAAATAATTGTGTTCAATACCGTTTGTGGGATATGCTTGCAGTGCGTTATTACCATACGGGATGCAAGCAGAGAATTGTCGGCCTTCCTGCCAATACGAGTTAGTTGGGTTGCAGCAAACAATGTTGGAAGGGGCTGCTGAATCACGCGGTATGTGGGTAATGAGTGCAATTCCTGTAATCATGGAGGTAATGTATCTTACACTTATTGTTTTCGTCTGTGTGTGCTATCATATTCCGTTCCAGAATGATCATATGCCATCCGTTGACTGTATTCATGAAAAGATGGCTCAAAATCTCGTTGTCTGTATAAATAATAATAATAATAATAATAATAATAATAATAATATATCGTATGGCCTCGGGTTCCGGGTGCAAGCTTTGTTAATTGACACCCAAGGGCAGCTTGCATGTCGAATTTCGTCGTTCCTTTTGTAATCTTTCAATTCTAGCCACAAGATGGCTTCACCCAGAGAAGCCATTTGTAACTTTGAAGATACAAAATTTAAATAAAAATGAATATTCTGCCTCATAAATGGCCTTTCTTTAAAATTTAAGCAACTGACATAATTGGTACTGTAATTAAACAAATCCACCTTATCGAAACTCTTCTTATCTCCGGGCGTGTGCAGATATTCTGAAAGGACTGGCTCGTACATAGGCCTTACCAAAACCTCCTATAAATTAATAAAGATGAAGGAAGGTTTACATGCATCTAACTAAAAAGAAACTATCCAATTTAAATTTACTTTATATTCTGAAGCTGCATGCAAGAAATTGATTAATATAATAAAAAGAGTGACACACAAGAAATGCAATTAAAACTATATAATATAATAATATAATAATAATAATATTTAGGCCTTTAAAGATTTATTATTTGTTTTTCACATTACCGGTAATGCCGTCGTCTGCCCAATATGTCCATTTCATCACCACTTTGAAGCTGGTCAGCCATGCCATTATGGTTTACCGCCATGAAGGTCTTCTTCAACTTAGCACAGTTATCTTGATGGGTATTAGCCCTACTATGATTGTGGCATTACAGCCAGAACCCAATCACGTGGTACCCTCCATACTAAAACAATTCGGAGGTACCGTACGGTCTTCAAGCTTTCCGTAGAAACACCAAGCGCTCAGCTCAAGAGAGACACCCTACACAACCTGACATCTCAAAGTCCAGCGAGACAATCACCCACTAGTCCTCTCAGGTAGCTTGCTACCGCACCTCTATGCCACAGCTCCTAGCAGGAAGTCTTTTCCCAGAAGCGCTATTGTCATACGCCTGTTTGTCCAGGCGACTCATAGCAAGCCCCCTGGCCGCTTCCTCATCACCCCCTCGGGGTGAGCGAGCATACCTGCTCGAGACAATAGTGTCCATTAAGTGTTGCCTCCTGCACGTGTGACCAGAACATTAACCTGACTCCTGGTTCGGTGGTCTGAACAATATTAATAAACTTTCTTAGACAACATACGATTAGAGCTAGCTTCAGAATCTCGTCAATAGTGACCTAAAATACATTGAATAATTAATAATAAAATGTATTCGTATATGATAATAGTAATAATAATAATAATGACACTGCGTCTACTGCAGACGTGTCCAATGCAATTGAACACGTTGCCAACACGATAACATGATATAAAGAAATAATAAACCCACTAGCCTACATTAAAACTGTCATGGGGGACTCATAAAATATAGGTTACAGAACGCCCCCTTGCTTTTCATTCATTTGGTCCTATACCATAGAATAAAAAGCAATCCTTTTAGGCATGACTTCCCTTCCCAAATCCTAAACTCCTTCCTTCCACAAATATATACACAACCAACAGGGCTACTAGGATATGTACATCCTCAGATTGGAAATATTGTAAATCCCTAGTACCCTTCCGTCCTTTGTAAGGAGCTCGTACGCACAGGCCCCTAATTTCCGTGCAATTTCATACGGTCCTTCATACAAATGAAAAAATTTACTCACCAATTTCTGGTCTGCGGACGAGACATGAGGCACCCTCAAAAGCACAAGGTCACCTACATCTAACTTATCTCCTGCCCGCTTTCCTTGCTGCTTCTGCCGTTTCTTACTGGCCTTACATAAATGTTCCCCAGCTAACCTGATACTTAAATCTCTGGGTACGGCCTCCCCTGTCCTCAAACCCAAAATCATGGCAAGTTCGCTGACAGGCTTCCTGCCCAGCTGGACTTCTATGGGAGTGCGACCCGTGCTCTCGTGTTTGGTTACATTGAGCCAACGCTCAACGTCCTCAAGCATCGAAAACCAGGCATTATGTCGCTCACTCACATAAGTCCTAAACATGCGCCCTAGTTCTCTCATTACTCTCTCAGACATGTTTCCTTGGGGATACCTAATAGAGGAATACGTACACTGTATTCCCAGTTCACTCAACTTGGTCCTCCATATCTTCGAGGTGAACTGAGAACCGTGGTCTGAGAGTATTCGGAGTGGCTTACCAAACTCCGGAACATATTTCTCCAGTATGCAATTTACACAACCCCTCCCCGTGGCCTGTCTTAGGGGATAGAGCTTAACATACTTAGAAAAGGCATCAACAACGACAAACACATATTGGTAGCCATACTGAGACTTCACCAACGGCCCATAGAGGTCAACACACACCAACTCACCTGGTTTCTGAGTTAAAACAGCCTGCCTTGGCCCCTCTAAATACCTTGTGGGGTGCTTGCACTTCTGACACAACTCACATGTTGCTAGGGTTTTTCTGACTTCCCTGCCCATGTTTTTCAAGAAGAAGTTCTCCTGAATAGCACCCAACACCTTCTCTGCACCATAGTGGCCTAACTCCTTATGATAAAACCAGATAATATCATACCTCAAAGACTTAGGAACCCACACGCACCATCTCTCGCCAAAGCATTTCCTAGTTAGCAAGTCGTTAACTAGCCTGAATTCCTTATTACCCCTCTTAGCAATGCTCATATGTTCCATTTCCTCGAGTTCCCGATAAATGTCCTGAATCTCCTCGTCCTTGCATTGTTCCTCTCTCATTTTACCCAACTTTAACCTCTCCCCGTCCCTATCTGAAATCTTAGTTACACAGACCAAAATTCCTTCCTCTCTCCTAGCTTCAACTCCCTCCCCAGCAATTTCCGGGTGGCGACTCACAAAATCCGCGAAAGCGTTTTCTGACCCTTTTACGTGAAATATATCAAAATCGTACTCTTGGATCGCCAATATCCACCTAGAAAGCCGGTTCGAGGTTATCCTACATGTCCTAAGAAACGTAAGTGCGTTATGGTCTGTATAGATTAGGAATTTCCGGCCAAGCACATAGGTCCGGAACTTACCCAGCGAATATACAATGGCTAGCAATTCCTTCTCACTAGTAGTGTATCTTTTCTCCGCGGAATTTAGACCTCTACTAGCGAGTGACACGATGCCTAGATTACCATCCCCATTCTTTTGACAAAGCACCCCTGCTAAACCTAAGTCGCTAGCATCTGTCATCACTATATACTGACTATCCTGCCCGGGGTACCTAAGTGTGACAGCATCCCTAAAACCCTCTTTAAGTTTGATGAATGCCTCATCGTGTTCCTTTTCCCAAACCCACTTAGAATTCTGTTTAAGTAACCCGCTAAATGGCCCGCACAGCTGCGAATACCGCAGTACAAACCTCCTGAAATAATTACATACCCCCAGAAAAGAGCGAAGTTGTTTGACGTTACGTGGTGTCCGAGTGTTGATTATGTTGTCTAATTTCGACCCTTCTGGCGTAACCCCCTGTGGTGTAATGGTGTGGCCTAAAAACGTGATCTGTTGTGCACAAAAGGTCGCCTTCTTAAGTTTCACTGTGAACCCGGCCCGATGCAACTTTCCCAAAACGATTCTAAGGTGTTCCATGTGTTCCCCAAATGTACGTGATGCGATGACTAAGTCATCGATGTAACTGGCTGTGAAATCCCCTGTGTCGTGTCCCAGAGCGTTGTTAAGTGCGCGAATGAGCCCAGCTGACGATGTTTTCATACCAAAAGGAATCCGTGTAAATTGTAACAGCTGGTTTTTGTAACAAAAAGCCGTGAATTGCCTATCCTCCTTCCGTAAGGGTACCTGCCAAAAACTAGCACTCAAATCTAATGTGGACAGCCATTCCTTACCCCCAAATCTCTGAACTAAATCCTCAGTAGTTTCCGGTCGCTGATGATCCGGCGCAATGCGTTTATTAGCTTGTCTTGCATCCAAACATAGCCTAATTGACCCATCCTTCTTAATCACTACTACCAACGGATTGACATACTGGCTCCTACTGAATTCGATCACCTCATCGTCTAGCATCTGCGAAATGACATCATCTACTGCTTTGACATGGGCGTGTGGTATCGGGTATCTAACACCATTAAAACTAGACCTATCGGTGATCTCGAAACTATGCTCGTACACATGTGTCCTACCAGGTTTGTCAGAGAACACCTCACTGTGCTCTCTCAAGACTTCTAACAACTGAGCCTTCTGCTCTACCTCCAACATGGTATCTTCCACAACACTTGAAAATTCGCCTTCACGCTCCTTTTCCACTACCATACTACAACTTTGAATATCCTCTGATACCATGTCGCTACTAACCTCACTGACTTCTTCCTCTTCATTTAAAACCTGGACACACACTGATATACTCACAAAGGTTCCCGAGTCCACCTGATAACTCAGACTAATCGTATCAAAATTCTCACCCCACTTGAATCTCACCTTAGATTCGCCGTAATCAAGCTTACACATCTGACTGCTTAGCCAATCCGCACCCAATATGACAGGATACACTAAATTCGCGACCACTAGAAAACTCTGACGACCACATTTCTCATCAATGTACATAGGTGCGACAACCTGTCGACGCACTCTCTGTGACTTAGTCCCAACAGCAGACAATATAAATATATTGGACACAGGAATCTCCTCTATGGCTTCTCCTTTACTCTTAACCTCATCATAAAAGCCTGCCTTAATGCAAGAACACATGCTCCCTGAGTCCAATAAGGCATCGACGACTTGACCCCATATCTTCACCTTAATCACAGGACTGATCAACGTAGGCTCACATCTCTCCTGTGTAACCTCAACCTGGTCATCTAACAATTCCTTTCTAACATCAAGGTCGTATTCTATCTTCTTCAACAAATGAACTGGAATACTGGGATGGGACCCTCTATCTGACCATCTTAAAGAGCCCTGTTCCCGTTTAAATTACTCGGCTGAGCTGGCTGTCTCTCTTCTTCACGCCCCCTATTCTCTAACTGCCTTTGTTCCCCAGGTCCCCGATTTTCTGCCTGCCTCTGTTCTCCGCGCCTCCTATTCCGAAAATTCCCTTGGTCACCCCTATCCCTATTTACAAAATTTCCTCTATCATTCCTCACAAAGTTACCTGGCCTATCAATATTCCTACGCTCATAATGCCTATTCCCTTCCTCCTGATACCCCTGATCGTAATTTCCTTCCCTTCCCTGTTCTTGCCTCTTACCTCCCATTCTACCCAAAGTATCAAACCTTTCTAACACACGTTCCATGTCCTTAATCGTATTTACATCCTGCATGACTACGGCCATCTTCACCTCATCAGAAAAATGACGGGCCATACGCCTAACAATATCACCTTCAGAAGAACTAGTGTCTAAATTCTGACTGATAAGGACATGTGTGAGGAAATACTCCGTCATGCTCACCCCCTGATTCGACTGATACCTCCCAAAAGAAATCTTGTCTCTTTCTCTTCCTTTAGTCTGTTCGTTCCAGAACTTTCCCTCAAACTTCTGCCTAAAATCTTCTAACCCCTGAAAACCTCCCCTAAAAACTTGATACCAAGATTTAGCCTCCCCCACAAAAGCTAATGATATGATTTCCTCAACAATATCCCAGTCTAAAGTCCCATCTTCTAACCCTTTCGAAAACCTCTTCTGAACAACTTTAACAAACTCCATAGGGTTAAACTGCCTTCCACTAAATTTAGGTAAGTCAGATTCCCGATAGAAGTTACTATGTCCTACAGAGTGATTACAATTTTCCTTATTTGACTTGGCCTGATTCAGCTCTCTTCTTAATTTCAAATTTTCGCTCTCATTAAAGGATTTCAGTTCAATAATCTCCTTTTTTACACTCTTATCAACCATCGTTACTCTGGCTGAAGAAACCGCTAGCTCCTGTTCGAAAGACACCTGCTTATTTCTAATCTCAGTTATATCCTTCATTTCTTCCTCTACAACTATCAACCTCTCACTAACTTCTTTCTTGGCAATGGCTACCTCATTACTCACCTCGCCTATCTGCTTATCAACAGTATCCATAATGCCCTGCCTCTGTAAGCTCATCTTCTCCTCAACTTGCTCGAATCTTTTATCTACCAACTCAATTCTACTGGCAATTTCCTGACGAATTTCCTTATAGCCTTTACTCATACTTTCTACAATCTTATTAATTTTGCTCTCTAAATCCGTACTTTGAATGTCTATCTTAGTACTAAATTCACTACTTTGATTATTAATTTGAGTACTTAAATCACTACTCTGAGTATCCATTTTATTACTTAAATCACTTAGTTTACTACTGAATTTAGACATCATCTGCTCCATTAACTTGATCATCTGTGAGTTTTCCCCCAGTCCTACATTTTCCTCGTCACTATTCACTCCCATTCCTAACTCCTTGCTAGTTGCAACATCATCTTTCTCGGCCCCCTCACGTCCCTCCAACGTACCAGAAATCACATCCTTATCTGCCATTTTACTAGGAACTACTCTCGAATTTGTGGAATCTGACCGCTTATTGGTCTGCCTGTTTGACTGACTCCTGCCTCTTCTAGAATGACCAAGGGTGCTTCGGTCAACACTTCTGGATCGCAACTTTAATAAATCAGGCTCACTCTTATTACTTAGCATACCCTCCAAAATCGCTGAACATATATACCCTTCCTAAAATGCCCGATCAGATTTCACAAATTACCTGTGCGTACTGCCATACTATGCACCAGCCAGCCTTATTCACACTCCATAGTTGGGCGCCATTTGTAATCTTTCAATTCTAGCCACAAGATGGCTTCACCCAGAGAAGCCATTTGTAACTTTGAAGATACAAAAAATTAAATAAAAATGAATATTCTGCCTCATAAATGGCTTTTCTTTAAAATATAAGCAACTGACATAATTAGTACTGTAATTGAACAAATCCACCTTTTTGAAACTCTTCTTATCTCCGGGCGTGTGCAGATATTCTGAAAGGACTGGCTCGTACATAGGCCTTACCAAAACCTCCTATAAATTAATAAAGGCGAAGGAAGGTTTACATGCATCTAACTAAAAAGAAACTATCCAATTTAAATCTACTTTATATTCTGAAGCTGCATGCAAGAGATTGATGAATATAATAAAAAAAGAGTGACACACAAGAAATGCAATTAAAAATATATATATAATAATATAATAATAATAATAATATTTAGGCCTTTAAAGATTTCTTAGTTTGTTTTCACATTACCGGTAATGCCGTCGTCTGCCCAATACGTCCATTTCATCACCACTTTGAAGCTGGTCAGCCATGCCATTATGGTTTACCGCCATGAAGGTCTTCTTCAACTTAGCACAGTTATCTTGATGGGTATTAGCCCTACTATGATTGTGGCATTACAGCCAGAACCCAATCACGTGGTACCCTCCATACTAAAACAATTCGGAGGTACCGTACGGTCTTCAAGCTTTCCGTAGAAAAACCAAGCGCTCAGCTCAAGAGAGACACCCTACACAACCTGACATCTCAAAGTCCAGCGAGACAATCCCTTCCGCCGTGCACTAGGTCGCTTGCTACAACACGTCTCCCAGCCACAGCTCCTTCCAGGAAGTCTTCACAGAATTGCTATTGTCATACGCCTGTTTGTCCAGACCACTCATTGCATTTGCTCGGCCGCTTCCTCATCACCCCCTCGGGGTGAGCGAGCATACCTGCTCGAGACAATAGTGTCCATTAAGTGTTGCCTCCTGCACGTGTGACCAGAACATTAACCTGACTCCTGGTTCGGTGGTCTGAACAATATTAATAAACTTTCTTAGACAACATACGATTAGAGCTAGCTTCAGAATCTCGTCAAAAGTGACCTAAAATACATTGAATAATTAATAATAAAAAGTGTACGTATATGATAATAGTAATAATAATAATAATAATGACACTGCGTCTACTGCAGACGTGTCCAATGCAATTGAACACGTTGCCAGCACGATACTATAGATATAAAGAAATAATAAACCCACTAGCGTACATTAAAACTGTCATGGGGGACTCATAAAATATAGGTTACACTTTGAACGCTATGAAAGTCAAGGAGGTTATATATCTAAGCTCCTTGACACTACAACGCTTTCTAGTAGAGAACGGAGGAACTTTATGTTGGCGGAAAATCCCGAGATTAATTTTGCCATTGATCACGGACTACTGAATTCAAATGGGTTCTTTAACGTGCCAACAACGTATGACATCCATGTCGTGATTTTTGTCGCCTTTCAAAAATCACTTACCACGGCCAGGGGCGAACCTGCAAGCTTGGGGTTGGTAATCCAACACGTTAACCACTCACCCACCGTGTCAAGCTTAATAATAATAAGGTTATTTTACCCATTTCACTACTGTGGTTTTTAGAGACGCCGGGTTGCTGGGATTTTTCCCCAAAGGGGATCTTTAACCACCTCCACTCAACCTCCGTGGCGCTACAGCCCTTGAAGGGCCTACGTCCACCAAGCGATCGGTGCCCAGCCATTTGGCCTGCAGATTATGGAGTGACGCGTGGTCAGAGCATCGGATACCCTCGGCCGATAATCTTGGTCTCAGTGACTGGGGCGCTGTCTCACTGTGAGACAGCTACTCAATTGTTCTCACGAGGCTGAGTGCATTCTGTTCCTGCCCTCCCGTCAGTTTCTAAAATACCTGACGGAGCCGGGAATCTTTTACGTGTAAGGATATCTATAGACACTGCTCCCTCACATTTAAGCACCCTCAAAGGCCAGCTGACTGCTCCGGGATGCTATCCTGCTATCTCGGGATCAGCAGATGAGAACGTTACCGTTGAGCCTAGCTGCCATACTGCTCTGTATTGTTGCAGCTAATAAGTACATCTATTTTGAAAGAATGTTGTGTGATGTTGGAGGAGAAGTTAATGTGGTGACCGATAGATATGAGGTGTCTTGATTTTTAAATTACAGTTATTTTTACATTGGCCACGCCCGTAGAAGAGAGTATTCCTCCCTAGACGAAAATCAATTGAAAATATGGAACAGCGCTGTCCCAATGTAGGAATCGCGTAAAGTGTATTAAATTCAGCCAAAACATATTTGCAAGTTAAAAACATTTCATAGAGGAAACTTCTTCTGAAATAACTGCACTGGGTATAACGGAAAGCCTAGCATGCAGCTCAGTTCACTGGGCTACCCACAGTAAACCAAAATTGGTGGCTTCTAAAATTAGATACGCAACCTATACCCCTGATTTGTCGGCAACTTCTTTGATTTAGGTGTGCAGCGGGACAATCGTACGTAAAGACAAAAGCTGCAGTTTCAGTCATTCGAAAATTTTGCGTTTCGATTCGATCATCCCGCTGCACATCTAAAGTAGAGAGTTGCCGACACTTCAGGAGTTTGGGCCGCTAATCAACGGTTTGACCCCCCCCCCCCCCCAGGGGTTCACATCTAGTGGAACGTGGGTTGGCGACCACGGGACCACAAATGAGTCCGGCATTGTTTCCAGTTACTTGTGCCGGGCTCCTCTTCGTCTTCTTTCCTGTCGACCTCTCTTGGTCAACTCTTGTTCTCTTCCGACACCGACGGCATTCGGGTATCCGAGCCTAGGGAGTCTTTCACTTTCCCGCCTTAATTGGCCCTTGTCTCATCTTTCCTGATACCCTCATTCTGCGAGGGTCAGTCTTCTTTTTCTCTTCATATCTCCTGCCTTCTGCACAAGGCCCTCATGGAGGCAGGATGTATGTAGCACCACCACTTCTGGTGCACCCTGGATAGTGCTACACCCTCAAGGGCTCGCGGCTGGTGAGTTTGGGAGTTTACAACCCCGAGGGATTACTGAGCTGGGTCTCTTTTGTCCACTATTTCCTCTGACCTTGGGGCGGGCGCCCTCCTCTTTCCCTTTCCTATCTGCCTTTCATGGCTCTCTTTCCTTCCAAGTCCCTCAACCTCATTCGTCGAGGGTTGAGGGCATTTATTTTCTTCCAGTCCTTAATTTGCCTTATACTTTATTTGTTTACCATTTCTTCTTCTAGTATAACCTAGATGTTTGGCCCCTTAAACAACAATTATCATCATCATCAACGGTGTGATGCTTCCAACCTGCTCCTTTACATGATTTTCCTTATGTCTAGTTTACAAGCCCTAGCCATAAGTTGATTTACACTCTCGTCGAATTTTATATTTAAGTTTCAATGTCCTCTGCGCTTGGCTGCAGAAAACTCAAAACATTAAAATAAGTACATTGTTGAGCGTCTGGCCGTCGTGACCAGCTACTTGGCAAAGAATTGTGGCTTACGAGATATTTCATTCCCACTGTCGATATCTGATTCTCCTAAGGTTCTACTACTTACTGAGTTATGCCCCTGTACATGACCAAATTCATTCCATTATTCAGAAAGTAGTCTTCTATTCGGAAATGCTGATAACCTTGGCAACGTGTACTAATATTTCCAGTCCGTCTAGTGGGGTAGTGACTAGCATTCTTTGAAGTCCACGTTTGGTTCCCCATTCTCCGATGAAACTTAAACTCTGGTGTGACGGCTGGAACAGGGTTACCTCAGCCTCGTAAGGTAGCACTGTAAAGAAGTAGGTTCTATTCGTACCTCATCCATTCTAGAATGGTTTTTTCCGGGTTTTGCACTTATATTGCAGGAAATAATCCGGGATGGTACCTAAATTAAGGCCACGTACGCCTCCTGCTAATTCTATCCCTAATTACAAATACATACACTAGTACAGGCATCGCAATGACACAGGTTATCTAATAGATACTACACACACCCGAAACCACCCACATGACCACAATGTTGCAAAGTCTTGAATCAACCATGACAAATAATTCCACTACAAGAAGTTTCAGTGCTCATTTGTTATGTAAACAAAAGTATCGTCTTTCTTCCACGTCATTATTATTATTAGTATTATTATGAGTAGTAGCTGATGCTGCTGCAGCACATTATAAATGAAAAGAATGCCATTGCCATTTTAGCAGACATACAGTACGTTGGTAGGTGTGAGCAGATCCACTCAAGGTGCTAACGGAGTTAGGCAGAGTGTATGAACGTGCTGAAGTAGGGGTGGAGCAACCTGGCTGGTGGCTAAGCAGTCAATTTACCCCGCACACAACAGCTTGCTTGGAAACGTCCAGCTAACCACATCGGCCAGTAATGACTAATCAAGTGGACTACCGCTAGCAATAAGGGGTGAGTGCAGGGGGTTGGGGGGTAAGGGGCGCTATCAGCGATGAGGCTAACAACACACTAGGGAGTCTCGAAAGCTCCCCCAACCCCCCTCCCCCCTCCTCCCCGCACTCTATCCTGTGAGTATCCCTTATGACGCTAATGATATCACATTAAACATTCAAAACGGAAGGAATTCCGCAACTTAAAGCAAGACACCAAGAAGGATATCTCCTTATGAAGTAGATATAGTCACACCGTGTTAATACTACTGATCAACCAGTTCAACATACTGTATGTCTTAAGCTGCATAATTCACAACAAGTTGAAGTATATTGGCTTAATTAATTATAAGGCACCATGACGTAATGACCTCCCTAACCTAAAGGTTACGATTTCAAGTCTCGGTCAAGAACACAGTTGAACTTTATCCGCAAGTTAATCCAGCCACATGAGGACAATTAAGAAGTTCCTTGGTGTAGAGAGGGCATTAAGGTTAAGAAAAAAATCCCGCAATTTGTTTCTGGGCAATAAGCCGTAGACCAGCTACCTTGGACTCACTGGTACATTAGAGTTGGAGAGCCGTACGTTAGCGGAGAATTCAGAGGTGAAATTACAAAGCAAGTGGATGTCACTTCATTTCCAGTATCTAAAGATTCTGAAACTGATGCTTGTTTTGGCGTTCAAGTGCCCACTATACCAGTGAACAGAGGGACGACCGGGGCTGGTTTTCACAACATTTATTTTTCAATATTTAACTCAATGCCAACCAGATGTTATTTAATTAATTGTGTCCCTACATCAATCTACCACTGCAAAACGTCTTGTATTCCCAATATAACCATATATGATTAAGCTTCGTGGCCAATCGGATAGAATGCTGATTTGGTGCGAGAGGTCACTGGTGTAATTCCCGGTCAGGCCATGGGATTTTAGCTTCTCTTAGTTAACTCTCCTGACTCGGTGACTCAGAAATTCTGACGTCCTCATATCATACTCATCAAGACACACAAGTTGCCTAAGGGAGTAAACGCACCTGGCAAGTCCGGGTTCAATTTCCATCTATTCCAAGAAATTTAATTGTGGTATGAGAGCTGAAACTGGGTACACTCAGCCTCGTGAGGAAAACCTGAGAAGAGGTGAGTTCGATTCCCACCTCAGCCATCCAAGAACTGGTTATCCTTGGTTTCCCACTTATACTCCATGCAAATGCCACGATGGTTCCTAAATTAAGGCAACGGTCACCTCCTCTCCAATCCTCACCTGAATTGCATCAGGAAAATTCTATTTACAACCAGGAACATAGGGCTGAAATGTCCACAATGTCCAAACCTCAAAATAAAAAAGAACAACAATTCGAGAGGGCTAACGCAGGCCTCTCATGAGACCACATGCTATAATATGATGGTCCACCTTATGGTGTAGCAGCTAGGAATCTTGGCTGTCACCTCGCAGATCGAGGTTAGATTCTCGGCTCTGCCAAGTTATTTAGTTCTGGTCTGTGGGCTGAAACGGGGTACACTCAAACCTCGTGAGGTGAAACTGAGAAGAGCTCGGTTCGATTTCCACTTGAGCCATCTTTGAAGTAGTTTCCCGTAGTTTCCCACTTCTACTCCAGGCAAATACCAGGATGGTTCCTAACTTAAGGCACCGGCCGCCTCCTTCTCAATCACCACTTGAATTAGAAATACCGACAGTACTACACACACCACCATAACACAGATTCTCAGACAAATTCTATACACATACAAGTACTCGGGGCTACGATGACTACGCTATCCAAGCGCCTTAAATGAACTAACAAAAAAAACTTTAATATGATGATCGCGGAACGGAATGTGACAGCACGTATTGGCACACACTAGAAGTGTAAGCTAGGCCTACTCTAAAAAACCTCCATATTATAAGAATGATACGCATTACCCATACGTATAAGAAATATCCACCAGTATAGGGCTATGGTGTACTGAGCCGGGGTTCGAATCTCATCTTTTGAAGTTTTCTTTATACCACCCACTTGTGGCTCGCGCTGTGAACAGCTTACAATTAGCCTAAAGTCACATGGAAGGTAGTGTATAATACTGTAGAGTTAACAGAGCATAGAGTAACCTGGAACATCGTGCATGGTAAACCTCGTAAGTACACGCAACATGGAAGACGAGCATGCTGAAGGCAAAGAGAGATAACGTAACTCTAAAGCTATCGACCCATTACCAATTAAAAGTTTTCTCGAGTTCAACAGCATGCGATGAATAGAGAAAACGTGTTGCTGACGCTATCCAAACTAGTAATGAAGTTACGCAAAATATTACCACATGAGCTAAACTGCTCGGCCTCCAGACACAACACATTGTTGTAAATTCCATTATAAGAATATACGAAGTAATATCCTGCTGAACAATTTCACTTTTCAATTTAATTGAAAGGTGAATGTGAAAGGTGAATTTATGTTGGATGCTCTTCAGGCAATAATCATGCATTCTTGCTCTCAAACAATACGTACTTCACATTAGGTTGCTGTATCACCAAAAAGGAATATTTCACATCCTACATTTGAAGTACTGATATACTGCACTCGTTCTTGAGTTTGTTTATCTTGTAGTAAAGAGTTTCGATATATCAATCAAAGTTATTCTTGATAGGAATCACAGTCGCATATCTCTCGCCAATACTTTTACTTGTCCGTGATAGTTAAATATCAAACATTCGTCACAGAATCATTCCTCACAGAGACCATTGGCCTCAAACTGTTGATATCATTGGTTTCATCATATTCGTCATACTCAATGTAGTACTTCTATGGGAATATACACTCATGGATCTGCTGTGGTTTCACTGAAGAAAGAGTGCAGGAATTTTACATCAGAAGATTCCCTAATGCGTAGATAAATCCACAAACATTTAAACACTGTTACTAATCATCGAAATACCCCAGCATAAGACACACAATATTGATCAAGTGGCAGCACATACCTTGCCACTCAGTCAGGTATGTCCCCAAAATGATAGGTGTGTTGCACACTATATCGAAGAAACCGCTCCTTCCCTAGGATTGTACTGGACATCATGCATTTGGTGTGATGGATGCCAATTTCATATCACCACGGAGCAATATATAAAAACCAAGACATCTCGTACAAAAGCAATTGGCAGGAGGGCAATTGGTAAATTAAGTAGAACTAATTGAAGGTGTAATTTAATTCGAAATTTGGAGGTGGATCTAGATATTGTGGAGGGATAGGTATAAAACATAGATCACCACTCTTAATACTAAAAGTGCCAAACGTCGGTAGAACTGCTGTTTAACATCGTTATGGAAATGGTGAATATGGTGTATAACGATTTCACAGCTCGCCCGTGCACAATTGTTGTTTGTTTGAGTCTTCGTTTATTGCACTGGAAGTGAAGTAGTGATACGTGTATTCGTATGGAAAGAAGAGAGAGACAAATCATATCTACTAACTACGGGCATATTACCTGAGATGAATCTTTCAATAATTGCTGCTTTTTTCAATGATGCACTTTCTGATTTGCGGCCATCAGACATTCTTTACGATCATATTCTCGTGCCCTGCACGGTTGATGCACCTTACATCTGTAAAGCCATGAGTGGTCTTGGTATAATATATCCCAACAAGATACACGTCACGTGTTTAACACGTGGAATTTGTCGATCGCTAAAGCTGTCTGGGCTTCCTGAAGTAACTGTTTTGATCTCTACAGTGAAATGAGTGTTCCTGACGGCTCAGTGTCTCAAGAAACTTCTTTTTGGTCGCAGTCGGTGGTGTGCCACTCCCACCTTCATAACCTCATACAAAATTGGGAACTGGCTCAAAGCTGCTGCTTATGTGACGTGAAGAGAGTATTTTCTGAGTACATAGTCATTTAAAGCAAAAATAGGCACAAGTTTGTGTATCAGCACCTGTAACATCAACGTGTGATAAACTATAACGCAGACTTGGGAATTTCATTGGAAATGCTGCTGCTCGCTTTGTATCGTCACGTGACGTGCACGCGTACCCTTTAGCGACGGGCTGTGACCTTCCACACTCTGGTCAGAACCACACCTCGTTACACACGCCACGATAGGCCGATGTCGTCACCAGTTTGCGCATTACAGCCTCCGACTCGTTACGTTTTGAACGCACCTTATATAACAGCATTCAAACAGAAATTTTGTGTGTAGGTAGAGGCAATTAACATAAGTAGCATATATAGAAATAGGCGGTTTAAGTCTTCACGGAACTACTTGTGATTAGCCTATTTTCAATTATGAAAAAAAAAATAGGCTTATGAGATCACTTTTAGTCCATGTGTGTGTGTGTGTACGTATGTGTGTCCCCCCCCCCCCTTCTCCCTAATAAATTCTAAACGGCTGGAGCGATTTCAATAAAACTGGGTAAGGACATAGTACTGTTCTGTCCGATCCTGACCGTGCCCTTCCAATTTTATTATGTTTTACCAATCCAACATGGCTGTGCGAATTATATCACCGGCATTCGATTTTATCCGAAACTATTTGTTATATCACCCTGAAAATGTGTATGGTGATAAAAAGCAATACTTATAGTTCACCTATGTGTTTTCAAGGACCTGTTGACTACAAAAAAAAACATTGCGGCCCAGCGAATTTGAAAAAAAATTCAATAGACGTTTCTCGCAAGTTAACCATCTGAACGCAGTGAAACTTGGTGCAGCAAATGTTTATACACATGGATATGCACTGACATTTAATATAGTTCAATTGTTTACATAGCCTCAAGATGGCGGCTGTGCGAAATTTTAAAATATCGGTTTCATTTCTGGTGTCCTAATCATATGATTCAAGTTTGAATAATACTCCTATACAATAATCTTCATGTAATAGTACATAACTCTAAGGCCCAAATATATAAAAATCCAACATGACGACCATCCGAAATATTTATACGGTTCTCAATATCTGCGAATATATTACAACAATCAAACTGAAATTTTGTATGTTTATAGAGGCAATTAACATAGTAGTATACTGTATATGAAAATAGGCTGTTTAGTTCTTCACAGAACTAATTGTTGAATTGTAATATTCATTTCTTAGGATGTAAATTGACAATTCATATCATATGTATGTTTGTTTTTCATGCACAGTGCAAAATTTTTGGTGCATATTTTGACATGTTAGTGCATATCTGTATGCACATGTTGACATGTTAGGTGCATAATTATCCGAAGACTTGATTAAATAGTTGTTATGTTCGGATTTAGTTTTTTTCTTATCACGTTTTAAACCAGATCGATGTATACGACACATGAAGGGGCTCATTAGTCACATTGGCATTTCTGTGACTTCAATTCAATTATCTCTGTCTCTCTCTCTCCCCCGCAGCCAGCTGCGACAACAAACTGGACAGAGGGACGACAAAAGCGTTGACCTTTGCCGAGCTCATCACATTTCTCATCACGTATATTATGATTACAGCAGGGAATTATCCAATAACGTTAGTAACAAGCATACAATTTCACGACAGTTGGGCTTTCCTGAGTCCGCAGCAGGACGTATTGAGCCCGCAGCCCTCTCACGTGCTTTACTCCAATTCTTGTAGCTATCATGTGGACAGCTACACATATTCAAAACAAAACTATCCGTACTCGGTATTGGCTGTCCTTGAAATGGTCTTCTGTAGTATTTCCATTTTCACCGCCAAGCAAATGCCGGGACAGTACCTTCTAATAGGCAATGGCTGCTTCCCATTAACTCCTTGGCTAGTTTCTTTCATATTTATTCATTTCAACTCTCCTCTTATGACTTGGGCGTCAGGATGGTCATCTCACCAATAATGCCATACGCCATATGGAAATACATTACTTCTCACCCCCGACTATGTTGAATCGGTACAGTCAATCATATATTTCATTGGAGAAATGTGACTAGTTGTTACACGAGGCAGTCTGCTACATCAAATATTTAATTTTCCTCGTTCACCGAAGTGGCTTTTTCTCGTAATGAATAATATCTACGTCATTTACGCAGTACCTTGTGGAGTTACAATGCGGACACACTGCACGTTGCCGCTGTATTATGCTTATTTTTGCGATTTGAGTGGTAAACGTAATTTCTTTGCGGCTCCTTTAATATCTTCTGGTTTCAATCACATTGAATTATGTAGTTTCATGGTATTTGAACTAAAGTAATAGTAATTAAGCTATGTGCTGCAACGGTACAGTGTTTGGGTAACTTAGCTTAATATTCAGAATAATGTCAATCAGGGTTGTATAACAGAAGTAGAGAAGCTTGTATCATCGATCAGTTTGACCACATAATTGTATCTTTTCCATTACTTTGCTGCGCCACATGACAAGAGAACGGCTAGGTGCATCGGGATTCTTGAATTAAACATGTAGCAACTAAAGACGGGATTGAAAATAAGCCTTTCTTGAGGAAAGCAATTGGTTTCCACTGCATAAATTGCATGCCGTAGCATAAAGACTAATACTCCTTCGGTAGTTCATATAGATTTAACTCATGAAGAAGTAAGGGCAATATGAGTCGCAGGAAAGATGTAAATAATAACATCAGAAAAGAGAAAATCCAACACTAGCCCCTACTTACATGAAATTACTCTTCAGAGTTAGTTAGAAAAAATTATTTCAGTGTATTGGGCGGAACAGCAAAGTCATCTGGCCCTGTCTTTAGAGATAAAGGTATCACAAGAGAAAACAAGCGTTACTTTGATTTTGGGTTATGATTATCCAGCACAAGAAAATATTGTCGTTGTTGTTGTTGTTGTTGATTTAGGGGCTTTACGACATCGTAGGCATGTAGCCCCTTGTACCTGGGTGTGTATGGAATTTGTCTGATAACTTGTGATGTTGTGATGGCTGTATTAGTGTGTGTATTTGTAATTCAGATGACGATTGTGAAGAAGGTGGCTGACGCCTCAGTTAGGAACCATCCCGGCATTTTCCTGGAGTAAAAGTGGAAAACTACGGAAATCCACTTTCAGGATGGCCTAGGTAGGAATGGAACCCACCTCTTCTCATTTTTGCCACACGATGCTGAGTATACTCCGTTTCACCCCTCAGATCAGAATTAAACTTCTTGGCAAAGCCAGAAATCGAACCCGGGCCTTCGCAGTCACAGCCAAGCATCTTAGCCACTACGCAATGAGGCAGAGAACAAGAAAAGAAGATTGTGAAAAATAAAAATAAATAGAAATAGCAAAAAAGTGACTTGCAACCACAGACCTACAGTAACAAGTCTCGTCCCCTTTAGGAAATTAAAGTGGGTTCAGAGATTGTAGAAAGTGGGCACAAAAAATCTACCAAAATGAGATTTATTTTTTTGCATGCATTCATTGTGCGTCACTGAAAATTTCAGATAACAGTAATTAGTTGGATTTGAAGTTACAGAAACCTCAGACATATCAATAAACCGAGTTGCTTAGTCACAGTTAAAATGCATTTCGAAAGCTCCCAAGCCCATCATACGTTTACTTTGGTTCACTTGCTTGTAATTCAATACTAAACTTGTTTGTGTTATTTTGAGGCTAAACAATAAAGATTGATATGAGCTATTTATGAAAATTATATTTTGAAATTTAATCATTTTCAGTCGGTCAACACGATTGTATACCATGGTAATGGGTGGTTCCCTAATACTGTATATTTTCAGGATTATGGAACCACCTATTACAATTGGGTACAATCGTGTGGACCGACTGAAAATGATTAAATTTCGATTATTAAAGAAACACTAAAAATTGGCTTCCAACATGATAAAATTAATCTCTTCTAATATATGTTATAAGTAGGGCTCGGATTTTTAGGTAAATAAATATTTCTTTATGTAAATATATATTTTAAGCATTTATTCTATAAATACATAAATTCCTGCTTTTCACTTATTAGCACATAAAAATACATAATATTTACATTTTTAAAAATCAGTATGCTAGATCATTCAGTTTATTGCATTTTTGTTCTGTGTTACTTCAACGGGGAACAACCTGTGAGCTATCTAATCTTCATGCAGAGCGTATGTCAGCTTGCAGCTGTGTAATTCTTATATTGTCACCCCGTCCCACTCACTGTGGAAGCCGGGGATTTCCTTGTCCATAGCCATATTGCACCACGTGATGGACACCCCCTACCTCCCCCCTCCCTCTCACACACCCAGCTACCTGGAACCAGTGTCACTCACATGCAGTTCAACGATGCCTAAGGTAAAAACGACTACAAGTTATCGTCTGTTGCAGAATTTAAAGATAATTTTACTTCGGATGGGGGCGATCTTATCTGCCAACCATGTGGGAAAGCAATCAAGGCTGTACAGCGATCTCAACTAACACAACACCTCAAGGAAAATAAACGTATTGCCGCATTTTCGCGCCTTCAGATGAAGTGTTTCGCGATATCGTCGGTCATTTGTGATGGACAACCTGAAGATGTATCTCGTTGTGTATTGTAATGCTTCAGCAGTCAGTGAGACATAGAATACATTGCATTCGTGAGTACTGCATATTGTTTATATTCACATTAATAAACTAAATTATAATTACATATTTTTACTTTTTTGTCACATATTTCAGATATTTTTAATACATAAAAAATAAATATTTTCCCGATTTTTAGACCTAAAAATCCGAGCCCTAGTTATAAGAATACTCTTTGACTGAGAACTGTATATGGAGAGCAACTCTGTTTAGTGGTTATGATGCTGTCTCTACATGAGAGCCACTCACTGGCTAACTAGGGGCCAAATTAAGGGTAGAAAACTGACGAGAGACTCGATGATATTTACATCACAGCCTCTTCAGACGAGGTGAGAAAAGCTGACGAAGTTCATGAGGTGTTAAGGAAAACGAGCTGAGAACGGGCTGACCTTGCCACGAAATCCACGTGATTGGAGCTGTCTCAGAATTGAAGTGAACCACTAAATTGAGTCATACAGCTCTGATGTCTTCATTTGGATAACCATGCCATAATACATCAGCTAACTGATATAAAGAATAATATCTCTCCCAATAGTAAAAAAAAAGTTATATGGGAGAGGCTGCACTGTCCAGTAAACAATAGAAAGAGATAATCAAATATGGAAAGGTCATACATAAGCACATAACAGAACCAACTATGGTTATAATTAAAATGCGTTTACAGCCGTGATAATTAATTGATAGACGGTGAACAAATATTATATTCATTTCCACGTTACGCTCGCTGTGAACAATCAATGATAAAAGGTACATAATATGTTAAATGCCACTTTTGTGAGTTACGCGCTCCGTACTTGGCTCCGAAGACCCAATTTCCATATCTCAGAAGTATTCAACGAATTGATACCATTTGCAAATCGTGTGTGAACTCAGAATAATATTTGTAGCTAATTCGAACCCCGAGTGTCTCGACTAACCAGCAGATGTGAAGCGCAGTAATGTGTCGGTGCCATGGGAGACATTAGCCTGTAATGGGGCCATGGATATATAGAGCAGCTGGGTAATAATGCCACCCATAACTCGTAGAGTAGATACACACTTTCACTTCCACTCCACACCATTAACATCAACAGTATGCTTGGGAAAGTCTTGAAATCTTCAGCCTACATCAAGCTCTCAGAGGAATCAGCACTTCTCCTACCAATACTCAAACTGAAATTCATCATTTGTTTGATTGTCCGGATACTGGCAGAACGGTGACTCAAAATACTACGACTTAGACGCCTATGCCACAATCGCTTTTAGTGCGTAAACAGATTTGTATACATAATTATTCAGCTAGTTTCTTTACACGTCAAAAATAAATAGTACGCCCCATATCAATAAGTAAATATTTGTGTTGAAACTGGTGTTTTAGAATTTTACAAGGATGTGTATATCCTTTCAATGACAGAAGGGTGACTTGGGTGGAATCATACCTCTGAACTCAGTTTTTCAAAATCGTGTACGGTTTCTAAATCTCAGGTCTCAACATTTGCTTAAATCCCCTGTATTTATAGACTGTATCAAACGAATGCATGCAGACCTAATGAACACATTCCTCCCATTTAGAATCTGTAAATGTATTCTCTGAACATATGGCTGGGAACGCTTAAAGGTCACCACGTACTCTTACACGATGAAATAGTCTATTTTTGTGGCATCACTTTACTAAGTATTTCCTGGGTTTATGCTAAAGGTACAGCTATGATTCTTGTCACATATAAGAAGCGATATATTCTGAGCTGTTTTTGACCATGTAGTGCTACTTTGCTTTTATAGGATGTGTGAAATGAATACAAATTTGGACAGATACATTTTCAAAAAAATGTTGTATAAGTTGCTTCAGGTACACATTTCTCAGTTGTTTTTCAATAAAATATTCTCAAATTTTGTTCAGATATTTGGAATGGATCATGGCAGATGAGTAACCACTTTCTTTCATTATTATTGGGACAGAATGCAAGAAAAAAATCCGAACTCTTTCTTTTTAAATTTAATCAAAGATTTGTATCAATTTTTCTCTTCCCAATCCATTCCTACTATGTTTTGGAATGAAAATAGGTTAACATTAAAGTACTCCATTAGGCAAGTTAATGTAAAAAAATTAGCCCTCTATGTTAAATGGTTTCCTAGTTATTGGTACCTAAACATGAAAAATGAGTATTAACGGAAAACAGCTGGCAAAGTTAAAAGTGTATTATTCAGAGCATGGGACGCTAATTTTAAAAAAAGAATTTAAGGTAGTTGTAGACATCAAAACCCCAACAAACTATATATATTTGGATTCAGAAAAGAATGAAGAATTTTATGGCGTCAAAATCAAAAAATCGATTTTTTCATCATGCAAGAGTACGTGGTGTCCTTGATTCTTTTGTGAAACATACCGTGCAGTGTAAAGATTAAGGTATCGGTCTTACTATAAATTTCCAAAATGTCCGATAGCACGAATACATGAACAACATGCCACAGTAGAAGAATGTGTTGATACGTCCTCAAACAGGGAGGGGGAGCGCCGCAGTGAAAATCTCCACATTTTTAAAATTTTGTTTGTACTTGGATGTGACCTTGACCAATTCACACGTGAGATTTACCTGTTTTTGTTGAAGCTTTTGGGAACCAATTTTTATGATTATTTTATTTTTATCGCAGAAAGAACCGCTGCAGCGAGTATTAATTTTAGAATGGTCTCCGATGCGGAACTATTCTCCGCGCGCGTCTCTCTGAGATGTATAATTATAACCATTTTTTCAAATAGTATCAAGATAGACTGCTTTTTTTAATTCTAACATTCTTTTAACCAGATTTCATTTTATATTTGTAAGGTTATTCAATGGATACTATTTTTATAGTGAATATTTTTATTTTTGTGCTTCATTTTTATTTATAGAATGTAATGATTTAGATTATATGGTGTTCTCAGCTTAATGTTATTACAATATAATTTTAGCTGGCGATGGTTACAAGTTAACCAAAACTAGTACCATATACTGTATATTATTCAGTTTCAATATAAGGCAAATAGAACAATTTTTCATATTCATAGGTATTTCAATTTATAGGCTATGTCAATACGGATAACTTTTATGAGATTGCGTACTAGAAGCATGCCGTAAACGTAATCGCCTTTTGTTGTTATTATGTTGCGTAGTGTATTTTGACATTGACTTACCGAAGTAAGAAAAGAGATTTACTAGATGTGTGAGTTGTTTACAGCCGTAAACATAATAAAATATTAATTGGTAATAGCATGCACAAACAAGTGGTATATATTATCACAATGCTTGTGCATATTCAAAGAAATATTATGCCTATGGCACGAAGACGTGTTATATTACTTACAGCCAAAAGGCACAGATCAATTTTAACCATTGCTGACAAAAGTTCCGTGCCCGCTCTTTCGTGCTACAAAATATCGCGCTCCCTCTCCCGGGTTAATTATTACAGTCTTCTTCAGTATGGGCAAAAAGATTCCTTTCATTGTGCACCAGTGTTCCTAACACAAGTACCTAATTTGAATGAACGCCACTGTAAATAGAATTCTATTCTATTAGTACCGGAGAGCAGGGAGGTCACGGAAGTGTCCACCTCTTTTGATCAGTTTGACCCAAAATTGTTAATTATCTGTCTCAATGTACTCTCGAATAATGGTTGATGGTTACTACTTGCTCGGTTGTAGACAACTCGCTCAAATAAGTACATTTCATGTTTCCGAAATTATGCCCATGAAAACGGAAACACCCTCTGAATGTAAGGAATATGTGACCTACCCGCTGGCTACACCCTGTTCACAGGGATAATCACCTATACTGTCTTTCTGAATTAACTTGTAACGCAAATAATTTAATCAACCTTTTGAAAGTTTGCAATCTCAAACCCAAAAATGAACACTCTAATGAAATTAATTTGAAAGTCATTGAACTTATAGCCTACCTGGTACTTTAGAAGCATACACTAGCGTTAACAGATTAAATACTAAAGATGAGAGCCAATTCTATTTACTACATAATGAATTCCTTGGAATTAAGTGGTTTGCCTCCACATATTCTTATTCTAAATATTAGAGCCAAATTTGTGGTCCTCCGAAATCTGAACGTTTCCCTAGTGCTCTTAACAGAGGCAGATTAATTTAAGAAAAAACACATGAAAGTTGCTTGGATTTGGAAATAATAAATCCCTCTAATCGATTTAACACCATCCGATAAAATACTTCCATTTTCATTCAAGAGGCGCCAATTTCCAAATCATTTGGCATTCCGTATCACTATCAATAAAACTGAAGGGAATTTAATCAATCTTTTGAATGTTTGCAATCTCAAACCCTAAAATGAACACTCTAATGAAACACTGAAACGTGTCCTTTTTACCTCAGCACATTTCCAGTTCAGGGGCAGATGACCTCTCTGTTCTGCCCCTTAAAGCAACAATAACTAACTACATTTTCAATAATGGCCAATTATAGTTGCAATGTCTGGAATGTGCTCTTTCAATGCCCTTAAAGTTGCAATAGTGCCAAAAGGAATAGAATAAGGAATGTCGCATATAAGGAAATCCTTCAGTAAATGCTTTCTCATTGACTATCATGTTCTGACGGGTTCCAACTAGTAAATTATTATAGCCATAACTTACAAAGTAAGGAGAATTCAATGCAAGGCTGGTGTCAGTGTTCTAATTTATAAACGAACATCATAAAGCTGCAGTTATCTGATTATGTACCACTGGATTACAATATATGTGCAATGTTGTCATAAAGAATTTATGAGAGACACACACACTATTGATCTTTTATGCAATGGTTATACATAGTATTGCGTTTCATCCTCCATCCCTTTAAAAAAAATTGGCTCGAGGCTTGCGAGTCACAGCTTAGTTCTTAAGCAACCGTATTGGCCATTACTAAATTCCAATGTCAGAATCTTTTATCTCCTTATTCTGAAACGTTAGCCGTAAGAGTTTAACACATTCAGTCAATCGCTGTACTGAACCGATAACACAGATGTTAGGTTAGTTTAAACAACAATTATCAACATCAGGCGTGCGTAATATTAAATCCCAAGCCACCTAACCGATATTGGTTTCCACAACCACGACTAGCCTATTAACGTTTACCAGCAAAATCTACAAGTCAACATATTTACGGGGTCCGACCGAGATAAATCTTATTATCGGCGTCTTGCCACACACAATAAGGAAGGTGGAGATTTTATAGGAGTCCAAACCCTACCTGACGGGCTTTCTCATGAGCGCGCACCAGTAATTAGTGGAGCTCCAAACGAGATCTTACTGGCTGTATACGCCATTAGGCAGGCAGCCAATCAACTTCCTCAGTTGGTGTAAACGTCCCGACTAACTGTGTCTCTTGGAGTCGGGATCCTTCTCTCTTTAATAGCTTTTACAACACAAAACGGGAAACGAAACTAAATGATGCCACGTTAGTTTCCAAAGTTTCGTACAGTCATGTTGTTACTGGAAGGAAACAATACAGGACAATCCAAAACGAAAGAAGTTTAATAGATGGATAATTTTATTAAAAACTGTAATATCCACAATTATTGGTGTATACCAAGATATGGTAAAAATTGGAAGCCATTTCCCACCAAGAAACTGAAATACAGATAGTTCGATGAGAAAAGAAATCTGTTGGCATCAAATATTGATTTAGGTATTAGAAAGAAATTTTTGAAATCCTTTGTCTGGAGTGTGGCACTTTATAGAAGTCAAACTTAGACTCTCGGCGTAGTAGAAAAGAGGAGAATAGAAGAATTTGAAATGTGGTGTTACAGGAGAATGATGAAGATCAGATGGGTAGATTTAGTAAAAAATGAACAGGTATTAAGACGAGTGGGAGAGGAAAGATGTTTCTTGCGACTGTTAATGAAGAGAAAGCATAGGTTAGTAGGACATATACCTTTGTGGTTAATAGAAATGGGTAACGGGAAAACGATAATCCGATCTTTATTTTGTCTAACCAAGATGTGACAAGTGAAGTAATAAAGTAAACAAAAGACAATCGTAAATCGCGAATCCATAGATTGCAACTACGTCTCAATTCTCCACATCCTCCGATGTGGTGTTTATCAACGGATGACTCTAATTGCTCCCAAAAACGTGGCCAAGTTGCGATGTCACCAGCGAAGGATTCTAGCTTGATTGGCGGGAGTCGAACTGAGTGTGGAACCTGAATTGGAATAGTAGGTGTAGTTGGCAGTTTCAGGGATACTTAAATTAGCGGCTGAATTTGACAATTTACTTGTAATTGTTCTCGATGCCCTTGTGATAGCGCGTTTCGCTGAGTCTATATATTCTTCACAACTCTGAACATCAGTATCGTATTCAGTGTCCGACAGTAACTCATGTATAGAATCATCAAGTGTGGTTAATTTGTTCAGAGTTTCTTGTAGTCTATCTCGGTAGTGCTCCCAGTCTTCGAATGAAGTATTATCAGTGAAACTGTTAATTTCCGAAACAAAGCGTGTTGTATTTGCCCTCTGTCTGGTTCACTTTCTTCTTAGACTGTGTAAAATGTCATCTGTTTGATCGTTATTGCTCATGTTGTACGCGTGTTTACGGAAATGTGCAAGGCAAAGAGCTGTTAATCTGTTATCTGAAGTATCGAATGATTTTCGGTCAGGTGCTACTAGGATCGCTAGTGTCGACGCTTAGATTGAGTGTTAGTTACTATGGTCAGTTTTATATTATCTCTGGCCTGCGCTCCAAATATATAATATCTGTGTTTATCACCAGATGACACTACACTATCCACGAGTGAAAAGAAATGCTATTATACACATACATAACCAAACAAGACGTAATTATGGACATTCAAACAGTTATTAATTTTACAAATGCGTAGCTTTGTCACTTATCTGTAGCCGGTGGCGATGTCGGAAACCTTCCGTCCAGTATGGTCTAATTGCAAGTCATCCCTCAGTCTTGAGTTTCCGTAATGCAATTGCAGAGTAAAAACTTAAGAGAGGCTTCAATTCCTGTAGTATAGGCCTAACCAGATTATTCCTCAGAATCACTTGATATCATACGATATCCCGAGTGTTTTCGGCACCAAATGTTGTGGTTAATAGAAATGGGTAACGGGAACACTATAATCTGATCTTAATTTAGTCTAACCAAGATGTGGCAAGTGAAGTAATAAGGTAAACAAAAGACAATCCTAAATCGTGAATCCATAGATTGCAACTCTCAAGAGTTGCAATGTCTCAATTCCCCACATATACTAAAACAAAAACAGCAATAGCAAAATTAGTTATGGAAGGAAGGGTCGAGGACAAAAATTGTAGGGCTAGATCAAGGTTAGAATATGTTCAACAGATTGCTTGGGATGTAAGATGTGGTAGCAATGTAGGGATTAGCTCAGGACAGGGTCAGGCTCAAGGTACATTTCTCTAATTACTGTGCTAGTGAATCCAAGAATATACACTAATAAAATAAGGTATTGCACCACTTGAATTTTGGAACACCTACAGTATGTGGCATGCAGTTCACTGTGAGCATAGAATGAACCTGCGCTCCTAATAAAACAAAAACTCATACTTTGCCCATACAGACCAAAATGTATGGAGTCAAAAGTTGTCCCTGTAATTAATATAAATAAACACTTTCTATCTTGTCGCACGCTTCCACAGTGTCTCTCCCGAGATTTAATAAGGTGCAGGTTGGGTTTCTATGCTGTTATTTTCCATGACACCGAATGTTCCAGGCATTCTCAATCGAGTTCATATCTAAAGAGATCACAGGCATTTCCATTCTGTAAACTTTAGCTTTATGTAGGAAGTTATTAATTAGATGGGGATAGTAAACTCGCGATTTTTTGACTGCAGAACCTTCAAATAGCCCTCGATGCGTTGATGAGTGATGTCCGACGTCTGTACATGATTCCCGCAAAAATATGAATAATTAATTGCAATTCTGGACCTAATGGACGGTATGCCTGAGTCCAGCAGTCGTCAGTAAAGATGACCCTGCGCCATTTATTCAGGTTCCATTGCTGGTGCTCTCTTGTTAATCTTATTTTGGCGCCACGGCACTTGGTTTCTAACGGTGCTGATAATATTAGACGTTTGAAGGCTACATTGTACCTATGGAGGAGATATGTTGCAGTCAGGATCGACACAGTGCTTCTCGTTGGCTCCAGGAAAGCATCACGCATTTCCGTGGTGCTTTCCTTTTGGTTCCTACGATCCATTATATTCCACGGTAGTGCTAGTCAACTGATGTTAACCATACCTGATCTCAGCGAGGCAGTTCTTCATCACTTTGTGTAACACAATACTTTTGACTTGTTTATTATGTATGTGGAACGCCGATCTGATGGACAACGTATCAGCCGGACAAACTCTCTTGCAGTAATGTAACTACGCATGTATTTTTAAATCTTTAGATGATCATTCTAGGAAAGCTGATACACTAAACAGAGTAAACACACAGGTTATTTACGTTCAGGTTTGCAGACGAGTGCGCTCTACTGAGTTCTACTAAGGTCACGGGCATATTTCGATTCTCAAATTGCAGGGTGCGATATGAACAGATCTAAGGTGCCAATCCAAATGTGTTCCTACGTCGGAAAAAATACATAATTAAGATGTTGGCTTAAAACTGTTTTGGAGTCGTATACACAACGTGGCCTAATGGACGAGACAGCATTTTGAGCCTAATACAAATAACTGATGACCACGAAGTCTGTGACTACTAATACTGAGGATTTAGCCAGGCGAGCGGCATTGGAGATGCATATAATTACAGTAGCTAATATTAAAGATGTCGGCAGCCACTGAAATGAGCAACACAAACGCTCTAAAAGAGGCATGCTCAAAAGAGTTCTCTTACCACCAACGTGAGGCGAAGGGACTGGTGTGAGCCACCATGCCCTTCTTAACAATTTTCCTTGTGCACCAAACGTTAATAATACGTCTATAAAGTTAAGGGATTTCTATAACAGAGTCTCCTAATAATGAACCGCGTTTGTTTTAAACATGTCAGCACATGACGTCCATCAGTTACTTAATTTTTAAACCTGTGTGATGAACCCTATTTATATCGAAAATTATTTTATCACACCAAGCATAGGATACGACCTAGTCCCCAAGAAGCTCACAGCAATTAGGACGTAGGTTGCTTCAATTTCAATGTGTCGTGTTCATCTTTGTCATATTTCTTAATGACCTACCTTGATCAAATATTGTTCACTTCCAACCCCGATGGTATTATAGTATCTGAGTCGTAGGTTAACTTTCATTTCCCAATTGTAATTGGCCTTTCTTTCTTTCCTGGTACCCATCTTTTTTGAGGAGTCAAACCAGTTCTATTTTTCCACAGTATCCCCTGCCTATACTCGAGGCAACATACAGTAGGTGTCAAGATGTGTGTATCCTGGAGTGCTTATTTTTTTAACAAAATCGACAAAACATCATGATCTTGCAATTTTCGACAATTTTCTGAGTCCGGTTAATAATTTATGGGCTGACATGTTAAATGGAAGGTTGCATTAACTCATTAATTCTTTAACTTTTAGCTTTTTCGGTGCCTGGGTGGATGTAAAATAGTTCGTTATTTTCTTCATCCTTCAAAACCAACCACACGCACAAGATAACAGCTACCCCACCTCCAAACACTAGCCTGCGTGCTTATAAGAACAAAACTTCCTTTTAACGATTGTTAGAGCATGTTACTTATTTTTGCCTAAATAAGTAAATTTCTTCGAACAAGGCAGTAATTACACAACGCTTTTGTCCAGCAGAAATTAATATGGCCTATTGTTTCGATTATGCTGCTGAGTGCCAAGTTGCCGACCAACAGAAACTGATTCGATAGATCAATGATTACTCGAAATCTCCTCCAGCTGTTGTGAACAGCGCGTTGACGCAAGCTGATCGATAAACTTTCAAGTCGGAAGTTATATTTGCCGGACTGGTTATACAAATGTACCAATATTTTTTTCTTAAACAGTTTTCAAAATGTTTAAGGGGTACTCGTACCCCCACGTTCCCCCTGTAAAATGCCCTGATCGTGACTATATAGGCCTACGTGACACTTCCTAGTTACTAAGCGATGTTCTCAGAGTCTCAAGGGTAGTGAGCTCGGGAGTTGGCGACTCTGAGAGAATCCTATGCTCGGTCCGTTTTATTTCATTTTTCCATTGTCCTTGGGACGGACCATCTCCTTTTTCCCTTTAATCTCTGCATTTTGAGGTTCTAATTTTTCCAAGTTTCCCAATCCTCGTTCATTGAGGGTTGAGGCAATTGCTTTTCTCCTCTATTTCCTTTATGAGTATTGTTCTATCTTCTTGTATGTATAAGGTGCGTTCAAAAAGTAAAGAGCTGGAGGCATAATTACAGAAACCAGTACCTGTATGTTAGAAGTATTGGCCCTGGCTGTTGAGGCACTTGTCCCACTGTGACACGAGGCGGTGAATGGTCTCATATTATTCCCTGGGCTGCGATGTGAACCAGTACCGCACGTACAGCTGGACGTCGGCGGCCGAGGGGAATCGTTGGCCCCGCAGAGCCCTTTTCAGGGGACCAAACATGGAGTAATCACAGGGAGAGAGGTCTGGACTGTATGGAGGGTGGCCGATAACCTCCCATTTGAATTCCTGCTGGAGTGCCGCGACTGTGTTGGCCGTATGAGGTCGTGCATTGTCGTGGAGCGACCACGGCGTATATGGCGTTCACTGTCACTCGGCGGTCCTGGGTAATGAGTGCATTAACCAGCTGGACGTTGTCATCGGTAATGCAGGGGGGTGCCCCAGACCAGGCATCAACGGCTAATGACACCCGTCCTTCCCTTAAGCGCATGTGCCACGCCTTGACCCTTGCAAGAAACATGCAGTGTTCGCCGTACGCTTGTGACATTCGGCGATGAATGTCCGTTCCCCCTACTCCTTCCTCTGTCAGAAACCGAACAACACCTCTTTGCTCTTCGGTTGACGCCTCCATATCACTGTTTGCAATGCGACTGGCAGCGTTGGACGATTGATGCATGCTGCTGCTCGCTTTGTATCGTCACGTGACGTGCACGCGTGCCTTCTAGCGACGGGGTGTGACCTTCCACGCTCTGGTCGAAACCACACCTCGTTACACACGCCACGATTAGCCGATGTAGTCACCGGTTTGCGCACTCCAGCCTCTGGCTCGTTACTTTTTGAACGCACATTATAAATTAACTCTAAGCAGGTAGTTAGTAGTAGTAGTACTGTGTTATGAAGTGAAGTAGCAATTCGTATTATCTGCATCATAGTAACAGATAACCTCAACGTTCTGCCCCTAATACAACAATCATCTCCAACACAATCACATTACGAAAAATAGGACAAGCATTACTGACCCACCGAAGTTTCAATGGCGAATGATCTGTCGATTCGCACTACGAATTAAACCGCTGGCAATCAAACGCTTTTCTACTTTAAAGACATTTATCCATTCATAATTTTACATGGAAAAGTTTGTTTGATGATTACGATGATGATTACTGTCTTAAGGGGCGTAACAGTGGAGCCATCTGCCCCAAATTCCTCTTTAATTTTCTTGGTTTGGAAAGTGGGCAGATTTTACCTCATCACAGAACTCACCACGAACGAAGCGGTGGTATCAGACAAGTGAAAGAGTGAGTGGTGTTTAGAAAATGACCAAGGTGTCCGCAGCAATTAAATGGAGCAAGGCTGGGGCGAACGGACGCTCTAAGACGGAGTGGGGCGGAATAGGCCGTGGCACGGATTATTTGTAATTACTGGTCTCCTGTAGCAGATTACACACCACAGCACTGAGTACTGGTTAGGGCTATACAAGCAGGCCATTCCGAGGTACACTCAGGTTAGCGTGCAACATAGAAGTACTTGAAGCCATATAATACGTACTGTATTTGGTAACTTAAATTTGTACTGGAAATTAAAGTCCTGGTTCTTTGGATTAAAACTTATGTGGTGATGATGTTGTTTCTAACGATGTTTGCTAGAATCCAGTAATGTTGTTGCACGAAGAAGCAGATGGAACGTCATTAATCACGACCTCCATCGTAACAACTTGATTCAGTCCAGACAAAGGAAAACTTTCACCAAAATTTAATTTTGAACCATGCCAATCTATGTGACTTCACTGCACTGATTAGGTCAACCACAATTAATGAAAATGATTTAGATTACACACATTGTCTAGTATGTTACTACTGTTTTGACACAGTTGGCACCATTGGTTTCATTGCACAAATAGTGAACTTGACTATTCAGAGTAAGCAATAATTTAGTTATAATTTATCTATAGTATATCCCTACAGCATGATGCCAGGAGGACCTCCCCGCCAAAAAAAAAAGTGAATAATGGAGTTTTTCTGCGTCGTAGCGAGGTACACAGACTGACCTTGACATTTAGAGAGGTTGTAGAACACATACGATGAAACATTTTAAAATCCACATAGGTCACTTTGATACGGGGAGGTTGGACCTCTCGTCGTATAACCGCGGATCTCCTCGTCTTCCCACCTATCAATTGTCGGATGTTGAATTGTTACAATGAGACTGGCCAGTTCATCAGGTGGTTCGGACGAAGTCATCGACGTATTACTACGCGACAATACGACCTATATCTGACCTCCATTTATACATCCCATCACCACTGTCAGTCAATTGCAACGTGACCTCGGAATGGCCGCTGAAGCAACGATATACGATCAGACTGTAAGCAACAGGTACGAGCAAGGAACTTATAAAAAAGGGGTCCTGTTCGAGTGGCCCCTTAACGTGGAAAAACACGCAGATTGCCTCTAGTTCACCCATACCTACTGTACGTCATCATGTAATCTGAAAATTGTACAGCTGCCTTACAGATGAATCAAAATTTCCCTGCTTCAAAATGATAGGCATGTTCGTGTATGGAGACGCCATGGGAGCATTAAATTTAAAATGTTGTTCACCAATGAAACATATTCACTGTCACTGTCACTGTCAACGGCGGTACGGACCTTGTTATCGTCCGTTGCTCCATTACTGCTACATCGAACACATTTTGACGGGCCATATGCTCGCTGCTACACACAGTATTCTACCTGAATTTACTTGCATGCACGATAACTAAGTTTCAAATTAGGGGCAAATATCTTCCATGTTTTGCCACATAAAAGCAACAATTTGGAAAACTTAAGCAAACGAATATTTTATTCTTATTATCGGTTAATTATGACTATTCCCGTTGAGATATCATCTTTCTCTGACGAGTCACATGAGTTCATGTTTGGGAAAGTTGTATGCACGACATCTATAATTCATGAATAATAAGCTAGAGACTTCTGTGCCAGACGATTATAATTATAGAAATAGTAGCTGTCACACAATTTTTTCCAGCAATTTTTAATACGCATTAAATTTTAAAATATATCTTTACAAACACGCCCACAAAGTAACTATAATTCATAAATTTAAAAAAGTACCAACATTTGTTTCGTCGTAGATCGTACTAATTTATTTTGCAGTATTAACATTCTCTGAAATAGGATCAATAGACACTAAGTAAGAAGCCTCAAACACAAAGTACATTCTATTAAGGACTACACACAAAATAATATGCCAGAACATTTCAGTCATAAAATCATCCATTATACCAATCTTCACTTAGATCGAATCATTCCATGACGAGTTAGAGGAATTCTCTGGGGAATTTACTAACGATCCTTGTATAATAAACAAAAACTATTGTATTGACTTATATAATTATGTTTAGATTGTGGCCTGGTGATTATATTAGGTTTCACAGAGATATTATTTGTGAAAAGGAATCAAGATATTCAAACATCTGTAGGTTGATATCACAGTAGTAGGTTCTTACGCCAGATTTCACAATGATTCCGTCATTTAATGACGAGTGATATGACCACGCCATTAAATGTTCACTCCCAATGCTTGCAATGAAGGTGCCGTCTATCACCAGCCCCGCGATGGACAGTTGCAGAGGCTAGATATGCTACGTGTCATGCAGAGCGGCAAATAGCCTTACAATATTAAGCATGTTACATCCGAAGAAGCGTACCCACCTGTCGAGGTGGGAACCAGGGTTCTAATTTTAGAGTTGCTTTAACAAAATTCTTGTGTATTTATATTCATTGCAAAATCTGGCGTTGTATATCTAATTAGTATTGTCAGCCCTGAAAAAGATTGTTTTAGGAATGACTTAATATCTAGCGTAGTATCCATGGGTGTAAGAAACTTGTCGGAGTCGACGTGACATTGTCTCAACAAATTTCCTAAAGTGTTCTTCGTTAAGGGTGATTTCTCATGCGTTCAACATAACGTCCCACAAAGCTGCGAACGCTGGGGAGGATAAGGCCACTGTTTCCTTATATGGGGTTCCCAACATGCCAACGCATGCTCAAGTGGATTCAAGTCTGGAGCTCGAGAGACCCAAACGCATAGTTAAATATAGTCCTCAGAATACCAGCCCCGATCGATATTAGTCGTGTGAATTGGGAAGTTGTTTTGCACTATCTGTCCTATCGCATCCGGATAAGCTCTGTCACACACGGAACCATAATATTCGGCAGAATGTGCAAATATTGCTCCTATGTGGTTGCACATTTATCCGATGAAGCATTCCAGCCTCATCAGATGATATCCACCCCAAACGCGACACAGATTTGAGGCCACTGTATGAACACTCGGCTACATATCTTTTGTCGTATCGGGCTACCCAAAGCCTGTGGGCCTATACATAAACCGAAGCGGCCGCCACCGAACTGAAAGAAGTCTCAACGGAGCTCACATGATCGCATGTACGATTTAACTCTGGTTCGGAAAAAGTGCACCGATCGACCATCTGTTGATCATCAAATTACTCTTAAGCTTTTCAGCAAACCAATCTCTCTTCTCCTAATTGTTTATGGACCGTGTATGGGTATCCAGGAAAATAAGTGGCATGCAAGAGCTACACTGAGTTTAAGAAGGTTCTCCTGTGAACTTTCAACTAATCGGTTCTTTTCATCCTTGGTAGAAACCCACTTTAAACCAGTGTCTGGTAGCCGTCTTAAGTCCCCTGAAACCCACCACTGCTATTTCCAGCTCTGAGCTTCCCTACGCGAAGCGCTTCGCCGAATCACTGCCTCGTGAATGATAAAATTGCCGTGTTGGGCTAGAGCCGCCCTTGCTCTTTTGACACACGAGAATATCCCATGCCAGAACGGAACGAAACATTTAGCATCGATGTTAGCTTGGCCACATTTGGATGTGTTCGTTGCTGATGTCATCATTACTGTATTCAATTGGGAAATATAAAAATTCATCACACTGGAATTTGCATACCTGTTATGTTAGACACGAATTTTGAAGCCAACAGCTGACTCACTTTGCTAAGTGGGAGTGTGTTGTGAACTTTTAATTTTGTAGTGGTTTAAGCAAGTGCATGTAACGAATAGGGGACAGACGAGAATTGGTGGACTAGAGAGGGTAAAATTATAGCTCCTGACACAGTGGGTGAGAATTTTCTTATATTACACTAGAGCAGCAGTAGCAGTAGTGCCCGGCTTTGCCCGGTGGATTTATTTGTTTTATGGATGATAATGAATACTTCTATAGAACTGGCACATGATACTTAAACTACCAGAAAATAAATATTTTTTTAATATAACTTTTTGTGGTGGTTGTGCTGGTAGTTGTAGTTGGCGTGATAAGCAGTACAGTATAGACTAATGGACGTAATATTTAGGTCATTTTCCCGTAATGATAATAAAGAATAGGGAAACGGATATTTACTAACTACTGCACTGACACATGTAATTTACAAACAAATTTCTAAAAATTATTAAAAAGAGGTGTACGTGAAATAGAAGACACTGCATAGGGCCTATATTCATTGTCTGTTAGAAATATAGAGACCAATAGTGTCGTCTTTTGTCGCATAACGCCGTAGGAAAATAATCAGAACACTTTGGAAAACTTCGCCTGTCCCGAGCTCCTGAGGTAGCAATAATATCATTTATCGCCACATAGCGCTCAACGATAAGTTTCGGAATAAATTAAGGTACATTTGAAAGCACCAACGCTTATTGCAGCTGATAACCTCAATGTATTGCACCAGCACCATTGCACTTAAACAGAGGGATAATATGTTCATGATGATAGCTGTTTTAAGGGGCCTAAGAAATCTTTTTGCACTAATTTCTCCCCGTGACTGCAATTTATAAGTAGCGAAAGATTTAACTATTTTCACAATTCTGCACCAGAACACTGGTAGGGGCGACGTGATGCAGCCCTAATTGCCAGTCAACAATAGACTTACTAAAATACTTTTACAGTTACACTACTACGGACATGAATGGTTCTAGGGCCTTAGTAGGCTACGTGGTTTTCAAGTTCTGTTTGTTTGTCATTCTAAATGTAGGGAATGGAGAGCGTTGTCTAAATTATCAAGTGGACAGCGTTGACAGCAGGGTTTAAAGTGTAAGTAAAATTTGGTGCAATTAGGAGGAACGGTGTAGATTTGTGCCAAAGGGCCTAAATGTAGGGAATGGAGTGGTCTGTCCGAAATTTAAAGTGGACAGTGTCACCCGCAGGGTTCCAAAGGGTAGTCTAAGTGTACAAAATGTAGTTCAGATCGGTGTAGATTTGTGCCAAAGGACCTATATGCAGGGAATGGAGTGGTCTGTCCGAAATTTCGAGCAGACAGTGTTACTCGTCGCGTTCCAAAGTGTATGTATGGGAAATTTGGTTCATATCGGTGAACCGGTGTAGATTTGTGCCGAAGGGCCTAAATGCAGGGAATGGAGTGGTCTGTCCGAGATTTCGTGCAGACAGTGTTACTCGCAGGGTTCCAAAGGGTATGTATACAAATTTTGGTTCAGATCGGTGAAATGGTGTAGATTTGTGCCAAAGGGCCTAAATGCAGCGAATGAAGTGGTCTGTCCGAAATGTCATGCAGACAGTGTTACTCGCAGGGTTCCAAAGGGTATGTATACAAATTTTGGTTCAGATCGGTGAAACGGTGTAGATTTGTGCCAAAGGGCCTAAATGCAGGGAATGGAGTGGTCAATCCGAAATTTCATGCAGACAGTGTTACTCGCAGGGTTCCAAAGGGTATGTATACAAATTTTGGTTCAGATCGGTGAAACGGTGTAGATTTGTGCCAAAGGGCCTAAATGCAGGGAATGGAGTGGTCAATCCGAAATTTCATGCAGACAGTGTTACTCGCAGGGTTCCAAAGGGTATGTATACAAATTTTGGTTCAGATCGGTGAAACGGTGTAGATTTGTGTCAAAGGGCCTAAATGCAGGGAATGAAGTGGTCTGTCCGAAATGTCATGTAAACAGTGTTACTCGCAGGGTTCCAAAGGCTAAGTACACACATTTTGGTTCAGATCGGTGAAAAGGTGTAGATTTGTGCCAAAGGGCCTAAAAGCAGGGAGTGGACTGGTATGTCATAAATTTCATGCAGACAGAGTTACTCGCAGGGTTCCAAAGGGTAAGTATACAAATTTTGGTTCAGATCGATGAAACGGTGTAGATTTGTGCCAAAGCGCTTATATGCAGGGAATGGAGTGGTCTGTCCGAAATTCAACATAGCCTAAACTATTCCTCTTGAATCTGGCTACCATATAGAAATAGGATTTTTTGAATCCGACTGGTAGTTCCAGAGATTAGCGCGTTTAAAGACACAAACACACAGACAAACTCTTCAGCTTTATTATATTAGTATAGATATACTGTATATATCTTTCAATTCTGCAGTGGACTCAGTCTGCCAGTATTAGTACATTAGTAGCGGCTTCGGTGGCGTAGTCGGTAGCATGCTGAACTGCTGTTCCCATGATAGCGGGTTCAAACCTGGCCGAAGTCGTCGGATTTTTTAAGAGCGTTAAAAATCCTTCAGTATGCCTTCCTCCGGAGGGGAAGTAAAGCCGGCGGTCCCATGTCATAGATTTATGGCGTGTAAAAGATCCTTTCACAGACTAATCTTGTGTAAAGCAAAATTGTTAGGTTAGATTTCGTCAGAACGCTCTATCAAAAAGTTCCAACGTTCACCACTAGGTGTCATTGATATCTGGTGGCGAAAGTTGGAAGTACTTGAAATTGAACGGGACTTGTAGCTCACCCTTTAGGGTGTCCGCTCTAAGCAGCTACAGACTCAGGCGAGCCGAACATGTCCTCGGACACTCCCGGCACTAAAAGCCATACGATAAATAAATAATAAATAAGTACATTAGTACTAGTTGTATACAATGTTTCCAACATCTACTCGAGAGATTGAAATTATTATCTAAGGAAACTGCTGCCAATACCCAAATTTGCGCACGGAAAAGTACAAGAAAGGTCGAATGAAACTGAAAAGTATAAAGAGTTCATTTCAAAATTTTGAGGTATTCGCGGTAATTAATTATATGCCAAATTACCCCAACTTTCGCATCAAACTCCATAGAAAGAGTTACTTGTGTACAGTACATGGAGATTCACAATCTCTCAGATGTTCTAGTAATATACCGCTATCTTTGTGTTAATGTGGTTCCTTCCCGATCATTTGTGTTTAGAAAGATTTTTACCAGTGTGTACGTAGAATTAATTACTGCAGGTTTTTCAAACTTAGGCTGTATCCAAGCATTCACCGAGAATGGTGGTGGTGGTGGTGGTGGTGGTGGTAGGACCCTGTGGATAACAACACCCGAATTGTCCACAAAAGATGCCATTGTCTAAGACATCCAAGTACTGATGGTAACTTACTAGTTCCCTCTTGGAGAGGTTCTCACGAGCTGGAAGAAGAACACGTCCAGAGAATATAATAAATGATGGTCTGGAAGACACGGGCCAGTTAGCAGCCATTCCGCTTCACATTAATGGAATTGAGCGTTTGTTTGAAGTATGGGAGGCTCTATGATTGATGACGTCCCATATGAGTATTTTGCGATCAATTTCTATGTCGACGGTGGCAGGGGTGATCATGTGGTTAATTGATTAACCTTTGAGCGCAAACGAGGCATATTTGATTTGAAATGCATTCAGTCATTAAGAGAGGATTTATTAATTGCATTTAATCACTAGTCCCGCGCTGGAAACTGCAGTTTTTATGGACTGTGGTTATTTCATCCCACTTGGCCTAGATCACCAAAAGGCAGCAATGTATATCTTATGCTTCAGAAACTGGAAATCGTAGCCAAGATCACCGTGTACTTTCATTGTTTAAATGTAATGTGACTAACGCATTCTGATGCTAATCGTCATTATCCAAAGCTGTTTCGGTCCTGAAATTTAGATCACTTAAGGTTACTGGCAAGTTTCCATTTGTTGATATTACCAGCTTGAGGTATTGAAGCCTAATATAAATTCTAATCTGTACATAGCATACATAATACATTCATTAGTATGAATATATCTGGAGGTGAAGAATTTAAGTGAAACATTCTACCTATGGTGTTTCCTCAGGAGGATGTTCCTTGTGGTCGTATGATCAGTCCCTTTCTTGACCTCCTTCCCATGAAATCACTCAGCCATGCCGTCTGAGGGTTGGAATGGAGTATACTGTACTCATCGTCGCGAGGCAAAACTGAAAACAGGTAGATTCGAATCCTACCTCAGCCATCCTAGAAGTTGTTATCCCTGGCTTCCCACTTCTATTCCAGGGAAATTCTGGGATCCTAATCCCAAGTACAAACACACAAACTACTACATGCACACAATAACACAGGTTATAAGACACATTGTAGGCACACAGGGCTGAAATCACCATGATTTCCAAGCCACTAAATGAAACAACAACCGAGCATCTCGTAACTTCGAGATTGGGACACTGACACTATGTTTGTTCAATATTATTATCAATGAAATTTAAATGCTTTTCAGTCGATCAACACGATTGTATCCAAATTGCAATGGGTGTTTTTCCATAAATCTGAACGAAATTACAAGAAATTTATTATTACACTGGATTGACCAGTTTCGATCGTCAAGTCTAATAATCTCATGTGATTTCTTTTAGGTTACAATCGTACAATCGTGTTGACCGAATGAAAATCATTTAAAATTCATTTACTAAGGCAACAGTGAAATATGGCTTCCAGCACGATAACATTATTATCATCAGTAAAGTGCATAACGTCTGGCTGCGTGGCTCAGGGGTAACGTTCTCGCTTGCTGAGCCCAAGGTTGCAGGTTCGAAACCTGGCGCAGTCAGCTGGCATTTGAGAGTGCGCAAATGCGAGGGAGCCGTGTCAGTAGATTTACTGGCACGTTAAAAATCCCCTTCGGGGCACAATTCCGGCACCCCGGCGTCTCTAAAAGCCAGTGTAGTTAAAAGGGACGTAAAACCAATAACATTATTATTATTATAAAGTGCATAACAAAGATGAGACGTTTCATCACAAGGTCATCTAATCACATGGATATACAACTTACTGTCTGTTGCTGCAGAATGAAGCATCTTGTAACAAATCCTCATGACAATGAAGTCAGTGGATGTTGTAGTAATTTCATTTCGGAGCTTGGGATATCGCAGCCATTGGATAACTCATTTATCACTAGACTTAAAATGAAATTAAGTTGTAACGAAATTCCAGGATGATTGCTCTTAAGTCATGCTGGGAGAAGCAAGGAAGAATTTATTTTAAAAGTGATCAGGTGGAGAAATGAAGGAGGTTGTTGAACACGGACTGGAAATGAATGGCCAGGCCAGCAGCTGACTGGACTGTATTTCCTTAGGTAATTGAAGTAGCCTGAGTGGACTCCAATTCCTGGCAGTAAGCCACTTGGACGCACGAGAGGCAAGGGAGGTTTCTCCAATTGGTGGGTAACGAGAACTCGATTGATTTCCTCAAATTAAACTTTTTTGGTAGGAATGTGCGTGGCTATGACAGGTTAAGATGACTTGTTTGCATCGAGCAGCAGCATACCGTGAACCCGAGGAAATGGAACGTCAACCGAGACTCTCAATCAACGTGAGAGTTGTGTTTGCTTAGCTTGGTCTCGTAAGTACATGGGGGTACAATTAACTGAGTAACATCCCACTACTTCACGCTAGATGAACTCTCCCAGCTATCAAACATGACTTCGTCATTAATGGTATACGCTTTACATATTAGAATTGAAAATTACTCCCGATCATTTGCAATTTACCTAAAATATAACTATAGTTAACAAGTTAAATATGAGACCTTGCCAGGAAGGTACGTTAACCAATTCTGCCAGGAAAAAAGGATATTATCAGCTCCTATGCGTAGAATACTTGATTCTTTATTCTTCACCCTTGAATAGCATTCAAGACATGAGGTGTACCAGGAGACATTATTCAAGTACCCTCAAACGTATTTTATGACGGTGAAATAAACAAAAAATTATTTATAACAACCATACGCGCAACAAGATGCAATGCCAACGGGTCAGGCTATCCCCAGACACGGTAGAAGAGTGGGATATATCCTTACCGTCAGCTGTCCTTGAAATGATTTTCCCTGGTTTCATTTTTCCAGCTCCTGGAAAATGACTGGACGGTACCTACCATTAGGCCATATACTCACAATCGCCTTATTTCATTTCATCTCTCATCAACTCCTCTTGTGAGATTGATGTCAGGAAGGCAACCGACCGTAAAACTACCCTCTACAAAGAACTTCATCGCATCTTATTCCTGGCCCCGATGAAAGAGCAATAATGAGGGGTAGACATAAGCAAAGGTATATTTCTAATTTTTAACTTACACTTCTCAAAGGGAACTGTGAATAAGCGTGGATGTTTTGCGCAATCAGTAAACACGCACTTAAGCTCTATTGAAAATACTCACGATGATTTAGAGAATTCTTGATGGTACTATCCAATAGTGCCTGGAAATAATAAACATACGTGATGACGAATGACATCGGGCCAGGCTATCCCCAGACTATTTATTGGCTTATTTTCATCATATACAGTGACCATGAGAGGACATTAGGGAATAACCTGGGCCATGTGAGTAATCATCAGCAGTGCTATCCGGGCTCACGTAGCAGAAAATCCAGGTCGGTGATATTCTGTACCCTATGAGTGGCGTAGACAGAAGGAAGGATGGAAGGAAGGATGTAGCTTGTAATTTTCAGTGGCCATTTATCTCGCGATCATAATCTCAGGACATCTTCTTTACGTGGAATCCGATGCTTCAGACATAACATTTTACCTTGAAATCCTCACATTCATTAACCGAGAATCAAACCTGCCACGCTGCGCCATCACGCCTACTTCATAGAAGCTCAAACATGGTAGGGATTTACATAACGAAATTAAATCATATGGAATATTGCTTGAAGGATGGCTGAAACGTAATGTCTGAGTGATTATGATCATCAAAGGGCGGTGGGTAGCCTTTCAGATGGATCAATGAGCGCTGTGTAGTGGATGGAATGAGAGTATCACAAAGTGTGATCCCGTTGTGAAGATAAAGAATGCTAGGGGTAGTGCATGGAATGAGGGTATCACAAAGTGTGATTCCGTTGTGAAGATAAAGAATGCTCGGGGTAGTGCATGGATGAGAGTATCACAAAGTGTGATCCCGTTGTGAAGATAAAGAATGCTCGGGGTAGTGGATGGAATGAGAGTATCACAAAGTGTGATTCCGTTGTGAAGATAAAGAATGCTCGGGGTAGTGGATGGAATGAGTGTATCACAAAGTGTGATTCCGTTGTGAAGATAAAGAATGTTCGGGGTAGTGGATGGAATGAGAGTATCACAAAGTGTGATCCCGTTGTGAAGATAAAGAATGCTCGGGGTAGTGGATGGAATGAGAGTATCACAAAGTGTGATTCCGTTGTGAAGATAAAGAATGCTTGGGGTAGTGGATGGAATGAGAGTATCACAAAGTGTGATTCCGTTGTGAAGATAAAGAATGCTCGGGGTAGTAGATGGAATGAGAGTATCACAAAGTGTGATTCCGTTGTGAAGATAAAGAATGCTCGGGGTAGTGGATGGAATGAGAGTATCACAAAGTGTGATTCCGTTGCGAAGATAAAGAATGATCGGGGTAGTGGATGGAATGAGAGTATCACAAAGTGTGATCCCGTTGTGAAGATAAAGAATGCTCGGGGTAGTGGATGGAATGAGAGTATCACAACGTGTGATTCCGTTGTGAAGATAAAGAATGCTCGGGGTAGTGGATGGAATGAGAGTATCACAAAGTGTGATTCCGTTGTGAAGATAAAGAATGCTCGGAGTAGTGGATGGAATGAGAGTATCACAAAGTGTGATTCCGTTGTGAAGATAAAGAATGCTCGGGGTAGTGGATGGAATGAGAATATCACAAAGTGTGATTCCGTTGTGAAGATAAAGAATGCTCGGGGTAGTGGATAGAATGAGAGTATCACAAAGTGTGATCCCGTTGTGAAGATAAAGAATGCTCGGGGTAGTGGATGGAATGAGAGTATCACAAAGTATGATTCCGATGTGAAGATCACGTCTTTGCGCAGATAAATAATCATACATGTCAGAGGGTACTAGGTAAACTTGAGAAGGACCAAAGTATGGTTGGGGAAGTGCATGGAATGGGAGTGTCACAAAGTTAAAAATTGGACGTTAGTACAGGAACCTCCAGAAAGTGTATATTTAATAACCCACAAATGGGTCCGTTTTATTTTCATCACATTTATTTTCAACAGATTTCTTCATGATTACTTTCTGAATATAAAATACAGTTAGGAAAGTCATCGCCCCTGTCCTGTGGTAAGGATTTTTACTGTTGTAAGACGTAATTGTAGACCAACTCCACAAGGTGCAGTCTGAGTAACACTCGCAAGGCGCGGATCAACCAGATGGAACTTTTTTTTCCCTTAACTTTGGAGGAAAGTGTCAGTCTTCTTTACATCACCTGTAATGTTGTTTGCTGCTGTTCGTTTATTTGGAAGGCTATTTTTCTGATATTATTCGTTATTGTGGTTCTTTAGCAGAGTGCCACCTACCAGGTAGTTAACGTCAGTTATTGTACAAAGTTAATATTTACCGACAGCGGTAGTTTTGCTCGCTAACGCGCAGCGCTAGGCCATGGGGCCAAGCTATCTGCGAACTCAGTAGGCGTGGGTTCGAGCACCACCGTCGGTCGTCCTTGAAATGTTTTTTCCGAGGTTTCCTATTTTTAACTCCAGGCAAATGCGTGGGACGGTACCTTCTGACAGGACACGACCGCTTCCTTCTATATCCTTGCCCAGTTTCATTCCTCTTAATTTATTTCATATCTCATTAACTCCTCTCAGGAGATTGGTGTCGGGAAGGGCATCCGGCCATAAAATCTAACAGACACATAGACTTTCACCCCATCTCATCCCCGACCCCGTTGAAAACGAGAATAATAAGAGGTAGGCACATATATCTTACTAAGTTAATATTTCAGTATATCATTTGCTAGAAGCTAAGAAGCTAACCCTAACAACAGAATATTTCAAGCTGGGTATTTAACTATTCTTTATCTGTTCTGACTGCTTAACAAATTAGTACCCGATATTCGGTGTTCCCGTAGAAGCCTCCGTGACTTCGGCGGCAGCACGCCGGCCTCTCACCGCTGGGTACGTGGTTCAAATCCCGGTCACTCCATGTGAGATCTGTGCTGGACAAAACGGAGGCGGACAGGTTTTACTCCGGGTACTCCAGTTTTCCCTGTCAACATTTCATTTCATTCTAGCAACACTCTCCACTATCATTTCATTCCATCTGTCATTCATTTAATCATTGACCCAGAGGAGTGCGTCAGGCCTCGGCAGCCGGCACAGTTCACATCCTCGCCGCTAGATGGGGGCTTCATTCATTCCATTCCTGAATCGGTCGGAGACTGGAAGCAGGCTGTGGATTTTCATTTTCATTCTGTGTTCCCGTTCCCTGCTTGATGCTAGACCCCAAGTGATCGGGCTTAGGGACTTCTTCCTCCATCCATGCGCGCTCTGACACTCGTTGCCTTGTAATTTCTATCACGGCCTCTTGCACTCGCTGAGCTACACTGTTGATGTAACGAGCAAAGGTGAATAGGCCTACTACTTCACTCACATACAATCAATATCACGTAGGATGGCCACGTTCACTGTAGCGTACATTGCCACACTCTAAGTGTACTTCCTTGCGTGGACATTTTGTACGATGAGGCCCGCACAATAAACGTCCTACTTCAATGATTATAAATGAATGTCTTTCTAACATACGAATATTTTGAAATACAACTATGATTTTGCTGGTTTGAAAATGTGACTAACATAGTTAACATTTTCAGGAATAAATGCACTTCTTGTAGCGTCAGTCAAAATGAAAATTCATATTGACAGATTTCAGCACACTGCTCTTCCATTAATTTACGTGTTATATAATAATAATTGATCTTACGCGAAAAATTAACCCTGTGCTAAGAATATAACAGAAAAATATGAGATCTTTTTGCTTACAATATTGTAATCAATTCTTCTGGGGGCATCAATACAAAATATATCAATTTTTCACAACAACCGAGGTCTGCACATACATGTTCTCCCGGATACGGAGCATCTCAGTGTAATCCTGTAAAAGGTGAAATAGAATAAGCCCTTACCAGTATATCTGCTCTTCCCCAGGTTGGGCATCCAATTTTAATGGTTCAAAAACACTAAAAGATTCCCGCTGTTGGGTGCCAATTGTAACCGTACCACCCACTTGTGTGATAATTAATTGATATACAGTAGATTTCCTACTCCAAATATTCTTTTGATATACTATTCGGGGCTCGTGGGGGTTGGTCGCTGTTACGAAGTCGATAACAGCAATGGACATTCACACTCAGCTACACTACTGAACTTCTAAAATTATAAAACTGGTATCTAGTGAAAACATAACTGTATTCTGAAAAATATATAGGCTATATTGCTCTTGGCAGGATCCTTCGTCATGTACAGACTAACCTATTCATTCCCTATCATATTTATATGGCAACAAAATAATGACACACTCCGGGATCCTTGGTGTAGATGAAGATATGTTTAGCTACAGTTGATGATCTCTGGTAGCTGATGACTATACTTCTAATTCTGGGGTTAGTTTTCCCATAGAATTAGGCCTATTATTTTTGCACATTGATACTAGCTGATTTAACTCGCAGCCTAACCTGAATATATATTGCATGGCTTACAGTAGCTGGATTTACTTTATCGCACGAATAATGCATAATTATTATCTTGTGGATATTAATATGGGATCTCGGTGACAGCTTTTCTGTTACAGAATCCACTTCGCACTTTAAATTACTGTACATTAAAGCGTAAACTAGCTTGTAGTACGATAACAGAATATAAACTGATTCCCTGAACTATGTAATCTGACATGGACCCGCAGAAGAGTTTTTGCGATTTGAAATTGAAATGTATTTCTACCACAAGTTCCCGTGAGCACCAGTGAACAAACACTTGACTCCCAAATACCAGTTGAATTCTGCAAAGTTACAAAGAATGAACTTAACTCCTCAGAGTCACAAAATCGAGTGCTTCAGATCCCGCCCGCTCGAGTAATATTATCAACATCCCTCCACATTACCATTGACTCCCGTGTCCTGAATACACGACAAATCTGGCCTTAGCCAATAATAAATAATTACAATCGTCACTCGTTTCCTTCTACTAGACAATGTTGCCACACTTCCCAGGCTAGACTAGCCCCATGAGTCATTAGGTCAGCACCCAGTCTTAACCCCGCCGCTCAGAATAATATATTTTCCAAGAAATATTGCACAATGTGTTTGTCATAACAAGACTCATTGATATTGCCTTACTGACTTGTCAATTCAAGCTTGCAAACTAAATATTATATTATACAATACTAAAACGGAATAGGATCCCGCGACAATAATTATCACCTTAAAGCTAATTAAATTAACTGGGAATAAATAACATTATGAATATACCGCTCATTCGAATACATAATTACATCCCAAATAAAAGCATCAAATAAAATATATACACGATTATTGATAATCCTATGTCTCGTAAATGAGGCTTCGATTCCTTGTGACCTCGTGACCATCACAACGGACTGGAAAAATGACAGAACTTGGAATGTCAGTCCACTGACATTCCAAGTGCACTATCTTCTTTTAAAAAGCCTATTTACAGTCGTAAATCTTGGCAAAATCCTCAATCTTACTTTCTTCATGCCGAGTTCATTTATTATAATAATATTAATAATAATAATAATAATAATAATAATAATAATAATAATAATAATAAAACTAATAACAATCATAAACTTGATAGTATGGAGTATGTAAATTGTTGTCATTATTGATTTTATGGGGCGGAAACTGTGGAGTCTCAAATAGAGAACTTGACAACATTTAGCATCCTTCAGCTCTCCATGTTTAGCCTATTGTAATTTATGAAGAAAAAATAACTTTTGTCCATGTGTGTGTCCTCCTAATAAAATCTAAACAGCCGAAGCGATTTCAATGAAAATTGGTAAGTATATACTAATATCCGGTCCAACCTCGACCATGCCTTTCAATTTTTATTACGTTCCACTAATCCAACATTTAGCTAACTGGCATTCTATATCTCCGCAATAATTACGGATATCACCCTGAAATATTGTAGGGTGATACAAGGTACTACTAAAAGATCACCGATGTGATATTCAAAAACCTTATGGTGTTTGAAGCCATTTTTCAGCGTTGCCTTGGTAAACGAAGTTTGATTTTTTTCAGTCGGTCAACACTGAAAAACATCAATTTCTATTCAAAAACCTGTTAAGCACAAAACCAACATTGCGGCCACGTGAAGTTGAAACAATTAAATGGACTATCCTTGCGATTTAACCATCCAAGCGCAGTGAAACGTGGTACGGTAAATGTTTGTACACAATTTAATCCACTGGCATCTAATTCAATTCAATTGTTTTCATAACCTCATGATGGCGCCTGTGCGAAATTTTGAAATTAAGCTTTTGTTTGTTGTGTCTTAATAATGCGATCAAAGTCAACGTTGAATAATAAAACTATGCAGTAATCTTCATCTAATGGTACACAACTCCATGGCCAACATATGTAACAATCCACCATGGTGGCCATACGACATATTTGGACGGTTTTCAATATCTACAGTATTACAGCAATCAAACTGAAATTTTGTATGCTGATAAAGGCTATTTATACTGTATAAGTTCACATATGGGAATTTCAATAACTTGGTGAGCACAAATCCAACATGACAACGACGTGAAATTTAAATATTTAAATGTATTTTCCTTGCGACTTTTCAACCGAGCGTTGTGAAACTTGGCACGGTATATCTTCATACAAGCCTTAAAATAAATGGACGTTTTTGAGAACTTAAAAATGTTGGAGCTGCCAATTCTTTAAAATGTCCTTTGTATTTCGCTGTCCTAATAAAGCAATAGAAATGTAGCTTGGTATAATGAACTATCATTAGAATAATAATCTGTTGTTATATAATTCTATAGCCTATATATGAAACAATGCAACATGGCGTCCATACGATACATTTCACCGGTTCTCAATATCTCCGAAACTATTCAAGCAATCAAACTGGTGATAGAAGTTTATTAACTAAGTACATATTTGTGACTTTCCAAATCCCGTGAAACACAAATAAAATATGGTGGCTAAGTGATTTTAAAATATTTCAAATGTATATTCTAGCGATCTAATCAGCCGAGAGCAGGGATGCTAAGAACAGCGATTCTTTATTCATGGTTTAGTATAGAGACATATCATGTTTTATTTTATTCAATAATTCAAGATGACATCAGTTCGAAATGTTAAAACCTTCCTTTTCGATGTGTAACATCTTTCCACTCGGTTGCTGGATAGTTTAGGGGGAGTGATTTTGAAAATTAGGGACGGAAGTGAATCGGGCGGAAGTGGAACGAACGGAAGTGGATCGGACGGAAGTGAAGACGCACTGCCAGCTGGATGTACAATTAAAAATGTGTGTATTGGAAACAAGGCAGTGTGTGCTCTGTAGCGCGAGAATGTTATGGCAATACAGTAGGCAGTGCATTTAGCAGGCACTGGTTTGACGAGCACAGTGGCAAATGTTTCACCGAATTTCATTTGTCATTGAGCAGTTTATGAAGCTTCACGTTCAAGGTTGAATATCACATGAGGTAGGACAAAGACGACAAATGATATTTAAGTAAGCGGCATTATTGTCAAGCTGTGGGTGAGTAGTCAAATATTAAATGCATAACAGAATGTTGTTATATGAGTGGAATAAAAAGCTGTATTTTCATCATATGTGAGACTAGGTCATTTCATGATTGTAGGAAGCCATGTTTTGATTGTTTACGACGAACTGTATGAGAGCCTTGAGAATAATGAATGTTATAGTTACTGAGGAATGTGCTCACAGTATTTGAGAGTACTGTCGACGTTGTGTGTCAATTTGTTATTATGAATTATTACTGTAAAAGGAAGGAAGGAAGCTTGTAGTTTTGCGTGTCCGTTAACCTCACGATCATGATCCACGCTACCTCCCTTTTACAGAATGCGAACCACAGGACATGGCATTTCAATTCGAAAATCTCACATGTATTGACCGGGAATCAAACCCGGTCTACCTTGGTGAGAGACTAACAGCTTGACCGCTGCGCCACAAATTTGACAGTAGCATATCTCCAATTCAATCTATACATTCATCATGGTACCAGTATGAAAATGGAGTGTAAATTAACATTTTAAGAATGTCCAAGCTGTGTAGTATACGAGTAGGATAACATGTCGGATGTTACACATCATATGCGACTACTGTAAGGCTCGTATCTTTTTATTTTACGTACCCAATTCGAACGATTGAAGAGATGATTCGTATGATAGGTTATTATAACAATCATAATCTAATGGCACTACATTCTGTAGCTTACTTGCCATAAATCACAGAGGCCGTGCATTTGATATTACTTAAATTGAACTTCCGTGACGTATTACAGAAAGATGCCATCTCGTGGGAGGAGTCTTAGTCACTAATATTGAAAGTTGTATATTCTAGCACATACTTTCTCAATGCAATGGTGTTGGTGGAGACATACCGTATGTCGTGTATCAAATGCTGTTTAGTATACATCACATAGAAAACCCTTTTAATAGCCGGGGGAGGTTTTAATAGAAATGACCAGTGGGATATATGAAAATAAGGCTATTTACTCCTTCACGGAACTATTTGTTTTGTATTGTCATGATTGGTAAGAATTGTCCACCTCTGCCATTTTAAGTTAAATTATTTTGATACAAACAATTATTTCTGGTCACTCGGAATGGCAACGAACAAATACTCTACTCTGATTTCCGTTACGTACTAAGCCACAGACTACCATACCTTTCCTTTTTCTTCAAATTATTATTTTCGATCAAAATAGAATATCACAATGTGATAGAAGCAACATTAGTAAAGGTCCAGTGCAGATTCAAGTGCATGAAGTTCAGGAAAATCAATATTTTTATATAAACTACTTAAATACAGCGGGTAGTTGCGGGTAGGAGAGTGGAAGTAGCCTAGGCTACCAGCCACGCTGAAGGAGCTACATGTGGTGGAAGACAGCTGAGAAGTTTAGTAATGAGCTATATATAATCATGTATAGTTCTCCCAGTGGCAGATCCAGAGGCATTGCAATTGTACCATGGCACAATCAGAAAGCTTGCACCAAAACCTTCATTTAATTTTCGAACGTCTCATTTTGCGCCACATGGCAGATAAACAGTCTCGTGTAGCATTATCTCCTTGGGCTTCAGCAGGAACTCTCTGTGTAGTTCGAGCCGCGACAAAGTTGGTGAAGATAAGGGAGAAGTTCTGTGGATGGAACATGCGCAAAAGACGGGTGGCAACATACTGGTTGAAGAGGGTACTAGAGAGGAGCTAGCGAATTCGTATCACAACTGAGCTGATACAGGCAAATAACCTAGCTGCAAGTTACGTACCTTTGGATGACCTTAACTGGTTACAAGAGCTTAGTCTTAGATAGCGCTACAGTGTACATTAGTTTATCCAACTCCTATTGAATAGCAATAAATGTTTGGGAAAAACCAGCTCTTGCCAATCTTTTCGCAGAGTAATTATGAATTATGTCCGTGTTCGATAACCTCTATCGTGTAGTGATAAATTAAAGGTTAAGCTCATGCCCAATTCAAATATCAATTATGCATTGAAAATAATCAAGAGTTTCAAGGCACAGGGAGATCAACAGAAAATAATGATTGAAGAAAAGATGGTTGTGTTGGTTAACTAAGTGTTTGTGATGGCGATTGCTGGTTTGAGTGGCAGAACCGCGAGATGATTGAGTAGTTGAGTTATAGAACACGGGTACTATCATATTCTCTCTCTCTATTCGTTTAGCCGATTCCGACTCTCCGTGACCCCATGTACTAAACTACGCCAATTTCTTCTGTCCTGCGCTGCCTCCCGAAGATTTTCCAAGCTGGAATTTAGTGCTTCTGTGATGCCATCCATCCATCTCATTCTTTGCCTCCCTCTTCTTCTTGTGCCTTCTATCTTCCCCAGCATTAAGGTCTTCTCTAATGAATCATGTCTTCTCATGATGTGTCCAAAGTAGCCCAGTTTTTGTTTCAGGATTAAGCCCTCCAAGGAACACACTGGTTTAATTTGCTGTAAAACTGACTTATTGGTTCTCTTCGCAGTCCATGGAACTCTAAGAACTCTTCTCCAACACCATAATTCAAAGGAATCTATTCTACGGCGTTCAGCTTTTCTTATGGTCCAGGTCTCACATCCGTACATCACAACTGGAAAAACCATAGCCCTTACTATACGGATCTTTGTTGTTAAGGTTAGGTCTCTACTCCTTAAGACATTGTCCAGATTTGAAAATGCCTGTCTACCAAGTAGCAATCGTCTTTTGATCTCATGACTGCAGTCACCATCGGCAGAAATCTGTGAGCCAAGATAGTTAAAAACAGAGACTATCTCCATTTTTTCTCCTCCTACTTGCCATGAATTGACAGTTGTAGTTGTCATAATTTTTGTTTTCTTGACATTCAACATTAGTCCAGCCTTTGAACTTTCCTCTTTCACTTTCAGTAAGAGGTTTTTTAAACCTTCTTCAGTTTCAGCCATCAGGATTGTATCATCTGCATATCTCAGGTTGTTTATATTTAACCCAGCTATTTTGATTCCTGTTCCTTCTTCATCTAACCCCACATTCCTCATAATGTGTTCTGCATACAGATTGAAAAGGTAAGGTGACAATATACAGCCTTGCCGTACTCCTTTTTGAATCTTAACCCATTTAGTTGTTCCATATATGGTTCTCACTGTAGCTTCTTGATCAGAGTATAAGTTCCGGATGAGGTTAATGATATGTTCTGGTACTCCCATTTATTTTAGTACTTTCCATAACTCATTATGATCAACACAGTCAAAAGCTTTAGCATAATCAATAAAACAAAAATATACATCTTTCTGGAACTCTCTTGCCTTCTCCATTACCCATCGTACGTTGCTTACATTAATTTAATAATGAATTATGCTATAAGTCCCAAAGGCAAGAAAATATTTTACTCCCAGCAGTACACCCGTGTACGTTGGGCCTCAATCCACGGCGGCAATGGGGAGCTGCACGTTTGGAGATCTGAGGTTCGAATCCTGACGTTGATAGCGGCTATGCTCAGTATAGTTCTTCCTCGGTTTCTTTCACACTCTCTCCAATCAAATGCCCAGATGGTACCTTGTTCGAGTCTCGAAGCCGCTCCCTAAATCTTAAACCTCAACATACATAACTACAATCACCAAATAGCACTCGTTATCAAATATTTTCATACAGATAAAAGTTTACGGGGATAATGGCCAACACGCCCAAGAAGACCCTACATAACGCCATAATAAACGTCTTTTTTACGTAAGTTAATTTCATAATGTTGGCACTACCCCTTGCGATAGGGTCAATCCACAACTGAGTTCTTATCGCATTATTTGAGCAGCCATGATGAATTATAATATGGAGATTACACTATATGTAACGAACTATCAGAGTGGTGATCAATAAAGCAATCCACTGGTGAGACAGGGCCCTCCAGTGGCTCAAATCTAGTGGGACGTGGGTTGGCGACCACGGGACCTCAGCCGAGTCCTGCATTGCTTCCACTTACTTGTGCCGGGATCCTCTCCGTCTTCTTTCCTGTTGACCTCCCCTGGTCAACTCATGTTCTTTTCCGACCCCGGCGGTATTAGGGTATCTGAGGCCTCGGGAGTCTTTCACTTTCCCGCCTTAATTGGCCCTTGTCTCTTCTTTCCTGCTACCTCCTTCTTCGAGGGATCAGACCTCTTGTTTTCTTTTAATTATGTTTTCTTTCTCTTTAAGATTCCCGCACTGTTTTTGTTAATTGGCTCCCCGTGTATCTTAATGCTTCTTAGCGAATGTTTTGCATCTACACTCCATTTTGTAGGGATTTTCAAACTTCATTACATTTAGTAAGTCTTTTCGAGCTAAATTGCATTTTGCGAGTATTTTCAACCCCAATTGCATTTTATACGGATTGACAATCTAAATTGATTTTTAGTAAGTCTTTCAATATAGGGGCTGGGACTTTTCTGAGTATTATGAATTTCGATTGGATTTTACAAGTATTTTCAACCTAAACCACTCTTTGCAAATATTTTCAATCTAAATTCCATTTTGTATGGTGGGCATTTTGTAAGTATTTTGATTCTCAATTGCATTTTTTGGGTATTTTGAATCTAAATTACATTTTGTAATTATTTTCAATCTAAATTGCATTTTGTAAGTATTGTCCATCCAAATGAGTAGTTTGAATCTACCATACACTTTGTAAGCATTTTCAATTTCAGTAGCATTTTGTAAGCATTTTGAATTTCAACTGCACTTTGTGGGTATTTTGGATTTGAAATGGGCGTTTTTGAATATAAATTGCATTGTGTATATTCAATTTCAATTGCATTTTGTAAGTATTTTGAACCTCAATTGTATTTTGTACGTATTTTCAATCTCATTTGCATTTTGTTAGTATTTAAATTTCAATTGCATTTTTAAGTATTTCGACTGTCCATTACATTTTGTACGTATTTTGAACCTAAACTACATTTTGTGCGTATTTATCAATCTATTCCTTTTGTGAGTAATTTCCTTCTAAATTCCCTTTTGTAAGTATTACCACTCTCCATTTTGTGAGTCGTTTCAATCTGAGTTACATTTTGTGAGTATTTTCAGTCTCACTTAATTTTCGTTCTGGTTTCCATTTCATTGTCATTTTCGCTATCATCCAGACCATTAGGGTCCGATAACCTAGATGTTAGGTCCCTTAAAACAACAATTATCATCATCATCATCATGTGAGACAGGGCAGTTGTTTGTTGGCAAAAGTTCGGAGCCGAAATCTGAGACGCTCACTTAATAGACTTAACTGGATCGTAGCAAACAGACGGAAAAGCACGTCCAGTGCAAGAATTGGCTGAACATGCCAGCCCACATGATAGCACAATGCTTTGTTACGCTCGTTAATGCAGAGTGCAGACACGTATGCTGTAATCGAAAGACAGATGGGTTCGAATCTTACCAACGGCCATCCTACAAATCGTTTCCAGTATTAACTATAGGCAAATAAAAGTTTATACTGTAATGGGTTTATAATGGTCGCAGCCATTAATTCTCAATCCAAGCCCTAACTACAGTGACGTTTACTAGTATGCACGTGACTGTAACGTAGGGTTCATATGCAGACATTATACGGAGTTCGTCACCAAGACATCCTTAGCTTGTAAATGGAACTATCATTGGAAGAGAAGACTGGCAGACTTCAGTCGTGTGTGTTATTACTTACATCCTGGAAAAAACTAGGTGCTCTGATCCTTCGGATAATTTACAGTACTATACTAGCATTTTCCTGGAATGACCAAGGAGAATATTTTGACGCGATATTCCCAGTCTTCTTTTGTGGGACATGCTTTAGAGCACTTGCATCGCATGGTGCAGTGTTGGGTGGTAGCCATCTGTTGAAGAGATTTACTGTCACCTCCTTCCATCGCCATATGAACTACAGTAGACATATAGGTAGGCCTATCCATTATTGTGGTGTATGCATGTCAAGTGAAGTGTAGGACAAAAGGAAGAGAGATGTTAATAATAATGTTAGACTATTGGTTTTATGTCGCTTTTAACTGCTGCGGCTTTTAGAGACGCCAGATGGCTGGAATTTTGCCCCGAAGGGGAACTTAAACATATTAGTAAAACTATTGATACTGCTCCCTCGCATTTAAGTATCTTCAAATGCCGAGGGTTACCGCTGCCCCATGCAACCTGTCAGGGAGAGAAACCACATAGTAGTTTGAACGAAGGTCGCCACGCCTGTAGGTCCATGAGGTTTAATGTCCTATTCGTTAGAAGAAACAACATTAAGGGTGCCACGTCTTGTCACACCAAATACACTGCGCATATATTTCTAATTAAACTGAGATTTATGATTAGAAATTAAACACTTCCGTGAGTGTGGAGGGCGAGACTGGAGTAGAGAAATTGTTCGCTTTTCACCAATGAATGTGGTATTCTTAAAATTAAGAGTCACGTTCAGTGGTTTGATAATTCCGTAATTAGAAGCCCTGAGTCTAATGATCACAGAGATAACAACCACGCAAAAATACAAATTTGTTTGCCTCTTGTAGATGTTGTTGTTAGTTCATTTAGTGGCTTCGAACATATTGGTCATCAGCTCCATATAGTTGGGTGAATGTTGAACATGTCTGATAACCTGTATTTATGTGATGTCTATAGTGTGCGTAACTGTATTAAGGACAGGGATGAGGTAGGTGCCCTGGGACTTTAAGTAAGATACTATCCCCGCATTTACCTTGAGGGAATGCAGAAAAATACGGGGAAAACGCACAATCAGGATAGCCTCTGTCAGAACCGGGATTCAAATCTCCAATCTCCGGACTTGGTGCAGCTACCCTCCCGGCCATGGTGCACGATTTAACGAACACGGCTTGTCCCTTTTAACCTGAAGGATAATGTTCAGTCCATTCAATAAAATAATGTCTCTCTCTACCTGCAGTATTGTAGCCAGCTAACTTAGATGGACATGTCAGATATGAGATCAGCTACGGAATGGGCAAGGGAAAGACACTGACCCTGAACTAAAGAAATAAATGAAAAGTTTCTGGGACGAGTAAAACAATAACTCCCAAGCCAATTTATCTCGCATCACTGGCGAGAGGATGGCCCAAGAGCAGCTTGTTTAAGGGCAATGAAGCGAGACTACATCATACACGAGGAAGTTGTTCGGTCTTACTCGAGTAAATTGTTTGTTAGCGTCTGGAAAGTGAAATGAAATCTATCCGTTTCACTTTCATTTCTTCGTTTCATTATTTGTCTTGGAATCTACTCCTGGAAATCTTGCAAATGCCACTCTCCAAGCTTCAAACATGCTAATACACTTGCGAGATAATTAAAATATTATTACATTCAATGAATATATTGTATGTCTATCCCTTATTATTCCTGTTTTCAGTACATTTTTTTCATAGGCCCATAGCAAAATCATGCAGTGAGACAACCCAGTCAGGTTCTCCACCTCACAGTGGGTTGCTCAAATTATGTTTCTAGTTTCAAGAGGACTAAATATGCAGTTTTATTAAATTATTGTATTTAAGGCAACAGAAAATGAAATTCGATCTATATCTTTATCCATTATTTTCCATCTCCGTGGATAAGTGAAAAGGTGCTAGACTTTGAACCAAGGGCCGCCAGGTTGGATTCCCGGCCAGGGTGTGAGGTTTTAATATCGTATAGTTAATTATTATAACTCGGGAATTTAGTGTTTGTGACGTGTTATTCATTCATTTCATCCTCATCATGACGGGCAGGTCGCTCGCAGGCGTCAATTTGATATGTTTGCACTAGAGAGTTCAGGAGGCCTCTTGCCGCAAACACAAACATGATCAACAATTTAACAATGATACTCCCGTAATCATCAACCGCATGATTTTGAGACACAATCTTCTTCATCCTTTACCCAACGTCGTCCTTTCTTCTCATACACGATTGAACCTATACAATGAAGAACTGTGCGATTCTGCAACTAAGTTTCACAGAATCATGAATTAAAAATCTTAAACATATTATTCCAGTGAAAATAATTAGAGGGAAATGCCTGGAAGTAAATAATGGAATAACTGTATGTTAAAGAATGATAAAATTGATCTAAGGAAATGGCAAAAGAAGAAAATCTATAGATATTCACCTCAATCTCTAACCTGAGTAGCAGTTTTTGTTCTTTCATTGAGGGCCTTATTCCCCGTGGTCACCAGCCACATGTACTAAGGTGTGTGAGTGAAATTTGTCCAACAACCTGAGTAATGGTAGTGTCTCTCCTTGAAAGAAGGCGGATGTGGCCATAAGTTATTAACCATCCCAGCAATTGTCTGGAGTGGAAGTGGAAAAGCACGAAAATACCCTTCAAGGATGTCTGAGAGTAGAATCTAATCCCCCTGCTGGATCAGATGAAAGAGATAGCTGCGAGAGATAGCAGTAACATTTTCACCTACTGTGTTCAAGGTAGTGGGATCAAATCCCAGTGCAGTCAGTTGGCATTTGAGGGTGCATAAATATGAGGAAACCGTGTCAGTAGATATACTGTACATCTTAGAATCTTATCGTCCCAGAATAGATAAAAAATTTGATTCATATCACGTAATTTCGAACTAATGTTTTGTTAAGAAGACATGCTTTAATTATGATTTACAAATTTTCCCGCGAACAGAACTACGCTGAAAAGAGGAGGTAATTATTCCTCAGAAACGTATCATTAAGACAAGGGGTGGTTGTATTTCAACTGTCACCTAGGACAAATGTCACTTTCATCTTGACTGCCGGAGGAGGTTGATTTGTTATTCTTAACTGCACAACAGGGCAGACTTATTTACCTCACCGCCTAGAGAGGAAGATCAAATCCCTTATTCAACGAATTGGAGTGAGAATTTAATACCATAAATATTTCCATTCAAAGAAGTCACTAAGTAATATTTAGCGCTAGCATGCATGGCTGTCACCGGGGCGGTCCGGGTTCGTTTCGGGGTCTGCCAAGAAATGGAAGTCTGGCCTGAGGGCTGGAACGGGAACCCTCAGCCTCGTGACGGCAAACTTATAAGAGGCGGGTTGATTCCTACCTCAGCCTCTCTGGAAGTTGTTTTATGTGGTTTCCCACTTCTACTCTCGGCAAATGCCGGGATAGTTCCTATCGCATGGTCACGGCCACCTCCTTCCCATTCCTCACCTGAACTACAAATACACACACTAATACATCCATTACAATAACACAGGTTTTGAGACAAATTCCTCACACACCCAATTACAAGGGGCTACATGACCACGATGTCGCAAAGCCCCTAAATCAATCATCGACAACAACAGCAACAATATTTAGCGCGTAACAGGCGGGGGCTCTGACCAATCAGGAAACAGCATGACGTCAATGGCTAGCAAATAGGCACGTCTGACTGACAACCAACGGTCAGTTTGAGTACTGAAACGTACTGACCCCGTATTTTTCTGTTTGAAAGGAGTTGAATATTTTATTAGCATTGGAAACAAGCAAAGTTTTGAAAGCTGGAAGTGTGACAAGGCTTCGAGCGGTATCAACTCTGTTACATCGTCATTGGCGAGTCGAGCGGGCAGACCAGGTCTTTTGAAAAATAAAGTAGGCACGTGCCGCCCGGTTTTTAAAAAAAGTATGACTTTTGCCACGCGTCAAGATCAAGCCAGGATATAATGGAAAGGGAACTTAATCACGTGACCCGAACGAGGGAGTGATATTTCGGCTATTTTAAGCGAAGCAGTTAATGAACAATTACAATTCTTACAAAAGAAACAGAAGTTATTTGAGTACACTGAGAGTAGCGGAATATTGTTGAGGTAATTGTCATTATTTTTGATATTCATATAAGGGATCCAGTACAGCAGAGAAATGATTATACGAAGTATGAGCGCCAATATTCCGTCGCTTTTGGAAAGCGACGCTAAGTAAACCGCGAAATTGGAGAACGCACCAATACAGCGAGAGGATTAGTCTCTGGAAACTTGAAGCGAATGGCTGTGGCGCAGTTCGAGTCCCGAGTATAGTGCGGGCGACAATATTTTGACGGTGAATGGAGCCGCGTCTTCGGTTAACTATGGGGAAGAAAACGTACAGTAAAGTATTTTGTGTGCGGTCTCGTGTATTTCATGACTACAAAAGGAATCTGATACAATTAACAAGTGTTGTATTTTAAAAGGAACATTCCACGATAGTGAAGTGCTATAGTTAACGACGTCTAGAACATTCATGAGTTGTATAATTGGAGGGATACGATTGGAATGTTACATATTGACTCCTACAAACAGTTATTGAACTTGGACATTATAATCTACGAGGGATTATCATAAAATTCTCTAATTATCTTCGAACGATGGAAAGTCCCAACATTTATGAGCTATTATCAATGAGTTAAATATATTGCATACATCTGTGCAAAATTGACAGTTTACGAGGAAATTTCATCAAGTTTTCCAAATTGACTTCGAAAATGAAATGTATCACCGCAGCACGAGGAACGACTTCAGAAATTATCATGAGAGTTAAGATGGCTGAGTAAAAATGCAGAAGGGAACACTACACTCAGAATTATGGAGAACCTGGGAGTAACCAGATGACATTTCGCAAAATGATTGATAATTCAGGAGTACCATAAATGCCATTTCAAAAAAAATATAATGATGGAAGAACTTCTAGAACATCAGTTCAGGCAAGCGCTAAGAAGAAAAGAAAAAAATGGAACTAGGGCTATCCCAGTTCAATGCATGAAGAAGACGTAATTCGATTCCAGAATGAGAACCAAGTTCGAGTCCCGAACGCGAATGGAATTGGAGGGCCGAAGACGCATTTCGAGCGGAGGTTGAGAAGGAGTTCCAATCACTCATAACATCAGAGCAATGAACGGTATTCCATCCGTTGTTTTCTTCAACAGCAGCTAAAGTCAACACAAGGTGGAAGTCAACTTCAATTATGGAGTTTTGCAGTAGAAATTTTGAATTTCCATGAGAAACCATTTCTTCGATATTTGATTAGGCCTATCGATTTTTGTCATTTTTGAATTATTAGGTTTTTCGCTCTTTTCGAATTTGGATTAGGAGTTATTATAGATTGACGATCTTCGTTGGTATTTTGGATTATGGATTAGGATTTTGCCGTATTTTTGGTCTATGATTATTTTTAACGCTGGAGATTTTTATGTCCCGATAGGATTAGTTTTAGGAATTAATGAAGGAACTGATAGGCATTCATAGATTAGGATACAAGTTAGTATTGCATTATTTTGATGTTGTAACATTACTTTGTTCATTCATTCAGATAGAGAAGATTTTCTTGAAGTATCAGGCGAGAACAGCTGATCGCTCGATATCACGTAGGAATATTTTGACTTGTGATAGAAACCCGATAAAGGTTTGGTTATTTCCACTTCTAACGTGAATTGTGAAAGTTGTATTGATTCTAATGGATCACTTTGAGCATTCTGAGTGCAACATGAGTTTACGTTATACTCTGAGGAGTAGATTTAAGTATTGTTGAGTGCAACAATTAAGAACTACAAGCAGGGAGGACAGGAAATATATCACTATTAATTTACGATGCGTAATCTTGTGGATTTTTAAATTCTTTGAAGTAATGCAAGTATGTGACACATGTCTTAACGAGGAGAGAGATAGTCTGCTTACTTTAATTGATGGAACAACGCATTGTTGTAGTATGGAAGCACGAAAGATGCTATTTTGAAGTAAGAATTATATTCCAGTCGGTCATGTCGACGTTGGGAAGTGAAGGAAGTAAGAGAGTGGAAGTTGTTTTTATTGTAGAGATTCGTGCAGGTTTAAATGAGAGTTATTTTGAACTGAATCTGGTTGAGATCCGTTATTTTACAATGTTGCAAGTTTACGTGAAGTTTCATTCCATATGTTTGTTGTATGAGAAGCTACATTGATAAGAAGATGCGTTAATTTATAGTAGAAAGCGACTATGGAAGGTCATGTATCGTCGGAAAACGCACGAATGAAGTACCGGTAATTTTATTGAAGCAATCTTTTGTCATAAATTTTATCATTTTATTTAACTTGGAATGCATATTTTAAGCATGAACTAGGTTTCATTGAACGGCCATCTCTATCACTGAAACAGAGACGAGAAAAGTACATAAAGTTGGTGGTTCCTTTGTAATAACATTATAAGACGAGTTATGGTAGTGAAAACTCGTACTCAGGCAATGATACGATGTAGATGTCGTATGAGAGGTGTTTATAACGTGAAAATAGTAAAATCAAAGCCGTCGCCATCAATAGAAAATTCACACACTTCACTTAGCACTAAAACCGTATTTATGTCCCCTTCGCTGAAGGAAAGCATAACCGCTGTTGAAAAGGCACCCGATCACGTTTCTAGGTGACAGCGCTCAGCCTGTCGGAATAGGCCAACAATACTCCAAACAATTAATTCAGCTTCTCAACAGTCTTGGATTTTCAATAAATTTGGCGGAAGTCTACAGGTACGAAGTTTCGGCGCTTCGTGAAGAACGTCCAATCCCGAATGCTGGAGCGTTCACGTAGTTTTGCTTTGATAACACTGACTTTAACATAAGGACATTGGACGGGTGAAACACATTTCACTGCATGGGAGGCAGTGAAACATCTCCACTCCCACGTACACGAGAAGTTCCTAATGCTGGTGTGATTGCGGCGATGGGAAAGTTCAACATTTTGTGGTATCGGAAGCGCTCTTCTCCTGGTTCAAAGGCCGTCAAGATTAAGGAGGTAACTGTGGAAGCCCCAAACTCTGTGGCCATTGCGTCGATGATGGACTCCTTGTGGTTATCTGGACGGTGGTCAGGTTTTAATTTACCCGCCTCGTGGAACGGCTTCATGAAGACGTCACTGTCTGCTCATGCTCAACCAGCTCCCCAGCAATCCATCAACTATATATTCCGTGTTGGAGTTTGCCGCAAGAGAGTGCGTGGAACTGAAACAAAGCACTTGTATCGAAACCTTTGACCAGCCCCCTATACGCGAAAGCTGCGGAGATAGTCGCATCGGACACTTCAGAGGAACTCAAAAACGTGGTTGTTCGTCTAAGCGGATTTCACATTCTAATGTCGTTTCTTGGGGCAATCGGCTACGTGATGAATGGAAGCGGTTTGGAGGAGCTCTGGGCGGAAATATACACTAAATCGTCAGTGACTCACATGATGTCTGGACACGCATATTCTAGTTAGGCTTGCAATTAGCTCGCTCTAAAAATTATTACGTCATGCCTTCAATTTCAAATGTATCAATAACTCGAAACTGTGCATGTTCTAGGGCCCACAGAGCGCATTTTCTGACAAAGCAGGCTGTAGGGACAATGTTACTCAACATGAACGACGGGCTGAAGGATGACAAGGACGAAATACAGGCGCTTTTTACCGTATTCCAAGCCGGCACCGCCAACGACTTGCTATCATATCCTTGCCATCAACGTCTCAAAGAGTCACTTCATGACACATTTTCTCAATGAGCCAGAAATCGCGCACAGGAAAGCTGTGGGTAGAGTACATCAAAACAGCAAGCCTGGAAAATATTGAAGGATTACGCATCTTATATGTTATGTAGCCCACGTTGTTTTATATTTCGCGGTACAGAACCGGCAACGCTGTCTCCCTCCCTCGTGAGAAATGTCAGAGCCGGACACTTGGCGGCTGGACTGTAAAAACCATCCGCAAATTTTCTTCTAACATTATCCGCTGCTTATCCGCTATCCGCACAGCTATGCAAACTATATCCTCATGGTGAAACATTTTGCGGATATCCGTGGGTTTATCCGTGAATATCCGCATCCGCGCAGTGCTTTACCTATAGATGCCACATACATTCAAGAACCTGGGCTGATGTCCATTAATTCGCAAGCCCTAAATAAATGGCTTACATTGGCTTTTGTTTAAAGGTTATTCACCAGTAGATTCACTCTCTTGTAATTATTGTCAATTCAAATTACAGTACAGTAAGTATGTAGTTAGTTTTAGTTGTAAGTATGAAGTTAATTTGTTTATTAGATATATGTCATTGTTCTATTAGACTGTGGTGTGTGAGTGTGTCTGGTGAGGGTGCATGTGAGTGGGCCTGGTGACAGACTGTTTTAGTGGTAGTATTTGTTTGTTGGTGAAACTTAAGTATTTTTTTCGTTGGTAGAATTTTGGTATTTAATTGTTAGTAGAAGGTTAGTATTTTGTAGTAGAATTGCTCTTTAGTTATTCTGAAAGGGAGTAGCAGCCTTCCAGAATAAATCAATTCTTTACTAGTCTAATAGACGGTTAAGTTATTGATAATATAAGCCAACTAATGGCTACACTGCGTTCTGCTGCACGGCTGAAAGCAACGGGAAACTACAGCCGTAATGCTATTCCCGAGGATATGCACCTCTCTATGCATAATTACATGTGATGATGGCCTCCTCCCTTGTAAAATTTCAATCCGGAGGTAAACTAGTCCCCCGTTCGGATCTCCGGGTGGGGACTACTCGAGAGGGGGTTAACATCACAGAAGTGACAAAGAGGAAATCTGACATTCTACGGATCGGAGCGTGGAATGTTAGAAGTCTGCTAGGAAGTGGAAAGTTAGAAAACTTAGAAAGGGAAATGGATAGGCTGAGGTTGGATTTGGTTGGGATTAGTGAAATGCGCTGGCAGGAAGAGCAGGACTTTTGGTCAGGAGACTATAGGGTCATTAGCACTAAATCAAACAATGGCCAAGCAGGGGTTGATCTCATATTGAGTAGGAAACTTGGACAGCGGGTGGAATATTATGAGCAATACAGTGAACGGATTATTGTAGCAAAAATCAATACTAAACCTACGTGCACCACAGTGGTACAAGTCTATATGCCTACCAGCCAAGCTGATGATGAGGATGTTGAAAAGGTCTACGAAGAAATAGATGACATTCTGAGGTATATCAAAGGTGATGAAAATGTTATAGTAATGGGAGATTGGAATGCTGTGGTAGGAAAAGGGAGAGAAGGGAAGATAGTAGGAGATTTCGGATTAGGTGAAAGGAATGATCGAGGAAGCAGGCTGATGGAATTCTGCACCGAACATGAGCTGGTCATAGCTAACACCTTATTCAATAACCACAATAGAAGAATATACACATGGATGAGACCAGGAGATACAGGGCGTTACCAAATCGACTTCATTATGGTCAAGCAGAGGTTTCGAAACCAGATTTTGGATTGTAAAACATATCCTGGTGCTGACATAAACTCTGACCACAATCTGGTTGTAATGAAATGCAGATTTAAGTTGAAGAAACTGAAGAAAAGTCAAAAGCCAAAAAGGTGGGCAATAGACAGACTGAAAGTAAAGGATGTAAACGAAAGATTCAAGAAGAGTATAAAGGAAGGACTAATCAAAACCCCTAAACAAACTTCAATTGCAGACGAATGGGCACTTTTGAAGAATGAAATAACAAAATCCGCTGAAGAAAACATTGGTAGGAAAGAAAGAATAGGTAGAAAACCGTGGATCACTCAGGATATACTAGAATTGATGGATGAAAGGCGGAAACACAAGAATCTAAGAGATGAAAAGGGGAAAGCAGAATACAGACGTCTGAGAAATGAGGTTAACAAGAAGTGCAAGGAAGCGAAAGAAGAATGGTTGAAAGAGAAATGTGCAGGTATAGAAAAATGTCTGAAATTAGGAAGAGTAGACACAGCTTATCAAAGGATTAAGAATACTTTTGGGGAAAAGAAGACTAAATGCTGTAATATTAGGAACACAAATGGAAAGCCTCTAACAGATAGGGAAGATAAGGTTGAGAGATGGAAAGCTTACATAGAGTGCTTGTATAAGGGAAAGGAGATCGAGAATCATGTAATGGAAAGGGAGGAGGAAATTGATGAGGATGCAAAAGGAGATTTAATATTGAGATCAGAATTTGACAGAGCATTAGAGGACTTAGGCAGGAACAAAGCACCAGGCATAGATGATATACCGATTGAGTTGCTACGCTGCATAGGAGATGAAGGTCTGATCAGGTTATTTCACTTGGTGTGTAGGATTTATGAGACAGGTGATGTACCCCCTGATTTCAAGAAGAATGTTATCATCCCTATACCAAAGAAAGTGGGAGCTGACAGATGTGAAGATTACCGTACAATCAGCATGATTACTCATGCTTCAAAGATCCTGTCTAGAATAATTTACAAGAGGATTGAAAGCCAGATAGAAACGGAGTTGGGTGAAGACCAGTTTGGTTTCAGGAGAAATGTAGGAACAAGGGAAGCTGTACTAAGTCTTAGACTGATTTTGGAAGGTAGAATAAGGAAAGATAAGAGAACGTTCATGGCATTTGTAGACTTAGAAAAGGCTTTTGATAACGTTGATTGGACTAAATTGTTTGACATTTTGAAATCTATTGGAATAAAGTACAGGGATAGGAGGGTGATATACAATTTATACAGAAACCAGACAGCAGTCATTCGAGCTGAAGGACATGAGAGAGGAGTTGGTATTCAGAAAGGTGTAAGGCAAGGCTGCAACTTATCACCCATACTTTTCAATCTTTACATTGAACAAGCAATGAAGGAAATTGGAGAAAAATTTAAAGTGGGAGTGAAGATTCAAGGAGAAATAATTTCTACTCTGAGATTTGCTGATGACATCGTCATCTTGGCCGACAAGCCTGAGGATTTGAATGAGTTTTTGAATGGTATGGATTCCGTCTTTCGGAAGGAATTCATGATGAAAATTAATAAATGTAAAACAAAAATACTGGAATGCAGCCGAAATAAATCAGAAACCTCTATAGAGATCAAATTGACCGGTGAAAAGCTGAAGGAAGTAGGAGACTTCTGTTACTTAGGAAGCAGAATAACCAGTGATGGACGAAGCAAAGAGGATATAAAAAGTAGGTTGGCTCAGGCAAGGAAAGCCTTTCTACAAAAAAGGAATCTGTTGACATCGAATATAGATTTAGGTATTAGGAAGTCATTTTTGAAAGCCTTTGTCTGGAGCGTGGCGCTCTATGGAAGTGAAACTTGGACTATTGGTGCAGCAGAAAAGAGGAGAATTGAAGCATTTGAAATGTGGTGTTACAGGAGAATGATGAAGATCAGATGGGTAGATAGGGTTACAAACGAAGAGGTATTAAGGCGAGTGGGAGAGGAGAGATGTTTCTGGCGACTGCTAATGAAGAGAAGAGATAGGTTGGTAGGACACTTACTAAGACACCCAGGAATAGCAAGCTTAGTTATGGAAGGAAGGGTCGGGGATAAGAACTGTAGGGGTAGACCAAGGTTAGAATATGTTAAACAGTTTGCCTCGGATGTAGGGTGTGGTAGCTATGTAGAAATGAAACGATTAGCTCAGGACAGGGAGGTATGGAGAGCTGCATCAAACCAGTCAAAAGACTGAAGACTCAAACAACAACAGTTAGAATGGATTGGAAATGGTAACATCTGACCATTGTTCAATCGAGATTAATATAAATAATATTCATGGAGAATGGTGATAAGGTGGAGTTTTCTTGTTGTATAGAGTAAACTAATAATTTGTAACTAGTTTAGATAAACCGAATTGGTGGTTTAGTGGTCCAATGCAAGGTTTTTAAATTTCTATTTGAACTCCGGTAAAATTTTGAAAATGCAGTTGGCATTTTTCCAGAAGATTGTTTTATTTTATTTTAACTTTATTTGGAGAATAAGGTTCAAGTTTTTGACTTCCTTATTTTTGTTGTTGTTTTCGACATTGAACAGGAGAGTTCATGATTCAATTAAAATTATTCTATCGCCTTTAGAAATAAACCGTTGGACACGAGGGGTTAGTTTGTCCGCCATATATTTTTATAAATTCGACATAATGATTTATATTAATTAGATAGAAAATGTACAATGGGTGTAATTATAGGCGCCAAATACCTTTTTCACCCTACACCCCGAGAAGCGCAAGTTTCCCACTCCCCTTATGCAATTCGTTACTTTCCCAGTAGTATAGAACCATAGTACAGCTGTAGAATAGATTCCTTTCACCCTATTTGTCAGACATTTCTTTCAGTGGTTTTTCTAGTCGGGGATCACGTCTTCTCTGGGACACTGGCAAATACTTTATGGTAAAAGGGTACAGTACCTATGATGAATGCTGCTGCAATAACAGCCAAAACGATGGGAAAGACTCACTGATTCACGACGCGGCTCCATCCTGAAAGTGAGGCGTGGTGGCTCAGCGATCAAGCTGTTGGCCTCTCACCGCGGTGGACCGGGTTTGATGCCCTGTCGATGCATGTGAGATTTTCAAAGTGAAATGCCATTTACTATGGTTCGGATTCCACGTAAAAAGGAGGTACCGTGGCTCATGATCGCGCGATTATCGGTCACGTAAAACTACAAACTTCATTCCTTCCATCCTGAAAGTCTAGATAATAAACTAGACACCGGCCGTGAAATGCGATGTGTTATCTAATAGTACGAGACTGTGTGTCTGATCCTTACACTATATACGCAGCATGATACGATAGCTTCATTTTACTTTTACCTTATTTTACTTTACAATACGGTATATGACCCCTTGATTTGAAAATAACACAAAGTATGAGCCGATAAATAAACAGTATGTGGTCATTCAGTACATTGATCGTGACTTAATTATAGGGATGTACGTATTAATGTTAAATACAACGCGATAACTAATATAATGTAATTCATGAGAACGAGTTACATTTGTTACGACGATGTGAAAGGTAACTCTGTAATGCTCATAGACGCTTTAGAGCCAGGAGGAACTTCTAAAATATTGCCAGAGAAGAGGTGACACGTAAGCTTGGCAAACATGACAAAATATATTACCAGGCTTGATACGGCACACGTCGAGAAGCATCACCGATTGGGGAAGTGAAGTTTCAAACCACACTGACATGAGAGAAAGTGGGAGCATTTTATCTGGAAGGGAGATTAGGGAACTCATCAGTATCAATCAATTCCAGTTTTCCTGCGACATTCTTATGGAACAGCCACATCTTAGTGCACTTAAACCAATGATAGAGATATTTTAAGAAAACTAGCCGAATGATTTTTGGCATCGAGCTGTACGTCTCTCGAAAAACCCTAGGTACAATATGTTTGTAATCACACGTATACATCAGTCAGTCTCTCTCATTGATAGGGTTCTTCATAAGGAACTGATCGCTGTTGTTGTTGCTGTTGCTGTTGTGTTGTTTGTATGAGGCTTGAAACTTCGTGGTCGTCTCCCCCCTGTTCTTGCGCGTGTGGAGAAACTGACTAATTGACAACGTGCGTAGGCTGCAAATTCCGACCTCAGCGCTTGAACGGCGGAACGCCTTAGTTTTGGTTGGTGAGATATCAGTAATATGATGCGAATTTTTGTCAATAGATTTTCCAATGCTGCCTTCTCAAATCCCACTGTAAAATCATGCTCATGGAAACAGCCCAACTGCCGTTGTACTTTATTTATATATATATTTATTTATTTATGTATTTAATTACTAACCGTAGATCACCAAAAAGTATGAAAGGCCTACTGAAAAATGACGAACCCCACATACATAATTTATACCTCACTGGCATAACTCAGGCGTATATTTACATAGTCATATTCACGGCGTACTTTACTTAACTATTTTTAAAATATTAATAAGTATAAATAATATAATAAACACTAACATCCTGCTCACTCACGCTCTCGCATCCTGGCTTCCAGGTCCTCGCTCATTCCATTCATTTATTCATTCTTCTCCTATTTTCATTAATGAAAAAAATAGGCTTATGAGATCACCTTTTGCCCGTGAGTGTGCGCGAGTGTGTGTGTGTGTGTGTGTGTCACCCCCTAATATATTTTAAACGAAACGAGAGATTTCAATGAAACTCTGTAAGGTCATAGAACTATTTTGGCCGACCCTGGCCATGCGCTTCAAATTTCATTACGTCTCACCAATCCAACATGGCGGCTGTGCGAAATATTTCACCGGCATTCCATATCACCGAAACTATTACGGATATCGCCCTGAAATTTTGTACGATGATAAAGGGTACTACTAGAAGTTTAGGCATGAGACATTCAAGAACCTGTTGACTGCAAAACTAACATGGCGGCCAAGCGAAGTTGAACCATTAAAATAAACTTTTCTCGCGTTTTAACCATCCGAACGCAGTGAAACATGGTACAGCAAATGTTTATACACATTGGAATGCACTGATATCCAATTTAGTTCAATTGTTTGGATAACCCCAAGATGGCGGCTGTGCAAAATTTTAAAATTAAGTTTTTATTTCTTTTGTCCTAATCATACGATCGAAGTAAACGTTTTAATAATGATCCTACGCAATAATCGTCATCCAATAGTACATAACTCTATGGTCTACAGATATAAAAATCCAACATGGCGACCATACCAAATATTTAGACGGTCCTCAATATCTATTAATCTATGACAGCAATCAAACTGAAATTTTGTATGATGATAGAGGCTATGAACATAAGTTCACCTAAGGGACTTAAATAACCTAGTGAGCACAACTTTAGCATGGCGACGACGCAAAATGAACATATTTAAATGGACTTTTCTCGCGATTTAATCGTCCGAGAGTAGTGAAACTTGGTACGGTAAATGCTTATACAAATTCAAACCCATTGGCATGTAATTTATTTCAATTTCAATTTTCATATCCACAAAATGGCAGCTGTGCGAAATTTTAAAATCTCGTTTTTATTTCTTGAGTCCTAATGATGCGATTGAAGTTTGATCAATACAATTAATCTTCATGTAATAGTACATAACTGTAAGACCTACATATATAAGAATCCAACATGGTGATCATCCAAAATATTTAGATGGTTCTCAATATCTTCGAATCTATTACAGCAATCAAAGTGAAACTTTGTATGTTGATAGGGACAATTAACATAAGTAGGATATATGAAAATAGGCTATTTAGTTCTCCACGGAACTAGTTGCTTTAATTCAGATACTCATTCATTTAGCCAGACAAACAAATGGCATTAATCAAAAACTCATTAACTCAATCGCTATCAAGTAATCTACCTATACAATGTACATTTTAGCCTAGTTTCGATTTCTGCAAGAAATCAAAGTAGACGTATGAGATCTACACAGGGGCAACAAATTGTGTGTCTATCTGTGTGTGTGTATGTGTGTGATTTGGCATGTCTGTCAGCCCCACCCCCCTATCAATTCAAACATGGTGAAACCAAATTGAACGATATTTGGTACAGAGGTAGCACTAGCAAAGGGCACCTCATTGTCATGTTTTATATCGCCACCGTCTTGACAGAAACGAAATGGCAGCGACCCAGATGTTCAAAGCTTGAATGAAATTACGACTATCTTAATCATATGACCTGTACCAAATTTTGCAACAACATACCTTCATGTGGGAAGCGTCTTTTGACCAAACTACAAGGTCATCAGCACAATAATCTGAATATGGCGACCATGTGTGTGCGCAAATCGACCCCCCCCCATGAATTCAAACACAACGAAACCAATCGAACGACCTATGGTACAGAGGTAGCACTAGCAAGGGACAACTCAGTGTCATGTTGTATATCGCCGCCATCATAACAAGAAGGAAATGGCTCCCACCCAAATGTTCTGAGCTCAAATCAAATTACGACTAACCTAATCATTTGATCTCTACCAAATTTTTCAACAATATACCTTAATGTGGGATGCATCTTTTGCCCAATCTAAACGGTCATCAACCAAATAGTTTCAATATGCCGGATGTATGAATCATGCAAGTATTATAGCCTAATAGTAACTTACGATTCAACAAGGCCTGGCCTTACCAAATACGCTCATCGTACATAGAGAGGTTTAAACTCTCCTCAAGGAAATGACCGGTAGGATATTAGCATCTAAAAATAGAATATGTAACAGCAGTAGTGACTAATAGGTCAGGCTGACCGTGCCATAACGTGCTTGTCCGTGCCGTCCCGTTAAGTCAAAATGGCCGCTATGTTTTGCTCGTAAATTCATATATTTCCGCAACTTCCCAAATTATAATCCTTTTAGGAATGTACTGAACAAAATAATACATATTTAGTATCAAATGGTTATAAAACGGCAGAAAACACTAATGAAATCGTTGATTGCAAGACAAAATAATATAGAATTATACTAAACCAGTTGTTAACCAAATATTAGTGTATGGCATGTGTGGCGTAGTGGTAGTGACCTGGACTCATCGTCTGGATGTTCGTGGATTAAATCCCAGCAGGTTCAAATTTTCTTACTTCATTCTCTTTGTATTTATTGATTTATAACTACTCACACGTTACAATGTTAAGCATTATAGTGTGTATTTGTAATCGAAAATATTGTATATACTTAAAACACCACAATTTCAAGACTCGACTACAGCGATTAAAATTCGTTGTCCTTGATACGCGGTAGAGTCTATTGTTGTTTCTTTACAGGTTTTGCTGCATCATGGTCTTGTATCCCCGTGTACTTGGGTGTGTGTAGAAGTTGTCTGATAACCTGTGTCAATGTGATGTCTGTAGCCTTACTAGTGTGTGTACGTTTATACGAGGAAGGATTTGGGTGGGAAGCTGTTGTTGTTGTGGTTGTTGTTGTTGTTGTTTTATTTGAGATGCATGGACATCATGGTCATTCATCCCCGTTTGGTTGGGTGAGTGATACATTTTGTCTGATAACCTGTGTTAGTGCGATGGCTGTATTATTGTGTGTATATACAGGGTGTAATTGATATAAATGACGTCCATGACACTTGTAGAAGATCGTCTTCCAAGCAAGTATCTTCATGAAATTTAGTCTTATCCTATATAGCGTCGGTGGAATTTAAACACAAAAATCATCGGACAATGTCTTGGAACAGGGCTTAGACTGCGTTCCTCTCAGCAGTACAGCTGACTTCTCCCCGTTGCCCTCCCCTCCAACGCTGAGGAATGTTGACAAGAGTCTGAAATTGAGTGGCTTCCTCGTCTTGTCTGCCAATGGCTTTGAAATACACAAACAGAGCCTATGAACAGCTGATTCACACCTTCATAGGGAGTGGCTACATGACTAGTGAAGGTGGATCTGTTTAGGATTTTGCCAGTCGCATGGCCTATGCATAGAAAATGAATATCCTAACGATTTGGTAAATTTATTTGAGGAACTGTTGTCCTATCATTGTTTGAATACAGTTCTCCAACTGTAATAAAATATATTAATAATATTATTATTATAGTGGGCTACTACTACTAATAATAGTAATACTAGGCTTTAAGACGCATTAACATTTTTATTTATTTAGTTTTTTGATATGTCGAGTTACCAGACTTCTATGTACGCAGGATTTCTTGTATGTGCCATGCAATCCATGGACATGATCGTATTAGATCACATTCATTTACTACATGACTGAACGTTGATCGCACCCTCGGGATGGTTAGCACTCTACCACCAGAGCTACAGCTGACTCTTATTATTATATTATTATTATACTGTTATTATTCTTTATATCATCATCTACATGTTGTGCTAGTACTGAAACAGGTTACCATTACCGGCCGATATGCAAGTGGAGACGTGATGGCGCAGCGTTCCAGCTGGTGGCCTCTCACTACGGTGGACCGGGTATGATTCCCGGTCAAGTCATGTGCGATTTTCGAAGTGAAATGCCTTGACCTGTGGTTTGGATTCCACATAAAAAGGAGGTCCAGTAGCTCAGGATCACGATATTTATGGTCATGTTAAACCACAAGCTTCCTTACTTCTCACTATCGGCAGCAACAATATTATTTCCCGTGGCATCCCACGAGGCCAAAGTTGGGATGCCCCTTCATAAGACCACGGCTTTATCCTCTCCTACCCCCGCGGAGTAGGCATGCGAGTTTAATCGTGCACCATGATGGCAGCAAGTCCGGTGATTGGAGGTCTGAACTCAGCACCGACAGTGGCTATCCTGAGTTTGGATTTCCCTGGATCCTTCCACGCGCTTTCCAAGCATATGCCGGGATAGTTTGGTACTTGGAGTCCTGGGGCACCTACCTCATTCACGACCGTAATAACTACTGCTACACATACTACTACAGTCACCACAGAAACACAGTTAATCAGACAAATCCAACACTCACCCAAGTACACGGGGCTGATAAACAAATGTCCCAAGCCCCTAAAATGAATTAGCAACAACCATCACAACAAGCTTGCAACTCTCTTCCATCATCATTGTTACCAACAATATTTATTTACCGAACGTCCTAAACAATTGGAACCCTCGTTAAAAAAAATAACATTCAGTAAATATATAATCTCTAATATTTTGTTTAATAGTCTAATAATAATAATTATAATAATAATAATAATTATTATTAAATGTTGTTAGAAACACTTTTCTTCCGGGATGTCGAGATTCCCGAATGTTGTGTTCACAGAATTTCATGTACGTGCCATTACATCCATCGGCAGAAGGCTGTCGTAATTGTTCACCTTCATTTATTACATGACTGAGCCTAGATCGAGCCCTCGAGAAGGATAGCACTCTACTACGTGAGCTACACATCCTCGCTATCATTTAACTATTATAATTGATTTATGCAGTAATTACATGTAACACATTGCTGGTACATCACAACATAACTATACGGGCTTCAGGGAACCAAAGTATAGTTACTGAAACAGCCACTTCTAAGCTGAAAAGTCTAAATCGCTGCCCATGAACTTCCAGACGATTCAGGTGGTTCAGAGAACTACTGTCGTATGCATTAGTCTGTACAGTTGAGTATCCTGATCCAGTTCTTTAAGGCTTTGGAGCAAGGTACTTGGGATGCCACCCGTACTTGAGACAATGATAGGTATGATCTTTACCCGTTCTACATGCCATTGCCTATGATAGGGCCGACCAACTCGCTATATTTGCTTCATTATTATTATTATTATTATTATTATTATTATTATTATTATTATTATTATTATTATTATTATTATTATGTGCATGTGGAACCGTACTAGTATTAAATCTTGGAAGTAGTTTTCCATGGTTTCCCACTTCTTCCCACTTCTTCTTAACCTAAGGCTATGGCTGCCTTCTTCCCAATCCTCACCTGAATTACAAATACCCACATTACTACAGAAACCACAAAAACAAAGGTTATCAGACATATTCTACCCACACCCAACTACATGGGGCTAAATGACCAAAATTGCCAAGCCTCTCAAACAAACTCAAATTTCCGTCTTAAATGCAAGTTCTGAACAGACTACGGGATGTCGGAACTTCGTCCCACTGTATTTCATTAACGTGCCGGATGCCAATGACACACCAGGGCTGATTATCGAAATCATCTTATATTTTACATGATCATCAATCAACGATTTCCACACTTACAAAGTAGGCTACACAATACTACCGGTCCTAACGTCCCAAGCCATTAAGTGCAATTTCAACAACAACAAACAACAACAACAACAACAACAACAACAACAACAAGAACAACAGCAATACGAATTTTCTTACGAGACGGGTATCGCTATCCTCATAACAGCTGATACCACTCCTCAACCGATAAGGTCAATGCTCCGATTAAGTAACAACAACCCCTCCGCGCGTCGCCCCACCTCGCCCCGCCTCGTTTCCCCCAGACTGCCGCCCCACTTTCTGCTTGAATAGTTTCTGGAAAACCTAAGAACATTGACTTTTTAATGATTAATTTTCAATTTAAAGATACGTGACAATTGTTTTTTTTTACCTAGGAAGCTTAGAATAGTCTCTTCTACCACCAGTGTAACGGACTTTCATTATATCAATTACACTCTGTATACTTCAGGTGAGGATTCAATCAATCAGCGTATAATATCCGTATATCACGTTGCATTTCAACAAGAGGGATGTCGAGATTCCCGAATGTTGTGTTCACAGAATTTCATGTACGTGCCATTACATCCATCGGCATAAGGCTGTCGTAGTTGTTCACCTTCATTTATTAAATGACTGAGCCTGGGCTTGTGATGGTTGTTGTTAATTCATTTTAGGGGCTTGGGACATTTGTTTATCAGCCCCGTGTACTTGGGTGAGTGTTGGATTTGTCTGATTAACTGTGTTTCTGTGGTGACTGTAGTAGTATGTGTAGCTGTAGTTATTACGGTCGTGAATGAGGTAGGTGCCCCAGGACTCCAAGTACCAAACTATCCCGGCATATGCTTGGAAAGCGCGTGGATGGATCCAGGGAAATCCAAACTCAGGATAGCCACTGTCGGTTGTGAGTTCAGACCTCCAAAAAGACAAGCTACTACAACCAACATTCAATTACGTTTTGAAGTAAGAAGCATAGAGCTATCCTTCTCGAGAGTTGGCTTACGTCCATATGTCTGTGCAACGCACTCTTCAGGTGATAACTCTGATTTGACATAGTTTTTAAGCGTTGCCCTTGGTACGTTAAAAAGTCGAGAAGCTGCTTTATAGCCCATTTTCTTCTTCCTCACAGCATTAATGGCCTCCACCATTTCTTCTTTCGCCCATTTTCTCCGCTTTGCCATCTGAAAAATATGTGATAATTGTTCATCCAATCCCAAGATACCAGATTGGAAAACAACGTTCCGAATTTCGTCCTCGGGACGAATATAAGAACGTTGTTGGGGGACGAATATCGGACCAATGATGCCAACCTACATGGCTACGTCATTCAGTGCTCCCTTTGTACAGCGATCGCTACAACCCATATATATTGCTGCTATACATATTTAAGTTGCACGGAAGTACAAACAAATGTGAGTCAAACGTACCTTGAATAGTTTAACAGCTCCGACAAGTAGGGATGTACTACAAGCGTGGCACACCAATAACTTTCAACTCAGAATACTCGGAACACAATCACAGGGGATGCACCTCAGCGTGAGAAGCTCACTACTGTATGATTTGTCAGATGTTCCACTGTCTCCCACCAGACTGCAGCACTCGATGGGCTAGAAACATGCGGGGACGAAATTGCACGCGGGGACGGATATTGGGCCAGTAACCTTACTCCTTGAAAAGGACAAAGATTTATAACTATACTCATGCATTTAGGAGAAAGTAGGCTATATGTTCTTTACTGTACATCTTATTAATAAACGTCTTGTATCTTGGAAAAAGCAAGCTCCTGGTACCTTCTGTCAGTGCGTTCCATAACAGCACAGATTGGCCATAGAATCTGACCTGGTAGGCATTACTGCGGGCAAAGGGCAGAACGAGGGTTACAACTCGTCCTCTCCGAACTGAGGAAAGCTGAACAGTATGTTTGGCTGTTGCCCCTAGAGATGGAAATTGAGAGAACGATATTGGGAAACGACGACCGATCAATCACTGTGAAACAGATGATCTCACTGTTTCTCCCATTAAAACAACAATAACCTCCCAGCGCAGCGCTGTACACCCTGCAACTGTGTTGGGATGCAAATCAGGTAAACCATACGTTGATACCGGACGGACCAAGCATAGGTAGGCCGTCCTTGGAGCTCTCGGTTTACAACCTGTCAGATCTCTGTACATGAAACCGAGTACTTTGGAGGTGTTGAACCTTGCCTCTTCACTTAGCATGTACCAATTTTGGGTGTTTGAGATTTTTACCCCTAAGAACTTCAGGCTTGAGCACCTTCATTATTCTGTACTCGTTCGTAATGGGGTTTTCAGACCTAGTAAGTCTCATGCATCGACACAATGTTACATTTATATTTAAGCTATTCACAGAACAGCACAGCGATAAATTATCCAAATCTGATTTCAGGGAAAGGGAATCTTCCTTACTTTTAATGCGGTTGTGTTGCAGAGTTTCGTGTGCATATAACAAATGGTATAGGTAGAAAACCAATAATTTTATATTCCCTTAATCTATTACACTTCTGTGAGTGTTGCGTATTTTGTTGTTAGTTCTGTACTTTTTTACGAGTTTAAATCTGAAACTCCAGAGTCACTGAAGAGCTGTCAAATAAAGTGGAAACGTGAAGGCAAGTGACAGTGCGCCTCGTTGACGTCAAAAGTTGCAATACCAGCATGTGAGTGAGTTAGAACGAGGCAGAGTGGCAAGTATGATGGTTTGGGGTGCCATGGACTGCATTATGCGATCTCAACTACTAGGAATTGGTGGTTGTTTTTTGTTTAGAAATATGTTGTTAATTCGTTGTTAGGGGTTGGGACATCTTGGTCTTGAGCCCCGTGTAGTTGTGTGTGTGTTGAACTTGTCTGATAATGTGTACGCTTATGCCTGTGATGAATGCAATAGTGTATGTAACTGTTTTAGGGACAGGGATGATGTAGGCGCCCCGGAACTTCAAGTAAGGTGCTATTCTGGCATTTTTCTGGTGGGAATGTGGAAAACCCTGGGGAAGAACGCACTCAAGATAGCCACGAATCGAACCTACAATCTGCGAAACTTGCTGCAGCTGCCCTTGCTGCCGTGGTGCACGCCATGGAGTCCTAGAGATTGAGGGCAACCACTACATCAGGGAGGTCTCACAGCCCGAGGTGTTGTTGCTCTTTCAGGAAACTCCACGTGTGTTATTTCATCGGGGCAATGCAAAGAGCAGTTTGCAAGCCTTCTAGAAAGAACGATGGGTGTCTTTGACTCCCTGATACGCACGTTCTCCTTTCATGTCGCCCATTCATTATGTCTAAAATAACTTACGGTTAGGCGGCAACTTGTTCGTCATTGTTCACGAGCAACCAATGTTAATGCTTCGTGGATGTTACTTGCACCTTTGAGATAGCATTCTCAAATAAAATGAAGGAATAAGCTGCAGTTGAAAATTATATCGTAAACCCAACCTGGATCCTGCAATGTGGATCTACGAGTAAGATGATGGATATCGATAACTGATAATTTTGTATGAAAAATTAAAAGCACATAGGCCTATGTTACCCTAAGGAAAGAAATGTGATGATATGATATGAGAGATGGAAATTACCAAAATGAAATTATAAAATAATTGAACAAATTTACAACACAGACAGAGTAACCAAAATTACAAATAAATATTCTATCCCAAAGTAAAATATGAAATAACAACTCAAAGAAACAAACGTGATATAAATGAACAGGCAACCCACCCCATCAACAGGAGCGTAAAATTTACCCTTAATTAATCCACGATAATTAATTAGAAGTATTCCTCTCGTGGTGCTTCCAATAGTAATGACGACAGAAAATTATAATGACTGAATTAAAGGGAATTAATGGAAGACATGTCACAAAAAAGACATTTAAAATCATTGAGTTGGATTGTCCGTTAATTTGATGACTTTCATGTCATTGGCCTTTCTAGGAACCACACTACCCTTTACCATGCCAACGGACCAACATTTAAAAGTTCATCGTCTGCCGTCGAAATAAATAGTTACATGGCGAACAAATGATACAACATCGTCATATAGGGTATATACTTTTTTAAATTAACTGCCAGAGCGATATTCATCCCATACCCAAATAAATGTCAATAAAATAAAAGTAAAATGTGTCCTGAACAAAATAAACTCTCTTAAATTGTGGGAGGTGGACTTGACTTTCAAAAAATCATTTATTGAAATTAAGTAATTTCCTTCTGTTCTTGTTGGCATGAGTTAAAATTTCAGAAAGAGTACATTCAGTTCACAATCGGAGAAAAGAAGATGAAAACATCCATTTACTAACTCATGATCTAGAAAGTATTGTAATCGGAAATCATGATGAACCACAATTTTAAACATTATTCCTGAACTTACATTTGGAAGGATGCGTCCTAATAAACCATCTAAACTTTTATATTATGGCAGTTTTCATACAGCAATAACTAGACTATCTTTCCTCGTATAATGTTCACTATATCGCTCCCGCGATTGCACTAGGAATATGCAAAGCTGTCTTGGAACTACACTATCGACTCGTTACACACCACGCACTTTCTCTATGTAATCAAACTAAGGACAAATCAGTCCATTGGTGCAGAGCGGAGACAATTGAACAATGCTTGCGCCCCACAAAGAGTTTATAGTGGAAACATTCTTGCAAGTTGTTGAAGTTGATGCATACAGTCAAACGTTTCATGTATGTCAAGTAGCACAGTGAACTCGCATACAAATCGTACTGAGGGATATTCCCCAGCCCGAGTTACTGCTCCTCATTAAGGCAACTCCACATGCCATACTTCAGTAGGAACATTCCCAACCACGTGTGGCGAGGAATGCACGACCCTTCTTCGAAGAACAACGGGTAGCATTGCTTCTCTGGTATGCACGTTCACCCACACAATATGTCTCGGGTATGGTTGGTCGACAAACTTGTTCACCACGGTCCTTAAGCAACGACTTGTTGATGCTTTGCGGGCTCGCATACTATCTGCGTGAAGGGATATTTCTTAAGAACATAACCAGGCTATGCTTCTTAAGAGGTCCTGACTTCACCACGTGGGAGTTTCAAATCATACGGGATTCTGAAGTTCAGAGATAATATACAGTTTCGTAATTATAATCATTTATGTATTGTCATGTACATAATCTGTGGTATTATATTAATTCCAAACTCATATATCCTTATAGGTTTCACAACTATCGTTAAATTTCATGGATTTACGGTTTTGATGTAGCCGGCGTCAATAGAACAATATTTAAACTTTCCAACTGGATCGTCTTCTGACAGCCTCACATTTGAAATCATACACTGTAATTCCCAATGGAACGTCATGTTACAGATATCATCAATCACGTTTACATTTTAGAAATAAAATTTCTCGTGTTATTGTGTAGGTGCTGTAATATGTGATCTCCAAATACATGGATCTAGGACTGGAAAAGTTACCCCGAGTTTAAAAATAATACACATCCATTGATTTTGCGTGAAGTATGGTAATTGACGAATGTTAAGGAAGATCACCAAAATCCCATGTGGTACAGGTTGAAGTTCAAATCTCCCCACGATGCGTGAGTTAACCCCTGTTTTGCGCGAGGCTATTGTGTCTCGTGTCACAGCGTGCCGAGTCCTTACAGCCCCAGGGGAATGGTCACCGTCTCCGACAACTGCTAATCTAATCTGAGGCGGCAGTGAAGACAAATGGGAAGAGTTCTGTCCTAGTCTGCACATTTGTGCTTCGTTAAGTAGGAAACGTGTGCTCCTTCGAGTCGTAGTTTAGTTTAATCCAGAAGCGTACAATGCAAGAAGTCCACATACCCTTAGTAGCAAATTCATTATTCCTTTAATATAAAAAGAGGGAAATAAGACATTGCCAACTTCATCGATGAAAATTTGATTACAGAGAATTTGCCGAGGATTCCTAAAACCTCTGTTTCAGTTTGCCTGTGCAATCACATTTCGTCATTTTCAGAATTCATTCTGCTGAAATCCAGCAATGGGTGACACCCTTCAGCGAATGCAATGCTCAAGAAATGTTATACATTCGGTAGACTCGTGCAGGTTTTATATTGCTATATACGAGGGACGTTTTATAAGTAAGTACCATTTCCATCTATTTCTGGTAGAGTGCTTCGAATGCGATGTGAAATTTTATGATAGCTGCTGCGCACTATAGTCAATTTGATAAATGTATCACTAACACTACTGACGCCTCTTCTGCCATTTTCGCCCTAAGTATGCAATAACTTCCTACATCCGTTGTCAAGCCACATGCGACGTCGGAGACGTTCACATCACGTGGCCACCTTGTTTTAAGTGTTCAAGACACAGATCAGCCCACTGACTGTGATATACGGACCGTAATTCATTTCATGAATACACGAAACATTAAACCATTTGACATACATCACCAGGTGTGTGTGGTGTACGGTGAAGTGTTATGTCGGATGGAATAGTGACGGAATGGTTTCAAATGTTCAATGAATGTCGTCACTTGTGTATGGTGAACCGTCTGTCGTCACACCTTCAACTCAAGGAGTTCTTTGTTGGCATAGGTTTGTAGGACGGTGCTCACTTCAAAAAGGAAGTACAGTCATGACTTCCATCATGGACAGCGTCGTTCTAAGACTCAGTTATACAAATGTGGGTGCCCCGTCACGACAAGTGACTTACCAAGGAGATCGCTATGTGGATATGTAGTTTAAGGAGAGTCAGATCTAAAAATAAATGTAACGTTTGCAAAGCATTGTCATTCTTTGTAAATAATGAGTCCCGTATCCAAGTGAATGTATTATTCTCGTGTGATTTTTTTTCAGGTTTTGGGAATAACACCCATTACAATTTAGGTGCAATTGTGTTGACCAACTGAAAAGCATTTAAATTTCATTGCAGGCTAAGAAATTGATCAACTTTCCTGGCTCTATTCGGGCGGGCAATATATTGCACTAATGTAACTCATTCACGTACAGTGACAGCGAGACCTTTACACTCATTTGGAGGGTGTAGATTCTTGATACGAGAACAGTAAGGTTATCCAGGATAGAAATATGAGCCATACGTGAACCGAACATGTCCCTATACCAAATATGTTGGATCTGCCCTGCTGCTGTTGGTACTCCGGAATGAAGGACTCGTTCTTCCTCTCATCTGAGCATCTCCAAACTCGAACGCCTATGTTGTGTCGATAGAAGTTTATTACGACCTTGTCCAAAAGGAGCGCACGTTCTCATTGTTTCCGACATGTGTGTGCGTTGCTGTTAACATTATGCAACCTCTTCTATTGTGTGTTTTAAGAAGAACTTTAGGTAAAGGTGTCATTTTTATCAGCTTTTTGTCGGAAAGCTGATTTCCCTAAGTCTGACGTGACACAATTACCCAGGTGGCCCTCCGAAGATCCTTCTGCAAGGAGATGGCAGTAACAGATGGACGACGATGTAATGAATGCTACAAATACTGGCCGTCTCTGGGTGTAGTTCATTGTGGAGGCCTAGTTCGTCATCGTTCGTGATTGTTCCTTCCTGAATTTATTGTGCTCTATCGAGACAACAATCTTCCATACGCCAAATCCTGGCTGAGACACGCACTTTTCGAAAACACTTTTGCACCAATTTTACAATATTCGAATGCGCTTCATAGCAGATGGGGATTCTATTACCTTGTGTTTGCTGGATCGCGGAGCAAAAGCGTCACAGTCTCAGGCATTGACCTAGAGCCCATCTCACTAACGTGATATCAACCTCCTTCAAATTATATGTGCAGGTCTTTACTTCAGTAGTGTAGAATTTAATTAGTACCATAGAGTGGATGTGGTTTTTATTGTTTATTAGTTTTCCTATCAAGAAGAATTTGCGTAGGAATGGATTGAAGCTAGGTTGTGTCGATAGTGCATTATCTGGGGAAATTATAACTCAACACCATATGGCGTAGGACAAGGATAGTATAATTTACCTGTGCATAGTGTACATTCGTAGAGTTTGAGTACCTGCCACAGTGCACTTTACCTATAGCACGTAAGGACATCTGCAGCAGGTCAACATCACTGTATTCTTGGATTCAACTAGTGATTTGCTGACGTCTCATCAATACAGTGGAAAGTTCAATTCATTAAAAGTGTTGAAGTAATATCTGAGAAATCAATCGGAATACTGAAGGGACATAAAGGTTTGCGAAAACTTAGGTAAATCAGTTTCTGACTGCATCTTTGGGGTTTTGTTTCAAACGTTGATGTGGACATTTGTTATAAACACTCTGGTATGTTTCCCACAAACTATTTTGCAACGTCTTATTGAAGCAGTATTTGCAATGCAGAATAATACCTACAGACTATAGTGCATTACCCACAATATTCTCCATCGTTGCTTTTAAGCTGTTATTGCTATAGAGATGAGGTCTGAAATGCATTTAGAGCCTGGAACGTCCCCCTCACATTACTCAAGAGGATACAATGTAATATACAGGAATGTTGATAGATACGTGGGCTATGCAGGATATGGTTTCAGGTGTACTTGCACTGTAGCACGACGAGAATTTGCTTATCAGTAGCCAGGAAACATTCTCTTCTTCTCCTCTGAAACAGGCAAAGTGAGTTATCGAACTGTAGGAAAGCATTGGAGTCCATACTGTAAACGCTGGCTGCGGGATTGACCTACATCTACTGTTCGGGAATAGCCACCATGGAACGCATCTCTAGCGGTATGATTGATTACTTCATTTCGTAATGGCCCTTTATCAATGCGGGGCATGCACATATACCCCACACTTAATTGTCAATTAATGACATGGGAAAATGTACGAAATAGCTGACTTCAATTAGGTTCATGACATGATCACACTGCTTTCAATAAAGCTGAACTTTGGGTTAGAATGACTTACTATTTGCTCAGGGATGTCTTCATTAGACGAGTTACACGCATATATTCGACCAAGAATTTGAATCAGAAAAACCCTGGAGCACTGGTTTAAATAAAGAGGTTCTTATATCCAATGATGGTATTCCTCTAAAACACAAAAAGGTGAAAGTGAGGAACATAAATTAGTCGTCACAATTGCACGATTTGGATATAATAGTAGTGCTTGCATCGACAAATTGAATTGTGTCCAAATCAGTGAATCATTGGATCGATTAATTTGCGCAAGCCCGAGTTGCTCCCACTACTGCTCCGTATTTTGCATCTGTTCATGTAGAACAGAAAATATTTTCACATTCTGTAAGAACATACCTTGTACATGAGTAGAAATAAGATGGGGAGTGACTGTTCCACCATTCTTTACGCAGAGGCGGATTGACCCTATAGCAGTGGGTAGTACCGACAAGATAACACATTCAACTTAAGGTACCGGTATGTAAAAATGTTATTTTTGTTGCAACATTTAAGGACATAGAGGACATCTTGGTCATCAGCCCTGTATACTTGTGTGCGTATGAACATCTTCTGGTAACCTGTGATAATGTGATGGTTTTAGCAGTGTGTGTAGATACATCTGTAATTATATGAATCTATGATTGGAGAAGCTCCACCAGGACTTGAAGTAAGATACCATCCTGGCATTTTTCAGTAGTGAGCGTAGGAAAATGCAGCGAGAAACCATCCTCAAGATAGACACTATCAATACCGGGATTTGAACCTCCGATCACCAAACTTCCAGCTACTCATTGCAACTGTGCAACGTTGTTTAACTTATTCATCGAGTCTTCTGGATGTAGAAAGTGTGACATTTGTGACATAGCGTAAAGACAAATTAATATGTATGTTGCTACTTACGCTATGTAGGCCTACCTCAAGTAAAACAAATACAATAATGCACTTCGTAACTCACTGCCCCTCGCTATGATACGTTAGACTCATACTGAAGTAACCTACATAATAATTTATTCTTCGAATATAATTCTCCTCCAGTCTATGAAAGTTTTTTGCTTAGAGTAATTTGATAAGTAAATCGTACACAGGCCCTCCTATTATAGTTCTTTAATATCAATTATATCATCACTGGACAGATTTAAAGGTAGCCCAAAAAATTGCTGACATTTAAATCTTGGTTACTCCTCCAAAAGATCCATGCGCTGCGTGATCATTCACTTAACACTGTAAACAAGACAAGAAAATTGTGCCAAATTTCTGAAGCCCCCCTCAAACTACCTCGAACTCTTCATTGGTTCAGCACAATTCACAGTTATATGCTTAGAAACAGAAATTAGAGAAACAAAGTACACTAGTGCACCATCTATGAGGAAGCCATTGGAACTATTCACGAGTTGTAACTCGAGGTGGTCACAGATTATTCCTGAGTCAGTTTGGTTCTGGCGTAAAAGAGCACTTACTCTCCAAATGGAACTTAGTACACTCTTCCATTAACATATTGCCACTTCGGATCTTGCTCATGCTCCAACACATAACTCCTCCCAATTCAGGGCTGCTTTGACGCTGACTCGGGTCATAGAAACAAGAAGCACGGAGAGGATATGCTAAAGTCAAAGGCTGTGATATGGATCATCGTTTCGAATTCTCGTGCTGTGCAGAGTAAGAAGAAGATTTAATGATAGTCTTGGTATGAGCTTAATAGGGTAGTGATAAGGGGACACTGTCCCTGGAGCCGCCACATGCTCTATGTCAAAATTAGCGACCACCACGCAAAAATTCGAGATCATCTGCGAATCTTTTTGATGGTATTTTTGAATGGATCAATATTTTTTTCGAGATTATTAATGTAGCAAGAAGGTTTTAATAACAGCTTGGCCATATTCCAAAGAATATAATATTGGCGGAGGTATCACCTAAACTTATTTTGTGTGTAAATAGGAAGAGTGTGTTGTTGTTTTAGGTAGATTTCATTAGAAAGCTAACTATTGCAATGGGTACCATGTTTTCATTTTATTTTATAATGCACATTGTGCTCATTCCATCCTCAAACACTTGTGTGTGTGTGTGTGTGTGTGTGTAGAATTAGCCTGATAAACATGAGCTATTGTGATATCTGTAGTTTGAGTGAGGATTGGAAAACAGTCAGTTGCGGCTTCAAGTTAGGAATCATTCTGGCAATCGCCTGGAATGGAACTGACAAACCACGGATATCCACTTATCGAATAGTCGAGGTGGGAATCCAACCCACCCTTACTCAGTTTTACCTCACAGGGCTGAGTGTTACCCGTTCCAGTCCTCAGACCACAATCATAGTTGAGAATCAATCCCCGACTTCAGGGTTGGCACCAAGAGGGGTCAAATAGGAAGAACGATAGTCTTCTTATTAAAGTTATTACTGGTAACAATAATTATAATAATCATAATAATATGGGTTTAAAGTTCCCTTCAAACGATGTGCTTTTAAATACGAACACACTTATTATAACGTTTAATTTCAAATTTGTAGCCTCTTAAAATATTCTCATTGAAGTCCTTGAACGTCTGCACAATAAGTGGTTTTGTAATTATTAAGACTGTTCAAAGATCATCAACCTGGTTTTAGGGAACCCAAGGTTATCTGCTATACCCAGCCACAGTGGAAGAAGGAAACAAGTAGTTTTATGAAGAACTAGTCTGCCTATATTCATATATTACTTTGGCCCCGTTGATCTCACTACTCAGTCAAATCAAGTATCCGAGGGATGGTCTATTGGGAACATTGTAGAAGAAATGGGCATTGATAATTTAATAATTTGTGTGCCTACCATATTTCTTGTTTGTTTGTCGAAATTACAAACAGCATATCAGTAACATTGTAATACAGTCATGTACAGTATAATGTTAAGAAAAATTAACACATTCTCAAGAAAGGTAATTAAATTTTGAAACCCCACACGGCCGTATGGTCGTTTCTTACTGGTTAAGATTTATTGCCTAGTAGCTCTCAATAATGGCATAGAATGCCAGGCTTAGAGCTGTAACAGTTCCAAGGAAATGGCTATGAAATTTTGAAATTTAAGTGGCCGTCATGTGTGTAGCTTGCATATTAGTCTACAGTTTTCATACTTCTGAACTTGTGTGATAATCTGTCATCATCGCATAAACTGTAATGCTTGTAGATATACTAGGTTCCAAAAAAAGGCAATTTAATATAACGATTTCGCTAGACCGTCATATTTGTTTGTTTCAAAAGTTACAGCTATGATCCCTTTATAAACATCTAGCAATGTACAGAAATTCAGGCTCATAACTGTTTCCGAGAAAATTTTATCAACTATTGAGAATCTGTGCGACCTCCATATTGGTGTCCTGCTTGTTAAGGATTCAGAAGTTACATCTGTGTACTTGTAATGTAGTCCTGTATAGTAGCACAACAATTCAGTCTTACAGCTGTGACATTCTGAGAAGAGGAAATTAACGTTCGAAAATCCGCACGGACACCATGTTGGGTTCTTGCGTGTTATGGTTTCTAATGTCATATTTCTAAACGTGTCTCATAGTCCTCTCTATAAATACTGTACATCGTATCACAATTAAGATCACCAGAGTCAACCTGGCTAATTTTAATTTTGGCCGCGGATTCAGGGTCAAATACCGTTCCTGACCTCAGGTGATTTTCAGTTTACAATACCTCCCTGCTGTCCCCGGAATTCGAAGCCCGGACATTCAGATCAAAGACGAGCAGGCAGCTAAGTCACTAAGCCATCATGCTCCCCTTTTATACGATGGTATAAACTTTCGCGCTTAAAGCTATCGTAGGTTCCGAGAAAAGGCATTTAAATTTTGATGACACGAGGTTACTAGCTTGTCTTGTTTTTTTGTCATTTGTATTGTAGTGATTAATCCTTGTACAAAATGTCAGTTTGATAGCCCTAATACATTTAAGGATATTGAATATTAGTGAAAATATTTGCACAGCCGCCCTGTGACATAGGTAACGATTATTATTGTACAATAAACAGCAGGATTATGGCATCGATGCATGTAGGCTACTAACTTACTGCGAAATTCCATTAACTTTGGTTCAGTCAATCAAACGTTACACGAGAGGATAGTCACATGGACACAAGAACAAAAATCTATTTCATAAGTCAAATCATATCATGAATAAAACCTAAAAAGAAGGAACGCTAACCCCTTAAAGTTCGGAGTATTAGGAAGAAGAGATAAGGGCCAATTAATGCGGGAAGATGAAAGACGCCCAAGGCCGCGGATAGACTAATGTCGTCGGGGGTAGGAAGAGAGCAAATGTCAACTCAGCAAAGGTGAAAAATATGAGTTAAGCGTAAGTGGAAACCATTCTAAGCTCAGCAGGGGCTCCATTTTCACCAACACACGTTGCGGTAGTTGTGAGCCCCTGGATGTAATGCGTTTTCCCAAATCACTGGTATCCCGATGCTCGGGGATACCCGAGGGCACCATACGTACACTCTTCATGGAGGTTCCCACATGGTTGGAAGTATTGGCCAATACTGCCCCCAATAAACAGTTACCCAAGGCATGCTGATCGAGGCATACCAATTCACTTTGAGCAACTTTTGTTACGGTAACTGTTTTAGATTTTTCCTGTGTTCTATTGAAACTTTCTATGGCATTTATTCGCATAATGTGTATAATCCAAACACGATAATATCCAATATTGCTGCAAGCTAATTAAAATAACAGCACAGCTATTGACTGTTCGCCCGCCATCAGCATATGAGGTTGTATTTTACACTTTTCGTTCCTAACAAGAACTCCGCCACTCATTGTTGCTTTCATTCACAGTTCATTTCTCTCCCCCCCCCCCGGGGCTCACATCTTGAGGGACTTCCACTTACTTGTGCCGGGCTCCTCTCTCTGTCTTCTTTCCTGTCGACCTCTCTTGGTCAACTCTTGTTCTCTTCCGACACTGACGGTATAAGGGTATCCTAGGCCTAGGGAGTCTTTCACTTTCCCGCCTTAATTGGCCCTTGTCTCATCTTTCCTGATACCCTCATCCTTCAAGAGGTCAGCCTTCTTTATCTTTTCATGTTATCTCCTACCTTCTGCACAAGGCCCTCAAGGAAGCAGGGTGTGTGTAACCCCACCACGTCAGGTGCACCCTGGATAGTGCTACACCCTCAAGGGCTCACGGCTGGTGAGTTTGGGGGTTGGCGACCCCGAGGGATTCCTGAGCTGGGTCCGTTTTGTCCCATTTTTCCTCTGACCTTGGAGTGGGCCCTCTCCTATTTCCCTTTCCTATCTGCCTTTCATGGCTCTCCTTCCTTCCAAGTCCCTCAATCCTCATTCTTCGAGGGTTGAGGGCATTTCTTTTCTTCCTGTCCTTTATTTGCCTTATCCTTTATTTATTTATTTACCATTTCATCTTCTAGTCTGTAAGTTTGTAGTTAGTATTAGTTATATTTTTCATTCTCATATCATCTTTTACAATCACCCAAACCATTAGGGGCCGATAACCTAGATGTTAGGCCCCTTAAAACAACAATTATCATCATCATCATCAGTTCATTTCTATTCATGTTATTTAAGACCATTGAACTAGAACACATTTGAGGGGATAACATAGGCAAGAAAGATCACAATTTTTAGTCATCTAGTTTATACTTCCTGAAACTTTCTAACTGTCGGTACTATAACTAATTTCAGCTAATTATAAAAAATATGGTTTTTAGCTGGGTTATTATGGCCAAATATGGAACAATGAAAATAATAACAACTAGGAGACCTGTGTGAGAAATCTCGCATGTTCATTAACCATCCACCCACCCGGCTTTACTGTTATGTGGGCTTCTATAAATATGTGAATTTGTTTAAACGCACTTTTTAAACAATTTGTCGATATTTATGAAATCAGAGTGCAATTCGACACTGCTGCGGATAAAACTCTTTAGAATAGATTCTTTTCAATGCCCAATGGGGTGTGTGTGTGCCCATGTGTATAGACTACCCGCCCGGCTCTAGGGCTATGCGGGCTGGACGCGAAACAGTTCTGCCAGGGGCTATCGTCTTGTTTATTTCTTTAAAAAGACTCTTTAGGCAAATAAATATATTTCCGTTAGCTTTTCAAGAAATGCATGATTTTTCCTGTTCTACTGAGACGATTTGGAGATGTTTGTGCAAACCGCAACTTCAAACTCCTTCTGGTTCAGGAGCTTGAGTTTTTTGGACCCAATTGTAATGTGTTTTTCCCTAAACCAAAGGAAGGAAGATTGTAGTTTTACGTGACCGTGAATCTTGTGATTATGAGCCACGGGACCTCCTTTTTACGTGGAATCCGAACCACAGGACATGGCTTTTCACTTCGAAAATCTCACATGCATTGACCGGGAATCGAACCCGGACCGCCTTGGTGAGAGGCATACAGCTAGACCGCTGAGCCACCATGCCCCCAGTTTCCCTAAACCAGTAAAATGTTTACATGAGATTAATAAATAACTTCACAGAGATGACCAGTATCGAGCGTCAAGCGATCATCATCAGATGCTACACAATTAGACCGTTAAATCTAGGCCTATGTCTACAAGTGTGTGGGTGATGTTTTTTAAAATACGTAGGCAATATTATTTTGTTTAGTTACAGAAGTTATTATAATCTTACGCACCTTGTCAAGATTTGTTAGTCAGATGTGATTTTTAGCCTATTTTCATAAAAAAAATAGGCTTTCGAGATCACCTTTTGTCCATGTGTGTGTGTGTATGTGTGTGCGTACGTGTGTGTGTCCCCTAATAACTTCTAAACGACTGGAGCGATTTCAATGAAACTCGGTAAGGCCGACCCCGACCGTGCCCTTAAAATTTTATTACGTCTCACCAATCTACCAAGGCGGCTGTGCGAAATATTTCACCGGCATTCAATATCTCCGAAACTATCACTGATATCACCCTGAAATTTTGTACGGTGATAAAGGGCACTAATAGAAATTCACCTATGCGACTTTCAAAAACCTGGTAACTGCAAAACCAACATGGTGGCCAAGCGAATTTGAAACTTCTAAATAGACTTTTCTCGCGATTTTACCATCCAAACGCAATAAAACTTGGTATATAAAAAGTTTATACATATTGCAATGCACTGGATTCTGATTTAGTTCAATTGTTTACATAACCTCAAGATCGCGGCTATGCGAAATATTTCACCGGCATTCTATATCTCCGAAACTATTACTGATATCTCCCTGAACATTTGTACGGTGATAAAGGGCACTGCTATAAGTTCATCTATGTACTTTTCAAAAACCTGTTAAATACAAAACGAACATGGCTGCCAAGCGAAGTTGAAACATTTTAATAGACTTTTCTCGCGATTTAACCATCTGAGCGCAGTGAAATATGGTACAGTGAATATTTATACACATCCTAATGCATTGGCATCTAATTTAGTTCAATTGTTTACATAACCTTAAGATGGCGGATGTGCGAAATTTTAAAATTAACTTTCTATTTCTTATGTCGTAATCATGCGATCGAACTTAAAGTTTGAATAATGAAGCTACGCAATAATTTTCCTTTAATGGTACATAACTATATGGCCTATACATATAACAATCCAAAAAGGCGACCATCCAAAATATTTAGACGGTTCTCAGTATCTACGAATCTTTTACAGCAATGAAACTTAAATGTTTTAAGTTCATAGCGGCTATGAATATAAGTTCACCTATAGGACTTTCAATAACCTGGTGAACACAAATCCAACATGGTGGCGACGTGAAGTACAAATATTTAAATGAACATTTTTCGCGATTTAACCATCCGTGTACAGTGAAACTTTGTATGGTAAATGCTTATACAATTGTTAATCCAGTGGTATCTAGCCTAATGTATTTCAATTGTTTTCATAACCACAAAATGGCAGCTGTGAGAAATTTTAAAATCTCGTTTTTACTTCTTGTGTCCTAATCATGCGATTGAAGTTTGAATACCACACTTGTCCAATAATCTTCATGTAATAGTACATAAATAAATATCCAACATGGCGACCATCTAAAATATTTTGACAGTTCTCAATATCTACAAATCTATTACAGCAATCAAACTGAAATATGTATGTTGATTGTCCTTTTTATGGTAATGTAATGGTATTTACATCTCAGAGATGAGAACACGGGACACCGGATACTACGTGACCAGGGTTGTACTTACGACCAGAGGTATTCTCTGATCGTCGAGGGGACGCACAGGAACCACGAGTTTGTGTTCCCAAAATGGAGTCACATTTTCTGCAAGTGTGGAACTTTGTGATATAAAACCACACGAGGAAGGAGTGCGATGTATTTGAATATATTGTGTAATCGTTATGACTGCCATTATACGCTGTGTATAATTGAATTACACGAAACTGCGACTACAGTGATATTATCGACCGTTTAGATGTTGAGAAAGTAGTCGTGCATTAGCTACAATGGACCTCGAGGTGAGCATAAGTGCTTTTATCACTCTCTGAACTATTATAAACTGTTTATGCTCAGCAGCGAACTTTACGTGCTGTAATTGTGCGTAACCGTGAATGTAAGTGAAGTGTGGATCGCCGTGATTTAATGCGATTTGTTCAAGGTAGTAAATTATGTGTGCCGACACCACCAGCGTGTCCATAGAAGCTGTGGCACATATTTATGGTCATTTTTGTAACAGTCTGCGCTTGTGTGAAGCCAGCGATTGCTAAAAGTATAATTAGAGTGAAATTCTGACGAAACCATCCTGCAAAATTCACACGAGCACGTGGAGCCATACACTACCCATTATGGAAATCTGATGATGATGGAGTAAAAACCACCCTAGGGGGGGGGGTTCTGGCTGACGTTAGGACCCACATAAAGGAAAGGGTGATACCGAGCTCCACTAATGAGTACTCTCCATGGGGGTCAATTAGGAGTATCCTAACAGGGAAAGTTGCCTGAGGCGTGTTTTACTGCCCCTCCCCCTCCAATTTAGACGCGGTAGTAAATATTGGCAAGAATGTGTCAACCTGGGCTGATCTTCACAATCTACTTTTGTTATCTCAAACACTTATTCCATTGCAATAATTTTCTTTGTGTTTCAGAGTTTCTATACAGATCAATATGCACATTTCAATTTGTAAGTTGTAGCTTCGTAAAAATGTTATCATATGAAAGTTATAACCTATATTATGAGCATTAAAACGCTTTCGTTGGAACCAAATGCTTATATGTATTCTGCTACAAAATAAGGTTCGAAATTGCAGACAAAAGCCTTCCACTGACAGTTCGAGGAGTTAAAACTTTGACGGTATGAAAATAATTCATCTTCTTAGTATTTTCATTCAATCAAGGCGAAGTACTGGTATAGGAACCAAGTTGAAGGTAGGAATTTTATGACACATAATTTAAGTCTTAAAATAATAAAAATAAGATTCATACTTTTACCACAGGGTCATTTCTTAAAGCTAGTAAATTGGGGGATGAAAGTGAAACGATCATGGGGGGAGGGGGAATTGTGTTGAAATGTACCTCTTGTATTAGTCCAATAACTAACCAAAATACTCATTCTACTAGTATTTCGTATAATAACCGCTAGTTATGGGGGGGAAGGAGGGGGGGGGGGGGTGAAATTTGTCGCCGATAGCCCTACTAAACTATATTTTGTGGCAATATGATGAGAACCAAAATGTTTACGTCTATATCATTTATAGCTTACTAGTAGTAGTGCCCGGCTTCGCCCGGTGGATTTGTTTTATGGATGATAATGAATACTACTACAGAACTGGCACATGATACTTAACTAACAGAAACCAATATTTTAAAAATATATATTTTTGTGGTGGTGGTGGTGGTGGTTGTAGTGGGGGTGATAAGTAGTACAGTATAATGGACGTAACATAGAGGTCAATTTCCAGTAATGATAATTATGAATAGGGAAACAGCTATTTACTAACTACAGCACTGACACATCTAATTTACAAACAAATTTACAAAAAAAACAATAGAAAGAACAGTAAGTGATACAAAAGACACTGCCTAGGGCCTATATCTCATTGGCTGTTAGAAATGTAGAGACCAATAGTGTCTTCTCTTGTCGCATAGCGCCGTAGGAAAATAATCAGACTCTTTGGCAAACATCGGCTGTCCCGAGCTACTGAGGTAGCAATAGTATCATTTATCGCCACAAAGCGCTTAACGATAAGTTTCAGAATAAATGAAGGTAAATTTGAAAGCACCAACGCTTATTGCAGCTGATAACCTCAATGTACTGCACCAACACCATTGCACTTATATGGAGGCATAATATTTTCATGATGATAACTGTTTAAAGGGTCCTAAGAAATCTTTTTGCACTAATTACCCCCCGTGACTGCAATTTATAAACAGCGCAAGATGCAACTATTTTCGCAATTCTGCACCAGAACACTGGTAGGGGTGACGTGATGCAGCCCGAACTGCCCGTCAACAACAGACTTATTAAAATACTCTTACAGTTACACTACTACGGACATGAATGGTTCTAAGGCATTAATACGTGGGTTTCAAGTTCATTTTGTCTGTCATTCTAAATGTAGGGAATGGGGACCGTTGTCCAAAATATCAAGTGAACAGTGGTACCAGCAGGGTTTCAAAGTGTATGTAAAATTTGGTGCAATTAAGAGAAACGGTGTAGATTTGTGATGAAGGGCCTAAATACAGGGAATGGAGGGGTCTGTCCAAAATTCCATGCAGTCAGTGTTACTCGCAGGGTTCCAAAGGGTAAGTATTCAAATTGCCGTTCAGATTGGTGAAACGGTATACATGTGTGCCAAAGGGCCTAAATGCAGGGAATGGAGTGGTATGAACGAAATTTCATGTAAACAGTGTTAGTATACAACTTTTGGTTCAGATTGGGGAAAGGGTGTAGATTTGTGCCAAAGGGCCTAAATGCAAGGAATGGAGTGGTCTGTCTGAAATTCCATGTAAACAGTGTTACTCGCAGGGTTCCAAACGGTAAGTATACAAATTTTGGTTCAGACTGGGGAAAAGGTGTAGATTTGAACCAAAGGGCCTAAATGCAGGGAATGGACTGGTCTGTCATAAATTTCACGTAGACAGTGTTACCATCAGGATTCCAAAGGGTAAGTATACAAATTTTGGTTCAGATAGGTGAAACGGTGTATGTATCACTAACTATAACGCCAGTGCATGCGGATAGAGCTGTTCGGGAGCACTTGTTCTACCGACTTACTGAACAAAAGTCAATCTTGAAGGTCACCTGAGAGTTGTAGCCTAATGCTACATAGTCTAACTATTCCTCTTGAATCAGGCTATCATATTATTTAAAAAAAAGAATTTTTCGAATCGGACTGGTAGTTCTAGAGATTAGCGCGTTTAAACACATAAACACACAAACACACAAACTCTTCAGCTTTATTATATTAGTATAGATAAAACAGGCTACAACGATAATACTGAGAGCTCTCCGTTATTTTTTGACGGAGGTCCGTATTTGATTCCCGGCTCTGCCAAGAAATTTAATTCTGATCTATGGGTTGGAACGGGGTACACTCAGCCTCGTGAGGAAACACTGAGAAGAGATGGGTTCAATTCCCACCTCAGCCATCCAGGATGTGGTTTTCTGTGGTTTCCCCCACTTCTACTCCAGGCAAATACTGGAAGGTTCCTAACCTAAGTCCACGGCCACCTCCTTCTCAATCCTCACCTGAATCACAAAATACACACTAGTACAGCCATCACAATAACACAAGTTATCACACAAATTCAATACTCACCCAAATATACGGGGCTATTAGACCCCGGATTCGCAGTCCCTAAAATAAGCAACAGCAAATTAAAATGTATGATAAAGAATCATTTTAAAATATATCTCAAACAGTTACGCTGTTCTTGTGGACACGTAGTCTATTTATACGAAGGTTTTGATGTACATTATAGGAGTCACCAAATAGATTTTATGAAGGTCTATTTTCAAAGTACTAGGTCTGTGTAAAGTGGAAGTCAGAACCACGAAAAATGCGAAGCTAAAGTGGCTTTGGTGGCTTACTCGGTAGTATGCTGAACTGCTATAGCCAAGATGGTGGGTTCAAACTCGGCCAAAGTCGACGGATTTTTTTAAGAACGTTAAAATCCTTCAGTATGCCTTCCTTCGGAGGGGAAGTAAAGCCGGCGGGCCCCTGTTATAGATTTATGGCACGTAAACGAAGAACCTATCACTGCAATTGGTGGTATTTAGCAAAAATGTGTAGGTTATATTTCAATTTGGCTGGTTATGAGACGCTGTATCAAGTTCTAACGCTAGTGTTAGTGACAGTAGCATCTAGTAGCAAACGTTGGAACTACTTGAAATTGAACTTGTTGGGAACCCTTGGGCGTCCAATCAAAAATGCCCAGCTTATGGCCATTGGCTGTGATTCATGTATCATCAAAATTGTGGTACTGTCAAAGGACTTTTTTTTGTATGAATAATTTTCTAATTTTTAACAGAGGGAGAGTTATTTACTTTAATTTTAATTTTAGTATGCGCCGAGTTATTGATAAATGCCAAGAGAGGAATGGACAGTTGTGTTTGTACTGTATTTTGTAGATCTAGAGATGGCGTATGATAGATTACCCAGGGAGAAGATGCTGAACATCCTGAAGGATTATGGGATCGAGGGAAGGCTGCTACAGGCAATCAAAAGTATTTATGTTGGTAATCAGGCAGCAGTGAGAGTTGAAGGTAGGATGAGTTATTGTTTCAAGGTTGTTACAGGAGTGAGGCAATGTTGTAACCTCTCACCACTTCTGTTTATCTTATACAGTATATGGACCATTGTCTGAAGGACATAAACTGGCAGGGTAGGATTCAATTAGGTGGAAACCAGGTAAGCAGTCTGGCTATGGTGATGACCTGGTCATAATGGCAGACCGTCGAAAGTTTAAAAGCCAACATGTTTGAACTCGAAGAGATTATGTAGGGAGTATGGTATGAAGATCAGCATTTCAAAGACGAAGATTATTTCTGTGGAAGAAACGCAAGAAAATAGAATGGCAGGTAGGAGGAACTAAATTGGAGCACTGGCTGTGTATTCTCTCAGGTTGGTAGTAATGGGAAGGAAATAGAGTCGAGTGTAGAAAAGCCATTGGAATGAGTTCTCGGTTGCGATCTGCAGTATTCTGCAAGAAAGAACTTAGTGCAGCGACGAAACATCACTCAGTATTTAGACCGACCTTGCTGTATGGAAGTGAGAGCAGGGTAGATTCAGGATATGTGATACATAAGCTAGAGGTGACTAATATGAGGGTAGCACGAATAATTTCTGGGACAAATAGATGGGCGCAATGGCAGGAAGGTACTCGTAATGAAGAGATAAAGTTAAGTTAGAAATAAACACACCAGATGAAGCTGTTCTTATGAGCCGACTCAGATGGTGAGATTATGTGAAGAGAAAAGGGGAGAGGGTAAGAGAAGCAGAGGGAAACCTAGGAGGCGATGGTTAGATTCAGTGTTGAACAATTTCAATGTAGAAGTGTAGAAGCAGAGGCCACAGTGCTAACTGCTTATAGGGGATCGTGGAGGCGACTTGTTGGCAAACAGAGGCTTGCAGACTAGACTGGACGCTGAAAGGCAAAACCATCAAATGAAAATATAATTGAAGGAATTGTACAAATGAAGCAAACCACATTGTAATCACTAAAGAAAGATATATTAGTAGAGAATTACTTGCATTGTGTACAAATTTCAAATAAAAATCAAATTAACAATTCAACCATCCATCATTCATTGTGAAAAGTGATATTTTCTGGATGTGGCAATTTGCCTGTAATTGAATCTAAAGTAGTGCATGCTATTCTTAGCAAGTATTTTAGGTCATTTGATAGTTCTTAGGGGCAGCAAATATGACCTTTCTCATCAACTTCGATGGCCGTTCACATATCTCGTCACGTGCCTTTCTCTTTTCAGTGTTTGAAATAAATTATCGATTAATCGTGGTAGGCCTAGCCTGCATGGTTCGTTATTATGAGACCCACGTAACAGAAAGTTACTACCATTTGTAGATAAATGGGCAGAATATTCCTTGTTTGAACGCCTCCACTTTTGACAATTCACACTTATGAAATTTATAGTTTCCTATAATTTTCAATTCTCCACCTATTTGACTGTACATGGATAACATGTTAGCTGCACTGATTATATCTACGGAAACTTCAGGGGGTCCAGGTGTATGTAGCTGTCAGTGAACACATGGCTTAACCAACATTTCAGGAGAGGTTGCCTACCCCCACTCTCTTTCCAAATCCATTAGCGTGAGCTGGCAGGACTGTTTGGGTTTAACCTAATTAGCGCAGTTCGACCATCCCGAAAGGAAGACTGGAAGCGTTGGGTTATCTCAGAGCCGAGGATTGAGCTCAGGCCTTGTCCTATGTCCTTAGCTTGATGGCACGGATAAATCCAGCACGCAGCGAATAAGAGTCATTACATATCCCAACATGTTAAAGGTGAAATTTCCCGTTGATTAGGATAATGCCGCACTATAACAACCAGCCTAGGTAGGATTATCATTTAAGATGTATTTCAGCTTATTAAGCAAGTATTCTGGTCAAACTACTGTAAGTGTAATACTGCCATATGATGGCGAGCGCCACGTGTACGCTCGGAACGATATGATTCAGGAGCAAATGCCTTGAACCTACTCACACTCATGTCTTGTGAGTATTTTTTCTTCGTACGATGCAACAGGACTGCCATCGAAATACTTTTGCTATAATTAAAGACACTGGTCGTATGATTTGACAGATGTGAGGTGTTACACTGTCGCTTTCGAAGAATTATATTTTTGTTTCAGCTCTGACGCAACTATTACTATTTTTTCAAGAGTTTTGGGAATGCTTGAAAGCAGACGTACGACATTGGAAGTCTCGAACACAATCAAATAACTGGACGTATCATTAGACGGCACTTAAGGGATCAGTGCTGTTGATATTTAGTTATTTTTGGTGCTTAGGAAGCACCTTATTGGTTTGAAACATCTAAGAGTACCTAAGTGGATGGTACAAGTGTCATGAACACGTGTTTGAGGAAATACCGACAGCAGTTGTCGCTGCCAAGGTTACGCAAAGCACTCCAGCGGAGTGGAATCTCTCTGGTTCAGTCTCCTTTGATAGAATCTTATATTTTCACGAGGGTATTAGGAATTTTAGCCACAATTAACTACGCTAACATTATGTGTGTATAACTGAAGCATGAGCTTGCATATAGGACTGCAGTTTGCATAGCTCATTGTATCAGAATGTGAATTATGAAGTGTATGTGAGTTGGCAAATTGATGTGTGCTTTCGACACGCCGCGCAATGAATGCGAAGGTCGCCAGCTGTGACTGTGTCAGGAGCTTGTTTCTCCAGGCATGCAACACATATGAGACTACAGATGACTGAGTGTTAGACTTATAATGAATGTAAGCTGTCCATGTGAATTTTTGGTACAGAGCAGAGGTGGCTATTTTGCATTATTAGAGTTATTAAATGATACATTCACGTCATGTTTTGGGACTATGTTTAGCCGAGTTTAACACACATTTGGTGTGAGTTTGATAGTAAGAACCAGATGTAAGAAATCCCTTCACGCTCGTGTGAGTATACCAGACCAGATCAGACCATGTACAAAAGTTAGTAATCATGTTATTGTTGTGTCCTTAGAGACTACTGAATGATGGGATAGATGTTGATGACCCACATTGGTAAATTATTGCCGGTAATGAAGTTTGCCTTTTCAACTCATTAGCCAAGGGTTTCGCGAGCTGAGATCCTAAATGTTTCCGCCGTTTACTGGCGAATGTTATTGTGTTCCCCGTTGGAGTTAACGTTTTCGTCAAGTTCCCATCTACTTGACAGTTTTTTTTCTGTTGTCGTCGAGTGTCACCATGGCCATTAGCGACATAAAATTACACTATAGAGATAAAATGTGAAATATTATTGAATGTAAATTATGAGCATATTTTTTCTAAAAATATCTTTCTAAACCGAACCATTAAATAAGATGTTGAATGGATCTAAACTTGAACTTATACTTTTATCGAATGACCATGGAACAGCTAATGTTTATAAACAATTGATTAGACCAAGCTGACAGTTTTTGAGACTGCGACGTTGCCAATGCCACGGAAACCCTTCAAAGCGTGGGCGTTGGGTAACAACGTGTCATAAGCCGCAGTTTTCACTGTGCAGTCGCCACCCTAATTTCACTCACGTAGATGACTATCGGACGCAAAGAGTGGTCTGATGAGCGTAGGTAGGAGAGTGATTAATTAATATGTGTTATTTTAAGAGTGTATAATTTTGCCACCTCGTATCCTGAGTATAATTGTTAACTTCTATTTTTATTGTGCTTGGTTGTTATTTAACTTTGATTTTTCGTCGTTACGAATGCTTATCATCTCGTATTAACTTCATATAGAATTGGCTAACAAATTAACGCAAATTTAAATGTTAGAAGTGACACCATCGTAACGTAGAATACCTCTATTTTGCTGTAATTGTAAATGAACCTAGCCTTGTGAACAAGTTAAATGTCGTGCTTTGCTGTAAATTCATTGCCTGTGATAATTCGTATTTTACCTGATATTTTCCTGTATTTGCTTAGGGTGATTTTTATGTGTCACGTTCTTAGCTTGATTGCTGTTTAACGTTTGTGTAAGAAGGACATCGTGAGGGCAGAACTAAAATTCAGTTAAGGAGATTTATTGTTTATTTATTTTTATTTTTAGACTTGCGGGCTAGCCAAGATTTCTAATCCTCAGAGGTAGGATAGGGTTTGATGTTTTTAAAATAAATTGTTAACGAACTTTACCTAAATCTGGACTATTTATTTCTAGCTTTGTGTTTACTTGGGCTCGTCTATGACTTTTTGCTCACTCACCTGATCGCCCTGAGCTATCAGTCTCGTGCCGAAGGTAGTCTGAGTACACACACGATCCTCTCAGAGTGAGGGAAGTCAGCAGGGTCATCTGCGGCAGACCTTGTCTAACGGGCACAATATATATATAATTTAACAGGTTTCTCAAATAAGAAAATGCCTGGTGATGACGATGACAGGTTTCCTGTTTTATGCTCCCTGGTCAATTAATTATTTTGCCCTTCAAAATTTGGTGTCATTGTCATCAGGCTAGCAAAGGCTTGGGCGTATCTAGTCATTAATCTTTAATGATTTTATGCATCATAGTTGAGAAAGGTGACAAATCACGAACGAACATGAAATGTTCTAATTTTACATAACTACTGTTTTATCAAGCCTCGTGGCTTAGGCGGCAGCCCGCCGGCCTCTCACCGCTAGGTCCACGGTTAAAATCCCGGTCACTCCATGTGAGATTTGTGCTTGACAAAGCGGAGGCAGACAGGTTTTTCTCCGGGTACTCCGGTTTTCCTTGTCACAAATTTCATTCCAGCAACAATCTCCCCTGTCATTTCATTTCATCTGTCATTCATTTACTCATTGCCCCAGGGGAGTGCGACAGGCTTCGGCAGCCGGCACAGTTCATATCCTCGGCGTTAGATGGGGGCTTCATTCATTTCATTCCCTGACCCGGTCGGTGGACTGGAAGCAGGCTGTGGATTTTCATTTTCACTATTTTATCGGAGAGGAAAGAGTAACAAGCTGTCATAGAGACCTACCAATAAGTATGCTAGTCGAGTTGTCGGACAAGGTAAGGCCGCACGCGTTTTCTCCTTCACTTCACTTCTCAGTGCTTGCCATAGGAGGGTGAGCGATTTAAGCATTGATCCATCAACTTACTGTAAAAAGAGTAACACAGAATGCCAGGAAAACATTATTTCACCAGTATTATGCCAAATCTCGACAATATCTGGATTTCGCACTTATGTCTCTGCCCTTGTAATTAGTAAATTTTGTAGTGGGTGGCTCTGTGATGCTGTTGATTGAGACATCGACACGTTCGGTTGGCACCCATGCGAATGACTGGTGTCAGTCGATTTAGTGGTAGAATGAACAACAAGCCCTGGGCATAATTTCAGCACCCTAGCATTCATGTGATGACAATTATAATAGATAATAATAGTATAATAATATTTTAGCATTATAATAATAATAATTATTATTATTATTATTACCAACATCATCATTACTATTAATAGTAGTAGGTTTAGTATAAGTATTAGTAAACGTTTACAAGCCTCCGTGGCTTAGGCGGCAGCACGCCGGCCTCTCACCGCTGGGTCCGTGGTTCAAATCTCGGTCACTCCATGTGAGATCTGTGCTGGACAAAGAGGAGGCAGACAGGTTTTTCTCCGGGTACTCCGGTTTTCCCTGTCAAAATTTCATTCCAGCAACACTCTCCACTATCATTTCATTTCATCTGTCATTCATTTAATCATTGCCCCAGAGGAGTGCGTCAGGCCTCGGCAGCCGGCACAGTTCATATCCTCGCCGCTAGATGGGGGCTTCATTCATTCCATTCCTGACCCGGTCGGAGACTGTAAGCAGGCTGTGGATTTTCATTTCATTAGTAAACGTTTAGGGCATAATATTGATTTTGGATGGTGTGCATTTTAATGATTCATATCACATACTTTAAGGTTAATATTAGGTGGAATCTGGTCTCTGCGATGGCAAGTATCCATCTTCATGTCAATACTGTCACATTAAGCGGACATTATGCTACAACAATGCCACTGTTAACCCCAATTAGAGTAGGCATGTACTTCCCTGTTGATGTACTGAATGATGGCTGCCTGGAATGTGCGCGTGCTTGCTCCTTGTCTCGGTGGTAGCCCACCTGTTCAGTTACATTGTTAACAAGCTCGACGCAGTGTGGTGAAGCCACTAGGGAACGGCAGAACGCCAAGTGAAGCTGTCAATGTCGCTATAGAATTCGTATCCACATGCAACAAGTGAAGTGCACGAATGCCTGCTAATTTGTTTCGATCGCCATGTTGCGGCTCCTGATTTGTTTACGTAGCAGCGTGGCAAATGTTAGTTCTACAGTCCAATCAGAGATGTCGCCGATATTCCGATAACGAGCGTGCTGTGCTCCCTGCGGTTCCCTGCCTATACAAACAGAGCATAATCGACAAATGGCAGTTGTTGTTAAGTTAATTAAAAATGGAGCTTAACCATTTACATTTATAAATACGGGCAAGAGCATCCTCAAGCGGTTTCCAAATGCACAGCTGTAATGAAAGTTTTATCCACGAGGGCGGTTTAACGTGAACAACAGTGGCAAAAGTTTCATTATCCAAAAAAGATTCACTTATACTAGAAAATAAATAAAATTCAAAAATTGCCACTCTGTCTTTCTCCCCTCCCTTCTTTCGTTATTACTTTCATAATGGCATTCTCTATTTACTTCCTCCATCGCAATACTCTCTCCGTCCCCTTTTCCCCCATTACAATACCATCCATATTCTTCCCCAATTCCTCAGCTCTTTCCCCACCCCCGACCTACTAAGAACGCCACCCCAAACTTCTATCATTGCCTTATGGTCCCCCGTAATGATTTTAGCTCCTCCCCTTCCCATCTAAACCCTGTTCATTCCTTAGTACCCAAAACGAATTGCACGTCCCCCTATTCTTACTTCCACTTTCCATTTGTTTTCTTTCATTACCCCAGCTCAATATCTCAAGATGTCTCCGAGTACTCTGTCCTAATAAGCACTCCCTCATACCTCAAAATCAATCAGTGATAATTTACCCTCTCCAAAACTAACAATTCTATTCTCAACCCCTTACGTCTCTGGCCCGAAGAGGCGGCTAATCCGTCTAAGAGGGTCCACCACCGCAAGGACAATTGTCATGCGCTGGAATGAAACAACTGCTCGACAAAAATTGACTCTTCCTTTCTCTATGAACCCGCTCGTCAGTATACGTCCTTTGCTTATTTCTATCCTTCTCTGCTTGTTTCATTTGTTGGTCAATAATTAAACCAAAATATGTAGTAAAAATAAAAATTATGCTGTTTTAAAGAAAACCTAAAATTAGTTAGAATCTGGAGAGTGAATTATTTATCTTTTAATTCCATCTGTCATATAATACGTGTCGCTTAGAATCTTACTTCTGGTTTGCAGAGAATACCAAACTATTGTTTTTCATTTTTATACCCTATCCTCCCAGCTCGACTTCACTCACGGACATTGAGAGGGATCATTCCGCTACCTTTACAAAGACAGTGTCTGGGAGCTGAACGCTCTTGATCAGCAGATACAACTAGGGATGGTGACAGGCCGATCGTCCAGGAGACCGCTAACTTGGATGTGATTAAGGAAGGGTTAGGAAAAGGAATTTGGCAGGAATTCGACTGTGGACGTCTTAAAAGGAACCGTCCTGAAATTTGCCTGGTGGTGAAGATGGGAAACCACGAAAGCTATTTTCTTGATGGCTGAGGTGGGATTCAAACCCACTGCTTTAATATTAATAATAATTAGGAATAAAAATTTTCGATTTGTTTCAGAATTATTTACTTGCAATAAAATAAAATAAGAGCTGAAGTTGCTTGGTTTCTACCAAGATATCCCAAGATGCAGCATAGACATCAACCCCTTGCAAAGATCATTTCAACCCGACGTTGATTGGGTAAAGAATTTGAACTAAGGAAACAAAAAACTTGCAGAATATACTACAGTCAGTGCAACCACTGCATTCCGTTGAAGACATATTCTAAACCAACATATCTCCACGTACGGACCAAGAAGCGAATACTCAAATTTATACTTCAGCATGAATGTACTGATGTTTTAATTACAGATATGTTGAATAAGACATAATGACATGAGAAGTATGATGCTGTCAAATATTTGAAGCACATCTGTTTTCAATGTTGTTGGGAATGGGACAACTGCCGGCTTCCTCTATAAAATAAATGAACTTTGATAGCTCAGAATAAAGCTCCTGTATATAGTATTGAGTATTCTTTCTACAGAAGGAGTTTATAAATTTTACTCAAGTTTCTTTTACTGTGATATTTTTCAAACCATATGATTTCATATTGCATGAATAGGGCCATGGCGAGGACTCTGACCATATGGAGAAAATTATTATAACTTCTTTCGAAGATATAATAATTATATTGCCCTCCCAGGTGTTAGGGCTTTAACGCCTTATAAGGGCCATTGTCTCTTCTATTTCTCAGCATTGTAAATAGCGAAAGCAACACTTTGATGCTATTCTCAACCAATACCCTCATACAAGTATGGAAGTGTGGATCAAGCAACCACATGTAATTCGGCAGATTAACGCCAGCTATGATATTAAAATGTTTAAACGGGATCTCTCGTTGTCCATGCCTACACTCACGTACGTGCCAACTTCACTATTTTTGTTGCTAAATTAAACAAACTCCTATTTGAAGGGTCACCATCTTACGTCTTGAGGCTCTGGTTCCAAATGGTCTGGGTTTGATTCCCAGCTCTGCAAATAAATTAATTCTGATCTGAGCGTTGGAACTGGGTACACCCAGCTTCATGAGGTTAAACTAGCAACAATTGGGTTCGGTTCCAAACTCAGTCATCTGAGAAGTGGTTTTAAACTTCAACTCCTGATACTCCAGAATTGTTCCTAACTTAAGGCCACTTCCACCGTCTTCCCAATCCTAGCCTCAATTACGAATACTTAAATGCATACCTACAGACTACTACTATTACTACTACAATGCACATTCGGTCTCCAATGACTTTATTACAAAAGGTACATCTAAAAATACATGACTGCGATTGCATGGCAAGTAGCAACAATAATTGTAGAAACTGTACAGCAGTAAAATATGTAACTGTTCAAAAATACATAGGTGTGTATTGTACCCGTTCGTCCGAGGGATGCGATGACCCATCTGCTATTACATCGCATTCCTGGATTTCCAGGACAGAGCGGAGTTAAATGAACATGAAGTCAAATAAGGAATGTGTCGGAAATTCAGTTGAAATATCACAAAAGCAGAGGGTAACACGAGATAAAGTATCTCCAGGGTCGTTACGGGCTTAGATTTAATTTAAAAAAATACAAATAGAAATGGGCGCCACCAACTGAATCCCTAACAAACCACATCCTTCCTGGTTAAGCCTTAATTAAGACAAGGAAAGAAATAGGAAAATCACATCATCATCAGATCACAACTAACATTAAAAAAAAAAAAAATTATTCAAACTTTGATAGTCAGACAGACATATAAACACATCCTACCTAAGAGTATGGTCGAATGCCAACGTTAAATTGTCATTGTCCAGAAAATCGAACCATCTCTATTCTATTCAAAGTGTACTCCATCCACATAAAATATGAAAAGTTTCTAAAGTTCACTTGGGTTCTCAGGATCACCGTAGCACTATGTCTATGCGTCACTGACATTCGTGATACCTGAGACCTAACTTCTCTTTAAGTTAACATCATGAATGTGGATGTAAAAATTAATGAATCTGTCTAAACACATATATTCTAATCACATATTGAAATATCACCTAATTTTATGGCTTGAATGGCATTATTCAAATGCTGAAAAATCTTAGTAAATGCTCCTATAAATCGAATAATTAATTTATACTATATTTACACTGTCATTAATAATCCTTGTCTGTGAATCACAGAAAATCCACTACTCACTGGTTATAATCATCATCATCATCAAAATTAAATATTTCTCACATTAGTTCTCATCTCAAAATTCATTATATTCCAGTCAGAATAATTAATTCATTATCATCAAATCATTTAAATTAATATTATAATCATCAATTCATTATATTCTCTAATTATTCACACACTCTCATTTCATCATTTCGTTCAGATTAAATCATCTTAAATCATCCATATAAATTGTTTAATTCATTAACTCATGTTGCAATTCTTCAAATAATTCAAATTATATCTCTCAATTAAATTTATTTAAATCCATTTAAATTTATTAATCATCAGCTTCTTTAATTAATTATCACCTTCTAATTCAGTTATTCATCATCTATTTAATCATCTATTAATTTATTTAAATCAGCTTATTTATTCAATCTTTAATTCATACATTTATTTCATTCATTGACTTATTCCAAAATTTAATTTATCAACTTATTTAAATTTTATTTTATCTGGTTATTTAGATTTTTATTTCATTGAGTCATTCAGATTTTTATTTCATTAGGTCATATCATTAATATGCTTAAACTTCAGATTATTATTTCATTAATTATTATTATCAGAAAATCTTGCATTATCAACATTATTTATTTGTTTAATTTCCTAAAAAATTGTTTAATATGGGTTATAGAACGTTGTCTTACAGTTTTATCACTTCCAAGTTATATCTCGTATTTAATTATCATGCCAAAACATTATTGCCTTCACAAAATCACGTTGGATCTCACTATCCAAAACTTCATCATATACTTTCACTTTATCAAATACCATATTTGAATACCATAATTATTCCACGTAACACCATAATTATTCCACATACCACCATAACTATTCAGGGGTAGACCAAGGTTAGAATATGTTAAACAGATTGCCTCGGATGTGGGGTGTGGTAGCTATGTAGAGATGAAACGATTAGCTCAGGACAGGGAGGCATGGAGAGCTGCATCAAACCAGTCAAAAGACTGAAGACTCAAACAAACAACAACATGCTAGACTGGGTTCGACAACCTCATGTCTGCCTCAAAATACATTAGCAATATTGCAACTTCCACCTGGCAACTTCCAGAAAATTCATATCACAAACTTCACTTAATCACGTTGCATGATCTACAAAAATATATAACTGGCTTCAAATTATCAACGCACACCATCTCCAATAACTGTAATTAATCTGATCACATCTAGACAACTTCCTAAACAATTAGGAAAAATATTACCTTAGTAATCGAAATAAAATTCAAGATCTGCTTTCAAATAGAGCATAAATTCTCTTAAAATTCTCAAAATTCACTTCACAGAAAAACACCAATGTGTTATAATCTCTCACATCAAAATATGTAATACTGATCTGCCTTAAAATAAATCTGACCATAAATGATTCATCTTACAAGATTCAATTACTTGAAATCCTTCTCAAAGGTATCAAACTCAATCACAAAAGAGTATCAAAAGCATCAACTGTATCAGCTGTTAAATGAATGTACTCTCAAAAGAGTATAGCAACAAAATATTGGATTGGCAAACAAGAATTACAAAATGTAACCCTGCTGACATATATTTTTAATTTATTTAACAAAATTCGACTGATATGTGACTAGTAGTTTCTTGTTTGATCCTCTTACAATCTCAAGTACACTCGGATGATAAAAATGAGTTCCTCAATGGCAAGTCAGGTGTGTACCACCACGCAATCGCCTAAAGCGGAAGGCCTTGCCCCGTAGACTAACATGATAATGCCCTAGACGATGGGTCAGGTGTGTACCACCACGCAATCGTATAAAACGAAAGGCCCCATCTCGTAGACTGATGAGTGAATGTACCAGATTGGAATCAACAAGTCTCTAGTTGTCACATAAAAGCGATATTCATTCACTTGAGTGAATAAAATCTTATATCTCCAAACAATCCATTTGAAAAAATCACTACTGATGAATAATACACACTCGCTAATATGCAATGAACTGACGAAGTAATTTAAATAATCCAATTGCAGATCACGAGTTCGAAATACTCGTCACAAAAAATAACTATCCAAGAAAAACTATCCTTACTGAAAAAGTGTCAAAAAGACCAAACATCTGCTTAATAAAGTCAACCAATGGTGAGAACTTCGTATAATGGTGCCTGCCATATCATATGGTAACGCCATATTCTAGCAAAAATGGAGCAAATAATGTCTAAGCCATGTCAAAATAATCGTAGAACTCCTACTAGAAATATATACAAGTATGCTCAGTGTTCATGAAAAAATCATATCAGGAAAGTGATAACTCTTACAATACCTTCTCATATCAGCTGTTAATATATTTCCAAGATCGTCGATTATCCTCGTGTGTGCAACAAATTTCTCGAAAGATCGACGGAAACATCGTATCACCCACTAAAATAACGATCGCCTTCATATTCCAAGTGAATCTGCTGGTGGACATCCTCTTCTTCAGGAACCGAATCCATCGCTCTGTGGTGCCATCACGTCTCCGTATTCGCCTACTCCGACATGATGAACTGCATATTATCCATCACGGATACTGCCCAAATTCTTCCGTAAAAGTTCATAAACGTAGAGTACCCCATACTCTTCGACTATGTCACGCCACTGTCCCATACAATGTTCGGTTTGCATATGATAAAAGTTAATCTCCACAGCGGCTGAATTTCACTTGCAGAAAATTAAAAAAAATTATAAAAGTGTATAAATTTCTTAAACACCCTGTAGTTGTGTTCGTAACTGATATATCAGAATAGTTCATGAAAAACCACTATATTGCTGCACGTGCCAATGTTCCTTAAGTGCATATACTCGTAACATTTCATTTGCCTAAAAGCATTAATGTTGGCTTGACCCCATGGTCGCTTTAAATATTCCGGTATGAAATGCATTATTTGATAAGTCGTAATATCATTGGAATATATCTAAAACCATTTGAAAGTTCACAATAGCAGTATATAATTACTATCTGCTTGCACAATTCGACTGTTGAATACAAGTCCAAACTTATAAAGTTGTAACAAAATGTCGAAATAAAGTTCAGCTTCCTGCATGTTGCCTGCTTATAAAATGTCGGACCCAGCACGCCCTGCTCTATCTCACTGTTCTAGAATGATCGACGCTTAAAACTTGCCTCGTCATATCGCTTCGCTGTGCTGTCTTGTGTTACGAATGCGGCTTGAAATAATGTTCTCAATTCTGTTACAATGCTGCTTGTCACTTTAACATTTGAAAAGCATTGCTGTTCGCATAACTGTAATCATGATGTTGGAAACATTCCTGTCCGAACACCGGCTCTCCATTCGCTTTCACGGCCTGTATAGCTTGCCTCGCTAACCACTCTTCTCACTACCTACCATGCTTCTCTTGTCTTGACTGACTGACCTACTTTCGCTCTCCCAGCGTATGCTGCTATCAGCCCCGCTTGCTGAACTAATACTGTCGTTTTCACCGTGCACCAAGTGCTGTACACAACTCTGCTTGCCGGAATACTACTATCGTTTTCTCTCCGCGCACCATGTGCTGTACTCGACTCTGCTGGCTGAACTAATACTGCTGTCCTCAGACTGCGTGATGATGAGCTCCTACTCGGCGCTGTCACGTGACGTTCCCCTACCTTCTGCGGTCATGCGTCACAAGTATAATCTCGACCACCATCATCTCGGCTATTAAGTTATACAATAACTTAAGGAGTTATCTGCCTTTCTTCAAGTTATCACCATAAAGATTGCTTGATATTTCTTCTCTTCTGAGATAATATAATATTATGTTCCACATAGATCTTAATAATACTTGAATATTCCTCCCATAATTCCATCTGCTTGACTGGTAGTGCCACCTTCATCCTTGGCCTCCTACGTCATATCCTAACATTCTTCTCGACTCTATCTGAGCGCTATCTCTTCTACTTTTCCCATAAATTTCAACTACGGCTCGATGTCAACTGGCGTAGCCGATAGCCTCAACTAGGTATCGGGTACATCTCTCCCGTACATCTCCTTTTTTATCAGGCTTGAGAAAAAAAAATACTCTCAGGCATTCTATACACAACATATGTACACGATAGCTCTGCAATCATCCTCTTACTCAGCATAATGATACTTTCTAATGCTAGCTGCGTTAAAAGTCCCCACAACTTCATTAGTATCCATTCTAACAATCTTGTAGCTGTTATTTCGGTATGTTTCATCAATTCGGAATAGACCAGCGTACAATGGCGCAAATTTATGGTAGATCTTCAGTTGAAGATTCGATGTGACTGGCTTCCTGATCAGCACCTCGTCATTTTCTTGAATTGGCTCATGAAACCTCCTTCCTGCGTGCCTCCTGGCTCTCTTCTCTGCCTGTCTTCTGAGTCTTTCTCCTGCCATCTCGACTCTTCTTTCTTGTGTAGGTTCAGGATCTACTGGTGCCTTCACTATTCGGTCCCATGGTCTATCAGGTTTCAACCCATGATGAAGTATGGACGGGATCTGTCCTGTACTTTCATGTATGGTAGAATTCAAACATTGGCTAATGATGGGTATCACTTCCATCCATCGGTGGTGTTGTCTTGAAACATATAAACGACACATTTTACTGATCTCCGGCATAATTCTTTCGGCTGGATTTCCCTCTGGATACCGCACAGAATTAAATACATGCCTTATTCCCAAACGTTCCATAGCAGTAGAAAATTCCATACTGGTGAACTGTGACCCATGGTCACTCAACAAAATTTCAGGTTTTCCCATACTAGGAATTATTGTTTTCTCTAATCTGTTTATCACATACTGGGATGTAGCCTTCTGGATTGGACATAGAGATACGTATTTGGAAAATACGTCTACTGTCACCAAAACAAACTGGTTTCCTTTCGTCGAACGAGGAATCGGACCAATAATGTCCGTAGCGAAAAGTTCTCTCGGCTTGCTAGGTAATATCGTTCTAGGAACTTCCTTCAATAATTTAGATGAATATTTGCTTCGCTGACAACTGTCACAGGTCTTTATGACGTCGCGGATCGTTTGTCCCATTTGTCTCCAAACGAAAGTTTCTTGAGCAAGAGCCAAAGTCTTGTCTACACCTACATGAGCTGCGGTTCGGTGTATCATCCAAATAACAGGTTTGACAAGCTTGGGTGGGATCACAACTCTAAGTTTAGTATGATCCTGATCGATATATTGGCATATAACACCTCCCATGATGTGATACTTCCTAGCTTCTATCTCCGTTCTTCTAAAATCTGGATCGGTGTTGTCCATCCTGCGTGTTAAAAAACGGTAAATCCTTCGCAAAGGTGCATATCTCTTCTGAGTTTGCGCTAACATCTTCAACTTTTCCAGAGTTCCCTGGTCCTCTTGAACTAGATTTATATGGTTGACAATCACCTCTTCACAAGGGTTTCTGCTCAACACATCCGCTAACAGATTTAATTTCCCAGGCCTATGCACAACAGTTGGGTTAAATTGTTGTAAGAACAGAGCCCATCTGGTGATGCGGTCACTTGCTAAGTCTGTCTTCATAATAAATTGGAGGGCTTTATGATCTGTGATCACCGTTATGTCATGCCCAAACAACACCTTCTTCCACGTCTTAAGAGCATGAACCACTGCTAATGCCTCTAATTCGGTTGCATAGTAATTCTTTTCACAATTCCTGAGCTTTCGACTGGTGAAAGCCAAATATCTGTGTCTGTTTGTATCGTCCAACTGATATAGGATACCACTGATGCCTATTTTGGATGCGTCTGTCTCCACAAAAAATCTTCTAGCAAAATCTGGGTATTCAAGTTTAACATTCTGGATCAACATGTTCTTAGCTGCCAAAAACTCTTGATTGCATCTGTCGTCCCATTTCCATCGATTTCCCTTTCTTAGCAAATCCTGCAGAGGTGCCATCGTTTCAGTATATTCAGGACAATGTGTTGAAAAGAACTGACACATTCCTAAAAACTGCCGTACTTCTTTAAGCTTTCTTGGGGTTGGAAATTCCGAAATAGCCATGATCTTCTTTGGATTGGGCCTATATCCGTCTCCATCGATTCTATGTCCAAGAAATTCTATCTCTTCATGAAAGAACTGACATTTGTCGAAATTCACTTTGAAGTTCGTCCTCCGGAGATCTTCAAAAAGCATTCTAAGGTGCCTGATATGCTCTTCAGCTGTCTCAGATGCTATAATCAGGTCATCAATATAGCTCACCACATGCTCCTTAACAGCATCTGATAAATTCTCATCTAGTGCTCGGATCATCACCGGACCACTATTCTTTACTCCAAAAGTTAACCGATTAAATACATATGTTTTATGATCAAATAAGAATCCTGTATATTTTTTGCAGTCGTCTGCTAGCTCTATATGATAATAAGAACTAGTCAGATCAATAGTAGAAAAGAAACTCTTTCCTCTGAATCTGCGCAACAATTCACGAATAACAGGTGGCCTGTCGTGTTCAAGAAGAACTCTTTCATTAAGGGCTCTAGCATCTAGGCATATCCTCAGCTTACCATTGGGCTTCTTTACAACAGCTAAAGGATTCAAATAAGCAGTCGGCATCTTCTTAATAATTCCATCTTTCTCCATATCTCCTATCATTGTACTGACTTCTTCCTTCCATTTATCCGGTATGGGATATAAATTCTTGTGGCATGGTTTGTCATCCATCAACTTGATGCTATAAGTAAAATTCTCTATGAGTCCTGGTTTATCATTGAATATGTCCTCATATTCTGAAATTGCTTGATCAAACTGCTCCTTAATCTCTGGATTCATCTTACTCTTCGTATTAGTTTTATCCTCTATAGACCTTTCAATGCTGCATACTATCTCATCCAATATATTCTCTCTAAAGAATGTCATCTCGGATTCCTGATTTTCTATGACCTCTTCTTGAAAGTACATGCGCCTACTCTGCATATCTATGATCAGGCCACTCTCACTTAAGAAATCCACTCCTAGGATCATATCGAAATGTAGTTGACCCACAACTAGGAACATTTGTTCAAAATATCTGGTTCCATATCCAACATCTAAAAGATCCTGACTTTTACATTTCATGCTTTTGTCTGGGATCACCCCTTGAATCTTGCTAACAACAGTAGGCAACATCGTAATCTCTCCTGACAATTTCAATTCATCCAGGCAGCCTATGGATATCAAGCTCACCATAGCCCCCGTGTCCACTAATGTCTTTATTTCCTTTCCCATGACTTCCACACTGATAACTGGCAATTCATGTCTATTCCCTCGATGGACTACGTCTTCTTCTTCAATTAAATCCTCGTCTTTGACCTGATATGTCTCAACAATGATGATTGATTCCCAATGATTAGTATCCTGATTCGAAGTTAATTTGTCGTTTTTCTTTTCCTTCACCACTCGTGCTTGCTCGATTGACATCTCTAATTGCCTCCTCGGGTGGTGCACTAGGCTGTCTATTCTCTTGCCTTGATCTCCCATACTCTTGATTATCCTGTCTTTCGTTTGAATCTTTTCTCCTATTGTTTTGATTGGACTGCTGATTTTGGTTCCAGTTGTATCTACCTCGATATCGATTATTATATCTGTTCCTATTTTGGTATCTGGAATTCTGATCATAGTTCCTGTATCTACTGTTTCTTGTATCTTGATCATATGGTCTCTCATACGGTCCTTGATATCTATCATTCCCACGAACGTTGTGAATATTTCCTCTATTCCCTTCGTTTCTTCTGTTTCCCCAGGAATCTCTTCTATCTGTCTGTGCTGCGTTATCGACAACTACCGCATTTACTTCTTGCGTGTTTCGATTATCATTCCTTGAAGTTCTGGGTGTCATCTGAGCGCTTGTATAATCTAATCGGCGTAAGATATCATCATAGTGCTCAAGTGTGTTCGCTCCCGATGCTATGAGTGATCGTTGTACCTCAATTGGCAACTGTCTTGCTATAGCTTGCAAAAGTTCTTCTTCTGGCAATGGAGGAATCAAAAACTGTAATTTAGCCAATTTCGAAGTAAAGTAATTTGCATAATACGTCGGATGTGACCTAGAGTAACGTTTCGAGTACATTTCTGCTCTTACGTTCAGCTGATCCTCTGCACTTCAAAATCTTCTTAAAAATGCTATGGCAAATTGTTCCATGTTCGCAAAATTACTCCTAAATGCGCGAAACCAAGTTAACGCTGGCCCGTCTAAGGCGCGTTCGACTACCCTTAGTTCTCTCTCCTTGGCTACTCTATGTTCCGCCATGTAATCGCGAATATCTCTCAGAAATTCGACTGGTGTGACTCCTGTGTTCCCCGAAAACTTCCTTGGTTTATCATCCAGATTTCTTATTATGGTCACCGGACCAGAGTATCGTTCACTCATACTAAACGTACTTCTATTCGTATTCGAATTATCTTGAGGGGTTGAATTAGTCCTTTCGAAAGTAACATTCTGTTGCGTTTGACTATCTTCTCCCACGCTAACCTCTTGACTGTTCATACTGCGATCTATCGGTGTCTGGTTTATCAATACTTCCCCTGTTTTAACACCTTGACTTGTGAAACTATTTATTATAGACTCTAGTTTAGCCATCCTATCTTCTGTTCGTTTTTCTACTGTCTTGACCTTAGTTTCCAAATTATCTAACGACATAACATTCTGTGTTCTGTTACTCTCTTCCAGATCGTTCTTCAATTTGTCTATCTTATCTTCGCATGTTGTCTTTACTGACGCGACTTGTTATTTTAACTGATCAACATCTGTCCTAAACTGAGCTGAATCTATCTTCATCGCTTCCTTATTCTCAGTAAATCTCGCTTCCAAATTCGCCATACCTGCGATTAATTTCTCATCCAGGCCTGCACGTTTTTCTTTTGCTTCGGCATCGACCTCACTATACCGTTCTTCCACTATTGCACCGACTCTATTTTTGAATAAAGCTAAGTTTTCATTAACCTTTTGATCTATGTCATCATCAATTTTCCTAATGTCTGCCTGCAATTGGTTTTCTAAGAATTTCAAGTTAGAATTAACCTCTCCTAAGACTTCCTCTTTAACGGTCCCAATTACTGACTTTAAACTTTTGATTTCATTACCTAGATTCATTTCTAGACCTTTGATTTTGGATTCGAAAGATACTTCGGTAGACCACTCTTGTATTTTGCCTACATCTGCCACTATACCATCAATGTCGAATCGTAATTTCGTTACATCTGATTTAATATCTTTCTGTATAGACATAACATCTGTTCTCAAATTAAGAATATTTTCTTCTTCTCTACTTTCTAATTCAATAATATTTTTTCTTAACATTTACAAATTTTTCTCTCCTTTTATTTCTACTGCCTTTATATCTAATTGTAAAGCCTTGAATATTTCATCATTATTTAACGTTAATCTATTCTCCAAACTAGTTAAATTGTTTTTCAACTCTGTGTTAGTTTCTTCACTACGAGTTTGTAATCTAGTTTCTAACAATTTAAAACTATCCTTCAAGTTAGCTTCACTAGCTTTCAAATTGCTTTCAGTACTGGTCTGTAATCTTTCTTCCAATAATCTCAAATTATTTTCGTTACTAGTCTGCAATGACTTCAACTCATCCCTACTACTGGACTGTAGTCTGGTCTCTAATGACTTTAAACTATCTTTCAGATTGCCTTCATTACTAGCCTGTAATAACTTTAAATTTTCTTCATTACTAGTCTGTAATAATTTCAAATCTTCCCTATTACTAGTCTGTAAAGCTTTCACATTCTCTCTACATCTAGTTTCCGAATCATTTATCTGTTCTTTGCTTTCTGATTCCATTCTAGCAATAGTTACTGCAATACTAGACATGTTATTCCGTAACTCCTCTAACACCTTACCTAAATCTTCTGCTGACATAATTATATCTTTCAATAAACGTTTTATTCAGAGACGTTAGATAGCAACACATCACAATGTATCAATTCCTGATTTCACTTGGGTATAAGAAAAATGACTTATAACTAAACATGGTATAACACTAATATGATTAACATGATCACTGGAATGGGCATACAAGTATATTGTCTGACCAAGTTTAATAAATGTTATAACACCATTAAATGAAATTGAGATCAATCTCTTCGTAATCTAAATCTGATGTGTTTTCATAGAATAAAAAAAATCGAAGCCCCACGGATGGGTAAAGCCAATTCTCCCTCTCTCTCTGTACCCGTTCGTCCGAGGGATGCGATGACCCATCTGCTATTACATCACATTCCTGGATTTCCAGGACAGAGCGGAGTTAAATGAACATGAAATCAAATAAGGAATGTGTCGGAAATTCAGTTGAAATATCACAAAAGCAGAGGGTAACTCGAGATAAAGTATCTCCAGGGTCGTAACGGGCTTAGATTTAATTTAAAAAAATACAAATAGAAATGGGCGCCACCAACTGAATCCCTAGCAAACCACATCCTTCCTGGTTAAGCCTTAATTAAGACAAGGAAAGAAATAGGAAAATCACATCATCATCAGATCACAACTAAGATAAAAAAAGCAAATTTATTCAAACTTTGATAGTCAGACAGACATATAAACACATCCTACCTAAGAGTATGGTCGAATGCCAACGTTAAATTGTCATTGTCCAGAAAATCGAACCATCTCTATTCTATTCAAAGTGTACTCCATCCACATAAAATATGAAAAGTTTCTAAAGTTCACTTGGGTTCTCAGGATCACCGTAGCACTATGTGAATGCGTCACTGACATTCGTGATACCTGAGACCTAACTTCTCTTTAAGTTAACATCATGAATGTGGATGTAAAAATTAATGAATCTGTCTAAACACATATATTCTAATCACATATTTAAATATCACCTAATTTTATGGCTTGAATGGCATTATTCAAATGCTGAAAAATCGTAGTAAATGCTCCTATAAATCGAATAATTAATTTACACTATATTTACACTGTCATTAATAATGCTTGTCTGTGAATCACAGAAAATCCACTACTCACTGGTTATAATCATCATCATCATCAAAATTAAATATTTCTCACATTAATTCTCATCTCAAAATTCATTATATTCATGTCAGAATAATTAATTCATTATCATCAAATCATTTAAATGAATATTATAATCATCAATTCATTATACTCTCTAATTATTCACACACTCTCATTTCATCATTTCGTTCAGATTAAATCATCTTAAATCATCCATATAAATTGTTTAATTCATTAAATAAAGTTGCAATTCTTCAAATCATTCAAATCATATCTCTCAATTAAATTTATTTAAATCCTTTTAAATTTATTAATCATCAGCTTCTTTAATTAATTATCACCTTCTAATTCAGTTATTCATCATCTATTTAAACATCTATTAATTTATTTAAATCAGCTTATTTATTCAATCTTTTATTCATACATTTATTTCATTCATTGAATTATTCCAAAATTTAATTTATCAACTTATTTAAATTTTATTTTATCTGGTTATTTAGATTTTTATTTCATCGAGTCATTCAGATTTTTATTTCATTAGGTCAGATCATTAATATGCTTAAACTTCAGATTATTATTTCATTAATTATTATTATCAGAAAATCTTGTATTATCAACATTATTTATTTGTTTAATTTCCTAACAAATTGTTTAATATGGGTTATAGAACGTTGTCTTACAGTTTTATCACTTCCAAGTTATATCTCGTATTTAATTATCATGCCAGAAACATTATTACCTTCACAAAATCACGTTGGATCTCACTATCCAAAACTTCATCATATACTTTCACTTTATCAAATACCTTATTTGAATACCATAATCATTCCACGTAACACCATAACTATTCCACATACCACCATAACTATTCAGCGCACAGCATGAATCTCAAAAATTATGCTAGACTGGGTTCGACAACCTCATGTCTGCCTCAAAATACATTAGCAATATTGCAACTTCCACCTGGCAACTTCCAGAAAATTCCTATCACAAACTTCACTTAATCACGTTGCATGATCTACAAAAAAATATAACTGGCTTCAAATTATCAACGCACACCATCTCCAATAACTGTAATTAATCTGATCACATCTAGACAACTTCTTAAACAATTAGGAAAAATATTACCTTAGTAATCGAAATAAAATTCAAGATCTGCTTTCAAATAGAGCATAAATTCTCTTAAAATTCTCAAAATTCACTTCACAGAAAAACACCAATGTGTTATAATCTCTCACATCAAAATATGTAATACTGATCTGCCTTAAAATAAATCTGACCATAAATGATTCATCTTACAAGATTCAATTACTTGAAATCCTTCTCAAAGGTATCAAACTCAATCACAAAAGAGTATCAAAAGTATCAACTGTATCAGCTGTTAATTGAATGTACTCTCAAAAGAGTATAGCAACAAAATATTGGATTGGCAAACAAGAATTACAAAATGTAACCCTGCTGACATTTATTTTTAATTTATTTAACAAAATTCGACTGATATGTGACTAGTAGTTTCTTGTTTGATCTTCTTACAATCTCAAGTACACTCGGATGATAAAAATGAGTTCCTTAATGGCAAGTCAGGTGTGTACCACCACGCAATCGCCTAAAGCGAAAGGCCTTGCCCCGTAGACTAACATGATAATGCCCTAGACGATGGGTCATGTGTGTACCACCACGCAATCGTATAAAACGAAAGGCCCCATCTCGTAGACTGATGAGTGAATGTACCAGATTGGAATCAACAAGTCTCTAGTTGTCACATAAAAGCGATATTCATTCACTTGAGTGAATAAAATCTTAATATCTCCAAACAATCCATTTGAAAAAATCCCTACTGATGAATAATACACACTCGCTAATATGCAATGAACTGACGAAGTAATTTAAATAATCCAATTGCAGATCACGAGTTCGAAATACTCGCCACAAAAAAATAACTATCCAAGAAAAACTATCCTTACTGAAAAAGTGTCAAAAAGACCAAACATCTGCTTAATAAAGTCAACCAATGGTGAGAACTTCGTATAATGGTGCCTGCCATATCATATGGTAACGCCATATTCTAGCAAAAATGGAGCAAATAATGTCTAAGCCATGTCAAAATAATCGTAGAATTCCTTCTAGAAATATATACAAGTATGCCCAGTGATCATGAAAAAATCATATCAGGAAAGTCATAACTCTTACAATACCTTCTCATATCAGCTGTTAATATATTTCCAAGATCGTCGATTATCCTCGTGTGTGCAACAAATTTCTCGAAAGATCGACGGAAACATCGTATCACCCACTAAAATAACGATCGCCTTCATATTCCAAGTGAATCTGCTGGTGGACATCCTCTTCTTCAGGAACCGAATCCATCGCTCTGTGGTGCCATCACGTCTCCGTATTCGCCTACTCCGACATGATGAACTGCATATTATCCATCACGGATACTGCCCAAATTCTTCCGTAAAAGTTCATAAACGTAGAGTACCCCATACTCTTCGACTATGTCACGCCACTGTCCCATACAATGTTCGGTTTGCATATGATAAAAGTTAATCTCCACAGCGGCTGAATTTCACTTGCAGAAAATTAAAATAAATTATAAAAGTGTATAAATTTCTTAAACACCCTGTAGTTGTGTTCGTAACTGATATATCAGAATAGTTCACGAAAAACCACTATATTGCTGCACGTGCCAATGTTCCTTAAGTGCACATACTCGTAACATTTCATTTGCCTAAAAGCATTAATGTTGGCTTGACCCCATGGTCGCTTTAAATATTCCGGTATGAAATGCATTATTTGATAAGTCGTAATATCATTGGAATATATCTAAGTCCATTTGAAAGTTCACAATAGCAGTATATAATTACTATCTGCTTGCACAATTCGACTGTTGAATACAAGTCCAAACTTATAAAGTTGTAACAAAATGTCGAAATAAAGTTCAGCTTCCTGCATGTCGCCTGCTTATAAAATGTCGGACCCAGCACGCCCTGCTCTATCTCACTGTTCTAGAATGATCGACGCTTAAAACTTGCCTCGTCATATCGCTTCGCTGTGCTGTCTTGTGTTACGAATGCGGCTTGAAATAATGTTCTCAATTCTGTTACAAAGCTGCTTGTCACTTTAACATTTGAAAAGCATTGCTGTTCGCATAACTGTAATCATGATGTTGGAAACATTCCTGTCCGAACACCGGCTCTCCATTCGCTTTCACGGCCTGTATAGCTTGCCTCGCTAACCACTCTTCTCACTGCCTACCGTGCTTCTCTTGTCTTGACTGACTGACCTACTTTCGCTCTCCCAGCGTATGCTGCTATCAGCCCCGCTTGCTGAACTAATACTGTCGTTTTCACCGTGCACCAAGTGCTGTACACAACTCTGCTTGCCGGAATACTACTATCGTTTTCTCTCCGCGCACCATGTGCTGTACTCGGCTCTGCTGGCTGAACTAATACTGCTGTCCTCAGACTGCGTGATGATGAGCTCCTACTCGGCACTGTCACGTGACGTTCCCCTACCTTCTGCGGTCATACGTCACAAGTATAATCTCGACCACCATCATCTCGGCTATTAAGTTATACAATAACTTAAGGAGTTATCTGCCTTTCTTCAAGTTATCACCATAAAGATTGCTTGATATTTCTTCTCATCTGAGATGATATAATATTATGTTCCACATAGATCTTAATAATACTTCAATATTCCTCCCATAATTCCATCTGCTTGACTGGTAGTGCCACCTTCATCCTTGGCCTCCTACGTCATATCCTAACATTCTTCTCGACTCGATCTGAGCGCTATCTCTTCTACTTTTCCCATAAATTTCAACTACGGCTCGATGTCAACTGGCGTAACCGATAGCCTCAACTAGGTATCGGGTACAGTATATCGATTGTAATTTCAGGTCGGACAAGCATATTAATCAAGTTACTTCCAAACTAAGAATAATTTTACGTACATTTTTCCATCCGAGACAAAATATGCCTACCTCAGTGCTAAGAATGACATACTATGGATTAGATGAAAGTATAATTCGATATGGAATAAAGGCTTGGGGATTTGCTTCATATACTGTACTTATATTAATAGAATTACCAGCATGCAGAAACGTTTCCTAAAATTCTTTGTAAGACATGGTGATAGGCGTGGATTATACTCACCAGCGATATTTTTCTCCAATTGTCAAATAATGCCTTGTAGGGACCTAATATATTTAATGATAATTATGGATCATTTTAATAGTACTTTCAAAGATCATTTAAAAGATCAAAAGGATACAAGATTTAAGAATTAACATTTTGAAATTCCAAAAACAAATAATAAATTTGGCAAAAGATCATTAGCATACAGTACATGGTACCTTTTCTATTTAACAAGCTACCACATTCACTGCTGGCCTTTGAGAGTATGGCAAAAGCAAAAAAGATATATAAAAGTGGACAACTGCTTTTATATGTATTAGACTATGAACATGATAGTAACATTTGTATTTTAAGTTTTAAGTTATTTTTTTTTAATAGTAACGACATAACTGTTCTTTTAAGGTGGGTAAAAATATTATAATTTACTACAATTTCTTTATTATATTAATATTAACATAATATAATAATTTCAACCAATATTAATTGTTAAAGCTGATTGAATATTCTTGTGAATTATTATTAGTGGCACTATATAAAATAATTGGAAGGTGAGAGATTGGACTGTATATTGTGTAAATTTGTGTTTGTTAACATATATATTGTGAGCCTCCGTGGCTTAGGCGGCAGCACGCCAGCCTCTCACCGCTGGGTCCGCGGTTCAAATCCCGGTCACTCCATGATCTGTGCTGGACAAAACGGAGGCAGACAGGTTTTTCTCCGGGTACTCCGGTTTTCCCTGTCAAAATTTCATTCCAGAAACACTCTCCACTATCATTTCATTTCATCTGTCATTCATTTAATCATTGCCCCAGAGGAGTGTGGCAGGCTTCGGCAGCCGGCACAGTTCATATCCTCGCCGCTAGATGGGGGCTTCATTCATTCCATTCCTGAGCCGGTCGGAGACTGGAAGCAGGATGAGGATTTTCGTTTTTTCAACATATATATTGTAACTATAATTGGCACTTACTGAGAAGCGTAAGCTTGGTAAGACCAAAAAATTTAAACTTGGGCATAAATAAACAAACTGTTAACTGTAAAAACTACCAACAGCACAATAACATAGGTTATCTCAGACTCTGTGTAAGAAATTTAAGCTAGACTGCGTCTGTAAACAATTGAAATCCACCATGAAAATACCCAGGAAATGTGAAATCACATTGACAGGGTCATCAAAAAATAATAATGCCCAGATTTTAAATAAATGCTATAAAAAACTACTACAAGTAATGTAATGGTTTTAGCCTTAATATGCGTGGAAAATAATTAGGCCTATAACATTTATTTCATATCTTATTAAGTCTCAATGAGAGCTCCATTTGATGCTCTGTAGACGTCTAATGTGTGTCAATGTGTGGTGCGGGTTACTTCATGACCAAGTTATTGCACCTTTATTTTTCGCAGAAGAAACAATTGCATGTCCAATTTATCTCGACATGCTTGAACAGGTCGTGATCGCTCAAATAGAAGACATCGGACAACGGACTGTACAGCGTGGCGTGATATTGTTATGTAAGGTGGGGCTCAGCCTCATTACCTTCGCGCGGTACGCGATACACCCGACGCAAGTCTGAAGGGTAACAAACGGAGCTCACATTGAAACTTACTGAATGAAAATCCACAGCCTTCTTCCAGTTGCCCGACCGGGTCAGGGAATGGAATGAATAAAGCCCCCATCTAGTGGCGAGGATACGAACTGTGCCGGCTGCCGAAGCCTGTCGCACTCCCCTGGGGCAATGATTAAATGAATGACAGATGAAATGAAATGACAGTGGAGAGTGTTGCTAGAATGAAATTTGTGACAGGGAAAACCGGCATACCCGGAGAAAAGCCTGTCTGCCTCCGATTTGTCCAACACAAATCTCACATGGAGTGACCGGGATTTGAAACACGAACCCAATCAGCGAGAGGCCGGCGTGCTGCCCCCTATGCCACGGAGACTGCATTGAATCTTACTAAGGTATGAAAAAAATATTATCTTTTCCAGGCATTTTAAGGCTAAAACCATTATATTTACTCTAATAGTTTTTATAGTAATTATTTAAAATCTAGGCATTATTTTTTGATGACTATCTATTTAAGAAACAAAGTCAAATAATCAGGAACCTAGGAAGTAAGCCTAGCCCCAGACACTGAAAATTTTAGGAAACTGCAAATTATATTCTTCGTATTAACTCACAAACACATCTGAAAAGCAATGTTGTATGGTCCTCTATAAAGAAAGTAATATTTTCAATTTTCGTTGGCTTTGATTCCCTCCAAAGCTATTCTGAAAGTGGTTTTCCATGGTTTCCCACTTCTACTTCAGGCAAATAGCGGTATGGATTCTAACTTAAAGGCCACGGCCATCTCCTTCCCAATTCTCACCTGAATAAAAATACACACAATATTACAGTCATTAAAATAACACAGGTTTTCAGACAAAATTCCACACTCACCGAAGTGCTAAATGACCACGATGTCAAAACCCTTCAAATGAAACAACACTACATCCTGGAGCAATGCCATCAATAACGGTTTCTTTCCCATGATGCTTGGCTTCATAGAAGAGTCAAGAAATAACATAGGAAAACATGGCCTCCTGTGGAAAATATACAGTAACAGTACATACACTAAATTGCTGTTGCCGTGACAACAGATTATCTGGTGTAACTCAATATCCCAATTCATGATAGTTTTGACTTCAGGCACTGAATTATAAATCCCCCCCCATATCTTGAAATCCTGATATATTGGAAGATAAACCGTAGTCTGTCCTGGCCAAGAGGTTCCCATAAGTCTTCTCTGAAAATTTCGATATGATCGGTGGAGCTATTTAGTTGCCAATCCGGGATTAGCTGATAAATAGTAGTAAACATTACTTACAGTAATATAGAGAGATGGAAATCTGAATCATGGCCTTTAATAAGGCTACAAGTAAGAAAATAGGCAAAAGAGTAGCTTAATAGAAAAAAACGTCGTGAAATAAATGTCCCGTATACCAAACGAAGTATAACTGCTTATTAGTTTGATATTGGTAGCATATGTGAAGCAGGAATTTGGCCACCCTAAATTGAAGTGAATCTTACAGCACAATAAGAAAATAAAATAAAATTGAATCAAAATTTTCAAAGAATACATGCTATATGTGCTTTACGGAATATATTTTTATTTAGGCTCTTTATATGGTCAACATTTTAACAGAGGGCCTGTTGTATTGGATATATAGGACTAATATTAATATAATTAAGATGTTTAGTCGAGAATATATAGCCTACTTTCTTTTAAATGTATGGGTAGAGTTATAACTCTTTTTGCTTATAAAGGCCTATACCGTAGTTGAATGATCTTATAGTGAACGTTAAGAATTGTATCCTATATAATGCTCCCCATTTACTAAGTTTCGTTGCAATTCCTCTGTTGCACCCACAGGAAATGATTATAACAATATAAAAGTAGGCACATCCACCATCTTGACTATATGCAATCGTATATCTTGCGACTTTTGCAGAGAAAGCCTTCTATGGGTGACAATATATTTGCTGCAGTTCGTGTATTGTAGTGGATTGTCGATATTAATGACTTTAATATCCAAGTTGCAGGCTGCATTCTACAAGCAGAGTGATAGTCTTATAACTAATGAAAATGAGGTATCTTATCTGTTTCGCCCCTAATACAATGATTCGTGTTAATTGCAGCAATTGGATCCTGAGTTATTGATTTTGAAGTTTCAATAGTAGGCTCAATCTGGAATATGTGACGAGGATGTTCTTTTGCCTTTGGCATACAAAGTCCTGCAATTATGCTAATTTGTAGTATTGTTCCCATAAACTATATGAACCCTCGCAAATAAAAGGGACTCCGTGCCATTTTTAGCCTATTTTCATTTATGAAAAAAAAAAAAAAAAGGCTTATGAGATCACCTTTTGTCCGTGTGTGTGTGTATATGTGTGTGCGTCCGTACGTGCGTCTCCCTCTAATAACATCTAAACAGCGGGAGTGATCTCAATGAAACTCGGTAAGGTCATAGTACTATTTTGGCCGACCCCGACCAAGCCCTTCAAATTTTATTACATCTCACCACTTCAACATGGCGGTTGTGCGAAATATTTCACTGGCATTCAACTATTACTCATGTCACCCTGAAATTTAGTACGGCGATAAAGGGCCCTACTAAACATTCACCCATGTGACTTTAGAAAACCTGTTAACTAAAAAACGAACATGGCGGCCAATTGAACTTGAAACATCTAAGTTGACTTTTCTCGCGATTTAACCATCCGAACGCAGTGAAACTTTGTACAGAAAATAACTATACAAATTTCAATGCACTCACATTTAATTTAGTTCAATTGTTCACATATCCTCAAGATGGCGGTTGTGCGAATTTTTAAAATTAAGTTTTTATTTCCTGCGCCCTAATCATGCGATCAAAGTGAAGGTTTGAATAATGAACCTACAAAATAATCTTCATTTAATGGTACATAACTCTATGGCCTACATATATAAAAATTCTATATCACAGCCATCTGAAATAATTAGACGTTCTCAATATCTATTAATCTATGACAGCAATCAAACTGAAATTTTGTATGAGTATAGAGGCTGTAAAGATAAGTTCACCTATCGGACGATTAATAATCTGGAGAGCACAAATCCAACATTACGGCGACGCGAAATTTAAATATTTAAATGGACGTATCTCGCGATTTAACCTTCTGAGCGCAGTGAAACTTGCTACGGTATATGCTTACATAAATGTTAATCCACTGGCATCTAATTCATTTACATTATTTTCATAACCACAAGATGGCAACTAAGCGATATTTTAAAATCTCGTTTTCATTTCTTGTGTCCTAATCATGCAATTGAAGTTTGAATAAAACACCTACACAAAATATTCATGTAATAGTACATAACTCTAAGGCCTACAGGATATATAAAAATCCAACATGGTGACCATCCGAGATATTTAACGGTTCTCAATATCTACGAATCTATTACAGCAATCAAATTGAAAATTTGTATGTTGATAGGGGCAATTGATATAAGTGGTATATATAAGAAAATAGGCTATTTATTTGTTCATGGAACTACTCGTAGTTTTGATTAAACTATGTTTTTGTTGTTTGAAAGCGCGCTATTGGGGGAATGCCGTCCAAATCTTATATAAGTAGTCCCTACTATCATACAAACATTGTAGTTTACTCGCGTGGTGCGTCAGTGGTCACTGATAAGATATATTGTGACATTTATGCCAATAATAGTCGAATAAGGAACCCAGTGACAGGTCTTGTTGTCTCAGAGACCACTTGCTAAACAGCATGTATTGTGACTGGCGTCTTTATTCCACTGAATCGATGTCATCCTGGTAGTAGGAAGCCAAAGAAAGCCTCTCGTCCAATGGTTGAGAGTGGCTTTCGAACCCATCTCTCTTGTTATTTGTCGTCACAAGCTCGAGTGTATCTCGTTTCAATAGAGATGCGTCCAGTATGTATGGACTACGGGTGCAGAGGCGATGCTCAAGTTGTTTTAGGGGGAACGACTTAAAATGTGGTTCTCTTTCTTTCCAGGGCCATGGTATCAATTTTATACTGATTCTTCTCGTTTGGGTGGGAAAAGCAAGAATATATGACTGACACGATTTACGAAAAGTGAAGATTGACGAAGTTAGCGAGCGAGGCGGTTGTCAATGAATTATCACTGCCCTGCAATGAAGAATGCGTTGCGATAATGGTGAAACCCATGACAACACAGATTCATGTGGAAATTGACATCTTTTCGAGCTTCTCACTCACATGTCGTCACACACAACCTTTCGGGACTGCAAACAGAGACATGAATCACCACAAGAACATGTATTGCGTGTATTTTTAAAATATTTTCTTGATTTCTCCTCTCACAATATCGAGGGTGCCCTGAACGTCGAGGAGGTGTTGGATGCAGGTGTGCTAGCATTCCTTGGCTCTGTCCCTGGGTTCTAACCCTCATACGAGGATTAAAATCCTCCATGACATAGCCGAGATCGAACCTGGAACCTCGTGATATAGCTAAGATTTCTATATATTGAATTAAATGTATGTAAATGAGGACTTTACGGGACAATCTTGTACTGTGGTGTCTTCCCCTGAAAATTTGAGAATTTTCCGGGTACATCCTTATACAGTGAGGGCCCTCCCAATAGAACAGAGCCTCGCAGAGACCGTGCCGGAGACGGGTCGCATTGAGTCACGCCAGATGTACTGCATGTGCGGATTACAACACCGGATCCAGAAGCCCTGGATGCTTTCATCGCATTTATTACATACGTAGTTGGCAAGATACCTTGGGTGTGATAAGTAAGACTTGTTGTGAAGTACAGTAACCTACCTCGTACCCCTTGAACGTGGTTAGGTACAGAACAAAGCATCGAATTCTCCTAGTGGAAACTTATCTTCTCAAGAAGAAGTCTTCCAGTGAATGTGTTCGTAAGTTTCAGCTCCGTGCGATTTTTACTTGTGGGGGACCCTGAAGCAAAAGGTATGCAGAAACTATCCGCGTACTCGGGAGGCTCTCGAGAACGGATGTAGGTGACTATTCCGTACACATCGTGATATGTCACTCCAACAGCGGTATAACGAGGGATACGGCCACAGTATCTAAACTGATCTGCATTAGAAACATGCGTTTCCTGAATGGCGACATCTACAGCTTTTGTTGATCTCACTGCTGTTTTTTGGTACCGTGTGGATGGAAGGTATGGTCTATAAACTTCTCCGTGTCATACCATGCAGGAAAATAGCAAGCCCTATTAACAATATGCTGAGTTACAGGAGGCTCCATGTTATCATCGGGAACAATGTGAGCAAAGAGAGGAAGCTTAAAAATGTTTTTTCTCAAGGTTCAGTTCTATCGCCACTCCTGTTCAGCTCATATATCTGATCTTCCTGAAGTTTTTTGAGAAAAACAAGGATGTGGAGAAAACTGAATAGATACTGACAAGGGATTTGTCCATGTTGGAAACTTACTTCAGAAACTGGAGATTCTACCCAGCACCAATAAAACAGAGGTGTCTTGTTTTCATTTAAACAATCATTTAGCAAGTACTAAATTGAACGTGAGTTTCTGTGGCAGGGTACTTCGCCAAAACTGGAATCCAAAACACCTCGGAATAACCTTGGGTAGGACACTGTCCTACAAGTAACATCTGCTGAATCCCACACACGTAATAACATCAACCACAAGCTTTGTGGAACCACCTGGGGTTCTTCAGCAAGTGTTATACGGTCTTCAGCCTTAGGCTTGGTGTATTCAAGAGCTGAGTACTGTGCTCCAGTATGGATGAACATTCATCACACAAGACTTATTGATACTCAACTGAATTCCACTATGCGCATAATAACTGGCGCAATTAGGTCTACACCAATTCATTGGCCACCGCTTTTGTCTGGAATAATGCCATCTTATTTACGCAGATCCACCGCTCTTATCAAGGAATTCACCAAAATCTTAAGCAATCCTGATCTACCTGTGCATGAAGATCTACCCACTCTTAATCAAAACAGATTACGTTCACGTCATCCAGCTCTACGTAACGCCTCTGGCATGGTTGCTAGAGGCTACGACCCAACTACAGGGTGGAAAAGACAGTGGGAACCAGCAACGGAGATGCACCTACACAGTATGTTCTCGGGTGCCAAACTTCCAAGTGGATTCCAGCTACCACGTAAAACATGGACTGCCCTAAAAAGAATAAGAACAGGCCATAGTAGGTGCAGAGACAAGCTGTTTAAATGGAACACGTTGCCGACAGCTGCGTGTGTCTGCGGAGCTGCGCGACAGCCCATCTACCATATTGGGAGCGAATGTGAGACGCGGACGTACACACGCAGCCAAGAGGATTTCTTGATGGCAACTCCAGAAACAATACAGTGGATCAATGATCTTGACGTTCAATTGTAAGATGTCGTTTATTGTTCGTTGTTTTCTTGTTATGTAAATATGTATCTATATATTTAAAACACTAAGCTGATTTTTGTTACCGCGAGATTGAGGGAACGGTAGAACCGATTCACTTCGTAGAGCAATCTGTCGAAAGCTGTAGGCCTGTAGATTTGCAGAGTGTCTTTAAAATAAACAAATATGTTACCACATATTTTTAAATTTATAAACAAAACTGCAACATTATTGGCTCAAGCGCATGCGCAGAATCACCTTGGTTAATGACAGACATGGCGGACGTCCACCGCGTTTTAATGTAATAGTTATTTATAAGAATTATAATGAAGGAGGGGAATATTGATTATGAAGTTTCCACGATATAAACAGGAATAGAATATTATAAAAAACGGAAAATGTAGAAGAACTTATACGGACTGTTGAGAGTGAATGTTGTTTAAGTACCTTAATATTGCACTTTACATCAGTGATTTGGTAGCTCAGACGGCAGCGTTCTAAAGTCTTAATTTATGCATCGCGCAATGGAAGCAGTTCGAATCCCACCTCCGACTCATATTTTTATTTCTCAATTAGTCTTTCTGCCTATTGGTAATACATTGTCTTAACATATTTTACATTTATTTATTTTTATTTTATTTTTTATTTAGTCAATTTACCCTCTAGGTTGGTGGTTCCCACGGACTCAGCGAGGAAACTCACCACTACCGCCTCTATGGGCAGTGTCCTGGAGCTTGGAACATCTGGTCGGGATGGATACAACTGGGAAGGTGTGATCAGCAATTCGCCCAGGCGGCCTCACCTGCAAAGCGAACAGGGGCCTCATGAGGGAGGGGAAGGGATGGAAGATAGGGATGTATAGGCTAGGAAGAGGGAAGGAGGCGGCCGTGGCCTTACAGTAGGTACTGTCCCCGTTTACCTGGACAGTAGGCTGTCAGATATCCGCCCCCTCAATCGGATTGCCAATTATCAATCGCACCGGCACAGTTACATCAATGAAAATGGCACTGACAGATACTATCGAGATAAGAGCACAGAAGTTCACAGGAAATCATTGTGGAACACACCAAAATAGACGGGGGTTCATACTTACCGTTACTTACCTCTTAATTATCTCGGGGTTTGAGTTGACAACAGGATCACTAAAAGTCCGTTCACACAATAACCTCCACCATGATATTTAAAAATGAACCAAGAACGAAGACGAGAACTTTGAACTGTACAAAAGCTTTATTTCTAATAAAGGGAATGATTTTACTAACACAACAAAATCAACGTGGCTATCAGTAGCCCAAGTCAATCTGACTACGTCCTCAGTAGGACTTGCAAAAATTATCATACAACATGATATAAAACATTTTAGCTCCCAAGAGCTCCAAATAACGTAATATTCATAACACTATTGGATTGGAAAAGGACATCAGGGTGTGACATATATAGAGCATTTGGTTTCCTTTTAATAAACATGAGAATGGTATTTATAGTCGCAAAGCCGGAGTGTGGACGACCTCACACTGATAACCAGGTGTTGGCCCAGCTGCGAGCTACCCTCGAACCTGTTGCATACTGGTCAAATGCATTCCCTTCTCACGTGCTAAGTTACGTAAGAATAGCTTGCTCTCTGAAGCTTTTAAATGTCTACAAGACAACTCACATTATATTTACGCAAATCTTTCAAGTACTTTGCTCACATCCTATTGGATCATTATGTTAATTTCTTAAACTTGTTAACTTCAATCCAAATGTTTAATTAGCTCTTAAATGTTTATAACAAAATCACATAAATTATTTATAACAATTAGGAATTGTTTATAATGTTTGTCAAAGACAATAAAAATATTATATACACGCCTATAACATCACTCTCGTTCCATATTATTTTCAAAAAATATTTACAGCAATTATTTACAATATTAACATTTTAAATTGTTTAAATTATTAATTTCAGAAATACATTGACCACATGTTCATTCGGTTGGTAATTTTCATAATCGTGTTAAATATAATCGACCAATGAAGGTTAGTTATACATGTGAATGTCACAATCTGGTTTAATAAAGGTTTTAATAATGATTTGTGACGGCAACCTTCATTCAAAATCTTATCTCAAATTCTTTCAAAACTCGTGTTAATTCTAACAGTAAATCACTTGATTAATTTTCAACGAACTATGACAATCTTACTCCAGCGGAAAATCCTTCGCTAACAAGTTAATGCACCAACTGCATTACAAATATGCCCAAAATCATCATATATCAATCTATATGGTATTCAACTTCCACATAACTTACAAAACTTCCACTAATAATTCTTTAACATTTATTCCTGTGGGAACTTCCTTCATATTCAAGGGCATTATACCTCAGCGACTTTCAACACGCGCTGCACTAGCGATTATACATTCATAGTTCCACTTAAAAATTTTTATAATCATTAATTGTTTCAAAACTGTTTTTCTTTTAACCTTCGTGGATTTCATTCATGAACCGAAATGAAGTCAAAACTTGCCAATCACAAACAAATTTAATAGTGAATACGCTTATATACGCCTGTCTGGTCTATCAAATTTTAAGATTAACATCTTAAAAGAAATTGAAGTATGAAAATACTATCTTCAAATAAAGTGCGATTAAAATGCAAAGTAGTCGAATAGAATCCAATTAGACTGGGGAATGCAAACATCGTTCTATAAATCTCTAATTGAGAAAAACTCCTAACACAAGTTCTAGACTTTAATGCATTCAATAATTCATTATTAAAGTTACTCTTTCACAAACGTGTCTATAATGCAATGTTCATTCATAACTGACGATAAATGTCTGTGTTGCAATCAATTCAAATAACGACTAGTATTTCCAAGATCGTCGACAACGTAAGAGATTTTAACGCTCTAAAATCATTTAAATGTTCTTCCTTCTTGATGATGACAGAAAATTGGTCAAAGTAATTAAACTGGGGTAGAATTACTTTAATAAAGTGACACGCTGTCTGAATTTAAATCTGCCATAAAAATCATTAACTTACAGTCAAATCGTGACTACAAAAATATTAATCACTGAAAAATCTAAATATCAGTCTCAACTGATTCAAAATCGTTAACTATGCCCATGACATAACAATGTCTTAATAAATCGTCGAAAAATGCAAAACTCATCAAGGTGTACTGAGAATAAGAATCTCGACAAGAAAATCGGGCAAAATACATGAGGATAAAAATATGGGAAAAATGGTTGCTCAAACATCATTAATATACTCAAATACAATAAACGTTCACGACTACCTTATCTGCCGATTGACGTTCCAGAGGAAAATTCCCCACAGAAGACTGCTGATGGATCCATTTCACCACGTTAAAGTTGAGCTCCATCCTCGAAATAGGAAATAGCACCCTCGGAGAATCGAACTGCTTCCTTCTCCGTGAATCGCTCTGCTCCTCGAAGACGAATAGACATCCTTCCGGCAATAATCTTCTTTGTGAGTCGGGACACCCCTGACCTCTCTTGAAAAATTCCCTGAAATTCCAGTAGACAATCGCCATGAAGTTTTGTAGAAATTTCCGAAGAAATTATTCATATTCAGAGTATGAACTTGTTTCTATGGCTGTTCGATGGTATTCAGCCTTTAACTACGAAACATGGGTGTAGATGGTATTCACCGCATGTTCGCTTGTGTGGAATAGCAATTAGCGAAGTTCCATGTCGCTATCTTACTCCGTTGAAGTATGTCCCAATTGCAATAAGCCTTTTAGCCCTCCATCTGTTCTTCGGTTGTAGTGTAAGAAGAACAAACTGCCGTATTCAATTGCTCCATTATACTGTATTGTTCTGTAACCAAGCACTCTGAAGTCTTTCTATTCCACTCGCAGCGTCAGCCGTTGCGTTGATTCTGGCTTCACAAAAGTGCTTCTCTTGTGGCGAGATAATCACTTTTCTCAGTCGTATAAAACTGCTAATATCTTTCGAACTAATCGGTCGAAATTGTTCAGCTTTTCTCTATAACTGCATGAAGCACTGCACAATACAATTAGCTTATCGGAGACCGCTAACTGTTCGAAGCTAAACTTGTAGAAGCTTTCTAAGGTCCGTTTCAACTTCACCTAGTTTGACCTGGATCTCGTTAATATAGTGGCCTCGCCACACGTTATAAAGACGATTCTTTTCACTGCTGTTCACTTCGACGTCTCACTATAATGAATGTATAAGAAAAGAACTTTCACAATTATACTTCGATGATCTGAGAATGAGATCTCAGAATGATTAGAGAACGAAAGAGACTCCTCTCTTCTGCGCAAGCCCTTTTATTAACTTCACGAGGGGCGTTTCCATCCCTTCCAAAGCGTGATACTGCGTCATCGCTAGAAGTTCCAACTTCGTTAATACATGACGGATTTTCAAAATTCAAAAACTGAAAATAAATTTCACCAAAATTCCAAATCGATGCTATTATTGCAAATGGATTTCCACAATTCTGCATTCCAAAAGTAATAACAATACTATAGTTTCAGCAATCTCCGTCTTCCTTTAAACTATCGTTGATTGGTTCAAGCCTCCCCTCCAATAGCATAGTTTCTTCCTCAGCCGAATTCCTCGTTTCCTGCGACTGCGTCATAAATCTTGGAACATTCTCGACTAAATGCATGACGTCACTGAGAATCTCAGCTCAAGTAGCTTGCTGGCATAACATTTACGTCATCCGTGCTTACGTCATGACTACCCACGTCATAACTATGACAGCCATAACTTTCCTTATAATTTTTAAATATAGCCACCGTGGTCTCTACATAATTCAATTACGGGGGCATTCTCCTCCCACCACGTTTTAAAAACAGTTGCAAATTGTTTTTAAACTCAGTGTTACAAGTATCTCAACTCTCTTGAACACGAAATTGAATTATTACTGGCTTACTCTAGCATGATATTTCCTCTATGTTCCTTAATCATATTTTTCTTCTACTCTGGGTTGTATGTGGCTAATGTATTCTTTCCTCTCTACTTTCTCTTCTGACCAGTATTTCTATTTTCAAAGTTCTGCTGGCTCGTAGAAGGTCCAGGATCGATTACAACATCCTGCCTTTTCTTTTGATTGTCAGCTTCTTTATCCCTTAATTCTTTTAAGTATTGCTTGGCTTTCCTTCTCTCTTTGCTGATACTGCTCAGGTGTCATAACCTGACCTTGAGTATTCTGGTTTCTATTTTGGTTTTGGTTATTCCTATTATAGTTACGGTTATACCCATTATTGTTGTAATATCTGCCTCTTCCATTGTAGTTTCCTCGGTTGTAGTTCCAACCTCTTCTCTGTTGATACGGTCGGTAACCTTGTGATCTGTAATTTCTAAACTGATTATTCCTGTGAGGACCTACATTGTCAGTTTTCTCCTCCTCTGGCTTGTCAGTTTGTTGGACTTGGTCCATGTATACCGTATTGATTTCCTTAAACTCCTGCCTTTGACCTTTCTGGACTACGTTAGGCATTGGACTTGTGTAGTCTAACCTTCTCAGTAATTCATCCATGCTGGATAAATCCCTGATGTTGGACGAAATTATAAGTCTCCTCACCTCAACTGGCAGCATGCGAGAAATCGCATCTATTAGTTGCTCCGTGGACAATGGGGGTTGCAAAAATCTCAAGCGGGACAACTGACTCGTAAAGAAATCCGCGTACCTCGTTGGAAGAGTACCTGAGTATTTTCTTGAATACACCTCCGCTCTTAACGAATTCTGCGCTTCTATAGACCAAAATCGTTTGATTAAGGCCTCTGCAAACTCGTCAAAGTTACTGAATGTGTATCTAAATGCGCGAAACCATTCAAGGGGTCCTCCAATCAGATATCTCTCTACTATCTTCATCTCTCTCTCTCTCTGGGAATGTGAGCTTCGATGAAATAATCTTTGAGATTCCTTACATACTCTATAGGTGTCAAACTATCAGTGTTACTGAATTTTTGTGGTTTGTCTTCGAAATTCCTAATGACCGTCACGTTCCTCGGATATGAATCCGGATAGTTTTTCCCACTATCTCGATAGTTCCACTCAGGTTCCATATTCCTCTCGTCATCCTCCTCTCTGAATCTGGATACACGTTCTTCAGGAGTCACGTCTCTTTCTTCTGGCTCTAGGTTACGTCTTCTAGCATAATTCCTATTCAATTCGCAAGCTAAGCCTTCTGTATCCTTGTCGGTGATTTCTGTTAAGACTTTCTTGATTATTTCTTCTTTGTAGTCCTGCATTAAACTAGCCTCTCCTAACTTCAAATTTTTCAGTTTACTCGTCGTTTCATTTACATCCGAGACAACTTTATGAATTTGATCCTCTAATGTAGATTTTAAAGTTTGCATATCCTGATCTAGTTGTGTTCTATCGTCAACTTGTTTTTCGGATAACGAATTTATCCTGACGCTTAAATCTTTCCTAATCTGTACTACTTCATTGTTAATTTCTATCTGCGTACTGGCAAGTTTTCTTTCAATCCTTTCCTGAATTTGGGTTACATGTTCCCCACTTGACTTATTCCACTCGTCTTTCCATACCGCTACGTTTGCTGTTAACATTTCGGCTATGTCTACTTCGATATCCTCTTTTAATACTCTATTGTGGTCTAATACCTGTGTTCTCATGACCTCTACATCATACTTCAACTCTGCTAAAGACGTTGTTGTTCTAACTGATTCATCGACTAACCTAGTCGCTAATGCAGTTATATTACGCGTACAAAGAGTTTTTGAGTTTTCGATTTCTTCCCTGACTTTATTTACGTCAGTTTGGACTTTAGTAATATCTACGAAAACTGTGTTGACCTCTACCTGAATCTTAGTTATGTCACTTTGCACCTCAGTTATATCCGCATGAATGTTATTAATGTCTACCTGAACATTAGATACATCAGTTCTAGCTTTTTGAATTTCTTTTTGGACTTCCTCGACCTTGTCTTGGACAGTCGCTACATCGTTTTTGACAACAACAACTTCGGCTCTAGCACAAGAAATATCCCCTCGGACATTAGCTACATCTAGATTTAACATTGTAAGGTCTTTCTGTACCTTAGACACATCACATTTAACATCATCAACACTTTTATGCACAATAGACACATCTTTATGGACATTAGACACCTCTGTGCGCATGTCACTTACAGTACTCTCAATTCCTTGGGTATTAATCTGTAAACGCGACATATTCTCCTCTAAATTAGCAGCACTAGTTTGAATACCCTTCAAATTAGCAGACATATTACTACCATTCTCCTCCATTCTTGCATTCAAATTACTAGCATTCTCCTCCATTCTTGCATTCAAATTAGCAGAGAAATTACTAACACTCTCCTCCATCATCTGCTTCATGTTAGCAGACATCTCCTCTAACATTTTCTTCAAACTTTCATCTGCCATTACAATATTATTCAAAATGGATTGCTGTAGGGACATACATCAAAAGAGCAAAATAACAACATTTGAGCAACACTTTTCACCATATATAATTTTGATCAATTTTCTGTCTTAAATCTAACTTATAACTACCTTATAATTAATTTTCGACGATACTTCATGTTGAAACAAACTCAAGCACATGTTCAAATTTCTCTGGCTCATTTTAAAATATCCTAACACAAATAATTTACATTTACAATCCAAATAATTTAAATTTATCTTTAATATGACTAGAATGTCATAAGCCGGTCAAATAAAATAAGATTCCAGATTATAGGCGATTTTTCTAAGTTTCCTGCCTATTTAACCTTTCCCAAGTTGTATAAGATCTGATCTTTTCTGAGTGTAATTTTCCTAATACAATACAACATTTAATTCCTATATAATCACACTCTTAAATTCTACAATTGGCCTAGACATCTAACAAAGAATCAACCTCTTTATTTGAGTCTAATCGAACCCTACGTTTTAGGTTTGCCACTCTTTCTGGCGTTCAACCTGGTAATCCAGTTATGTTGAATCGAGCCCCAACGTTTTAGGTGCGCCAATCTTTCTGTTGACTCAGCCCCACGCTCTTGGGTCGCCAATCTTTCTGTCCCCGTTTACCTGGACAGTAGGCTGTCAGATATCCGCCCCCTCAATCGGATTGCCAATTATCAATCGCACCGGCACAGTTACATCAATGAAAATGGCACTGACAGATACTATCGAGATAAGAGCACAGAAGTTCACAGGAAATCATTGTGGAACACACCAAAATAGACGGGGGTTCATACTTACCGTTACTTACCTCTTAATTATCTCGGGGTTTGAGTTGACAACAGGATCACTAAAAGTCCGTTCACACAATAACCTCCACCATGATATTTAAAAATGAACCAAGAACGAAGACGAGAACTTTGAACTGTACAAAAGCTTTATTTCTAATAAAGGGAATGATTTTACTAACACAACAAAATCAACGTGGCTATCAGTAGCCCAAGTCAATCTGACTACGTCCTCAGTAGGACTTGCAAAAATTATCATACAACATGATATAAAACATTTTAGCTCCCAAGAGCTCCAAATAACGTAATATTCATAACACTATTGGATTGGAAAAGGACATCAGGGTGTGACATATATAGAGCATTTGGTTTCCTTTTAATAAACATGAGAATGGTATTTATAGTCGCATAGCCGGAGTGTGGACGACCTCACACTGATAACCAGGTGTTGGCCCAGCTGCGAGCTACCCTCGAACCTGTTGCATACTGGTCAAATGCATTCCCTTCTCACGTGCTAAGTTACGTAAGAATAGCTTGCTCTCTGAAGCTTTTAAATGTCTACAAGACAACTCACATTATATTTACGCAAATCTTTCAAGTACTTTGCTCACATCCTATTGGATCATTATGTTAATTTCTTAAACTTGTTAACTTCAATCCAAATGTTTAATTAGCTCTTAAATGTTTATAACAAAATCACATAAATTATTTATAACAATTAGGAATTGTTTATAATGTTTGTCAAAGACAATAAAAATATTATATACACGCCTTTAACATCACTCTCATTCCATATTATTTTCAAAAAATATTTACAGCAATTATTTACAATATTAACATTTTAAATTGTTTAAATTATTAATTTCAGAAATACATTGACCACATGTTCATTCGGTTGGTAATTTTCATAATCGTGTTAAATATAATCGACCAATGAAGGTTAGTTATACATGTGAATGTCACAATCTGGTTTAATAAAGGTTTTAATAATGATTTGTGACGGCAACCTTCATTCAAAATCTTATCTCAAATTCTTTCAAAACTCGTGTTAATTCTAACAGTAAATCACTTGATTAATTTTCAACGAACTATGACAATCTTACTCCAGCGGAAAATCCTTCGCTAACAAGTTAATGCACCAACTGCATTACAAATATGCCCAAAATCATCATATATCAATCTATATGGTATTCAACTTCCACGTAACTTACAAAACTTCCACAAATAATTCTTTAACATTTATTCCTGTGGGAACTTCCTTCATATTCAAGGGCATTATACCTCAGCGACTTTCAACACGCGCTGCACTAGCGATTATACATTCATAGTTCCACTTAAAAATTTTTATAATCATTAATTGTTTCAAAACTGTTTTTCTTTTAACCTTCGTGGATTTCATTCATGAACCGAAATGAAGTCAAAACTTGCCAATCACAAACAAATTTAATAGTGAATACGCTTATATACGCCTGTCTGGTCTATCAAATTTTAAGATTAACATCTTAAAAGAAATTGAAGTATGAAAATACTATCTTCAAATAAAGTGCGATTAAAATGCAAAGTAGTCGAATAGAATCCAATTAGACTGGGGAATGCAAACATCGTTCTATAAATCTCTAATTGAGAAAAACTCCTAACACAAGTTCTAGACTTTAATGCATTCAATAATTCATTATTAAAGTTACTCTTTCACAAAAGTGTCTATAATGCAATGTTCATTCATAACTGACGATAAATGTCTGTGTTGCAATCAATTCAAATAACGACTAGTATTTCCAAGATCGTCGACAACGTAAGAGATTTTAACGCTCTAAAATCATTTAAATGTTCTTCCTTCTTGATGATGACAGAAAATTGGTCAAAGTAATTAAACTGGGGTAGAATTACTTTAATAAAGTGACACGCTGTCTGAATTTAAATCTGCCATAAAAATCATTAACTTACAGTCAAATCGTGACTACAAAAATATTAATCACTGAAAAATCTAAATATCAGTCTCAACTGATTCAAAATCGTTAACTATGCCCATGACATAACAATGTCTTAATAAATCGTCGAAAAATGCAAAACTCATCAAGGTGTACTGAGAATAAGAATCTCGACAAGAAAATCGGGCAAAATACATGAGGATAAAAATATGGGAAAAATGGTTGCTCAAACATCATTAATATACTCAAATACAATAAACGTTCACGACTACCTTATCTGCCGATTGACGTTCCAGAGGAAAATTCCCCACAGAAGACTGCTGATGGATCCATTTCACCACGTTAAAGTTGAGCTCCATCCTCGAAATAGGAAATAGCACCCTCGGAGAATCGAACTGCTTCCTTCTCCGTGAATCGCTCTGCTCCTCGAAGACGAATAGACATCCTTCCGGCAATAATCTTCTTTGTGAGTCGGGACACCCCTGACCTCTCTTGAAAAATTCCCTGAAGTTCCAGTAGACAATCGCCATGAAGTTTTGTAGAAATTTCCGAAGAAATTATTCATATTCAGAGTATGAACTTGTTTCTATGGCTGTTCGATGGTATTCAGCCTTTAACTACGAAACATGGGTGTAGATGGTATTCACCGCATGTTCGCTTGTGTGGAATAGCAATTAGCGAAGTTCCATGTCGCTATCTTACTCCGTTGAAGTATGTCCCAATTGCAATAAGCCTTTTAGCCCTCCATCTGCTCTTCGGTTGTAGTGTCAGAAGAACAAACTGCCGTATTCAATTGCTCCATTATACTGTATTGTTCTGTAACCAAGCACTCTGAAGTCTTTCTATTCCACTCGCAGCGTCAGCCGTTGCGTTGATTCTGGCTTCACAAAAGTGCTTCTCTTGTGGCGAGATAATCACTTTTCTCAGTCGTATAAAACTGCTAATATCTTTCTAACTAATCGGTCGAAATTGTTCAGCTTTTCTCTATAACTGCATGAAGCACTGCACAATACAATTAGCTTATCGGAGACCGCTAACTGTTCGAAGCTAAACTTGTAGAAGCTTTCTAAGGTCCGTTTCAACTTCACCTAGTTTGACCTGGATCTCGTTAATATAGTGGCCTCGCCACACGTTATAAAGACGATTCTTTTCACTGCTGTTCACTTCGACGTCTCACTATAATGAATGTATAAGAAAAGAACTTTCACAATTATACTTCGATGATCTGAGAATGAGATCTCAGAATGATTAGAGAACGAAAGAGACTCCTCTCTTCTGCGCAAGCCCTTTTATTAACTTCACGAGGGGCGTTTCCATCCCTTCCAAAGCGTGATACTGCGTCATCGCTAGAAGTTCCAACTTCGTTAATACATGACGGATTTTCAAAATTCAAAAACTGAAAATAAATGTCACCAAAATTCCAAATCGATGCTATTATTGCAAATGGATTTCCACAATTCTGCATTCCAAAAGTAATAACAATACTATAGTTTCAGCAATCTCCGTCTTCCTTTAAACTATCGTTGATTGGTTCAAGCCTCCCCTCCAATAGCATAGTTTCTTCCTCAGCCGAATTCCTCGTTTCCTGCGACTGCGTCATAAATCTTGGAACATTCTCGACTAAATGCATGACGTCACTGAGAATCTCAGCTCAAGTAGCTTGCTGGCATAACATTTACGTCATCCGTGCTTACGTCATGACTACCCACGTCATAACTATGACAGCCATAACTTTCCTTATAATTTTTAAATATAGCCACCGTGGTCTCTACATAATTCAATTACGGGGGCAGTACCATCCCGGCATTTGCCCGAAGACGAAGTGGGAAACCACGGAAAACCACTTCGAGGATGGCTGAGGTGGGAATCGAACCCCCTCTACTCATTTGGACCACCTGAGGCTGAGTAGACCCCGTTCCAGTCCTCATACCACTTTTCAAATTTCGTGGCAGAGCCGGGAATCGAACCCAGGACCTCCGGGGCGGCAGCTAACCATGCTGACCGCTACGCTAAGGAGGCGACATACTTTTAAATTATTAAATAAAAGATGGCCACAATCGCTTTCGCCATGAGAGACAATTGACGAACATAATTCATTTGTTTGACTCAGACATCGTGGTCACTCAGCCCCGTCTACTTTGGTGTGTGTGTGTGTGTGTGTCAAATTTTCTCTGATAACCTGTGTTATTGTGATGGCTGTACTGATGTGTGCATTTGTAATTAAAGTGGGGAATGGGAAATTGGCGACCGAGGCTTTAAGTTAGGAACTATCCCGGTATTTACCTACAGTAGAAGTGGCAAACCACGGAAAACCACATCCCAGATTGTTGAGATGGGAATCGAACCTTGCCCTACTTAGTTTTGCCTCAAGAGTGCGCCCCGTTCCAGCCCTCAGACCAGAATTAGCCTACACCTGCAGTGGAAGTGGCAAACCACGGAAAACCAAATCCCAGATTGTTGAGATGGGAATCGAACCTTGCCCTTCTTAGTTTTGCCTCAAGAGTGCGCCCCGTTCCAGCCCTCAGACCAGAATTACATTTCTAGAGAAATGGTGGATAAAGGATTCACCGTATCGTAGTGTGATCTTTGTTTTTGAGAATTAAAAAGAGGGAATTGAAGAACTTCAACAGGCGTTTGAGTTCGTTTGTTGTTTAAGTAACTTAATATTGGTTTAGAAGTCTGTTGACTGGGTGGCTCAGGGGTAACATTGCGGACCCAGGAATGATTTTTGCATAGTCGAAGGAGTCTCACCTCAGACATGTACTTTTATTTCCTAATTATTCTTTCTGGCTATTGGTAATTCATTGTCTTAACATATTTTACTTTTATTATTCCCGTACAGTAAGGAATTTTCCACGATTTACATTGCCATACACTTTTAAATTATTAAATAAAAGATGGCCACAATCGCTTTCGCCATGAGAGACAATTGACGAATATAATTCATTTGATGGACTCAGACATCGTGGTCACTCAGCCCGGTCTACTTTGGTGTGTGTGTGTGTGTAAAAATTTCTCTGATAACCTGTGTTATTGTGATGGCTGTACTGATGTGTGCATTTGTAATGCAAGTGGGGAATGGGGAATTGACGACCGAGGCTTTAAGTTACGAACTATCCCGGTATTTACCTGCAATGGACGTGGAAAACCACGGAAAACCACATCCCAGATTGTTGAGATAGGAATCTAACCTTGCTCTCCTGAGTTTTGCAGGGGCGTGGTGGCTCAGCGGTCTAGCTGTATGCCTCTCACCAAGGCGGTCCGGGTTCGATTCCCGGTCAATGCATGTGGGATTTTCGAAGTGAAATGCCATGTCCTGTGGTTCGGATTCCACGTAAAAAGGAGGTCCCGTGGCTCATAATCACAAGATTCACGGTCACGTAAAACTACAATCTTCCTTCCTGAGTTTTGCCTCAAGACTGCGCCCCGTTCCAGCCCTCAGACCAGAAGTAAATTTCTTGGCAAACCAAGGATCGAACCTAGATTCGAGAGAATAATCGGCAGTAGAACAAATGCTATGTCCTTGGTTTCATTTGGTGCCAATGTCACTGTGCCACATGCATACGGTCCATATTGTTTTAAAATGTATGGAATTGCACATCATCGCATTTCTTCGTTAATGTATATTCCAAAATTATAAGCGACGGTTCCTGCGGCCAGTTGTATATATTAGACTCCTCAGAATTCTTGAATTCCTTGGAATTAAGTGATTTGCTTCCACATACTCCAAACGATTGACCCATAGATATGCTCCTTAGAAATCTGAAGTTTCCTAAGGGCATTTAAATGCTACCATATTAATTATAAGAAATATGTACGAAAATTGCTGGAATTTGGAAATAATAAGTGCAGTTAAAATTAGGCGGAGAGATCTAACCCTTCGACTTGATTCCATATTAATTATATGAAATATGCATGAAAATGCTTGGATTTGGAAATAAGTGCAGTTAAAATTAGGGAGAGAGGTCTAATCCTTCGACTTGATTTAACACCACCGGATAAAACAATCATTTTCTTTTAAGAGGCAACATTTTCCGATTCGCTTGGCATACTTTATCACAATCAATAAAGCTCAAGGGGGAACTCTGGAACGTATAGGTCTCAATTTGCCTCATCAAGTTTTCAATCATGGCCAGCAGTATGTTGCAATGTCTAGAGTGCAATCTTTTGCCGCCCTTAAAGTTCCAATAGTGCCAAAAAATATTTGTACAAAGAACGTATATAATAAAATTCTTCAGTAAATATTTTCTTATTGGCCGTCATGTATTGACGGGTTTCAACTAGTATAATTTATTTCTGTATATAACTTGATTATATGGGTCATACGCTGAATAAATCTCATGAACGAAATAACTGCACTGATCTGAAATATCAGTTAGGATGAATTATATACAGTGAGTGTACCAAAACTTCCTACGTCAGTGCAACGTGTGTTTAGAAATTGAAGGACAGCTTTTCCAGCAACTACTCTGAAATTCATGTCAGTAATGACGATAAATAAATATGTTAAAAAGTGTAAATGTGATACACTTGTTGGGCTCTACGCTGCTGCTAGTTTCAATGCCTTGCTCGACACGCTGCAATACACAGTGGCCCTGCCACAACACGGCGTCTGCGAGGCTCCGTTCTATAGGGAGGTCCTGCACTGTAGCAAAGAGGATTTCGATGATCGTAGAATCTATCATACCAAGACAATACGAGCCACTTAATCTCTACAGAAGCTGTGAGTGATATAGGTGTAAGCGTATTAGCTCCCCGTCCAGACGGCTTGGGTTGGATCCCAAGTAACTGTCGGGATGGTACCCAACATGCCATGGTCGTATTCTTCCCAATCATAGCCCCATATTCACGTGAACACATTAGCTCTCAAAAAATTAAAGCACGGTATGAGAGTGCTTCCACACATACGCAAGTACACGGGGCTGATGATATCAATGTCCCAACTTCCTAAATTAACCAACTTATTAATATGGTTATATTCAAACATGTCATTACCAAATTGACGCCTATTAATTGGAAGTTCTTGCATACCGGCATTCTTTTAGGTGAAGGCACGGAGGTCCTTTTTCCACTCACTTCTTTTGGTTGTGTTTTTGCTGGTATTTAACGTCCCCGTTGATTATAATACGCTGTTCCAGCATATTTCAACGTCTTTATCTTCACATCCTTCCAATCTTGCATGTCACGATTACGTTTGCCACCAATATTATCACATTTGCTAGCTGACGGATAGACCTCTACCTTCCCGATACCCGCCATCTTGACTGAAATACCGGGTTCGTTCTTCCACGCACATGGAATATCAATTGCAAATATCAACCCATAGGAGGCAGTTGTATGTACGCTTAACATGTAATTTCGTGCTACACGCCACCAGGTACCTATTTCCAGCATAATCTCAAAACAGACCGAGGGGGCGTGGAGTCATTATTCGTTGCGCGGGTACATATAGAGTTATATGTATGCCGACATTATAATTTCAAGATGGCCGCTGCGCGCTATTGTCAGCTATATAATAATGGTAGCGAGGTCTAATGTATGGTACTCTTCTCTCACTATATTTTGCGTTATTTGTGCTATTATACCGTGAGTTAAATATATTCAGGTCTTTAGAATACGCCCAGCTTCCACCGTCAACGTATGGAGTTGCTGTTCTTTTGACTTAGTCTAAGGAAGTCACTTACAAGTTTCTATATTACTGCTAAATTTCGTTGTTGTATCGTAAAGATACATTTAGTTGTTGATTAAAAGATTCTATATTTTCAAGAAGACCGCCACGCGTTGTATTCAGTGTGTTATACTTACGGCTTATTTCATCAAGGTCCCTCATATGATACTTCTTTTCAGTTTCATTTTAATTGCGCAATTACAGTCTGAATGAATCACAATCACGCTTTAATATTACGACGAATCGCCCTTTTAAAATGTTATGTCCCAGTTATTTTGCGTTGAGCATATGTTACTCCATTTAGGTTATATCCTATCACAAATTTTCGTAATTGCAGTTTTGTTGTTGCTGTTGTTGTTTGACTCTTCAGTATTTCGATTGGTTTGATGCAGCCCTCCATGCTTCTTTGTCCTGAGCTAAGCGTTTCATCTCTACAGAGCTACCACACCCTACATCTGAGTGTAACTGTTTAACATATTCTAACCGTGGTCTACCCTTACAGTTCTTATCCTCGACCCTTCCTTCCATAGCTAACTTTGCTATTCCTGGGTGTCTCAGTATGTGTCCTACCAACCTATCTCCCCTCTTCATTAGCAGTCGCCAGAAACATCTGTCCTCTCCCAGTCGTCTTAATACATCTTCATTTGTAACACTATCTACCCATCTGATCTTCATTCTCCTGTAACATCACATTTCAAACTCTTCAATTCTCCTCTTTTCTGCTGCTCCAACAGTCCAAGTTTCACGTCCATAGAGTGCCACAGGTGTAGTTTTAAATTATAGAACGTTATTTACTGAACTATAAAATTTTGAAATTTCTGGATGGCCGCTGCGAGCTTGTATTTGGTGTGATAAACGTATCACTAACGCTGATGACGCATCTTATATAATACTCCTCTTCTAATATATAAGTTGCGTCTAATACGTTTCGCCTTCTTTGTGCAATACCCACCTGTGTTACTAATTTGTACACTATATCGTGCACCTGAAACTACAAAGTCACTGTTCTCTTGCCTTGGTCATACGACACGACTTATAAGGTTCTATTTTATTACTAAATGTCGTTATCATAGCTCTAGGATACTGAAAATTATAAATTAATTTTGAATTCAAGACGTGCCAAGTTTCACAGCGCTCAGATGAAAAGTCGCGAGAAAAATCCATTCAAATATTTAATATTTCGCGTCACCGCCATGTTGGTTTTGTGCTCACCAGAATATTGAATGATCCATGGTTAAACTTATGTTATCAGCCTCTACCAACATACTAAATTTCAATATGATTTTGTAATAGATTCGTAGATATTGAGAAGCGTCTAAATATTTTGTATGGTCACCATGTTGGATTGTTTGTGAAGGACATAGAGTTATGTACCATTACATGAAGATTATTGCGTAGGTTCATTACTCAAACGCATGATTAGAACACAAGAAATAATAACTTAGATTTGAAATTTCGCACAGACGCAATCTTGAGATCATATAACCAACTTTTTTTTTTTTTTAGCGTATGGCTTTTTAGTGCCGGGAGTGTCCGAGGACATGTTCGGCTCGCCAGTTTTGTAGCTGCTTCGAGACGGACACGCAATGGGTGAGCTACAAGTACCGTTGGGGAGGAATGTTGGATGGGAGGGTCGAGGAGTTGGAAGGTAGCGGCTGTGGCCTATAGTTAAGGACCAACCCCGGCATTTGCCTGGAAGGAAGATGGGAAACCACAGAAGACCATCTTCAAGGTTGCCGGCGGGGGGATTCGAACCTCCTCGCCTCCCGGATGTGAGCGACTGCCAACAGTCATGCCGCAACGACCTCGGCTAACTCACCCGGTATATAACCAACTGATCTAAACTAGATGCCAATGGATTACAATGTGTATAAACATGTGATCTACCCAGTTTCACTGCGCTCGGATGGTTAAATCGCGAGAAAAGTGTATTTAAATATTTCAAATTCTCTTGGCCGCCATGTTCGTTTTGTACTTAATAGGTTTATTTAAGTCACATTAAAGTACAAAATTTCAGAGTGATACCTGTTACTGTTGCGGAGATATTGAATGCCAATGAAATATTTCGCGCAGCCGACATGTTGGATTAGTGAAACGCATTAAAATTTGAAAGGCATGGTCGAGGTCAAACAAGGTACTGCTCGGGTCCAAGCTCCGCGAACCTGAGGGGAATGTGGATCGCGGACGATGACGATATATGATGACAGACGTGCTGGGTTTCCGGTCCGTGCGTAATAACAGAACCAAATACTTTGGTCGGTGACTCACTCACTCATTCATTCGCAACACCACAGTGGTTGGAGCAACGGCCCTATGTTGGCAGTATTGGAATAGACAGGGATACCAGATAACACGGCGGGCTGTTGACAGGTCCTTCCCTGCTCGCCTGCCCCCTCCCTGCCTATTCCCCTCACCCAGCAAGTTCACATAGCTTGGACCTGAGCAGTAGTAGTATCCATTTACCGAGTTTCATTGAAATCGCGTATGCGGTTTAGATATTATTGGGGGGACACACACACACATACACACACATACACACACACGGACCAAAGGTGATCACATAAGCCTATTTTTTCATAAATGAAAATAGGCTAAGAAATATATAATACAATGGCTGCCACTTAAACCAAAACTGTGTGCACCATGAACTCTGATCAGAGAAAAGTGCTACTGACTACATGTTATCCGTAGATCAAACCAGCTCCACAGTAGACCAAACCAGTCGCATGAGCAAGGCCAGCTAGCTAGTAGCCTAGTGAGATGACAGTTCATGGCTCTGGAGAAAGCAAAGGGGGAACTATCATAGGCATTTGAATTAATGTACTTCCAATTCCATCTGGTCCATTGCGGTCACAAGTTACCTTATAACTCCGCCTTGTGGCGTAGTGAGTAGCATTTATGAACTTCACAGTGAGGGGTCCTGATTCGATTATTGGCTCTGCCAAGAAATGTAATTCTGGTCTGAGGGCTGGAATGGGGAACACTCATCATCGTGAGACAAAACTGAGCCATCTAACCCATTGTAGAAAATAATGGTTTTCTATCGTTTCCCACTTCTACTCCAGGCAAAAGCATAATTGGCTCCTTAATTATGACTACGGTCACTTCCTACCCAAAGTCTACTTCTATACACCATTACGCCATAACAATAACACAGATTATCGGACAGATTACACAGGCACCGAAGTACACCGGGCTACGGTACAACGATATCGCAAAGCCTCTAAGGCAATCAACAAAAAACAAGCATTGAGTTTTATTATGCAGTAGGCTTATACGATGCGCTTACTATACAAAATATGCCATAATTGAATTAACGTTGTTGTTGTTTATTTGTTTACGTCATTGTTGTATTCTCCTGGAGTAGAAGTAGGAAACCATTGAAAACCCCTTCCAGGATGGCTGAGGTGGGAATCGAACTTCTGCCTCACGAGGCTGAGTGAACACCATTGCAGCTCCCAGACCGGAATTAAAAACAGCAGACACGGGAATTGAACCCGATAGCAGCAAGAATGCTGACCACTACGCCATGATGTGGACGAGATAATAACCAGTGCAGTGGTGCAGAGATACTGTTTTCAATTTCTTTAATGATAGCTTCAGGCAAGTTGTAATTAAAATTTCTCGTCACACAACTGCCATTCTTGTGCTGTTTACATTCAGGAAACAATAGCAGCCCTGCTGTTGAATACATTCCACTGCTGTCTCTGTGCAAACTCAGTCGATCGCTTTGTCCGCTCATTGCTCTCGCAACTAAATTACCACACACACCATTTCCTTTATTTTCACGAATGGAAGTGATAGACCGGCGATAAATAATGTTTCGTGACAGGTGTTTAGTTTTCAATCAGCTCGACAGTGCGAAGGATGCTTGTTACATAATACAGCAACTCTCCCGGAGCGACTGAGGGCAGTGCAGATTTTGCACGAATTTCTTCACAATAAGAGTGTTCAATTATTGATGACGGCGCGGCGTTCGGGTGGAGGGTTAAACGAATTCCTTGGAGGCATTCAAGTAAAAGACGAATGTTGACTATAGAAATGAGTCCCTCGGCACTCCAGAATATTTCAGGGCACAAATGGAGATGTAGAAATTTTGAATGGGTAAGCCTTAAGCCTCACTCACGAGTAAAGAAATTCCATGTTATGTTACGGAAGTTGGGGAGATATGGAGACAAAAAAATTGCTCACGTTTAAAGAGGTGAGGATTCCAATGGGCGTGAATAAAATATCCGTAATTCATAAGTTTTGACAATAGTTTAATAAGAGGGTTTCTTACTTCTGACATTCCATAAAAAACAGCCAAGTATAAAGAACGATTTTTTTTTCAAAATGTTTTGTACAAACTTGGGTGCTTCTCGGCTTTATCGTTGAGGCATTTGTGGACAAGTGACTCGACATGTGCCTTAATGAGTTTTATGTTATCACGGTGAACCGGGTCTGATTCCCGGCTCTGCCAAGATGTTATTTCGTCTCAATAGCTGGAACGGGGTAAACTAAAATTCGTGACGCAAAACTGAGAATATGTGGAATCGTTTCCCATCTCAGCCACGCTGGAAGGGGTTTTCGGTGGTTTCCCGTTTCTATTCCAGGCAAATGACGATATAGTTGCATACTTAAGGCCACGGCCGTTTCCTTCCGAATCGTAGCTTCAATTAATACACACATGGCTTCGGACAGCACAATAACACAGGTTATCAGACAAATTATACACCCACCCGACTACACGGGGCTAAATGTGCACGATGTCCAAGCCCCTCAAATGAAATAGTCCACTTCTTGTTGTAGTGGATAGCATTCTTGGCTGTCGCCCCGGAGGTCCAGATTCGATTCCAAAAATATAAACTTGCAAAGTATTCTACTGTAGAAGTACGAATAAATTGTTAGTTCTGTGGTTTGTGCGCCAAGATACGAAGTTATCACCTTAGCAGTTTCTTGGAGTCTGGAGAAACACAGGAGCGGGCGCGGCCAGTGTCGGGCTTTCAATCTTTTTCCATGAGTGAAACTACACAGCGTCTCTGACAAATTGTGTGCATCAGATTCCTGCAAAGGACCATAAGGAAATAATCTCGATTAGAAATTAAGACGAGTATAGGCCTTTGCAACCACCTTGTGGAATCGCTGCTATGAGGATATTCATTTCAGCACCTGGAATGAGAGTCATTAGACACTTACATTACAAACACTTTGAACAGCAATGATTATAATGACACCGTACTAATTAATGTCTGGTTTTTCATATTAATTTATGACCTTGACATTGAAAATTCTGTGCAATATTAGCCAATATTTTGAACGATAAATGCAAGTATATGTTCAATTACAGGGATATAGTATTTGAGTTTGCCTTTCAAATTGTAGAAATTATTTCCAAACACAGCATTTTGTTCGCAAATTATACAGATGAATCATTATTGTCCTGTCTCCTTTGTTGATACAGGAAACTTACTGCAAGAACTCACTGTACTTGCTTGTTTGTTCGCTTGACTGATAGGGAGGGTCTCTCTTTTCCTCGCAAACACATTTTGCTATTATGTATAGGCCCACACATACCATATTGTGTACCATATCTGTACTCCGAGAGACTTGGCGCCTGCTATGCTCCGGTCTTTTGTCTCCTTTGTGAACTCTATGTCCCATTTCCCCTACTTGCGAGCATGGCGGGTCAACGGAGCAGTCAGGAGGAGGACCGTGAATTGGGGCCACATAGGGGAGGGTAGTCTAATAAGACTTGTGACCAAAATCCCTTGCAATCATTCCTTCCATATTTATTTACGTTCCAAAGCATTTGCTTCAAATGTTCTCCATTCCTTTGCTTGAATTCCTACTTACTCTTTATACTCGTACTTCACTAGTATGGCGTAGAGCACATTTTCCTTTCGTGGGTGAGCGTGATGGCACAGCGGTGAAGCCGCTTTTCTCTCACCAAGGTGGACTGGGTCAGATTCCCGGTTAATTCGCGTAAGACTTTCGATGTTATGATAATAATGATATGATGAAAATTGATGCTTTAAGGGGCCTAATATCTAGGCTATCGGCTCCTTTCGGAGTAAAATGTCAGGCCCAGTTGTTTGGATTCTACGTTAAGAGGGTTCCTATGGCTTATGAACAGGGGATTAATGACCACGTAAAATACAACATTTCTTCTTTTGTTTTACGTTCTTATAGTCTCGATACGGAATGGGTTTCAGTCGGTCATCACTTCAATGTGAACAATTAAATTGTGTAGGGAGTAAAACTCACAACTGGTAACCTTGAAGCAATACATGGACTAACAGATGTGTACTTTCCAGCCCAATTTAATTCGGTACATTAATGTGCTCACCCAGTGAAAAGCAATTATTTTACTCGAAAACGAATATGAGAAGAGGTTTGAAACCAATTTTATCAATGTGATCCGTACAAACTATCAAGTTATACTTTTTCAGTCGGTCAACATGCTTTTATCCAATTAGATTACATATAATAATATTATTCACTGACAAAGGGGAATGATGGTTTACGCGTTTCAACAGTCGCGTGGTCATCATCAGATCCTGATCACTAGTTTTTTCTTTAGCGAATGGATTTTAGTGCCGGGAGTGTCCGAGGACATGCTCGACTCGCCAGAGGTTGTAGCTGCTTCGATACGGACACCCATGGGGTGAGCTACAAGTACCGTCACGTGTGGAGTGTAGTCTGGGGATGAAAGTGTGAATGTAAGGATGAGGATTTGGAAGGTAGTGGCTGTAGCCTATAGTTGGGGACCAAACCCGGCATTTGCCTGGACGGAAGATGGGAAACCACAGAAGAACATCTTCAAGGTTGCCGGCGGGGATATTCGAACCTCCTCACCTCACGGATGTGAGCGACTGCCTGCAGCCACGCCGTAACAAATACGGCTAACTCACCCGGTATATTAGGGTTGGTGTTTAATTGTATATAATATTATTTTAGAAATGTGTTCTGGTTATATTTTATAGAACTGGTGTAGCTAGTATTAGATTATTCGCAGTGAATCTCGTTATAAGCTGATTAGTCTATACTATGTGCTTATGTTATTGGTTTGAGTTACGTTTGCGTATTAAGCACTTATAAATAGTTCAGTGAAGGCTCAAACAGTGTACACTATATTAGCCTCGTGAAGTGAGACTGGTCTAAGAGCTCAAACAGGTTATACTTAGCCTCGTAAAACGAGACTGGTCTAAGGGCTCGAACAGGGTATACTTAGGCTGTGTCCCAATAGTACAATTTCAGCCGTAGTGAACTAAATAGTCGACTACTTTACCGGATGTGACGTCAGAAGTCGTGATCCAATACTGCTTAGCACATAGCAATCAAGTCTGTAGCAGCTAGTGAACGAAAGTACTTGCTAGATTGGCCGACTTGTCGACTTGTACAAGGAAGTTATAGAAATTGTAGCTTATCGGAATTGTAGGTTATGTCAATTATAGGTCGTCTTTGACTTTAATCCAGTTTATGCTTGGCCTATAGTCTTTGCCAAATTCAACGCTTCAAACCACAACCCACGAGGGAAGCATAATATCTTATTCTGTTGTGATAATTATTTTCACGCGAATATGTTGTTTGGTTCTATGGTAAACACGACTGAGGATTGCAACGACAACTCGGTTCATGGTCTCCAACGCACTATAAGGGCCTCGTTTCAAATTGTCAATTTGCCCTTCTTCTCTTCCTCCTGAACTGTATTCTCTTAAACAGCCAAACACAAACCATAATTAGGGCTCGGCTAAAAAGTTATCTTCTTGGCGCATCCATGAATGTATCGTTCAGGTATTGTTTATTTAAAACAGCCGATGAAAGCGCAAAGAGCTTACAAGGAGCAGCAGATCACCGCCATCTTGAGTGTTGGTTTGGTTGGTACCAGCATGTTAGTCCAGTGCGTTTCAGAACACAAGTCTATGAAGGAGGCTGTGATCAAGCAGACATGTCCCAAATCTCCGTAGTGCATAGCACATAGCACATAGTGGCTAGCAGCTAGTCAATAGCAGACAACTTGAGTATTGGAACACAGCTTTAGCCTCGTAAAGCGAGACTGGTCTAAGGGCTCGAACAGAAAAACTGTTCTGAGGGCTCGAGCAGGGTATAGGCTACTCAGCTTCGTCAAGCGAAACTGTTCAGAGTGCTCGAACGGGGTATAGGCTACTCAGCCTCGCGAAGCAAGACTGAGACAAAGCGGATACGATTTTCTCCTCAGCCATCCTAGAATTGATTTTCCGTGATATTTTTATTTCTATTCTAGGCATATACCGCGTTGGCTCCTAACTTAAGGCCACGGCCTCCTCAATTCAAATCCACGCCTCAATTACAAATACACATACTGATACAGACACCACAGTAAGACATTTTACACACACACAAGTATACAGGGCTCAAATTACCAAGATGTCGAAGCCCATAAATACAACGATAACTCTAAGTGATTCACCTTAGCTCATCCCCAGTAATGACTAACCATTAAAATTGTTCGTTTCCTTTGGCCTAGTCAATCTTTCAAACAAATTGCCGATGCTTCGATATGAGAAATTTATCCTTTAATTACTTGGAGGGCCAGGTTACTCAGTAATATTACAGGGGGACGGGGTAGCGATGTCCTTGGATTCATAATTTGCGGTGTCGGAGATTTGGGTGTCCTTAACTCCCTTCTCTCGATTCCGGCGCCTATGAAGTGACGTAATTATTTCTTAGACAACACATGAAACTTCATAAGTTGTTCTCCCAGTAACGTAGGCATATTTAATTTTCACGTTGACCCATTCTTCTAGAATAACGACTATGATTCTATTTTGGGAATAATCATTCAGATTGAAGCAGATTATACCTGAGAGTATGGCTACGGTATGCATATGCGGCAGCAGGCTATGACTTACACCCATGTATGACAGCTCAACCCCTTCGAAGGCAAGCCTAGGCGATCGAGGAAACTTGCGCATGCCCGCCAGCATGTCTCCTTTTATCACACTCCCTTCCCTTGCTTGAAGCACAGCAGTGGCAAGCGGCTTGCTCCCTTGGTCAGCAAATACGGCGAGTTCCTAGATTTGAATCGCGCGCCCGGAAGTAACAAAGTAACCTCATTTTCTCGAAGGGAAAAATTTTCTCCGCCAATCCGATTGCAGTATCGTCTTTTACATAAAACGCAGAGCGTCCCTGATTTTTTGTCGGTATAATTATGATATCCTTGTATACGTAAGTAGCTACCAACATAGGACCTTGTTATGTGTATTCATATTATTGTTGTTGTTTGAGTCTTCAGTCTTTTGACTGGTTTGATGCAGCTCTCCATGCCTCCCTGTCCTGAGCTAACCGTTTCATCTCTACATAGCTCCGACACCCTACATCCGAGGCAATCTGTTTAACATATTCTAACCTTGGTCTACCCCTACAGTTTTTATCCTCGACCCTTCCTTCCATAACTAAGCTTGCTATTCCTGGGTGTCTTAGTATGTGTCCTACCAACCTATCTCTTCTCTTCATTAGCAGTCGCCAGAAACATCTCTCCTCTCCCACTCGTCTTAATACCTCTTTGTTTGTAACCCTATCTACCCATCTGATCTTCATCATTCTCCTGTAACACCACATTTCAAATGCTTCAATTCTCCTCTTTTCTGCTGCACCAATAGTCTAAGTTTCACTTCCATAGAGCGCCACGCTCCAGACAAAGGCTTTCAAAAATGACTTCCTAATACCTAAATCTATATTCGATGTCAGCAGATTCCTTTTTTGTAGAAATGCTTTCTTTGCCTGAGCCAACCTACTTTTAATATCCTCTTTGCTTCGTCCATCACTGGTTATTCTGTTTCCTAAGTAACAGAAGTCTCCTACTTCCTTCAGCTTTTCACCTGCCAATTTGATCTCCATAGAGGTTTCTGATTTATTTCGGCTGCATTCCAGTATTTTTGTTTTACATTTATTTATTTTCATCATGAATTCATTCCGTAAGACGGAGTCCATACCATTCAAAAACTCATTCAAATCCTCAGGCTTGTCGGCCAAGATGACGATGTCATCAGCAAATCTCAGAGTTGAAATTATTTCTCCTTGAATCTTCACTCCCACTTTAAATTTTTCTCTGATTTCCTTCATTGCTTGTTCAATGTAAAAATTGAAAAGTATGGGTGATAAGTTGCAGCCTTGCCTTACACCTTTCTGAATACCAGCTTCTCTCTCATGTCCTTCAACTCGAATGACTGCTGTCTGGTTTCTGTACAGATTGTATATCACCCTCCTATCCCTGTACTTTATTCCAATCGATTTCAAAATGTCAAACAATTTAGTCCAATCAACGTTATCAAAAGCCTTTTCTAAGTCTACAAAATCCATGAACGTTCTCTTATCTTTCCTTATTCTACCTTCCAAAATCAGCCTCAGACTTAGTACAGCTTCCCTTGTTCCTACATTTCTCCTGAAACCAAACTGGTCTTCACCCAACTCCGTTTCTATCTGGCTTTCAATCCTCTTGTTAATTATTCTAGACAGGATCTTTGAAGCATGAGTAATCAAGCAGATTGTACGGTAATCTTCACATCTGTCAGCTCCCATTTTCTTTGGTATAGGGATGATTACATTCTTCTTGAAATCAGGGGGTACCTCACCTGTCTCATAAATCCTACCCACCAAGTGAAATAACCTGATCAGACCTTCATCTCCTATGCAGCGTAGCAACTCAATCGGTATATCATCCATGCCTGGTGCTTTGTTCCTGCTTAAGTCTTCCAAAGCTCTATCAAATTCTGATCTCAATATTAAATCTCCTTTCGCATCCTCATCAATTTCCTCCTCCCTTTCCATTACATGATTCTCAATCTCCTTTCCTTTATACAAACTCTCTATGTAAGCTTTCCATCTCTCAAACTTTTCTTCCCTATCTGTTAGAGGCTTTCCATTTGTGCCCTTAATATTACAGCACTTAGTCTTCTTTTCCCCAAAAGTATTCTTAATCCTTCGATAAGCTGTGTCTACTTTTCCTAATTTCAGACAATTTTCTATACCTGCACATTTCTCTTTCAACCATTCTTCTTTCGCTTCCTTGCACTTCTTGTTAACCTCATTTCTCAGACGTCTGTATTCTGCTTTCCCCTTTTCATCTCTTAGATTCTTGTGTTTCCGCCTTTCATCCATCAATTCTAGTATATCCTGAGTGATCCACGGTTTTCTACCTATTCTTTCTTTCCTACCAATGTTTTCTTCTGCGGATTTTGTTATTTCATTCTTCAAAGGTGCCCATTCGTCAGCAATTGAAGTTTGTTTAGGGTTTTTCATTAGTCTGTTCCTATGTGGGATCATATTATGGAATGACTTGGTTTAATGTAGAAATATTATACGTGTCCGTCAAGAGGTGGGCGGGGAACCTTGCCATGTTGGTATTTAGAAATTTGAACATTCATCAGTAGCGACCAGAGGGTCAAAATTTTAGGGTCCATTTAAAAAACTGCTCTGATACATTATTGATTTCGTCATAATTTGGAGCTATTTATTAATATAAGTATTAGTATGAATTCGACAAGATTGAGTTTGATATTATGATGTGATGGCAAATTGTGGCTTGACGAGACATTGTAGTTCATTACAATGTGACTGAACTTCACGAGACGGGACTACTCACTAGCCTAATGTTAAGGTAGGCACTTGCACCACAACACAATAACTCTGAAACTGTGGCTAAAAATGTTTGCTTTCCTGAATTTCTTGTGGCCAAAAATGTAATATTTGATATCTCTCAATCCTCTAAACTCCATTTTCTTGGATGTACGTTGAATGTTTCTTTATGTTAATAAGACATGGTAATCAGCTTCATACAATTGATCAAGGTTTCGCTCAGACAATATTATAACACAGTAGTGACCAATGATGGTCACAAATTTCATGTAATCTAATTACCTGCGACCGATGATTTCGCTCAAACATTAGTCTAACCCATTTGTGATCAGCTGACTTAGGGGCTTGGTAAATTATGATTATCGGCACTATACGATCCAGTAAGTCCAATTGCCATGGTGCTTTACCGCAAATGTGGCCTTTCCCAACGTACTTCATTTCGAAGACAGCGATGAAGGAAGTCTGATATTCAGGAATGAATTTGAAATGGATCCATTCTTGGATATCGAAGAACCTTCCAGTATAAACTTCCTTTGGATCTGACTGCACATAATCCTTTTTGTCGAATTAAGAAGGATGATTTTCATGTTGGTACCGGTAACTGCCGACAAGATTGTGGATCGTAAATGAAATCTGTAATCACCTATTCAAAACATCTGAATCCTATTCCACCCTGTCGTTTCTGCCTTGTCTTGTGCGTGTTCATTCCTTTGCCGATCGGTCAACTTCTTGGGAACAACGTGCTCTCGCACACGTTGCATGTGCCAATCATGTGACCTGGTTTATCACAGAGGCCTGTCACGTTTACCACGTGTCGACTGTTTGCCAGAGTTAGGCAAGATGCCCGATGAAGTTGGATGGACTGAGGAGAGGAAGGACGATCACTGGCAAAGATGTAAAAGCCCGAGGAAAGAGTCAGCTTCACTAACGTGGTCGTTATGTTGGCCGAAACTAAACAAAATTCATAATATTTTTTTTTTCGTGTGGCCTCCTTAGAGGCCGAGTGCAGGTCTTTCTATTCGACGCCCGTGGGCGACCTGCGCGTCGGGATGAGACATGGAATGGATGAAGATGAATGAAACTGGGCAAGGATGTGGAAGGAAGCGGCCGTGGCCTGTCAGAAGGTACCGTCCCAGCATTTGCCTGGTGTTGAAAATGGGAAACCACGGAAAACCATTTCAAGGACGGCCGACGGTGGGGCTCGAACACACGCGTCTACCGAGTCAGCAGAGAGCTTGGCCCCATGACCTAACGCAGCGCTTTAGCCTGCGTAGCCACTGCTGTCGGTATAATAATAATTATTATTATTTTTTAAATCAATTTTACCCTCCAGGTTGGTGGCTCCCACGGACTCAGCGAGGGAACTTGCCACTACCGCCTCTACGGGTAGTGTCCCAGAGCTGGGAACATCTGGTCGGAGTGGATACAACTGAGGAGGTGAGATCAGCACCTCGCCCAGGCGGTCTCACCTGCAAAGCGAACAGGGGCCTCGTGAGGGAAGGGAAGATTGGGATGGATAGGCAAGGAAGCAATAAGGAGGCAGCCGTGGCCTTACAGTAGATACCATCCCAGCATTTACCCGAAGACGAAGTGGGAAACCACGGAAAACCACTTCGGGGATGGCTGAGGAGGGAATCAAACCCCCTCTACTCATTTGGGCCACCCGAGGCTGAGTAGACCCCGTTCCAGTCCTCATACCACTTTTCAAATTTCGTGGCAGAGCCGGGAATGGAACCCAGGACCTCCGGGGCGGCAGCTAACCATGCTGACCGCTACGCTACGGAGGCGACAATAATAATAATAATAATAATCTTATATATTCAAATAATTGGGAAAATATTTCACCTTTTACTAAAGCTGAAATATCTACATATGGCAACATTTGTTGCTGTGAGACGAAATGCACGTTACGCATTATGCATTGAGCCCCAACGTGCTTGATTCTGTCATCCGTGTATAAAAATAATTGCAAATGTTCATTTCATCAGGGTCAATGTTCTGGTCAAGCTGCAGTAATGGATGTTAGCGAATTTCCACTTTATTCCGCCAGGCAATACTCAGCGCCCCAGTAATGAAATGGCCAGCTATCTTCTGATTCCAGCCATCCACTCATAAATAAACTTAGCAATGTTTAATCTCAACAACAGCACAGCTATTACCGACAGATTTCGTACGAAATTATCAAAGGCATATGCTTAGCGACGCAACACCACATTTTACATGTTATCAAGTTATTACATACTAGTTAAACAGCAGTGTAATGATGGTCTAGAGGATAGCATGCTTGATCTTCTTTCATGTTAGTAATTTTAAGCGGTTCGAATCCCACCGAAGCAGATTATATTTGCCTAACAATTTTTTTTTTAAATATTTATGTTTGGTGTTTCATTACATCCAATTTAATTATAATGTAAAACTCTCTGTGCGCGTTTTTGGGTATTAGAAATCATTTGTGTAGGGCTACCAAAATATTGGTTCACTACAAGGAAGTGTAGTTTGAGTTAGGTACATGGACAATGGCACATCAGCTCCGTAGAATTTCCATCTTCATTCGCCTACTGCGCTACGGCTATCAAATGGCCTTATGTTAGGATAATTAAATAATTGGGAGCAAAATTCATAATTTCCTAAAACTGAAATATCTTGACAAGTAATTGTGCTACGATAACGTTTGTTGGCTTGAGATATTGTGCACCTAATGCATTATTGTTTGAGACCATATTTACTTGATTCTGTAATTTGTGTATTAAAATAGTTGCGAATATATAATTGTACCAAGGTAACATTTCACCTTATACTAAAACTGAAATGGGAGGGAGGAGCGTGAAGGGGCAGTGGTAAAATTGGTTGCCTCTCACCAAGGTGGACCGGGTTTGATTCTCGGTTAAGTTTATCGTACAAATTCCATACACACTCAAATACATGGGGCTATAGGACGATGTCGCATTCTCTAAAATAAGCAACTAAAACAACGAGTCTCGGTTAATGATGTGACATTATTGAAATGCAATATCAGGTCCTGTGGTTCGGATTTGACATATAAATGGACGGCAACTGTCTGTTCAGGTCATTAGCAGAAAGGCATGCGAACAGAAAATTTCGTGTGGAAAGAAGAACAGTAGTATAGGATTATTAAAATGAATGCTGAAGAGCATTATCTTCTAGTGATAATAATAATAATAGCAATAATAATAGACATTTGTTACAACTGTGGTTTTAGGGACACTGATAAAATTTGGCTCTTGGAGAGGAATCTTCACGGGCCAGTAAATCTACTGACGCGGATGTATCACATTTAATTGCCCTAAACTGCCAACCCACATTGCCATGATTTGATCTCGCATTCCAAGGTAGAGTAGGCGGAAGGCTTAACGACTACTGTCGACCAAAGTATTATGTGTACTCGAGTTTGAAGGTTGTTTTTGAAGTAACCAATAGACCTACATAAAATCCAATAACATCATCATTTTCGTCGTTCTATTGCACGTTAGCTCAAGTAGGTTTGGAATTTTTAATTTATATTTTAATATTTTTTGTCACAGTTGGAACACAAAAAGTGCACGTTTTTAAGCGTGTTTCAACCATGCGTCACATTTAAGAATTATTATCTCAAAAACCCGTCATCAGATCGAATCCAAATTTTAACACAATTATATTGGAATGTTGTATAATTGGTTTATTAATTTCAAAATGTTGCGTGTCCAAGAAAAAAAGTTGTTATCATTTTTGTAAGGTAACTTTTTCTCGGCTCGGGGTGGTTGGAAAATATAGTTCATAGTTGCGATGTAATCCTTATACAACAAAAAGTTATGCTGTATGACTGTGAAATACGTAAATTAACTCACTTATTTTATATCGGTTTGTATTTGTAGGCGGAAATAACACATCGTTCACCACCTACCCGCTCCGGGAAAGCTGTACAGCGTTGCTGTGATGGAGCCCATCACTTCCGAGCGAGGCACGCCATGATGCGTGATGGGCTCTATTTCGGCAACGCTGTACAGCTTTTCCGGAAGCGGGTAGGTGGTGAACGATGTGTTATTTCCGCCTACAAATACAAACCGATATAAAATAAGTGAGTTAATTTACGTATTTCACAGTTATACGGCATAACTTTTTGATGTATAAGGATTACATCGCAACTAAGAACTACATTTTCCAACCACCCCGAGCCGAGAAAAAGTTACCCTACAAAAATGATAACAACTTTTTTTCTTGGACACGCAACATTTTGAAATTAATAAACCAGTTATACTACATTCCAATGTATATTGTGATAAAATTTGGATTTGATCTGATGACGGGTTTTTGAGATAATAATTCTTAAATGTGACGCATGGTTGAAACACGCTTAAAAACGTGCACTTTTTGTGCTCCAACTGCGACAAAAAATATTAAAATATAAATTAAAAATTCCAAACCTACATGAGCTAACGTGCAATAGAACGACGAAAATGATGATGTTATTGGATTTTATGTATAGGTCTATTGGTTACTTCACAAACAACCTTCAAACTCGAGTGCACATAATACTTTGGTCGACAGTAGTCTATGAGTAAGGCCAAATTACGTTGGTGGTGAGTTTAGTGTTTTAATTTTGATTTATTTGGCATTGAGATCATCTGCCTCACAATATCCCTTTTTTGAAGTTCTATATCGAGCTAAATTTTATTACTAACTGCTATCACCAGTTAAACGCATTTATCTTACTTCAATGACATCCTGCATAGTTAATAACAACTGTAATAATTGTTAATTGGTGATCAAAATTATAACAATACTGCCTCATGGTCACAACTATGTCTTATTCCTCATCTTGAGACCAACATTAGCTACAGAGAGACTTGTAAAGCAGACTAGCTTGTGTAACGGCGAGTTGTGCAATATTAAAACAGTAGAACATGAATTTGAATTATTTTTTTCTGTAAGAGAATAGAAGACACATTGTTAGGAATATTCTTTCAAAATCGTTGTACTCAAGGAAACCGTTCCGTCGTTCGTCTTTCTCGTGGGCCCATGCGTGTCAAATGAAATGGGGAAAGGAGATGAATAATAGGTGCTCACGAAATGTAGCATGGTTTAAGTTCGAGACTCCGGCAAAGAGTAAAGAAGAAATAGAAAGTTTAGTATTAAGAAAAGGGGATCTTCACAAATTTATCGTGGTGAGACGAGATGATACTCAGAATGAAGATCTTGAGGACCATGCAACGAAAGAAGGTTTTGACATTTTTATGCTACCGTACCTGCTGGAGAAAGTGAGTGAGAGAGTTGTAAGGAACTCTGAAATTGAAATATAGGATGGGTTTCTGCTCTATGCTTTAACAGCTTGGTGGTAATAGGCGTGCACTTCTTTATTCACCCCACACGGCGCAGCCATGAGTTGTGTGGGAGCTGTAGCAAGTCCAGAGATTAGAGGTTCAAATGACGGCGCGTGCAGCGGAAATACTGAGCGTTCCCTGGTATTTTCCACAGTCCCTCTAGGCAAAGGCTTGGATATCACTTTACTAAGTCCCGTGGAAGCTACCTACTCCATGTCCCGAATACAGTTATACACACTGCTACAGTCATCACATAAATACAGGTCATCACACAAGTTCAACACACATCTAACTACACGGGGCTGATGTCCAAGGTGCTCCAAGCCCCTAAAATGAATTGACAACAACGTTCTGTCTGGTACGCTTATATCACTCGGTGGTGGAGAGCACCGCATGTTAACAGCTTGCAAGAGGTGGTTGAGTTCAGTTCGAGTAACCTTGATCATCATGGAACATCTGGTGTGACATGGTACTGGAGGTGAACGGACGACCAGAGTGTGGTGGCTCTGTAATCCAGCCATCTTTAATAAGGTTACAAATGAAACAGCAACGTCCCTATGAAAAAGATGGATAAACATAGACTATGACTTTTGACATTAAAATCAAACACTTATGGTATGTTGGAATGTTTGAATTACCAGGCAGATTAATATACTTGAGGAAATGGGTGCAGAAATTAGACGGTATCAGACGGAGTTACTGGGGCTGATGATACGCATTCGTTGAAACGAAGATCGCATCAAGAGTAAAACATATGCACTTGGGAAGGGTGAAAGCGAGTTCACTAAGTGAGAACTGTGTCGGACTTACAGCAGTGAGAATCAAATTCAAGGCTATGAATATCACCGTCATTCAGTGAACCACGAGTAGAAACAATATATTGTTGGATAACTTCCAAGTGAGCCAGGTTACCACAAGCAACATGTATGGCGTTCAGAAGGGGCTTAGAGACTTAAGCACACATTGTCAACTGGAAGGTGGTGCAGCCACCACCACTAGACCGAGATCCATTTCAAGGTTGTGCAAGTAATGATACTGTATATCAGACTATAGGAGGAAATGGCTACCTCACTCGGCTTTCCTTCCCATTTCTCTACAGCAATTTTACATGTTCTACGGAAATAAGTAGTAAGATAATAGCATGTCGCTATTTCAACATTCAAGTATACACGCTAAATTTTGGAACACAAGCTCACGCACGAGGCGCTTTAAATCTCAATCTTTTCAAATATTTTTATACTGTTATAAAGTAACCAAATAATTCGATGAAGAACTAAATAGCCTATTTTCATATTTTCTACTAGTCTTTTCCATTTCTATATCATCCCGCCAATTAAACATATATTCCATGTGGTGGACAAAATAGCTTCTGGTGCATGATCTACATTGAGATTTACGTATAGGGAAACAATTTCAAACTCACAATTCAATACCCAAACATTGTAGTATTTTTGGACAAAAAGCATGATAATATTTCTAAGATACCAATAAAAGTGGTCTGACTCCTGTAATAATGCCGTTACAGCCGTTCTAAGAAGTGCATAACCATCCACGGGGATTACTTCGAAGGATAGTAACGGCTGTTTCAGGTAAGCCAACAATCCGTTCGTAATATAGACCCATTCACTCACTTTCCAGACAGAGGGTGTAAATCCTTACCAAGTTTCATTAAAATCGCTCCAACTTCTTAGAATGCATTTGGGACACACTCACGAGCAAACGGTGATCCCTTAAGCTTATACTTCATAAGATTAAATTAGCCTTAAAAATAGTGTTTCAATTGGGAGTTTAAGGTTAATAACCGCTACATGAGAATTTGCTGATCGTAGGTGAGAGCATAGAAGGAATTGAGCTTGAAAGGTACCTAGGAGATGTTACTGAAAAACTTATTTGGATAATTGGTAAAGAGATGAAATAGCATGCATGGATGGATTTTATCCCTTCACGTGTGTTCAAGGGTTAATAGCATGAAGAATTATACCACTCAACATTTCGTTGGAGAACTACATACGGTACCTAATACACCAGTGCTCCACAATCCCTGAACGATCATGCAGCACTTATGGCACCAATGAGCACTTTCGTCCGCCTTGAGTCTGTAGTTGGCTTTGTGCACCAGCACTACTTCCTCTGAGCGTCGTAGCACTTAGCTCGGAATGAAGTATCACATCAGATCGACCCATAGAGCATGTGTTTTTATTAACGGCCTTGCTTGGGAAGACGGAGCCATCATTGAGCGTCCAGGGTAAGGAGAACTCAGCAACTCTTGCAACTTCCAGAGAATCCCCCAGTTGCCATTTCCAATCTAAGAGTTTTAAATGGTGATACCACACATGGTGAAGTAAGCAACTGATACCAGGGGCCTGTTCCACGAATGAACTTTGCAACTTTTCACTTTGCACTTTGCACTTTTCAGTTCAGATTTTGTTCCACCATCACTTTTCAGATTTGTCTTGCAAAGTGAAAAGTTAGGAATCTTTTCACTTTAGAAGACTGTTATGTTCCTCCATTGGTGCAGAAATGCAAAGTGCAAAGGAATGATTGAAAAGTTTTCAGAAATCTTTGCAAAGAGATGATTCCCTTTTCAGCTGTTAATGAACAAGTCTCTACACTAGTTTCTCGGCGCAGAATTTGGTTTAGTGTTAAAAATATGTTACGCAGGAGCTTTTGTTATCATCAAGTGAGGATAGTGATGAAGAATCCAACAAGAAGACGTACAAAGACAGGATGAATTTTCATAACCTCACTTTAGTATAGACAGGTTAAAAGTTCCACCTGATCAATACTTTTATTAATTAAGACCACTGTGTGGTCATTAGTGGGACATGTTTCACCATGAAAAATAAAGCATTAAATCATGAAATAAATATACAGTTTGTTCATGGAATAAACATGATCGGATCATTCCTATGCAAAGACTTTTCACTTTGCAAAGAAATTGAAAAGTAATACATAGATCATGGAGGAACAGAAAGACTTTGCACTTTGCAAGAATTGAAAAGTGCAAAGTGAAAAGTGAAAAGTTGCAAAGTTTATTCGTGGAACAGGCCCCTGAACGCATCAGAAAAGTTTTCTGAAGAAGCAATCATGCGTGGAACAAACCTATACGTTGTGGGTTGTCCTGAGTAATTATTACAATACCAGTCAACACCATAGCCCATTTTGGTGGACTTAAAAAGATTTCCTTAGCTTGAACAAATTTGTGATGTGTGAAGTGACGTACTGTAATGATATCTCAAAGATGATTACGACTATAATTAATCTTGCTAAGTCAAGCGTCTAGGCAAGTGCTTCTAGAATCAGGACTGTGGCAAATTTGCTCACTCTCCCGATCGTGTTCCAGCATGAAGCAGGTTATTTAGTAGGTTGCATGAGACAATTGTAAATTTGCGCTTCATGGATGACACCTGCGTGTAATCAGTTTGTCTAAAACTAATGTCCAGGAGCCAACAGTTTATGGTGCAGATTGACGTTAACCATATAGGACTCAAGGTCAATGCCAGTCCAGCAAGCAGATGGACAGAGAGCTATGCTTTACTATATGAGATGTGGAAGAGACGGATACGACCACAACATGAAATGAAAATCCACAGCCTGCTTCCAGTCTCCGACCGGGTCAGGAATGGAATGAATGAAGCCCCCATCTAGCGGCGAGGATATGAATTGTGCCGGCTGCCGAGGCCTGACGCACTCCTCTGGGGCAATGATTAAATGAATGACAGATGAAATGAAATGATAGTGGAGAGTGTTGCTGGAATGAAATTTTGACAGGGAAAACCGGAGTACCCGGAGAAAAACCTGTCTGCCTCCGTTTTGTCCAGCACAGATCTCACATGGAGTGACCGGGAATACGACCACAACATAATATCAGATATTCATCATAAGTATGTACGTTAGGTAATAGGTGTGCGATGGACGGACGTTTCGACCAACCACAGACTGAGGGAAGAAGCAATCGCAAAGAGGGTGAAAAGAAAAATTGAGGAATGGAAGTGGAAATATACCAGCTACATCCTATGAAAAAAAGATGGAGATGTCACGAGGTTTGCCCTTGATAGGAATCCAAAAGGTAATAGGAGGGAAAGATTAATATTAACCTGGGGGAGAATTGGGGTATGCGAATCAGATGAAGTGGGGTAAGTATAGAAAGAGATCAAGGTATTGGTGGTTAACTGAGAGAGATGAAGTCGCTGCTTCCCTAAGGGGAGAAAAGGAAACTCCCGCTGTAGCATGTACTGTATAAGAAAGATTACAGTATTATGTCTAGGATTGGAATAAGGTCCCAATGTGCGTACCTTAATAGTTGAACGTATTTTGACGTTCCACGCTGACTGGGTTTTTGATTAGCTATGATTTGAAACCCAGCGCTGACAACGGCCAGAATCTCCTTCTTCACAGGGATTTCCACTCACTCCAAGAAGATTCTCAAGTCCCAGCAAACGTACAGTAATCATAAACGTTAATAGTTAGTTACACATAATACTACAACCACAACGATGCAACAGGTTATATGAGACAAATTTTTCGAACATCGAAGTACTTGGGGACGACGAATGATGTACCTTATGTTAATGAATAATCACAAGAACGTCAATTAGAAAGTCTGTGCAGCATTTTACTAGATAAGTGAGCCAGCACAGAAACACACAGATGGAGCCTGGAACAGTTCCACTGAAATGCACAGCATCATATTGGCCAGCCAGTGCAGTGTGGCGATATTTTGATTCAATGAAGCTCATATAATCATTATTAAAGTTTCACATTTTAACAAATATTCGTGTACATTCTAAATAAATGTACTATACCTTTGTAATAGACCTTTCTTTTTCACCGAAAACAGAACAAGAAAACGTTAATAATCACAGAGTTATGCAGTATCCACCCTATTATTAAGTTTGATTTACACTTCACCGATCCTGCATTAAAAGAAGAAAATTATGTCTCATCGCCTTCCAACAACATTATGTACTCAACCTCACGGTGTGGTCTTATTAAAACGATAAATCTGAATGTTTTCTGTTTGCATGCCTGGACGTGTTTTTGAAGCTTGTGCCGATCTTTATGAAGTCTTAATGTAATGTTGTAACTTTCAACAGACAGCACAGGATCTATGTTCCATACCTGATAATCCTTCGGGGGTTGAGGAACAGGAGGGGCGGGTGGTAAACTATTCTATCAACGGACTGGAAGAGAATTACACAACAAAAGTACTTAGTATTTTCTAATGGGTGGAGGTTATACAATTTCGAGAATCCTCATTTATCTTCCCCCTGCTTTTAGTCTATTTTCAACTTATCAAATGAGATCACCTTTTGTCCATGTGAGTGTTTGCCATTTCTAATGAAAACTAAACGGATAGAGAAATGTCAATGAAACTCAGTAAGAACACAATACTACCTGGTCCAACCTTGACCGTGCCTTTCAAACTTTATACAGATTCACCAATCCAACATGGCGGCCGCTTGAAATATTAAACCGGCGTTCTATATCTCCTAAACTGTTACCGACAACATCCAGAAATTTTGTATGGTGATAGATGATGCTATGATACGTTCATCTATGTGCCATTTAAATACCCGTTAGTTACAAACCAAACATGGCGGGCACGAAAAGTTAAAGTATTTAAGTGGAATTCTCTCGCGATTTAATCATCCGAGCAAACTGAAGCTTGGTGCAGTCAATGTATGTAGGCCTATAACCGTTAATCTACTGGTGCTTAATTTATTCAATGTGCTTCATAAACTCAAGATGGCGGCTGTGCGAAATTATAAAACTAAGTGATTATTATTGCGTCTTGATCATGCGATAAAAATAAACATTTGTATAATTAATTAATCCAATAATCTGCATCTACTGGAACATAATTCTATGGCCTACATATAGAACATTCCAACCTGGCGATCATCCAAAATAATTCACCAGCTCTCTGTATCTACGAATCTATTACAGCTCTCCAACTGAAATGTTGTATGTTCATAGAGGCAATTAAAATATGTTTATCTATGGGACTTTTAAAAACCACCAAAATGGTGGCGACGCGAAATTTAAGTATTTGAATCGATTTATCTCCCACCTTAATAATCGGAGAGCTGTGAAACTTGCCACGATATGTATTCATACAAGGCATATTAAATTGAGGTCTAATTTAATAAAATGTGAATGAGAACTTTAAAATGGTGCCTGTTCAATATGTTTAAATATTTTTTTTTCTTGTGACCTTAACAAGCGACGGAAATGAGGGTTGTAATAATGATGATGATCGTGTGGCCTCCGGAGAGGCCAAGTGCAGGTCTTTCTAGTTGACGCCTGTGAGCGACCTGCGCGTCGTTATGAGGATGAAGTAATGATGAAGACGTTGCATACACCCGGGATATAAAAATCCCTGATGGCTCGGCCTGGAATCGAACCCGAGGCACTTCGGGCCAAAGCCTAGTGCGCTAACGATTTAGCCATGGAGCTGGACGGTTGTTATAATGAACCAGGATTATAATATTCATCTGCTGGCATATAATTATGTAGCCTATACAGTATATAAAACAATCCAATATGAGGTGAATACGATGTATTTCATCGGTTCACATTATTAAAGCCATCAAACCGAAATATTTTATTGTGATAGAGCACTAATAAGTAAGTACATAAATGTGAAGTTCAAAATACTGAGGAACACAATAACAACATGGCGACAAGTGATTTTCAACCATTGTTCTGGCGATCTAATCACCCGAGAGCAATGCTAATTAGCACACCGAAACTTTCTTCAGAGCTTAGTATAGAGTCATCTCATGTTTAATTGTTTTCAAATCACCTTTCTAAATTGCCCGGATCCTATTCAAGCGATTGAAGGGAAGATTCGTATGATGGGCTATTATAATAATAATTACGTAATGCCTTTAAATTCTGTAGCTTACTTTCGTAGGACCGATAACCTGGATGTTAGAGCCCTTAAAACAACAATTGTCATGTTGTTACTTTCGTAAATCATAGAAACCGTGCATTTGCCTTTTCTGAAAATAAACTCCCGTGAATAGTGCCAAATAGATGCCATCTCGCGGGAGGAGTACTAATCACCGATACTGAAAATTATGTATTTCAAAACATAATTCTAAAAAAATGTTTTGGTAGAGACATAGGTCGTATACGAATCGCTATTTAGCACATCACCTGGAAACTCTTTTTAATAGGCGTGAGAGGTTTTCAATGGAAGAGACCAGTAGGATATACTGTATATGAAAAATGACTATTTAGTTCTTCACGGAACTACTTGTTACATTTATAGGATTATGTATGTTCAGTAAATGTCACACATTACTGAATATACATTAGACACACTCCTTTACTTATATTTAAACCTCATTGCATTAGAAAAAATTGAATATAAGCTTATATACCGGACGTAATTGATATAATGGAAGTCCGCTCTGGTGGTAGAAGAGACAATTCTAAGCTTCCTAGGTAAGAAGTTTGTCACCTATCTTCAAATTCAAAATTAATCACTAACAAGTCAATGTTTTAAGGTTTTTCAAAAACTCTTCAAGCCTCTCAAACAGAACATGAAGTATTTTACTTCCGTTTTAAATACTAGTTTTGAACAGATTACGTGATGTCGGAATTTTGTCCCACTGTATTTCAATAACGTGCCGGACGCCAGTGACACACCAGGGCTGATTATTGAAATAATTTTATTCTTAACTTGAACATAAATTTATGAGTTCCATACTTATAAAGTAGGCTACACAATACTACCGGTCCTAACGTCCCAATCCTTTATGCGTGCAATTTCAACAACATTAACAACAACAACAGCAATACAAATTTTCTTACGAGACGGGTATCGCTATCCTCATAACAGCTGATACCACCTCTCAACCGGTAAGGTCAATGCTCCGATTACGTAACAACATCCCCTCCGCTCGTCGTCCACCTCGCCCCGCCTCATTTCCCCCAGACTGCTGCCCTACCTTCTGCTTGAAGAGTTTCTAAAAAAACTAAAAACATTCACTTTTCAATTATTAATTTTCAAGTTAAAGATAGGTGACAATTTTTTGACCTAGGAAACTTAGAATAGCCTCTTCTGTCACCAGTGTAACGGACTTCCATTATATCGGTTACACCCTGTATACCAAGATATTTGGTGACTCCAGGAGTATACAAAGCATTTGCAAAATTCGACATAACTCCATTTTTCTTTACAAGTACATGTATAAAGTTGCAAATGTAGAACGTTTTTGTCCAACGTGAACCGGCTGAGATAATTGGAAGAGAAGAGTTATATTGTGGATATAGATCTATTGTGAAGTAACCATACGCAGTTGTGTCCACAAATGACCACCCCTACATTAAGGACAGCCATCTGAGGATGAACACCTTTCCAAAGAGTTGGCTCGAATGTCTTCTACAGAGCATACCGAGAGCAGCTGGAAGGTGAGTAAAGTACGCCTGTATGTTCAACTAATGTTAGTCATGTTATTGTCTTCCACTGAGCACTTCGAGAGCATATGAAAGGTGAGTAAGATTCGCTTCTATTTTCAACTAGTGTTAGTCATGTTATTGTCTTCCTCTGTGCACTTCGAGAGCAGATGAAAGGTGAGTAAGATACGCTTCTATATTCAACTAGTGTTAGTCATGTTATTGTCTTCCACTGAGCACTTCGAGAGCATATGAAAGGTGAGTAAGATACGCCTCTATATTCAACTAGTGTTAGTCATGTTATTGACTTCCACTGAGCACTTCGAGAGCATATGAAAGGTGAGTAAGACACGCCTCTATATTCAACTAGTGTTAGTCATGTTATTGTCTTCCTCTGAGCACTTCGAGAGCATATGAAAGGTGAGTAAGATACTCCTCTATATTCAACTAGTGTTAGTCATGTTATTGTCTTCCACTGAGCACTTCGAGAGCATATGAAAGGTGAGTAAGATACGCCTCTATATTCAACTAGTGTTAGTCATGTTATTGTCTTCCACTGAGCACTTCGAGAGCATATGAAAGGTGAGTAAGATACGCCTCTATATTCATCTAGTGTTAGACATGTTATTGTCTTCCATTGAGCACTTCAAGAGCATATGAAAGGTGAGTAAGATACGCCTCTATATTCAACTAGTGTTGTTCATGTTAATGTCTTCCACTGATAACATCGAGAGCAGCTGAAAGATGAGTTAAGTACACCCCTATATTCAACTAGCATTCGTCAGTATTTTAAAGACCAAGAGTTGGCTTTTAATAACAGTTGAGTTATAACATTCAAATAACCGTGCTCCTGTCTTGAAATTGAAACTTACCTTCATCTTTCTCTCTTTGCTTTACGTTGAAGAACGGGAAGCAAAACTGCGCCAGAACTTTGATCAAACAATGTTGTTTTAATTAAAACTCACGTGAACTTTGAAACCTCTAACTGGAAATATATCTGAAGCTGCTGTGCACTCTCTCCCAAGTCTCTACTTCTCCTCTAATAATAATATTTACCTTGGTTGTTACTCCCACAAGATGCACGCGACACACGCGCAATGAACCTCCTGTACATTAAAATGCAGAAATGATGTTCTGTGGACAATTACCGACATCTTATGGCTACTCCATACAAATGTTATTTCCATTCATTGAATTAGTGAGTAGGCAGTAAATAATGAATATCGTTAACACGATTTAAGTCATCAGCACCACATATTCATCTTTGTTATTATTGGCATCAACACCATCGTCATAAGCAACTACAACTCACATAGCTCTACCGGTAAATGCACCAGAATAGAAGACTGTATTCCTAAGTCTTAGAAATGCCTAGGTTTGAATCCTGGTACACACAAACACCTCTCAGGGTGTTCGGGCTCCTTCCACATACGCTGAAGGGAAATACTGGGATGTTCTCTTGTTGCATTCTACTACTAACGGCACTGTTGAATGGCTGCATTAATTGATGTGGAACGCATGACCTATCATAAACAATATTTTAATTTGTGTCCAAGGAACAAATGAAACAACGTACATAATACTAACTTTCTCCCTTTTAATTTTGATCCATGTACGTTGAGTGTGCGCCTTGAGCAAATCATATGCTTTCTTGCTGTTAAGACATGTTTGCCTCCTATAGAGAATATTACATAAAGCATTGTGACTCTACCATACACCTTATCTGGCCTGCTGCATTGGCACTGCATGTTGTTACAAGTACGGGGGGGGGGGGGGGGCGGGAGGGAGGTGAAGAGGGTAGGGGGAGGGGGCGGGGACATCTGTATCACCCCAAAGGAAGTCTTCACCATACACTGTAACCTATATTTTATGAGTTCCCCATGACAGTTTTAATGTAGGCTCGTAGGTTTGTTATTTCTTTATATCATGTTATCGTGTTGGCAACGTGTTCAATTGTATTGGACACGTCTGCAGTAGACGCAGTGTCATTATTATTATTACTATTATCATATACGTATACTTTTTATTATTAATTATTCAATGTATTTTAGGTCACTATTGACGAGATTCTGAAGCTAGCTCTAATCATATGTTGTCTAAGAAAGTTTATTAATATTGTTCAGACCATTGAACCAGGAGTCAGTTTCATGTTCTGGTCACACGTGCAGGAGGCAGCACTTCATGGACACTATTGTCTCGAGCAGGTATGCTCGCTCACCCCGGGGGGGTGATGAGGAAGCGACCAAGGGGCTTGCTATGAGTGGCCTGGACAAACAGGCGGATGACAATAAGGCTTCTGAGAAGGACTCCCTGGTCTGAGGTGTGGCTTGACGGACGGGCTGTGGTTTTCAGACGTGCGGTAGCAAGCTACCTGAGTGGACTGCTGCAAGAGGATTGTCTCTCTGGACATGAAGATGACTGGTTGGGTCTTGAGCTGAGTGCTTCGTGTTTCGACGGAGGGTGATTGGGTTCTTGCTGTTATGCCACAATCACAGTAGGGCTGATGCCTATGCAATTAATTGTGCTACATTGAAGAGGTCCGTGAAATGTGAAGGCTTGGCTGACCAGCTTCAAAGTGGTGTAGAGGTGAAATGGACATATGTGGCAGACGACGGCATTACCGGTAATGTGAAAACCAAATAAGAAATCTTTACAGGCCTAAATATTATTATTATTATATTATATATTTTAATTGCATTTCTTGTGTGTCACTCTTTTTTATTATATTTATCCATTTCTTGCATGCAGCTTCAGAATATAAAGTAAATTTATATTGGGTAGTTTCTTTTTAGTTAGATGCATGTAAACCTTCCTTCGTCTATATTAATTTATAGGAGGTTTTGGTAAGGCCTATGTACGAGCCAGTCCTTTCAGAATATCTGCACACGCCCGGAGATAAGAAGGGTTTTAAAAAGGTGGATTTGTTCAATTACAGTACTAATTATGTCATTTGCTTAAATTTTTAAGAAAGGCCATTTATGAGGCAGAATATTCATTTTTATTTAATTTCTGTATCTTCAAAGTTACAAATGGCTTCTCTGGGTGAAGCCATCTTGTGGCTTGAATTGAGAGATCTCAACACTACCACTATGAAAGAGAAGCAGACAATCCCCTCCGTAGGAGAGTGACATCAATTTATGAGTGAAGGATTGAGGCACCAGTTTTCAATCGAACTACGTAATACATCCGTGGTGAAGCTTGTAGTGGGCCGAGTCTAGGACCAAGCTATATGAAGAGAAATATGGTGTCAACCGGTACGAAGTCTCTCACGTAGTCATATATTCAGGATCGTTAAGATGTATCGAGAAATGGGGTAGGTAAAAAACGAACTGTAATATAAATTAATTATCTTTCTCTAGTAATTCGTCATTGGAACAAATTCCTCACCTAGCCGGGCTATGGTTGTATTAATATATCACACAATCAGCAGGCTCTGAAGCCGAGATTTTCTGATTTGTCAATGTAAATTCTATTTGAATTTAGATACACAAAAGATGGACTGCTGCAAAATGTCTGCCTCATTATTTGTTGTTCGTATGGGCTGATCACTGTATGTCTGTGTGTGTGCAGTATGTCTGATAACCCCCGTTAGTATGGTATCTGTGCTATTGTGTGTTGTTGTACTGTACAATTGGGATATAGGTGTTTGTTGTTGTTGTTGATTCATTTTGGAGGCTAAGAACAACTTCGTCATCAGCTTTGAGTACTCACAGCCTGTGTTATTGTGATGACTGACGCACTGGCTGTGACAGGAATTGTTTGAGCCTAGGATTGGGCGGGTGCCCCGGGACTTGAAATAAGACACAATCCCAGTATTTTTCTGGAGGGAATGTGAAGAAACGGGGAAAAGCCACACTCAGGATTGCCACTGTCAGCTCCGGGATTCAAACCTTTGATCTCCGTATTTCTTGCAACTCGCATTCGCAGTTGTGCTGCGATAATTAACGCTCACGGCTGTGCCATGGGATAAGTAGGAACTGGCTTTACCCTAAAGTTAGTTAGGTCTGCTTGCCAGATTATGGTATGATAAACCGCGAACTATCACTTCTGGAAGGACTGAAGTGGAAGTGGTAGTTGAGAAGGTATATCGTTAATTGTTGCTTAATTTTAGGAACGCTTTTCAGAATTATTGTAGCTTAGCAGAAATATAGCTACACGAATCTCTTGAGAATATACCTAGTCTCGTTTTTTTTAAATTCTTAACGCTTCCTTTCCTTTTAGGCTGCCTATTTGACAAAGATTAACATACAGTTTAACAAATGGGCTTAAAAAGAAATCAACTGCGGAGTATGTAATTTATGGAATGGATAATCAAGTTATCTTATACGTATATTCTAAAATTGTCGCCTCGTCAGTACTTAAATGTTAAATATTAAGCATTGCCAGGACCCAAAATTTAGAATTATTCTATTAGAATATATAAGATTTGTTAGTTAATGAAATGAAAATCCACTGCCTGCTTCCAGTCTCCGACCGGTTAGATAATACGATCCTAAAATGGTTCATACAATAATCAATATAATAAGTTATTACAAATAGCCTACAGTACATTAGCGACACAATAAATACCGTACTCAGAGAATGAAAACTTTAAAATTCTAGGAATGTCTGCCAACGAATGGAAACATAACAAGGTGTATACAGTAGGCTAATTAAAAACTGTAGAAGTGCTTCCGCAAGATGGATACAGATCGTTTGATAGTGGGTGTAGCAATATCAGTGACAACTGTTTTAGATATATCCAGGGTACATGTTCACGAATTGAGAAGCAATCGTTCCACGGGCTCTGGCTCACAACTAACCCCTCGTGGTGAAGTGGTTAGCATTCTTAACTGTCACCCTTGAGGTCTGGGTTAAATTCCATTGCTCTTATAATAAATATAATACCAGTCTGAGATCCGTAACGGGATAATCTAAACGTCGTGATGAAAACTAAGAAGAGGTGGCTTCGAATCCCATCTCAGCTATCCTTCAAGTAGGTTTCCTACTTCTACTCCAGGCTATTCCAGATGGTTCCTAACTTCACGCCGCGATCGACTCCTTCTAAATCGCACGTTAATTAAAAAAAGCAAAGTTAAATATCCTCCGCTACACTGAGGAAAATCAAATCAAGGATATGTTTTTTTCAGATCAAGATGATGAATACCTGTCAACATTTCTAACAAGCTCTCTAAGAAGGTTATATTACAGGCGAGCACGTGTAAACACTACATAGAATTTTGATGAGTACAGGTCTGTAAACCAGTTTTATTATAACTCACGCAGCTAGCAATTTTTGCATTGAAGATGCAGTAACAAGAACAAATCAAGAACAAGAAAGGCAGCAGTGAGTTGCAGCTAGAATCTACGCAAGCTCACTTAGTGGCAAGGTGCGCGGTAGACCATCACACTTACTTGTGTATAACATATATTGTATCACGCAAAGTTTGGGTTGCCCCTAGTCCAAAAACCTATCACTGTAAAAATACACACACAACTAGAGAAACCACAATAACACAGATTATAACTAATTCTACATACAGCCAAGTAAACGGCTGATGGCCACGATGATCAAGCTCTTGATAAAATATCAACATATCACTGCTTTGGGGTCTGTGCTATATTCCGAGAGTTTGATTAATTTCTTTCGACAAGAAACAGGAAATCGTTATAAATCAGTTTGTTTCTCTTGCTTAGTTTCTGGAAAGTCTGTTAGTCCGTTATTTAAAACAACAGCGTAAGACAGGGCTGTTCCAGCCGAGTAGCTCGCCCATGAGCAGCTGAGTACTCACTGCCTTGTGTGAGTAAACCTGCAATATGCAATACAGCTCTGCTGTGGGGGTCGTTACTAAGCGGTGGATGCATCAAGAATGGTAGGAAGCGCATGGACTTGTGCTATGACCTTCGCCCTTGGCTATCACCCCCAGTTCCACTCCAACTATGCTCCGAGCATTACTGCCGAGTACTTCCGTGTACGCATATTCAAACTCGTGAATTTGGAACAGCCTGGCGTAAGACATGGTTAGGTAAAGTTGTACGACCATATTCCTGCTGCACTAAGCTATTCCTACCTGTAACAATGTAACGGGATTGCATAGCTAAGATCCAAAAAAAAAGGTCACCTTCTGGGGGTCCCAAAATTTGTCTTTAGACTACGAGATCGATTCCCATTTCAGCCATCCTAGAAGTGGTTTACCGTGGTTTTCCATTTTTACTTCAGGAAAATGCTGGGAAAGTTCCTAACTTAATACAACGACTATCTCCTTCCAAACCCTAGCCTATGCAAAAAGACTATTCTACAACAGCAAACACACGTTATCAGACAACTTCAACTCACACCCTGATACACAATAATGATGACTATGATGTCCAACCCCTTGAATTAAACCGAAACAACAACAACAACAACTTAACTTTAGTCCATTTTAAAACAATATATGTCCTCATAGCGATTAGTTACGAAGGGACTAAGCTGCTGAACTGTATCTTCAGGCCGTCGAAACAACACACAGTACAGTTGTTGTTGATTCTTTAGGGGTTCTTCGACATCGTGGTCATGTATCCCCGTGTACCTGGGTGTGTGTAGAAGTTGTATGTTAACCTGTGTCACTGTGATGGCTGTACTTGGGTGTGTATTAGTGATCGAGGTAGAATTTGGGCAGGAAGCGGCCGTGGCCTTAAGTTGGGAGTCATCCGGGCATTTGCCTCTAGTAGAAGTGGGATACCACGGAAAACCACTTCCAGGATGGCTAAATCAGAAATCGACCCATCATTTGTCAGTTTTGCCTCACGAGGCTGAGTGTACCCCGTTGCATCCCTCAGTACATGATTAAATTTATTTGCAGAACCGGTAATCGAACACGGGGCCCCACCTCGCTGTGATCACAGAGTAAAACGGGCAGTTGTACCGTATAGGTTATATAATAGCAGTACAGACAGAACCCCTTTTCAGTCCGCCAATACGTTAATGTGCCAAATTCAATTTGGTGGGGAATGCTTCTCACACTTACTAACCTGGAACAAATTACCTGGAATATTTATACACTTTCTGTACACTTTTCGAAATAATAGGGGAGGGTGTAATTTGATGACATGTTTCGATCATCAAGTGGACGTCATCAGATCTTTCTCCATTTCACTCATTACGTTTGAAACATATGTAGGCTATATAACACTAACGTACAACAATACATACGTTCAGTTCTTTAGTTATAAAAATTCTACCATGTCAAATTATAATTTGTGTTCCGCTAGTTTTTAGCACTCCTGTAATTATTGCGATGGTGTTGTTAGAATAAGTAATACTAACGCCAAAACCAGTTAATTCCAGCAAGTGTGTGTGATTACAAAATCCAATAAAACGTAATTAAAACATTAATAAAAGCAATAAATTCAGATTTTTGGCATAATTCTCAAATTCATTCATGATGAAGTTGGCCGGTTTTTCTATATCACTACTCAGTTATTGGCTGTAGCCCTGGAGGTCCAGGTTCTATTCCTGGCTCTGCCAAGAAATTTCAATTCTGGTCTGAGGGCTGGAACGCGGTAGACTCACGAGGCAAAACTGAGAAGAGGTGGGTTCAATTCCCATCTCAGCCATCTTGGAAGTCATTTTCCGTGGTTTCACACTCATACTCCGGTCAAATGTCGGGATAAGTTCCAACTTAAGACCACGGCCATCTCCTTCCCTATCCTCATATAAATTGCAAATACACGCACAAATACATCCTTCACAATAACACTGATTATCAGACAAATTCCACACACACACAAGTGCATGGGGCTAAATGATCACGATGTCATAAATTTCCTTAATCAACAACACCTAACTATTCAGTTATGCTATTAAGGCATGCAAACACATTTATACCACTAACACGCCGTTGTCCATCGCGTATAATTGTTATTGGACTTGCGTTCATTATGTATTTAAGACATGCAAACATGAAGGCAAAACTAAAAGTGGACTTCTAAAATGTATATATATATAAGACCACACATCTAGAGAATAAATGGACTGAAGACGGTCCAGTTACGTAGAGAACGCTGAATCTAAAACTGAACAGTACTTGGCATATCGATAAATTAAATTTAGAACTGTCACAAGAATTACGGAGCTATTTGCCGTACCGATCAATACTAGCCGGATTATTTACTAAGTGGTGACAGCTTTTCCAGTTCATCGCTGATAGAGAGATAAATCACACCAATATTCCTGCTCATTATTATTCTTGCAGTTTGATATTGAATTACGCCCACACACGATCTCCCTGGCTTATTGATGGCCTCACTCGGGATAGAACGATAAATTTTGCAACACAGGCTCAAAAGAAGGTCAATATTATGATATGAGATAATTCCTTAGTCCAAATAAATACTCTCAAGTTACTTTAACAGCGTTGAGCATGATTCAAAATTTTGTTTAACCAGATGGATATTCGAACACATTATTGTTGTTTTAAGTGCCTGGAACATCAACATACCCTGGAGTGATTAATTTGTCTGATAACCTGTGTTTTAGTGGTGACTAAAGTAGTGTGTGTAAATTTAATTATTTCTGTATAGGATTGACATAGGTCTCCAGAAACTTAAATGGTGGACACAGCTTGAGTTTTACTATTTAAGTCATGGCCTAATAAGGAATGGAGGGTGGGTTGTAGACAGCGATGGAGTAAACATCCATCACTTGATCATTTCCAGAATTATTAATCGTCATTGCAAAAGGTTCCATCCCAGCATTGGCATAGATGAAGTGTAGAAGAAACCGGACAACATCCATACTCTGGATGACCGCTGTTAGGGCTGGTGTTCAAGCTTTCATTCTCCAGACATTCAGCTCTACTTTGCTTGACTTAACATGGACGGCTACGATGCGTGGCAATCTAATAAATGAGGACATCAAACAATATATTCATGTTTCGTGAAACGAGAATGAACAATCCGTTTGTCATTTAATATTCGTTATTATAAATGGTGAGCATTGGCCAATGAGTATGTGTGGCGGTCTTGCTATTCTAATACGATGGAATTATTTCCTATTGGCAGCTATTGTTGAACACACTTTTGAAGTTATTTCTCCTCATTCAGTTCTCTACGTGTGTATGTTGTTGCCGGAGATAAATCTTTCCTTTGCTTAGTTTACATTCAGTCGTTCCACTACATTCTTTTTATCGTCCAACATGCTAGCAAATATGATGCGTTAAGTAAGGCAATAGGTCGAAGATTGCAGACGACTGCCCAAAACAAAGCTGTAAATAATTGAAATGATCGTTGGGAAATCACTGCACAGGTAGGAGGAAGCATAGTCGGCAGCATGCTGAACTGCTATGCCCAAGATCGCGGATTCAAACCCGGCCGAAGTCGTCGGATATTTAACAGCGTTAAAGTCCTTCAGTATGCCTTCCTTGCCCATGTGATAGATTTATGGCATGTAAAGGAACCTACCACTACAATTGCTAGAGTGTAGCCAAAATGTGTAGGTTATTTGGTTCGAAACGATCTATCACGTTCCGAAGTTCGCCGCTGGGTGTCACTTACAGTGGTGTCTGGTAGCCAAAAAAGAAACTACTTGAAATTGAACTTGTTGGGGGAGGCCACGGGCGTTCAATTGAAATGCCCTGCTACGACCATTGGTTGTAATTCAAACACAATAATAAAAACACGATGTTCAGTAAAGAACATCTAGCCTACTTTCTCCTAAATGTATGGGTATAGTTATAACTCGTTGTCCTTTTCAAGGAGTATAATTAAATGTTGGCTGTAGTAGCTTGTTGAAATGCAACGTGCTATACGGCTATTAAACATTGATTGATTGAATCCTCACCTGAATTAAATATTCACACACTAATACCGCCATCACACTAACACAGGTTATCAGACAAAATTCAGCACTCACCCAAGAACACGGGGGGTAAATGACCATGATGTCCATGTATCTCAAATGAAACAACAGCTTCCTACCCAAATCTTTCCTCATATAAAAGTACACACACAAGGTCATCAACCCAATACTTTGAGATGGCTTCCCACATGAAGGTATGTTGTAGCAAAATGTTGTAGAGATCAGTTGATCGGGTTAGTCGTGATTAATTTAAGCTTTGAACATTTGGGTGGCCGCCATTACGTTTCCGTCCGGCGATATAAAACATGTCACTGACGTGCCCTTTGCTAGTGTTACCACTGTACCAAATTTCGTTCAATTCTGTTTCACCATATTTGAATTGTTAGGGGGAACAGACATGCAGGGTACACACACACACAGCCAGACACATTTTTTACCCTGTGTTGATCTCAAAAGTCTACTTCCATTTTTTGCAAAAATCGAAAGTAGGCTAATAGGAAGAATGAAAGATTACGTCCTAATTTACCTCATCTCCACGCCATTACTATTGTGTTTAGGCTTGCGTACAAGGATGTTATGAGTTCGTCAGTTAACAATCGTGTATTTTCACTTTTAGAGTCCAAGTCAGCCAGAGAGGAATCTGTACGTGCATGCAGTCTTACTAGTGTCATGCGATACACGCCTCATGTTCAGTTCAGACTCGCTGAGTATGACTATGATCGAAGTTTGCTTCTCTGTGGGAGGCTAGGGATGTCCGTTCGACCTTGCCCATTGGTAACTACTCTCTCGCCCTCTGCCCACGCTATCTGCGTCACAGGTAGAAATACTGTTTGCATGTCGGAGAGAAAAAAATCTAGCTCAATTATATATTCACTTGTTTTCTTTGTATCAGGAAATTCTGTCGTAAAAAGCACATTACTGAACAGCTACCACTGTTTACCGACACGCTGTGTATTCAGCGTCAGATAATGGAACCACAGTAGCTGGCAATGTCGTGCATGGGAGAAATAATCTGAGGTATCACTTCGTTTCGTAATTTATCTGTCTCACCCTGGACGTTTCTGCTAATGGTGGAAGGATGTGGTCTCACATCACCAATACCTACTTTCCCAAAGTTAGCACCGTTAATAATATGTTCTTGCCCTAATTCCTTAAAGCCATTTCCGGCAACAGTATGGAATGGTCACAGATCTTTCGCACTCATGAAAACGATCGGGCTTATGGTTTGCTTTTAACTGCTGGGTAACGCTTGTCGAGAAGCACCATCCGTTATATTTGCCAACTTGGTGTTTTAAATGAGTTGTACCAGATGTACAGTATTATGTTAACAGTGCGCGTATCACAGGACACTCACCCAGTCAGCTGTTACCACAAGCAAGGACTTCTAACATCTTCTCTCTCCTGATTAGCTTATACTAACTGTTTAGAATTTTAGCCTTAACGCTGACCGTTGATACTCGTGGCATGTTGAACTTCAGCTCCAAGCTAATGGTTATATCAACCAATCCATTGTCCTTTTACACTAGTATACAAAAGTTAAGCATAATCACTAATCGAGGCCATACAACCTGATAGGAATGTCAGACGGATCGCTGAACAAACGGAAGCTGAATCACACACCATATGTCACACAACTTAAAAAAAACAGTGTCAGAGAGGTTCTGATAGCTGAGGTACACCTTTGACAACAACTAACAAAACTTGGCAATGTCTTCCACAACAAAATATGCGGTCAATAGGGGGTATGGTTACCCGTAACGGCCACACATGCTTCGCAGCGACGTCGCATGCTCTCTATCAGATGGTCCAAGAGCTCTTGTTGCAGTCGATCCCATTAATCCGAAAGGGCAATGCAAAGGTCTTGGAGGGTCCTTGGTGGAAGCTGAGGGGATTCAATTCGCCTCCCCGAAGCATCCCAGGCATGATCTATAGGATTCAGATCTGCAGACCTCGCTGGCCAGTCCATGCGATGAATGTCTTCCCCAGCCAGAAATTCATCCACCAGAGCAACGTGGTGCGGTCGGGCATTATCGTCTATTAAGAGGAAGTCTGGACCAATCGCACCTCTGAAGAGTCGAACATGTGGTCTCAGTACCTTATCCCTATACCTCCGAGCGTTCACAGTGTTCCTCGGACCACCTATGAAGATGTCGTTCGACATGATTCCGCCCCACACCATGACACCACCACCACGACCACCACCATACTGTACTGGTCCCGTTCCAAAATGTTCCTGTGGTTGTATCGGCTACCCGGTTCTCTCCAGATTAATGTGCGACGGGATTCGTGCGGGATTCATCTGTGGAGAGCACATGCCTCCATTCATTCATGGTCCAGTTTCGACGTTGACGGCTCCACAGTAAATGGGCCCGTCTCTCTGCTGGACTGAGTGGGACGCACACCGCTGGACGTCTGGCAAACAGCCCTGCTGTTCTGAGCCTCCGGTACACAGTTTGCCGGGAAACGGCAACCCCTGAGATGGTTGCAAGCTCCGTCGACAATTGTCTTGCAGGAGCACTCCGATTTCGTCGGGCGGTTAAGGCCACATATCGGTCCTGCTGTGGGGTGGTTACCCCTGGCCTACGGCTAACATCTCCTGTGTCTCGAAATCGTCTCCAAAGCCTGGAAATGACACTTTGTGGCAAATTCAAGGATACGGTGACTTCGGTCTGTGTCTGGCCTGCTTCCAGGCGGCCGAGTGTTCTACCCTGCAAAAGGAGGTTCAAATGGCGTCGTTGTGCCATTATGTTGTCACGTTCTCCACGAGGCTACACTCCGCACACTATAACAGGGCAAACACGACTGAGGGAATATGGAGTGCAGGCACTGGCTGTGTTTACCTTGCGGTTACGCCGCTAGTCAAAGCAGGGAATACTCCTTTCCTATACAGAGCGAACACGTAAGGTTGGTAGGTGCATATGTCATGCTATTTGCAGTCAATTTCCTGTTGCCCTGCTTATTCGTAACTTATGCTTTAACTTTTGGACACTACTGTATATCTCCGAATGCCCGAAATTTGCGCTTTGTACACAAGGGTTGACGCAGCTCTGTATGAACTACAACGCGTGTAACGTAAGCACAGCAAGGTCATTCATCCCTGTCAGTACACTTCGCCTCGAACAGGCCGGTTCGACCGAATATGCACGACCTCAGGCATGTTAGGTTATACGCTCCACGCATACGTTTTGCCAGTAATGTACGCAGTCAGGCGCACGCTGCTCACTCCTGATTTTCCGGCTATGTTCGAACGGTACAAGACACTAATTCTTACAATCATTTATTGTAGTTCGTCAGTTATCACTATCGTTTATTTTCACTTTTGGAGTCCAATCCATCCAGAACGGGATCTGGACGTGCATGTATTCTTAGAACCATTCAATGTAGTTCCTCTTTCCAGTCATTTCTCCAGCCCCAGGTACACACTAATTCAGGAGTTTCCGTGGCAGTTGTGTTTAACATACGTGCTTGCACATTTGTCTCTGAATTTGCAACTGGTAGTAAGGGTGTAGAATACTTATTTGGTGGATTGATGAAGAGTGGCTGGGCTAGAAGCATAGCGCCTCTACCGACCGAGCTACTCAGCCACAGTCGTACAGTGTCGGTTCGGTAAAAATCTCGCATTAGGTATATTTGATAAGACAATATTAATTCATGGCATAAAGCTCCTTCGGGTTCAGAGTTTCTCTGCTGGATGACAGTGATAATCGGAACGTCGAATTTTGAGAATATATCACCAAGGTGGCACAACCTCATACGATCCATACCAGGTAGCTGAGGTAATGGTATTGTTGTTATTCTCATTAAATTATTATTTTTACAACTAATATTACTATTATTATTGTGTAGATATGTTTGTAAAAGCATGAAAGCTCAACTTCTCTTCGAAATATACGAAGTTAAAAGCAGCATTTAAAAGTAAGTAAATAATATAACAATATTTGGTCTGTGTGTGAGTCTTCAGACTTTTGACTGGTTTGATGTACCCCTCCATGCTTCCCTGTCATGAGCTAATCTTTTAATCTCTACATAGCTACCACACCCTACAGTACATCCGAGGCAATCTGTTTAGCATATTCTAACTTTGGTCAACCCCCACAGTTCTTATCCTCGACACTTCCTTCCATAACTAAGTTTGGTATTCCTGGGTGCCTTTGGAGGCTTTGTTGTTTGGATTCTGGTTCGAAGTGATGACACCATGACTCATCTCCAGCCACCACTCGTGCCAGGAACCCATTCCCTTCCCTCGCATAGCTCTGCAGATGACCAAGACAGTGGGCCATTCGACATGCTTCCTTGTGTGGTTGAAGACTGTGGAGCAACCATTGGGCACACACTTTGCGCAAGTGCAGTCGTTCCTTCATGATGGTGTGCAAACTTCCGACGCTCAATTCGACCACGGCGGCTATGGCGTTCACTGTCACACGGCGGTCCTGGGTGATGAGTGCATCAACCAGCTGGACGTTGTCAAGGGTAATGCAGGGGGGTGCCCAAGACCGGGCATCATCGGCTAACGACACCCGTCCTTCCCTTGCAAGGGACATGCAGTATTCACCGTACACTTGTGACATTCGTCGATGAATATCAGTTCCCCCTACTCTTTCCGCTATCCGAAACCGAACAACACCTCTATTTCACTGTTTGCAATGCGACTGGCAGCGTTAGACGATTGATGCATGCTGCTGCTCGCTTTGTATCGTCACGTGACGAGCACGCGTGCCCTCCAGCGACGGGCTGTGACCTTCCATGCTCTGGTCCAAACCACACCTCGTTACACACGCCACGATTAGCCAATGTCATCACCGGTTTGCGCATTCCAGCCTCCGGCTCGTTACTTTTTGAACGGACCTTATACAATTAATAGTTCTATACACTGCAGGAAATGCATTGATAAACGCTGTATGGGAATGCACGTATCTGCAATTAAATTGTTACAATATAAGAAGGTGATATGTGGTATCGATGAGAACTTGGAGCCCGAGGAACATTTATAACATTTTATTTGGAGTTGAACCGGGTGAGTTATCCGTGGTCGTTACGGCGTGGCTGCAGGTAGTCGCTCACATCCGGGAGGCGAGGAGTTGTTTCGAATCCCCCCCAACGGTAACCGTGAAGATGGTCTTCTCTGGTTTCCCCTCTTCCTTCCAGGCAAATGCCGGGGTTGGCCCCTAACTATAGGCCACAGCCGCTACCTTCCAATTCCTCGTCCTTACATTCACACTTTCCTCCCCAGACAACACCCCACTTGTGACAGTACTTGTAGATCACCCCATGGGTGTCCGCATAGCAGCAGCTACAAACTCTGGCGAGCTGAACATATCCTCGGACATTTCCGGCACTAAAAGACATAGCCTACGCTAAAAAAAATGAAACAAAAAATTGAGTGGTAGAAACAGTTACTGTTGTTTAGGGGCTAGGGCATCGTGTTCATTTCAGCTCTATGTAGTTGGATGTGTGCACAATTTGTCTGATAACCTGTGTTATCGTGATGTCTGCAGAAGTGTACGTAATTGTAATTCAGGCGAGGATTGAGATGGAGGCGACCGTAGCCTTACGTTAGGAACCATCCCGGCATTTGCCTGGGGTTGAAATTGTAAACCACGTAAAACCACTTCTAATATGGACGAGATAGAAATCGAATCCACCTATTGTCAGTTTTGCCTCACGAGGCTGAGTGGACCCCATTTCATCCCTCAGACGAATAGTAAATGTCTTTGTAGACCCGGAAATTAACCCGGACCTCCGGGGCGACAGCCAAGAATGCTAGCCGCTACAACACAAGCAGGTCTGATATAACTACATGGACATATTGATTATGAATGCAACCACGCAAAGAAGCTTCAGAGGCGACTAATATGACATGCAATCTGTCGTAAAATGATGAATGTCTGATTCGGTTACAGTACGTATCACACCTTCGCTGTGTACTACCCTACCAGCGAATTGTTACCGGTGGCGGGAATCGTAACTAATGCGCTCCGCCCAGCCACATGCCGCCTGCGATAAACGTGCAGTTGTCGACAGTGAAAGCTCATCGCATGTCATGTGTGTGCATGATTCGTGCCGGGTCGTGCGCTGTACGGTGTGTTCCCATTGTTTGACTGTACATGCAGTCCCCCTCTTGCGCCGCAACCGCTCGCTGCAGCCATAACGAGGCGAGATGACGTAATGTATACAAAGCAGCCCCGCTCCACGTCTAGCGCTAACAATACCCTGGTAGGGTAGTATCTCAACGTAGCTGGGTGTTGATAGTTTTCCATACGCTCAACGCTGCTCTCTTTTACAACACAACCGAATGTGTTCTCGTCAATAAGGTGCTATCTTGATACTTTATTATTCACGGAGACACAGGCTGGGTCGCGGTGGCTCCGACTAGAATGACAGTCTGATCATCTCTAACTATATTCTGCCCAAGTGCTCATCGGTGTTTCTAGGTATCACGTCTGCTTTGCAAACCCTGAGCTTCCAATCGGCTCCACCAGTGATGGGCAACTCTATTGTCTTTATCATATGACCACGCTTGAAAGCGTTAAATTGCATTATAAGTGTTTTCTATCGTCTACTTTGAAATTTCTGATACATTATGCTACCAACACACAAAAGACTTCCACATCCAGCTATACTCTTCGTGTTGACCGACAACCTTTAATGAGGTACTGGGTCAAGTGGCCATGAACAGTTACCAGTGTTCTGTGATCTTCAATCTACATCCTGCAAAATAATCTACTCACACTTATTCTGTGTTGTCAAACACGTTTGGACAGGGCTGTACACACTGTCCAGTCTTCGGTGTATAAGGCTGGAATTTTCTGCGTACTTAAGCCTTTATTATTTACCGAATAAATCGTATGCAATTTTGATATCAATGTTCTGGACCTTACGACCTCAACAGGATCCAAAACATTTGTTAATAATGGGCATTCTTTGCATTTTATACGGGATATATCCTAAATTGCCATAACGTGTCGTGTTGTATTCTGTGAATGTCTTAATATAATCATAGTACGCAACGTTCTTTCTGGGCTAAATATTCCTTTATCTCCCAGCACTACTCTGCTGTACATTGCACAATATCTTCCTTCCAGAAGCAAAACAAACGTGTTTTTGCACACGGAATGTTACACAGTACGGGGGGAAGTGCAGGCAGTTCTCCAGGGAGAGCGGATGTTCTGCGCTAGCCCATCAGAGCTCTGACAATCCAACCAACTCTGTGTCTCCATAAAACAGAAAACAGCGTTGTTGTTCACTTGACATCTTCAATGTGAAACAGTCCACACATTAAATACACAGAAGGCATGTTGGGCAAAGACATTTTTTCGGAGATATTTATGAACCAAAATTGACACTAGCACACGCCTGATATCTGTCGATTTTCACTCTTTTATTGGCTTTATTGCAGCTTGGAGACTTTATTTATATTTTACTGAAAAGAGATCCAGTCCACCCAAAGAGCCACAGACCTGAGGTCAGTATACAAACATTTCCTATGCGTCCTTTTCTTTCACTGAATCATGACCAGATTTCGCTCATGTTAACTGAAAGATTGAGACCGAATGATATCCGTAAGAAATTATATAATCCACAGAAATAGGAGGCAACAGTGTGATAACGGTTTGTTGAAACATGAAACATGACAGCCCTGTGTTGAAATTTTATTACTAATTGCTTGATTTTTTTAATTATTTAACAAACTTCTCAGACAGAAAAATAATGATATTAATTAACATTGTTCTGTACTGATTCACTCAAATGTAGTGATCATATTCTCAGCATCATTCACACGATTATATCGCATTAATATTCACCAGAAAATGTATCCTCACACTCTGAGGAGACCGAAATCTTGAGGTATGGAACAAAGCAAGTTGAGTTGGCCAGATCTGTCTTGGCACCCTGGGTGGATATGAAAGAAAGCGACTCCGAGGTAAACCTAAACTTGGTCTAATGCATACTGTTCCACTGCAGTCATTGGGTGGACCCTGCAATCAACGTAACTAGGCCGTTCTTAATTCTGCACTACATGGAAACTTAAGGACCCTCTAATCCCTTTCCCCCACGTTTGATATAGCCTTCTCATCAGTAATTTTCATACCAGAAGTCTGTGAATTAATTTTTGTTAAGAGACAACGTTTTATTTACACACATCAAAAAAAGTTTTGCATCACCTCGGTTCCAAGAGTTCCGGAACCGTTAAATACAAAGGGAATAGAGATCAACACAAACAACATTTCAGCTCGTTTTATTGCTCATGAGACCCACACATTGCATGTTGTACCATCATACAGCTAGACTTTCAGCATTTGTGGTCCAGATTGCAGTACACACCACTACCTCTAATACCCAGTAGCACGTCCTCTTGCATTGATGCATGCCTGTATTCGCCGTGGCATACTATCCACAAGTTCATCAAGACACTGTTGGTCCAAATTGTCCCACTCCTCAACGACAATTCGGCGTAAATCTCTCAGAGTGGTTGGTGGGTCAAGACGTCCATAAACAGCCCTTTTCAACATATCCCAGGCATGTTCGATAGGGTTCATGTCTGGCGAACATGCTGGCCACTGTAGTCGAGCGATGTCGTTATCTTGAAGGAACGCATTCACAAGATGTGCACGATGAGGTCGAGAATTGTCGTCCATGAAGACAAATGCCTCTCCAATATTCTGCCGATATGGTTGCACTATGGGTCGGAGGATGTCATTCAGGTATCGTAAAGCCGTTTCGGAGCCTTCCATGACCACCAGTGGCGTACGTCGGCCCCACATAATGCCACCCCAAAACATCAGGGAACCACCACCTTGCTGCACTCGCTGGACAGTGTGTCTAAGACGTTCAGCCTGACCAGGGTGCCTCCAAACACGTCTCCGACGATTGTCTGGTTGAAGGCATATGCGACACTCATCGGTGAAGAGAACGTGATGCCAATTCCGTGGGGTCCATTCAGCATGTTGTTGGGCCCATCTGTACCGCGCTGCATGGTGTCGGGGTTGCAAAGCTGGACCTCGCCATGGACGTCGGGAGTGAAGTTGCGCATCATGCAGCCTATTGCGCACAGTTTGAGTTGAAACACGACGTCCTGTGGCTGAACGAAACGCATTATTCAACATGGTGGCATTGCTGTCAGGGTTCCTCCGAGCGGCAATCCGTAAGTAGCGGTCATCCACTACAGTAGTAGCCCTTGGGCGGCCTGAGCGAGGCCTGTCATCGACAGTTCCTGTATCTCTGTACCTCCTCCATGTCCGAACAACATCGCTTTGGTTCACTCTGAGACGCCTGGAAACCTCCCTTGTTGAGAGCCCTTCTTGACACAAAGTAACAATGCGGACGCGATCGAACTGCGGTATTGACCTTCTAGGCATGGTAGAACTACAGACAACATGAGCAGCGTACCTTCGTCCTGGTGGAATGACTGGAACTGATCGGCTGTCGTACCCCCTCCGTCTAATAGGCCCTGCTCATGCATGGTTGTTTACATCTTTGGGCAGTTTTAGTGACATCTATGAACAGTCAAAGGGACTGTATCTTGGATACAATATACACAGTCAACGTCTATATGCCGGAGATCTGGGAACCGAGGTGATGCAAAACTTTTTTTGATGTGTGTATAAATAGAACGTTATAAGGTTTATCTAGAACTTAGATTCTGTAGGCGTGCTGCTAGCACCAATAATAATAATTATGATAATAATAATGATAATAATAATAAGAATAGGGATAATAATAATAATATAATTTAATTTAATTTTATTTATTATTAAATACTATTGATATTACATTAATGTGATATGTCTCACGAATCTGACGGCCAATTCAGTACATAATAATAATAATAATAATAATAATAATAATAACAACAATAACTTAATAAAAATAATAATATTATTTATAATGACGTTGATAATGATAATAATAATGACTTCATAATAATAATAATATGATGATAATTGTTGTTTTAAGGGGCCTAACTTGTAGATTATCGGCCCCACTTAATAATAGTTATGATAATAGTAATGATGATGATAATAATAATGAAAATAATAATTTAATTTATTCTATAAATAAGTACAATGTATGCAATGGGAATAATAACCTTATAATAATGATAACGATGATGACATAATGATGAAATTTATAATGATGATGTTAATAATAATGATAATTATCATAATAATGGGAAGCCTCAGTGGCTTAGGCGGCAGCACGCCGGCCTCTCACCGCTGGGTCCGTGGTTCAAATCCCGGTCACTCCATGTGAGATCTGTGCTGGACAAAGCGGAGGCAGACAGGTTTTTCTCCGGGTACTCCGGTTTTCCCTGTCAAAATTTCATTCCAGCAACACTCTCCACTATCATTTCATTTCATCTGTCATTCATTTAATCATTGCCCCAGAGGGGTGCGTCAGGCCTCGGCAGCCGGCACAGTTCATATTCTCACCGCTAGATGAGGGCTTCATTCATTCCATTCCTGACCCGTTCGGAGACTGGACGCAGGATGTGGATTTTCATTTTTCATTTCATCATAATAAAGATAATAATAATAATGTATTATTAATAATATTACTAATAATGATAATATTATGAGATTAATAATAATAATTTTTCTAATAATAACAGACGTAGAGTTGGAAACATTCAGGCGATCTACTCTCCAATTTCAGTGTTCTGTTTATCACTGACATCTAACTTCTGAGCGAAACTAGAACTCCACTGGGTGACCTATGGCTCACATTTGTCTTGTCATCACCAAGTTTGGTACAAGATATGCTTTATAAGCAGACATAATGCGACTAACGAGTGCCATCAACTTGATCCTCCCATTAAAAATCCAACTTCCTCGGTCGGAAAATGAACTCGAGGACACTCTACCGCTGATTCGCCCAGGAATATGATATGTGACATGATCGCCAACCTGCGCCTGTCACGGCTCCGAGAGACTTGGGGTTCCACACACAAAGGTGGCACGCATGTGATCGTTGGATCTCTTAAGGTCTTGCAGAGTGATTTTCTGTGAACGTCACTGTACTAGAGATATTCCCAGGGAACATATGATCCGCACTATTAAGAGTAGATCGAAGATCAAAGAGTGCCATATCCACAAGGGATGTAGACGACGTGATTAGAGTCCCTGGTTGTGCCAAGGGTCGGAGTTTACGCGCTGTAGGGTGGCCAGTTCCTTTCCCCTCCTCCTCCTGCTACAGATTATCATACTAGACAAGTAGAGTTTAATGCCAATAGCCATTAATATCATCAAAACAAACAAAACAATCACATATTACTAACAAACCTGTGGAGTCACGGAAGTTTGCAATGAAAAAAATCCACAGTCTGCTTCCAGTCTCCGACCGGGTCAGGAATGGAATGAATGAAGCCCCCATCTAGCGGCGAGGATATGAACTGTGCCGGCTGCCGAAGCCTGTCGCACTCCTCTGGGGCAATGATTTAATGAATGACAGATGAAATGAAATGATAGTGGAGAGTGTTGCTGGAATGAAATTTTGACAGGGAAAACCGGAGTACCCGGAGAAAAACCCGTCTGCCTCCGTTTTTTTTCAGCACAGATCTCACATGGAGTGACCGGGATTTGAACCACGGACCCAGCGGTGAGAGGCCGGCGTGCTGCCGCCTAAGCCACGGAGGCTGGAAATTTACAATAAACCTCTCTAACTAAAATAGTGTATATAGGCCATTTGTATACACCTTCACCCAACATATTTGAACATAGATTAATAACCTGAGTATAAAGGATCAGTCGATGACCGCATGACGATCGAAACTATTCATCCTAGTGTATTATTTAAACTCTTGTAATTCTCATTCAGGTGTAGGAAATATCAGCCATTGCAATGTGGGAACAGTCGTCTTGACTGACTTAAAACATTTACATTTTATTTACTAAGGCAGCACTGAAGAAAGACTTCCAACACGATATCATTTAATTAACTTACACGTTTTTCACGTCTTTCTGTGCTTCTGGAACTGGGTACCATGTGCTCCCGGTTGCCTAGTAATACCCCTTCCTATCCGCAGAATTCCTCTCTACCACTTGCGTGTTCGGAATTGCACTCTATTACAGCGTGCATTGATTGGCTTGCTAAGAAGATGATGGACTGGTTCTACGCTCTCCTCAATGGAGGTTCAATTTCTCCCCAGATATTGAATTAACTCGACTCCTTTGACCGTCTGTGGTGCCTCAAGTACGCCGCTTCTCCCGTCTCGACGGCTAATGTGAGGCCTCTTTGAGCAAGTAACTCGTGCATCTTCCAGTTAAGTGTTCTCTTCTGACGAGGTAAAGACTTAATCATTCAGATAGTAATTCTGAGCTTCAGTAATGCAATTCAATGAAGGGAAATGCGGCGGCTCGTGGATGAAAGTAAGCCCAGTACAACCAAGAACTAAAAGAAGACCAAAACAAGAGCAGAGCCGCATAGGAGGGGGAGGAATATCATATGTATTATAAACATGCAGACCTCCTCCAGGTCGGATCGATGAAGGAGAAGCAGGAAGGATATAAAAACACGTGTAAGTTATGAAGCACAAGTCGGGGGATGAGCAGTTGCACGCTACGGGACCAAGTGTTCCAGACAACAAACACAGATTCCATAGCAAAACAGTTCATAGTTCAACATTAATTCTTTGTATTAGACATATTTCTGGGACAGACCGTAATTTTGCAGCAATGCTTTTCGTTTTTCTATAGCTGACATTGTTGAGTATCAATTTACACCAGGTGCTTAGGAGCATCTTGCGGGTGAGAACAATTCAATCAGTCCGTCTCTTTGCGTAGTGGATAGCAGTCTTGGATCGAGTTCGATTTCTGGCTCTGGCAAGAAATTTAATTCTGGTATGAGGGCTGGAACGGGGTACACTCAGTCTCGTGAGACAAAGCTGAGGAGTGGCGAGATCAATTCCTACCTCAGCCATCCTGGAAGTGGTTTTCCGTCGTTTCGCGCTTCTACTCCAGGCAAATGCCGAAATAATACCTTACGTAAGGCCACGACCGTCTTCTTCCCAATCCTAGTCTCAATTAGAAACACACACACTCCTACAGATATCTCAAAACCACAGGAAATAGACAAATTCTTCGTACACCCAAGTACACGGTCCTGAAATGAACACGACGTCGGTCCCAAAATGAAACAACAAAAACAGAACATTCATCCTGCTTTTGTTTTCATCATTTTATAACATTGTTTGAAATTCCGACAATTTTACGAACATTAATATTTTCTTAAACACCATTCTGAATCTTATGGAAATTGAATTTTATGCACTATTGCATGCATTTATTAAATCATCAGATTGGTTACTTGTGGTATGCTCACACACACACACAGTCAAACAAGAGTCATTTTTCGGACAATGTCTTTGGTTCCAAACCTTTCATCTCTTTATGAAAGGCCAAAATGCATGTTGATTGTGCATGTCTTGTAGGAGATTTATTATGGTAGGATGTATGTTTACAATTTTACGTGGCTCTTAATATCGTTATTATAAGCCACGAAACTTCTTTCTATGCGTGGAAGCCGAGCCAACGAACGTGCCTCTCCATCTCCAAATTCCTACAATTATTGACCGAGAATTGAACTGTGTACTCCTTGGTAAAAGCAAGCAGCTTGACTACTGAATCATCATACCCCTAAATTTCGATAGTTATTCTGTTTTTTAGAGGGAGCCTCCGTGACTTAGGCAGCAGCACGCCGGCCTCTCACCGCTGGGTCCGTGGTTCAAATCCCGGTCACTCCATGTGAGATTTGTGCTGGACAAAGCGGAGGAAGACAGGTTTTTCTCCGGGTACTCCGATTTTCCCTGTCACAATTTCATTCCAGCAACACTCTCCACTATCATTTCATTTCATCTGTAATTAATTTAATGATTGCCCCACGGGAGTGCGACAGGCCTTGGCATCCGGCACAGTTCATATCCTCGCCTCTAGATGGGGGCTTCATTCATTCCATTCCCTGACCGACAGTCGACTGGAAGCAGGCTGTGGATTTTCATTTTCATTCTGTTTATTAAAGATGATAAGAATATTTCACAGTTGTAACTGAGAATGGGAATTGGGAAGGAGATGGCCGTGGTCCTAAGTTAGGAACCATCCCAGAATTTGCCTGAAACTGTTCATAAGGTGGCTGAGTTGGGAGTCGAGCCTACCTCTTCTCCGTTCTGCCTCATGAGATAGAATGTATTATACCAGCCCTGAGACCAGTGTCGGGAATCGAACCCGAGATGGTCTATTATCAGTAGCCTAGTCGTTAATTCAGTTCCTTGGTGCTTGGATTTGGAATTTGAACCACCGAACTTCGGACTTGCTGCACGTCTTCATTGCAGTCGTGGTGCCCAGTTTAACGCTCACGGCTACACCGCGGTGTAACGTAGAAGGCGACCTTGGTAAGAATTGCTGTCATATTACCGTACGAATACTCCTAAGCGTAACGAAGTAGCTTTAATAAAAATTATTATGCTGGGCTACTCCAGAAGCTTTAGTAATAGTAATGAAGATCGCTAAAATAATTGCCGTTTGATACCTCGATCTCTTCATATGTAAATATATTATTGGAAACCCTCACATAGCTTTTGCACACCTGTTAGGTCTTCATGGGAATAAATTACGAGCGGAAGAATTATCGCATGCTGAAAGTGTTGCATCGCGTGTTTCTCTCAACTCCCAACTACCGTATTCAATATACGGTCTCGCACTTGGGGAAGCGTTGCGTACTTCAGGATACATCTTATGCCGGCAATAACAATACATTTGGTTGTTCGAATTGAATCTCTTTCTTGTGATCTGTATGGCATGAACTACATGAAACTCAATATTTTATTGTGGATGTTAAACCATCTACGCGTAGGGACAGCTTGGTCATCAGCCTATGTACTATGTACTTGTGTGGAATCTGTACGATAACCCCTTAGCCACTCGTGCAGTCTGTAATTAATGGGGATTAAAGTTACGAAGATGAAAAATAATGGAAATAAGGTATCATTGGAGGTTCCATTCACTAGTAGTGAGTGTCAGATAAGTTGAAAAAAATAACACTCATGACAATTGTTGAAACCCAGTGTGGTCTGGGATCGAATATTTCCTTGTCATTCTTGGTGATAGCCTAAATTCACTCAACGTTTAAGGTAGATTATACTATAAGGAGACGTATGTTATAACTACAAGCCTAGCGATAAACCCCAGGAGTCTACCGCTTCAGATTGTAAGGGATTCTAATGTGTCTTTCATGTTCTAACTCAATTTATTATTGCTATACACTGAGCGATCATTGGATTTATTATGACCTATCCAACATCCAGTGCTGCGTACTCCTTTTGGTCTCTTCTCAGTTCTGCCTCATGAGATTGAGTAAATCCCGTTGCATCCCTGAGACCAGAATTTAATTTCTTGACAGATCCGGGAATCCAACCCCGACCTTTGGGGTGACTGCCAAGAATGCTAGTCACTACATCACGATGTAGTCATACTCGTCAAGGTGTGATAAATCGTTTCCTTTCAGCATGATATTACACTATAGAGAACAACTAGTCCACTAACTTATGATCTGTAGCACAATGAACTGTTCTCAGCTTAGAATCCCATACTAAATAAGCTGTATTCACATTAATTAGATTTGGTCAGAACTCTTGGAACTAAACGTATTGCACAGGAATTTCAACATAGCTAAATGAATGAAAATATTGTTGTACTTATACTTATGCCATGAAGAAGTTGTTTGAGCCTATGATCTGTTACAGATAAATTCAGTTGGAAATTGAATCCTCGGCTTAAGAGGTACTGTACCCGATAATCCGGAAAGGATCCTGTTGGAATATCCCTTGCCCCCGCTGGATTGCCTATTTCTCATTGCTCCGGCAAATACAACATTAGAAATCGCTTCCAACACGGCCTTTAGGGATTTACAGACAGCAGTTACCAGAATATTGTGGATCAACAACCAACTACACGGGGCACTCACCTTTACTTACCTCGGGGACTGGGACTCAGCTTCGCCTACACTACATCCACAATACTCTGCTGCTTATATTTAAAACGAATCACACTTCAACAACAACGGAAAACAATCTGAACAAATTTATTAACAAAAAGGGTAAGCTAATCTATTATAAACAAAATAACAACAAATGAATTTAACAATAGACATTAAAATTAAAAACACGCAATCATTCACACCTCCTTTCAATTCTACATCTTACTACAATGCTGTATTAAAATTATGAGTATAAATCTTGGCTTGTTCTAGGCCTACACAGCGTAAAAATAAAAACGTTTAGTGAAGCCTCTCAATGGCATTCCAGACACATGTTTTCATTCACAAACCTGCGTTTGCAGAACTCACGTGTAGAAACGTTGTTTCATGAATGAAATATCGGCACCATGCCGTACTCAAAACCGGTTTATACAATAAATAGAAGGCAGTTGGTCTACACCTGCTCAAATATTATGTCATCGCTCTCCAGATCTAACGGTGAATCATTCTTGCTAGCCCACAGAGACTGCATATGTGGCATTTATAAAACACGTAAAAATTAACATTTAGTTCTTACAAAAGTTCATATAACTGTTCTGTTTCTTAACCAATCATTCTAAAATTTTTATACACTCTTTCATTCCCACTCCGTTATTGTTCTAGACCAATACGGTTCCACATGTTCTCTTAACAATGAATAATCATTCACACCAAAAACATCCGCTCATAAACACACACTGTTCCAAAACAATTGATTAATAAATCCTACTAAATTGTTTAACTAATTAAATCATTACCACAAAAATTATTTACATGTAAAATGTTTATAATAATATCCATTATCTAGTGTTGCTAACGCGACACTTTCGAGATTCTAACTTCTCGGTTACAACAAAAATTCTTAACTAAATATATACACTGTTTTTTCACATAACCATCCTTCTATAACGTTCTGTAGTTTTAATATACTGCATACACCTCGTCTTATATAGGTATCATTCCATTATCGGTATAATAAAGTCGACCAATTAAAGTAAACTGTACGTAATTACATAAATTCGGGTTTAATAAAATTTAATAATTGTATTATAGACGTGAGTAGACAATCTTTCTCAAGTTGTATTTCCGCTGAAACCCTCCTGTTAACACAGCTAAATCGTTAATTCACAAGAACTGAACTACTGGTATACAATGGCTCTTATCATGATACATGCCTTTTATCAAAGAACAACAATACTTTGACTTCCTTAAAATGTGGAATTCCCTCGCCTGAGCACTCCATAGCTCTACAAAACCTCATATAACAGTATATATGGCATAAACAATTATCATCTACTATGTTAAACAATAACCAAAAAGGGATTAATTGTTATTAACATATCTTATGTAGGAACTTCTCTCAAATAATGGCATGATCCTCAGTATCATTGCAAATGACTACTGGACTACAATTATACATACGTAAGTTCTTAAAACGAAACTTCCAATTGTAATGAACGATATTATACAGTCGTGATTAACCTCCTAAAGTTTACTCCACAACAAAATAATTAACTGTTAACTCGTCTGTCGCAAATACATGTAATAAGAATAATACTCCTGTTTCATCTCACTTGTCTAGCTATAAATTGTTTATCGTTGTAATATCATGTCGACAAAACGACTTGATGTTACATAAATAGGATAAAATAACACACATGTTATTTATAGTGCCAAATAGAATTCAATCTTGACCGGGATTAACTAGATTTGAATTCCTAGCCTAAGATTTGAATAATCTTCTATCAAAAGGTATTTCCTCTAACATATTAAATGAACAAAGCTCTTAGCTTTTCAGATAATAAGAAAGGTTTGTTAATGTCGTAATGTTTTTCCACTCTACACAAAGAATGTTCATAGGAATAAGGCTTCGGTCTTATCAAACGACTAGTTTTTCTTAGATCGTCGATAGTTTATGTACAATAATGATATAACAATATCATTCGATGTTTCTTCTTTTCTTGAAGTAATATGTTGTTACATTAAAATGCTCAAATTAAATTTAATAAGAATTTAATTTGAAGCTATGACACAATGTCAAAATACTTGGTTTAAATGAAATTATTAAAATTCGAGAGTCGAAACGACTAGTCTCCTATCAGGCAATATGATTCCACAAACAAAAATGTTAATGTCAGTTCCACAACTGAGCCGTAGAATAAAATTGAATATAGATGAAATGCAATCATCTTCTAAATAATCTTGCAGCATAAAAAACTCAACACACATCTGAAGTGTAAAATAGATAAAAGCACTGAAATACATGAAATGTGAAAATATAGAAATATGAAATAAGATCAACGAAAATATGGAATAAGATCGCTGGCTCAGAATGTCCCTAATCAAGCTCTATATAACAATTGAGATACACTAATACCTTATTTAGACGAAAACTTGAAGATCAATGTAAGTATTGCCACAATACTTTAGATGTTTCCTCAGTACAAGACACTGATATGGATCTGCATTCGAACCTCGGATCTGCGACCTCAGAGATACGAAACGTCTCTCTCTGTAATTCACCAACATTCGCCTGGACTCAAACGACATCCATCTGGCAAATTCTTCTGGGTTGCTGGGTTACCTTTCCCTAGCATCTTGACAAATCTCTTCTGTAAAGTCTCCATTCTCCGTCGTAAATATGTATCAGCTTCATCATTGGAATATAATTATGGAAATATTCATATAAATAGTGAATGAAATTTTTCCATTGCTTATTGATGTTATATTAGTGTTCGTATTGTTTTGGTGGCTGAATCAGCGAAAGAGCTGGAACAAATGATAAAAGAATTAGACAAAACAAGTAAAGAAGTGGGCCTTACAATGAACCCGAAGAAAACGAAGCTGATGACCAATGCGTTAGAAGCCCCAATTAATGTGAACGGAGAAACACTGGAATATGTTGAAGAATATGTATATCTCGGTCAGAGCATGTCATTTTCAAGTCGTTCAGAGAAAGAGGTCAAACGAAGAATAGGACAAGCATGGAAGAGCTTTTGGTCCCTAAAGTTTGTACTGGCTGACAAGACTCAAAAACACACTTTAAAGGCTGAAGTTCTGGAAAAATGCGTTATACCGGTGTTACTATATGGTTGCCAAACTTGGGCATTAACATCGAAACAAAGACAAATGATCCAGAGATGTCAACGGAAAATGGAAAGGAAGATACTTCATGTCTCATTGAGAGATAGAATACGGCACGAAGATTTAAGAAGGAGAACCGGCATGAAAGACGCTATGACATCAGCAGACCAGCTCAAATGGAGATGGGGTGGACATGTAGCGAGATTAGATCCTAACCGATGGACGTACGAAATGTCGATGTGGGACCCAAGAACAGGAAGACGAAACGTTGGGAGACAAAGAATCAGATGGGCAGACTGGTTCGTAAAATGGGGAGGAAAACAATGGACAAGAACAGCGAAGATGAGGCAGGAGTGGAAAGACCTAGGGAGACTCGCATGCAGTGACCAATAAAACAATGCATCAACTAGAAAGACACCGTTCAGTGGGCATGCAGCAAAGCGGTACATATCTCTGGTGTGCAATAAAGGCTTCTCACAGAGCGGTGACCTCAAGAAGCACACTGTTGTTCATACTGGAGTGAAGTAATACACTTGTAGCACATGTGAGAAGTCATTTGCATGGCGGACAGAACTAATGGAACATTGTCTCGCGCTCTAATTTGAGGAAACATCATCGTGTTCACTAGGGAAAATAACCTTACTGCATCACAAGGAATTCAAAAGGTTCAACTATCTTGCGAAACACTTGTTAATTCGTTCCGGGACCACATGTGCACAACATAGTGAATGATTTGTGGGATGTTAAAGAACGTGTATAGGTATCTGCATCCAAACTAGATGTTAAAACTCCACCGGTAAGGTTTTGTATTGCATTTTAAAAAGACCTATTTGAAACGGTTCAATATACGTAGATTTTACTGAAGAGTGAAGACTTGGCAGTTTCTGTCATTGTTCAAGTGCTTAGACAGGGTAAGCTTTGTGCTTAGTGGCAATGGGAAGCTCCCAGATATTGGTTGATGGCTATTATGATTTCCGTAATACTAATGGATATTTGAGGCCTTGATATCGCCAGACTCAGAAATGAAGATTGTTGTAGCGAATGTTATGCCATCGTAATATAATTTACTTAATCCTTAATCAGCTGCACATCTATATAGAAGGCCCAATCAGAAAGAATAACCCCGAATGCTCCTCAGGACTTGCTCACCTGATGAGTTAAAACTGAGCAATTCCCTGCAAAGCAGGAGGCCATAGCCCTTATGGGATTTGTAAGGCTATTTATTTATTTATTTATTTATTTATTTAGTGTTCGTAGACTGACGAAAATACACAAGATGGACTGTACACTACGTCTGTATTCTGGAATACGTTGTCTAACGAAGCTCCATTGTTGTATCTTCACTTCTGTTATTGAATATGTCTCTGGCGCATGACTGTTTAGTTCATCATATCAACAATATAAATTAAGTTGAATGATAATGTTTGAAGAATAATAATAGTCATTCTATTAATGTTTATGTGTTGCGCCAATATTAAAAGTCCTCCGCTACTGTTCACTTGAACTGCGTTCGCCTACTTCACGTTGCAATTTATAATGATCTTCAGCTCTGTTTCCAACACATTTGGAAATTTAACTTGACAGGCTGATATTGTCGAAACGGTGAATATTTAAGCGCTCGACTTTCCTCAATATATAGTAGGCGACCTGTTCTTGATAAATGTTCACTTATTTAACTTCAAATCTCAATATTGTATGAGATATAGTCAATACTATGTTCCTCGCAACTTTACACAGAATGGAAGTGCGGTGATCTCTACCGTTCCACCTAGCTATACTCGCGTCTCCACAAGTCGACAGTCGTCGCACTCGGACTAAGCTTTGGGACCTCCGTTAACCCAGTAAAAACACTTCCTCACTCTTCAAAGTCTGCTGGAATAAAAACCTCGATCCTTGGATCTCCCTCTCCAAGTCGTATTTTTGGCGGCCATATCAATCTCCCACCATAATTTTAGCGCGTAGATTTCTGATGCTTATTACTGCGTAGATTAACCAATCTGCGGTTTTTAAAGTATCAGACATAATTTCTCTTAATATTCTCTTCATTACCAAATAAGAAAATCTTCTTCTAAGGGCCTAAATGCATAATTTTCTCATGTTGTGTAATTAAAGTTGATCCTGTCTTCAATAAGACCTCTCCTCATTGGCTCTGGGCTGGGATCCAATAGCATAATTTATAACAATATTTATAATATTAATTTCCAAACTCGCTGTTGCTATGCTAAGAATAGCCTTCCAGAAGCGTCCATTGTGCAATATATCACGTGATCGGGCTCTCCCACAGTCTCGAGCTTGTAACACGACCCTCTTGTGTCACACTTCCAGAAATTATATTTGCTAGTTAATTTATATCATGGGTACGGAATATACTCTCATTTTGTCCCTGAATAATTAAATTTACGGGGGCAGTACCACGTGCATGTTTCAGTTGATTTAATTGTATGTAGCTGAAAAATAAATTGTATTGTCGATAGTCCTTATAAACATGATAAAAAGAAACGCACTATTTCAAGGTCTCACTGGTAGATCTTCACTGACCTCAGATCCCATTCTACGTGTGTGTCACTGTGAAGATGATGTAGGAAAAGAGTTATTATCCATTCATGTCTCTTAAAGTAAAATGCAAGAGTAAATATGGCACAAAAGAGAGAGATGGAATTTCTAAGGCATATAGTAAAATTATCATGTTTATGAGGAATTTGGCAAAGTATTTCCATTGCATAATGGAAGAGTTGATGCGTACATTGTAAAATCGCCGGAATGATTTCAACAAGCTTATGATAATGATGCCTGATTTACTGATGGCGGCAGCTTCACTCGTTAAGGCGCAGCTAGGCAGCAGGCCAAGATATCTGCGGACTCGGTAGACGAGTGGGTTTAAACCCCACCGTTTCCCGTCCTTGAAATGATTTTCCGTGGATTCCTAGTTTCAACTCCAGGCAAATGTCGGATCGGTACGTTCTCATAACCCACGGCCGCTTCCTATGAACTACTTTCACAGTTTCATGCATTTCTCATTGGTTTCTCTCATGCGTTTGGAACTAGAAAGGGCATCCAGCATTAAAATCCACCCGACGCAGTTGAAACGGAATAATAAAGGGTATACATAAATGTTGCCTGATTTACCGTGCTCAAACCGGAAGCAAGGTCGTTTAATGTTTTCCCTATATTTCAAGTACAGTATTGTAGAAATTATGATTATATACGTGATTATGATTGGAGAGCGATGTAATGTAGCACTTTCACAGGTTAATTGGCGCTGAATGAATACTGGAAGTAATATTTCAAAAGCAACATAATTCTCATTAGTGGCACTTGGATTGCTTAGACATTATGTAATAGTACATTATGCAACAAGCCTATAATGGTAAATAATAAGACACGAGTATGTTTATAAAACGAGCGTATGCGTATGCGAGTTTTATAATTTCCATACGAGTGTCTTAATTACCATTATAGGCGAGTTGCATACGACTGTTTATGTTCGACGATAATTATTATAACTATTTCATGTTCGAACATAAATATTCATAAATATCTGTCGAGATTTCGCCAGTTTTATGTACTGAACAGAGCGCATGAGACGCAGAGAATGCCTTGTATTTGACCATGGTCTCCCCGATTACCCTACTATGACACTAGGCCAGGCAGTGAAATTTAATTTAGAAGGCATCTAATTATCTAATTGGTCAAACAACTGTTTCTTGAGCTCTGATTGGTGGGAGAAACTGTTTCATAATGAAAAATAGTGTTATAATGAGCCTCATATAATAGTCAGGTTGAAAATAAAGTGTATTTTCTTATTTGTTTTCACGTCTAACCATACTGCTGAAAAGTTAAGCTCATCTGATGAAAATGGTATGCATGGCCACAAGAAGTAAACTGAGCCCTTCGTGTTACCCCGACGCTCGTATTAGTTAAGAGAGCAGTGTTAATGAAGAAATAGAAGAAGAGCTGGGTATATTACCAGAGAGTAACTTGCACGCAACTTTATGCAGTATTATGTAAACTCATGGTAATTAAACACATGTATTCTCTAACTGTCGCGCGGTGTTAAGAACACAATCCTTTTCCTTATACATTCGTAAAGCAGAGACTCTCTCCACACTCGTGCCCTTTTGCTTACAGTTACTGAAAGTATTTTCAAGTAATCTCAGTACAAATGTTGCAAAAGTATGTAGATGTTATTGTAATTCATATACAGGGTGTCATTTATGTACTTGAGTACCCTTAAAGCTGGGTTTTCCTAGGCGCGGAAGCGGAGAGCGGAACGTGAAGAGAGGAGTCGGCTCTCCTGGTCTCTGTAATTTTAATGGTACTGTTTTCCTAGAAGCGGAGCGGACCACCGCTGGACGAGCGGAACTCGCTTCTCCGCGTTCCTCTGCTCCGAGAGCAGATGAGTCCGCTGTCGGCTGGCGGAGTGGCTGGACGTCCGTACAAGTTGTGTGTAGTTTTATTCAATTGTGTCCCCTGTGTGTTTAGTATAAAGTGTGTGCACCATGAGTGTGTGTCGGTTTACTGCTTCCGAAGATCAACAACTCATTAAGTTAGTTCATGGTCATCCTATAATATGGAATCTATTAGAGAAAGAATATACGAATGTTGTGAAGAAAGATGTCATATGCCACTTGCACATTTTCCATCCTTCACTAAATGCAGTAATAACTCTTCCTCCTCCTCAATTTTCTCCTCCTCCTCTTCCAAGTGTAATAAAATAGAAAGTCTAGATTCCACGTCCATATCGACCTCACCTTATCACTCCTAGTATACAAATGAGCAACCATTCCGCTGTCCACCAGAGGACAAGTCCGCGTCTAGGAAAACACAATTCTGCTAGCTGATGACTCACGAGCGGAGAGCCGACTCCGCTCTCCGCGTTCCGCTCTCCGCTTCCGCGCCTAGGAAAACCCAGCTTAAGGGGCGTGTAGGGGATGGGTATAGGATCAATTTGATACAGGGTACCTGGGGTCGGAATGGCCTCCTAACCCCAGAAAACAGGTTTGTTTCAGGCCCTCCGCCCCTGTAAAGTAGGGGGAAGCGCGCCTTGTGTTACTCTGAGGTCAGGCACTCTTTCGCTGTCAACGGTCTTGGCGCGACTACCGCTCAACGCTGCGTCAGCCGAGAGGATAGCGGTGAGGCGCGGTGCCACGGAGGTCTTGGGTTCGTTTCTCCTGGGGTGCCAAGCCTTCATTTTTTCTTTTTCTTTATTTTCTTAGAGGGGAAGGAGGGGGCATAGTCACAGTGCGTGTTTATTCTGTGCTGATTTTTTTAAACTATCGTTGATTCTGTAAATTAATTGCCTTTTGATTATTAGTATCAACGAGTTACGTGTGTTTCTGTAGAAGTTAAAGATGACGGAACTATCAATTGGCAAGAGGAATGCAGCTCTCGGCTAACGCAGCGTTGAGCGGTAGTCGCGCAAAGACCGTTGACAGCGAAAGAGTGCCTGACCTTAGAGTACACATGGCGCGCTTCCCTATTACCGGGGCGGAGGGCCTGAAACAAACCTTTTTTCTTGGGTTAGGAGGCCATTCCGATCCCAGGTTCCCTATCTCAAATTGATCCTATACCCATCCCCTACACGCCCCTTAAGGGTACTCAAGTACATAAATGACACCCTATAGTTAGGGCATGACGAATGAAAGAGAAAGTGAGAGGACTCCTCAACTTCAAGTGCGCCCCGCCCGGCAGCGCTAGAGTGGGCAAGTTCCACGCTGCCGGTCAGCTGGTCTTAGGGATAATGCCAAGGGAAACGAATTACTTTGTAACTGATACTCTTTTAAAAAGTAATTAGCGATTACAATTAAAATAACATGGCAGGTCACAATGGAAAATATAATTCACGGAAATAAGTACTACGGTCTCCATTACATGTTACGGAAAGCACAGATTCCTGGATTAGGCTATACAGACTGTTACTTTTGTTGTTTCTTGTTGTGGCAATTTAGTTTCCTCAGATTGAGTGACTAAATAAGGTGAATTTATTAGTCTGAATCTAATTAATGAAAATGGGGGAATGGCAGAGCGGCTCTTGAGAACACTAGTGACAGAGTTGAGATGGCTATCCTCAGAGGGAGTGATGCCCATGTGGTGATTACCTATTCCTCAATGAGGGAAATAAATTGGGCTATGGGATTGAGCGCGTTAATAATTACTGCTTGCCTGACTGATTTACAAAAGCTAATACCAATAGTTGGGTGGATAAGGACCATCGTGGTCTGAAGGTTACTGCCATTGGGTGAAGCGTACCACAGCTCTTTCTCGAAATCAAATGACGGGAATGAGACGTGGCCCGGTGAGGGAGGAGGTGAGCTAGAGAGTGAGGAATCTGATTTTGGTGAAGCTGGTTTAATTGGAACGAGTGTACCATCTCCTTTGTGGGTAGGCCCACTCGCAATTAGTGTTTTTGGATTGACAGGGGTATAATTTGGGCTTTTAGGGTCATCACGGTCCTGAGTTATCAGGAATGTTATGCCCTGGTACGTTAATGTGCGAGGTTTAGTGTCAGTGCGCGACATGTTTGTGTTCGTGAGTGTAGACTATAAGTGCGTGTAATGAGTAAGAGGTGATGAGAGATAGTGGTCAAATACCTTGGTCGACCAGAGAATAAGGAAAGAGAAAAACAAATTTACCAGTCACTCAAAGTTATCCAGTTTAAATACAATTGCCCATGACGTTGAGTGCGCTGATGAAATTTGAAGTTACTTGAATTGTATTAAAACTCGAGAGAGACAGGAGTTGCTTGACTAGGATGGTTACAGGGTGGGTATTGTGTTGGATATTTTAATGATAGAGGAGTGACTTAATCTGCACTGTTACTTGGGGGATGCAAATTGAGCCTATAGGAACGTAGTGGAATGGCTTGAAATATCGAAGTCGAGGCGATAGCGAGGATTAGGCTTGGTAGAAAGACTGGCAAGGCTGGCGGATCATCGATTTCATCAATTGGCGTTAGAAGACGGAGCTTGGAGCAGTGGCGTGCAGTTTGCTTGGAAGCTGGACTCGGAATGATGATGGCACTAAACAGTAATATTAACAAAGAAATATGTTTGAAGTAGGCCTACACAAAACATAAAACGCTGATGTCAAACAAATATCTCACACAGTAGCTTCCCCCGCACTTTTCTATGACCCGGTTCGACGGAACAACAGGACACGTGTTGGACATAATCGCTTGCAGTGCTTGTAGCGGCGGGACCACGAACTACCGTTCTATAATGGCGGAGTCATCACACTAGGTCCTTTATTCGTCATGGTTAGGGGCTTTGTGATATCGTGGCCTTGTATTTGTGTGTGTGTGAATAACCTGTGCCAATATGAATGCTGTGCTAGTGTGAAGATTTGTAATTAGGTCTAGGATATTGGGCAGAAGGCAGCCGTGGAAATCATTTGTGTACCATCCCGGCATTCGCCTGGGTTAAATGGGTTAGACGACAGAAAACCACTTCTACGATAACTGAAGTAAACACATCTCTTCTAAGTTATGACTCACGAGGCTGAGTGTACCCTGTTGCAGTCCGCAAACCAGAATTAAATTCCTTGGCAGAGCCGGGAATCCAACCCGAACCTCCGGGGTGAAAGCCAAGAATGCTGGTCACTACGTCAGAAAGTGAAAAAATTATGAATTAAGCGGAAAAGCAGTTTCTTGTATAGTTACTACTCGTAACCTTTGAACCAAGTAATGTACCCAAGTGGACTTTGGCACAGGCGGTGAACCCATACTAGTTTAAGTCAAGAGAACTAAGGAAATATAGAGTTTGGTAAAAATTTAAAAGAACCGAAAGGGTTAATGCTTAATGCACGTCTAGGTGACGCATGAATCAATAAGATAAGAGTTATGCAAGAAGACACAGCTGCATATGAGTCGTCTAGTTGCAAAACTCGTTTAATCCACTTGTGAATAAGGATCATTTTCATGAGAAACGTTTCTCTGGACTTTGCCTCACGTATCTTTTGTGTTTGTTGTTTTCTAGTTTTTGATTTTTAGTTTGCTTTGTGATTTTGCTTTTGAATTTTACTTTTTGTTTTCCTTTCTTGGTTTTGTGTTTGTTTTATGCTTTTGCTTTTTTGAATTTTGCTTTGTTTCTTTATTGTTTTATGCTTTTGCTTTTGTGTTTGAATTTTGCTTTTTGCTTTGTATTTTTTTTTTGGGGGGGGGTTGTTTTCTGCTTTTGCTGTTTTTGAATTTTGCTTTTTGCTTTGTGTTTCTTTTTTTCTGCTAAATGCTTTTGTGTTGGAATTTTGCTTTTTGCTTCGCCTTTTTGTTTTGGTTTTGTGTTTGTTTTCTCGTTTTGCTGTTTTTGAATTTTGCTTTTTGCTTTGTGTTTCTTTTTTCTTTTTGTTTTTTTCTTTTGCTTTTGTGTTTGAATTTTGCTTTTTGCTTCGTGTTTTTTGTTTTTGGTTTTGTGTTTGTTTTCTGGAAAATCAAAATAAAACAAAACAAAATAAACAACACAAAATGAAAAAAAAAGAAAACAAAACAAAATAAAATAAAGTAAAATAAAATAAAATAAAATAATTAAATAAATAACTTTTCGACATGATCCTTATTCACAAGTGGATTAAACGAGTTTTGCAACTGGACGACTCATATGATGTCATTGCTAGTGAGGCAGAAAAGAGTTGACGCACGATATAAATATAACCTTATAAAATTTCCATTCAAGACGAAGACAGCAGATGAAACAGAGAAGTGCGAACTAAGAGATAAAATGGCAACGCTGCAGGCAGGAAATTAGCAGAAATTATTGATATTGGCTAAAATATGCAATATTATTAAAGAATCTTTCCACAGAGAACACTCATTTTGGAAATTAGAATTTTATGGATGACAAAATTTCTAAGAGTTATGCCTAACAGAAAAGCCATGTCAGCGATATATTAAAGGGGCTTCACAGACTCACGGAGTGGGAGTAGAGGCAAAAAGAAACGTCTACCCACGCGATTGGAGTGGCGATTTAAATTAATTAAAATAGGTTCTCACGATGCGATTCTTAAATAATAAACAGACTTGAAACGTTTAGACTAAAAGCTGTAAAATGATTATTTTCTCATAAAAATACCACGGTTGGTTTAGAAGATAATTTCAGAATGGGAGCCATTCTTGTTTATTTTTTGTAAAACCAAATATTTGAGCATGATAGCCAGAGGAGATATTCAGTCTACCATAGGTGCCTGGGGGGCACGGTACTGTTTCGCAGTATTATTCAGTCGACAACGGACCTCTGAAGGAGGCCGTGCTGTTTCGCAGTATTATTCAGTCTACCATAGGTACCTGGGGGGCACGGTACTGTTTCAATAGTATATTCAGTCTTCGAACGCTACTCTGAAGGAGAGTACGCTAGTTCAACAATATCAAGTTATTCAAATCATCGATACAAGTATAAATCGAACTTACATCAAGTTGGACCCGAGAAGGGCTTAAAGAACATTAAACCTCAGTTTTACGACGAACCTCTGAGAGGTTGTATTGGTCGTCATACTCCAGTCCGCGTTAAGGCGCGACGCGCTAAGTAATATCAGTCAGACAGTATATCGTGACCACCGTGACGGAACATGTGGGTCATCAGTTACTCAACATTTAATATACAGAAATCCACGGAAGTACAACATAGTTCATCGAAATGTCATTTAGTAAAAGGTGTAGTGTCGAAACGTGTCACACCGAGAAATTGTGGAGTATAATTCAGTTCATCGAAGTGTCAAGAAGGCAAAGTGCCGTCTCTAAAAGATAAACAGTATAAGTTAATACATCACGAACTTTGGGGAAGCCGTGCCAAATAATATCAAACTGAACAATTTTTAAGCACAAATTTATTTCGTCAGCACACAAACGATAGCCAGTCCAGAGCCAATAGGGGCACTGCACAGTGTTAGCCGACGAGTGGAAAGGAATAGTCACGAGTTCGAGAATTCAAGAGGTCGTTACGGAAGGGTCTAGAAATTAACGTGACCAATAAAAAACAAAGAACAGTATTTAGAAAATCGTAAAAACATTACAAACTCTTAGTTCAGAGGAGCCCGAGTTCGAATCAGTTATCACAAAGTTAGGGATGCACGTAAAAATCCAGTGGCAATCCGTCTAACAGAAATCGTCATTACGAACAGGTTATCGTCAGGTCAGAACAAACCATAAGTCGAATAATAGACTTAGTTAGGGCAGTATTCGAGAGATTCATTCAGAGATCCGGAGTAGGAGAAAGAACTGTACGAGCCCTTAGCCCGTTCAATGCTGTTTTCTGGGAACCAGAAGCGAAGTGTCAGCCATAATTAGGAAATCACTGAGATATGGTAGTAGGAAGAAAGTGCAGTGAATTATAGTGACGTGTGTAAAAATAGAAGAAAAGGTTATTAATGTTTGTATATTAAGTGATTATTTTGTTTGAAAAGTGAAAATGTGTTCTTTTGAAATCCAGTGTGTAATTTATAAATGTGGTAGGCAGTGTGTAAAGGCAATTGCCATGGAAGATCACTAAGCATGGGGTGGGTGACCCCATTTCAATGATATAATCACCAGCTGCACATGGGTGAGTAACGAATATTATACTATGAGTGAGTTGCACTATGCATCGTTCTAGCATAGCCAAGTACTAAATGGGGAGTTTTGCCTTGATTTGCTAGATAAAAAATTTTTAATTGCACTAAATGATTGATAAGTATGTTTGGGAAAAAGTTAAAATGTAATCACGATGATAATCTCGTTAGAAATGCAGAGATAATTGCAGAAATTGAATATAATTTAATCAAAACCCGCAAATATGAAAAGATTCAATAAATAAATGACTGAAAAGAAAGAATCGTGATTGGAGATATAAATGGCTTAAATTTTCGCCATAAATTGTAATGATAAATGAATGAAAAATCCACAGCCTGCTTCCAGTCTCCGACCGGGTCAGGAATGGAATGAATGAAGCCCCCATCTAGCGGCGAGGATATGAACTGTGCCGGCTGCCGAGGCAAGACGCACTCCTCCGGGGCAATGAGTAAATGAATGACAGATGAAATGAAATGATAGTGGAGAGTGTTGCTGGAATGAAATTTTGACAGGGAAAACCGGAGTACCCAGATAAAAACCTGTCTGCCTCCGTTTTGTCCAGCAAAGATCTCACATGGAGTGACCGGGATTTGAACCACGGACCCAGCGGTGAGAGGCCGGCGTGCTGCCGCCTAAGCCACGGAGGCTAAATTATAAAGATAAATAAGCACCTAAATTTTCGCCAGATAAATGAATGATAAAATAATTGAGCGTGATAGAAACGTCATTAAAATTTGAAGAAATAAAAATAATTATGAAGCTATCGAGTGTTACATATTGAATAAATGGTTGGGAATGAGCATTTGCGTCCCATAAATAAAATAATAATGAAGCATTTTTGAGAAGTTAAAGATTGAGCTCAAATTATAAGAGTAAAATAAATTGTAATAAATAATAACGCTTTGAAATGAAAATAATGATTGTTGAGAGCCCTAAATTAAATGGTGAAAACGAACACCAGAGGTTGAAATAGTTAATTGTAGGCTGGCATGCCGAAGTTGCGAAGTAAAGGAAATAGGAAGACCCGGAAGTCTTATAGTGGAATTATATAAAGAAGGTTAATAAATTAGGGACATCCAAGCCAAGTTGTAATTGCCAAAAATGGACAAGTAATGAGTTAGCTGCAAGCTATAAATGAATAGGTGATCCAGAATATGCCTTGTGTCGGGGGATGGGACCAATGAAAGTGAGCTGAAGCTACGTTGAAATGAAATAAATAATTAGACGCCGTCGTCGTAATGAAAGTAAGTATAATAGCCAAAGCAGGCGAGGTATGCTATATATTGTTGTGTTGTATTGTCGCTGAGGCCGGGCTAGGTAAAGGACCTCCCCGAGTCGTTCAAGCCATAGTTGTTAAAATGCATTATAAGACTGGATGTGTGTATAAAATGGGCGACGAGCATATTGTCTCCGATCGTGCCATATTCTTCGTTGTAATTCCTAGCAGTGCAAAGTAAGTGTTATGAAACGGAGCGTCGTATGAAGAGTCGTCGAATTGGAGCGCCGTATATAAGGTCACTAAAATAATGTGTTGTACATTTCTCCGAACAAGAGCGACAATATTCTGGAGATCACAAATATGATTAAAGTAAACGCAAATAAGAAATAATCTGTTGCTTAGGAATGCTATTTAAGGACTTGGATGACCGCGGTTTTAAAACAGTAAACCTTGTAGTAAATGGAGATGGGTCGCATGCATCGTAAATCTCCAAGTAATTGCCGAGGGAGGAAAGTGACAGCGGATCTGACCTTGCCTCTCGTAAATAGGAGAGACCACAGATTGTCGTTTATCGAGTAGGGTTTTAAAAGGTACTAGCGTTAACCAAATGCTATAGAAGTTTTAAATTGAAAGGTGCTAGCGTAAAACAAAGTTGATAATTAAGATGCTGGGGTTGATACAATTCTCCCCATAATATATTTGAAGAAATTAAGTAATAGTTGACTGATTTAATCAAATATTATTTTTGTTAAGTAACCGATTCTTTCTTTATGAATAAATGATACTGACGGGTATGGAAAAATGAATAATAAGATTGGTAATCCCACAAATTAAAGACACGGTGCATAGTGTAACGACAAAACACTTAACCATGGCATGAATAGAGGGTAAGGGAGTGAGAGTCCGATCCATATCATGACATTGCTTGTAAACAAATGTATTATGTTCTTGTAATATCTAAGGCTTGGTGAGAGTCAATGGTTTGAGTAGAAATTGTAAAAGAATTAATAAACAAATAATTATGTGAATAAACATGACCCTGAAGGGTGGTCCAGTTATCTAAATACCCACAAGCCTTAGAAGTGAAATTTTTACTGAAGTGAATGAGTTACTGAAAATTGAGAGTATTAATGAATATATTAGCTAAGCAAGAAATTTCAAGTGATTTTAAGTGATTTTTGATATTTTACTCGAAGAAGGCGATTCCGAGTATTGTTTATTTTGATGAATTTGATAGTGAATTTTATTGATTGTTGCATTTTCCTTATAGTAAATAAAATAATGTATAACTGTAATGTTGAGTTTTTCCTAAATCTTGTTAAACTGATTGTGTCTACATATCGGATGTGAAGTTAGTGGTGGAGGGAACGTAACGCGCCCCGATACCGCAGTAGCAAAAGCCGAGTACTAACTAAACATCCTCCGCTAAGCGGGTAGAGTAAGACCTTTGAAATGAATGCATATATTTTTTATTTAACAGCATTTCAAAGTTCCTGGAGAGAGGAATACGAGGATATATAATTTTTTAACATGTACTCCGCAATCTAGTGACTGAATTTATTTTCAGTCAGTCTTTGACTGGATTATGAAGTCAATATTCAGAAAATGGTTTTGAGGCCTCTACATTACAGACGCGTGAATTCTCAAAATACAATTGCCTCTTTTCGGAGCCTATTTCTGCAATAGGTCTGACATCATCAACCTTGATAGATAACTATAAAAAAGTTAATTGATAGTATTTTTGAAAGCAGTGACAAGCAGGAAACCAAGATGGGAGTCACGCGAATTTTCAAAATTTAATTTCCTTCCCTCGGAACTTTTCACAGCTATCAGCTTGAATGTTTGTATCATGACAGAAGATTATACACATTTTATTGGAATGATTTATCAAAACTGAGAGAAGCAAGAAACCAACATGGTGCCCGTATGAATTCCTGGGAGCCTATTACAACTATAAGCCTGAAATTTTGATCTGTACAATTAACTCGGAAGATAATCGCACTCGAGTTTCCAAAATTTATAGAAGCATTTATTTTGACACTACAAATATGTTGGTAGGAAAAGGTTAACCTTTTTTTATCTGTTCCCATAAAAGGTTTGCTTGTGATACAAAGGACATTATTTTTTGTATTGCTTTTTAAAATCGTAATACGACACGAAACAACTTGATAGTCGCTCATATTTAAGAATAATTAATTGCGTTTCTGGTGACTCTATCACCCTAGTGCAGTGAAACATTACGTAATAAGTATGTATTTTAACATTTAAAAAAGACGGAGTGTAATATAATTAAGTTATTAAAAAAATCATGACCGCAGATATACAGGTATCCCAGAACATATTTAGCCTACTATCATCATATGAAATATAGGTTCATGAGGTCACGTTTTGTCCTTGTCCATGTATGGGTCTTGAAACATTTGCTGAACTGGACGGATGTTCATAAAATTTGATAGAGAAGTCCGTCTTCGGAGAACTCAAAAAAGGCTTTATATTTTCATAATCGTCATCAAAATGCTCTTAGAAAACGTTTGACATGTTTCATAATTGTTATCAAAAAACTTACGCACGTACCTCAATACTAAATATTATCATTGTACATAGCCTAAGTGTTATATAAATATGTGCAGAACTTAATTTAAGCCTAAGGAAACAAAATTTGATGATGTTCGCCTGACGCACGAAACATGCCATCTAATTAACTGGCACCAATTTGTTCGGAAAGTGTGTTTATAAGTGTATGAATAATTCATGCAATAATTCTCTTAGGAGTTTATTGAGGGTGTCAAAATAATTGGGCACAATCGTGTTGACAGATTGAAAAGCATTTCTGGTAATTAATCGCCATCAATACAACATGTTAGCCACATGTTGAAACCTATTACGGTGATTACTCTGAAAATTTGTACCATAATGGACGACTGTTAACATTAAATACTTTTACTGATGCGATTATTGAAATCGTGATCGGCAAGGAACCAACAAGGCAGCCACGCACATTTTTGAAGATTGAATTATCTTTCATTAGATCCTATTAGAAGTAAGTCGGAAGCGTCGTGCCATAATAAAGGTATATAACAATATAATAGAGTGTGGACTCCAGTGAGGCCTGGTTCATGTCTTTCGAGTTGACTTCCGGGAGCAACTTTCATGTAGTAATGAGGATAAAATGTATGACGAAGATATCACTAACGCTAAATACCCACTTGCTAGGGAAATTAACCGTACGAAGTTAAAACCCCATGCCCCTGCCGATAATCGAACCCGGTGCCCTTCACACTAATGACCAGTGGCCTATCCACGGAGCAAGTCGTAAAGGTCTAACGAGCATGTTCACTGATGTGAAAAGCAAGAAATCAACATAGTGGCCGCACAAATTCAACTCATTCAATGTACATCTGCCATTAGTCGCGCTTTCATGGATTACACAACTGTAAAAGTTCCAACAACATAACCTCAATTACTACGTCAGGAGTCTTCTGCCACAAATACCCTTGGTTTGAATCCTAGCTCTACCAAGATATCTAATTATGTTCTTAAGCCGCGAAAGCGCTGCATTCAGCAACTGAGAGGAGGTGGATATTATTATGATATTAGGTATCCTGAAGGTGCTTTGGTTGCCTCCTTCTAGTCCAGGTGGAAACTAATTTAAGGCCTCCTTCCCAACCTCAGCCCCAAATGCAAGGAAGCACATTAGTACAGACCCCACAGTAACACTAGTTGTATGAAAGTTTCCGCTCACATTGAAGAGGTGATGATAACGATGTACAAGCCACGAATTGAAGATAAAGAACATTAACTTAGTGTTCCGGAAGAGCTTAATACGATACTTTACCAACATTTGTTCTAACTTAGAACGAGCGCGCTCTGGTGACAAGTTTTGACTAGGGCCTTCACAGTTATGAACTTAATTATTTCACATTTAAGTATTGTTTTTATTTATTTTCATGTTTCTGCAGTTGTTAAAATTAAATACATATTCTAGCATATTTCTTCATGAGTACATATTTACTATATTCGGCGGTATGTTCTACATCTTAGATGATTGTCTCTTGCCTACATTATCGATCCTTGATGATTCTAGAAATAATTTCCTTCTTTCATCAGCGCACCCTTGCCTCTGCATTTTATTTCACGACGAATTCCCCTGATTGGGGTGGAGTGGGCTGGACCTGACAGAGGTTCATCAAGCCTCCTTTGCTACTCTACTAGTTTGTACCTTAACAGAAGTTTTTACCTGGAATTATATTGTTCTGTGAAACTTGTGATTCATAGACTGTCGAATTCTCGTATCAATTAACACGATGTGTTCCAAAAGTGTGAGGAGTATTGCTAGGGGCCGCTTTGTGCGGGAGTTTGGAAAAGATTTTAAGACTGCCATAAATGTATTACTGTATTTGCAACATTTGTGAAAACATGTGGCAGCAGCTATGTCTTCGTAATTTACGCAACACATTGAGACACCAAAGCACATGAAACACTCATCATAGAAAAATGAAGGTTTTTTAATCCGATGGATGATTAGGCTAATTATAGTTTCGAGTAACTTGAGGGTAATTACAGTACACATTTAAGAACATATTTTGGAAACAAAAGTTTGGTGCTTTTTCAGTCGGTCAACGCGAATGAGAACGTGTGTACATTCGTGTTGACCGACTGAAAAGCACCAAACTTTTCTTTACTTAGGCAACACTGAAAAATGGCTTCAAACCCCACAATATTTTGGAAATATAATCACATAGTTTCCACTCTTCATAACATAAATAAATACTTATTTCTAAAGTGTCCTGGTTATGAGTATGTATTACGAGTTTACTCTACTCATTTCTTGAGTTTATTCTCTGGGCTCTAGTGTGAAACACGAGAAAGAGTGAGAAAGACAGTGCAGTCACTAAACGTGTGTTCATTCTTCGTTCGAGTGACTGTACATCAGTTCAATTTCTCCATGAATATAGTAGAGCTTGCTGTAGAATATCCTCAGTGAGCTATAAAGCCATCATGAATTGTTAAAAGTAGGTGGTTTTTCTTCCAAGGTGAGCACCTTTAAGTGTACTGCCACCCAACTGGAAGAGCTGGTAATTAATTAATTTAAAATGCATGTTAAATTAACAGAGTGATATTGAAGAGAACTTTTGTAAGTTAATTCAAACGCTGTGGTTTCACAGGGTACGGTTATCCCATATCGATTTCACAAGTTGTGCAAAAGTTTAAGATTACCAGCAAGGAGGAGCGAGGTTCTAGCACACGAGTAGCTGGAACACATAACAATATTGCATTAGTTGGCTGTCATCTACATTTGCACATTTTTATTCGTGGTGATAAGTCTTTCTTTCTATTTCTTCAAGCTGTATTGCTTAGATAGCGTGTGCAAATGTACATGGGGTTGTTGCGTGGTTTTGTTCCCAAAATATTCTTTGCCTCTTCTGAATTGAATACGTCTTCATTGAGATACTGTATATTTCTCTCACTGCACACACTGTCTGAGGATTGAGATGAAATCCTGGCCCAGTTGTTGGCATTTGAAAATACATAATCACGGAGAAATCATGTCAGTAGATTTATTAGCATATTAAAAATTCCCTCTTAGAGCAAAATTTCCAAACCTCGTCGTATGTACATCACAGCAGGTCAGCGGGATGTTTAACACATCATAATAAAATTCCCATCGCTTCGGCAGAGAATTTTCTTTAAATTTTAATAAAATGTACTAAATAGTTCTGAAGCTCGAGCAATACATTCAGCAGCGTAGCCGTGAGCATTAAATCGTGCACCACGACTTTAAGGAGGAGCGGGAAGTTTGGAGATCCAAGTTCGAAACCCAGCGCTAACAATGGCCTACAACGATGTGGTATTTTTGGGGGTTTACCTCACTCTCTTCCGGCAAGCAACTATCGCTTTGGTATCTCATTTTGAGTCCCGGAAAACTTAAACAAATCCTAGGACTTAATACGAGTAATTTAAGTCATACATACCATATTAGTCCACCCCGTGGCATAGTGGCTAGTCTTCTTGGCTCTCACACTTGAGGTCCGAGTTCGATTCCCAGGTCAGCCAAAAATAATAATTCCGGTCTGAGGTCTGCAATGTGGTATACTAAGCCTCGTGAGGCAAAATTGAGAAGAAGTGGGAATTATTCCCACCTCAGCCATCCTGGAAGTGGTTTTCCGTGGTTTCTAATTTCTATTCCAGGTGAATGCCGGGATGATTACTAACTTAAGACCACGGCCGCCTCCTTCCCAATCGTCACCTGAATTACAAATTCACTGTTAGTCATCACATTAAAACATGTAATCAGACAAATTCTACGCACACCCAAGTACACTGGGCTAAACGACCACGATGTCCAAGCCCCTGAAATTAAACAACAACACTATTACAATCACCACATAAACACAGGTTATCATACAAATTCAGAGCACACCTAAGGACATTGGGCTGATGATCGAAATATCCCAAGCATCAAGCAACATCAAGCAAAATGTTAATTCTGTAATTTCTTTTCGGTGGCACAATACATTGAATTGATCTTATTTGAGCAATAATCCTTTAGAGCATGGGCCTCCAAACTACAGCCCGCGGGCCAACACAGGCCCGCGAGCGCCACCAATCCGGCCCGCTACCACTACTGGCCTGGTATCCGGCCCGCCACATTTTATTTTGATTGCATTGTGAAATGAGACGTTTTATTTTTAATTAACTAATTAAGAACACAAAATAACTGTCAAACATAATGAAATTGGATATTTTAACTGCAATTAATTACAGTATATCAGATTTATCCTCAAAACGTATAGCAAATGGCATACATACGCATTTCACAAAATGAAATTAAACATTATAATAATGTTTAATGAGATTTGTATGGCTGTAACTTTCATTTGATAATTGTTTGCGGTTATGGATTACGTTTACTAGTGAAAATTATCAGCAGTGGCTTCAAATGCTCGTCAGTTAATTTGGATCTGTAAATATATTTTGTACTTTTCATTTTGGAGAATGTTTCTTTACACATGTAAGTAGTGTCAAAAGTGGAAAAAAGTCACGAGCAAACGCAGCGGAGACCAATCCCCGCACACTGCGCCATAGATATCTCTCTTGCCGTCTAGTCCCGAAATCAAAATTTGCGCGTAATTCAAATCTACAGTATGTTGGTATGATGAGCTCACTTGGGACTTACAAGGGGAGAATACGATGCATGGGTCACCGATTCGAACAATCTTTAGTACACGTTTAGGGTACGACCATGCGTATATCAGGTGCAAGTAGTATGGTGCGCTTCTCAGCCGTTTCCGAGAAATTAATTAATTGCAATTACAGTGCGGCGTCTATGTGCGTTGTACGCTAGCAAAAATCCAACGAGCGCGTGGTGCAGCGGTAAGAGCCCTGCTTCGTAAGCGCGGGATCGCTGGATTGAATCCCACCGGGGAGCTTTTGCAGTGTGTTGTTTTTCTTAATACTTTTTTATGTAAACGTTGGCAATTCATACAACTGTAGGTGTCGTGAATAATAGTTTTTTTTGGCAGTCAATTATAATAACGTGTTATGTGAGCGGGAAAAAATATTCTGAAATCATCGTATGGGGGTCAACGTTTGTGACATTACATAATGTACAGTATCGACAGGTGTATTCTATTATATGTATACATTTATGCATTGAAGGCCCAGTCTGTTCCATTTATTGCACGTCTGTGAACCATCAGACCACCCCATATCCCGTAAGCAGTGACTCATACTTTGGGTATTGGTTGGAAATTGCCAATGGTTACAAAAAATAATGAAACACATTACACTGCAAATGCTCACCGGTGGGATTCGATTCAGCGATCCCGCGATCCCGCTATCCCGCTCTTAGAAGGCAGAGCTCTTACCGCTGCACCACGCGCTCGTTCGATTCTTGCTAGCGTGCAACGAACATGGACGCCGCACTGCAATTGCAATTAATTAATTTCTAGGAAACGGCTGAGAAGCGCACCTTACTACTTGAACCTGGCATACGCCTACACGTGTACTAAAGATGGTTCGAATCGGTGACCCATACATCGTATCCTCCCCTTGAGTAGAGGAGTCAGTGTAGCCCTTAGGCTATAATGTTTGGACACCCCTACTTTAGAGCAACAATTCTGTTTCGAGTGCAGTTACGAGTATTTTAGAATGGAGTGTACATCTCAGCGGTAGAGCTGGAAGGGGATAACATTAAACTTGCAGTGACTCCGAAGTGACGTAGGAAAGGCAGCAGGTTGTAGATTCACCCGTCACAGTGTTGCACTGGTCTCCCTAGGATCACACAATCTCCCCAGATGATTTAAAGCACAGTAAAGAGAATGTTTTGACCGACAGAGTGAATTGAAATCCACGTTAGCCTTCATCGAGACAAGCACAAACTACCGACGAAATTCAGTTTTAAACTAACAATCGTTGCTATTATTTCGACCTGTTATGATTTCCAGAGTTACCATCTGGTGTAGGTGTGCGCGTTAAATCGCCCATCAGGACTGCGATGGGGAGCTCCAGGAAGTCTGTAGATCGGAGGTTCGTTGTTCTTTTTGATTCTTTAGGAGCTTTGCGACATCGTGGTCATGTAGCCCCATGTACTTGGATGTATGTAGAAGTCTTATAGCCTGTGTAACTGTGATGTCTGCACTTGTGTGTGTACTTGTAATTGAGGTAGGATTTAGGTAGGATGCGGGCGTGGCCTTAAGTTAATTACCTCACCCGGCTCGGAGGTTCGTTGTTGTTGTTGATTCTTTAGGGGCTTTGAGACTTCGGAGTCATGTAGCCCTGGGTACTTGGCGGTGTGTAGTAGTTTTCTATATTGTGTGTGCTTGTAATCTAGGTTGTATTTGGGTAGGCAGCTGCCGTGCCCTTGAGTTAGGTACCATCCTGGCTAGGAAGTTCGAATCCAAACCCTGTCATTGGATATCGTGCGTGTAGTTTTCCCCGATCTTGTCCACACTCCCTCCAGGCAAATGCTGAAATAGTACCTTGTTTCAAGTCCTGGGTCACCTACCCCATTCTCGACCCTAACAACTACAGCTGCACACATTACTGCAGACACCTCAGAATGATAGGTTATCAGACAAGTACGTGGTGCTGATGACCAAAGATGTCCCTAGCACCAAATAACAACAACATGACTTCCGAAGTAGAGATAACAAATGTAAGGCGGAAGCTCACTTTTAAGATTATAAAGTAAAGGAAATGAACATTGTCGTATTTAAATTGCAAAAAGTCTTGTGTAGACAAACTCTGCCTCTTTCATCCAACATGGAGGGTGAGAAAATTGGATTTGCTTATTACAGAAGACACACTCTTCAAGAGAAATCGGATTATGTGAGTTATTGCATAACACTGCCATTCAGTTAATTCTCTAAAGCATTTATCACCACAAACAAAACGGTTTCAAGAACACAGCACCATATATCGATATGGTAAGGAAATGTTCCATATCATGTCAATAGTGTACAGTGCGTTCAAGAAAATGTGTGCCATCTCATTGGCATTAATTGGCCATTTGTTGTTAAGGATTGAATAATTATGAAACCAATCAGGCGAGCCTGAATGGATAGTTTCATTACGAAAGAATTGCGATGTACAAAACAGACCACATTAATATAGTCAGAATAAAGCTGAGCTGGAACACTGTCTTCAGGGGAGTCCTGCTAGCCCACGCTATCATCTCTACTTAGTATCAAAGTCCCCGATTCTAGGATGTCACTGGTAATCTAAAGAACCACTCGATGGATTTTGATGCGGTTTTCACCATTCTGTAAAGGATATCTCGAGGAAGGTTTCTGTAGAGAATAATTTATTTATGACCGAAGGAAACCGAGCGGTGACGATTTGGGTGAAAAGGCCCCGAGGGCTGGCTGATATTATTTATACTAATGGTCTACATCATTCACAAACGGTTACAATATCATGTCAGTAGTGTACAGTGCGTTCAAGGAAATATGCACCATCTCATTGGCCTTTAATTTGCCATTTGTTGTAAAGGATAAAATAATTTCGACAATCAGCCCTGGTGTGGATGGATGTTTAAAATCATATGTGAATGCGTTGTCATTCAATCTCTGTCCTTCAGACATGTCACTTGGTCCAAACGGTTTGTCGTTGTCTTACTGAGTCCAAGTTCACGGGTTCAAATCTGGCTCAGGTCAGTGGCCTTTAAAAAGAGTGTCTTAAGGTAATACTGTGGGACATATTTTAACATCCCATCGTCTGTTCAGGACTAGCAATTAAGCCGGACGTAAAACACTTGACGTTACTTTATTTGAGAGACTTGGCCATTGTGGTCATTTAGCCCCATGTAGTTGGGTGTGAGTAGAATTTATCTGATAACCTGTGTTTCTGTGGTGGCTGTAGTAGTATGTGTCAGATTATTAGAGTCGGAAATGGGACAGATGCCCCGAGAATTGAAGTAAGGTACTATCTCCGGACTTGCTGGGATCGTTGTGTACGATTTTACGGGGTAAGAAAGAAATCAGTCGTGGGCTTATTAAAGTATGCCAAATGTACTGTAGTACATAATGTATAATGTATAATCATAATAATTTAATGATAGCCAGGCTGTGTAGCTCAGGTAGTAGCGTGCTATCCTTTTCGAGGGTTCGATCTAGGCTCAGTGTTCTAATAAATGAAGACGAACAAATACGACAGCCTAATGCCAATGGATTTAATGGCACGTACAAGAAATTCTGTGAACACAAAATTCCGGAATGTCGACATCCCCGAAAAACATAAAAATAGTGTGTCTAATAACCTATTATTATTATTATTATTATTATTATTATTATTATTATTATTATTATTACCTGTCTCTGGAGCTGCCATTATCTACCAGCTGTCAGTTGGGGATATTGAAACAAAATCGTTCTGTCATTTTGGGCGAGGACTTTATCGCGCCTTCAGATAGAAGAGAATATTGGGTTGAGTGGGTATCTTTCTTGTAACAGGGCTCCAAGTAAAATAAATAACGTTGTAAGATTTCAGGATTAGTTTATATTGCTTCCACATTCTGTGACGGAAGTTACGCTTAACAGTGCCTAATCTTAATGCTCGAGGCAGCAACTGAACGTCTGCTCGTAGCTGTAATACGATCGCGACTGTACTGACACATCTTGGAGATGAATATTCATGTCCGAGACCAGTGGTGCCTCGCAGTGAGCTCCAACATAAGGGATGACTGTAACCTCAAACACCACCTCTATGTTTTATGCGAGTCTCCGTGAATCAAGCGGGTCCTTTGTCAACAGTGATACTAAGCTATCATGTCGTAACGCTCCCTAAGTTCCTGCAACACAAATTCTCAACGCGCGTACAAGGTGTCCAGAAATTAGTCAGATGAATTCCTTGGGATTATAAATTTAAATTAACAGCGGATATTCTGGACAAGCTGCTCAGTTGCTACATGAAGGGGCTGAAAATAAGTAATTCGTCTAGGAGAATTATATTTAGTTATGTACCGATATCGGTTCAAGGCGTAACCGTATCGGACATTCAGCCCTAGTTCAACCTGGTCAGCAACAACCTCGTATCCTCACTATAAAAAGATGCGGCCCCAGGACAGAGAGGTTAGTCAGGCACTGCAAAGGCGGACGCCTGTCAATCACAAAGGGCGATTGCCTGCCGATCAGGAGATCGGGAAAGTTGGGTCGTTGGACGCTCGTTGACCAAGGGGCACGGAGATAGAGTGGCACTTGAGAGCAACTCCGCTACCAAAGTTGAGTAAACAGGTGAGAACCAGTATTCTGAGTTTACTTCTGGATTAAATTACAATCCATCTTAATCCTTGTGCCCACGGTGGTGGGTCCTATACTTACACACTGAATAAACTGGGCATTAAACATTGAACCTCTTTAATTGGGAATATTCCCTAAATTCTGGAAATACGTCCCACTCCCATTTCCATATACAGTATAGTAGGGACTGTTCTGTAATCCCCGACAGAAACTATCCGAAGGACACGATAACGATCCTAGAACATAATCTTGCAAAACCCCTGATCGGCATATGACTCAAGTCCGTGCGATCAAGTGGAGTCACAACAATATGATTTATTTCCTTGTATCCATTCATGAGCGATCAACTTGTTTCTCACCAATTAAATCAAGTTCGTTAACTCTCCGTGAATGAGTCTGCTGTGTACAATTGACCACCTCGTAGGGCAGTGGCTAGCACTCTTGACTGTAACCCCTGAGGTCAGGGTATGATTATGGACTGCGGGCTGGGACGGGGTCACTCGGAGAATAGATGGGTTTCATTCCTTCCTCAGGCATCCTAGAAGTGGTTTTCCGTGGAATTTTCTGGTACGTTAAAGATCAACTTTAGGGCAAAATTCTGGCACCCCGGTGTCTCTAAAAGCCACAGAAGTTAGAAGGGACGTAAAATAAATAACATTATTTAAGGATTTTCCGTGTTTTCCCACTCCTACTCCAGGCAAATGGGGAGAAGGTACTACAGTGCTACCTAAAATTATGGCCACAGCCCTCTCCTTCTCTAATCCTAATCTCAATTTCAAACACACACTCACAAATACAACCATCACAATTACACAGGTTATTATTCAAATTCCCCATATACCCACTTATACGGGGCGACGTGACAACGATGTCACATACTCCCAAATGAATCAACAACAACGCTGCATGCAAAAGAGGAGTTGTCATTTCTCCGAGTGCTTAACATAAATGGTTTCTTCAGTCAGGGAGAAGTAGTTGAGGCTCTAAATCATTAAATGTATATTCACTGTAGAAAAATGGAATAGCACTTACCAAAGGAGAGTACAGTTGGATTCAAGAGTAAGACAGAATATATTGTACCTATGATAGCCACCGAAATATAATTCAACGAGAGCCTGCATGTTGTAGGCCTACGTATGATAGCCATCGAAATATAATTGTACGATTGCTTGCATTAAGTAAACACTCTTACAAGATGATTAAACCACGTCCATGTAAAAGGCGGAAAATACGAGCATAGTCACAGGATATTTTAAGAGAATGAACGCATAATTTGCGTAGTTTCTAATTTGCTAACCACTATAGGGGGGGGGGGTCAGGGGCCGATAACCTAGATGATAGGCCCCTTAAAACAACAATTATCATCATCATATCAACTATAGGGGGAATACATGTAGCCAGTATGAATGCACGCGCATGGCTTTAATTTGAAATTAAACTTCTATTTTACAAAACAGAACAGCTCAGTCAATAATAATGAACACAACCGACATGTGATGGCTGGGTCATTATTATTCGAACACAAATGATTGAATTATAACCCAATTATTGGTGTTTGAAATCAATCAACGCAATGAAATTAAAGCTGGAAATATCGGTGACCAGAATCCCCAGCAATCAACTCCCTCTTCTTCCTCATTTTAACAGTTGTCAGTATCTTCAGCCAGGGCTGGGCAACTGTGGAGTAGGCTACATTTCCTCGAGCCACGTAGTTGAGCACTTGGTGAGCCCACAGACGCTAATTTGATGGTATTGTCCCCTGAAGATCTCTAAGTTCCGAACAGAATGAAACTTTGAAGGATAAAGACCACGTTCATCAAAGGTCTACTCTGAACGGTATTACATTCCTGTGCTATAAGGCCTCGTCTTTAAACAATAAAGCCTTGAGTAATGCATAAGCTCTGCATGTTTTGGAGTAAGAGTGTAGAATTTCTTAACGATACCAGCCTCAAAACTCGTAAACGGTAATAGCAGCAATAGAGGTTCAAGTACAGGCGGTGGCGATTTTACTTTATATTTTAATTTTTTGCGAAGGTGACATTTTTATTATTTGATTAACGGTGTTGACAATTTACATGATATTTCTTTAAAACAGGATTCCCCTGACTTATTTTGTGTGCCATGTATAGCATGTACACCTTTAAAACAAATAAAAATAAGGTTTCCCATTGCAAAGCAGCATTTGTTTAGGAAGTCACTTGGAATTTGATTTTTCTCTAAGCAATACAAAGTAACTGAAGCATTGGTTATAAGCAGGGAACGGATTTATATGTACTGATAATTAATGAAAATGAAAATCCACTGCCTGCTTCCAGTCGACCGACCGGGTCAGAGAATGGAATGAATGAAGCCCCCATCTAGCGGCGAGGATATGAACTGTGCCGGCTGCCGAAGCCTGTCGCACTCCCCTGGGGCAATGATTAAATGAATGACAGATGAAGTGAAATGATAGTGGAGAGTGTTGCTGGAATGAAATTTGTGACAGGGAAAACCGGAGTACCCGGAGAAAAACCTGTCTACCTCCGTTTTGTCCAGCACAAATCTTACATGGAGTGACCGGGATTTGAACCATGGACCCAGCGGTGAGAGGCCGGCGTGCTGCCGCCTAAGCCACTCCCTAGCATTAAATTACCCTCAAATGTCAACTAACTGCACCGGGATTTGATCTCGTAACCTTTAGCACAGCAGTCAAGAACGGTACCGCTGCGTAAACAGCCATTATTATTATTATATGAATTGTTAAGAATAGTAGTATTGCGAATTTAGAAGCATACTGTTAATGCTATTTTAATAACGCAGCACACATTTTTACGTTTTGATGTAAGAAGCATAGAGCTATCCTTCTCGAGGGTTCGATCTAGGCTCAGTCATTTAATAAATGAAGGTGAACAAATATGACAGCATTATGCCGATGGATGCAATGGCACGTACATGAAATTCTGTGAACACAACATCGCGGAATCTCGAAATTCCCGAAGAAAATAAAAATAGTGTCCATAAACCTATTATTATTATTATTATTATTATTATTATTATTATTAAACAAAATATAAGAGATTATATATTTATTGAATGCTATTTATTTATAAATAGGGCTCCAATTGTTTAGGACATTCAGTAAATAAATATTTTGGTAACAATGATGATGGAAGAGACTTGCAGGCTTGTTTGATGGTTGTTGTAAATTCATTTTAGAAGCTTGGGACATTTGTTTATCACCCGTGTAGTTGGGTGAGTGTTAGATTTGTCTGATAAACTTTGTTTATGACTGTGGTGACTGTAGTAGTATGTGTAGCTATAGTTATTGGGGTCGTGAATGAGGTTGGTGTCCCGGGACTCCAAGTACGATACTATCCCGGCATGTGTTTAGAAAGCGCGTGGAAGAATCCAGGAAAATCCAAACTCAGGATAGCCACTGTCGGTGCTGAGTTCGGACCTTCAATCACCAGACTTGCTGCGATCGTGGTGCACGATTAAAAGTGCATGCCTACACCGCGGGGGTAGGAATGAAAGCATCCGTGGTTTTATGAAGAGACATCCCAATTTTTACCTCGTAGGATGCCACGAGAAATCATCTTGTGGCTGCCGATGGGGGGAAGGAAGGAAACTTGTAGTTTGACATGGCCGTAAATCTTGTGATCATGAGCTACTGGACCTCCTTTTTATGTGGAATCCGAACCACAGGACATGGCGTTTCACTTCGGAAATCTCACATGCATTGACCGGGAATCGAACCCGGTCTACCTTGGTGAGAGTCTAATGGCTTCACCGCTGCGCCACTACGCCCCTTGTCGATGGTGGGACTCGATGCTAAGCATACAGCTACGAAATGCTTTTAATGTAATGTGGGCTCTGAAAGGTTTTCTAGCACCTGTAGAGTTTCGAAAATCTACAAGCATGTTTTAAATTTTATAGAGTAGGTCTTTATTACCGTCTTCATTACTTGCATATCAGCTGGTAATAGTAAGCTATATCAACACTAGCACCACATGTAGATAATAATATTACCTGGCTGCGTGGCTCAGGGGTAACGTTCTCGCTTGCTGAGCCCTAGGTTGAAAATGAAAATCCACAGCCTGCTTCCAGTCTCCGACCGGGTCAGGAATGGAATGAATGAAGCCCCCATATAGCGGCGAGGATATGAACTGTGCCGGCTGCCGAGGCCTGACGCACTCCTCTGGGACAATGATTAAATGAATCACAGATGAAATGAAATGATAGTGGAGAGTGTTGCTGGAATTAAATTCTGACAGGGAAAACCGGAGTACCCGGAGAAAAAGCTGTCTTCCTCCGTTTTGTCCAGCACAGATCTCACATGGAGTGACCGGGATTTGAACCACGGACCCAGCGGTGAGAGGCCGGCGTGCTGCCGCCTAAGCCACGGGTGCTGAGCCCAAGGTTGCAGGTTCGAAACCTGGCGCAGTCAGCTGGCATTTGAGGGTGCGCAAATGCGAGGGAGCCGTGTCAGTACATTTACTGGCACGTTAAAGATCCCCTTCGGGGCAAAATTCCGGCACCCCGGCGTCTCTAAAAGCCAGGGTAGTTAAAAGGGACGTAAAACCAATAACATTATTATTAGATTTTTTTTTTTTATGATTCAGATGGAAATTTAGCTCATCCTATAAATGAAGAAGGCTCGTGAAGAGTGCGGGAACGACATGGATGTACAGTAATGTGAACTGTGAAGTCTCTGAACAGTGTAATCTACATAATTACCTCAGTGCAGATGGTTCCTTGCTAAGGCCGAACCAGGCTGTAACATACTGTAAAATGTAGCTGGTATTTGCCGTGATAATGATGTCAAACAATAAATGATGATAATAATAATAAGAGCTCTGGTCGTAGAGTGCTATCCTTCATGAAGATTCGATCTAGGTTCAGTCTAAAGAAAATGAAGGTGATGAAATACAACAGCCTCATGTCGATGCATTTAATGGCACGTATAAGAAAATAATCATGTGAACTCAAAATTCCGGCAAATCAACATCCTCGAAAATCATAAAAGTAGTGAGTGTGTTCAAAAAATATTATTATCATTATTATTATTATTATTATTATTGTTACAGCATTTATTTCACCACGTAAGTGGGACAAATCAACATATCATCGGCTTGTTTGTAAGATGGTATGACAACTTCCTTCAGGGCGGCACATTGAGAAACGAGCGAACCATTATTATTATTATTATTAATGATATTATTATTATTATCGTTGTTGCACTGTGTTTGCACAAACTTAAACCATAACGGATCCTTTCAATAATTTAGCACATCTTTATAATTTCAATTTCATAATGAAGGCTATGCACTATACCGTAGGCAAATAAGTTATTAATAGGCCATAAGATTGGCTGAATCCTAAACAGATCTACCACCCCTAGTCATGCAGGCCACTGCCGTGACTGAGTGAATCGGTTGTTCATAGGCTCGGTTTGTGTATTCATTGCTATTGTCCGAGGTCACTCACCTTCAGACTCTCATCTACATGCCACGGCATTGGAGGCGAGACCGGAGGAGAGAAATCAGCTGTGCTGTTAAGAGGAACGAAGTCTATTCCCTTTTCCAAGACATTGAATGACGATGCTTGTGTTTCAATTCCACCTAGGCCTACACTAAATTTCATGAAGATATTTGCTAAGAATACCATCTTATATCGCCTGTGTAACGGACTTCACGTATATCAATTACATCCTGTATATGGTTCTATCTAATCACTAAGTTTAATTATTGTAGCTCTAAAATGTACAGAGTTATTACATTTAAAGAACGAAATTCCAGGATGGCAACTGCATGCTATATCCAGTGGCAAACATTTACCTCTATTCGTAATGGACGCTCCTATACGATACTCTTCCCTTATCATGTTTCATCGTAATTGCGCAATATTTTAATAGTACGCCTATCCGCCATTTTGAATGTGTGGGGTCGTTGGCGTTTTGCGTTGGGCATGCTAAGAGACTTATAAGCTTCTACCTAGTTACTAATTACAGCTCTAAGACACTGAGGGTTATTAATTTATCTTGAACCTAGCAACCCGCCCCGGCTTTGCCTGGGAACAGTTATGGATGCATTACGTGATATGCGCTTTTTTTCGATGTCCATGAACTACGACCAATATCCGTTTTACGTCTTGGCATGATGGGTTAATATCACTGACTGCACTATTAATTATAATAGCATGGAGATGCATGTGCAACGAATTCTTGTCAGACGTAATTTATGAATGGCGAGGTGTATGAAACACAAATCCGCCTTCCGTCCAATCTTAACTTGACTGTGTATTTTGCGGAATGAAAAGTTAACAGGCGAAATGAAGAAAAGCCGAGTTGCACTTCCAGGGAAACTCCAAACGCAACCACTCTTCTCTGAAGTCTTAACTCAACACGACTCGACAGTCTGCTGCTGGCTGTATCTGGGGCAATAGGCTCGCCCGATAGCTGGGCTGTAACTGGGGTGATAGGTTCGCCCCTAGCTAGCTCGTAAACTGTCGCCTCAGTAATTGAATGGAGATTGTTGGAAGAAATGAAAACGTAAAAACATTTATAGTTGGCGATGCATTGAAGATAGAGATATGCTCTCGCGGACTTTATTGTAGAACTTTTCATCCTGAACAATTCTTACACTCATAGTATATTGATATGTTTAACGATTTGCCCAGCGTAAGCTTAAGAAGTGCACGGACGCCAGTTTTTTCCGACTTTTTCACTGAAAACGTTACTGCTAGGCTTCCTTTGTTCATAAATAAATTCTTTTCTACTGAAACCTTCTTCGAGATATCCTTTACAGAATGATGAAAACCTCATCAAAATCCATCCAGTGGTTCTCGAGATTTCTCGTGACATCCAAGAATCGGGGACTTTGTTTTATACTAAGTAAAGATTTGAAGATGGTTCTGCACCATATTAACTATGGTAATATTTTGACTAACGCAAGTGAGATCCTCTACTTGATAATTATCTTAGGCCAAAATTCGTCTTAATTACGCAATTGCCTTCTGAATTGTCAATTGTCACACAGACACACACATGCAAAAGGTGATCCCACAAGCACTTATCATATGATGAAAATAATCTAGCTAAGGAACTATAAGTTTTCAATGAACTATTGCAGTCAAGTAAGGCACAGATCATGATTGCAACTTCGTTCGCACGAAGTAATTCAGATCTCTCTCTACACAAAATTGGATCATAAAATATAAAATGCGGTGGAATCCAACCACTCATTGAAAACATTTGAATGCCGCTCTATGTTGTGCTCATTAGCTACTATTCAAACCGTTTGCTTCAAGGTGATTTAATTTTCAATCCTGTTACAAAATAGACGGATAGGTCTGGTTGTAACAATTAAGGAGAGAATATCAGACGCAAGAGGTTTTCATGTTTTAATTGCAATTACCTGATGTGCAGTTCGCTAGATGCTGCCTGACCTGAAACTGTGCAAAAAGCAAGCTATGTTGACGCTGTCTATTGCCCAAACTACCCGCAAATTTCATAAAGTAAGCTACTGCTCATTAAACATATCCGTTCATAGTCATTATAAACCAGCATAGTCTCATAATTGCGGATTCCACAGCTTCCAAACCTTTCACCCACAAGACTTTTAACAATAATCGTTAGATATTTAAAATGAAAATAATAAAATACAATAAAATAAAATAAAAATAAAAAAATAAAAAATCGTTACATCTATACCAACTACAGCTGAATTCATGCGAGGAAGTTTAAATGAGTTCCTGCTCTTCTTAAGTCGATTCATTTAGGGACTATGCGATATCGTAGTCATGTAGTCTTGTGTATTTTGGATGAGTGAGGAACCTGTCTGGTAACATGTGGCATTGCGCTGGTTGTAGTGGTGTGTGTTTGTAATTGAGGACTTGAACGGAGTCAACCTTGATTTCAAGATGGGAACAATCCAAGTATATGCCTGGAGTAGACGTAGTAAACTTCGGAAAACCACTTCTAGGATGGCTGAGGTAGGAATCGAACCCATCTACTCTCAGGTTTGCCTCATATTTGAATGATGCAAGTCCCAATCCTCGGATCAGAAATACATTTCTTGATGGAACTGGGAATCGAATCCAGACCTCGAAGGTGACAACTAGGTATGCTAGTCACTAAATCACACTATATTTATGGAAATACATATTACATTTCACTCCTACTCTTCCCTACATTTCACTCCACTTTATTCCAACCAATCGACTGACGATCTCACCTAACCATCATCAAGGAAATGTACTCCTGCACACACATATGTTTTCCAATTAGTGAAATCACAACTGGAACTGTTCGTATGGAATGCCTGGTAACCACTGGGTCCCATTGATTTTGATGTCATCAACTGATGGAAAACGCTGACCACGAAAACCCATTTTCAGTGCTGGAAACAGACAAAGTCTACAGGTGCCAAATCGAGCGAGTGCGGTGGATGTAGTACAAAGGCAGTGCGTTTCTCAGCTAACAATTTTTTCTGCCAAACCACTGTGACATGGAACTTTATCGTGATGCAGCCTCTCACCGCTACATTAAGCCATTTACCTAGACATTTTCGTCTCGCAATTTCTCTCAAACTGTTCTAACGAGGCCACATTGACCACAGTGATTGGTGGTACGAACACGTAATGAACTTTTTAGGACTTCCGAGAAAGATTTTTAAACTAATACGCGAGTTTATTACAAGTGGCCCTGTGGAGTGCTAGGTCAAAATTATGACGATTCCTAAGTGTGATTTGAAAGTGTTGTATCAACAATTGTGCCAAAAAATAATAACTGCTAATGAATCAGAATGTGCATAGGGAGTTGTAAACCATTCAGGACGATCGCATAGGTACCTACTCTTACAGAGTGCATAGATAATAATAATACTGATATAACGCATTAATGAGAACTAATGGTAAGTGACGACAAGCAATTTAATTCGAACCAGCCTGTCATTCAGTTTATTGTGCAACTGGGCATCATTTCTGGAAAAGCTGCAGATGGTGGGGTGATATGTTTTGTAGGCACGAAAAACCACATAAATCCAGAGGTTGAATTCATCCCATCACTCCAGGTGGTATGATTTGCAACGTCACACACTTTCCAGGAGGTATGGTTGTATCTAAAAAGTATGATTTTCCTAGCCAGACCAGGAGTCAAACAACAGCGAGTTATTTTCACCATCTATGGACCAAAACAGTGTTTATACCACAGTTGTAGTTTTGGTGAACCCATTTTCCCACTCTTGCATACTGTGACGTAAATATTCCTACTGCCCTTGCGTTACTTCGTGATACTTTTTTGACACGGTATTATTTCCCGATTTCGTGAAATAAGGTAATTTCGCGTTATTTCGTGACTTCAATTTGAGATATTTTCCAAATCTATGACGAAAATGATAGGTTTCTTTTGAGTTTCCGAAGTTTGTAGGTCCCTGACGTGAGACAGAATCAATCGTTGGATACACAGAACCTCCAACTTCTCGAAGCACAATAAAAAACTTACTTGCCAATGTACCATCAGACCAAGAGTAGGCATTATAGTTGATATAGTAGCAGTCCCATATAAGGAAATTGAAGTCCACCCTCGAGTCATTCAACGAGAAACGTCGTGAGTGAATCCAAATACTCACTCATAGAAGTAGAGCGAAGAAAAGCAGCCCTGAGCTCTTATGGGAAATAGACTTTCCAACTAATGTTAAAGTAAGCCTCCGGTGACCTACTGCCATTGGGATGGGGAAATGGAGATTCAATAGTAAGATGAAATATTATTGAAGTATTAGAAGCCATTTTTCAGTGTTGCCTATAGTTCTATTATAAGATGAAAGAGTGTAGTGCAACATTCACTTGCTATGGTTATGATCCACTTTTCACGCTGTGGGGTAGCAGAATTTGTTAAGAGACACGCCCTGGGCAAAGATGTATATTGTATCTGGGGGAATGTCTCCTCCCTGAAGTAAACATAACCAGATTTCTTCAGTTAACAATATTTATTGCCATGAATTCAATTCCACATTCTGCCATGTCTGCCAGTTTTATGGGAAGGAATAAAATACTGATTGATAACTTATGTACATGTTGATTTTGTTGATTAATGTTGTGTTCTTGTTCCACAGGTAAGTCCTGGTGTCACGTGCCTGGTGATTGAAGAAAGTTCACTGCCACTGTGAGTTGCACAACGGAATAGAACTTGCTTAGTTATAAGTAGGTGCATGTTAATGTTAAAAAGTGTATTTGCTAGGTATCCTTTCCCTTCCTTATCCGTGCCTTCATGCTACGTGCAAATATGTAAGAGGAACTACTACAAAGGAGCTTCAGGAATGAGTATTTTCTTGTTTATTCATTTTAAAATTTCTGTAACTCAATAATGGGGCCAAGCTCTCTGCTGACTCGGTAGACGCGTGGGTTCGAGCCCCACCGTCGGCCGTCCTTGAAATCGTTTTCTGTGGTTTCCCATTTTCAACACCAGGCAAATGCTGGGACGGTACTTCCTGACAGGCCACGGCCGATTCCTTCCACATCCTTGCCCAGTTTCATTCACCATCATTCATTTCATCTATCATTAACTCCTCTCCTGAGGTTGGCGTCAGGAAGGGCATACGGCCGTAAAATCCATCGCCACAAAGACTTCCATCGCATCTCATCCCCGACCCAGTTGGAAAAACGGGAATAATAAGGGGTAGACATACAATACATATACATATCCACTGAACCTAAATTAAGCCTGAGTGAGCAAGATCTGATGATGATCACTTGATGAACGAAACTAGTCATCCAATTTACCCCCCTATCCCCCCCTCCCCTCTCACACACATTTTTTGTGAGTGTAAATAGTGCATGTAATATTTCAGGCATTAGGAAATTAACTGTAACTTCTCACTCAATCTAATTGGGTATACTCGTGTTGACCGACTGAAAAGCTTCTATTAATAGATATGTTATGGAGACCATTTGCGAGGGTGAGAGTTGAATTTGTCTCAAAATCTGCATTTTGTTCTGATTGCAATATCGTGTGTAACTAATTATTAAGAGCGCAGGATTTGAGTACTGTAGGTAGGCTACCTCTCGATTTAACATGAGGTGCCTTCTCGTCATTTTCCTGAAGGGAGTGAGAATACGTGGGGATATACCACATTCAGGATGGCTGCTGTTGTAACCGGGGTCTTAATGTTAGGACTTCCAACTCCCCCTTGCAAGTCATGTTGCGTGACTTGACAGGCACGTCTGCAAAGCAGGGTTCGTTCTCTTCCTTGTTACGTTCTTGTTTCGTTAATATTTTTAAACGTTACTCATCAGTATCGCTCTGCTCCAACCGTTAATGGTCTGCATATCAATTTCCCGAGCTAAAGTTGATCTTCCATAGCGCTAACAGTAGAACAGCTGTGCTCTGCTAACCAGTGGATGGTGGTATTCGTACCCAGCTATATCTCTCCTCGAATAGTGATAATTGGATTAAATTTTGCTGTATGCCATGGTGACTGCCTTTTGCAGTACTTTTATTACAAAACTATTGGCATGCAAAAAAAATCTAGATCCAAATTCTTACCATAAGCCATCCGTGAAAATAAATTGGTTACAATGTATTTGGCTCTAGAATGAAGTTACTTGCATGCCACAAATTGTGTATATTTGTAATGCAATTTAAATACTGTAGATGTGTTTCTGTGGAGGTATTTGTAAGTGGACATCTTGTCTTGTCTTGTCTTGAACGAAACAAGAGCGCTCTACACCACTGGAACGATCAATGCACAAAGAAGCTTCAAGGAATGAGGTAACAAGAGTTCTGCCGGGTGACATATCCCATCTCGTCTTTGGAATATTACGTCTGAGTCGAAAGAGGAGACTACAGCTTTATCGTGTAGCCCATAAATGGAGCAAGTGTTGTGCCAGACTCTCGCAATCATCAGGTGAAATATGGCTACGTGCACGGGAACGTTGTCTAGCGCGGAGGTTAGTAGCGTGATCTATTTATGTAGCTAGCCAGATCGGAGATCGGAGATTGCTAACAGCCACCATCCTGAGTGAGGTTTATCTCCAGGTTTCTCCACACACCCTATAGGGCAAATGCCGAGAAGGTACTTTATTTTAATTGAAACGATAGAAGCTATTTTTCAGTGAAGCCTAATTCTATTAAAGAAAGCTTTCCAGTTGGCAGGGCCGTGCAATGGGCAAGGTGAAGCAGTGCTAGCGAGAAATTTACTCGTGCCGGCGAAGCGCAGCCATACCCTGCCCATTTCTGGGCAGTGCAGCACGACAGTACACTAGCACTGCAGCGCTTAATCGCACAAGCACTGTCCATTTGACCGGGTACTGCAGTATGTTTAGTACTGAGCGCAGAGCCCGGATACTAGGCGCACTAGAGCCAACATTTTGTCATATGCGTGTGGTCTGCCGTGCTCATAACGTCTCTTGTGCATATGGAGGACAAAAATAGCATGGTGGGAGTGTCACACATTAATGAAACACACCGTAGACGTTCATTATAGAACATGATATTTGGACGTACATGAACCAGATCTGCAATAAGGATACCGGAATTTGCACACTTCTTGGGTGATACAGAAAGGGCAGCGAGATAAAATAATATTAAAATTTGAATCAGGCATATTGGTAATCGATCATGTGAGAGTAACAGGCCCTGGTATGGAATCAGGAGGGTTAAAATACATGTTTAAATTTGTTGACATAATGTCACAAACTACCTGAGGTAGCTAAATACGTTAACGTGCATGGTCAGACTACTCCGAACTCGAAAGACCACACACAGCCACTTCATACCTTACCTCATTAATTTCATTTGTCATTAACCCCTCGCATGAGATTGGCGTCATGAAGGGCATCTATCCGTAAAATCATTCCCACAAGGAAACTGTCTCACCACATCCCCTACCTCATAGCAACCGGAATAATTATGGGTAGAACAAAATAAAAACTACATTAGGATTATACACCTGTATTTCAATAACAAGATTCTGAATTCACCAACTGATTAGATTGATGCTGTTCAGGGATATGTGAGTTCGAGAAACATGCGTTAGTAAATTTATCAGGATTTTTAAATTAAGAACATTCCGTCGCAATCTAAGGTTATTTATATTCTTTTTTTGAACTCGCCTGAAACATTACCTCATGGAATTTACCTACGCATAAGATATACGGAAAAATAAGCAAGTTGACATGAAATCCTTCTAAATTCTAACTTCTATGGAGACCAAGAGTGCTATTTATTTTAAAACAATTTTGCTCTGAAAATTACAAAATATGTTGTCTGGATTTCTACCAGCTTGTCGTCATTTCTTTCGGTGGAGTGCTTAAAACTGTTTGGTTTGTTAGTTTTTGAAATTATTCTTCTCTAGGGTTATAGTCTGCGAACCGTCTTCCTAACTTACGACGGGCTATGTAATGACAAAAATACTAAGAAATGTGTACTATTATAGTTCGCGCAGTGTAGAAATTACATGGTATCGTGCAATTTATTGCGCTGACAATGGAAGAGACCACCTTGTGGTGCAGCGGCTAACATTCTTGGCTATCGCCCCGGTGGTCAGGGTTTGATTCCCTGCCCTGCCAAGAAATTTAATTTCGGTTTGAGGTACTGAAATGATATCGATGATACGTAAGTCGTCCAAGCAGTGTTCATTTCGAGGACGAGTTCCCTTTTTTCTACATTCTTATTCTGCAATTCGAACATTGATATGGGAACTCGGAGATGAAATCACTAGGTAGGGTTGTTAGAATAGCTTCCGTAAAATATTCTCAAAGGCCTGTGCTTCAAGTAGCCCTCATGAGTTAATCCAATTGTATATTTACAGTATATGTAATCCACATATCGCATTTTATGCATTTGATTTTCATTGCATTTTACATTCTGGGCATAGGAAAACCTCGAAGCTAATTTTGCAATTTTCAGTGAATGAACTTCCAAAGTATAGTAATCATCATGTAGGGAGACTGTGCCACATATTTATACAGCGAGTGCAAGAATTGCTTGAAGGCATGGTGGCATAGTGCGTAATTTGTGTTTGTACAACGAAGGAGGTTGTCAGGACGGTGATGAGGATGAAGATGGTGATAACGATGAAGTCGCTGATTTACTAGTTAGGAACCAAGGGAATATAAATAGCAGGCACTTAAGACTGAAGCAGATCTATGGAAAACACAAAATGAACTTGCAGGTTGATTGTGAAAGTACAAAATCTAATCTAATCACCATATTTTATGGAGATCGACTAATCCAGAAGTAGACATGAAAGGGAGTAGCCTAGCACAAATAAGTTAAAGCAAAGGTTGCTCTTGAGTGAGACCTCCATGGGCGTAGCCAGGACTCTATATGCTGCAAACACTATGGAATGCCTGATACCCTAGTTCACGTTCAAAAAAACATAATTAAGAAGGGGATTCACTACAAACGTTAGGAATCACCGAAATAGATCTAAGATTAAGCTGTAACATTTCAGAAATGTTACGCGATCCATGTTGTCGTGCCTTCCTCGTGTTAGAAGAAAAAGTACATTGGGCATAATAACTGTTATTGACCATAAGAAGGATAGAAAATATATGCTGGACCCCGCCATCAGATGTGAAGTAAGCATCGGCATAACAAGACAGGTCGTTTAGAGCAAACTATAGGCTTCAAAGAGTAGTGAAAGCTTGTCGTACGTTTCGAATAAGCGAGAGGAACAACATCAACATTTTTCAATCACTTATCACGTTTGGATATGCCTAAGTATAAATGACCTAATTTTTCTATCAACGAATCCATTCAATAATAGAGAATTCATCTTCAATGTACTCGGGAACAGTAGGAGACGTAGTCTATTGGTACCTAATGACATTTTATTGCTAGTAATAATAATAATAATAATTATAATATAATATAATATCGTATGACCTCGGGTGTCGGGTGCGAGCTTTGTAATTTGACACCCAGAGGGTAGCTTGCATGTCGAATTTCGTTGTTCCTTGAATCACTATGAAAGCCAAGGAGGTTTGATACCTAAACTCCTTGAACATTATAGCGCTTTCAAGTAGAAAAATGAGGAACTTTGTGTTGGCGGAAACTCCCGAGATTAATTTTGCCATTATGAACACGGCCTACTGAATTCAAATGGGTTCATTGACATGCCAACATCGTATGGCATGCGTGTCGTATTTTTGCCGTCTTTCAAAAATCACTTACCACGGCCAGGACCGAACCTGCAATCTTGGGGTTAGTAGACCGACACGCTATCCACTCACCTACCGTGGCAATAATAATAACAGTCTAATAATAACAATAATAAGATGAAGAGAAGAGAAGAACGGCTTTGAGAAACTCTGCCGGGACAGGCTGGCCGCGCGCGTGTGAACTGACGAGTTCCAGCATAGACAGGGATAACAGTGTGCAGCTGGGTCATGCGACCCTAAAAGCACTTGCCTGGCTTGCAGGGTACCACACCATACACAGATCGCTCGCTCACGTAGCTAGCTGCAGGTGGGGAGATCCAAGGACATGACGTCACGCGCTTATTGCTCACTTCTTAGACTGTCCGTAAGGGTGCAGCAGGATAGAACATACTACAGGCACTAGATACGCAGGGCCTTGCCAGTTGGTCAACACATATTATGCCCATTACATTATGCACATAAAAGCGAGTTACTTTGTGATAAATATCTTATGTAATATTTTTCATGTTTGGGCATATAGACTAAATACTTGTTTTTCCACCTAATGGATTTGGGCAAAATTTGTGTTGACCGACTGAAAAGGTGTCTTTATTAACCTTATTTTAAGCCCTGGGGCTCATTATAGTGCTGCTTTGAAGTTTTGTGGGTTTCTACCGACCTGACCTATGGCGGTACTTCTTGAGGATCTAACCAGCCTCTTGCTGACTACCTATCACACAGAGAAGCCCCGGAACACCAAATATGTATGGTTACTGTACGCTCAGAATTACAGCAAGCATAAAACAAAGGTTATCAGGCACATTTAAGACACACCCAAGTGCATGGAGCTTATGACCAAGATGTGTAAAACCCCTGAACGCTATTGCTGACAACAAACTCAATAGGGCAGGGGCGTTGTCGCTTCAGTTTGAGTACTGTACGTTCCGGCGAAAACACAGCCCGACAATGTTGAGAAAATGACAGGGGCTTGAGACGTGTCGGTCACCAGCCCCGTGTAGTTGGATGTGTGTTGTATTTGTCTGATAACCTGCGTTTATGTGATGACTGTAGTGGTGTATGTATCTGTATTAGAGATAGGGATGAGCGAGGTGCCCCAGGAGTTGAAGTGGAGGGTAAGTGGGAAAACTCGGAGAAATATCACACTCAAGATAACGGCTGTTAGCGCCGGGATTCGAACCTGCGATCTCCGAAAATGCTGCAGCTGCCCTCGTAGTCATAGAGCACGATTTAACGTACAAGGCTACGCTGCGGGATAAGGTGGAGAAAGTGATAGAAACTGTCCAGCAGGCTCCACTCATCATAACAATGTGTTACGGTGTTTGGTTGTGTAGGTGTGGCGGTCAAGATGCTAACCTCTCACGTACGTTGATCAGGTTCCATTCCCGGTCAATGGATGTGAGATTTTCGAAGAGAAACATCATGCCTTGTGGTTCGGATTCCACGTAAAACTGGACCCTTGGTGCAAGATCGCAAGATTAACGGTCACGTAAAACTACAAGCTTCTTTTCTGTTTTACTACACAAATGTTTTCTGATGTATGTGCTACAGTTGTGTCTCAGGCAGCATGTGTATTTGTAATTATTTTGAAACTAGGCTTGCAATCAAAAATAGATGGTATCTTGGTACGTGCTAGGAACCTTGAAACAATCCCCTTAGGTTACTACTCACCGTTACCACTGTTGGTAAAACTTCTGGAAGCACTGTTGGAAGCCATCTTTTGCAGTTACTAAATTACGTCCTTTTGCAACAGATAAGGAAAAAGGCAGCACGGTAGGAAGTATTAGAAAAGGCTGTATAAGATACCTTCTGCAAAATGCTTCCCTGAACTTTACCAACGATGGTAAATATGTAGAGTCACCCAAGAGGAAAGTTTTGAAGCTAGTTTTGCATTGAAGTCACAAATTATCGATGATAAGAAGCTAGGCCCGAGTCTCCAAACTTCTGCATCCCACTTCATGTTCTGGACTGACACAGTTGGAACAAATCAGACGTAACTGAGGACTTATGACTCAGTCCATGGCTAACATTCATTGTGCGCAACTTTCGCTCCATCTGAACCAGCCACTATTGTTTCAAACTAAACCTTTGAACACATGTGGCGTGAGTGTTCTCATCGCACATTTCACATTTTATCTGCCTCTCACTTTACTGAACTTTAACATTTCAGTTAGATCGAAGTCAGACTGTTGTTCTGCCTTTGGTAAAATACACAAATTCTGTTCATTCATCCATTCATTCATTCATTCATGCATTCATTCATTCTTGCAATCAAGGCCATTCTTGCTCAACTAGATTGAGTGGCAATTTTACTCGGAGAGTAGTTATGTAGTAGATTGAAATTCCTTTTACTACGTCGAGCACAAAATTATATCCCACATGATACCACATCGTAATCGGGTGTGTTAATGTACGCTCCACGACTGCATTGTGATTCTACAGGCTCGGTGATCCGAGAGTCGAATCCCAGCATTGACAGTGGCCATCCTGAGTGTGGTTTCACCCTGGGTGTCTCCACACTCACTCGAGGCGAATGCCAATGTGAATCTTATTTCAAGCCCCGGAGTTACTACACCCATCATTGACTGTGATAATAAGAGTTACATAGCCTACGCGACCACAGAAGCACACGATACCAGATAATTGCAATTAACACCCAAGTACACAGGGATGATGATGATGATGATGATGATGATGATGATGATGATGATGATGATAAAGTGTCGACATTTGGCCCTTCTTGGGTTAAAGAGACCTCGATAGCAAAATATAACTGACCACATTGTGGAGTAGTGATTAGCATTCTTGGCTCTCGTCACGAAAGTGCGGGTTCGATCCTTTCTGTACAAATCCCGAAATATTAGAAGTCTTTTTTACAATGTTGCCTATTAATGAATTATTAGAAGCTTTTCAGTCGGTCAATTCGAGTGTACCAAATTAGATTGGGTGGGGAGTAACAATTAATTTCCTAGCTCCTGAAATAAATTACTTGAATTATTTACAGAATTAATAAAAGACTTCTCATAAAAATGGGGGTTTAATGGGATGACACCACCTCCTGATTTAATGGCTAGCATACTTGACAGTCACCCCGGAGGTCCGGGTTCGATCCCCGACTCTGCCAGGAATTGTAATTCTGTTCTGAGGACTGGAGCGGGGTCCACTCAGCCTCGTGAGGCAAAATTGAGAAGAGGTGGGTTCGATTCCCATCTCAGCCATCCTGGAAGTGGTTTTCCGTGGTTTCCCAAGTCTACCCCAGGCAAATGCCAGAGTGGTTCCCAACTAGCCATGGCCGCCTCCTACCCCAATCCTCACCTGCATTACAAATACACATACTACTATAGACACCACACAAATACAGGTTATCAAACGAATTCTACACACACCCAAGTACACGATGCTAAATGACCACGATGTCGCAAAGCCCCTAAATGAATTGAAAACAACAAACAAACAATTGGATGACTAGTTTCGTTCATTGAGCCAACATCATCAGATCAGGCTCACTTAGGCTTAATTTAGGTTCAGTGAACACATAATTAACTTTTAAATACAATATTATTCTTAAGTCACAAAAGCTTTTTAGTTAAGCTTGTAAAGACTCTGACTTTTCAGGCAATTATTTTTTATTCCGTAAGTCTGCAAGTGTTGCGATTTTTGTTGATAATTTTTAGCCTATTTTCGTTTAATGAAAAAAAAAAGGCTTATGAGAACACCTCTTGCCCGTGTGTGTTTGTGCGTATGTGTGTGTGTCTGTCTGTGTGTCCCCCAAATAACTTTTAAACGGTTTGAACGATTTCAAAGAAACTCGGTAAGGTCATAGTACTATTACGGCCGACTCCGACCGGCCGTACTGTTCAAATTTTATTACGGCTCACCAATCCAACATGTCGGCTGTGCGAAATATTTCACTGACATTCTATATCTCCGAAACTATTACTCATATCACCCTGAAATCTTGTACGGTGATAAAGGAAAAAGGAAGCTTGTAGTTTAACGTGACCGTTAATCTGTAGATCATGAGCCACGGGACCTCCTTTTTTACGCGGAATCCGAACCACAGGACATGGCATTTCACTTCGAAAATCTCACATGCATTGACCGGGAATCGAACCCGGACCGCCTTGGTGAGAGGCATATAGCTAGACCGCTGAGCCACCTATGAGACTTTCAAAACCCTGTTAAATACAAAACGAACATGGCGGCCAAGTGACTTTGAAACTTTTAAACAGACTTTTCTCGCGATTTAACCATCCACATGCAATGAAACTTGGTACAGCAAATGTGTATACACATTTTAATGCACTGGCATCTAATTTAGTTCGATTGTTTTACATAACCTCAAGATGACGGCTGTGCGAAATATTTCACCGGGAATCTATATCCCCGAAACTATTACTGATATAACCCTGAAATTTTGTACGGTGATAAGGGGTACTACTAGAAGTTCAGCTATGCAACTTCCAAAAACCTGTAAAATACAAAACGAAAATGGCGGCCAAGCTAAGGTAAAACATTTTAATAGACTTTTCTCGCGATTTAACCATCTGAGCGCAGTGAAATTTGGTACAGTAAATGTTTATTCACACCGACATCTAGTTTAGTTCAATTGTTCGCATAACCTCAAGGTGGCGATTGTGCGCAATTTTAAAATTATTTTTTATTTATTGTGTATTAATCATGCGATCGAAGTGAAGGTTTGAATAATGAACCTACGCAAAAATCGTCATCTAATATTACATAACTCTATGACCTACATATATAGAAATCCAACATGGTGATCAACCGAAATATTTTGACGGTAATACCTACGAATGTATTACAGGAATCAAACTGAAATTTCGTATGTTGATAGAGGCAATTAACATTAGTAGGATATATGAAAATAGGCTGTATAGTTCTTCACGGATATACGTGATAGAATATTTGTTATTAAAAACCTTTTTGAATCGTTAACTTCTACCGTAGCGAGCTTCTGAAGTGATTGCGTTCTGTTAATTAGTAACACTGACTAAACAAATTTCCTATTTGTGACGAGGTTTTGTAATTGGTTAGTTACGTTCACCCTTTAAACAAACACTAAAATATACCTGAGTAGATAATGTGGATATATTGACTTAGCTGATTACTGGAGGATCCTGTGCTAACGTCAACCGCACTTCACTTCATTCTGTGTACACTAATCGACTCTACTAAGGAACTTCATTCTCACCTGAAGGCTGGAACGGAGGTCACTCATCATGATGAAGCAGAACTGAGCTTCATTCACATCTCAGTGATCCGAGAAGTGGTTATTTATGGTTTTCCACTTCTACTCCAGGCGAATATCGGTATGCTACGTAAAGTAAGGCCACGGCCACTTCCTACCCAAAGCTTAGCCTTTATTACAAATACTCGCTCACGCTCGTGCAGCCTTCATAATGACACAGGTTATCAGATATATTGCATAGCCATGTACATGGGGCTACATGAACAAGAAATGCTATATGATAAGGTGCGTTCAAAAAGGAACGAGCCGGAGGCAGTAATGCACAAACCGGTGACGACATCGGCTAATCGTGGCGTGTGTAACGAGGTGTGGTTACGACCAGAGCGTGGAAGGTCACAGCCCGTCGCTAGAGGGCACGCGTGCACGTCACGTGGCGATACAAAGCGAGCAGTAGCATGCATCAATCGTCCAACCAAAACCAAGACAGTAGGCCATTCGACATGCTTCCTGGTGTGGTTGAAGACTGTGGGGCACCCATTGGGCACACACTTTCCATAAGTGCAGTCGTTCCTTCATGATGGTGTGCACACTTCCGACGTTCAATCCGACCACGGCGGCTATGGCGTTCACTGTCACTCGGCGGTCCTGGGTAATGAGTGCATCAACCAGCTGTCATCGGTAATGCAGGGGGGTGCCCCAGAACGGGCATCATCGGCTAACGACACCCGCTTGTGCCACGCCATGACCCTTGCAAGGGACATGCAGTGTTTGCCGTACACTTGTGACATTCGGCGATGAATGTCCGTTCCCCCTACTCCTTTCACTGTCAGAAACTGAACAAAACTTCTTTGCTCTTCGTTTGACGCCTCCATGTCACTGTTTGCAATGCGACTGGCAGCGTTGGACGATTGATGCTTGCTGCTGCTCACTTTGTATCATCACGTGACGTGTACGCGTTCCCTCTAGCGACGGGCTGTGACCTTCCACTCTCAAGTCGGAACCACACCTCGTTACACACGCCACGATTAGCCGATGTCGTCACCGGTTTGCGCATTACAGCCTCCGGCTCATTACTTTTTGAACGCACCTTATACTTCTTTTTAGGGTCTCGTTGGGAATTTACAAAGAAGCATGTTCATCTCTCCAGAACAATTTTGGAAATCCTTATTAATATTGTTAGATAAGAACATTCACACTAGGAGTGGACCAGGACCAGGATTCTGTGGACTGAGAAATCTGCTACAGTTGTGCAAGGCAATGTTTTTGCATTCTATTCCGACAAATTCACAGCAGTCCTTCAACTAAGCTACCACCGTACCAAAGATATTAAAAAAATATATAATTTATTTATTTGCGTTGATTGGTAATTGGTGTATGGGTTTCTGCACAAATTGTGGGCAATTATTTTGCACCACAACCTATACTTAGCGCTTTCCGTCCTATGTGATCTGCAGTGTATTGTTTACATTTGTTTCTCCTTGTCATTTGATGCTTCCACAATTGGTGTTTGCATTAGTCTATCCTCTCAATATGAAACTCTTTTATACTTGGGATTAATATTTAGAAAAGTTTTAATAACATGGTGTGACAAAATTCCTGAAGTTTCACAACTAACAGCATCAAATTCTTATAAGCTAATATTAACCTCAAGAGTTCGGTTGAAAGATCTTGCAAGTACAGGCAATAACTTCATTTATAACCTATTGGAAGCATCTAAACCTTTAGTTATAAGGTTAGCAGCTTCAAGTTTAGTTTCAACATCATTACAGTATTTACAAATGTTACTATAGCAGTAAATCATATTGCCTCAGGACTTGTTTTTCCACAATTAGACTTGATATCATTCAATCCATTTATTGATTTCTACAGTCTTTCACAAGAACTGCAGCTGAATCCAAGCTGCACAGACTAATAAACGATAGTTAACACTCGAGCAGCACACTGTGAGCAAAATTTTTGAGGCAAGGCTAATTTCGTGTTAGGGTAAAGAGTATAAGTTATATGAATATCAAAGCTGAGATTATGCAATTGTTTGTTAGGGAATTGTGATAACGGTTTAAGTAATCCATAGACTTATAAGCTTTGGCCCTAACAAGAGCGATTTATTCTTGAAACACTTATGTCCATTGTGTTGCTCAGTCGAGGCTTTAGCAGCTATTCGATGTTTCTGGATCCGTACGTGATTATTTACATACCGACAGCCACCAATGTAATTGCAAACTTTGAAAAACAAGCACTCGTCGTCATTCCCAATTTCTTTGTTTCTCTTTAAGTCCACTGAGTGGTGTAGTGGCTGGCAATTTTAGTTGTTAATCCTGAGGTCTGGGTTCGATTCCCGGCTCTGCCAAAATATTTAACTCTATTATGTGGATTAACTGCTTGAGACAAAACCGAGAAGAAGTGAGTTTAATTCCCACTTGAGTCACCCTAAAAATGGTATTTCATGGTACTGTATAAAACTTCCACACCGGGCAAATGCTGGGATGGTTGCTAATTTAAGGCCTCGGTCGTCTCCTTCTCAATCCAAGCTGCAATTACAAACACACACACTATTCAAACAACCTACACACACCCAAGATTATGGCGATGAATTGATCACAATGTATAAGCCCCTAAATGAAACAACAACAACAACGTATTTCTCTAAGGAAATACAATATTATATTCCTTTTCAAACTCGGTTGAGAAGGCACATTTCCGCTTCGAAATTTAACGAATATATACATGATTTCAGTCTGTCATGGGATCATCGTCATCGCGTCGGCCAGTCAAACAGACGGAAAGCCCGTTCACTTTGGTATAAGCATTTTAAGTTAATTTATCTTACTACAGAAATTATACAATAGTAGTTGATCGCAAAGTTTATTATACATTATATTATTTATTTAGATTGTAGGTTGTAATTAGAGTAAAAATGTGGAATAAAGATATCTTCTGGCACTTAAAGACTACAGAGAAAAAGGATAGAGAGCTTCAGAAAACGAACACAAAATAATTAAAACTGTTTCTTTTAAATTGAGTGAGTATTTTACAATAAGAGGGTGGCAAGGGAATCGACTTCAAGTCGAACAAATTAAATTATATTTCTTTTTAAAAGAAACATCAACCAACATCTATTGAGTTTTTAATTACAGAAAGGTGAAAATGCTTACTTGCTAAGATGAAAAGAAAATAACAAAAGAAGTTACGAATTAAACTCTGTGGTGAACTAAAAGAAGAAGAATAGAATCGGTGGAGTGGGTTTATTACGTGATCTAAGCACTGATGTGTTTTTTTTTTTTACCGAAAGTGATATCATTTTATACCATCACCTGTATTTGTTTATTCAAAAGGATGGAGAAGCTTACTCTGTACGACGACAAGAAAAAAGCCAACTCTCTGATGAACGAAAAGAATAAGAGCAAAGATGCAGAGGGTTGATTATCACACGCATTTTATTATAGACTACATTATCTCTTGAAGTAGGAGAAAATATATTTATTTGCCATTATTAAAATTCTATTTACAATCCAGAATCTAAATAGTTAATATAAATCAAACTTTGCTATCAACTACTATTCTATAAATTCTATTATATGACAAATTAAAATGGTGATGCCAACGAGACGGGGCTTCCGTCTATGACTGGTCATCCAAGTGTATTTATGAATCTCATGTTTTTTTTTTTTTTTTTCAGGATTAGGGAACCACCCATTACAATTGGTAAAATCCTGTTGAACGACTGAAAAACGATACTTTTCGTATACCAGAAGAGTGATAAACGAAACTTGGGTAGAAAATATCGATAACATTTCTTCTCATTAACCACAACTGGGTCAGAATAAGTGGCTACAACCTCAAATTTTAATGAAATGAATGTTTCTCAAGCTTTGAACACGTTTATCTTGAAACTATGTTCTTAGGAAAGAAAATATATAAAATTTATATATTTGCAACCAATCGAGCTCTAATTTATATTACAATTGTCTGAATTTCTCAATCCATAAGAAAATTAAAAATTGTTATCTTCAAAAGGTATCTTTCCCCCAACCATGTTACAGGATGATGTAAATGCTGCATTAAGCTCGGAAGTAATAAAAGGAATATAGATAATTTAAAAAAATGGAATTGTTGGCCTTGGTTATGAACATGGGACTGCCTAGCGGGAAGAGCAAATTTTAAGGAAGTGTGTTAGATTCCCGATTGCTTGTTATTTGGTACTCTTATTAACAGATAGAGAAATATTATCATTCATCAGCTTATTTTTCTTCTCACTTATGCTGTTAAATATTAACCCATTCGCTTTGACAGATTTTACTGGTGTGAATGTATGGAATTTCAAACGTAGTTGCGTTGTTGATGGGGACTGGCACTCAGTCTCAGGTGGTGGAGGACACGGTGAGAGGAATCTCTGTGTGATCTGTCGGTAGCTTCTCCTCTTTCTTCTTATCGCTTCCCCGCGTGTAGGCTACATGATCCGTTATCCGAGACAATTAAGGACACTTCACTCAATGAAATGCTGAATTGCCTTCATGTCCGTGGCTATTGCGTCCAGAGTTGCGCGACGTACCGGATATACACGACAGTTCTGCCAACATAATTCTAAGTGTAGGTAAATGTTCAATGTATAAATGCATATAACTTCCATAGTAACAAATAGATTTCAACCAAATTTTGTATGTGCGTTGTGTGACTTAAAATATGAAACTCTACGCATTATTAAAGTAACCGCCCTACCGACTATGTGTCAATGATTTCCAGACTTTTAAACCCTAGACTCAATATCTCAGGATATGTGAATTGAACTAACTTTTAACTTAGTACACTTCAAGTCCAAGATGGTTTAGACATACTTAGAGTAAATAATGAAAATTAATGTTGCCAACATACTCGTAATTACTTGCACGCATATTTGTTCAATGTTCAACTGCATGTCATTACCATGCTTCTTTATGGAGTTACGCCAAATTTTTCACGTGTAATGTGTGCCTTAAGAAACATAAGTATGGCTATATTCAGAGCCCACGGTGCTATCAACTGCTTAGTAATGTTCTGTGAGCATTTGAGCCCTCGACTCCATATCGTAGAATCTGTTCATATATATTATTTGGGGGGGGGTTAAGCTGTTGGCCTCTTACCAAGTTGGACCAGGATCGATTCGCGGTTAATGCATGTGAGATTTTCTATGTGAAATGCCATGTCCCGTTGTTCAGATTCCACGTAAAAAGGAGGTCTCGTGGCTCATAATAGCACGATTAACGGTGACGTAAACCTACAAGCTTCCTTCTTTATAATATACAAGCTGTACCCGGCATGCGTTGCAATGCCAATCAAAGAAAGTGTTAGCGTTGAAATTCTGTTTCTTGAAGTGTCTTGGATACACAACATGCTTTTCAATTTCCGTTAACTGCCTCTAAGCTATCGTAAAATGGATTTTCTAATTTAAAATCATTCGTGGGAGCGTGCACAACTTTCAAAAGTTACACCGCAATCGGTTGAATGGCATATGAACGTATACGTTATTTTGTTTGAACGATTCGTGCGCTGTCACTCATTTGTTGATTCTACTCGTACGCTACCTATTGAGAAATGGATTTACTAAGTCGAAACCCTACCCTGGCGTGTACACAATAACTCATCAAGGTTTCATCACAATCGAAGAGGGTTATATGAACGCATAGGGGATTTTGTTGAAACGCTTCGCGCGTCGTCAACCATTTGTTGCATATTCTCGTGCGCTACCTATTGTGAAATGGATTTACTAAGTCGAAACCCTTCCCTGGCGTGTACACAATAACTCATCAATGTTTCATCGCAATCGGATGAATGGTATATGCACGTATACGGGGTTTTGTTTAAACGATTCATGTGCTGTCACTCATTTGTTGAATCTACTCGTGCGCTACCTATTGAGAAATGTATTACTAAGTCGAAGACCTTCCCTGGCGTGTACACAATAACTCATCAAGGTTTCATCGCAATCGAAGAAGGTTATATGAACGCTATAGGGGATTTTGTTGAAACGCTTCGCGCGTCGTCACCCAATTGTTGCATCTACTCTTGCGCTACTTATTGTGAAATGGATTTACTAAGTCCCTTTCCCTGGCGGGTACACAATAACTGATCAATGTTTCATCGCAAACGGATGAATAGTATATGAACGCATACCTGATTTTGTTTAAACGATTCGCGCTCCGTCACTCATTTGTTGAATCTACTCGTGCGCTACCTACTGTAAAATGTATTTACTAAGTTATAAACCGTCAAGTAAGTGTCCACAACATCTAACCCAAGTTTCATCGCTATCGGACTAATGGGATATGAAGACATAGGGGACTGTATTGAAACGCTCCACGTGTCATCGTTCATTTGTCGAATCTACTCGTGTGCTACCTAATGTGAAATGTATTTACTAAGCCAGAAACCTCCCTTGGAGTGTCCACCATATTTCACCCAAGTTTCACCGCTAACGGCAGAATGGTATATGACCTTATACGGGACTTTGTTGAAACGCTTCGCGCGTCGTCCCTCATTTGTTGAATCAACTTGTGCGCTGCATATTGTATAGTGTATTTACTAAGCCAGAAATTTTCCATGACGTGTACACAACGTCTCACCCAAGTTTCATAGCTACGGACGAATGGTACATGAATGCATACGGGACTTGGTTGAAACGCTTCGCGTGTCGTCGCTCATTTGTTGATACTACTCTTGCGCTACATATTGTAATATGGATGTACTCAGCCAGAAACCTTCCCTGGAGTGTACACAACATCTCACCCAAGTTTCATCGCAATCGGATGAATGGTATGTGAACGTATACGGGACGTTGTCGAAACGCTTCGCGCGTAGTCACTCATTTGTTGAAGATAAACGTGCGCTTCGTATTGTAAAATGGATTTACTTAGCCAGAAACCTTTCCTGGAGTGTATACAACAATTCACCAAACATTTATCACTATCAGACGAATGGTATATGACTTTATACGGGACTTTGTTGAAACGCTTCGCGTGTCATCGCTCATTTGTTGAATCTACTGGTGCGCTACCTATTGTAAAATGTATGTACTAAGCCAGAAACCTTCCCTGGAGTGTACACAACATCTCACCCAAGTTTCATCGCTATCGGATGAATGGTATATGAAATTATATGGGACTTTATTGAAACGCTTCGCGCGTCGTCGCTCATTTGTTGCTTCTACTCATGCTCTACCTATTTTTAAAGGGATTTACTAAGCTAGAAACCTTCCCTGGAGTGCACACAAAATCTCAGCCTTGTTTCCTCGCTATCGGATGAATGGTATATGAACGCAAACGTGACTTTGTTGAAATGCTTCGCGCGTTGTAGCTCATTTGTTGAATCTACTCGTGCGCTTACTATTGTAAAGTGGATGTACTAAGCCAGAAAATTTCCCTGCAGTGTACACAACATTTTACGCAAGTTTCATAGCTATCGGACGAATGGTATATGAATGCATACGGGACTTTGTTGAAACGCTTTGCGTGTCGTCGCTCATTTGTTGAATCTACTCGTGCGCTATCTACTGTGAAATGTATTCACTAATTTTGAAACCTTCACGTAAGTGTACACAACACCTCACCCAAGTTTCATCGCTATCGGACGATTGGTATATGAACACATACGGGACTTTGTTGAAATGCTTCGCGCATCGTCGCTCATTTGTTGAATCTACGCGTGCGCTACCTATTGTAAAATGGATTTACTAAGTCAGAAACCTTCCTTGGAGTGTACTCAACATCTCACCCAAGTTTCATCGCAATCGGACGAATGGTATATGAACGCATAGGAGACATACATACCCACCCACAGACAAACTATCACGTTACATTGATTTTTATATATATAGATTACTTGAAACTCTGCATGCTTTTATGACTTTATATTGTAGATTAATTTTGAGCAAAACCTTTATATAACAGTGTTACCAAATAATTCTACGTATGTTTGTATTTCCCAATTGCATGTAACTTCCATAACATTCAGTGGATTTCTACCAAAATTTGTATGAATAATGTATGCCATTGTTCATATTTTCAGGGATAGAAGTTCTACCTACCACCTAATAACTCTCCCTCGGCATTTGAGCCGTATACTCTCAATATCTTAGAACATGGGTTCTCATTAGGAACCTTTCTCGGACCCCCTAAAGCGATCGCTATGTAAGCAAAGACCCCTGCTTCCAAATCTTTAAAATCAAGACTTAAGATATTTAAATTCCTAAAGGGAACCTCTGCCTTGGAGTACGGTGTTCAATTATTTTTATTATATGTTAATATTTATTTACTTAAGCCTATTACATCATATAAAATTTCTGAGTCGTAAAGGTAGGTAGTGCTACAGACATAAAAATAACAATGCAGTGGTTGAGGAAAAAAGAAGGAACAAGTCCTATTTATTATTATTTTTTTACAGCATTAATGTGTAAAAGGCGCCGGCGTTCAATGAGACGAACTAATCTTTTCTTTCCCGCAAATCTTTGTCGAAGGTCTGGTTGCAGTTTCGAAATGTTCACCCTGAAATCTGGCCCTGTATCTAGTTTATGTTTGCTTTTCATTACGCACGATGTGGGAAAAGCTGGTTAGCACAAGTAAGTGGTTGCGAACGGAAGCATAATTTTTATTGCCTTATCGATGATTCCCATGTAGTCCTTTCGAGCTGTCATCCAGAAGTCTGCCAGCAATTTTTCATTAAAATGTTTCTTCATTTCACCACTTGAGGTCATTTCATCGAGTTAGTCATGTTCCTCCTCTGATAGTAGCAGGATATTTTCAATTTTGAGATTGGAGCTGAATAGGTCTCGAATCCAGCAGTTATAACCATCGGGCTCGGGAAAATAATCCCGAAAAGTAGTTTCAAGACTACGAAGACGTTTGGTTATATTTTCTTTTACCTCGCAAGGCAAACCAAACAAAACCTTCGTTAGATGACAGGATAAATGGATTTAGTGTGGGGAAATGGGCATGTGAGCCATTTTGGACCCTTGCTGCCCAGATATTACAATTTCCCAATCTCACTGATCTTGAATCGCTGAATATATCAACGTAAACACCTTGCAAATTCAAATTCGAAATATTCAAGTGATCAAACACGTAAGCTAAGTAATCAGTTCTGCAAATCAAAGAAAAGTCATTGAGCAATTCCTCATCATCCTAAGAAGAAAGATCCGTACCCCTTCTTTCAGCTCGAAAAACCTCTGCAAGATCGTGCCCCTTGAAAATCATCGCACTTCAGTAAGAATGAGAAGCTGCTCATGCTCGCTACCCATGTCTTTGCAGAGAAATGCAAATAACCTACATTTTAAGGAGCAGGATTTGACATTGTTTATTATTTTCACCACTTCATTAAGGGAGCTCTGCAGCAGTTCAGGCAGTCTTTTGGTAACTAATGCTTCCCGGTGAATACACCAATGTGCCCACTTCATATCTGGAGCTACCATTTTCGCTCCAGCTTGAAGGCCCTTCCTGCATCCGGACATAGCTTTCGCGCCATCCAGACCCACAATTTTTTTCCAGACGATATCATGTTTATTTCAATAATCGTTCAGAGCTGCGAAATCATCGTCTGCTGTTGTCTACTAGCTCACAGTAAAAAATAAATTCTTCATATATTTCGACATTACATAAAAATAGTACAAAAAACAACATTATCACCTTTCTTGATATATCGGTACTCTCATCCAACTGCAGAGCAAACATGTCACACATGTGGAGCCTTGCCAACGTCTCTTCAATAATTTTGCTTGACATATCTGTAATTTGCCTTTGCACATAATTGTTAGATAGCGGGACGGTACTTACAAGCTTTGTGGCAGCATCGCCCAGCATTCTCTTGCACAAAATAATTGCTGAAGGTAGAATGAGCTCTTCAGCACTGTGACAAGCTGAGATACTTCGTAAGATGCAAGCGTTGCATTTTCATTTGTATTTGCACCAGAATTTTGGGTAATTACTTTCTGGCATGATTTCAGTTCAGCTAACTTTATTTTGAAGAATGCAATGGATTTAACTTTGTGCTCCGAGTGTTTGGTATCTAGATGCCTCCGGAGGTTTCCAGGTTTCATACTCTCGTTAGCAAGGGTTTGAGACTTAGGACAATCTTCAGGTCCACAATACGTAAAGCAAAAGTCCAAATATTTTATGTAGTATTTCCTAATTTTCGCCGTAGGCTTACTCTTTGAATGGCTAGGCTCAAGAGAGGCAGCAGGCGGCCCATTCACTTCTTTATTTATTACCACAGATTCCTCTTCGTTACTAACTGTTGCAGAGAGCCTAATTCGTTTTAAAGACCCAATCTTCAACGAACGATCCATATTCAATGGACTTTTAACAATTAAACCAATCAAAAGTTTCAACTTTCAAAACTCATGTAAATATATAAATACACAAAATGGCTGCAGAGCAGAACGCTCTCTAGCGGAAAACTTGAAAAGCTCACATTACGCTGCGCCACATATGAGTGCGCCACTTATGCTGAGGGTGGCCTCACATAATTATTACTTTTAAGGAACTCTTTGTATTTTCTCCGTTTTCCATTTTTAATTATTGCGTTATTTCTTGACAACTCTTCACGCACCCCCTGGCCAACTGTCGTGAACCCCCGGGGGTCCGCGGTCCACGTAATGGGAATCTTTGTCTTAGAATATTAACCCATTCCCTTCGACAGATGTAACTGGTGCGAATGTATGGAATTTCAAATGTAGTTGCGCTAATAGACACAATATTTTAGTAATATTACTGGTTTAATTCCGTAGATAAAATTATTATTCTAAACGTAGATGAATAATTTGTCTGAATCATAAAGTTCAAGAAAAATATTTCTCCCTCTTTTTTAACATTACATTTTTCGTTATAGGCTACTGTTTCTGTTTACCTTATTTTCAGTTTTTCTATCCAACCCAGGGAAAAATCCCCTCGTCCTGGCTGGGTATTGAACTCGGGACGCTACGGGCCAAACCCTACTGTGTTAATTAGGTATTCACAGGCCCGGACATGGGTTTCTATCTGACAACCTCACCAGAATGAATCGTCTCATCATTTAACATGTGATGTACATAGTAATCAATGGAAAACCATATTGGACATTACTCCCACTGGTCTTAAAAGTCCAGAGATAGCCTGGCCCCGCGGTTTTGCGGGTCGATCAAGGCAGCGGAAATACTGTTCTAGTTTGGTCACACAAACATGCAGAAAACATTAGTTGTATTTGTTTTAGTATCTCATGTACTTTTGCAACTCTGATGATCTGTGTTATTGTAGTGACTATAGTTTATTTAGCTGAATTTCTATAGTCCACAGGACTCCAATTAATATACAGTAGGTCCTCTATCCCAACAGTTTTCGGGAGAGCATTATCACAGTTAGGCTAGCAAAAAAATGATTTTATTTGCATTAAGCTACTCACTGTTAACTTCGTAGTCCTCTCATATGTAATATTATTTAATGAAGGCACGTATTATTATTATTTGTTTAGCGTATGGCTTTTAATGCCGGGAATGTCCGGGGACATGTTCGGCTCACCAGAGTTTGTAGCTGATTCTATGCGGACACCCATGGGGTGAGCTACAAGTACCGTCGCGTGGGGTATGTTGTCTGGGGAGGAAGGTGTGAATGTATGGATGAGGATTTGGAAGGTAGCGGCTGTGACCTATAGTTAGTGACCAACTCCGGCATTTGCCTGGAAGGAAGATGGGAAACCACAGTAGACCATTTTCAAGGTTGCCGGCGGGGGGGATTCGAACCTCCTCGCCTCCCGGATGTGAGCGACTGCCTGCAGCCACGCCGTAACGACCACGGCTAACTCACCCGGTCACGTATTTTAAAATGCTGCCTTACAATTTTTGAGCTCGTCCCATGACGTAGCGCGTTAAATGCTCACCACGATCGCAATTGGGAGCTCAGGCAAGTCCGGACATCTAACGTGATTTAACGTGCACGGCTACGCCGTGGGGTACTCACGCATATTATTAGAAGAAGGAGCAAATGACCAGTGACATCAAGGACTATGAGATACTATTTTCTCCCTGTCCTGCATTTTATTTCTGTTCAACTCCGATCCGTAATTTGGGAACAACAACAACAGCAAGTGCGGGTTCACTTTGATGGATATGGAGTTAGTGACACCAGGGTGTCAGTGATTAACCTGCTGGCAAATCTACCGCCATTTGGTTGTTACATCTGAACACCCGTAAACGCTATAGAATTTTACAGTGTAAAATAACACTTTACATAATCATATTTTAGTTACTCAAAATGTATGAAGTGCATCATGATTGGTTACTTCAATCAATATCCATAGCCGTGCATGTGAACTCAGACGCAGTGAATGGTGTAAGAAGTGACAGCTGAAAGTACTTCCCAATGCGTGCAATTCGTTTCTATAATAGACCCCAACTCAATGAAAGCATAATTCAATGAATGCCTTCTTGATTTGTAAGTATACTGAGATTCACGCAACCATAATGATTTGAAACAATAGTGAAAGGAAGCTTGTAGTTTTATGCGACCGTAGAGATCATAAGCCACCGGATCCTCTTCTTACGTCCAATACGGACCACCGTACGTGACATTTCACCTCACAAATCACACATGCTTTAACTTGGAATTGAACACGATCCGCCTTTCTGGGAGACATTAAGCTCCCCACTGCCGCAAGCACATCCTCGTTTATTGAAACATTAGTGTAACTGCGTTGAAGCTTAGAATAAACCACTTCTTTGGGTAAACATCTGGTTCAAGAATATGAAGTAATACCCTGTGATCAATGACAGTGCTACATTAACACTTGTTTGTGCACCAGATTATACTTCAGTTGTACTCATGTATTCGAACATTTTAATGCCAGTTTCTCAATTTGGCGAGGAAGTGGAAGTACTTTTTTTGCCTGCAATTCTAGAGCAGGGAAGATTGGCTCTAACCTTTTGCTACTTGTAACTTACAATACGGCTTTGGAGTTGCAAGAATGATTTCAGCAGGTTCCCTGGCAAGCTTATAGATGAGATAATTACGGATGAGTACTTTATACGTAAGAATTAGATGTTCAAGCCCCAAGTTGTGCCTGGCTACCTGCAAAGTAGTGATGTCCGTCCTCTTCCAGACAGGAGAACAAAATTAAATTGAAGGCGGAAGGTGATATTTTGATCGGATTCCTAGGTGGGTAATATTAGTTGAAACCAAAAAGGTGCTGGCCATAGTCCATATGCTGTACCCATGGAAAATGTGTGATCATATCGTTTGGATTATTTGAAAGGAGTGCCGAGCGGAGATTTCAAACTAGCGCTTGTATGTGGGGATCGAGTCTGAGGCTAACGCGCGCAGCCGTAGCGAATAGCAAGCCATCGAACTTACTGGAATAAACATTGAATTTTATTTCGTTGCCCAACATATAAGAGAACTACTTTATAAAATAGCCCTTGAATTTATGAAGCATATGCAGGAAGATTCATGTAAATAGCATCACGCGTTCGTGAGATATTAATGAAGGAAGCTATAGCGCATTACGTCACCGAAAACACACGTCATGTAGCTTAGCGGTATATAAGAAGTCACGGATAACCCTGTAGTGGATATCTTATCTCGTCTTGCTCCAAGTGAATCGCTGTGCATGAACAGTCTGCGCGTCGATTCCCGTGTTTCAGAAAGTACGAGTAAATTACCGTGCGCCAGCGGCCACGCCCGCCTCACTTCGAAAGTCTGGAAGCTTAAGTTTGTGCCGATACTTGTGAGTTATATCAGACATTAATACAGTGTTACTTGAACTATTTCTTGCTGAAGTGTACTCAATATTCGAAGCGGTTATTATTATTATTATTATTATTATTATTATTATTATTATTATTATTGTTATGGAGACTTCATTATGCGATAAGTTATATATGCTATGAGTCGAGAGAGATAACCTATGAACAGTGAGATGTGTTGTAACGGTATTGTTGGCTGTGTATGTTAATTTGGAACAATATATAAGACCAAACCATGCCAGATTATTAATTTCTGTATCCAATTTTTACCTGACTTACCATTTGATGATATGACCCATCAGTGGTCACCAGATCTGAAGTTATATGTAAGAGTGTTGGGCGCCAAGGGTTTGATCTGAGACCGATACCCCAATTAATCATAAATAACTTTACGTCCTAGCTCAGGTAGAACATTCACCAGACTCCATCGACTCAAGTCGTGGTATGACTTAGTCATTAACCTGAATAACATTTGCTTTGGGGAAAAGAGGATGGCTTATATCTATTTGTATCATCTAGAAAGGAGACAGACTGCATTTACTTTAAATAAAAATTTAATGGCATCAAAAACAAACAAATTAGCAAAATGCATAAATTAATGACTTTACGTAGAAAGAAAACAAAAGAATTTAAGATAGGCTCAAAGTTGCAAGAACACGGAGGCGTTATGAATTTAATTTAATCTAGATCTGAATTTAATAATTTAGGTGGATTTATTCAAGAGTGAAGAAAGAGAGCTTGTGCATTAAAGTCAAATGAGCTTACCAAACGATGAATCGGCTTTATTGAAGTGTTTCTCCCCAAGAGAAAGCTGCTGTTGTAGGCGGTATAAGTCCATCTTCACACGAGGAATTTATTTTAAATAACAGGCTACTATTAATTCTGAGGTATATAGATTACTCAGAATTAATAATGGTGGTGGATTGAAAGTCCTTTAACCACTCTTATGATGTTAGCGCATGACACTGCCAACACCATAATGTATCGGACTGGCATACGTCCTGAATACAACTCCTGCAAAACTGTTCTCCGGCGACTGTCTTGAACCAAGTCTCGATGAGTTCTCCTCTCTTCACATAAAAGGCGTCTCGTCCCAAGTCGCTCCGCGACCGTCTCTATTGTTCAGGCCACCTCTTTCCACTCCTCCACCCTCGTCATTCGCCGCACCCTTACTCATTACCGTGGGCTTGGCTCCCGGCTTTTGTTGTTGAGTCCGCAGGTAAGTTATTTCATCTCCTCGTGCTGTTCTGGTAAAACACGCAAGCTCTTGAAATGACCCAAAGTGCTCAAGCGCTAGCTAATTACAAAAACAGCCTCTGACTTCTGTCAACTTAATACCGTAAGAAAACCTAATCTATTAATTGGAATTAAATGTTTAAAATTAAAATTAAATACATGATAATACATTTTATGGACTACACCTACACTTAATAACTTGTGGCTAATTAATTGCCGAAATAACACATGATATGAGTAACGAATGTTAAATTTTGACATAACGTCAGTGGCGTAATCGTACCCTTCAAAATAAGGTTACATTCGTCCCGGAAAATCACGCAGACTATTGTTTACTATATTCCGCGTGATCTTCCAAAGACACGTGTAAATTAACATAGAACCCTAATATAACATAATACACATAATACATTACCCTTATAGACATATATATATAATCAACATTTCTTCTTTTGGTCTAACACCAATGTTTTTGCTTAGGCTATTATGTCTCGATCGCATATAGCTTATTGTTTTCTTTTTATTGTCCTGTGGTCATTACCACTCATTGTTTATTTTACCTATATGTGTAAGAAAAAAAGACATATATGTGTTCTCTTATTTGCTCTTTGTCACATTTTCTTATTTCAAATCACACGAGTTCACTTTGTGATCTGCGGTGATTTCCCAAACCACCTTGTATTGCATGTTCGTTGATTTTGGAATTCCCATTTTGAGTGCTTTGTGTAAGGTAAAACGCACACACGATCACTAGTAATTTGGTTGTGCTATATGACTCTATCACCCAAACTCTCTCTCATATGTCATTACGTGTATATCACTGAAAAAAAGAACAACACTAGAAATACATACAATCCATCATATTTCTGTTCTGTTTGTCCCTTTAGATATAACTCCCTTTAAGTGCCATGCTCCATACCAGTTCTCCCTTCATCTCGATTCCCTCTCCTCTTTAACAGTTAATCTCACACAGATCAATGATACTGACCACAACTGATACCTCATAAATACCTAGGTATTTACCATTTTTGATTTACCTGCTCAACAGCTACAATATCTGCAATATTGCCTGTTTCTGGGTCACTTTAGATATATACTTCCTAAGGCTATTTATGTTGTACTTCCCGTACAATCGAGTTGACATATCGTCTTCTAGAACATAGGCAGTATTGCCTATACGTTTGGTAACCGTGTAAGGGCCTTCATATAAAAAAGAGAACTTGCTCATCACTTTCTCTAATTTATTCGACAGCTTCGGTACTCTTAACAGGACTCTGTCTTCCGGATCGAATAGGTCGAATTTCGTTTGCTTTTGTTGGCGAATTCTTTTTGCAGCTGACTTTGATAAATGCTGTTTCGCCAACTGGACAATGTAATCCATCCCTGGTTGTTTCCCCTCATTTAATCCCAATACTCTCGCTAGTTCATTCTGTGGTCTTTTACCGAAGTGAACTTCGTACGGTGTCATCTTCGTGCTCTCGTACTGGACAGAATTCAGCCAAGTCTCGACTTTGGGAAGATGTCCAACCCAAGCCGAATGTTTGTCATTCACCAGAGTGCGAAAAAGACGAGCCACTTCCCTTAAAAGTCGCTCTGCAGAATTTCCTTGGGGGTATCTTACAGAGGAATGAACCTGTGTGATACCAGCTTCCTGCATACTGGTTCTCCATTTCTTTGCAGTGAACTGTGGTCCACTGTCAGATAATATCCTGAGCGGAACGCCAAACTCGGGTATATACTTATTAATGATCAGTCGGCTACATGCGAGTCCCGTGGCTTTCCTTAGCGCATACACATTGATGTATTTACTGAATGCATCAATAACTATGAATATATATTCGTAGCTGTACTGCCTCGAATGACTGGGCCAAATAGGTCCACACACAGTAGTTCGCCGGGACTACTAGTGAGAACTGCCTGTCTTTCCCCAACTAGATATCTTACTGGATACTTGCTCCTCTGAAAGGTGTCACACTTAGCTATGGTTTTTCTAATGTCCCTTCCCATTTTCTCCCAGATAAAGTCATGAGCAATTTCATAAAGTACTTTGCTGGCTCCAAAGTGTCCCAGCTCCTTATGTATAAACCATATTAATTCCTCCCTCAAAGTGCCCGGTACGCATATTGCCCAGCGATCCTTCCTACATCTTCTTGCGAGAAGGCCGTCCTGCATTTTATATGCAAACCTTCCCACTTTCACTATGTCTGAGTTGCCCCCTTCCAACATTGCGAGTGCCTCACCCAAGATTACATCATCACGCTGTTCCACCAGCATGTCTTTCAGTTTCTGTAACGATGCCTTATTGCCTTGATCTACACAAGCGCAGAACAAAATCCCTTCTTCTGCTTTAATAATAGAATTATCCCTGCTTAGACTGGAGTCACGTGATAACATGTCGGCTAGGATATTATCTTTACCCTTAATGTGCATAACTGTGAAGTCATATTCTTGTAATGCTAGAATCCAACGGCTTACTCTATTCGAACTTAATTTGCATGTTTTCATGTACAACAATGCGTGGTGATCTGTGTGGATCTCAAATTTACTTCCGAGTAGATACATGCAGAATTTCCCTAAACTAAATACAATCCCAAGTAGCTCTAATTCTGTGATGGTGTTGCGTTTCACAGCGGCAGAAAGTCCACGCGAGGCTAAGGATACAATACGTAAATTTCCCTCCGTATCTCTCTGGCACAAGACTCCTGCTATACCTATATGTGAAGCATCTGACATCACCACATATTCCTGGTCTTTTATTGGATATTTTAAAACAACTGCTTGTTCAAAACCTCGTTTCAGAGCTTGGAATGCCTCGTCATGAGTCACATCCCATCTCCATCTGCTTCCTTGCTTCAAGAGGTCCCTGAATGGTTCTACTAACTTAGAATATTTTAACACAAATCGTCTAAAAATTACAGATTCCTAAATACGTCTTCAGCTGTTTAACATTTTGTGGCGCACTTGCATCGAGGATTTTGTTGATCCGACTTTCTTCTGGAGTTACCCCTGAACGTGACACACTATGACCCAGGAAAGTTACTTGTGACTTACAAAATGTAGATTTTGACAATTTCAGGGTGAACCCTGCTTTATCTAGTCTCTTAAAAACCGTGTCCAAGTGAACCAAATGCTCTTGAAAAGTACGCGAACTAATTACAAGATCATCAATATATATAGTTACATAATCACCCGTGTTATCACCTAAAGCTATGTTCAGTGCTCTTATCAGCGCTGATGAACTGCTCTTTAATCCATAGGGTACCCTGCAAAATTGGTACAGATTGTACTGATGACTAAATGCGGTAAAGGCTCTATCTTCAACTTTAAGAGGAACTTGCCAGAAACTGGAACTCAAATCAACACACGTAAAAAATTGTTTTCCCTCAAAAGTTTGCATTAACATCTCTATAGACATAGATTTTAATTGGTCTGATGAAATGTGTGCATTAACCAAACGTGCGTCTAAACATATCCTGACTTTTCCATCTGCATTAGGTACTGTAATAAGTTAATTTACATAGGGACTGTTAGAACACTCAATTATACCGTCCTGAAGCATCTGATTGATCTGACTTTCTACGGCTTTCTGATAGACAAAAGGCACAGGATAGCGGTGACCGGTAAATACCGAATTGTCAACAACGTTCAATGAGTGGACATAACAATTGGCTCTACCAATTCGATCTTCAAATAGCCTACTATTATTTGACAAAACATCGTAGAGAAGCATACACTTATCTTCCTCTACATCTCCAAGAAACGCAGCTTCACGTAACGAGTCATCTAGACTGTCGTTCGTAACCACACTGCCTACAAAAGTTACTGACTCTTGCTCTATAGCTTGAGACATCTCATTTAACGTACACATCACTCCTACTACACTACTCCTATATTGTTCATTGAACGGTATCACCACTTCCGCACCACCAAATTTAAATGTAATACAGCACTCTTCATAACATATGTTTCCTGACACCCTAGGCAGCCAATCAGAACCCATAATTACGTCGTACACTAGATTTGGAATTACAAGGCACACTTGCTTCTCTACGTGAGTGTTTATATTTATCTCTATTAACACCTGTTTCGATATAATTTGAGACTTCCTACCCACGGCTGTGATTACAAAAGTACTCTTAATTGGCAATTCTTCGAAGTTAACCCCAGTTCCCTTTAATTTATCATAATCAGCATTGCTTATGCAACTCCTTACACAGCCACTGTCTATTAACACATTGGTACACGTCCTGGACGTGTAACTTAATGATCGGACTTATATTACCCGCCACTGGTAATATTGCTTCGTCACATAGTTCTCTTAACAATTCATTCCTTACGTTTAGGTCATAGTGTTCCTGTATCAGGGTTAAAACAGGGCACGTTGCAGACTGAGATCCTGACCTTATGATGCAGTCTGGCTCGCGTTTAAATTACTATTATTGCCTCTACCTCCACTAGTGGTCGCAACGCTGGTCTGGCTATTACTATTCACATTCTGTTGGTTACCATTTTCATTATTACCTACGGGATTACCTCTCCCATATCCTCGGTTCTGATTAACATTATGGTTATTACCGTAGTTTCCCTGTCCGTGTCCGTTGCGTCCATCATTACCCCTACCTTGATTTCCTCGCGAATCATAATTCCTGCCTTGCGAGTAGTTATTCCTGTTTTGATTGGGCGTCACAAAATTATTACCCCGGTTTTGGTAATTGTTTCCACTCTGACCCCTATTTTGATAATTGCCTCCTTCGCCACTGTTTCCCTGCGTTCCTTGATTTCTTGCATCCTGAGCCTGAGTGTTATATTACCCTGGTTTCTAGTGACTGTCTCCTCACCTGAACCTTTCCCTAGCGCATCAAAGGTACCTAGTAGGTTCTCTACTTGCGTGACAGTTTTTACATTTTGTATGCATGCCGCCTCTTTGATCCGGTAAGGGAAATGCCTTAACAGGAGCCTTACCACGTCTTTTTCCTCTCTCAGTCCATCCAAGTATTTACAAACCAACACTTGCCCCAGGAAATATTCCGTCATATTGAGATTAACACTTGCGTTGTATTTTCCGCACACGATTCCCTCACGATACCGTGATTGTATGCTCTCACTCCAAAACTTATCACAAAATTTATGTCTGAAGTCTGTGATATCTTCAAAACAGTCCCTATAAACTGCAAACCAGTTTTTGGTTTCCCCTACGAAGGCCTGTTCTAATATTTCAACAACATTACACCATTCGATGTTTCCGTCCTCCAATCTTTCTTTAAACCTCACTTCAATAGTATTTAGAAACTCCATGGGGCATCCTTGCCGATTGCTAAATTTCCCTAACTCTATTTCTTTATGCGTACTATTCATATATGTCGTTCGACTCTGACCTGCTTCTTGTCGTATTCTAGACTTTAATTTATTTTCAAGCTCGGCAATTTTCTCCTCTGCTCGTTTCTCTATACTACTAACTTTTGCGTTTATGCTCCCATCTGTTGCTTCAACTTTATCATTCAGCCTATCCTGTGTTCCTTGAATTTTACTTATACTTTCCTTACTCTGTTTCTTCAAATTTTCAATTTCTTTACTAATTTCTGCTTGAACCTTATCGATTTTTCCCCCCAGCTGTTCTTTAATTTCCTTCGTTACTCCCTGAATCTTTTTAAGTTCTCCCCCAGCTGTTCTTTAACCTCCATAGCTGTACTCTGAACTTTTTCAATTTCTCCTCCCAATTGTTTCTTAATTTGCTTCGGCTCTAACTGTATTAACTCTTTAGATTCCTCTGCTTGCTTACTTATTTTACTCTCAAGTTCATCTTGCACCCTCCTCAATCTACTCTCCATGTCAGCTAGGATTTATTTCGTCTTCTCTTCCATCACATCCCTGACTTCACCCTTTATTTGCTCATATCTCTTATCCATCTCCTTACTGTTTTGATCCAATTTACTGTTAAGTTCTTTATTACTTTCTTTAATTTCCCTACTGTTTTCCTCCAATTTATCGTTTAGTTTACTACTAATTTCTTTACTGTTTTGATCAAATTTCGTATTTAATACCTGTATAAGACTCGCAAACATGCTCTTCATATCTCCCGGACTTTCTTTCTCACTATCATTACTGGGATTTACCTCCGACATCATCTCCGTGCTACTTTCCACTTCTTCTACTAACTTACTACGCGCTTCTTCATCATTCTCCTTCGTCATCTTACTCCCTAGCTGTTTTTGATTACGTAGTAACATATCGTCCCCTGAATCACTCATTCTGACTCACGTTGATATATAAAATCCCCCAAAATGCAGGTACAGAAATATGTCACTTTTTCCTTCAGAAATGTTATCAGGTTTTCGTCCCACGTTTATGGCGACAATGTAACGGTACTGTTGGCTGTGTATGTTAATTTGCAACAATATATAAGACCAAACCCTGCCAGATTATTAATTTCTGTATCCAATTTTTACCTGACTTACCATTTGATGATATGACCCATCAGTGGTCACCAGATCTGAAGTTATATGTAAGAGTGTTGGGCGCCAAGGGTTTGATCTGAGACCGATACCCCAATTAATCATTGAAAAATTTACGTCCTAGCTCAGGTAGAACATTCACCAGACTCCATCGTCTCAAGTCGTGGTATGACTTAGTCATTAACCTGAATAACATTTGCTTCGGGGAAAAGAGGATGGCTTATATCTATTTGTATCATCTAGAAAGGAGACAGACTGCATTTACTTTAAATAAAAATTTAATGGCATCAAAAACAAACAAATTAGCAAAATGCATAAATTAATGACTTTACGTAGAAAGAAAACAAAAGAATTTAAGATAGGCTCAAAGTTGCAAGAAAACGGAGGCGTTATGTATTTAATTTAATCTAGATCTGAATTTAATAATTTAAGATGATTTATTCAAGAGTGAAGAAAGAGAGCTTGTGCATTAAAGTCAAATGAGCTTACCAAACGATGAATCGGCTTTATTGAAGTGTATCTCCCCAAGAGAAAGCTGCTGTTGTAGGCGGTAGAAGTCCATCTTCACACGAGGAATTTATTTTAAATAACAGGCTACTATTAATTCTGAGGTATATAGATTACTCAGAATTAATAATGGTGGTGGATTGAAAGTCCTTTAACCACTCTTATGATGTTAGCGCATGACACTGCCAACACCATAATGTATCGGACTGGCATACGTCCTGAAAACAACTCCTGCAATACTGTTCTCCGGCGACTGTCTTGAACCAAGTCTCGATGAGTTCTCCTCTCTTCACATAAAAGGCGTCACGTCCCAAGTCGCTCCGCGACCGTCTCTATTGTTCAGGCCACCTCTTTCCACTCCTCCACCCTCGTCATTCGCCGCACCCTTACTCATTACCGTGGGCTTGGCTCCCGGCTTTTGTTGTTGAGTCCGCAGGTAAGTTATTTCATCACCTCGTGCTGTTCTGGTAAAAGACGCAAGCTCTTGAAATGACCCAAAGTACTCAAGTGCTAGCTAATTACAAAAACAGCCTCTGACTTCTGTCAACTTAATACCGTAAGAAAACCTAATCTATTAATTGGAATTAAATGTTTAAAATTAAAATTAAATACATGATAATACATTTTATGGACTACACCTACACTTAATAACTTGTGGCTAATTAATTGCCGAAATGACACATGATATGAGTAACGAATGTTAAATTTTGACTTAACGTCAGTGGCGTAATCGTACCCTTCAAAATAAGGTTACAGTGTTTGCACGCCGCAGTGAAATTTAAAGGTGTTAGAACATTATGTAGAACGCATGTTTGAAGCCATTAACTTCGCGTTACAACTTTACGTAAAATGCATTTTTGAAGCCAGCAACTTCACGAATTCAAGCAGTGAACTATGCCGCATATTGAAAGACGAAATTTTTAGTGGAAGTTCATGAGGCATATTATTGAAACAGTTAACCAAGCGTGTGCAGAACAGTGGAGAGGCATATTATTTAAACAGTTAGCCAAGCGTGTGCAGTACAGTGGAGTACACCATATCACTCATTACAAAATGTTTTCGGAACATTGTGGCTAACTGATGAGTGAAGATTCTGGAATTTTCTACGTCATGATGGTGAATATTCATCAATAACATCAGAGATGGGTCAGCAGAAGAATAAAGAAGTTGTCTAGACTAGGGCATGTGTCGGAGACCATGGAACACCCAGGATGGGGCCATAAAATGGAGTACAGCCCGAGGTCACCACCGATTCCAGTCAGACCATTGTAGATGCCATTTGGGGATCAGTCACCACACATGTAGGAGCCGAACAGCACTATTCATCGCCGTGCAGATGGCCAAATCGATGTCCAGGAATGATCTCAAGTAAGACCAGACCATGAGAGGCAACATGGATTTCGGAAAGGTTACTCATGCGAGAGTCAGATGCTATCACTTTTTCAAGATATTAGCGAATCGTTAGACGATGGAGTTTCAGTCGACGCCGTAGTTATAGATTTTGCGAAGGCATTTGATGTCGTGCCGCATGACATGCTACTCCATAAATTAGCTTCGACGAAGATTGATAGAAGAGTAATTTTATGGATCCAAGAATTTTTGACGGGTCGTTCCCAAAAAGTGAAAGTTGAAGGCCGATTCTCGGATGAAATTACTGTAACGTCGGGTATCCCTCAGGGCAGCGTAATCGGAACTTTGTTATTTTTGGCGTTTATAAATGACTTACCAAATGGGATTCGCAGTGACTGTCGATTGTTTGCAAATGATTGTGTAATATATCGAAAGATACATGACTCACAAGACAATGCAGTACTTCAAGATGACCTGAACCTGGTCTATAAATTGGCGATTGAAACTAAAATGAAAATAAACACAAGAAAATGTAGTCTAATAAAAATAGGGAAAGTGCGAAGGCAAGATTTTCAATATAACATTGGCTCGGAAATACTTGTAGAAGAAGATTCTTGCAAATATTTGGGCGTTCACGTAAGAAATGATATGAAATGGAGTAGTCATAGAGGATGTGTAGTTTCTAAAGCTTACAAATCCCTGCACTTTGTAATGAGGGTATTAAAAGGAAGTAGTACCTCTGCTAAAGAATTAGGATATTTGTCACTTGTAAGACCTATTCTGGAATACGCCTCGGCGGTTTGGGATCCATATCAAGTAGGGCATATCAATGAGTTGGAAATGGTACAAAGAAAGGCCGCTAGATTTGTGCTCAGTGACTTTAATCCCAGGAGCAGTGTGAGCCGTATGTTAAAGAAACTTGGGTGGGATTCACTTGAAGCTAGGAGGATGAAATCTAGACTCTGCGCTATGTACAACGCGTATACAAATCAACCAGCATGGGGTATGCTTAGCAAACGTATGGAAAAGCCTACTTACATGGATAGGAGCGATCATCCTTTCAAAGTTAAGGGCCGACCACAGCGAACAAATTATGGTAAATATTCTTTCGTAAACCGCGCCATTGATAATTGGAACTCTCTACCTGCCGCAGTCTTAGAGCCTTTTCACAAACATATAGGTGTGTTTAAGAAAAGACTGACTATTTGTGTAAATACTCCAATTTAATTGCTAGTGAATATGTACACTTATTTATTTGTTATGTATATCTAATTTGCCACCGGTGGACACATCCCCAATTGCAAATAAACGAATGAATGAATGAATGAATGAATGTTTTGGTAGTTTGAATGTAGTGTAGTCATGCGTATTTCCAAACCTTAACTTATTCCTGCTTATCCTAGCTTTAATTCTGCGTTTATCTCGCCAGTGGTTTAATTTCAGCCAGGTTCTATTTAACTAAGTGTGATACCTGTTAAATTAATATTAGGTTTTTCCAAGTTTTGATAGTTTGAATATTTTTGCGAATATCATCGCAAGTTTTCATATGCACCTCGTGATTCGTAATAATAATTTTATAATACATTTTTTGTATCTATTCCTGAGAAACTGTTCAGAATAAGTGGTTTTTGAACAAACATTTTCATGCCCTGCATATTTCTAAAATCATCTGTGCCAAATTAATGTCCAAATAAGGTCAAGTGATAATTATAATAAGTAAGGAGATGTATAAATTTACCTATGGCATTTAATGAATCGTTGTAAATCATAAATATGCGAAGTGATGAATGATGATAATAATCACAGTTTTTCTTTCTTCAAAGAAATGAATTCAGTGACTAACAACTGATGGACTGAAGAATTCTTAGGTGCTAAAATATTTAGTTATCATGCAGTAGATCAGAAATCCATAGCAAGTTTTGAGTAGATGGGTCGTGACAAATATTTAAGTGTTGTAGTTCCTGCATTCTGTGGAGGCAGGTATTAGCCTCAGTTGAAGCAGGCATGTCGATGGCATGGCACCGTCATGTTGGAAAGTATACGTGATCAAGCACAGTGGCTTGAGAGTGCTGTCTTTATGAAAATAAGTTGTTATTAAGTATTTGATGTTGATAGTAATTGAATTATGCAAATTAATGAGAGAGAATGCATAGTATTTGAAGGAGCCTGGCATATTTTGACTAGTAGTGATGTCACGACATTATTAAAATCACGCTACTCAGGTGATAAATAATATTTTCAAATGCATATTTCTGTGTGAGCCTAATGTTTTCTGCTATAGTCATGTCGGGAACACAGTGGATAATGGTAGATCTGGTCACTTTATTTATTTATTCGTATCAGAAGCAATACATCATGTAAAATTAGCATAGATAACTTTTTTTAAATAAAAACACACTAAAGGTCCTTTCAAAATAACAATTAAATTACATCGCACCAAAATTTGGCAAGATCTCGTCCATTTGGTGTGGCCTGAACTACATCCTGCATAGTGCAAATGAGAGGACAGGAGTTGCAATGGAGAAGGTGCGCCATGGTTTGTTCTTCTCCGCAGGCGCAAAAGGTTGACTCATCGGAAAGGCCCCACTTCTTCATATTGGTCTTAGATCGACCGACCCCAGACCGCAGCCTGTTCAGACTCTTCCATGTAGGCCACGACTCTTCATAACCGGCAGGAAGAGTTTCAGATGGAACCATCCATCCGTTGAGATTATTGTTTCTGGATCTCCAGGAAGTTAGCCTTGATGATTGAGGTGAATCCGACAGGCACTCAGTAGAGTGTAGGAAACTTCGCCTAGATTTCAATCGTTGTTGAGCAGGTTGATAATTATGTAGAGGATGTGTCTGGGAAACTTCTACTTTAGATTTTTCATGTTTGGCAGCTACTTCACGTCTAATATCTAGGGGAGCAATGCCAGCCAAGCAATATAACTTGTCACAAGGTGTAGATCTTAGGCAACCAGTTATAAGCCGACAAGTTTCATTTAAAGCAATATCTACCTGTTTGGCATGACATGATCTATACCAAACAGGGCATGCATATTCTGCTGCAGAGTAGCTCAGTGCTAAAGCAGTAGTTCTCATTGTTTGAGCTTGCATTCCCCAGTTGGTACCACATAACTTGCGAAGAATGGAATTTCGCGTAGATACTTTGTGCTTCGTGTTACCACAATGTTGTTCATACGTGAGTGCACGATCCAGAGTTACCCCTAGATATTTAGGTGTAGAGCAATGATCCAAAAGAGCACCCTCCCAGAAAATCTTCAGTTTTCTTCTTGCCTGCATATTCTTTAAGTGAAAAGCGCAAACTTGCGTCTTTGAGGTGTTAGGCTTTAGATGGTTTTCTCTGTAGTATGGACTCAGTTCATCTAAGGCTGCCATTAATCTCCGTTCAACACTCTCAAACTGATCACCCTGGGTGAGAATAGCTCGATCATCTGCACAGATGAAGCTTTTAGTTCCTTCTGGCAAGGGTTGATCATTCGTGTAAATATTAAATAATATTGGAGACAAAACACTACCTTGAGGTAGGCCATTCCGGAGATTCTTCCAACGACTATGTCGCCCTTGGAAATCTACAAAGAATCTTCGATTTTCAAGAAGACATCGAAGAAATTCAGTCAGCTTGTTGTCCTTGGTCATCTTATGAAGTTTACTCAACAGAATTTGGTGGTTAACTGTGTCATAGGCCGCAGTTAGGTCGATGAAGACTGCCCCAGTTATTTTTCGATTTTCAAAACCATCTTCAATATATTGGGTCAAATGGAGTATTTGTGATGTACAATTCTTCCCTCTTCTAAAACCAGCTTGCTCGGGGATCAAAAGTGGTTCAACTATTTTTGCAAGCCTTACCAGAACCATTCGTTCTAAGATCTTGAATAAATGACAGAGCAAGGGTATTGGTCTGTAATTTTTAGGATCATGGGGATCTTTTCCTGGTTTGAGGAATGCTATAACTCTAGATTTCCTCCAGATTTTGGGTATTCTGCAGGTTCGAATGCAATTGTTAAATAGATTGAGTACCCATTCTCTAGTAACAGGTCCAAAGTTCTTGATTTGTTGAATACAGATTTCATCTACACCAGGAGCCTTTCCATTTTTGCTGATATTTATAGCGTCATTTAGTTCTGCCAAGGTAAAGGGATTAGAAAGTATACTGGTCTCTGGTCTGAATTTTGGCCTAGTATCCACTTTTGTTCTAGAACTGGAGTTTATAGACTTGCCATTTTGGACGAGTTGGTGAGCAATTTGGTTTGCAGATACGTTATAAAGAGAAGATGATTTATTAGGATCATTACTGAGACGCCTGAGTAGCCTCCAGGCCTTATGGCTACTCCTATCCATGTTAAATTCTTCCATCAATTTTAACCACTGTTCTCGTTTAGACTCTGAAATAGCAGAGATAAGTTGTTGTCCGCTTGCAATAGTTTCAGCACTAAAAGGATCCCTTTCATACAAATTGAAGTAGTTTGTCAGTAAGGCAGATGTTTCCTGGGAAAGACCTTGTATGTAATTAGTTCTGCATCCTCTTGGAATGGCTTCTTTAGAACACGATCTAATGGCATCAATAAATTGATCATATGCCTCTGGTATGGGACTGATTGTACTCATCTTTGTATCTAAAGAGGAAGTAAAACATTCCCAGTTTGCCTTTTTGAAATTGTATCTTCTCTTAAAATAAACACTCTGTGGCCTGACGGCTGCTACTATCTGGCACATTATTGGACGATGTTGTGAGTTAGGAATAGGAAGGCAAACAGATTTAATACACTGATGGGCAATCTGATCACTCACAAAAATAAGGTCTGGATTATATCCACGTTTCCACCTTCTACTGTTGAAGGATGAAGGAAGTTTGTTATCATGAATGAGGGACAGTTGGTGTGATTCCGCCCAATGCATAACAGCTTCTCCATTCTCATCATCATGTGGATAACCCCATATAATGCTGTGGCTGTTGAAATTGCCCACGAAGATGGACACTTTCTCCAAATTCAGATTATCAGGTTGTCTGAATGAAAAGCTTACCTTTGGGGGTTTATAAATGGAAAAAATGATTGAGTTACTCAATTCTATCGCAATAATTTCTATGTCATTGTCAGCTGTGATGGAGGTTGCAAGAATCCTGATATCTGGTTTAGTGAAGATGGCACTTCCATATTGGCCATGAGGACGTTCGACTGCCAATCTCATTCCAGGGATTTTAGGACGTCCAGAAGCATCATCTGGTCACTGATGTAACAAGATCAACTAGAATTTTAGTATTGGAGTGTTTACCTTAATATCTGATTGCTTCGAATTTTCTTATGATGATTTGTAGAACGAATATTCATTAAGGGTGGATTTAAGAACATATGAAAGTGCTAAATAGTGACTCGTGTGATATATAATATTTTTTGTAAATTATCAGTTTTTTTTATTCGAGTCAAAAGCATTACAACATACACACAGGGATGATACACAATATTAAAAAGAAATAATACATACAACAATGTCTCGAATTAGATTGTCTTTGCCCAGAAACGGGCCACTGTCACACCCTTTTCATGACCTTCCATTAACTCCTGCGTTGTGCAAGAGCACGGGCACAGTTCACAGGTATCCCCATTTGTGGAGATTAACTTTGCATCTCCCAACACCAGTCCGAAGTCTGTTGAGTGACCGCCAAGTTTCCCAGTTGTTGTTGTGGCCTGCTGGAAGCCTTTCCATGGCCTTCATCCAATCTGGTGGTATGGTGGATTGCCATAGCTGTATCCTGGCTACTTCGGGTTTTGTAGTAGGCATCGATGTAGTTTGCAGGAAGCTTTTCCTTGATTTTAGCCGCCTTCTTGGAGGCTGGTGACCAAAAAGAGGGTGAGCATGGTCCTCTGCGGACTTTTTTTCGTTCCGTTTGTGCTATGACCTCACGGCGTACCTCAGGAGGGGCTATTGCTGCCAAGGAATGTAGTTTGTGGACAGGTGTAGGTTTCAGGCAACCAGTAATTATTCTGCAGGACTCGTTGAGGGCAACATCAACCTGTTTTACATGAGCTGAGTGATACCATACAGGGCTAGCATACTCAGCAGCTGAATAACACAGAGCTAATGCAGACATACGTAGTGTTTCAGCATGGGCGCCCCAGTCGGCCCCTATCAACTTACGAAGTGTGTTATTTCGTGTAGATACTTTTTGTTTAACATTCATACAATGTTTCTTGTAAGATAGGGTGCGATCTAAAGTTACCCCTAGGTATTTTGGGGTAAAACAATGTTCCAGGTGAGCTCCTGAATATGGACAAGATTGAATAATTATTTAGATAATAAGACATTTATTTATTCCATAATCAGTGAATGTGGACACGATTGAATGATTACTAGAGAATAAGACATTTATTTCTTTTCGAGTGAAATTTCACTACAGATTTTCAGTTTTAGGAATCTCAGGGTGAGAGTCTCCATTATTATAAACCCAGAATCAGGTAGGAGTGCCTTATTTTCTAGTGATCTTTATTAAATAAAAGTGGAGGTGTTTTGTTTTAGAATTTCTGTGTGTTTTCCATCCTTCCTATATTCAGGCGTGAATTTCGAATTCAGTTGTGCACCATTTGCCCATACCCTGTTTTCCCAGAGAGTTTTTAGAGTCTCGTGCTCAACTGTTTTCGAGGTTCTCGCATATGTGGGCGGTAGTCTCCGGACTAACGGGCTCAATGTATAGCGTAAGATTATCTGGATTCCTGATGGGCTCTATAGCTTGGGCGAGAAATAACAGCTTTGGTCTTGATGGATTGAGGCGAAGATGCCAACGGTCACACCAGAATGTAAATTCGTCGAGCGACGTGCTTTTTCGTTTAGTAGATTTGAAAGTAGGGAGCGACTATTGTTGTGTCGTAGAAGAGCTGAAATAATTTTAGAGGTAGTGTCAGTTATGGTAGGCCTATTTTGGCTACGAATTAGACGTTGAGTACCGAGGAGGGGACTGATCTATGTGGTAGGCCTACTCCTCGATTTATGGAAATAAGGCGAGAGAATTCATTGTTATTAGTGGGCCAGGCGGTGCGGTGACGAATTAAATTGTTGATAAAACACATACAGTACGTAGTAGTTTTGAGGGAGGTGAAAGTAGTGAAGTTTAGGGAGTAATGCGTCGTGCCAAACGGTAGCATACGCGTTTATTTAAAATTGAACTCGATGAGGGGTTTTGGAGATTATGGTTATCAAAGACGGGAGAGGAGAGGCGCAGTAGCTGATCCTGTTCAGATAGCTTAGGGCTAAATTTACATTGGGAGAAAATGATGTATTGCACGTCTGCAAAATTAGTTAGGTTTGAATAGGTTTGGACTAGACATGAAAATTATTTATTAACAATATGTAACACTGAACTAATCATAAAATTAAACGTGATATAGCTTTCTTTAAAATAAATAAATAAATTAATTAATTAATTAAATAAATAAATAAACAAATTGATAAATAAATAAATAAATAAATAAACAAATAAATACATTGATTAATTGATCAATTGATTAATTAATTAATTAACGTTTTACATAATATGGTGGTGTCGTCCCCAACCTCTATTTGCACGTTCGGTGTCTCGGAGAAGGTCCCTCAGTGCTACTGGCAAGTTATTCTGATGAAAGACCCCCCAAAACAATTGATTATCATAAGGTCAATGCCAAATATGCGAAACTGCATCTAGTTCCAGACTTCCTGTCGCTGGCAAAATGCTCACCACTGCGTTTTTTTTTGTATTCCTCACCGGTTATCTATTTGCTGACTGTGGGATAGAAGTAGCCGCCTGCCTTTGGCGCCAACCAACTTGTTGGCAACTCGCCAGGTCCATTGCCTTTCTGTCTTCCGGTGAGCTTAAGAGAGATTTGTGTTAGCCACGCTATTGAGTTAAAATGATAATGATAAAAATCTTTAGAGAGCTCATTCTCTAGAATATTTCCTTGGCCCCGCTAAGTACTAGGCTCATCCGCAGGAGTGTACCTGTTACATAACTCACTTCAGCATTTACGTCAAGTATATAATGAAAAGAAAACTCGTCCGTGTTCAGGTGCTAGATTGAGCCATTTGTGCTGTCACGGCTGTTACTCGCATTAGTAGAGTTGTTGTTGCTGAATCATTATTGAGAGGCTTTGACATCATGGTCATTTAGCCCTGAGTACTTGGGTGCGTATAGAATTTGTCAGATAACCTATGTTCGCATTAGTAGAGTTGTTGTTGCTGAATCATTATTGAGGGGCTTAGACATCATGGTCATTTAGTCCCGAGTACTTGGGTGCGTATAGAATTTGTCAGATAACCTATGTTATTAATCAGTAGTAGTAATTATAGTAGTAATGGTAGTATTGGTAGTGTGCGTATTTGTAATTAAGGTGAAGATTGGGAAAGAGGCGGCCGTGGCCTTTAGGAACCATACCGGCATTTGCCTGGAATAGAAGGAGAACATCACGGAAATCCACTTATAGGATGACTGTAGTAGGAATTAATCCATTCTGTTCACAGTTTTGCCTCACGAAGCTGAGTTCCAGCTCTCAGACCAGAATTCAATTTCTTGGGGGAGCTGGGAATTGAATCCAGGCCTCCGCGGTGACAGCCTTCACAATACTAGCCACTACTCAACGAGAAATAACGGCCAGGGAAAGGATATTGGTGGGACCAGATGAAAGAAACCGTTCGGGCATTATCCTGGTGGTGAAGCCGGGAAACCACGAAACAATTTTTATGACGGCCGAGGTGACATTCGAACCCACGCTCTCCCGTTGCCAGAGAGGCACTAGGTAGCGCGTTAGCGCTCTCTGCCTCCCTGGCCGATCTGTTGGAACATGCGCGTCCAAATCTGAAATTGCAACCCTCGTGGGCACTTTTATCCAGAGTTACAGGACCACACTTATTCATTCGGAAACTACAGGGGATGTCTCATAAGTAATGTCGTTTTTTTAAGATAATTTTATTTGGAAAGTTTTTTGACAAGAAATTAAAATATTCTTTAAAGTAGAGACCATCAAATTCTACGGTCTTGAGCCATCTATCTGCGAGGTTTCTTATTCCGTGACGGTGCCAGTCTCTGGATCTTGATGCGATGAATTCAGGGAAACTCAATTCCTCAGCTTCCAAGTTTTCAACATTTCTTCCACGCAAGAAATGGGCCACGGATTTAAAAAGATGATAATCTGAAGACGCAAGATCAGTACTGTATGCTGGATGTGGTAGGAGTTCAACTCCTCCCAATTCCTGAATATTTGCCCTGGTTGTTCCTGCAGTGTGAGGTCTTGCATTGTCCTGCTGCAAGAGAACTCTATTTCGATTACTAATGCTGGGTATCTCCGTCTCAAAATTTCTTGAACTCGTTGCAGTGGTTGAGAATTAAGATCCGCATTGACTGCACGCCCGTTTGGAACAAATTCCCAGTGAATCACTCCTTCAGAATTCCACCAAACACACAACAACACTTTGGGGGCGAACCGATCCTTTTGAACTATGACTTTGGTAGGTTGACGGGGACTGAGCCACTGTTGTGAGGCGGCAGCGTTGCGGTAATAGACCAATTTTTCATCACATGTAACAATTCTCCTGATAAATCTACACTATCATCCATGGGGTTACCGATAAGCTGACGACAGATATCCAATCTACGTTGAGCCTGTTCTGTGGTCAATTCATGAGGTACAGATCTACAGCTTCTGTTTGATGTCCCAAGTTTCTTTATATGGCGGTGTATGGTATCTTTTGATGCACCAAGCTCTTCTGATAGCCTACGAGTACTTCTTGGCGGATTTTTTCAAAAACTTTGCGTGTATTCTCAATATCCCATAGTTTAGGCCTTCCAGAACGCGGTAAATCTGAAGTGTTTTCTTCTCCAGTGTTGAATGGTTGGAACCATCGTTGTGCTACACGCTCACTATTGACACCTTCTCCTTCCAATTCACATATTCATCGAACCTCGGCAGCAGCTTTGTAATCTTGTTTCCAGTAGTGCTTCAGAAAGACCCTAACCTCTAACTGTGTAAGTTCCATTTGGGATTGTGTATCAACAAATGACGACTGATACATTTTCGCAATATAAGCAATTCTAGTCATGGCCTCCTGTAAATAGCATTGGAGAACCAAAGAAAACCAATTCTATCTTATAAAACACTTAAAAAACAACATTAATTATTACACATCGTAATATGTTCTGAGTTTTCTAGGTACGAAAGCAATGCAGGTGATCTTCATCCAGTCAAACACACCAGGTTCTGCGAAACATTGTAGGATGTGTCACTAGACAACTAAAAATTCAAAAGGCTATGCAGCCGATAGTCACGGTCAAGAAGCGACGAAGTATAACTGTTGAGCGTGATGCCAGTCTACCCGGTTTAACAAGGGAAAAGCATGTCACTGTATGAGAGACAATAATAATAGCAAACAAGCAAATGTATAGAGATAAGGCCTAATTCCTCCATAAGTAGCTTGTGGATTTCCCTAATACTCCTCCCAAGTAGAGCTCAAACGGTTACACAACACATTGGACTTTTATCGATAACATTTCAGAGTTGGACAGATATTTTGCTCACCGGACACGCCCTGAAACACCCTGCATAAAATATCAGCAAGGATGAGTAAATGTAGGATATATAAACGGTACGTGTGTGTTTTTAAGTTGCAGCAAATAGCTCCCCACCTACTAGAAGTTTACTTATCACCAGAATGCCCATCTCAAAAAATTGCGAACAGAAACTCATCTATTCTAGAAGTGGTTTTCCGTGGTTTCCCACTTTTACTCCAGACAATTGCTGAGCCGGTTAGTCACTTACTGCATGTGGAAACTCATAGCAACAGGCCATACTCTAGGTTTATGTAATCCAATGATTCTTCGTGGTTTTTTGATCCAGTGGATGTATAAATACCAACACAAATTACATGGAAAATCAAGTAGGTCCGTGAAGAACTAAATAGCCTATTTTCATATCTTACTGCTCATTTCCATTAAAAACTCCCTCGGCTATTAAAAGGATTTTCAATGTGATGTATACTAAATAGCATTCGGGACACGACCTATGTCTCCACAAACACATTGAGAAATTATGCGCTAGAATAATTATAACTTTCAGTATCGGTGATTAGGACACTTCCCGCGAGACTGCATTCTTCTGTGACAAGTTTGGGGAGTTATATTTCAGAGAAGTCAAGTTTATGGCTTCTACAGTATAATTTACGAAATGTAAGCTACAGAATTTAGTGCCATTATATTATGATTATTAAAATAGCCTATCATATGAATCTTCTCTTCAATCGCTTGAATAAGGTACGAGAAATATTCGAATTGATGCCATCTTGAATTTTTGAAAACAATTGAACATGAGATGTCTATACTAAGCTCTGAATACAGATTCGCTCTTCTTAGCATTATGATTAGATCGCTAGAAAAACATTTGAAATATTTGAAAATCACTTGGCCGACATGTTTTTTTTTGTGTTTCTCAGGTTTTGGAAAATTGCATACATGTACTTAGTTAATAGCCCTCTATTACCATAATTAATTTCAGTTAGATTGCTTAAATAGTTTCGGAGATATTTTGAACTAATGAAATACATGGGTTGGTTTTTTAGTTTTGGCACCTTAGTTTTAACTGGATTAATAACTCACTTAGATGGTTCCAAGTTTCACAGGCCCTCGATGTAGTCCCCACCGTTGCGTACAATGTGTTCCCAGCGATGCGGAAGTCGTTGGATCCCGTTGGCACTGCCCAATCTATTGATGGTACGAAGAGAGCGCTCGGCAGCCTGCTTAACGTCTTCAATGGTTCGGAAGCGCTCCCCGCACATGGTCATCTTCATCTTCGGGATGAGATCATAGTCGCAGGGAATGAAGTCGGGAGAATATGGGGGGGGGGGGTGATAGAGTACCTCCCAGCGATCCAACAATGCCGACACAACGCCTGCTGTGTGTGCCCTAGCCTTGTCATGCAGAACGATGGGCGGTGTAACCATGTGGTGGCGCCGTTTCCTTCTCAGAGCTCCTCGGAGATGGTCTTGCAGAAACGAACAATAGTACGCCGCATTAACGGTTTGCCCTCGGGAACAGTATGGTGAATTATCTCACCATCCCATTCATAGGCAACAATCAACATTACCTTCACATTGGTGGGGGTTGGTCGAACTGTTTGTTTCCGTGGTGATCCGTGGTGCCGCCACTCGTTCGATTGGCTTTTTAACTGTGGCTCATAAGATCTGGCCCACGTCTCGTCATTGGTTATGTTACGCCGTAAGAAGGCCTCTCTTTTGCGCTCATAACGCTGCAAGTGCATACGACAAGCGTCATATCGCAGCCATTTGTGCATGTCGGTTAAGTCATGCGGAACCCATTTGGACGCAATCATCCTCATTTTCAGTAAGTCCTTCAGGACAGTTGAATGCGCCAGTCCGGTATCTTGCTCTAACTGACTAATCGTTACGTTCCGATCCACCTATACTAACGCGGACACCATCAGTACATTGTCATCACTTACTGGTGGGTGACCAGATCGAGGCATGTGCTCCACACGTTCGCGCCCATCTCGAAAGGCTGCAACCCATTTTGCTACCGTTCTGAACGGTAACGCAGCTGCACCGCACGCTTCCTGCAATCCTCGGTGACACAGTTTAGCACTGCGACCCCTAGCACACTGAATTTTTATCCACGTTCTCTGCTCCTGCTTGGAAAGCATTGCGACTGTCTTTCGCGAGCGCTGGTCTCACACTACTCATCTAACAGGCGCGACTGCGCACGAGCGGTGGTGAGGACAGGCGAGGTCATGTGCTCTGAGGGAGGGGATGCAGGGCAGCAACCGCCGGTAAAAGTGGCAGCGCCCAACATTGTTGCAACTTGGCACTGAAGCATTGGTGCCAAAACAAAACAAAACATGTAAATTGTATGGACGCCATGTAGGATTGTTTCGTACATAGGATATAGAATTGTATGCCAGCAGATGAATATTCCGATAATAGTTCATTATACCAACCTACATTTCTATCGCTTGTTAAGGACACGAGATAATTATATAAACGTGATTTTTCAATAGTTAGCACTGCCGCCATTTTGAAGTTCTCATAAAATTCCAATTAATTAGATGCCAGTATCGCAATGTTAATGTTTCTCAGTTGATCAACGCGGTTGTACCCAATTGTAATGGGTGGTTTCCTAATCCTGAAAGAAAATAACATGAGATAAATAAATAGCCTACATTTAGATGATCAGTTTCGACCGTCAAGCGATCATTACCAGATCCTTTACACTTAGCCTATTAAATCTCAGTCTACAAGTATGATGTTTACAACATATACACGTACTTAGTTGCAGTAGTGATTAGACTAGCACAACCAGTCAAGATATACGATTGTTGAGATACTGATAGAGATAATTGACCTTCAAGTTTGCTTGCTTAGTGTGATTATGTGATTGTTATTAAAAGGTCAGGTTATTTTGGATTGTGCACATAGCTGCTTGAGCAATGTGTGGTCTGTTTTCGTGCAGCTATCGTCTCTGTCTGTATGCACTGTAGTGGAAGGTGTTTCCTGTCTCGTCTCATTATGTTATCTCTTAACCTCCTTGGCCTTTACCCCGCATTCCTAACTGCCTTTGTTTGTCGAGCAATGTAACATATGTGTTTTTCCACGTCAAAATCATCCTAATACGGTGTATGTTACTGTATTCTGGACTTGCTTAACTATTAACGGCCAGTTTACATTCTCACCACGCGTAAGCTAAATAGACCCATAAGCGATACCCGGTCTAATGAGAATGTCCCAGAACCTTTAATACTGCCGTTAATGACGACCTTGGTTTATTGAAGATATGGTACAAATTACATCCTGATCCAGCAACATGTTTCCCTTGTTGCTCCCTTATATAGTTTGGCTGCGACGTTATAGTGTTTCTCGTTCTAGTAGTGTAAAGAGGGGCGAATTCTCCATGAAAGTGTGTTCGTTTAAATTACTGTGGCTGTTTATTTTAGGTAAGTGTATCTCGATTGATTATGGCAGTTCATGATGAATGATTTTTAAGTCGGTATCAGTGTTGGTGAAGCTGTGTCTCACATCGAACATGTATCCCATGCGGCCAAGTGTGTCCCGTATTTCATTGCCATTCTGTGCTCGTTGAATCGTGTGTCTATTCTTCAACCGCTTCGGCCAATGTAATTTGCTTGACACCGTGTGTCTTGACACGTTATAGAATATACCCCTGACTTAGAATACGGTTCTTGTTTATTTAAGTTACTGTTTTTGTTTACTGTTCATACACTCTGCATGCTCCACTACATAAGTAGTACTACATGCACTTACAATACATTTTATAAATGAACAAAATAAATTACATTATAATAATTAAATTTCTAGATGACTTAATCTTAACAATATCAAACAATATTATTCATCGTTTTTCCTAAGAGCTTGAAAATCCAGAGCATTAACAAATTTAGAAAATTCCTTCAAACACTTTTTTAATAGCACAGATTTTTGAATCGGCCAGTTATCGTCTCTATTAACACTATTAATCAAGAATTGCCTAATATTTTTCACTTCACTGCACACGAAAATTATATGATCTATAGTCTGAGGGCTGCTTTTATAGGAACACTCGGGATTACGAATAATTTTAAGTCTGTGTAAGTACGAAGCAATAATTCCATGTCCAGTCAGTATTGTAGTCATATTAGGTGTTAAGGTGATTTTGGATTTTAATCTACCTGCAACTGTTGGAAAGAATTCTTTTGTAAGTGTGCCTTTTGAAGTTTGTTCCCATTTTTGCTGCCATTCATGAATTGATCCTTCTTTGATATTTTTTTAAAAAAGTTGAGATGGGTTTTCTATCGAAACAAGCCTCACTTAATTTTGTAGCCTCCTTTGCAATTTTATCAGTCAGTTCATTGCCTGCAACACCTGTATGTGCCTTAACCCATTCCAATGTCATTATCCATTTTTTTCTTTTAGAATAGCTGTAGTCCTTCTTATATTCTCAATTAGTTCGTTTTGATTTCTGAAGTCCGCAATGGAGTCAATTGCTATTTTACTATTTCTGTAAATAATTACTTTCTTATCTTCAGCATCCTCTGTGCTAGTAGTATCTAAGAATTCCAGAGATTTAAGTATGGCTAACTGCTCCGCCTGATTATTCAAACAGTTGTCTTGCAGTCTATATTTCAATTGGTCTACTAATTCATGTGATCTGAATATAGCTATGCCAGCTCCCACTCCTTCTTCACTTTTGCTTCCATCTGTGTAAATTTTCCATGGGATATATTCATTTAATGCTATTCTTGGATCTTTGGTACCAGGAAAATAGGCTGGATGGAGCCATCTCATAGGTTTTTCTGTTGTTCAGATGCTTTCCGGTTGTGTTGTTTGTTTTGAATGCTATTTTAATGCCTTGCTTGTTGAATAGATTGGTGATTTTGCATTTATTCGCGTTATCATAATTAAAACGCGCGAATTTCTTCTCATTGTCCAGCTTTTGAGTTGCTGTATTTCTGTGCCTGGCTAGAATTACATCCACCTAGCTAAATGCTTGAATATTTTACAAGTAATAGTTGCCACTCTTTCTTAGTTAATGACGGATTTGTTTTGTATTTTTGAAGGGTAGTGACTGCTAATGGCGTCATTGTAGCTTTGGTAGTATTTTGTAGAGCTATTTTGTCTTATATTGATTTGGATATGATGATGCTTGCTTGACGAGCGAAACATGTCATCCCTTAGATTTCTCTCTCTTCACTAATCCAAAATAAATAAAGACATATACTATACCATTGGAAAATAGCATGTAGACAAGATTCGAGGTTTCGGGTTCGTAATGGATTCTTGTGAATGTGATTTAGAGATTTTATGCTATCAAAATAACTTCCAGGGTTCATAAGGTTAACTAATTATTACAAAGCCAAGAAAACAACAGGATCTACTAACAAATGAAATTTAATAACTGAATCAAACATAAAACACTTAACAATAAACCACCCTTAAATTAGTTCACTCGCACGTGAACAGATCTGACACTGACTAGTCTGACGAACCATGATAACACGGCATGACAGCGGTCAAACAAGCGTTGTGACTGCAATGTCACTTAATTCAAAGTAACAAAGGAAAAACGGATCACAGGATCCAAAAATAACAACAAATAAAAATAGTACAAGAATTTAATAGGTATGAGCGACACGCGTTTTAAGACTAGTTCAAGTAATGATCACTTTGACGGGCGCTCGTTTCCGACCAAAACAGTCGGTTCGGGAACGAACTCCGTACTGCGAAGACGAATTACGGAAATGTGGGAACAACAATTACATATTTATATACACTACTGACACGCTCTAACCTTAGATTACCACAACCAAATACACGTGTGTATTATTTAAAATAAGGGCTGCGGAGTTACCGTCTTATACCTTAAACACTAGGAAAGCATAACATGACATGAACAAGTTTGGCCGGTTGCCAAATTATATTTATAATGAATACAATGGCCTTGAAAATAAGAGCCAACAACAACAAATACAAATTTTTAATTTCACGCCGGAAAATTTGGCGTTTAAACAATGAACAAATAAGTCGTAGTCATGATAAAAACCCTCGGATCGACAACATGGCAACTCCCCAAATTAAACCAAATAAAATAACCTTAACTCATTAGGCTTTAAAGCAAACATTTACGTGTCATAACAGAGCTGGGGACAGCCGAGTCTGTTATCGCATATCTGAGTAAGTGGCTGATTCCTTCCCCCAACGTAGTAATGTGTGCCACGCTAAATATAGCTTCTGGCCCATAGCCAGCGTCCGGCGACCTTCTAAACGTCACCTGTTAAACGCGTAAATACAAAATATCACATTATCTCAAAACATCCTCTCAGGGATTTTCAAGAACACATCTCCAGGTCAAATTTAGCCCCAAGGGTAACTAATTTGCCGGAATGATGTCGCAGTCAAGGACAGGCTTTACCTTTCCTCATCATCACACTTACACCCAAAAATACGTGGCACTCTCTCGAAGATCTCGTCGCAGCATATGAACCAGCACACCCTTCAGATAAATGACACATGACTTGTCCAAATGACAATAAAAGAATTAATAACTGGAATCAGAATTAGCCCGAGTTATAAAAGCAAATAAAACATTAAATTTCCCCCACGTCTAGTTTTAGTTTTACATTATCATTAATTCAGTCCATTTATCATTGTCGTTCCTAGGTTCTCATCCATGGCTACACTTTTTATTGATACGTTAATCATATGCGGCCATTTCGCTATAAGAATTACGTATACATAAGGACAACATTTAAGTTACAAATTACTGTACAACATAATTGTCACGCAATGCCAAAAATTACTACACGCATGTCAGTTAAGAAATCAAACCCTAAATTTATATTAAACCACACAAATAAAATCTGTACAAAGTTCCACACATCTCTCGCGATTCCCCTCGTCCAAAATCAATAAATCAATTTTTTAATACTCATCACTTAAACCGCTTTCCAGAGGCCTCCCGCCTCGTCATCTCCCACCATTAGGCCTTTAGCCCATTACACTCATGGTGTTGGAGGATGAAACTTGTTGTCTTCCTTCCATGGTCGACATCTTGCCGCTGTTAAAAACACAATTATATTAAAGTTTTAAAACTGTTCTATCTGCTTTATGAGTATTTTATTTCCTCATATAGTCCTATGCAGAATCGTAGACTTTCCCTATCTTATGGCTAATTGCCATCTCACAAATTATGAAATTATAACTTAGTTATCAACACACAACTAGAATTTTAAAACATAGGCCGTCATAAGGACGTCTTAAATTGACTGTCGAAGAATAATTAGGAGTGCCCCGGTTCATCTCAGACATTTGTTTATATACAGAAAGCCTAAAAGTTCCCATGGAGGGAGAAACCGTTCCTCTATATTTTAAATAATGGGCCTATAATTATGTGTGACCTCTCAAAAATCTTGTAACTTCTCACAGGTCTCGAATCTGCCGCCGAACACGCAAACCGATCGCTAGATCTTTTTATAACCGATTGGCGCGCAAAAACACACTGACGCTATGTTCTGGCGTCCTATCCTCTCATTGGTCAGTTAAGTTAGCGTCGGAGTTCTGACCTTACAAATCCCGCCCTTATTTTGACGTCACGACACTTCTCCTCTCTCTCACTCCTTGCCTTGGACCAAGCATCGAGAGTAACGTACGCCTCAGCGTCATACCTGATTTTTTCAGAAGAATAAGAATAGCATTGGTTGTGAAACTGTCGGTAGCTTCCACCCAGCACGTAGCCCAACTTGCAAAGTCCAGTTTGCTTGCTACATCAATTTTACTCAAATATCCAGCATATCATGTATTTAGTATTTCCAGCAATTTTAATAATATGAAACATTATTATTGGACACAATGATAAGGGTTCAATACATACAAAATATATTAGTCACATGCAATTTTTACGGGTTGTTTTTCGCATGTCCCAGTAATTGAGATCAGATTGTGTTGACCGACTGAAAAATTGTAATATCTCTACTTAGTATAAAACTAAGTACCTGATTCTTGGATGTTCTGGGTAATCTCGAGAACCACTGGATGAATTTTGATGCGGGTTTCACCATTCTGTAAAGGATTTCTCGATGAAGGTTTCTGTAGAAAATAATGTATTTATGACTAAAGCAAGCCGAGCAGTAACGATTTCAGTTAATCGAGTAAAAAATACCTACCGTCCGTGCGCCTTTTAAGCTTACGCTGGGTAAACCGTTAAAAATCCTACTATGAGTGTAAGAATTGTTCAGCATGAAAAGTTCTACAAGAAGTCCGCGACAGCATATCTCTATCATCAATACATCGCCTACTATAAGTGATTTTAGGTTTTCATCTCTTCCAACAATCTTCATTTAATTACTAGCATTTACGACCTAGCCAGCGAGCGAGTCTATACCCCCAGTTTCAGCCTTCGTTCCAAAGAATAGACATTCAAGTTTAGATTGGACTGAAGGGGGATTTGTATTTCATGCATCTCGCTATTGTTAAATTACTTCTGACAATAATTCGTTGCACATGCTACTCCATTAATAGTCCATTCAGTGATATTAATAGCTTGCCACGGTGGGTGAGTGGTTATAGTGTCGGACTAGCAACCCCAAGATTGCAGGTTCGCTCCTGGCCATGGTAAGTGATTTTTGAAGGCGACAAAAATCACGACACTCATGTCATACGTTGTTGGCATGTTAAAGAACCCATTTGAATTCAGTAGGCTGTGTTCAATGGCAAAATTAATCTCGGGATTTTCCGCCAACACAAAGTTCCTCCATTCTCTACTTGAAAGCGCTGTAGTGACAAGGAGTTTAGATATCTAACCTCCTTGACTTTCATAGCGTTCAAAGGAACGACGAAATTCGACATGCAAGCTACCTTCTGGGTGTCAATTAACAAAGCTTGCACTAGGCACCCGAGGCCATACGATACTATTATTATTAGTGATATTAATCCATCATGCCGAGACGGAAAACTGATATACAGTAGGTCGTAGTTCATTGAAATAGAAATATACGCCTTTTAAGCTTACGCTGGGTAAACCGTTAAAAATGCTGGGTGAAGCCGGGGCGGGTTACTAGTCAATTATCAGCCAAAAGTGAAAAATGGCTAGAAAACTATCTGTATGATCATACCAAGTCTGTGTTCCTTGCCTTGTTAGTGCTTGTAAGTAACATTTTACAGTATTATACCTGGATTTCTTCTCATTAATAAGCCAATATCATTTGTGAAGTTGAAGTGAAGTGTTCTCTCTGGCGAAGCAGTCCACAGGGAGCGGAGCTCTGATGTCATGGAAATGAGCCAATTTGTAAAGAGAGGAGGAAGTCACTGACAAGCTTTTAACTTAACCAACACAGAACGCAATAAATTATTATTTATGACAGATAGCATAGAAAAACCTTCAGATAAGTTGCAAGGCCTTTCTATCGGAAAATCAGATGATTTATTTTGATGGAGAATTTAAACTGTTGGATGCATTATACATCAGGAAAGTAAATTAAGATATTCGAGATGAACCAACTGATTGATCGAAGTTAAATAAATCGCATTTTCCCCAATGAACAAAGTCCAGTATGACGACGTTGAATGAATTAGTAAGATCCTGCATTCCCACCTTGATGTTGAATATCATTTTACAGGTTTCCTATTGGAACTACAGTATTGGTAAGTTGCAATATGTTTCAACGCGATCTTATCGATGTGTGGTGATTTTTCATTTAGGGGATTGGAATCATTGTCATTTCAGTCCTGTGTACATGTGTGTTTGAAGAATTTCCTAATACCCTGTGTTAATATGTTGTCTGTAATAATGTGTATATAGGTATTTGTGATTGAGACTAGGATAGGAAAGGAGACCGCCGTGGCCCCATGTTAGGGACCATCTCTGCATTTGTGGGGAAACAATAGAAAATCACTTCTAGGATTTCTGAGGTTAGAATTGAATCCGCCTCTACTCAATTTCCCTTCACGAAGCTGATTGCACATTTTTCCAGCCCTCAGACCAAAATTTCTTGCTGGGGACAGGAATCGGACCTGCCTATCAAGGGTGACAGCAATAATTTTAACCACTACACCACGAGGTGCTATATTGTATCCAAGAGTCTGTTGTCATTAAAGCAGTATAGGCATATCAACTTTTCTTATGGTCAAATTACGAACCTAGGAATGCTTGAAAGAGAAACAAATAAAGAGCAGTGTTTTCAACTTTGTTGCCAATACCTACCAAGTATAATTGGGGACAAAATATTATGAATTTAAATTTGTTTTTTTTTCTGTTGAGTTCGAGCTACTTTTTACCTCTAGCTTGCAACTTTCGCCAATTGTAATGTGGCAACACTGACGAAAAGGCGCCGGCTCCGTGGTGTAGGGGTAGTGCGCCTGATGATCACCCAGAAGCACCAGGTTCGTTCCCGGCTCCATCAGGGATTTTAGAAACTGACATGAGGGTTGGAATGGGTTAAACTCATCCTTGCGAGGACAATTGAGTAGCTGTCTGATCAGAGACGCTGCCCTTGGTTAAGAAATCAATGGCTGATGGGACCCGAGGCGCTGACCACGCCTCACCCCATAATCTGTATTTCAACAGCACTGGGCAGCGATCGCTTGGTAGGTCAACGTCCATTAGGAGCTAAGTGCCACGGGGGATTTCTTCTATGAAGAGGAATCAGCGAGAGAAGGGAGGAAGTGATGTCAGACAAGGAGGAGTTGCTTGGCTGGAAACACTCACAATTATCTAACAGAAACAGTATATGGAAGAAAGATTAGAGAGCAACAAGAGATATATAGCATCCAGACAGCAATGTGTTGTAGTCTACATGAAGAACTGCGCGCTGATACAAACATAGTTAAAGAAATGCTTATTTAAATGAACTGATAACCGCTCACTCCCGTAGATTTCTATTTTTATGACAACAACCAATATTATGGAGGACCATACTACTCTTGACAAAATAACGTTATGGGATTTATGCCCTTTCGAACCACTGAAGCTTTAGAGAGAGTGGGTTGCCGTAATTTTCCTCTGAATCCTTAACGTGCTAGAACATCAACTGGCATGGGCCATTCCCATTTAAACACCTTCAAATGCCAACTGATTGCGCCAGGTTTCGATCCCACAACCTTGATCATAGCAGGTGAGAACTTAGCCGCTGGGCCACTCAGCCAGCTATTTTTGACGTACTGTAGACCAAATAACTGTGTATGGCAAACCAGCTTCGTGGCTCAGTGGTAGTTGGTCACTAGTCGTGGCCGAGTGCGGTACGTGTGTGCGCGCTGTGTGACCGCATTGGAAGAGTTTACGGTTCCTAATATCGGTGCTTCCTTAGTTCCACGTGTGTACTGACCTTCCCTGTGTCATTCGGACAATACTTTTTCAAGTAGTGTTCCAGATAGGACAACAAAACCAGAAACCCAGAAAACCCCGCTGAAAATCATGTCCGGATACCAGAGAAAAAACACCGTACGCTGCCAATGGGACAGGCAGAGTTCTCGCCCCTCACCAGGAGAAATTCACCGCTGGATTGGCGATACCCTCCGGTTGACTGTCGACCAAGTAGAAGCCATCCAGTTAAATGCGCACGAAAAAACCATTTACATCAAGGTAATCAGCATATCTATTTATCAGAAATTGTTAAATACTTTTGCAGATCCTATTAAATTTCAGTATGACTCAGGCAAAATGACAAATGTTAAGCTCTCCACAGCGGATTCCAATTTTACCACAGTGCGTATATTTAATGTCCCACTCGAAGTACCCCCTGAAATTTTCAAATCCGTCCTGTCGAAATATGGCACTGTGAGTGACGTCAGGAAAGAACAATGGTCTTCTGCTTATCAGTTCCCGGTGTATAATGGAATACGTGCCGTCACTATGGAAATCAAACAAGATATCCCCTCCACTGAGACTTTTGGTGGCCACTGGCTATATAACGTATAATGGACAGAAACAGACCTGTTTAATTTGCAATGCTACCACACAACTACGTATTAACTGCCCAAAGAAAATGATTCCCCTCGGTATAACTCCTACACAACAACGACGTGTCCAATACTCGGAAGTTGTGACGCAGCAAAAGTCATATGAAAACATGCTTATTGATCAGTCAGCTGGGACAACACCAGAAGTGACCTCGGATACATTTGACGCAGAACTGGTACCTTGCCCTGACCAGAGCTGCGAGCCACAGAGTGCCCCTGTGCTATCGGCAACCTGTATCGCAGCCTTAGAACCAACTATGCCGTCACTACAGGCTGCCACAGAAATTTTGTCTTCACTGCCCCCACCTTCGCTGGTCCCTACCGACTCACTTAAGAATGTTGATCGGGGATCAGAGAACGTCTCTAAGAAGATTAAAACAAATGCCTCGATTGCCGTACCAGCCCCGAAGAATCAAACTGGCTCTACAAACGTTCCCGCAGCTGTGAAAAAGAAACAAAATCTTCATTCTACGTCATCTAGGGACCCACGAACGCTCTCAACCGCTGACAGCCGGCCTATGAATGGCAGTCAAAAGGAACTATCTCAACCTAATTTGACATAGTGCACCAGTATATTTCTCACCTGTGTCTTTTTTTTCTTTTTTCTTTTTTCTCGAGTCCAACTTCCAGTATGTCTAGCACAACTTTTATACTTCTCTTAATGGCGCAATTTCTCACAGTGGCCACTGTGAATATCAATGTAATAGAATGCCCTCTGAAATTTCAACTGTTGGAGAGATTCCTTCGAGATGCAGACATTGACATTGCCTTCATTCAAGAAGTTGCTCTACCCTGTTTGCCCATATCTGCCTTCTACAAACAATACATCAATACCGGTAATACGAATAGAGGGACCGGATTCCTCATAAGACATGATATCCCACTCGAAGGTGTGCTATGTCATCCATCAGGACGCATAATATCTGGACACATAAACAATACCACCCTGATAAATGTATATGCCCCATCCGGGTCCAATAAACGTGTGGAACGGAAAATGTTCTTTCAACAGAGTATACTGCCTCATCTGCACGACGTTAAGGAAAAACTTATTCTTGCAGGGGATTTCAATTGTATTCAACGCCCAGAAGATTCCACTAGCTCATACCAAGGTGTCAACCCGGCTCTCAGGACCCTTCTTACCTCCCTACACCTCATTGATGCTGTGGATAGTTTAAGAGTGCCCCTGCCCCATTACACCTGTATAAGTCACAACTCCTCATCACGACTTGACCGCATCTACTTTTCACAGGAACTTATCCAGCCTAGACGATATGAAGTGATACCTGCCAGTTTCACTAACCATCATGCTGTCGTATGTACAATCTCTTACCCCCATCCCATATTTCACATAGGAAGAGGTTATTGGAAGCTGAATTGCTCGCTGTTACTGGAGGAGGAATGCCAAGATATTTTCAGACAACACTGGACTCGATGGGTCCAACAAAAATGCAAATTTCGCGACTGCACAGACTGGTGGGATATTTTAGTTAAACCAGGGATCCGCCGCGTCTTTAAGAACATATCTTACCAACGAGGTCGGGAAAGACGGGATACAGTTGAATTTTACTATCGAGTTCTTCGCCAGCTCCAGCAAAGATCTGATGCTGGGGAGCGTATATATGACCAGATCCGGGAAGTTAAAACCAAGCTCCTGTCTCTACAGCAACGAACGCTCGCTCATATAAACGTGGCTTTAAAAGATCGTACAGTGCTCCCGGACAAAGTGCAAGTGTATACCATATCGCCAAAGGACAACGTGAGCGGCAACGTAAATATATCCACCGCCTCCGCACCAGTACTGGAAGTGTCGTCACCTCCCCTGACGCTATACGTCGTGAAATATCATTATTTTATCAACGGTTCTACGCTAAGGCTCCCATTGATCCACAGCAGGTGACCCTATTGCTGTCATCTTGCAGTACCCAACTATCTCCGGACAACAAAACTCTGCTCAGCGCGGATATTACGGATGAAGAGATTCACTCTGTGGTTAAACAACTCCCAAACAACCGCTCAACTGGCATTGATGGACTGCCATATGAAATGTATAAACACTTCTGGCCTCTCATTGGCAAAGAATTTTGTCATGTCCTGCGTACCATTCTCCAACGTCGTGCTCTTTGTCAATCACATCACGAGGGTACCATAGTCCTCATACCAAAAACATCCTCTCCCATGGCAGTTGGTGACTTCCGACCAGTTACTCTGCTCTGCAGTGACTATAAAGTCCTTACCAAAGTACTTGCATGCCGATTGAAGACTGTTCTACCTGATATCATTGGTGATGAACAATGTTGCAGTATTCCTGGAAGAGCTCTGTTAACAAACTTAGCGATACTACGGGACCTACACCTAAAAGCCGAAATGCTCCCCACTGAGCCAATGAGTTTTCTCACCTTAGATCTTGATAAAGCTTTCGACCGCATCAGTCATGAATACTTGTACATGGTCTTGCAACACTTCGAATTTCCTGAAATCCTTATTGACTACATTCGTATGATAAATTGTAATGCTACGTCTAGAGTGCTCGTCAACGGTTTTCTTTCCCCTCTGATTCCAATACAACGATCAGTTAGGCAAGGATGTCCCCTTTCTATGCTACTTTTTGTAATTGGCCTTGAACCGTTCATTCGGACTACCCAGGTGAAGCTACAGGGTTACAAACTGTCCACACATGTTTTTGGAATGTGCGCCTATGCTGATGACGTATCAATATTGATCCGCAATAAAGAAGACATCTCCCACATCGATAGCGTCCTTCAGCTTTACCATATCGCCTCTGGAGCACAATCGAACCCCCAGAAAACTGCTTTGCTTCCGCTCAATACTAACTCAGTGATTACCCCACAGCCCTGGTTCCGGATAGTAAATGAGGTGAAAATTCTTGGCATTACCTGGAAGCAATCGCTTCTGGACACAGTGCAAGCAAACTGGACTAAGGCCATTGCCAAAGTTAGGGGAGTCCTGATCCAATTTGGTCAAAGAAACCTCAATATAGTGCAACGGGTCATGGTCCTCAACGTGTTTGCGCTCTCTAAAATATGGTATGTCGCATAACTTTTCCCACTTCCCAAAATGTTTGAGAGCCAATTGGAAAAATATACAGGTTGGTTTATATGGCAAGGATTTTTGTTCCGAGTACAACGGGAACAGTTGTATCTCCCATCCCGGCAAGGCGGGCTAGGGCTAACAGCTCATGGCATGAAATGCCGTGCACTCCTCTGCAAGAACGATATCACCATTCTTTCCCAACATGACACTTTTACGAAAGCGCTATACAAAGATATTCGAAACACAGCCCGTGGTTGTGATAGAGCTTTGCCGAAGATATTTAGGGACCATCAACAGCACTTTCTGGAAACTGTTCGCCAAATGCCTTCAGGGATTGTTCCAACGACGAAAAGTATCTATAACATGTTGCGGCAAGTGGTACACTCCAAACCGCGAATAGAGGCCACCACCCTCTACGTCCATTGGCCCACTGTTTGGAAAAATTTTGGGGCTATGACCATTTCTTCTGCTGTACACTCCCAGGTTTTTATCTTCCTCAACGATCTCATCCCAACCGCTCTACGGCGATATACCATCCATCTTGAAGCTTACCCATGGTGTACTATATGTGGTCAAACTGATACGGCGATACACCGCTTCACATCATGCACGCGAGTTGCCTCCACGTGGCTGTGGTGTAAGGGAAAAGTATGTCAACTATTAAATGTGCCCACGGGTGACCTTGATGACAGGAAGTTGGTTCGTTTGTCGGTGACCGCCTTCCCCCAAATTAAACAGACTGCCATTGTGTGGATAATGGGTCAATATGTACACTTCGTGATGGACAATGATCAACATTTCTCTTTCCTGGATCTCAGGTATCACCTGCAAAAAGAGCGTTGGAAGCTTAGTGAAAGTGGACAATTGTACGATACATATGGACACTATCTGGATTTCTTGTGCTGTATTAGTATGGTATTTATCATATCTGAAAATTCTGTAATTCTGTAAAGTGCTAATAAAAAAAAAAGAGGTAACGTTCTCCCCTACTGAGCCAAACATTGCAGGATCGAAACCTGGCACGGCCAGTTGACATTTTATGATGTGAAAATGCGAGGGAGCTGTGTCATTAGATTTACTGGCACGTTAATGATCCCCTTCGGGGCAAAATTCTGGCACCCCCGCGTCTCAAAAAGCCGCAGTAGTTAAAAGGGACGTAAAACCAATAACGTTATTGTTATTATTATTATTTTCTTTAATTTCTCATAAATATGGTACAATTCAGTCTACAAGATACAGATTTGACAATCAACTTGTAAACTTTACTGAGATAAAATAGCCTAACAATATTACACGTATCTACCAGTACTGCCTTCTGTAATCTGGCAATGAGGTGTTTCATTTGCAATTCCTTCAAAGTCATTACCAACGTCTTTGGAACAACTCCCGTAGAAGAGATCACCACTGGCAAAATTCACACGCTTTTTAGTGCCCAACGTTTCCGTATTTCTTCAGCCAACAGTGCGGACTTTTTTTTAGACTGGGTAGTTAGCATATTTTGGCTAAGTGGGACAGCAACGTCTATCAAGTAGACCTGATGGTTTCTTTTATTGAGGTAGACAATATCAAGTTGATTGGCCAAGATTTTCTGGTCGGTTAAAATAGCTCTATCCCAATACATTTTATGATGCTCATTTTCAAGCACGTTGGCAGGCTGGTAATAGTAGTACACCATGCTCGTATCCTGAATTCCACAATGTGTAGCTAGCTCTTGATGTAAGATCATAGCAATATCATTGTGCCTCTTGGAATACTCTATACCAGTCAGCGTAGAGCAGCCACCGATGATGTGTGCGTATGTGCGTATGTGTGTGTGTGTCCCCTAATAAAATCTAAACGGCTGGAGCTATTTCAGTGAGACTCCGTAAGGACATAGTACTATTTTGTCCGACCCCGACAGCTTCCTTGAAATTTTATTACGCCACACCAATCCAACATGGTGGCTGTGTGAATTATTTCACCGGCATTCTATATCTCCGAAACTATTACTGATACTCTGAAATTTTGTACGATGATAAAGGGCACTACTAGAAGTACACTTTTGTGACTTTCAAAAACTAGTTAAGTACAAAACGAACATGGCGGCCAAGCGAATTCGAAACATTCAAATAGACTATTCTGGTGATTTAACCATCCGAGCGCAGTGAAACACGTACACAAAATGCATATACACATTGTAATTTAGTTCGAATGTTTATTTAACCTCAATATGGCGGCTGTGCGAAATTTTAAAATTACGTTTTTATTTCGTGTGTCCTAAACATGCGATCAAAATCAACGTTTCAATAATGAACCTACGCAATAATCGTCATCTAATAGTACATAATTCTATGACCTACATAAAAAATCCAGCATGGCGACCATCTGAAATATTTAGACAGTTCTCAATATCTACTAATCTATGACAGCAATCAATCTGAAATTTTATATGTTGATAAAGGCTAAGTTCATCTATGGGATAACCTGTGTATCATCTATGGGACATTCCATATTCTGGAGAGCACAAATCCAACAGGGCGGCGACGCAAAATTTAAATATTAAAATGGACGTTTCTCGCGATTTAACCATTCGAGCGCAGTGAAACGTGGTACGGTTAATGCTTATATAAATTTTAATGCACTGACATCTAATTTATTTTATTTGTTTTCATAACATTAAGATGGCGGGGTGTGCGAAATTTTATTTTATTTCTTGTGTCCTAATCATGCGATTGAAGTTTCTGTAATAAACCGACGCAATAATGTTCATCTAATAGTACATAACACTATGGCCTATATATCTAAAATCCAACATGGCAACCATCCGAAATATTTAGACGGCCTTCAATATCAACGAATCAATTACAGCAATCAAACTGAAATGTTGTGTATTGATAGATGCAATTAACTTAAGTAGTATATATGAAAATAGGCTGTTAAGTTCTGCACGGAACTACTTTTTATTATTTGAGGATCTTGGACAACGTGGTCATTTAGCACCGTGTAGTTGGATGTACGTAGAATTTGTTTGATAACATGTGTTATTGTGGTGTCTTTAATAGTGTGTGTAATTGTACTTCAGATGAGGATTGGGAATGAGGCGTCCGTGGCCTTAAGTTAGGAACCATCCTGGCTTTCGTCTGTAGTAGAAGTGGGAAACCACGGAAATCCACTTCCAGGATGACTGAGGTGGGAATCGAACCCACCTCTTCTCAGGTTCGTCTTACGAGGCTTTTTCCAAATAGGCTGTACTGAAAGCCAGCATGTGCTAAGTCCCTAAGTGAAGTAGCAACAGCTTCGATCACGATCATTCTGACTTGTCGACTGTGAAGTAGTCATGAAATTCACTTTGGAATATACCTGTATAATATTCATAGTCTTGTACATGACGCGAGCCCGGCTTGTACTCCTGGTAACAGATCGTTAAACAGGCAGGCACATCACGTGCAACTCTGAAACCCTCTAAACAAAGTTAATTGGTCTATGCAAGCGGGAACACGTAAATATATTATGGATACTATTCTGATAATACCTTCAACACTTCCGCAAAGGAGTCGCTAGCTTTGGAAATATCATTGAAACCAGTTGCACTTATTAGTGTTATGATTAAATTATAAAGGTAGAACTGATGTGAATCACGAACTAATAGAACTGATTGCATTGCTTTTGTTTCTTCGGAAGCAATTACAAACAAAATGTTCGATTTTAACTTGCCTCTTCAAATGTTCATCAATGCCAGCGTTATTTATTCGACCATACATTTGTAATTGAAAGTACATGGGCACTTTCGTGTATAGCAGAAGCTTAAAATGATTAGTTATTGCAGGAAGCTCCTTTTAGGGATGCTATTGTGGAACTGAAGGTGTCCGTATATTGAAACTGAAAGATCCCGTTTTAATTTTGTCTCACTGGCTGAAAATTACGGAATAAAAATGAAATTCTATTTTGTTGTTGCTGTTGAATCACATCAGTGGCTTGGGACATCGTTGGTCATCAGATCCGTTTACTTGGGAGAGTGTTGAATTTGCCCGATAAGGGAGATTGCAGTTTTACGTGATCGTTAATTTCGAGATCATAAGCCACGGGCTGAATTTGCCCGATAACCTGTGAGTAGTGTGTTTTGGCCGGTTCAGAACCCACCGCCACCGCCACCGCCACCGCTGGAAAACTAAAATGGCAATATCTCGCGAACCAATCAGGCTAGAGACTTGTACGAGGTGTCATTGAACTCGGGCTGACACCCCCTTTCCAATGGACGACATATCTCCACCCTAAAATAAAACCTACCCCTACTAGGGGGTGAAATTGTAATTTTTTAGAGAATCTCTGTTACCAATTGCAACATGTGAGAGTTTGAATGCCGATATGGATTTAAACGTTGTTCCACATAAAGTGCACATGTTTGGTGGAAAGCCACTATGAATTAGCATGCCCACTCATGGCTTTTGAAGAGGGTGGGGGGAGCGGATCTCTATGGACGGGTCCTTGTTGACAGATCCTGTTGACGGGTCATTGTGGACAGGTCCTTGTGGACAAGTCCATGTGGACAGGCCCTTGTGGACGAGTCCTTGTGGATGAGTCCTTGTGGATGAGCCCCTTTGGACTGATCCCTTTTGGACCGGTTCCTACGGACTGGCTCATGAATTTATTTAAATTATGTCAAAGGGCCTAACTACATTTCGCGTGTGTTGAACTGACGTTGTTCACTAATTCCCTGTGAGAGTTTGAATGCCGATATGGAATAAAACGTTGTTCCACACAAGAGACATGTTTTCGGTGGATAGCCACTATGAATTAGCATGCCCACTCATGGCTTTTGTAAGAGGGCGGGCTTTTTAAAAGATGGCGGCTGTAGTGTAACCTAACCTAACCCAACCCACGAGTGGTGATCAAAAAGTATTTTAAGTGACGCTTGTCGATTGGCAAACCAATAATCAAAGAGGGATATGTCAGGCCTTGAGGTGATAGCCCCTTTTGATTGATCCCTGTTGATTGATCTCTGTTGATTTGTCCCTTTAGACTGGTCTCTATTGACTAGCCCCTTTTGGACGGGCCCTTTTTGACAGGGGGTCATTTTTGATGGATCCTTTTTGACAGGTCCTTTTTGACGGGTCCCTGTTGACGAGTCATTGCTGACGGGTCCTTGTTGATGAGTCCCTGTGGACGGGTCATTGTTGACGGGTCCCTATTGACAGGTCATTGTTGACAGGTCATTGATGACAGGTCATTGCTGACGGGTCATTGTTGATGGGTCCTTGCTGACAAGTCCCTGTTGATGGGTCCCTGTGGAAGGGTCCCTTTAGACCGGCCCCTTTGGACTGGTCCCTATGGACCGGCCCATGAAATTTATCCAAATTATCTCAAAGGGCCTAACTACATTTGTGTGTAAAGCAGTGTGTTGAACTGACGTTGTTCACCAGTCCTTACTACTACAATTGGATAACGATATGAAAGGAATTGATTAACTAGACATGAGTTAACTACCAACGAAACACGTTGGCGACTCTGCTTGTTATTGACCAAAGAGTAGGGTTTTAGAAAAACTGTTTGTTATTTTAGGTTATATACAAAAAATGCTTAGACCTTTTGAGTGACTATGTTTGCTAAACAAGACATTATGCCAGACACGATTAGGATTCTTATGTAGCTCAGACAAGGAAAGCATTTCTACAGAATCTGTTGACATTGAATATAGATTTAGGTATTAGGAAGTCATTTTGAAGGCCTTTGTCTGGAGCGTGGCACTCTATGAAAGTAAAACTTAGACAATTGATGTAGCAGAAAAGTGGAGAATTGAAGTGTTTGAAATGTGGTGTTACAGGAGAATGATGAAGATTAGATGGGTAAATAGGGTTACTAACAAAGAGGTATTAAGACGAGTGGGGGAGAAGAGATGTATCTGGCGACTGTTAATGAAGTAAAGAGATAGGTTGGTAGAACACGTACTAAGACACCCAAGAATATGTTAAACAGATAGCCTTGAATGTAGGGTGTGGTAGCTATATAGAGATGAAACGATTAGCTCGGGACAGATAGGCGCTGAGATCTGCATCAAACCAGTCAAAGGACTAAAGACTCAAACAACAACATGTAAGTTCACTAAAATAATGTTGTGTAACGGTATATGTTTGTCAACGAACAGTAATGCATTACTAAAACCCATGACACGATACCTAAGAGCTTTTCTAAAATGATTTTAAAATGCCCTTAACCCTATATTGAACACCCAGTTCACAAGACTCATAACTGCAATGTTATGGTAAAACAAAACAAAATCTATATTTCAAAACAAGCAAGTGGTTTAGTCAATGTATACTGGAAAAAGTTTTGTAAACACTCAAGTCCTCAAGACTAATTAAATTAGTAACTGTCAGGTTGACCGAGTGGTTAAGGTGTTTGACTTAAGATCAAATTTTCTGTATAAGGAAGCAAGGGTTCGAATCCCTTACCTGACATAACTATTGCCTTGACATGACTTGGCCACACTGCATTATTATGATACTCGGTACACAAACCATAGATATAGTGTATTGTTTAAGGCCACTCTCTTTCTGAACATAGTCAGAGACTGTTGATGGTTAACAATTGTATTAATAGTGGGACATGGGGATAGTAATTAAGAAAAACAGACAATACCCATACAATATTTTTATTAAATTCATTTTATAATAGTTACACACTGAATTCAACTCTATCTCTTTACCATTGTTCTATATAGATTTTTAAACACAACGCTTGTTGTAGATCCTTTTACAACTTTCTCCAGGTACTCTTGCTCTTAAAAATTGGGGAAGCCGCAATGGTTTTATAAACATAAAACCCTCATCTTCTTCTTTTTCATAATTATCATCATCATCATCATCATTATGAATATTATCATCAAAATTATTATAGTCATTGTCACCATCATTATCATCATCATCTTCATTCTCAACATCACTAGAACTATCCAATTCCTCTTGTTTGTTTTCCACAGGGACATCTTGTAGAGTCTGCGTTGCTTTTGATAGTGTTAAGGGTTTTTTGAACGATGGTATTTGTCCTAACATGTCTTTTTGAGGTGATGATGAATGCTTTTTAACAAGCAATGCACTATCTTGAGCAGCAATATATTTTTCTTGGACTTGCTTTTTTACCTGGGTTAGAGTATTTTGCGTATTTAAATGTGTATTAATTTGAGATTCACAATGATGTTCTTTTGAAGTAAGTACCTTGGAGTCTTTTGTTTTAATCATTCCTCGACACTTTTTGGATCGTTGTTTTGAACATCGCCAAATAACAGTTCCATTTTTATTGTTTTTTTTTACAATATATGTATATCCTTTATAGAAGACACATGGCTTGCCATGACTGGTTGTTGAGACTTCCATATCAACTAATACATATGAATTAAATTTTAGTAAAGTCACATGAACAATCTTTAGATTACAAGTGATTTACACACACACACACACTTTCCTAAATGTCAAGATTTATGGATGTTGTTTTCCACCAACAGCTGCTTACTGCGTATGACAAGGCTGGAGACTGGTAGGTGAGACGGTCTTTCACGATGTGAACACTGTAACAGGCAGTAGTCAACTGACAATATTCTTATACCCTAGTCAAGGTTAACAGCTACTTACTGCGTATGACAAGACCGTACACTCGTAGGTTAGACGGTATTTTTTGTTTGTTTGCTAAGGATCCCATATATACCCTAGACATGTTAGTTCTGAACACTTAGTGGTTAATTGTATATATTGAATTTAAATACACAGCTCATACAAGCACGTTTTTCGGATGGGAGGGGTGAGAGGCTGGCAAAAAAGGAAATGTTTTAGTTTAATGAAACGTCATGTCCTAGTAGGCGTGATTTATAGTAGACGCAATTGATAGTTGACGTAATTGATAGTAGGTGTAATCGATACTAGACGTGATTAATAGTAGACGCAATTGATACTAGGCGTGATTGATAGTAGGCGTGAATTGTAGTAAGCGCGATTTATAGTAGACGTAAATGATAGTAGGCGCGATTGATAGTAGGCGTGATTGATAGTAGACGCGATTGATAGTAGGCGTAATTTGACATGGGCGCGACTCAGATCATTTTTGATATCATAAAGTTACAGTGTCAATGTTTATACAAAGTACAAGGTAGAGGGTATTTTAAGACATAACCTCAGCTCACTTAACATAACCTAACTTTACCTAACCTAACTTTGTCACGTGACATGTTCTACCAGTTAAGACTTGCTTTAAGACTGATTATGACGTCATAGATTGATGGGAGGGGTGAGAGGCTGACAAAAAAGGAAAGGAGCCCCTTTGATATAATTTGGATAAAATGCACGGGCCAGTCCATAAGGATCAGTCCAAAGGAACCGCCCACAGGGACCCGTCAACAAGGACCCGTCCTCCGGGACCCGTAAAAAAATGACTCCCCCTTTAAAAAAGACCCGTCCAAAGGGGCTAGTCAACAGGGACCAGTCCAAAGGGATACATCAACAGAGATCAATCAAAAGGGGTCAATCAACAGGGATCAATCAAAGGTTAAGTTAAGCTACGGCAGCCATTTTGGAACTTTTTGATCACACCTCGTAGGGTTAGGTTAGGTTGAGTTAAGCTACGACCGCCATTTTTGGAACTAATTCTTAGTTTCCAAAATATAGGCAATTTTGAAAATTGGACTTTTTTTTTGAAAAAATGAAAAAAAATGATAAGTTTTGTTCTAACGTTAAGGGACTTAAAAGACATTTGTTTGAGTCTATATATGACTTTTTAGAATGATTAGTTTTCAAAATATCGTCTACTTTCAAAATTGAACCTTTTTGGATTTTGTCCCAGAGACCTGGGACTTGGTTTGTGGGTAGAGAGGGTAAATACCTGTCATTTTTATGTCAAACACATTTTTTGTGTAATTCATAGTTGACAAAATATAGCCCATTTTTAAAAATGATCAATATTTGGAAAAATGTCAAATTCCATGTTTTGTTCTAACGATTAAGGACATAAAAGCCATTGGTTTGAGTCTATATATGACTTTTTAGGATGATTAGTTTTCAAATTATAGCCTACTTTCCAAATATTTTTGGAAAAATTTAAAGAATATATATATTTTTTTTTTTGACTGAGAATGGGATAGACGTAGGTGTTGTAGTTAGCATATGATTTTTTAGTTTAAATATATAGCCTACTTTCTCAATTTACCTTTTTTGAAAAATTTGAAATGTATAATGTTTTTGACTAGGCGTGGAATGGAGTTGAGAGACCATCATTAACCTTAGAGTAGTTTGGATTCTTGGAATTTTAGTGTGTTGTTGTTGCTTACAAACATGACGGTAAGCATTATGCTATCATAAAAAGGGCTGAGATACTTTCCATGAACAAGAGAAATATCCTCTAAAATACATTGACAAAAACAACTTGTGAAATAAGCCATTACGAATAGGGTACCACAAAATAACTTTTCAAATAAGCCATTACAAATAGGGTACCACTTTTACACCCCACTTTTGCACTCACTTTTGCACTCACTTTGCACTCACTTTTACAACTACTTTTACACTTACTTTGCACTCACTTTTGCACTCACTTTGCACTCACTTTTACACCCACTTTGCACTCGAACATTACATCATCTGACATAATAAAAATAGGCATGGTTGTTGTCGAGACCGAGATAAGAGTGGGTGTAATGAATTTATAGTGATAGGATCGGAAAATCCATTATCACTTTAGTATTGACATCAAGCAAAAATTTAAAAAAAAAAAATCGTGTTTTTGACAGAGTGGGATAGACATAGTTATAAGAGTTGAGAGTCGATAATTAATCTAAAAGTACTCTGGAATTCATGGAATCTTAGTGTGTTGTTGTTGTTGCTTACAAACCGGTATGGTCACGTCAGGTGAAGTTAGCTAGGATTAGATTAGGATATGTTCAGGTAGTTTCCATAGTCACCGCTAAATAGCGGAAACATACTTTGCGTGTCGCATGTAGCTATTTGACAAAGTTTTACTGTGTGAAAAAACGTGCTTGTATAACCTGTGTATATAAATTTAAAATACAAATAACCACTAAGTGTTTAGAACTAACATGTATAGCCTTGTATAGGGAATATATAGGGGTCCTTAACAAGATAGAGTGTCTAACACACGAGTGTACAGCCTTTTGATATGCAGTAAGTACCTGATCACACTATACTATCAATTGCGCCTACCATTAATCGCGTCTACTATCAATTGCGTCTACTACCAATCGCGCCTGCTAGGACATGACTTTTCATTAAACCAAAACATTTCCTTTTTTGTCAGCCTCCCACCCCTCTCATCAATCTATGACGTCATAGTCATAGTCAGCCTTAAAGCAAGTCTAAACTTGTAGAACATGTCACGTGACAATGTTAGGTTAGGTAAAGTTAGGTTATGTTAGGTGAGCTGAGGTTAAGTCTTAAAATACCCCCTCTCTGCCTTGTACTTTGTATAAACATTGACACTGTAACTTTGTAATATCAAAAATGATCTAAGTCGCGTCCATATCAATCACGTCTACTATCAATCGCGCCTACTATCAATCACGTCTACTATCAATTGCATCTACTATCAATTGAGCCTACTATGAAATGCGCTTACTACAAATCACGCCTACTATCAATCACGCCTAGTATCAATTGCGTCTACTATCAATCACGCCTACTATCATTTGCGTCTACTATAAATCGCGCTCATGTCAAATCGCGCCTACTATCAATTACACCTACTATCAATCGCGCCTACTATCAATTGCGTCTACTATAAATCTCGCCCATGTCTAATTACGCCTACTATCAATCGCGCCTACTATCTTTCGCGTCTACTATAAATCGCGCTCATGTCAAATCTCGCCTACTATCAATCACGTCTACTATCAATTGCGTCTACTATTAATCGCGCTTACTATCAATTGCGTCTACTATAAATCGCGCCTACTATGAAATGCGCTTACTACAAATCACGCCTACTATCAATCACGCCTAGTATCAATTGCGTCTACTATCAATCACGCCTACTATCATTTGCGTCTACTATAAATCGCGCTCATGTCAAATCACGCCTACTATCAATCACGTCTACTATCAATTGCGTCTACTATTAATCGCGCCTACTATCAATTGCGTCTACTATAAATCGCGCCTACTATGAAATGCGCTTACTACAAATCACGCCTACTATCAATCACGCCTAGTATCAATTGCGTCTACTATCAATCACGCCTACTATCATTTGCGTCTACTATAAATCGCGCTCATGTCAAATCGCGCCTACTACCAATTACACCTACTATCAATCGCGCCTACTATCAATTGCGTCTACTATAAATCTCGCCCATGTCTAATTACGCCTACTATCAATCGCGCCTACTATCTTTCGCGTCTACTATAAATCGCGCTCATGTCAAATCACGCCTACTATCAATCACGTCTACTATCAATTGCGTCTACTATTAATCGCGCCTACTATCAATTGCGTCTACTATAAATCGCGCCTACTATGAAATGCGCTTACTACAAATCACGCCTACTATCAATCACGCCTAGTATCAATTGCGTCTACTATCAATCACGCCTACTATCATTTGCGTCTACTATAAATCGCGCTCATGTCAAATCACGCCTACTATCAATCACGTCTACTATCAATTGCGTCTACTATTAATCGCGCCTATCATCAATTGCGTCTACTATAAATCGCGCCTACTATGAAATGCGCTTACTACAAATCACGCCTACTATCAATCACGCCTAGTATCAATTGCGTCTACTATCAATCACGCCTACTATCATTTGCGTCTACTATAAATCGCGCTCATGTCAAATCGCGTCTACTACCAATTACACCTACTATCAAACGCGCCTACTATCAATTGCGTCTACTATACATCTCGCCCATGTCTAATTACGTCTACTATCAATCGCGCCTACTATCTTTTGCGTCTACTATAAATCGCGCTCATGTCAAATCACGCCTACTATCAATCACGTCTACTATCAATTGCGTCTACTATTAATCGCGCCTACTATCAATTGCGTCTACTATAAATCGCGCCTACTAGGACATGACGTTTCATTAAACCAGAACATTTCCTTTTTTGTCAGCCTCTCACCCCTCCCATCAATCTATGACGTCATAATCAGTCTTAAAGCAAGTCTTAACTGGTAGAACATGTCACGTGACAAAGTTAGGTTAGGTAAAGTTAGGTTATGTTAAGTGAGCTGAGGTTATGTCTTAAAATACCCTCTACCTTGTACTTTGTATAAACATTGACACTGTAACTTTATGATATCAAAAATGATCTGAGTCGCGCCCATGTCAAATTACGCCTACTATCAATCGCGTCTACTATCAATCACGCCTACTATCAATCGCGCCTACTATCATTTACGTCTACTATAAATCGCGCTTACTACAAATCACGCCTACTATCAATCACGCCTAGTATCAATTGCGTCTACTATTAATCACGTCTAGTATCGATTACACCTACTATCAATTACGTCAACTATCAATTGCGTCTACTATAAATCACGCCTACTAGGACATGACGTTTCATTAAACTAAAACATTTCCTTTTTTGCCAGCCTCTCACCCCTCCCATCCGAAAAACGTGCTTGTATGAGCTGTGTATTTAAATTCAATATATACAATTAACCACTAAGTGTTCTGAACTAACATGTCTAGGGTATATATGGGATCCTTAGCAAACAAACAAAAAATACCGTCTAACCTACGAGTGTACGGTCTTGTCATACGCAGTAAGTAGCTGTTAACCTTGACTAGGGTATAAGAATATTGTCAGTTGACTACTGCCTGTTACAGTGTTCACATCGTGAAAGACCGTCTCACCTACCAGTCTCCAGCCTTGTCATACGCAGTAAGCAGCTGTTGGCGGAAAACAACATCCATAAATCTTGACATTTAGGAAAGTGTGTGTGTGTGTGTAAATCACTTGTAATCTAAAGATTGTTCATGTGACTTTACTAAAATTTAATTCATATGTATTAGTTGATATGGAAGTCTCAACAACCAGTCATGGCAAGCCATGTGTCTTCTATAAAGGATATACATATATTGTAAAAAAAACAATAAAAATGGAACTGTTATTTGGCGATGTTCAAAACAACGATCCAAAAAGTGTCGAGGAATGATTAAAACAAAAGACTCCAAGGTACTTACTTCAAAAGAACATCATTGTGAATCTCAAATTAATACACATTTAAATACGCAAAATACTCTAACCCAGGTAAAAAAGCAAGTCCAAGAAAAATATATTGCTGCTCAAGATAGTGCATTGCTTGTTAAAAAGCATTCATCATCACCTCAAAAAGACATGTTAGGACAAATACCATCGTTCAAAAAACCCTTAACACTATCAAAAGCAACGCAGACTCTACAATATGTCCCTGTGGAAAACAAACAATAGGAATTGGATAGTTCTAGTGATGTTGAGAATGAAGATGATGATGATAATGATGGTGACAATGACTATAATAATTTTGATGATAATATTCATAATGATGATGATGATGATGATAATTATGAAAAAGAAGAGGATGAGGGTTTTATGTTTATAAAACCATTGCGGCTTCCCCAGTTTTTAAGAGCAAGAGTACCTGGAGAAAGTTGTAAAAGGATCTACAACAAGCGTTGTGTTTAAAAATCTATATAGAACAATGGTAAAGAGATAGAGTTGAATTCAGTGTGTAACTATTATAAAATGAATTTAATAAAAATATTGTATGGGTATTGTCTGTTTTTCTTAATTACTATCCCCATGTCCCACTATTAATACAATTGTTAACCATCAACAGTCTCTGACTATGTTCAGAAAGAGAGTGGCCTTAAACAATACACTATATCTATGGTTTGTGTACCGAGTATCATAATAATGCAGTGTGGCCAATTCATGTCAAGGCAATAGTTATGTCAGGTAAGGGATTCGAACCCTTGCTTCCTTATACAGAAAATTTGATCTTAAGTCAAACACCTTAACCACTCGGTCAACCTGACAGTTACTAATTTAATTAGTCTTGAGGACTTGAGTGTTTACAAAACTTTTTCCAGTATACATTGACTAAACCACTTGCTTGTTTTGAAATATAGATTTTGTTTTGTTTTACCATAACATTGCAGTTATGAGTCTTGTGAACTGGGTGTTCAATATAGGGTTAAGGGCTTTTTAAAATCATTTTAGAAAAGCTCTTAGGTATCGTGTCATGGGTTTTAGTAATGCATTACTGTTCGTTGACAAACATATACCGTTACACAACATTATTTTAGTGAACTTACATGTTGTTGTTTGAGTCTTTAGTCCTTTGACTGGTTTGATGCAGATCTCAGCGCCTATCTGTCCCGAGCTAATCGTTTCATCTCTATATAGCTACCACACCCTACATTCAAGGCTATCTGTTTAACATATTCTTGGGTGTCTTAGTACGTGTTCTACCAACCTATCTCTTTACTTCATTAACAGTCGCCTGATACATCTCTTCTCCCCCACTCGTCTTAATACCTCTTTGTTAGTAACCCTATTTACCCATCTAATCTTCATCATTCTCCTGTAACACCACATTTCAAACACTTAAATTCTCCACTTTTCTGCTACACCAATTGTCTAAGTTTTACTTTCATAGAGTGCCACGCTCCAGACAAAGGCCTTCAAAATGACTTCCTAATACCTAAATCTATATTCAATGTCAACAGATTCTGTAGAAATGCTTTCCTTGTCTGAGCTACATAAGAATCCTAATCGTGTCTGGTATAATGTCTTGTTTAGCAAACATAGTCACTCAAAAGGTCTAAGCATTTTTTGTATATAACCTAAAATAACAAACAGTTTTTCTAAAACCCTACTCATTGGTCAATAACAAGCAGAGTCGCCAAAGTGTTTCGTTGGTAGTTAACTCATGTCTAGTTAATCAATTCCTTTCATATCGTTATCCAATTGTAGTAGTAAGGACTGGTGAACAACGTCAGTTCAACACACTGCTTTACACACAAATGTAGTTAGGCCCTTTGACATAATTTGGATAAATTTCATGGGCCGGTCCATAGGGACCAGTCCAAAGGGGCCGGTCTAAAGGGACCCTTCCACAGGGACCCATAAACAGGGACTTGTCAGCAAGGACCCATCAACAATGACCCGTCAACAATGACCTGTCATCAATGACCTGTCATCAATGACCTGTCAACAATGACCTGTCAATAGGGACCCGTCAACAATGACCCGTCCACAGGGACTCATCAACAAGGACCCGTCAGCAATGACTCGTCAACAGGGACCCGTCAAAAAGGACCTGTCAAAAAGGATCCATCAAAAATGACCCCCTGTCAAAAAGGGCCCGTCCAAAAGGGGCTAGTCAATAGAGACCAGTCCAAAGGGACAAATCAACAGAGATCAATCAACAGGGATCAATCAAAAGGGGCTATCACCTCAAGGCCTGACATATCCCTCTTTGATTATTGGTTTGCCAATCGACAAGCGTCACTTAAAATACTTTTTGATCACCACTCGTGGGTTGGGTTAGGTTAGGTTACACTACAGCCGCCATCTTTTAAAAAGCCCGCCCTCTTACAAAAGCCATGAGTGGGCATGCTAATTCATAGTGGCTATCCACCGAAAACATGTCTCTTGTGTGGAACAACGTTTTATTCCATATCGGCATTCAAACTCTCACAGGGAATTAGTGAACAACGTCAGTTCAACACACGCGAAATGTAGTTAGGCCCTTTGACATAATTTAAATAAATTCATGAGCCAGTCCGTAGGAACCGGTCCAAAAGGGATCAGTCCAAAGGGGCTCATCCACAAGGACTCATCCACAAGGACTCGTCCACAAGGGCCTGTCCACATGGACTTGTCCACAAGGACCTGTCCACAAGGACTTGCCCACAAGGACCCGGCAACAATGACCCGTCAACAGGGACCTGTCAACAAGGACCCGTCCACAGAGATCCGCTCCCCCCACCCTCTTCAAAAGCCATGAGTGGGCATGCTAATTCATAGTGGCTTTCCACCAAACATATGCACTTTATGTGGAACAACGTTTAAATCCATATCGGCATTCAAACTCTCACATGTTGCAATTGGTAACAGAGATTCTCTAAAAAATTACAATTTCACCCCCTAGTAGGGGTAGGTTTTATTTTAGGGTGGAGATATGTCGTCCATTGGAAAGGGGGTGTCAGCCCGAGTTCAATGACACCTCGTACAAGTCTCTAGCCTGATTGGTTCGCGAGATATTGCCATTTTAGTTTTCCAGCGGTGGCGGTGGCGGTGGCGGTGGTATCTGAACCGGCCAAAACACACTACTCCTGTGTATCTGTGGTGACTGTAGTAGCGTGTGTAGTTGTAATTATAAGTCGGGATAGGTGCCCTGGGGCTTGATGCTGTTGTTAATTGATTTTTAGGGACTAGGGACATCTTCGTCATTATCCCCGTGTAGTTGGGTGTTTTGGGTGTTTGTAGAATTTGTTGGATAACCTGTATTTATGTGACGTCTGTAGAAGTGTGTGTTGCTGTATTACGGACAGGGATGAGGTAGGTGCAAAGGGACTTGAAATACGGTACTATCCCGGCATTTTCCTGGAGGGAGTGTGGAAATAACCTGGAGAAACTACACTCAGGATAGCTAGTGTCGGTGCCCGGGAATCGAACATACTGTCTCCGGACTTACAGCTCCCCCATCGCAGTCATGTAGAGAGATCTAACGCGCACGGCTACGTCACGGGGCATTCAATTTTGTATTGTTCACATACTTTTATATGCGTTTCAAAGGACATCAGGATAGCATGTCATAAGCCACAGTAGCCTGAAACAGACAGCTGAAAATATCGACTCAAAAGTCCCCAGTTTCCCTAGTTTTGGTAGCGTTAAATTCCTACTGCATCCATTTTTGGCGTTCTTTTTCGTAATTCGCGATTAAGAGAAGTTGGAGAGAATTTTGTCATCTAAGGATTAATTTAATGACTGTTAGGCATTTTACGTTTCTGAAATTGCAAGAAATTTTAAAATTCATTCATATCGCGAATTCCGCCTTTTTATCGCAAAAACGAACAAAACAGACCTATTAATGAAATAGAATTTTACTAACTTGTCGCACGTAGTATTGTGAACTCAAGGAAGTAGAATTCTCCCCAACGGAATGGATGCGAGAATGGCACCGATCGTACGTCATGCCTGTGAACTTGAGAACGCATAGGTCGTACAACTCTCACCAGTCCACATAAGCATGACATGCTCGTACGTAGTATCCGTGATGCCGAGGCTGTAGAGACCGTAAGATTCCCGCTAACCCTCGCAGGAGTGGCGCTGATCGAACGTCTTACTCATGTAAACTAGAACAAAAGGCAGTGAGATTCTCGCCAATCGTTGTACCCTGTTGTATCCACGAACCTGTGACACAAAGATTCTCTCCGAACAACAATGTTTGGGCCCTGAAATCGTGTTCCAGGTTCTCTCCAGATGCGAATCCGTCGAGAATCACTCTCCAGACCAAATCGGGGCTCACCTGTGAAAAGAACACTGGCCCACTGTTCGAGAGCCCAGTTGGCATGTTGACGTCTCCACTCTAGACGTTCCCTTCTGTGCAGACGCGTCAGGGGTACACATACAGCAGGTCTCCGACAATAAAGGCCTCTCTGCCGAAGCCTTTTGTACACTGTTTGCCTCGACACAACTGTTCCAGTGGATGCTGCGAGGTCAGATCCCAGTTGCCGTGCAGTACTATGGTGGTACTGTCGTGCCTTTACAACCAAAAACGCTCCTCTCGTACTGATGGCACACGTGGTCGGCCCTGCCCTGGTCTTCGGGATACATTTTCGGTCTCTACTAACTGTGGCCACATCCGAGAAACAACAGAACGAATCACATTAAGCCATTGGGCCACATTACTTTGAGACTATCCTGATTACATTCTTCCTATGGCGCTCCACCGCAGAGGGTCTTCTAGGCGTATTCTCTGTGCCATACTGCACCTTCTGTGCATGTGTACGCAGCGAGTGTTGATGTGGAACTACCCAGTAAACACCACCCCGTTTGACAGGTGCGCTGACAACATCGTTGGCATGGTTGTACGATAACATGAATGTCACCTTCCGTGCAGAACACAATTGTACGGATATTTTGTTGATAGTTTGTCTGATTATATCGTGAATTAGCCTCAAGACGGAGAAATAGACCTAGTAGTGAAAAATGAAAATCCACAGCCTGCTTCCAGTCTCCAACCGGGTCAGGAATGGAATGAATGAAGCCCCTATCGAGCGGCAAGGATAGGAACTGTGCCGGCTGCCGAAGCCTGTCGCACTCCTCTGAGGCAATGATGAAATGAATGACAGATGAAATTAAATGATAGTGGAGAGTGTTGCTATAATGAAATGTTGACATGGAAAACCGGAGTACCCGGAGAAAAACCTGTCGGCCTCCGTTTTGTCCAGCACAGATCCACATGGAGTGACTGGGATTTGAACCACGGACCCAGCCCTGAGAGGCCGGCGTGCTGCCGCCTAAGCCACGGAAGCTCAGGCCCAGTAGTGTGTTGCTTTATTTTGGACACCAGTGTAGAAAGACCTACGCATAGGAAGCCACACGATATTATTAATCCACAGAACGTGGCGAGTGATTCAATATGTGAATAAGTACTGTAATAAATCGTATGGCCCCCTGAGCGAAGGTCTTTCTACTGTATTTGAGGTCCGTATTGATGAAGACGTCCCCGGTCCAGGTGAATTAACATCAGGAGCTTAAAATCCACGATGGCAAGGCCGGGTATCAAACCCAGCCAAGCTCAGCACACTAACTAATTCGCCACTGGGCCGGACGTTCTATGAAGTGAGCTTTTACTATGGATGGAGAAGGATGATGGTGGTATTCACCGCTATTTCTTACTACAGAACATGCAGGACCATAGCGCACACAAAGAGATCTTGAAGGCTGAAGCATATTTGCGGTGATCACATTTCTCCTTCCTCTGAGGGAATATGTGTTGTTTCAGAATGTGATAGCTAATTGTGAACATGCAATAGCTATGATGTTGCAAAGAATGTTGTGAACAAATCGCTCTTCCGTTACGTAAATATTACAAATCTGATTTTGTGCCCAGCACAGATATACGGATCAACTAAATACGCCACATTACCTATCAACATGTGTCAGATTACAAAAGCTTCATTGTCACCTAATGCGACACGTCATGTTTGAACACAGAATATCAAAACAACCATTAAAGAGGCATTGCAGTCACGATAAATGCAACGAACCAAAGGTCTAGGCTCAGGCTCGTTGTTGATGTTGTTGTTTAATTTGAGGGGCATGAACACCGTGGTCAATTAGTCCCATGTATTTGGGTGTGTGTAGAATTCGTCTGAAAATGTGTGTTATTGTTGTGTCTGTGGTAGTGTGCATTCAGATGAGGATTGGGGAGGTGGTGACCGTGGCCTCAAGTAAGGAACCATCCCGGCATTTACCTGGAGTAGATGTCGGAAACCACGGAAAACACTTCAAGGATGGCTGAGGTGGCAATCGAACCCACCTCTTCTCAGTTTTGCCTCACAAGGCTCTGTCTACCCCATTCCAGCCCTCAAACTTAAACTAAATTTCTTGGCAGAGCCGGGAATCGAACCCGGACCTCCGGGGCAACAGCTAAGAATGCTAGAGGCTACACCACGAGGTGGTCCACTGGGAAATATCTGATGAAGAGCGTGCCTTCTCTGGTGCCTTCAACTTCATAGCAGGAAGCATAGATACCTTGTCTGAAAGTGCATACTGTAAAACAACTAATTAGCCAAATTTAAATTATAATTTTAAGGATAAATTTAATGCTTCTTACCTTACAGTTCATAAGATCTTAACAATGACAGCGTCGTAAATGAAGATCGATATAGATAAAGCATACTCATTGTTGCTCAATACACCACACGTTGATATGTGTGCATGATCAAAAGGGACCCAGCGGTGTAACCGTGTTCGTTAAACCGTGCACCACGGCCGTGACGGCAGCTGCAACAAGTCCGGAGATCGTAGGTTCAAATACTGGTGCTGACAGCGACTATTCTGAGTGTGACTTTCCCCGGATTTTTCCATAAATGCCGAGATAGTAGCCTACCTTATTTCGATTCCCGGGCCACCTACCACATCTCTTTCCCTAATTACAGTGTTACACTGGGAATTATCTGTTGGAGAATATGCATTCTTTGGTGTCTACAGCTTCTTACGTTGGCAGGAAGCATAGACACTACAATAAGTACAAGAAGTACAGTTTATCAGACAAATTCAACACACACCCAACTGCGCGGGGCTAATACCAAAACGTCCCAAGCCCCTAAAATGAATTAACAACGACAGTAATCAAGAAGGCTGTAAAAAATATAGTATACATACCTCTGGCTCATTCACGTCATGACCATCAACCCACACTAAATTAGGAACATATGCAGCGTGAAGGATCAAACAGACCCATGCTTCGGGAACTTGGGACGCATTAGGCAATATAATAATTTCGAACGAAATGGGAGGGATAAACAGAATGTAATTTAATAAAATCCCCATTGAGGGAATTTTGTCGTTGGGGTGAAGTTGCTCTTGTCTCTAGCCAGTGGTCATCTGATGTACAATCTATAGAAATGAATTTGTCACTCCAAATTACATTTGAAGTCCAAGCCGTCCCCCGCCGCTTGACATATAACCCTTACATCACAGTTATCGAGCGACTCAAATTCACGTAGTGGAACCACTTCTGCCATCATATATACACAGTCGACGTCGGACTCGTGTATTCAGCCACCCCGCCGTCCTTTATGCCGGCCTAGCGTTTGAATATGCATGCTTCCCATGAGGAATGCAACTCAGTGACGTCTAGTTTTAATTGTGTGTTTCTGCTGTTTATTGTTCTTCATCATAAGCGCTCTAGATGTAAATTTAAGCTATTGTTAGAGAGTGAAGGAAACGCGGAATTCTAAAGGGCAACCACCGCTTGTAGCTTGATAAGGAAATTAAAAATCTCCTTTTCAATTTAAACATATTTTGTTTTTCCTCACTCGCTACGGTTTACAGAACCCTGATGTAAGCTTGTGAAAACTGCCCAATGCTCAGATTAGTCCGTTGAGTCCCACATTGCGGTGCATTGTGTATTTAGGAGCAAAGCACGCAGTCTTAAGGTTACTCATGAGAGATATCTCGAAATTCTAAGCTACAAGAGTCATGTTATTTAAATGTTGTTCTTATTGCTTAATTAGGGGCTTTGCGACATCGTGGTCATGTAGCTCCAAGTATTTGGGTGTGTGTGAAATTTGTCTGATAACCCTTGTTATTATGATGGCTGTATTATTGTGTGTATTGGGAATTCAGATGGGGATTGGGATGGAGGCAGTCACTTATTTCTTCTAATGCAGCCTCTTCAAACTCTGGGGTCCATACCGACGTCGTCCTGCCAGCGTCGTGTATCTGAGGCACTAAGCTCCCTCCCTCACGCAGTCGCCTGTCAATTGACATGTGGGTTGAATGATGAGGTTGGCGGTGATTAGGGTGCCGGACGCTATAAATCCGTGTGGCTTCTCTCCCATTTGCTGCGTCATACGATAGGTGCATATCAGCTATTTCTTTGTTAGTGTACTGACACGGAGCCATTCTTACCAATTTATGCTGCAAAAGTAGTAGCCAATGTGTATAGAACAAACTCCACACTGCCCACTGTGGTCAAGTAGCGAGTGCGTCAGTCGCACCAAAATATATCTCTGTCTCCATCTATCATTCCTTCCCTTGCCTGAAGCACAGCAGTGGCCTGTGGCTTGCACTCAGGCTCAGCAAATACGGCGAGTTCATCAATTTGAATCGCGCGCACAGAAGTAACAAAAAAACTAATTTTCTCGAAAGGAAGAATTTTCTACACCAATCCGATTGCGGCATCCTCTTTTACATAACACGCAGAGCTTCTCTGATTTTTTGTCGGCATAATTGATACACCCTGTAGATTCAAATTTCACGTCGCCGCCATGTTGGTTTTGTGCGCACCAGGTTATTGAAAGTCCCATTGGTGAACTTATGTTAATAGCTTCTATCATCATACATAATTTCAGTTTAATTGCTGTAATTAATTCGTAGATATTGAGAACCGTCTCGATATTTCGGATGGTCGCCACGTTGGATAGTTATTTCTGTACGCCATAGAACTATGTACTATAAGAAGAAGATTACTGCATAGGTTCATTATTCAAACGTTCACATCGATCGCGTGATTAGGACACAAGAAGTAAAAACTTCATTTTAAAATTTCGCACAGGCGACACCTTAAGGTTATGTAAACAATTGAATTAAATTAGATGTCAGTGCATTGCAATGTGTATAAACATTTACTTACCAAGTTTCACTGCGCTCAGATAAGAGAACATTCCATCAAAATGTGTTAACTCCATTTGACCGCCATGTTGGTTTCAGACTTAACAGGTCTTTGAAAGAATCATAGGTAAACCTATAGTAGTACCCTTTATTATTATTATTATTATTATTATTATTATTATTATTATCATTATTATTATTTATTTACCAAAAATTGTGCCTACAATTTATGGACGGCAGATAGAGAAAGGGCAAGCCCCACATACACAGCAGTGTCTCCATTTCCATTCATTAAATCTATACAAATCTCAAATGTTACATATATACAATTTACACCTTTACATTTGCTATGTACACATAATCTGCTGTATACGACGTCTATATCATACAATTCATAAATAAAAGGGAAGACACAGGCATGCACGCACACATATACACGCTCACACACGCATACATACATACATACATACATACATATATACACGCACGCGCACACTCCCAATCACTCACAAAGTTACATTATACAGTATATAAATTCAATTTACATGGGGTTTTAGTCCCTTTAGAGCCTTCACATTGCGGCAAAATTGTCGCGGAGGAAGGTCTTTACCGTCGTACAAAATTTCAGGGCGATATCTGTTACTATTGTGGAGATATAGAATGCTAGTGAAATATTTCGCGTGGCCGCCATGTTGGATTGGTTAAACGTATAAAAATTTGATAGGCACGGTCGATGTCGGATAAAGTATAGTACATCCTTACCGAGTTACATTATAATCTCTTCGGTAGTTTAAATTTCTTTGGGGACAAGCACACATGCGCGTGGACAAAAGGTGATCTCATAAGCCATTTTTTTTTTCATAAATGAAAATAGGCTAAAAATGAGGTTCAAACATCACGTTAGTGTGAATTTCCATTTTTAATGTTAGCTGTAGGCTCAGAACTTGAGTTTGAAGCACACTATCAGAAACATGCGTGCATGGATTCACACCACTGATGTGGAGCTTTTTATTACTGAGTGGTTTAATCCTACTCATTGCTCTTTAGCTCAGGTCATGGGTTCATACGTCTGTTCGATAGTTGTTAATTAGTGGTTTTATCCCACTAATTGCCTTCTCACTCTTACCCATTAACGATTACGTGTAAATGTTTGTGGTAGTAATTTCTCAACAAAACGGTCAAATCAATGTAATTTTAGTTCCATATTTTACCTTTTATCCCCTTTCATCCCATTTGGCAGCAGATATATGAAACGTAAAACGTCAGTTGGGAAAGTAATTTTCCGAAGATGATTTATCGCCAGTGTGAATTGATGGATGGTGCGTGTCTATTGACGTGGACCAGTGATTTGTCCTGTTCAGCGAGTACATAATACGCTGTCGCGTGGATATCGTGCACTTCTCATGGTAGTCCAGACAAATACCTCGATGGCAATTATTGTCAGTGACCTGAACTCGTTCGATAGATCCTCAAACATTCATAATATGCTTATCAAGCAAATCTAATCACTATTCGCAGATATACCTTCCAACAGATTGTCTCCACTTCTTTGTGAACCATTTATATTCATGTGTTACGATGCGAGCACGTATGGAATCGAAGTATTTAATGAGATAATGTTATTGTACGTGTTCTAAAAAAATTATTTTATCTGTCCGCCAACCATTTATCGAATTCACTGGCAGATGTTGAAAGAAAAATAGAAAGAAAGAAAGAATATTAAGGAAGAAACAATGAGTGAAAGTTAGATTGAAGGAATAGAGTGGTTCTCTGAACTGTGGAATTACAACTTACTATTAGTTGGGAGCGAATAAGGAACATAAGGAACGGAACATTAAGAAAGAGTCGAACAGTAATGTTGAAAAAATACCTAAAGTTCAGAAATTATCAATGATTTATTTAACCAGTGTTAGCTGCCCAAAGGGGTGAATTACCGTATTATGTATATTTACTTGTTTAATTCTGAACTTATGGGCATTGTCGGATACATAACACTTTTAGTGTATGATTATGTATAAGTATAAACATAGTGTATGTAATTACCGCTGTGGGCAGCTGATAGTGGTAAAATGAACTTTATTTACTGCCGAACGTATGGTTTTTGTCCAGACCTATAAACATATTTCAAGTACAATTATGTATAAACATGTATCATTACCTGTATGGGCAGCTGATAGTGCCAAAATAAACATAAACAGCTGAACGTTCCGTTCCTACATCTGGACCCATAAACATGTACAAATATTACTCTATCACCTTCAGTTGTCATTCGCTGTAATTACACTTGTTTACCATACATAAATATCCGTCATACGTGATTATGGATAATGTGTCATAGTTCAGCTTGGATCCGTGTTTATTTCCAGCGTTTAGCCGCCTATTCTGCGAGTTATACAGGGTGGGGCGTGGGAACTTCCTTATTTAAACATGTTGCAGGGTCTGTTGTAGGGAAGGCAGGGGGATGGGGGTGGATTCAGTGGAAGGGGCCGAGTGGGATATTTGTGTTCCCGCCCGTCTTAGTCGTGAACATGCTTTGGTCGAGGCAGCAGCGTGCTTTTGCCGTTGAGGCGTATTTCTCTAACGGTCGGTCAGTGATTGCAGTGCAACGTGCCTTTCGCCGCCACTTCGATATTCCTCCACGAGGCCGTGTTCCTGATCGGAAAAGTGTTTTAATGTGGGTGGATGCCTTTAGAGGAACGGGGAATGTCGCCAAAGAAAGGAAAGGACCTCAGAAGACCGTTCGATCACCTGAAAATGTGTAAAGAGTTGGTGCGTCCATTGAGCAGTCACCCAAGCGTTCTGCGCGTAAACATGCAGTTGCCCTTGGGATGTCGTCCCGTTCTCTTCGTCGCATTCTTCACTTTGAGCTCCATTTTCACCAGTACAAACTTTGTCTGGTCCAACAACTTTCGGAGCAGGATTATGTAAACCGACAAACATTCTGTGAGCAGCTGCTTGATACTGTGCCGAATGACACAGTTGTGTTCTTCTCTTACGAGGCACATTTTCACCTCAGTGGCTGTGTGAATAAACAGAACATGCGGTATTGGAGTTCAACAAATCCAAAGAGCTTCATGAGAGGTCCCTTCATTCGGAACGGTCACGGTATGGTGTGCTGTAGCAAGTGTAGGGATCATTGGGCCATACTTTTTTAAAGAAAACGGTCGTACTGTTTCCGTCAATTCCGACCATTATGTGACAATGATCCAACAATTTTTCTTCCCTGCGCTCCAAGAAATGGATCTGGATAACGTGTGCTTTCAACAGGATGGGGCCACAGTCCACACATCCAGGATTTCCATGGGTGTTTTGAGAGCAGCCTTCCCCGAACGACTGATCTCCCTGCGAGGGGACGTAAACTGGCCAGCCCGCTCGCCTGATTTAGCCCCTTCTGATTACTTCCTGTGGGGTTATCTCAAGTCCCTGGCTTATAAAGATTGTCCCCTCACCCTGGACGACCTACGGAACAACATCTGAGCCGAGATTGCGAATATCCCGGTCCATATGCTCGAAAAGGTGACTCAAAACTTTCGCCGTCAACTGATTCAGTGTATTGACAATGGATGGCGACATTTAACAGACATTGTGTTTAAAACTGTGTAAATGTAAAGTTCCAATGTTGTGTGGTAGGTGGGAAATAACAATAAAGTTGAATGAAACATGTACTGTGTTTTATTGCATGTTTGAATCAGGAAGTTTCCACGCCCCACCCTGTACGTACTGTATTTATAAGCTAGCAGCTAGGCGCAGCGGTAAGTTTCTCATCTGCTGTGTCCATGGTAGCAGGGTTTGATTCCGGCCCTGTTAGTTGGCTTGGTGTTCTTGTTGTTTTAATTGAGATGCTTGGACAGGATGGTGAATCAGTCCCGTGTAGTTGTATATATGTTGAATTTTTCTGAGTCTGTAGTGGTGTGTATTTATAATTCTGATGAGGGGTGGGAAGGAGGCGGCCGTTGCCCCAAGTAAGTTAGTTAGTTAGTTAGGAACTATCCTGCACAACATTATGACCAGCTGCCATTTGTCCTTGAAAGAGTAGAGGAAATTCTTTGACTCCTCTGCTCTTTTCTCTATGGTATCAATATGTTCTTATAAGCAGAGTATTTGAATGAATTTTTAAATGGTATGGGCTCCGTCTTGAGGAACGAATTCATGATAAAAATAAACAAATGCTGAACGAAAATAATGCAATGCATCCGAAAGACATCAGAAACACCTATGGACGTCAAGTTGCCAGGTGAATACCTAGAGGAAGTAGGAGGCTTCTGCTACTTAGAATATGAAATAACCAGTGATGGACGAAGCAAATGCAAAAGCAGAATTAGGTTGGCTCAGGCGAAGAAAGCATTTCTACAATAAATAAATCTCTTGATATCAAATATAGATTTAGTTATTATAAAGACATTTTTGAAAGCCTTTGTCTGGAGTGTGGCACTCTATGGAAATAAAAACTTGCACTGTTGGCGCACCAGAAATCAGGAGAATAGAAGAATTTGAAATATGGTGTTACAGGAGAATGACAAAGATCAGATGGGTAGATAGAGTAACAAATGAGGGGTATTAATACGAGTGGGAGAGGTGAGATATCTCTGGCGACTGCTAACGAAGAGAAGAGATACAGTAGGTTGGTCGGACACGTACTACGTCACCCAGGAATATCAAACTTAGTTATGTAAGGAATGGTTGAGGATAAGAACTGTAGGGGCAGACCAAGGTTAAAATAGTCAAACAGATTGGCTCGGATGTAGGGTGTGGTAGCTAAGTAGAGATGAAACGATTAGCTCAGGACAGGGAGTCATGGACAGCAGCACCAAACCAGTGTAAAGACTGAAGACACAAACAACAACAAACATCAATCAGCTGATTACAAACTGATTAGGTGTTAAGTTTCCAGATTATCCTTAAAACGAGAAGACGCCCTAATTCCTGCACACTGCTGCATATAGAGCAGATGACGAACGTCAACGAAACGGAAAACACTAAATTCAGACATATAGATACAAGTTTCAATCTACTATTACTATTTTTAAGCTCCTCTATAAATACCTCTCCAGTTTTTTAAATCGCTTATCCTCGCAGCTTGGCTTCACCCAAGGACTCTGCAAGGATCATTCCTCTAACGTCGCAAAGACGGTATCTGGAAGCTGAACACACTGGGGATGGTGGCAGGCCGATCATCCAAGCGACTGCTAATTTGGGTCTAATTAACGTAGGGCCAGGGAAGGGATATGGGAAGGACGTCGAACGTGGACATGTTGAAAGGAACCGTCCCGGCATTTGCCTGATGGTGAAAATGGTAAAACACAAACACCATTTTTATGGCGAACGTGGTGGGATCTGAACTCACGCTCTCCCGATGCCGGTGAGGTACGAGTTAGGACCTTAGCGTTCTTGGCCACCGTGGCCGATAACACTTTACCATACTTGTCATCAACGTGGTGTGGTTGTTAGTAAAATATTATAATAATGTATTATAATTAACTGTTATGTTGCTTGATCGTGATTCTTTTGTTCACGAATTGGACATCGAGTGTCGACGCCGACTTGAAATATAATGAACCCCAGGGATGAACGCTGTAAATAAATCAGTTCTCAGTAGCCTATCACTCATCCTAGCAGCAAAACGTGTTTCTACGTCAATTGTTATGATATTGAAGACCACTTTCGTAAATTTCGTAATCAATTACTGCCCATGGTTCTGTATACAAGGGTTTAGGATAGTTTGCAGTCTATATTCCATTTATTTATTTTTGGTTGGTTGGTTCCTTAGTTTAGGGAATGCGACAACGCGGTCATGTAGCCCCGTGTACTTTGGGTGTGTGTAGAATCTGTCTGATAACCGGTGTAATTGTGATGACTGTACTAGTGTGTGCTACCTGTTTTCAATTCAAGTGAGGCCTGCAGACTTTTAATTTCAAGTAGTTCCTACGTTTGCCGCCAAATGCCACCATCAACGGCTAATAGTTCAGAACTTAGCTACCAGACGCCACCGCAGTCGGCTCTTGGCAACGAACGTAGGGACCTTAGAGCCATTCTTAACCTATACAATTTAGTTTCACACAGGTGTAATTAGTGGAAGGTTCTTTAACATGCCATAAATCTATGACATAGGACCGCCGGCTTTACTTCCCCTCCGAATGAAGGCATACTGAGGGATTTTTAACGCTCTTAAAAAACCCGACGACTTCGGCCGGATTTGAACCCGCGATCTTCGCATAGAAGCTCAGCATACTACCAACTACGCCACCGAAGCCGCTATTTTTTTTTAATCTCTAAATAAAGTAAGCTTTTTTCTGTTTGTTTGGAATTTTCGTCTCTAACTTTGTATTTATCCAGGATGAGGTGTATAAATACCAAATAGCCTATACTCTTAGTTTAATTTTTGCCTAATTGTTTGCTTGTTTCTCTGTTTGATTGTCTGTTTATTTGCTTGTCTGTTTGTTTATTTGTTCTGTATGGGTTGGCGTCAAGACTACTTGAGCGGATACCATGAAAATTAGTAAGTAGAAGAAACCCATAAAATAAAGCAAGGCTACAGATTATTCGTGTAATGCAAAGGGGTGAGGGGATTGGGAGAAAGACTTAAATGTTGCTATTAAGGCAACTGCACGATTCATACCCATCCCATGACATGCAGCTGTACGCTCAGTCACGATTACGTGGAATGCGCTTGAAACGGTTATATTTCACTGTTTCCGCCATGAGGCAAGAAGCAAATTATGCTGACATGTGTCTCAATCATGCATTTAAGAAGTCGTACTGTGTCATCTATCATTAAGTTACCACGGACCGTCGGGTGATATAGGTACATTCTACAGTGAGTCCGTAAGCAAGCTACTTAAACTGCGTATAGACTGTTTGCGTAGCGCAGCGGTAACTTTGTCGCCTGCTATACTCTAGGTTGCAGGATCGAATCCTAACGTAGTCTGTTGGTATTTGAGGGTGCGCAAATGCAAGGGAGCCGTGTCAGTAGATTTATTTGCACGTTAAAGACCCCTCTCGAGGCAAATTTTTGGCACCCTAGCGAAATTAAAAGCCTTAGTAGATAAAAGGGACATACAATCGAAAATAGTATTATTACTTTTAAACTTTGACCAGAAGTGAGAATAATAGATTCTCTTCACAGCTACTCTATGTTTATTACAGTCACCCTAAATCCAGATTTTTTTTTAAATTTGCGACGAAGGATTGATTTACTGCTATAGAAGACAAGAAGTGTTTTCTATTAGCGTATGGCGTTTAGTGCCGGGAGTGTCCGAGGACATATTCGACTCACCAGAGTTTGTAGCTGCTTCTATGTGGGCACCCATAGGATGAGCTACAAGTACCGACGCGTGTGGAGTGTTGTCTGAGGAGGAAAGTGTGAATGTAAGGTCGAGGAATTGGAAGGTAGCGGCTGTGTCCTATAGTTAGGGACCAACCCTGGCATTTGCCTGGATGGAAGACGGGAAACCATAGACGACCATCTTCAAGGTTGCCGTCGGGGGAATTCGAACCTCCTCACCTTCCAGATGTAAGCGACTTCCCGCAGCCACGCCGTAACAACCACGGCTAACTCACGCGGTACAATGTAAGAAAATATTTAACTCTTCATGGAACATAAGGTTAGTGTAATTTTTACCACCATTGGCAAGGCTGTCATAGGACTGTTGTTTCTTGTCTTCAGTGACAGGGAGATGGCCTAGAATATTTGTCATCATTAAGGCTCGGATTTTTAGGTGCTAAAAATCGGGGGAAATATTTATTTTTTTATGTATTAAAAATACCTGAAATATGTGACAAAAAGGAAAAATATTTAATTATAATTTAGTTTATTAATGTGAATATAAACAATATGCAGTACTCACGAATGCAATTTATTCTATGTCTCACTGACTGCTGAAGCAATACAATACACTACGAGATACATCTTCAGGTTGTCCATCACAAATAACTAACGATTATCGCGAAACACTTATTCTGAAGGGGGGGGGGGGCAATAACTGCGGCAATATATGTCTTGCCCTCGAGGTGTTGTGTATCTTGAGATCGCTGTTCAGCCTTAATTGCTTTCCCACATGGTTGGCAGAACAAAACGCCCCCATCTGAAGTAAAATTCTCTTTAAATTCTGCAACAGACGATAACTTGTAGTTGTTTCTACTTGAGGCATCGTAGAACTGCCTTACACTTCGCAGTGCCAGAAATGAAATGCATGTGAGTGACGCTGGTTCCAGGTAGCGGGAAGGAAGGTCTAGCACGTGGTGCAATATGGCTAAGGACAAGGAAATCACCGGCTTCCACAGTGAGTGGCACGGGGCGACAAGTTAAGAATAACATAGTTGCAAGCTGATTTACGCTCTGCATGAAGATTAGACAGTTCACAGGTTCTTCCCCGTTGAAGTAACACAGAACAAAAATGCAATCAACTAAAAAATCTAGCATACTGATTTTTAAACAAATTAAAATATTATGTCTTTTTATGTGCTGATAAGTGAAAAGCAGGAATTTATGTATTTATAGAAAAAATGCTTAAAATATGTATTTACATAAAACAATATTTATTTACCTAAAAATCCGAGCCCTAGTCATCATTTCCTTCACTGTACCTATCCGACAACGCCGGGTATTGAAAGCTTATTGTTACAATATGTATGCCTCATTAAGAAAACGAAATTACTAGAATTCAATCATTCACTTTAATCTCATTAAAGTATAGATGTCTGCTGTTTCGTTCCACGCCTCTCGCTTTGCAGTCTAATGCGCGTCTTACCGAGTTGGAGTAAACTTCATTAGAACTTGTATTATCAGTCGGTTCAGAAGCAGAGGAAGCATGCTACTGGAAAATATATTCGTCCAACTGATGAAAGAAGTGGATCATTAAGAGAGCGTTCCCTAAATTATGTTATTCACTTCACAAAATGAGGCTTCATTTGCAAATGTACATACCGGTACTTGCTGCATAAGTCTATTTTTGTAGTTGAGAGGAGCTTCAAAATGAAGGTGGTGGTTGTTGTTTCATTTTAGGAGATTGTACACATCGCGGTATTTAGTCCCTTGTACTTGTCTGTGTGTGTATAATTTATCTGACAATCTGAGTCATTGTGTGTCTGTAGTAGTGCGTGTATTTGTGAGTCGTGTGAGGAATGGGAAAAAGACGGCCTTTATCTTAAGTTAGGAACCGTCCTGGTATTCGAATGGAGTAGGCTAGATGTGGGAAACCACGGAAAACCACTTTTAGGCTGGCTGAGATGGAAATTGAACCCACGACTTTTCAGTTTTGCCTCGCGAGTTTGAGTGTACACCGTTATGGCCTTCAGACCACAATTAAAATTCTTGGAAGAGCGGGGATCAAACCCGGACCTTAGTGATGGCAGCCACGAATGCTAGCCACTGCGCAACGAAGTGGGCGTGGGCGAATAGGAAAGGTGGGATACATGAATCAAAGACGAACATATTAAGTTATGTGAAGGGTACTACTGTTGTGAGTAATGTGTCCTCTTCCACATTCCATAACACAAGAGTGTTAACATAGGGTGTGCTAAAGACTAACCAGGAGACTAATCTATGATTTTGCACGCTGTTATAAAAGACACAAAAGAAGAAATTACATCGAAACTAAGGAGATAAATTGAAACAACAACAACAACAACAATAGTTATACGTGGTAAGACGATCTGTCAGTAGGAAATATAAGGCGGTTCTGGGGCAGTGGCTAATGGGCAAGATGGCCGCCGCGCGCAACCAGTCCTATGTTATTCTTATGGAGAGGTCATTCAGATCTGGCACAGGGGCTAATGGGCAAGATGGCTGCCACGCTGTCACAGGGGGAAGTCGGCCGTGTAGTTACTAAATGGAATATTTATTATTATTATTATTATTATTATTATTAATAATTTTATTAGGTAATTATTGATTGATAGCTTGCCACGGTGGGTGAGTGGTTATCGTGTTGGACTACCAACCCCAAGCTTGCAGGTTCGCTCTTGGTCGTGGTAAGTGATTTTTGAAAGGCGGCAAAAATTAAGACACGCATGTCATACGATGTTGGCATGTAAAAGAACCCAGGGAGAGGTCGGCTATGTAGTTGCTAAATGGAATACTTATTATTATTATTATTATTATTATTATTATTATTATTATTATTATTATTATTATTATCAATTGATCATGTACAATCAAGACCAGCCTTATATTGCCCCACTTTATGGTGTAGTGAATAGCATTCTTGGCTGTTACTGTGGAGGCTCGGGTTCGAGTCCTGGCTCTGTCAAGAAATTTAATTCTAGGCTGAGGGTTGGAATGGGGTACACTCAACCTTGTGAGGCAAAACTGACAGGAGCTAGCCTTAGATTCATACCGCTGCCATTCTGCCTAACCCAACTTCACCTAACCTAACCAAACCTAACATTACCTAACCTAACCTAACCTAACCTAACTTCAAAGTCAGAATGTACAATACATTTATTGTTTTTATACCCTCATAAATTAGATATAGAGAATGCCCACCACGATTTAGATCCTCGAGCACACTTTTCTGACATATATCATTAAAACGTGTAGATAGGAATGTCTGAAAATTTTCACTAACACATAATACAAGTTCACCATACATTGGGTCCACTTTTTGAATGTTAATGATACGGAAAAGAGTATGCAATGGTAATTCAGTGAGTTTTTTTTCTCTCTAATCAACAGTTCTGACCCCCCGCCCATAGCATTGAGAATATTTATTGCAGTAGCCTATAAAGAAACAAAAAAAAATCATATCTATTACAGTTTAGCTATAAGTGATCAGAACCACTATAACATTTTATTCTAATATGGAGATTTCCATAATGATAAGAAAAAAATGCTTACCATGATGATGGATTGTGTAAGTAAACGTCTTTTGCTGCTTGATGCCACTACTAAACTGATACTCATACAACAGACAAGTGAGTTCATGTTTCGCTGACGTAATCGTATGTTCCCACGCACTTCCTGTGTGTTGCACGCGCCGTAGTGGCTACATTTGAAACTAGATGAGATGATTTGCTGACGTAATCGTATGTCCCCCGCACGCACACGCAGACCCCTGTGGACGGGTCCTTGTGGACGAGTCCCTGTGGACGGGTCATTTTTGGCGGGTCATTGTTGACGGGTCCTTATTGACGGGTCCTTGAGGACGAGTCCCTGTGGACGGGTCCTTGTTGACGGGTCCTTTTTGACTAATCCCTTTAGACCGGTCCCTTTGGACTGGACCCTATGGACTGGCCCATGACCCCTAATGCTATGATGAAATTAAACGTTGTTCCACATGAAACGCATGTGAAGAACCGACTGCTACTACGAATTAACATGTTTCTTTGTTATTTTTGTTTTTACGCATGCGTACTTGTTTTTTTTTGTAAGCGGGCAGGCTTTTTGAATAATGATTTTATAGATGAGTTTTTTTAATTACTAAAAGATCCAAAACTAATAGGTCATTAGCTTTGTAATATCTCATGAACCAATAAGGCTAGGGACTTGTATGAGAGGTCGTTGGACTTGATGTGACATTCTGTTTTTGAATGTATTATTTATTTTTTGTCAAAAGGGCCTAGCTACACTTTTGTTAATATCTCGCTAACTAATAATCAGAGAGGGTCAAGTGAGGTGTCATGGGACTCAGGATGGTCAACCCTTTTCCATGACCAACGAATTTACCCAAAAGATCTAATACAGCATGGTCATTGACCTATGAGTTTATAAACTAATAATCGAATATCAACATGTGAGGTGTCATAGGACTTAGAATGTTTAACCCTTTCCCATGACCAATGAATTTACCACCCCAAAAATCCAAAACAGCATGGGCATTGACCTAAGATTTTATAAACTAATAATCGATTATCAACATGTGAGGTGTCATAGGACTTAGAATGGTCAACCCTTTCCCATGGCCAATGAATTTACCCAAAATACCCAATACATCATGGTCATCGACCTGAGATTTTATAAACTAATAATCGGATACGAACATGTGAGATGTTTACCATGTGTGATGAAACATAACTAGGTAGAAAAAGAATTAGTGTAGGCTACAGGTATGGTGACTGACAAGTCTTTTACCTTTGAAGCTTGTTTTCAGATCAAACTGCAGTATAGAGAGAGTTTAGGTTGCAGGTATGGGTTAATAAATGAGAAACGGTGTACGCAAACTCTGATTTATCAAGAATTAAGAGTAGACTATCTTTAATTGATTGGTTAAAGATGATAGCTAAAACACAAAAATGCTCAGTGGTTACAGAGATAAAATGGTCGCTACACACAACAAGATTTAAATACTTGAGGCTAATAATCTATACACACACACACACACTCGCTTGTTCTAAACTAAACTGTGTTGCTGTCAGTGCTCAGACAGTAGGCTGATGACAAAATGCATTGCAAACAGAAATATAATCATTTCCGGTTGTCTAATGTTACCAGCTATCCATTTTTTTGTGTTGCAGTGGTAATCACTTTTAGCTCTTGTACTGGTGGTCTTAACTCGATATCCAGGTCTGAGGCCTAGAACGAGTCGAACTAAGAAACAAGGGCATGGTGGTGCAGTGGTTAAGCTGTTAGCCTTTTCACCAGGGGTTCAATTTCAGGTTAATATGCATGTCATAAACATATTAAACAAAACAAAACGGAGATAACGTTTAAAACTGATTACATTTGTGTCTTTTTCAAATTATTACTTGGATTACAAATACAAAGGTGAACTGGGTTTGATATACAGTTAATGCTGTCTATCACACACTAGACTGTAAGAAAGCCAAAAGAGCGAAAGGCGTAGGTAGAGCAGTGGTAAAATTGCTATATGTAGAGAACTACCTAGCAAAGCTATATCGCATAAACAGTGCAGGATACAATCCAGCAATCAAATTTGTATCTTGTGGAACAGAGAAATGCACTTACGTGAGAAAATGCAAGTTCATGTGTAATATGACCTAACACACAAGTGTTCACCTGTGCACGTGCATGATAAGAGCTAACAACTCACATTCTGTTTAGTTCGTACGTAACGTTAGGTTAGGGCTAATGCACACACCCTAGTACACGAGGCACATGCCATTTGAGAGCAGGTCAAGGGATCTAACTTGGTGGATGGATGTGTTCTAACGAGTCATTTGTAGTTGAAAGAGAATAATACTTGTTCTTAAGATGTTAAAACTGAGGAGATGGTACGTACAGTAAGACGTCTTGTTATTTCCTGTGTCATATTACAGACATGGCAGAGAGCGCACAGTTCTGTTGCTATGACTAACGCTGCAGTAATTTGAAACTCCAGGTGTTCATTAAGACAATGGGTGATGATTATACAAAGTTAGCAGTCATTGGATATTACACAGGTGTTCCTTTCGGTGTCATGTTGCTGACATAGCAGAGAGCGTACAGTTCTATTGCTATGACTAACGCTGCAGTAATTTGAAACCCCAGGTGTTGATCAAGACAATGGGTGATGATCATGCAATGTCAGCAGTAATTGGATACCACACATAAACATGGACTAAATCATAAACGTCTTGTCATAACCCGCAGAAACCTCATTTAAAGATTTTAGATTTTACATTTTAACATTTTACATTTAAAATTTTAGATTTTAGTTTTGTTTTAATTTTACTTTTTTTTTTAGATTTTCCATTTTAAATTTAAGATTTTTTGATTTTTAGATTTTACTTTTTTTACATTTTCCTAAAAGAGTTAACTACAAGGCCACATACCTAACCTCATTAAACCTAACTTTACCAAACCTAACTTAAGCTAATCCAAAGGCTAATGCACATACACAAAGTATATAAGGTACATGCAACTATCCTTATGCTAGTCTTACGGGTTACTGTACAACATGATCACTACCCCAAATGGATTTTTTTTTCATTTTGTTGTTTACACATATGTCAATTTTTCAATTTCCCATTTTCAGTTTTTTTTATGTCAGTTTAAAGTTTTTCAGTTTCATAATATGGAAACATGGATTTTGCATTTTGTTGTTTACTCATTTATCAATTTCACAATTTCCCATTTACAGTTCTTAAAATGTCAGTTTAAAGTTTTACAATTTCATGATATAGAAATATGGATTTTCCAATTTGTTGTTTTCACATTTGTCAATTTACCAAATTCCCATTTACAGTTTTTAAAATTTCAGTTTAATGGTTTTTTTTCTATTATTCAATATGGAAACATGGATTTTTCCAATTTGTGATTTACATGTCATGCAACTATCCTTATGCTAGTTTTATAGGTTACTGTACAACATGATCACTACCCCAACCGGATTTCTTTTTTTTCATTTTGTTGTTTACACATAAGTCAATTTTCCAATTTCCCATTTTCATTTTTTTTAATGTCAGTTTTAAGTTTTTCAATTTCATAATACGGAAACATGGATTTTGCATTTTGTTGTTTACACATTTATCAATTTCACAATTTCCCATTTACAGTTCTTAAAATGTCAGTTTAAAGTTTTTCAATTTCATGATATTGAAACATGGATTTTCCAATTTGTTGTTTTCACATTTGTCAATTTACCAAATTCCCATTTACAGTTTTTAAAATTTCAGTTTAATGTTTTATTTCTATTTGTCAATATGGAAACATGGGTTTTTCCAATTTGTGTTTTACATGTCATGCAACTATCCTTATGCTAGTCTTATAGGTTACTGTACAATATGATCACTACCCCAAACGGATATTTTTTTTCATTTTGTTGTTTACACATATGTCAATTTTCCAATTTCCCATTTTCAGTTTTTTTTTAATGTCAGTTTTAAGTTTTTCAATTTCATAATATGGAAACATGGATTTTGCATTTTGTTGTTTACACATTTATCAATTTCACAATTTCCCATTTACAGTTCTTAAAATGTCAGTTTAAAGTTTTTCAATTTCATGATATAGAAACATGGATTTTCCAATTTGTTGTTTTCACATTTGTCAATTTACCAAATTCCCATTTACAGTTTTTAAAATTTCAGTTTAATGTTGTTTTTTCTATTTGTCAATATGGAAACATGGATTTTTCCAATTTGTGTTTTACATGTTCATTTTGCATTAGGAGTGGAGAGAGGTGGGTAGTAATTAAAAATGTGCAAGCAGTGTCCATTGTTGACAGGTCATTGTTGACGAGTCCTTTTCACACAACAGACAAGTGAGTTCATGTTTCACATGCATTACCTAAAATGTAATACCATGCAAGTGTTTAACATTCCTTTTGATTCCCCTTTGGACGGGTCCTTTTTGAAGGGAGTCATTTTTTTACGAGTCCCGGAGGACGGGTCCTTGTTGACGGGTCCCTGTGGGCGGGTCCATTTGACATAATTTGGATAAAATGCATGGACCAGTCCATGGGGATCAGTCCAAAGGACCCGCCCACAGGGACCCGTCAACAAGGGCCCGTCCTCCGGGACCCGTAAAATAAATGACTCCCTTCAAAAAAGAGCCGTCCAAAGGGGAATCAAAAGGGGTCAATCAACAGGGATCAATCAAAGGTTAAGTTAAGCTACGGCAGCCATTTTGGAACTTTTTGATCACACCTCGTAGGGTAAGGTTAGGTTGAGTTAAGCTACGGCCGCCATATTGTGAGGTGGGGAGGTGAAAGTGGATATAGACCCCTGCAAAACCACTAGTTCAGTTAAGCTATGACCACCATCTTGAAAATTTTTAGGTCGCACCTCGTTGGTTTAGGTTAAGTTAGGTTAGGTTAAGTGAAGCTACGGCCGCCATTTTGGAAATTTTTGATCACACTTTGTAGGTTAGGTTAGGTTAGGCTAGGTTTGGTTAAGTCGCAGCCACATTTTTGGAACTTTTTGATCACACCTCGTAGGTTGGGTTAGGTTAGTTTAGGCTACGGCCGCCATCTTGTTGGTTAGGCTAGGTCAAGTTCAGCTACGGCCGCCATCTTGTTAGGTTAGGCTAGGTTAAGTTAAGCTACGGCCGCCATCTTGGGAGGAGGGGTGGAGGAGGAGGGTCCCATACTCGCCGAAACACACTACTGCACAGTTTTTGTCCCAGGCACCTACAACTTATTTTTGGGGTAGAAGGGGTAAAGGTCTTTCATTTACGTTAAACAATCTTTTTTGTAAAATTCTTAGTTTCCAAAATATAGGCAATTTTGAAAATTGACCTTTTTTTGGAAAAATTGAAAATGTGTTAAGTTTTGTTCTAACGTTAAAGGACTTAGAGAAAATGGGTTTGAGTCTATATATGACTTTTTAGAATGATACGTTTTCAAAATATCGTCTACTTTCAAAAATTGAACCTTTTTGGATTTTATCCCAGAGACCTGGAACTTGGTTTTATTGGTAGAGGGGGTAAATACCTGTCATTTATGTCAAAAACGTTTTTTTGTAAATTTCATTGTTTACAAAATATAGCCCATTTTTTTAAATGAAAATTTTTTGGAAAAATGTCAAAAATTCCATGTTTTGTTCTAACGATTAAGGACATAAAAGCCATTGGTTTGAGTCTATATATGACTTTTTAGGATGATTAGTTTTCAAAATATAGCCTACTTACCAAATATTTTTTGGAACAATTTAAAGAATATAATATTTTTTGACTGAGAGTGGGATTGACTTAGGTGTTGTAGTTAGCATATGATTTTATATGATTTTTAGATTAAACATATGGCCTACTGTCCCAATTTACCTTTTTTTGAAAAATTTGAAATATATAATGTTTTTGACTAGGCGTGGAATGGAGTTGAGAGGCAATCATTAACCTTAGAGTAAGTAGTTTGGATTCTTGGAATTTTAGTGTGTTGTTGTTGCTTACAAACATGGCGGTAAGCATTATGCTATCATAAAAAGGGTTGAGAAACTTTCCAAGAACAAGAAAAATATCCTCTAAATACATTGACAAAGATAACTTGTCAAATAAGCCATTACAAATAGGGTACCACAAAATAACTTGTCGAATAAGCCATTACAAATAGGGTACCACTTTTACATCCCCACTTTTTGCACCCACTTTGCACCCACTTTGCACCCACTTTTACACCTACTTTGCACACACTTTGCACCCGAACATTACATCATCTGACATAATAAAAATAGGCATGGTTGTTGTCGAGACCGAGATAAGAGCGGGGGTAATGAATTTATAGTGATAGGATCGGAAAACCCATTATCACTTCAGTAGTGACATGGAGCAAAAATTTAAAATAAACTAAAAATAAATATCGTGTTTCTGACAGAGTGGGATAGACATAGTTATAAGAGTTGAGAGTCGATAATTAATCTAAAAGTACTCTGGAATTCATGGAATGTTAGAGTGTTGTTGTTGCTTACAAACAGGTATGGTCACGTCAGGTGAGGTTAGCTAGGATTAGATTAAAACCTTTCTGGATTTTGTCCCAGAGATCTGGGGACTTGGTTTGTGGGTAGAGGGGGGGTAAATACCTGTCATTTATGTCAAACACACTTTTTTGTAAAATTCCTAGTTTCCAATATATAGCCCATTTTTTAAAATGAACATTTTTGGAAAAAATGTCAAAAATTCCATATTTTGTTCTAACGATTAAGGATATAAAAGCCATTGGTTTGAGTCTATATATGACTTTATAGGATGAGTAGTTTTAAAAATATAGCCTACTTTCCAAATATTTTTTTAGAAAAATTTATAAAAATATAATATTTTTCGACTAAGAATGGGATAAACGTAGGTGTTAGAATTAACATATGACTCTATATATGTTTTTTTAGTTTAAACATATAGTCTACTTTCCCCATTCACCTTTTTTGGAAAAAAATAATGTTCTTGACTAGGCATGGGATAGAGGTAAGAGTACGCGTTGAGAGTACCTTAGAGTACTTTAGATTTCTTTTGAAAATTTAGTGTGTTGTTATTGTAGCTTACAAACATGGCAGTAAGCATTATGTTGCGAAAAAATGGACTGATATACTTTCCAAGACCAAGAGAAAAATCCACTAAATGCATTGACAAATTAACTTGTCAAATAAACCAACACAAAATGCCCAACATAAGACCCCACACATAAACTAATACATAAGCTAATTTGTAAAATGTTAAACACTTGCATGGTATTACATTTTAGGTAATGCATGCGAAACATGAACTCACTTGTCTGTTGTATGAAAAGGACTCGTCAACAATGACCTGTCAACAATGGACACTGCTTGCACATTTTTAATTTCTATCCACCTCTCTCCACTCCTAATGCAAAATGAACATGTAAAACACAAATTGAAAAAATCCATGTTTCATATTGACAAATAGAAAAAAAACATTAAACTGAAATTTTAAAAACTGTAAATGGGAATTTGGTAAATTGACAAATGTGAAAACAACAAATTGGAAAATCCATGTTTCAATATCATGAAATTGAAAAACTTTAAACTGACATTTTAAGAACTGTAAATGGGAAATTGTGAAATTGATAAATGTGTAAACAACAAAATGCAAAATCCATGTTTCCATATTATGAAATTGAAAAACTTAAAACTGACATTTAAAAAAACTGAAAATGGGAAATTGGAAAATTGACATATGTGTAAACAACAAAATGAAGAAATAAAATCCGGTTGGGGTAGTGATCATGTTGTACAGTAACCTATAAGACTAGCATAAGGATAGTTGCATGACATGTTAAACACAAATTGGAAAAATCCATGTTTCCATATTGACAAATAGAAAAAAACTTTAAACTGAAATTTTAAAAACTGTAAATGGGAATTTGGAAAATTGACAAATGTGAAAACAACAAATTGGAAAATCCATATTTCTATTTCATGAAATTGAAAAACATTAAACTGACATTTTAAGAACTGTAAATGGGAAATTGTGAAATTGATAAATGTGTAAACAACAAAATGCAAAATCCATGTTTCCATATTATGAAATTGAAAAACTTAAAACTGACATTTAAAAAAACTGAAAATGGGAAATTGGAAAATTGACATATGTGTAAACAACAAAATGAAGGAATAAAATCCGGTTGGGGTAGTGATCATGTTGTACAGTAACCTATAAGACTAGCATAAGGATAGTTGCATAACATGAAAAACACAAATCGGAAAAATCCATGTTTCCATATTGACATATAGAAAAAAGAAATTTAAACTGAAATTTTAAAAACTGTAAATGGGAATTTGGTAAATTGACAAATGTGAAAACAACAAATTGGAAAATCCATATTTCTATTTCATGAAATTGAAAAATATTAAACTGACATTTTAAGAACTGTAAATGGGAAATTGTGAAATTGATAAATGTGTAAACAACAAAATGCAAAATCCATGTTTCCATATTATGAAATTGAAAAACTTAAAACTTGACATTTAAAAAAACTGAAAATAGGAAATTGAAAAATTGACATTTGTGTAAAAAACAAAATGAAAAATAAATCAATTTGTGGTAGTGATCATGTTGTACAGTAACCTGTAAGTCTAGCATAAGGATAGTTGCATGTACCTTATATACTTTGTGTATGTGCATTAGCCTTTGGATTAGCTTAAGTTAGGTTTGGTAAAGTTAGGTTTAATGAGGTTAGGTATGTGACCTTGTAGTTTACTCTTTTAGGAAAATGTAAATAAAAGTAAAATCTAAAAACCAAAAAACTTAAATTTAAAATGTAAAATCTAAAAAAAAAAAAAAAAATTAAAACAAATCTAAAATCTAAAATGTTAAAATGTAAAATCTAAAATCTTTAAATGAGGTTTCTGCGGGTTATGACAACACGTTTACGATTTAGTCCATGTTGATGTGTGTTATCCAATTACTGCTGACTTTGCATGATCATCACCCATTGTCTTGATCATCACCTGGGTTTTGAAATTACTGCAGCGTTAGTCATAGCAATAGACCTGTGCGCTCTCTGCCATGTCAGCAACATGACACCGGAAGGAACACCTGTGTAATATCCAATGACTGCTAACTTTGTATAATCATCACCCATTGTCTTAATGAACACCTGGGGTTTCAAATTACTGCAGCGTTAGTCATAGCAACAGAACTGTGCGCTCTCTGCCATGTCTGTAATGTTGTTTGAGTCTTCAGTCTTTTGACTGGTTTGATGCAGCTCTCCATGCCTCCCTGTCCTGAGCTAATCGTTTCATCTCTACATAGCTCCGGCACCCTACATCCGAGGCAATCTGTTTAACATATTCTAACCTTGGTCTACCCCTACAGTTCTTGTCCTCGACCCTTCCTTCCATAACTAAGCTTGCTATTCCTGGGTGTCTTAGTATGTGTCCTACCAACCTATCTCTTCTCTTCATTAGCAGTCGCCAGAAACATCTCTCCTCTCCCACTCGTCTTAATACCTCTTCGTTTGTAACCCTATCTACCCATCTGATCTTCATCATTCTCCTGTAACACCACATTTCAAATGCTTCAATTCTCCTCTTTTCTGCTGCACCAATAGTCCAAGTTTCACTTCCATAGAGCGCCACGCTCCAAATAAAGGCTTTCAAGAATGACTTCCTAATACCTAAATCTATATTCGATGTCAGCAGATTCCTTTTTTGTAAAAATGCTTTCTTTGCCTGAGCCAACCTACTTTTTATATCCTCTTTGCTTCGTCCATCACTGGTTATTCTGCTTCCTAAGTAACAGAAGTCTCCTACTTCCTTTAGCTTTTCACCTGCCAATTTGATCTCCATAGAGGTTTCTGATTTATTTCGGCTGCATTCCAGTATTTTTGTTTTACATTTATTAATTTTCATCATGAATTCTTTCCGTAAGACGGAGTCCATACCATTCAAAAACTCATTCAAATCCTCAGGCTTGTCGGCCAAGATGACGATGTCATCAGCAAATCTCAGAGTTGAAATTATTTCTCCTTGAATCTTCACTCCCACTTTAAATTTTTCTCTAATTTCCTTCATTGCTTGTTCAATGTAAAGATTGAAAAGTATGGGTGATAAGTTGCAGCCTTGCCTTACACCTTTCTGAATACCAGCTTCTCTCTCATGTCCTTCAACTCGAATGACTGCTGTCTGGTTTCTGTATAGATTGTATATCACCCTCCTATCCCTGTACTTTATTCCAATCGATTTCAAAATGTCAAACAATTTAGTCCAATCAACGTTATCAAAAGCCTTTTCCAAGTCTACAAAAGCCATGAAAGTTCTCTTATCTTTCCTTATTCTACCTTCCAAAATCAGCCTAAGACTTAGTACAGCTTCCCTTGTTCCTACATTTCTCCTGAAACCAAACTGGTCTTCACCCAACTCCGTTTCTATCTGGCTTTCAATCCTCTTGTAAATTATTCTAGACAGGATCTTTGAAGCATGAGTAATCAAGCTGATTGTACGGTAATCTTCACATCTGTCAGCTCCCACTTTCTTTGGTATAGGGAGGATTACATTCTTCTTGAAATCAGGGGGTACCTCACCTGCCTCATAAATCCTACACACCAAGTGAAATAACCTGATCAGACCTTCATTTCCTATGCAGCATAGCAACTCAATCGGTATATCATCTATGCCTGGTGCTTTGTTCCTGCTTAAGTCTTCCAAAGCTCTATCAAATTCTGATCTCAATATTAAATCTCCTTTCGCATCCTCATCAATTTCCTCCTCCCTTTCCATTACATGATTCTCAATCTCCTTTCCCTTATACAAACTCTCTATGTAAGCTTTCCATCTCTCAACCTTTTCTTCCCTATCTGTTAGAGGCTTTCCATTTGTGTCCTTAATATTACAGCACTTAGTCTTCTTTTCCCCAAAATTATTCTTAATCCTTCGATAAGCTGTGTCTACTTTTCCTAATTTCAGACAATTTTCTATACCTGCACATTTCTCTTTCAACCATTCTTCTTTCGCTTCCTTGCACTTCTTATTAACCTTATTTCTCAGACGTCTGTATTCTGCTTTCCCCTTTTCATCTCTTACATTCTTGTGTTTCCGCCTTTCATCCATCAATTCTAGTATATCCTGAGTGATCCACGGTTTTCTACCTATTCTTTCTTTCCTACCAATGTTTTCTTCTGCGGATTTTGTTATTTCATTCTTCAAAAGTGCCCATTCGTCTGCAATTGAAGTTTGTTTAGGGTTTTTCATTAGTCCTTCCTTTATACTCTTCTTGAATCTTTCGTTTACATCCTTCTCTTTCAGTCTGTCTATTGCCCACCTTTTTGGCTTTTGACTTTTCTTCAGTTTCTTCAACTTTAATCTGCATTTCATTACAACCAGATTGTGGTCAGAGTTTATGTCAGCACCAGGATATGTTTTACAATCCAAAATCTGGTTTCGAAACCTCTGCTTGACCATAATGAAGTCGATTTGGTAACGCCCTGTATCTCCTGGTCTCATCCATGTGTATATTCTTCTATTGTGGTTATTGAATAAGGTGTTAGCTATGACCAATTCATGCTCGGTGCAGAATTCTACCAGCCTGCTTCCTAGATCATTCCTTTCACCTAATCAGAAATCTCCTACTATCTTCCCTTCTCTCCCTTTTCCTACCACAGCATTCCAATCTCCCATTACTATAACATTTTCATCACCCTTGATATACCTCAGAATTTCGTCTATTTCTTCGTAGACCTTTTCAACATCCTCATCATCAGCTTGACTGGTAGGCATATAGACTTGTACCACTGTGGTGCAGGTAGGTTTAGTATTGATTTTTGCTACAATAATCCGTTCACTATATTGCTCATAATATTCTACCCGCTGTCCAAGTTTCCTACTCAATATGAGGCCAACCCCTGCTTGGCCATTGTTTGATTTAGTGCTAATGACCCTATAGTCTCCTGACCAAAAGTCCTGTTCTTCCTGCCAGCACATTTCACTAATCCCAACCAAATCCAACCTCAACCTATCCATTTCCCTTTCTAAGTTTTCTAATCTACCACTTCCTAGCAGACTTCTAACATTCCACGCTCCGATCCGTAGAATGTCAGATTTCCTCTTTGTCACTTCTGTGATGTTAACCCCCTCTCGAGTAGTTCCCACCCGGAGATCCGAACGGGGGACTAGTTTACTTCCGGATTGAAATTTTACAAGGGAGGAGGCCATCATCACATGTAATTATGCATAGAGAGGTGCATATCCTCGGGAATAGCATACGGCTGTAGTTTCCCGTTGCTTTCAGCCGTGCAGCAGGACGCAGTGTAGCCATTATTTGGCTTATATTATCAATATCTTAACCGTCTATAAGACTAGTAAAGATTTGATTTATTCTGAAAGGCTGCTACTCCCTTTCATAATAAGTAAAGAGCAATTCTACTAACAAAAATACTAACCTTCTACCGTACTAACAATTAAATACCAAAATTCTACTAACAAAAAAATAAATACTATGACACAGGAAATAACAAGACGTTATACTGTACGTATTATCTCCTCAGTTTTAACATCTTAAGAACAAGTATTATTCTCTTTCAACTACAAATGACTCGTTAGAACACATCCATCCACCAAGTTAGATCCCTTGACCTGCTCACAAATGGCATGTGCCTCGTGTACTAGGGTGTGTGCATTAGCCCTAACCTAACGTTACGTACGAACTAAACAGAATGTGAGTTGTTAGCTCTTATCATGCACGTGCACAGGTGAACACTTGTGTGTTAGGTCATATTACACATGAACTTGCATTTTCTCACGTAAGTGCATTTCTCTGTTCCACAAGATACAAATTTGATTGCTGGATTGTATCCTGCACTGTTTATGCGATATAGCTTTGCTAGGTAGTTCTCTACATATAGCAATTTTACCACTGCTCTACCTACGCCTTTTGCTCTTTTGGCTTTCTTACAGTCTAGTGTGTGATAGACAGCATTAACTGTATACCAAACCCAATTCACCTTTGTATTTGTAATCCAAGTAATAATTTGAAAAAGACACAAATGTAATCAGTTTTAAACGTTATCTCTGTTTTGTTTTGTTTAATATGTTTATGACATGCATATTAACCTGAAATTGAACCCCTGGTGAAAAGGCTAACAGCTTAACCACTGCACCACCATGCCCTTGTTTCTTAGTTCGACTCGTTCTAGGCCTCAGACCCTGAAATCGAGTTAAGACCACCAGTACAAGAGCTAAAAGTGATTACCACTGCAACACAAAAAAATGAATAGCTGGTAACATTAGGAAACCGGAAATGATTATATTTCTGTTTGCAATGCAGTTTGTCATCAGCCTACTGTCTGAGCACTGACAGCAACACAGTTTAGTTTAGAACAAACGAGTGTGTGTGTGTGTGTGTATAGATTATTAGCCTCAAGTATTTAAAGCTTGTTGTGTGTAGCGACCATTTTATCTCTGTAACCACTGAGCATTTTTGTGTTTTAGCTATCATCTTTAACCAATCAATTAAAGATAGTCTACTCTTAATTCTTGATAAATCAGAGTTTGCGTACACCGTTTCTCATTTATTAACCCATACCTGCAACCTATACTCTCTCTATACTGCAGTTCGATCTGAAAACAAGCTTCAATGGTTAAAGACTTGTCAGTCACCGTACATGTAGCATACACTAATTCTTTCTCTACCTAGCTATGTTTCATCACTCATGGTAAACATCTCACATGTTCGTATCCGATTATTAGTTTATAAAATCTCAGGTCTATGACCTTGATGCATTGGGTATGTTGGGTAAATTCATTGGCCATGGGAAAGGGTTGACCATTCTAAGTCCAATGACACCTCACATGTTGATATTCGATTATTTGTTTATAAAATCTTAGGTCAATGACCATGCTGTATTAGATCTTTTGGGTAAATTCGTTGGCCATGGAAAAGGGTTGACCATCCTGAGTCCCATGACACCTCACTTGACCCTCTCTGATTATTAGTTAGCGAGATATTAACAAAAGTGTAGTTAGGCCCTTTTGAAGAAAAAAAATAATACATTCAAAAACAGAATGTCACCTCATGTCCAACGACCTCTCATACAAGTCCCTAGCCTTATTGGTTCATGAGATATTAAAAAGCTAATGACCTATTAATTTTGGATCTCTTGGTAATTAAAAAAAATAACTCATCTATAAAATCATTATTCAAAAAGCCTGCCCGCTTACAAAAAAAAACAAGTACGCATGCGTAAAAACAAAAAAACAAAAAAACATGTTATTTCGTAGTAGCAATCGGCTCTTCACATGCGTTTCATGTGGCACAACGTTTAATTTCATCATAGCATTAGGGGTCATGGGCCAGTCCATAGGGACCAGTCTAAAGGGACCGGTCTAAAGGGATTAGTCCAAAAGGACCCGTCAACAAGGACCCATCCACAGGGGCTCGTCCACAAGGACCCGTCAACAAGGACCCGTCAACAATGACCCGTCAACAATGACCCGTTCACAGGGACCCGTCCACAGGGACTCGTCCACGAGGACCCGTCCACAGGGGACTGCGTGTGCGTGCGGGGGGACATACGATTACGTCAGCATATCATCTCATCTAGTTTCAAATGTAGCCACTACGGCACGTGCAACACACAGGAAGTGCGTGGGAACATACGATTACGTCAGCGAAACCTGAACTCACTTGTCTGTTGTATGAGTATCAGTTTAGTAGTGGCATCAAGCAGCAAAAGACGTTTACTTACACAATCCATCATTATGGTAAGCATTTTTTTTCTTATCATTATGGAAATCTCCTTATTAGAATAAAATGTTATAGTGGTTCTGATCACTTATAGCTAAACTGTAATAGATATGATTTTTTTTGTTTCTTTATAGGCTACTACAATAAATATTCTCAATGCTATGGGGGGCAGAACTGTTGATTAGAGAGGAAAAAAACTCACTGAATTACCAATGCATACTCTTTTCCGTATCATTAACATTCAAAAAGTGGACACAATGTATGGTGAACTTGTATTATGTGTTAGTGAAAATTTTCAGACATTCCTTTGTACAGGTTTTAATGATATATGTCAGAAAAGTGTGCTCGAGGATCTAAATCGTGGTGGGCATTCTCTATATCTAATTTATGAGGGTATAAAAACAATAAATGTATTGTACATTCTGACTTTGAAGTTAGGTTAGTTTAGGTTAGGTTAGGTTAGGTAAGGTTAGGTTAGGTTAGGTTTGGTTAAGTTAGGTGAAGTTGGGTTAGGCAGAATGGCAACGGTATGAATCAAAAGCCAGCTCTTGTCAGTTTTGCCTCACAAGGTTGAGTGTACCCCATTCCAACGCTCAGCATAGAATTAAATTTCTTGACAGAGCCAGGACTCGAACCCGAGCCTCCACAGTAACAGCCAAGAATGCTAGCCACTACACCATAAAGTGGGGCAATATAAGGCTGGTCTTGATTGTACATGATCAATTAACAATTACCTAATAATAATAATAAAAATAATAATAAATAATAATAATAATAATACTAATAATAATAAATATTCCTCGGGTTAGGAGGAAATGCCTGCCCACCGCCGGATAACATCTTGAGGCCCTCCAAGGCTAACAACCTTGGTTGCATTCATTATGAGAAATTTGCTCCAAGCTAAACTAAAGCTTCTTAAGCATGATGGTAAAACAAATACAGGAGATTAATACCCCAGGTGGCAACTTTTCGAAGAAATTTACCGTCGCCCACGAGCGACGCATGCATCCCATTCGGACTCTGGGGGGGGGGGGGGGGATGCAACGTCATGCTAAAGACGAGTCGGAGCGTCTTGGAAATCCTGAACAGTCACGAAAGCTGAAACCCAAATCTAAGAGTTTTTTGGCAACGTTCAACATCAACTCTCTAATACAAACTGGTAATATGAAACAGCTGACCCTTGCCCTTCACGAAAACAAAATCGCAATAATGGCCTTGCAAGAAACTCGCTTCACTGACCAAGATACGTTTGAGTCTGATGGGTATCGGTTCTTCAAGAGCAAATCCCGTAAGAGGGTAATGAAGAACACCCCTATCTTCGGTACAGCCTTTGCTGTCAACACCAGAATCCTTAGGTCAGTCTCAAATTTTGAAGCTGTTAACGATAGGTTATGCCTTCTATCTCTGCGCTGTGCAAACAAAATATACACGCTAGTCAATGTAAATGCTCCAACTAATGAACAAAACAAAAAAGAGTTGGAAGACACTGATAGATTTTGGAACCTCTTGGATGCTAGATTGGCAAAAATCCCGAAACACCACGTCAAGATCCTAATGGTTGATTTCAACGCTCAGGTAGGACGTGAACGGAAATACAGGAATGTCGTTGGGCTCTATCCAGCACACAATAGAACTAACAAGAATGGAGAACGCCTCATTGAACTATGTAATAACCATAACCTCCAGCTGATAACACACTTTCTTCACCTACCTAGAAAACAGACTACATGGAGATGCCCGAACAAAACATTAGGAGAGTTCCAAATAGACCATGTTGCGATATCTCGAAGATCTAGTCCGGAAATCATGAACGTTACCGTAAAAAAGGGAATGAACATAGACTCAGATCACTATGTATCGGTAATAAAGTTCCGGCCCATTCCACTAAACAAAAAGAAAAACAAACCTACCATAATCCGCTTTGACACAAACATGCTCAGAGATAGGGAGAATGAATTCAAAGAACTTGCCCAACCAGTGGAAAAAGACTTCAACAGCACGAGAAATCAGATGATAAACGCTGCAAAAGAAGTAGCAGAAACCAAGAAGAGGAAGAAACACACATGGTGGAACAATAACTGCGAGAAGACCTTAAAGGATCGTCTAAATGCTTGGAAAAAGTACTACACCACCAAAGAGGAAGAAGATTGGAACATCTATAGAGACCAACGAGCACAAACAGCAAAAATAATACGCAGCGAGAAACGCAAGTATGAAAAAGAACAAATGGACAAAATTGAACAAAACTTTCACAGAAATGAGACCCGTGAATACTACAGGGATTTTAAAAAGAAGATACAAGGATACAAGGCACCTTCCCTTTGTTTTCTAAGAAAAGATGGAACTCTAGCAACATCCAACGAGGAAAACTGCGAAATTTTAGCCGGGTATTTTAACGACCTCCTAAATTGTGAAAAGCCATCCAACCCCATCAGAACAAACAAACAAATGAACCACAATTTGCCATCTTCTCCACCAAATCGCGATGAAATAAACGCCACATAAAGATGTTGAGAAATAACAAGGCTCCTGGTGAAGACTCTATGATTGCAGAACTGTGGAAACATGCCCCAGAAGAAGCAATTGACATCCTACACCAAACCATTGTAGATATATGGGAGACAGAACAACTCCCAGAGGACTGGAAGATAGCTTTGATCCATCCTTTACACAAGAAAGGAAATATAAGAGATGTGAACAACTACCGTGGTATTTCTCTTCTGTCAGTAGCTTACAAGATCCTGTCACTTTCCATCCTTGAAAGACTGGAACAGCAAGTTGAACACAAACTCGGAGAATACCAAGGGGGTTTTAGGAAAGGCCGATCGACTGCAGAACAAATCTTTAACCTAAAAACCATAATTAGGTACTATGTGTTGAGAGGTCGAACGTATGTATCGACATTTGTAGACTTTAAGAAAGCGTACGACTGCATCGACCGTGATGTGTTGATTAAAATACTTGCAGAAATGGGAGTCGATATGAAACTGCTGGCGATAATAAGGGCAGCCCTAATTAATACCACATCCAAAGTCAAATTCCAAGGATGTATCTCTGAACCCTTTGAAATCAAGACAGGTGTTCGACAGGGAGATAGCCTGTCACCTCTATTGTTCAACTGCGTGCTTGAAAAGGTAATACAGAATTGGCGACAGAAGTTAAAAGAAGGAGGCCTTTACAAACCTTTAAGGATCGGGACGAAGAAAAACGGAGTGGAAATAGATTGCTTAGCATTCGCTGATGATATAGCCCTGATGACAGAAGATTTCGAAAGTGCAACAGAACAGGTCAATATATTGAAGGAAGTAGCAGAACAAACAGGATTACAAATTTCCTTTCAAAAGACAGTAGTAATGTCGAACATCAAGGATGATACAGCACAACTAAACACCAAATATGGAACGATAAACCGTGTTAATAAATTTAAATATCTTGGGGAATGGATCCAGCAAAATGGCCTTGACAAGGAAGCCATAGAAGCAAGAATCAAGAAAATGGAAGTCGCTTTTCAAACCACCCGCAACATATATAACAAAAAGTGATTTTCTATGAACACAAAAATTCGTCACTACAACACTGTCATCAAACCAGTACCGCTATATGCATCTGAATGCCTTATCCTATCCGAGAAATGTTTGCTCGCAAAGTTAGAGGGAAAAGAAAGAAAGAAAGAAAGATCCTACACACCATACTTGGCTCAGACTACAAAAATGTCATCTACATCAGAAAATCCAGGCAAGAAATTTACTCGAGGATAGAGAAGATCACATACACAATGCGAAAACGCAGAGTTTGCTTCTACGGTCATATGCGACGGATGATCGATTCCCGATGGACGAAACGTATCTTCAGTATATTCGACTCAAAACCAAAAACGACAATGCCATGGTATGTTAACGTCCAGAAAGATCTGAAAGAAATGGGGATACGAGCAGAAGATGCACAAGACCGAAATCTTTATAGAGCAGCCATCAAGGCGTTTGGGACTTTCCTGGACAAAAAACGGACAACTGGTGCGAAATGGACAGAGGAACGTCGTGCTAAACACAGTGAGCTCATGAAGGCAATGTGGATCAAGCAAAAAATGAGCAAATGCCAGAATGTAAAATGAGGCTTATCGTGGTCCCTAGTTGGCCGATTAGCGAAATTGAATGAATGAATAAATATTCCATTTAGCAACTACATAGCCGACCTCTCCCTGGGTTCTTTTACATGCCAACATCGTATGACATGCGTGTCTTAATTTTTGCCGCCTTTCAAAAATCACTTACCACGACCAAGAGCGAACCTGCAAGCTTGGGGTTGGTAGTCCGACACGATAACCACTCACCCACCGTGGCTAGCTATCAATCAATAATTACCTAATACAATTATTATTATTATTATTATTATTAATAATAATAATAATAAATATTCCATTTAGTAACTACTCGGCCGACCTCCCCCTGTGACAGCGTGGCAGCCATCTTGCCCATTAGCCCCTGTGCCAGCTCTGAATGACCTCTCCGTAAGAATAACATAGGGCTGGTTGCGCGCGGCGGCCATCTTGCCCATTAGCCACTGCCCCAGAACCGCCTTATATTTCCTACTTCCGTCAAGGAATGATCTGATGTCTGTGAAACTTGGTATTCGGAATAAACCACTACTACAGTCAAGACCTACAAGTATATAAATGTAACTCTTATTTTTCATAAATTGTAGATGGTACATGTGTCAGCTCCTTCCACATGATTTCACCCCAACTGGTTACTCGTGAACTGGCATTGTGAACAATTGCTTCCTTTTCAAAAACTGTAAATGGTGTTCATGTAAATCTCTGATACATGAATTTCTATAACTCAAGTAATCAACCAAATTCTGTGAAATCTAGTATAGTGAACCAATGCCTTTATATAAACCTACAGATACATAAGTATATAGCATTGGGTAAATTATGGGTGATGCGCATGTTTGAACTCAAGGCATCCTTACGTATCCAACGGCGACCACCATCCATCCGGATACGGGGGACGCGTTTCCAGTGTGACGACATTCATTGGCATCAGCTTGACTGGTGGTTACGATTGTTGTGGCCGAGTGCAAATCTTCCCAGCCCTCCACCAGAATTGGGAATTGAACCGTCTGGATGTGAGGCAGGCATTTTACACCAAGTTCACTACACATCTGTGTATTAAATTAATGTCCATTAAGATGGCAAGCCCATATTTATGTGTTCCCCTATATCCTAAGAAATCCAAAATCAAACCCTATGGGTGCCTTGAACCACACGGCCGTCTTGAAACCACGGATTTCATGCACAAAAACAACATACTAAAGAGAATGTTCTTCTGAATTTATTAAGAACGTGTGCGTTTGTGTGTAAGTCAACAGTTCCCGACCAGGTACTACCCTACCAGCGAATTGTTACCGGTGGCGGAAATCGGAACTAATGCGCTCCGCCCAGCCACACGCCTGCGATAGACGTGCAGTTGTCGCCAGCGAAACCTCATCGCGTGTCACTTGTTTGCATGATTCATGCTGGCTCGTGCGCTGTGCGGTGTGTTCTCATTGTATGCCTGTACATGCTTTCCCCTCTTGCCCCGGAACCGCTCGCTGCAGCCCTAACGAGCCGAGATGACGTAATGTATACACTACAGCTGCGCTCCACAGCTAGCGGTAACAATTCCCTGGTAGGGTAGTAGAGCTTAAGTTTAGTTTACAAATAAGCAGCTCTTATTTCTTATAAATACTGTATTTGAAAACATGAATGATGATATTTCGTGTTGTGTGTTCAGTGCAGATGTGTAATACGTTTGGACCTTTCAGAAGACTGTAAAGATTGGAACTTAAGCAATCACTTGCCTAAGTTCATTAATTAGAAACCACGAAAGTGGACAATAATGTACAAATATCATGATTGTTTTGATTGATGAAACTGGGAGTACTGTCATAAGCAAGGCACTACTTTGTCTAATCTTTGAATACTAAACAAGAGTCTTATGTGCCAATGCAGTGTGGAATCAGAGCGAGCCCATTTGAGCCCGGCAATGACAAATATTTTATCACACCTGTGAGAACAGTATGCACATGCTTGATGAACTGACGTAAGGCAATTACAGGTCCCGGAGTAGTAGCTCACTAATCCGTGTCCTGTCTTTATCTCATGCTTCTCCTAATAATATTTAAGTACATCTAGGTACTCTTCGTTTGGTTCGACCAATGAAAGCATTGTTTGCTTGGTTTCTACTGGGGACTCTAGGATAACTACCGAACACAAGAGGAATAACATCCATGTTGCACCCTCTAAACAGCAGGTCTGACAGGAACCGATGACAGTCAAAGTGTCGAAAGCCGACATGTGACCACTCAAGAAATAGATTCTCGAAGATTCTAGCTAAATTTCTAAAACAATTCAAAATAAACACGCATGATGCATGCAGCCTTGATAGTCCTATACCCTCGGGAGTTGGTCGTCGTTTTGTTGGTATTTCCTTTGAAGGATGTAGCTGTTCCGCGGAGGTCCGGGTTAGATCCCAGACTCTGGAAAAAAATTCTGGTCTGAGGACTGTAACAGGATACACTCAGCCTCATGAGGCAAAACTGAGAAGAAGTGGGTTTGATTCTCGTCACACCCACCCTGAAAGTGAATATACGTGGTTTCCCACTTCCACTCCAGGCAAATGCCAGGATGGTTCCTAACTTAAGGCCACGGCCACCAACTTCCCAAATCTCACCTAAATTACAAATACACACACTACTACAGGCAACACAATATCGCAGGTTATCAGACCAATTCGAGAGTGAGAGAGAGAGACCACACACCAAGTACATGGGGCTAAATGACCATGGTCTCCAACCCCGTCAAATAAAGCAACAAAACAACAATCATTGGGGGCAGATTATCTAGATTTTTGCCCTATAAATGACAATCAATATCTATTTGAACTTTCTTTAATAGTAAGGAAAGAATTATGTTTCTGCGAAATATTTTTGTAAATTGACGGTTCACTTGTATGATAATGATATTGTATTTCAATGAAGGCTACGGGTGTTACTCGTATCGGGAGAGGTCACTATACTTCTGCAATATCTTTAACCACTTCCTGATTTATATCAACCCTATACAAATGTAGGTAGCCTATAATACCGTAGTTTTCCTGAGACAAGTTATGGAAAACCTTAAATAAACTCTTCTCCAGTTGGACTCTTCAAGCCACAGTGGCATGGGATAAATCAACACTCAAGATAGGAGGCAGAATACACGAGTGTATTTATTAATCTTATGTAAGACTTTCTTTTCAGGATCACAATTGGGTACAATCATGTTGACCCGCTGAAAAACATCAAATTTCGATAACTAAGGCAACACTGAAAAATGGCTTCAAATACCATAATATTTACTTATTTATGTATTTATCTATTTATATATGGATTTATGTATTTATATATTTATTTATGGGTTTCTTTACTTATTTACATATTTACTTGCTTATTTAACTATTTATTTATTTACTTATTTAATCATTTATTTATTTATTTATTTATTTACTTATTTGTTTATTTATTTATTTACTTATTTGTTTATTTATTTACTTATAAATTCACTTATTTATTTATTTATTTACGTATTTATTTATTTATTTATTTACGTATTTATTTATTTATTTACTTACTTGTTTACTTATTTATTTACTTATTTGTTTACTTATTTATTTACTTATAAATTTATTTATTTATTTATTTATTTATTTATTTATTTATTTATTTATTTATTTATTTATTTATTTGCGATTTGCATCTGTTGGCTTAAACGCGTTTCATCTTGACAGCTTCGTTGCACAATGCGCAGTTGAAAGCCTGCGGGAAGAAGGTTCGTGCTTTACAAGATAACGTTGGACTAAGCCAAGTCTGAAGTTCGCTCATGTATATCATAGGATTTATAAATCCTCAGATTTCTCCAAGAGGACAAATTTGTGAGAGGCGTTTTCTACGACCCTGTCTAAGCACAGAAAGCTTGAGGCTCCAGACGTGATCACCGTACTAAGCGAGTTGGCTGCAATCAGACGGCAGCATACAGCACATCAACTGCTGCTCGTCAAAGAGGAATCTAGCCACTTCCCAACGATTCAGTTAGTCGACATGGACCACGGAAGTTGAGTGATTCGTTCTAAGTAGCCAACACAATTCTGAACATTTCATTTTTGTAACAGATTATGATTAGACCCCATTTACCAGTTATTTGCTATATGCACAGTATATAGCCGCATTACGAGTGGCTCATTCCAATATGTTACTGGCTGCGTGACTCAGCCTGCTGTTCCCAAGGTTTCAGGATCGAATCCTGGCGCAGTCAGCTGGCATATGAGGGTGCCCAAATGTGGGGGAGCCGTATCAGTAGACGTTAAAAGATCCCATTCGGAGCAAAATTCTGGCACCCGGCTGCGGCGTCCCTAAAAGCCGCATTATTATCATTCTCATATGATTCTCTATTTTGTTTCTAATTATTATTTGTCTTTATTTTCCTGTTTTTCGTTCCTTCGCAGAAATTAGTTTACATTTCAGTAAAACAATTGAAAAACACTCAAGCACTCAAAACACGTGTAAAAGGCAACGTTTGCTCAATGTACATAGCTATGGACATCGTCGTTAAGTAGTGGCTAGCATTCTTGGCTGTCACCACGGAAGTCCGGGTTCAATTCCCGTCTCTACCAAAAAAAAATCCGGTCTGATGGTTGGAACAAGTTACACTCAGCCTCGTAAGTAAGTACGAAGAGATGGGTTCGAGTTCCACCTCAAACATCTTCGGGCGTGGTGGCTCAGCGGTCTAGCTGTGTGCCTCTCACCAAGGCGGTTCGGGTTCGATTCCCGGTCAATGCATGTGAGATTTTTGAAGTGAAATGCCATGTCCAGTGGTTCGGATTCCACGTAAAAAGGAGGTCCCGTGGCTTATGATCTACAGATTAACGGTCACGTTAAACTACAATCTTCCTTTCCTTTTTCAAACATCTTCTAAGTAGTTTTCCGTGGTTTCCCACGTCTACTCCAGGTCAATGACGGGATGGTTCCTAACTGATGGTTACGGTTGCCTACTTTTCGATCTTCACCTGAATTACACATACACACACTACTACAGACACCACTATAACACAGATTATAAACAAAGTTCACCACATTTACCTGCGTCTGTTGAAAAAGATGTCCCAAGTCCCTAAAATGAATTAACAACAACGAAATAAACTGGTTAAAGTTTCGAAATTGAGTATCTGGCTCCATTCCTCAGTGAATGTGAAGTACTGACCGATATACTGTACATATTTCTTATATCATCAATAACGCTAAGGCTGAAATATGGAACCCGAACATATCATACTTGTTTGAAAGATATTAGTGTAGTTATGCCTTGTTGATTATTTTAGGGGCTTCGTCATCGTGGTTACATAGTCCCATGTATTTGGTTGTGTAAATGTGTGTGATAGCCTGTGTTATTGTGTGTGATTTCTAAATTTTGGAAAGGATTGGGAAGGAGGCGGCTGTGACCTTAGGTTAGGAACTACCCCAGCATTTGCCTGAAGTGGATGTATGAAACCACGGAAAACCACTTCCAGGATGGCTGAGGTGGGAATCGAACCCACCTCTTCTCAGTTTTACCTCACGAGGCTAAGTATACCCCATTCCAGCCCTCACACGAGAATTAAAATGCATTGGCAGAGTCGTGAATTGAGCCCGGATCTCCGGGGCGACAGCCAAGAACGCTAGACGCTACACCACGAGGTGGTCACGAGATGCCTTGACGGACGGATGGACTACTAATAAGACAACACGTAATGCTGTCGTTTCATTTTAGGTTTTGCACGTTTCTGTATTTTCGTTTTCGTCGTGCAGTACAGTGAGATATCAGTGATGTGGAAACGACTAGAAAAATTAGAGTAAATTGGTCCAAAAAATATGATCAATTACGTATTAACACTAGTCTGCTTTAAAAAATGTAATCAATACAATGCCAAATAAAAATACTATTATTGTATCAACAGTCATCTAACAATTCCATTTTATAACGCCGCTATGTAACAAGCATGAAAAATAGTAAGAGGGTTCAAGATGGATTTAGATAATTAGTCATTTAGATAATTAGCTCGGTATAGGAGTCTGTCGGCTATACTCTAAATACTTTTCCTTGTTTTTTCCGTTTTCATATAGCCTACATGAAAATGCTGGGATAGTACCTTTCAATGGGCACGACTAATTCATTCCAGTGCATTTCATCTTACTCCTGTGAGAAAGTTTGCGTTATGAAGGGCATCCAACCACCGTCCACCAGACAGATGCCCAAATCACCTTATTCCTGACTCTGTAAGCAGCTGTGGCAAGATGCGTTGATTAAACTAGAATGTATGGACTCATCACTTCAAAGATTAATGACACATACAAATGTAAATCATTTTATTTTTGACAATATTAGCCCTTGAATAAGGACAATGGAATTAATACGTTACGAATTCGTATAGTGGGCATTCATTCATTCATTCATTCATTGACTTTATTTGCAAATGGGGGACGGGGGGGGGGGGGGGCAATTCTCCGGTGACATATTGAATAATTACAGAAAATTACCAACAATAATATGAAACACATTTAATGTATACAAGTCGCGGTTTGCGAGCGAACTATAGTAATTATATCGTAGTACTTACACAAAATTGCAGTATTCTCTTAAACACACAAATATGTTTAGGGAAATTCTCTAAGACTGTGGCAGGTACTGCTAATGAGTTCCAATTATCAATACCACTATTAAGGAAAGAATATTTCCCATAATTTTTACGCTGCGGTTGGTCCTTAACTTAATGCGGATGATCTGCCCTGCTCAGGTAGGTGGGATTTCCCAGCCGTTTGCTTGGTTGTCTCCTTGCTGGCCGATTAGTGTAAGTGTTAAACATTAAGTATAAATTTAATAAATACATCTCCGGCGTCTAGAAATACTGGATCTAGTCACAATATGGATGACCGCAGGCTGATAACTGATTGGAAGGGAACTTTCCATCCTACCTGAAATAAAGTCAAGTGTATTGAAGCCTATCAACAACCGTCCGGACGGTGACGGAAAGTAAACGCTAATGGGATGCACACTACGAATCTTCTATGCAACATACCAGCACCTCTTGGAGAGCGCCTTTGTACTAAAACCATCTATCTAGGTATATGCAACATATGAAGCTCAGTACATTGACTGAGGAACGCAAACCGACCTGGGCGTCCCGATTAATGGCAGCGCATACATTAGTGTCGTGGTCGGGGAATTGAGAGGCGACTGCGTGCTTCAGATAAACGCGACTGGCCCCATTCCACAGTGCGTGAGATCGAAAAATCCAAACATCCATCCATAAAGGAATGTATGGATTAATTTAACGTTGGCGCGCTGGATTTAGACACCAGCATACAAAATACATATTATATAATTCAAAATGTAGTTTTAAATTCTTTGAAGGATGATTGTCAGCTTTTCGAACAACTGCTTTTACATCTTAAATTCACGCAGGATTTTGAATTTAACAGGAAGTTCATAATTGATTATCTCCCACATAAGCATAGGCTACAAAATATTCGTGAATTAACTCTTTGTCGAGGCTCAGACGAGTGGAAGCTCCTGCGTTAGCTCGCAACGTACTTGTGCAAGTCATAGGTTCAGACTCTATCGGGACTTGCGAGATGAATGGTTTACGATGACACCGTCGCCCGTCTTAGAAATGGATTTCCGTAGCTTTTACAATTTCAACTCCAGGAAAACGCTGGGACGGACCGTTCATATCAGCCTCGTCCGTCTCCTCCCAGTACCTTGCGCATTTTCATTGTTTCAATCTCACACCAACACCGCTGATGAAATAAACATCAAGAAGGGCATCCAGCTGCCAAAGCAACTTGGAAAATTAGTGCTTATCTATCCTCATTCCCGACAGCTTAGAAACGTAAATAATAGGGCATAGAGATACATGTATGAGCTCCACTGTACGCTATGGGCTGCAGTAATTTCTGATTGCTTTTTTTACATGGACCTTTTGACTAAATTCCCCTACGAGCAAACTTATTAACACGTCACATCACAACATGAATTTCACTGCGTTCTACTCTTGGTGATTTGCTCTCTGAAGCGGAGTCGACATGGTGGTCCAATTGAACGGTCTTCTGGCCAGCTCATTGTCAGAGCTGTGTGAGGAGGCTAGCGTCCGTTACGGGAGAGATCGCTATTATATAATGTGCTGGAGAGTTGTGACGAGTTTCCCAACTGTCACCAATCAGTCCGGCTCCGAGGCTAAATGGTTAGCACGCTAGACTTTGGCCCGAAGTGCCCCGGGTTCAATTCCCGGCCGAGCCATCAGGGAATTAATCTCCTGGAGTTAATTCCCCTGGCTCGGGGACTGGGTGTATGTGACGCCTTCATCATCACTTCATCCTCATTAAGACGCGCAGGTCGCCCACGGGCGTCAACTAGAAAGACCCGCACTCGGCCTCTCCGTAGGCCACACGATCATCATCATCACCAATCAGAGCTAGCTAATCCACCTGACAAGACAAGGCAAGCAGGTGGCGGGGAAGGCACGGAGGTTTTGGTTTTATTTCATTTAGGGGGTTGGATATCGTGGTCATTCACCCTCATATACAGAGAGTATGTTTTATATGCGACGGGGACCTTCGCTTGCTCACTCGCCCGCGTTGCGAGCCAGTCTCCTGCCAGGCACTTTGCCGTTATGCGGCGCTGTCGCGGCACTGAGTCGTTGATTGGAGGAATTTGTACTTACGTAGTTCACAGCTGGTGCCGAAAATGTTCGCCAATCACTGCTACACATCGCTGGCACCTCTTTATGAAATTGTCATTTACTTTCTGAACTTCCTCAGCACCGATTGACTGTATTTCAGGTGTAATATAGTATTTAAGCTCATTTATAGTGTGAGGGTTTCTCGCATACACTCTATTTTTAAGCGTCCCCACAGATAAAAGTCACATGGTGATAAGTGTGGGCTTCGCGAGGGACACCCGGTCCGACTTATAATCCTAGTACCGAAAATGCGACGCAATTTTGTCATGGATGCTTCGGCAGTGTGACCAGTGGCAAAATCTTGTTGAAAATAAGTTGACAATCGCTCTCCGTAAGTCAGTTCGTCAAAAAAAAAATGGTCAAGGATCGCATTGAAGTACAAATTGAAGTACAAATTCCTATACTCAATGACTCAGTGCTGCGCGAGCGCCGCATTACGGGAAAGTGCCTGGCGGGAGACAGGCTCGCAACGCGGGCGAGCGGGTGAGGTAGGGTCCCCGTCGCATATAAAACAAACTCTCTGTACTTCCGTGTGTGCAGAGTTTGTCTACAACCTGTATTAATGTGGTGTCTGTAGAGGTGTATGTATTTGTAATTAATGTCAAAATTGGTAGGGAGATGGCAGTGGCCTTACGTTAGGAACCATCCCAGCATTCGTCTGGAGAAGAAATTAGAAACCATAAATAAGCACTTCCAGGTGGGCTGAGGTAGGAGTTGAAGTAACCTCTTCTCAGAGTTGCCTCACAAGGCTTATCGTGCCCGTTGAAACCCTCAGATCAGAATTAAATTTCTAGGCAAAGCCAGGAATCGAACTTAGACCTCTGTGGTGCTATCCAAAATACACCACTAGGTGGTTGGAAGGTATGGAGTTGAGTACCGAGCCTTCCGAGGGTGCTGGTGCGAAACCTAAGGTCTGGGGCAGTAATCTGACGAAGTAACCTTGAAAAGTCATCCAACGAGTGAAGCCAACCTTAGTCCAACTGAAATTAATAGACCTGCAATAAGAAACGATTATATTCCTTGTTGATTATTCAGTGCTTGAATATAATTCGGAATAAATACGAATATATAAAATGGCAGTTCGAACCACTTTATTTTGAAATTGAATTATAATGTTACCATGATTATGTATTTTTTAAAACAGCAAGTACACTATCTGGATGAACAAAACAATTAAATCAAATATAAAACACGTTATTTGTATTAAGGGTAATCGTTTATTACTTTTTGCCTATTTTCATCATATGAAACAAGTAGTTCCATGAAGAACTAAATAACGCATTTCCATTTATATTCTACTTCCATTAAAAATTCTCCCTCCTGTTATAATACCTTTTAGTACCCGACCTAAATTGTGATAAAGTATACAGCAAGAAAATAAAAATCAAACCTCAATATCCATAAGTTGTAGTCATCATAGACAAGACACATAAAGAAAGCATAGTTGTTTTACTATGGTACTAGTACATGCCCTGTTTCAAATCAAAGCTTTCATCGTTCTTCAAGAAAGCTCATTTCAAAACACCTCCGGCACTGGAAAATATGTGTCCAAAGTTACACGGTGAGGCTTTTAACGCTAATGAATTGTGCGCTGGTGTAGCTCATCATAAGAATCTCCTCTGCAATCGCCTGAGCAAGATGCGAGAAGAAAACGAAAAGGTTTCAAAATTTCCAACTGATTCCACTTGAATTTTTGAAAATAATTGAACATAATTAGATGCCTCGATACTACGCTCAGAATAGAGATTCGCTGTGCCAAGTTTCATTGCACTCGGTTAATTAGATAAGCAGAAAAGTAATTTCAAATATTTGAAAATCACTTGGCCACCATGTTGTTTCTGCGCTTCTCAAAATTAGGAAAGTCTCACATATTTCCTTACTTAACAGTCCATAAAAAACAGAAGAATGTCAGTTGATTGCTTACTTTCGGTGATATTGAGACCTGATGAAATATATGGCATTGACGCCATGTTGGATTGTTTTATATATGGTATATGCTATAGAATTATTTGCCAGCAGAATAATGTTATAATCGTGGCTCATTATACCAACCTACATTTGTATCTCTTGTTTAGGACATGAAAGATAAAAACGTAATTTTATAAATCTTTTCACAGCCGCCATTTTTAGGTTCTCGTAAAAATTGAATTAAATTAGACTCCAGTATATTTCACCTTGTCTGAAGATTTAGTGTACCATGCTAAATTTCATTGCGCCAGGATAATGAGTCGCGTGAAAAATCCATGTAAATATTTAAATTTCGCGTCGCCGCCATGTTGGTTTAGTGCTCATCAGGTTATGAAACAACAATATCAGAACTTTATTAAGGCCAGCCACTTTACTTCCGATCGCACTGTTTACCTCTAATGTCAATAACTTTCATTATAAATGGATGCTGCCTTGTAGGATTGGATATCTACTTAGAGGATGAGAACAAATTGTAATCCGCTTAATGAGGAAATCTGCTAAGAGAGGTAGGTTCCAATCAAATTTTACCCATGTTGTAAGTCGCTCCTCATTCCTGACCCGGTCGGAGACTGGAAGCAGGCTGTGGATTTTCATTTCCATTGTAAGTCGCTCCTCCACCTCTCTTCAGGTGAATGCTGAGAAAGCACCTATCAGAAGACCACTGCCACCTACGTCACAGTAATAAGCACTCACACTCGAACAAACACCACAGCAACACAGGCTGTCAGATATATTCCACACTCACCCAAGTATACAGGCCTCATGACGACAATGTCCTAATCCCCAAAATAAAAAATAATAAACCCACTCTTCACTCGTAAATGAACAGTCCCATAGTCTCTTTGCTAACGATTAACCTTCAACTGAGAGATAATTACTGTCGATGGGATAGCATGAGCCAGTGTTTGAAATAGAGCCTAGGATTGAGATATACCCGGTTGAGGCGTGCAATGAATAAGAAGTCAATTACTGTACCCCGGGTTACAAAATCGGATCCCGGCAGTCAATCTATATTTAAGAGTGTTGAGTCGTGAGAGTCCTGTAAATTGGCAGATTTAATAAGCACGCTTTTAAAAATATCTGAGAGGAAATTCCGTTGCCATAATAATGATAATAATAATAATAATAATAATAACAATTGAATAATTAGAATTAGTGGCATAGGTGTTCCAGGTCTTGGAATAACACACCATTCCTGCCATTTCAATAATTTATAAATACTAGCGGACCCGTGCGAGAACTCCCGTATAATGGGTTGTGTGCGCCCCATGTGTGCAGACTACCCACCCGGCTCTAGTGCTTGCGGGATGTACGCGACACAGTTCTGCCAGGGGCTATCGTCTTGTTTATTTGTTTAACCTTCCGTCGGGCGCAACTGCTCCGACAGGCACACGTGTTAATTCGTATTTCGAATTCGTCATTCGTAGGACACACGTCATTGTTAGGTTTATCACCATGGGTTATGTAAAAACAATGAAGTTGGTGTTTTTACTTATGAAAATGAGAGGGAATACTGGAGAAACATTATTTCTGAAGGAACTCTTATCACACATAAAATCATCCTTCCTATGATAATACTTATATAAACATAAGTGTTATTTATTGTTAATAGCGCAAATATTTAAGTATTATAGAAGTTTTCAACAGCAAATATTGTAAATTATTTAAATATGATTTCTTAAAGTGTACCTCACATGTTGAGTGCGCCCACTGCCGCTGTATTTAATATTGCGCCCGACGGAAGGTTAAAAGCATTTTATAAATAAATAAGTATATTTCCGTTGACTTTTCAAGAATGCAAGATTTTCCCTTTACTATTGAGACGATTTGGAAGATGTTGGTACGATCCACACCTTCTAACTCCCTCTGGTTTAGGAGCTTGAGTTTTGTGAAACATACTCCTTAGCGTATTATACAATAAGATAGATCGTTAAATTCAGCACCATTACATTGAAGGAATATTGTAACAGTATATAGCACACGACATCTACAATCTGCTGTGTACTGGCAGGTTACGCCAGTAAGTACTGTTCATTGAGTATACAGTAGTTGCTGAGAAGACATTCTGGGTTATTTAAACACCATTTTGGTTTTGATTCCGACGTGGTTTAATCGAAATGTTTGACTTCAGCGTGGGAGGGGGCAAACATTGGGATCGTCAGCAATCAGTACACTCTGTCTGGGGCCCTTGTGGGATAGCAACTATCTGCTAAGTCCCATTTATGAAGTGCATTGCAGTGCTCTTGGCTGAAGCTTTCATCTCCTAAAACCACTACTGAATTTTTCCCCTGTGAACAAGCCAAATAAGGCCTAAATATTCCATAATTTTATGCTATGTATGGTTGTATACTGCTATAGATCTCCTCGCGTGGACTTCAACTGCAATTTTGAAGGAAATTATATTTATAGCGGTGACGTGAAAGGATAATAAAGAAATATGTGTGTCCCCTCCTCTATTTCGGCAGATATAGAAGCTAAGATTAAAAATATCACAGTAACAACAGTCAACTACAATATGTTAGTTAAATATTATAATTTTTGGGTTTTTAAGAGCCACTATTATGATGCCATATTAACAGTACTCTTCCCATTAACTTTCAGCTCTCTCCAAGTTGGTAAAATGCCGAAGGAATACAGTTTAATAATTCAGAAGCCTGCATATACTGTAATTGCGAAGTACTGAGCTTTAAGATCTCGGGATGGATGGTTCGTAGAAGAGATATCTTAAATTAAAAGCGGACCTTTTTGACTTATTCGTTAATTTTATTGTAGAAACTACGAAAGTCTTAACCATTAGCTTCGACGTCTGTGGCACTCATTTCTTAAATGTGCTGGAGCACTGATTAATTAATTAATACATTTAAATATTTTATACTTCTCACAGAATTGTAATCATTTTTAAATTTTAAATCCCTTATTTCTAATGTAGTATAATCCTACGTTATTAAGACACTTGCAACCCCTGCTCAGCTCTGTGTGGAGCTCAACTGGTGCTTGAGATATGATCAATACCAAGCTTAAACGCTCTGATCTTTCCTGGTCAGTACGTCGAATACTATTCTATTATCTCGCATGAAATTAACCATTAACATGGGTTAATTCTTCATCTGATTATATTCGACGGGGTTGATGACTAAGATGTCCCAAGTCCCTTAAAGAAATAACAACAACAACAACGAATATAGTCGAGCATTGTGCACCGACGTTCTTGAAAGTTTACCTGTGCTTGATATAAACAGCATGTTTTGCTTAACACTACACAAAGGTTCATTATCAACGTTGTGAAATACTGGATCACAGGTAATAATAATGTTATTGGTTTTACGTCCCTTTTAACTACCCTGGCTTTTAGAGACGCCGGGGTGCCGGAATTTTGCCCCGAAGGGGATCTTTAACGTGCCAGTAAATGTACTGACACGGCTCCCTCGCATTTGCGCACCCTCAAATGCCAGCTGACCGCGCCAGGTTTCGAACCTGCAACCTTGGGCTCAGCAAGCGAGAACGTTACCCCTGAGCCACGCAGCCAGACAGGATCACAGGTAAAATACGCTACCGGTTCAGAGACAGTTGTTTGCTGAGCACAAGGTTAATGGATTGATTCTTGACACATCCTATTAGTATTTTACAATATAACCCATTTCAGTAATTTACTGGCAATATAAAAATCCCTCTCATGGTCACGAATCCTGGCAAACCAGCAGCTCTAGAACGTCAGCATTTGCAAAGAACGTTACATTTTTGAAAATCCACAGCCTGCTTCCAGTCGGCCGACCGGGTCAGGGAATGGAATGAATGAATCCCCCATCTAGCGGCGAAGAGATGAACTGTGCCGGTTGCCGAAGCCTATCGCACTCCCCTGGGGCAATAATTTAATGAATAACAGATGAAATGAAATGATAGTGGAGAGTGTTGCTGGAATGAAATTGTGACAGGGAAAACCGGAGTACCCGGAGAAAAACCTGTCTGCCTCCGCTTTGTTCAGCACAAATCTCACATGGAGTGACCGGGATTTGAACCACGGACCCAGCGGTGAGAGGCCAGCGTGCTGCCGCCTAAGCCACGGAGGCTTGTCGTTACATCTTTATTTGTATTTATTATTTTCAGCGGTAGCTACGCTCCATAAGGCGCAACGCTAGGCCATGGGGCCAAACTAGCCTATCTGCAGACTTGGTAGATGGTTGGTTTTGAACCCGTCATCAACCGTCATTGAAATGTATATCCGGCGTTTCCCATTTTTAACTCCTTCAAATGCCAGGAAGGTACCTTCTAATAGGCCTCAGCCGCGTCCTTCCTACTCCTTACTCAGTTTCATTCATCTACCTTTATCTCATCTCTCATCTCTCATGAACATCTCTCATGAGGTTGGTGCCAGGAAGGGCATCCGACCACTAAACTGACTGCTCGACCCCGTTGAAACTGAAATAAGTCAATAAGGAACTGGCATACATCATTATGTATGCACAGCCAGTGCTATATTTAGCACTGATTTAGGCTTGACAGCAAACTCCAAGTGTTGACTAAGCTCAGCGTGTTTCTAAGAAGGTTTTATCATATTTTTATTCCTTCATCACGACGCCATACACTTTATGTGAAATCCGTGGTGTTGCTATACGCGTTATATCGCACGATGGGGAGCTGCAGCAAGTCCGGAGATCGTAGGTTCGAGTCCCAGTGCTGACAGCAGATATCTTGAGTGTGTTTTCCCCGGATTTTTCAACACTCCCTCCAGGGAAATGCCTGCATAGTACTTATTTCAAGTCCCGGAGCACTTACTGTACTCCATCACTATTCCTAGTACAGCTACACACACTACTACAGTCATCACAGAAACACAGGTCATCAGACAAGTTCAACACACCCAAGTACACGGGGCTGCTGACCAAAATGTCCCAAACCCCTAAAATGAATTAACAACTTTATGTGTGTTTGTCACTGTACTTGATGGGTCTGTATTCCTACGCTCACCACCTGTGCACTACTAATCTTATGTCACCGCGGAGGCCCGGGTTCGATTCCTGGCTCTGACAAGAAATGTAATTCTGATCTGCGGGCTGAAATGGAGTACACTCAGCCTCGTGAGATAAGAATTCAGAATAAATGGGATCAATTTTCACCTCAGCCATCCTGGAAGTGTTTTTCCGTTGTTTCCCACTTCTACTCCAGGCAAATGCCGAGATGGTACCTAACTTAAGGTCACGGCCGCTCCCTACTCAAATCCTAGCTCAATCACAAATACACGCACTATTACAATGGTTATCACACAAATTCTACAAACAAAAACCCACGTATACGGGACTACATGATCACGATGTCGCAAAGTCCCCAACAGAATCAACAACAACAACAACGCACTACTAATCCGCGAAGTTGAAAAACATTTGACTTCTTTAATCTCTCAACTTAATTGACATTTAGGGGCAGATGCCCTCTCTCATCCACCCATTAAAACAACAATAAATAACTATTAGCCTAATTGACAGTTGAATGCCTTGACAATACGAGAAATAAAGCCTTAATGCGAGTCACTCATCTGTATTGGAAAAGTGGCTGTTATAGCAGTCCCACAGATGCGCCATTGAGCGTGTCACATGATTGTCCACATGTGGTTTACAAGTAAATTAACTCCCGTAAACACGATCGGTCCGTAATTACGTTTCAATGGCTGTCCCGCTGGCAGCGGATAAATTATACCCCAGAGTTTAAACATGCCCGCTTTAGCTCGGGCTGCAGCGAGTACAAATTAAATAGAGTGGAAATAAGATTTAAAGCAAACTGACTCATGGGAAACTCTTTCAACCTGGACAGTGGCGTGGTTCACGACCCAACTAGAGTGTGGTGGAACACTGATGTGAGTCTCTAGAGAACGTTAGACACGAACAAAGGATCTGTTAAACGAACAGAAAATGAAATAAATCGATCGTGAAGGAATGTACTGACAACAACACATTTCCCACATCAACGCATGAGCCTACGTGAATGTTAGAAGCTGTTCACGGAGTACACGTATCCTTTATCATATTAATGTACTGGATATGAGTGAAAAATGTTAGGTATCGTTTTCTCTAGCTCTGCTTCAGAGAATTAATGGGCATCATGTTCGTTGGTGCTCGCAGTCAATATTCCACTGGAAAGTAACACTTTTACGAGGTGGGGGATTAGGTGTGTCCACATGATGAGTTTTATGGAAGCTGCCCTTCATGTCAAATTGCTCATAGAAGGAGTGATTGACATTATATCGCCGACTTGCGGCTTCTTCTTCATAATAATAATAATATTATCATTACTACAAGACCCGTGCTGCTCAGCAGCATTAATATCAACAATCCTACACCACATCTTTCCTTATATAATTTTCTGTTCGAATATCTTCATGCTAGTGACCTGAACAGACAGTTACGGTACCCTTGCTTTCGATTTTTAGCCTACTTTTCACATTCTGGAAAAATGATGAAAAAGTAGACTTAGGCCCTATGAAATCAAATGTGTGTCTGTCTCTCTTCACAGTTTTTCAGTGCCCTACCCTATCAACACCTAAATGGCTGCAGCTATCGAAACCAAATTTGGTATGAGTCAAGATCTCCTGGTCAAATTTTAAAATAATGTCAGTGCTACCAAATGCTAAACAATTAATGTTGAAATTTGAACTTTAAGTTGAATATCTCAAAAGATATTCATAGGAACTGTTACAAAATAGGCTCACATATAGACCATAATATTTCAGATTAATTTTCAGGAGTTCATATATCACAGTGCTGCCAGCATTATTCTACGTTTCCTGATAGATTCAATGTTTAACTGCATGTAACATCCACACTAAACAATGGATTTCTTCCATTGGCACATTTGTAACTCATAGTACTTAATATTAGTTTTAACAACCCGTACATGGCAGTGTTGCCAACATAATTCTACGCTTGCTGATAGGTTCAATGTTTAACTGCATGTAATGTCCAGACCTACAAATGAATTTCAACCAAATTTTGTGTCTGCGATGTATGCTGTAGTACATAAGACAGTGCTTATTTTAAGAGTTGCCATGGCTACCAACTGTGCATTATTAATCTCAAGATTCAATGTCTCTGAATAAGTGTATGGAACAAACTGAAGACTTAGCACACTGTAAGACGAGTATGCACGTTTATAATCTTCAATGTTTAACTCAATGCAACTGCCATGCTAATAACATACACTGTACGGTACATGCGCACATTCTCCTATTAACTCTCCCTGAGCATTTGAGACGTGGACTAACAATATCTCAGACTCCACTACTGTTTTAGACCACAATGTTTCAGTTATATTTTGAGCAAATCGTATAATGGCAGTGCTACCAGCAGAATTCTGTAGATAAAGATATTACTCTAAATCGATCTAATTGCAGGACTAAGGATTGAATTTTAATCTTAAGAAATGTAGACTATTCTGTTCTTCAATTTCAGTTCTGAAATTGAGTTCGTCTCTGACTCGTTATATATGAATCATCATGCGGAGAGCACAAACAACCTCTAAGAACGCATCCTGAAACAAAATACCCACCAGAGTCGAGTGCTTGCATGTTGCAACGGGACGGGCCATCTGACTCCTGGGTGCATGCTTGCTATAGAACACTTCATTCGCTCCTCCGCTCACTACGGTCAGCACACATCCTGGCCAGAAGAATGATCTTGGTGAAATGAGTATTTGCCATTACACCCTCTGTCTGAAAAGTTTCGGTGAATGGGCTATATTACCAATGAATTGTTGGCTTACCTGAAACAGCCGTTACTGTCCTTCGAAGTAATCCCCGTGGATGGTCATGCACTGCTGAGAACGACTGAACAAGTCCTGGAAACTCCTGGCGTAGTCTTCTTTAGGAATAGCCTTCAGTTTGGGTCGTCAAAACTATAAATTGAATGCAAGAGAGAAGCGTGAATTTCTGCAACCTGCCTTACACACCTGATGGACGGGTGGCAGTGAGAAGGGTGAATGTTCCGTGGAATGGAATAGTCCTGAAAACCATCGTCACGGGTGACGAGACCTGGTGCCTGAGGTACGACCTCGAAGGCAAGCGTCAAAGAATGGAGTATCGGGGTCCTGGGGCACCAAAAACCCTGAAGAGCCAGAGGTTTTCGGATATTTCGGACATCCAACATAATGGGATGACCCAACTGAAGGCTATCCCTCAGGAAGACTATGCCAGGACTTGTACAGCCGTTCTAAGAAGTGCATAACCATCCTCGGGGATTACTTCGAAGGATAGTAACGGCTGTTTCAGGTAAGTAAACGATCCATTCGTAATATAGACCCATTCACCGAACTTGCCAGAAAGAGGGTGTATATTAAAACTCAGATGACAGAATCCAATAAGTTGGAGTTTGAATGAAGTGCGTTACGTGCATAATGTTTCAAGCCAACAAACGTCGTCTTTGCACAATTACTTGTCAAGATATTTCAGTTTTAGTAAAAGGTGACGTTTCATCCAATTATTTTAATATATAATAGACAACCCGTGCTGCTCGTCAGCATCAGACGATGTTGGAATTCGAAGATATCAGTTTAATTAAGAGTAATACGTAACCTCATTTCTTGCAATATTGTACTGGCGTATATTCTTTTTGAAATAGTTTCAGTTTTCATTGCTACCAATAAACAACTGTTTAACTTCATGAAGTATAGCAGTATGTGGAAGTTTGATTTTTCCACCAGCAACAGAGTGTGCAGCGTCCTGCTGTATTCTTCTCAGGTTTAAAGTACAATGCAGAGCAATGGTTACAAACTTCCTGAAGATCACCTATAGAGAAGGGATTCATATCTGGAATTACATCTGAAACAGCACACTGAAAAGCTACCCTCAATTTTTAACACTAATTTTGCCAACACGCTGTCTCTTGGCTTTGGAACTGAATTCATGACGACCTCTCAAAGTGGCCCTACGCTTGGGCCTACTAACTTTGGAAATAACATGTAGAACGTATGCCAGAAAGTGAAGGAATATCTTTGCAAGAGTTGTCTGCTTGGAAATTGCCGTAGCTTAATAAAATTTTCACAGCCATTAGACGGTACGTTTTGTAATTCAGTTTTCAAACGATCTTCTTCAACACGCCTAGGTTTCATTACTGCAGTTATACTGTTGTTACTGCTATTCTTCTTCTTCTTCTTCAGGACACTATAATATCCTTTGTCGAAGTTTCCAGAAAATAGTAAATCATGAATAATCTCTCCAGAACCATACTCAGTAATTATGTCACTATTTTCACGGTTTACTCTGAACAGACGCTCAGTAAAGAGGACATTCACAATATGAAGTTGAACATGTTCAGCACACAATCCATCAGCAACCATTAAAGATTATATTCAGTAGGGTCATGAATGTTTCGTCGAAGAGATGTGCCACCAATAATAAAATTCTTATGAGCACGCCACTTCAACAGCAGACAAAACGAATTTTATAGTGGCTGTCTTCTGTTCTACGCTGTTGTTGTTTGACTCTTTAGTCATTTCAATGGCTTGATGCAGCTCTCCACGGCACCCTGTCCAGAACTAATCATTCCATCTCTACATAGCTACGACATCCTACATCCCAGGCAATCTGTTTAACATATTCTAACCTTGGTCTACCTCTACAGTTCATATCCGTGACCCATCCTTCCATACCTGAGTTTGCTATTCATGGGTGTCTTAGTAGGTGTCCCACCAATCTATTTCTTCTCTTCATTAGCAGCCGCTAGAAACATCTCTCCTCTCCCACTCGTCTTTTGATTTGTAACCCTATCTACCCATCTGATCTTCAACAATCTCCAGTAAAACCACATTTCAAACGCGTCCATTCTCCTCTGCTGCTCCAACATTCTATGTTTCACGTCCATAGAGTGCCACGTTCCAGACAATGGCTTTCAAAAATGACTTTATAATACCTAAATCCCTATTTAAAATTAACAGATTTATTTCCTGTAGAAATTCTTTTCTTGCCTGAGTAAACCTACTATGTATATCCTCTTTGCTTCATCCACCACTGGTTATTTTGATTCCTAAGTAACAGATGTCTCCTATTTCCTTGACCCATTCACCTGCCAATTTGACGTCAATAGGGGATGCTGATTCATTTCGGCTGCATTCCATTAGTTCTTTCCAAGTACGCAATATGAAATTGAGCGGACTAAACAATTTCATCGCCAACAATGCATATCGCTTCGAAACCATTTGTATTTGAAAAACCACTTGTCATCACATCAGCATCTGTCTGAGGATTTTTTGTTTGTTTGTTTGTTTGCCACTTTCACACGTTTCGCATCGTCGTTTTTCACACATTCGCTGAACTCGTTTGGTTTTCCTGCTAAGACCCATAATTACCAACACCCCGGCACCGACTTTCCACACTCGTTCTAACATTCACAAAAGAACAATGCTTTAACTTAGCACCATTCACGCCTTCCTTTTTACGTTTTCCTACGAAGTCGGGGCTCTCTGCTAGTCCGTAGATATTCCAGCAACGTTGACATCTGTTTCTCAGTCGCCAGCTTTGGTGTGTGGCAGAGCGGGTGACCGCTGGCGGAAGCATGGGTACGTAGTTTGATTGAGTTGTATGTTACCTCAGAACATTAATCAGACGCAACCGATTTGAGTGGTCAGTAGCACGAAAGGGAGATCTTCATTTATTTAATATATTGACACTTAAAGCAACGGTGTAGATATAGTCGTATAAATTGAAGAACTATCAAAAAAATATATGCTGATTTCGTTGTTACCTCAGAACTTCACTTCAGTGACCAACTGCGCAAAAGAGAGATCTTCATTTATTAAATATGTTAATACTAAAACCAACAGTGTACAGCAATTACAACCTGAGATATAGGCGCTTAAATGGAAGAAACTCTCGAAAAAAGCATACGCCAATTTGGTTCTTACCCCAGAACTTCACTCAGACGCAGCCTATTTCACTGAACAAGTGCGCAAAAACAGCCTTTGACTCCGGAAGTGTATTAAGATATAAATTAACGGTGTACAGCAATTGCAGTCTGAGATATGGGTGATTGGATAAAGAAAAAAGTGGAAAATAAAAGGAAAAAATGTGTTTTAATATAACTCAAGTAAGGTGAGAGGTAGGTGGCTTTATATGACCGATGACAAATCTGGGCATATATACCTTTTGCCGTACAAAATTTCAGGGTGATTTCAGTAATAGTTTCGGAGATATAGAATAGCCTACCTGTGAGATACTTCGCACAGCCGCCATGTTGAATTGGTGAGACGTAACAAAATTTGAAGAGCACGTTCGGGATTGGACAAGATAGTACTATGTCCTTACCGAGTTTCATTAAAATCGCTCCAGCCATTTATATTTTATTAGGGGGAAACACACACACACTCACACCCATACGCGCACACACACATACAAAAGGTAATCCCATGGGTCTATTTATTTTTCATAAATGAAAATAGGCAAATAAATAAGTATCAAAATACAAAATTGAGAAGATTACTTTTAAGTTGTGTTGTTGATTCATTTAAGGTCCTGCGACATCGTGGTCATATAACCCCGTGTACTTTCGTGTGTGGTGAATATGTACAATAACCCATGATTCAGTGATGTGTGTAGTAGTGTGTATATTTGTAACTGAAACTACAATTTGGAAGGATGCATCGTGGCCTATCTCGACATTTGCCTGGGGAAGAATTGGGATACCGTACCACGGAGAATCACTTCTAAGTTGACTTAAATGGGATTTGAACCCACCTTTCCTCAGTTCTGCTTCACGAGGATGAGTGTACCCCGTTGCAACCCTGAGACCAGAATTAAACTTCTTGGCTCATCAATCTACCCATCAAGGATGGATGCAGCTGACCATTTACACTTCAACTGTAGATACGTCAATAGTACATATATGAATATTAATCTCAAAGAAATAAGAAATCTGGCAATAAGGATTCCTTGAACATAGAATCGAGCACCTTATATCTATTAATGTGAATTCTTTTACAATGAAGTTATCAAGTAGTCAATTTGAGACCTCACTTTCATTAGGCCTAAGTCCTTTAGTTTCCTTCTCTTGATCTGAGCAAGTAATTTCTGAGCTCTCTTTCTTAATTCTTCTCTGATGTTGCTTCGTTGACTTGCAAAGCTCCTCTGGTGAAGTTTTATGATAAACAAGGCATCAATATTAACGAACTCTGGAGCAATAGAGCCCTATTTTAAAGCTTAATATAAACTTGAAAGTAGACTTCAGTAGAGTTAATGGATTCATATGAATACTAACAAAGCCGTGCATGCTCTTACAACAAGGACACTGTACATCTGTGTATAGTCACACAAGAGGAACACGAGCGGAGAGGTTCAATAACGAAGTTTTCGGCAACTGCATTCGTAGCCGTGGAGTCTCCTACCGCAGCTAAGACAACAAGCCGGAAGGCAGGCAGCTGGATAAAACAAGGCGGACATTTTCGTTCACGAAACATAGTTGAATACATTATGATAGTATGGGCGAATGTGTTATCAGAGTATTATATTAAACTTTAGAAATACATTGGTCTTGAAGCCACCATATATTAATATAACATGTAATCAATGCACTAATTTCTAAAGTTAATACATTTCATAGCACTTTTGAAATGAAATACATGACATACTTGACAGAAAATGTTCGAAATATTTTATGCAATCTTTCTCAACGCCCAGTACAAGAGAATGTGTTGTCGCAAGCAGAACGCAGATATTACGCCATTTAGAAGATTTACGACAAAACAGTAGGGGGGAGGGTGATGAGAGTTCTGCCCCACTTGTCGTGGCTGTGCGCAAAAAACAAACATGGCGGTCAAGCGAATTTTAAATAATTAATAGTTCGCGAACCCATGGACGGATTTTGACAAATGAGGTGTAGGACTCGGGGTGACGCCCCGTTTCCTATGGAAATATTTAAAAAAAAAATGTTTTGTTTTTGAAAGTAGGCCATATTTTGAAAACCAAACATGATAGAACGTTGTGCAATGGCTCAAACGAATGGTCTCTATGTTCTTTATCGTTCGAACAGAGTTTATATTTTATTTTTATTTTTCCCCAAAAAGTCAAATTTTGAAATTGGCTATATTTTGGAAACTAGGAATTCTACAAAAAAAAGTTTGTTTGACATAAATATATGGTTGTGACCCCCTCTACCTCCAAACCAAGTTTTAAGTCTCTAGGACAAAAACTGTGCAGTAGTGGTTTTGGAAGAGTTCTAATTTCTCGACCTCCACATTCCTCCACACAAGATGGCATCCGTAGCTTAACATAACCTAGCCTAACCTAACAAAATGGGGGCTGTAGGTTAACTTAACCTAGCCTAACCTAAAAAGATGGCGGCTGTAGGTTAAGTTAACCTATCCTAACCTACGAAGAGTGATCAAAAGGTTCCAAATTGGCTGCCGTAGCTTAACTTAACCTACCCTAACCTACCACGTACATGCATTGCACGCTCTTCAAATAAATCTGGCGAGCATGGCTTTACCTAATCTATCCTAATCAAGCTAACCTAGTCTAGTCGACTTAACCAAACCTATTTAACAAAGGGCCTAACTACTCTTTTGTCGATATTACCTGAACCCGTAATGGGATTTTGACCTGCGAGGTATCGTTAGACTCGGGCAGATGTTCCTTTTTTTAATCTATTTTTGAAATTTTGACAAAGGGCCTAACTACACTTTTGTTCATTTTTTTACCTGTTTAAAATGTTAATAAAGAGTGGTTGTAGATAGAGAGAGATGATACCGCTGGGCAGGTCTTTCAATGAGCCTATCGCCGGCCACGGTGGCTGTGCTCAATAGAACAATCGATATATCTGCGGGACGGTTTATGACAGGGTGAGTGTCCGTTTTTCCGATACTTAACCCCCCAACGGGGATCTTTAACGTGTAAACGATGATGGGTTACATGGCAACTGATAATTCTATGATTAGATGAAGGACAAACAGAACTAGGTTATATGTTGGTTGAAGCGAGTAGAGAATACAAATTTTCTGGGTCAGACAAGCAGGATGTGAATGTCATTTGAGCTTATTGGAATGCACTGATCTGACTTGACAACAGGTGCAATGGAAAACTAGAGAGGGGCAGAGGACACTTGAAGGTCAAACGATCAGACAATCATGGTGGAAGGGGAGAGCGAAATGCATGTGAACACGTGTGAACCTACATGTAAGCTAATAAGTCACATCCTGTTTGGTTTGTACGTGAGAAAATGCAAGTTGATGTGTAATATGACCTAACACCGGTGTTGACCTTGAACATTAGGTGTACACGTGCACGATAACAGCAAACAAGTCATATCCTGTTTCGTTCGAACGTGAGAAAATGCAAGTTGATGTGTAATATGACCTGACACAGGTGTTCACCTTGGACGTTAGCTGTACGCGTGCACGAAACGTACAATAGAATATACAACATCCTACAAACTATCATTTTTATTACCAAGTTATCTTTACTAGAGATTAGTTTATGCTTAACAGTTGACATGGAAGTATCAGCGACTGGCTATGGTAAGCCATGTGCTTACTATAAAGGATATACATATATTGCGGAAAGAACTAATAAAAATGGAACTGTTATTTGGTGCTGTTCGGAACAACGTTCAAAACAGTGTCGAGGAATGCTTAAGACAAAAGGCTCTAACATACTTATTTCAAACGATCATTATTGTAAATCTAAAAAAAAACTAATTTAAATGGACAAAATACTCTCACCAAGGTGAAAAAGCTAGTCCAAGAAAAAAATACTGTGGCTCGAGATAGTGCATTGTTTGTTAAAAAGCATTTATTATCTCCTAAAATGGCAGATTAGGACAGTCGTTCACGTCTACGAAACCTCAAACACTAACTAAGGCATCACAAACTATGCAAAAGGTTGTCGCATTGCAAGAGGAACAAAAAGGATTAGATCGTAATAGTAATAATAATGATGATAATTGTTGTTTTAAGGGTCCTAACATTTAGGTTATCGGCCCAGATAGTAATAGTGATGATTATAAAGATGATGATGATAATCATGATGATGATGATAATAGTAATGCTCTGTTTACACCCAAAAAATCATTTGTTAAATTTGTTTACTGGAACAATCCCAGTAAGCTAATCCAGCGGCTTCAGTACTTGCATGCCTGTAGACAGGCTGGTCATACTGAATATGAGGAAGAACTATTGGATATAGAAAATGAGCTTCGTCGTGCCAAAATTATTGTGTAATGGATCCACGTAACCGCTTAAACTATTTCTAAACAATACATGTAATATTTTCTACCACTTTGCTAACACATTTATACCACTTTTCCACCACTTTTCTACTTTGCTACCACTTTTCTACCACTTTGCTACCACTTTTCTACCACTCTTCTCACCAATTTTCTACCACTTTTCTACCACTTTGCTACCACTTTTCTACCACTTTTCTACCACTTTGCTATCCACTGTCCAACCAAGTGACAAGTGTATAAATAACAGACCAACCCACGTCAAGCAGCTCAGTCATTCATTGCTTTAAAGCCTCAAAAGGTTTCACACCCATAAATATAAAATCTGAGGAACGACGTTTTAAGACCTTTGCAACGTGGCCTGTTCCGTTCATGGTCCCTCAAGCCTTGGCAGCTGCTGGATTCTATTATTTAAAAGCAAGAGATCAAGTGAAATGCGTGTTTTGTTCCATTACCATAGACCAATGGGTAAGAGAGTGATGAACCTATGCAAGAACATCAGCGCTGGTCACCCGCTTGCCCCTACCTGTGTAGAATGGATGTGGGTAATATACCTTGCCATTCAAGCTATCCCTCACCAAGTGCATCTAGATCATGAAAAAAGTTATGATACTTGTGGACCTTATGGCGTCAACGGTGCTTCGGTGAGCAGCTCATAGTCAAAAACACCCAGTTTAGAGACATTGGGACATCATCGGTGTTATGGACGTTATAAACACCTTGTTGTATGAGTTGGTACTGTCCCTATCCCAAAATGACAAAAGCATGTAAAACGTGTTATGCCAAAACACTGATGTAATAAAAAGTAATAGATTGTTGTTGTTATTTCTCATGTTCCCTGTCATACCCTAACCTCATTTTTTTCGAGGAAGAACTATTGGATATAGAAAATGAGCTTCGTCGTGCCAAACTAATTGTGTAATGGAGCCACGTAACCGCTTAAACTATTTCTAAACAATACATGTAATATTTTCTACCACTTTGCTACCTCTTTTCTACCACTTTTCTACTTTGCTTCCATTTTTCTACCAGTTTTCTACCACTTTTCTACCACTTTGCAACAACATTTCTATCACTTTTCTACCACTTTGCTGCCACTATTTTACCAATTTTCTACCACTTTGCTATCCGCTGTCCAACCAAGTGACAAGTGTATAAATAACAGACCAGCCCACGTCAAGCAGCTGTCATGCATTGCTTTAAAGCCTCAAAAGGTGTCACACCATTAATTTAAAATCTGAGGAACAACGTTTCAAGACCTTTGCAACGTGGCCTGTACCTTTCATGATCCCTCAAGCCTTGGCAGCTGCTGGTTTCTATTATTTAAAAACAAGAGATCAAGTAAAATGTGTGTTTTGTTCCATTACCCTAGACCAATGGGAAGAGAGTGATGAATCTATGCAAGAACATCAGTGCTGGTAACCCGCCTGCCCCTACCTGTGTAGAATGGATGTGGGTAATATACCTTGCCATTCAAGCTATCCCTCACTAGTGCCTCTAGGTCATGAAAAAAGTTATGATACTTGTGGACCTTATGGTGTCAACGGTGCTTCGGTGAGCAGCTCACAGTCAAAAACACCCAGTTTAGAGACATTGGGACATCATCGGTGTTATGGACGTTATAAACACAAACTACTGTATTGTTGTATGAGTTGGTACTGTCCCTATCCCAAAATGACAAAAGCATGTAAAACGTGTTATGCCAATAAAATGATGTAATAAAAAAATAGATTGTTGTTGTTGTTATTTCTCATGTTCCCTGTCATACCGTTACCTCATTTTTAGCCTATTTTCAATTTTGAAAAAATAGGCTTATGAGATCACCTTTTGTCCGTGTGTGTGTGCGTGTGTGTGTGATTCGTGTGTGTGTCCCCCCCTAATAAAATCTAAACGGCAGGAGCGATTTCAATGAAACTCGGAAAGTTCATAGCACTATTCCGGGCGACCCCGACCGTACCCTTCAAATTTTTTTACGACTCACCAATCCAACATGGTGGCTGTGAGAAATATTTCACCAGCATTCAATATCTCCGAAACTATTACAGATATTACCCTGTTATTTTCTATGGTGATAGAGGGAACTACTATAAGTTCACTTATGTGACCTTTGAAAACCTGGTAATTACAAAACCAACATGGCGGCCAAGCGAATTTGCGACTTTTAAATAGACGTTTCTCGCGATTTGGCCAACCAAACGCAATGAAACTTGGTACAGTATATGTTTATATACATTTTAATGCACAGACATCTAACTTCGTTCAATTGTTTACATAATCACAAGATGGCGGATGTGCAAAATATTTCACCGGCATTCTATATCTCTGAAACTATTAGCGGTATCTCCCTAAAATTTTGTACGGAGATAAAGGGCACTACTGGAAGTCCATCTATAAGACTTTCAAAAACCGGTTAACTACAAAACGAACATGGCGGCCAAGCGAATTTGAAAATTTTAAATAGACCTTTCTCGCGATTTAATGTTCCAAGCGCACTGAAACCTGGTACAGGAAATATTTATACACATTGTAATCCACTGGTATCTAATTTAGTTCAATTGTTTACATAACCTCAAGATGGTGGCAGTGCGAATTTTAAAATTAAGTTTTTATTTCTTGTGATGTAGTCATGCGATCGAAGTGAAAGTTTGAATAATGAACCTACGCAATAATTTTCCTTTAATGGTATATGACTCTACGGCCTATACATTTAACAATCCAACATGGCGACCATCCGAAATATTAAGACGATACTGAATATCTACGAATCTATTTTAGCAATCAAACTGCATTTTTAATGTCCATAGGGGCTATGAACTTAAGTTCACCTATAGGACTTTAAATAACCTGGTTATCACAAATCCAACATGGCGGCGACGCGAATTATAAATATCCACATGGACGTTTCTCGCAACTTAACCATCCGCGTGCAGTGAAACTTGGTACAGTAAATCCTTATACGAATGTTAATCCACTGGCATCTAATTTATTTCAATTGTTTCCATAACCTCAAGATGGCAGCTGTGAAAAATTTTAAAATCTCCTTGTTACATCTTGTGTCCTAAATATGCGATTGAAGTTTGAATACTACACGTTCACAATAATCTGCATGTAACAGTACATAACTCTAGGATCTACATATATAAAATTCAACATGGCGACCATCCGAAATATTTAGTCGGTTCTCAATATCTTCGAATCTATTACAGCAATCAAACTGAAATTGTGTATGTTGATAGTGGCAATTAACATAAGTAGGATATATGAAAATAGGCTGTATAATTCTTCACGGAACTACTTGTTTTAAACTAGAAACGAATTTAAGTCAATGCCATGGGTACACGTTAGTTATTGATAGACAGTCCTTGGTTAGTTGGACTTGATCCAGACAAGTGTGAACATGTTGCGCACACTGATTGTGGATTGCCAAGGGTTTAAAATTGGAGATAACAAATTTATATTTAGAGAAGTGGCCATGATCAATAGTTCTACCTTATGGATATCACAAGCTACCCATTTAATATTTAAACCACCCTTTGCTTTTGATTTGTTGTGTGAGAAATACCGTAAACAAACCCAGTGGATTGAAAATCATATGCAAATAGACTGGAATCAAGGAACCATTTCTTATAAGCACCTAGACATGGTCATAATGAAAATCCACAGCCTGCTTTTAGTCTCCGACCGGGTCAGGAATGGAATGAATGAAGCCCCCAACTAGCGGCGAGGATATGAACTGTGCCGGCTGCCGAGGCCTGACGCACTCCTCTGGGGCAATGATTAAATGAATGACAGATTAAATGAAATGATAGTGGAGAGTGTTGCTGGAATTAAATTTTTGACAGGGAAAACCGGAGTACCCGGAGAAAAACCTGTCTGCCTCCGTTTTGTCCAGCACAGATCTCACATGGAGTGACCGGGATTTGAACGACGGACCCAGCGGTGAGAGGCCGGCGTGCTGCCGCCTAAGCCACGGAGGCTTTCAGACATGGTCATAAAAGCCTATTTGTCCACAGACAATGTAGTATTTGTAAATGGTAATGGATAACGCCAATGGCTACAACCATTTTGGCACCTTGCTGTCAATGTATTGATGTGATGGACTTGGGGTGCACCTCGCTGCAAACACTCATGGACCGCTATTCCTATGGCAACACTACCCATACAGCCCTGGCTCATGTGTGGCAATTGTTTCATTGGCTAACCACAATGCCTGCTGGGATTTGTTAAATAAAATTAAAACTCAAGATTTACCTGTGCATGACACCAGTGAGATTTCTACAAGCGACGTGTAAACATCTACAGTACGTAATGCCATGGAGAAAGGGGATGCTACCTATAAAGCGATTGGGAAGTTCTTTGTCTAGAAAAAGAAACTAGACAGTTTTACCAAAGTGGAATTATTGGCGCTCCCCAAGTCGTTCATTTATTATGTAGCAGCGAATGCCGTGAAAGAAATCTAGCAACATGTACCAAAATCATGGACTCAAGACCCCGTGTTAAGTGAACCATGTACGGATTACGATCACCATAAGCAAGTGGCCATGGCAAGAATACCATCTATGCGACAGTGTGCTACTTGCCAGCTGGTCAAACTTTATCACGGTCATAAAAGTCCGTGTAAAGACTTTGTGTCATCATTCCACGGGTGTAATGGCGAGAAAAAGCAACAACAACAACAACAACAACAACAACAACAACAACAACAACAAACATCGTCCACAGAAGAAGAGGAAGATCAAACCTTTTCACCATCGATGTAAAAGGATATGCCAGACCTACACGGGCAATGGCGTCATTGACAAAGTGATTCAATACTTACCTTTCGAAATCCATCTTCCTGGTTATCGTTTTTGTGGACCTGAAACTCATCATGAAGAACGTTTGCAGCGTGGTGATGTATCCATTAATCTTTTGGATCAAGGATGCAAAGAACATGACCTTTTTTTATCGTCATAGTCATCCTGGTTTAAAACGTGTGGCGGATAAAGTGTTGTTAAAAAGCTAGACAACGTTTCACATCCTGAAAAGCCTCAGTGGAAGAGAGGTTGGCAGCCGTAATTGTCATGAATGCTATGAGAAGAAAGTTAATAATGCATGGACATGAACATTGAGGAATTGAGGATTGATGAATTGGTATTACTTTGTATTCTATGTTTGTGAAAGCCCTATAGCTATGAAATAAAAACACAGTTTACCATAGCATGATGTTTTATAATTTTAAAAAATGGTAGGCATTTGTTGATTTTTCATATTTCAAACATTGTCATTTGTTAATTTCCAATTTCCACTTTTTAAAAATGTCATTTCAAAGTTTTATATTTTGTTAATATGGATACATGGATTTCCTATTTTTGCATATCACTGTTAACACGTTTATGATTTAGTCCATGTCGAAAGTTTAGTTTTGTAAAACACACGTTTGCTGATTTCAAGTTTTTGAAATGGTCTTGATGGAAGTGCTTGGCCATGGTGATAGTTCAGCCTCTGTTTGTTTGTTTCAAAAAACGTAGAGGCCTACTACTACTACTACAGGTAAGACTGTTTTACAAAAATAATGCCCATTTACCACTGCATTTCAAAAAAAAAAACTACAGTATACTATTTACCATTTGCTATATACATTAATTTTCCCCACCACCCTACCTTGCCGTGTTTGCTCTGCCCAAACGATCAATGCTACCTACACACAAGCTTTCTCTCTCTCTAGTCATACATTCACACAACCATGCTTGTCTTTGGAAACAAATACAACCGCGCTATTTATCCCCTAAGAACATCCTTGACATGCACATTCATCCCAAAGAACTTTTAGTTTACCATTTAACATTTTACCATTACAAAAAATGCCATTACATACTTAAGTAACTAAAAAACAAATAGCACCTTTGTACATCCTAAAAAAACAAAAAAACAAATAGTTATCATTACAAATTTTCAAATTCTCAACTCAGTCAAAAATAAAAAATAAAAATAAATAATCTGGGGTTGCACAGGGCTTTAAGGAGCAAAAGGCCTGAGTGGTTTCCACTATTTACAAAATCAACTATTTACAATTATGAAAACAAATATTTACAAAATACAAAATACTAAATTTACTAGTTACAAAAATCTATGTTTCTAAACGATCCAACACAGAATACACACCTCCTCCTCGTGGTGATAACTCCATGGTAGACTGGTAGGCAGGTCATCCGTCCACACACGTTTGTTATCCATTGAGGCGATGATGCGTTTTCTCTGTTCCACAAGATACAAATTATGGTGGTTGGATTGTATTCTGCACTGTTTATGCAACATAGCTTTGACGGGTTGTAAAACCGCTAGGTAGTCGTCTACACGTAGCGATTTTACAACTGCCCTACCTACACATTTGCTATGTTGGCTTCCTTAGAGTCTAGTGTGTGACAGGCATACATTTTGGAAGCCAACCCTATGAATACCGTCATAATGGAATCACCGCATTCATCTTTTAAACACCCATTTTCTTCCTGTTTTTTATGGGTTGCTGAAACACGTTGTCAGCGCTATACGAAGAGGTGTCGAACCAGTCACTATGTTGCCTCATCACGGCATAGGGGTTGCAGTGGCAAATGTGATAAATGAATGAGTCCGTATCCATATACAAAAGAGATACGTCCTCAAAATGTTGTTTGGCAAACTCGTAGTGGAATCGATACATGACCGGTTTGGAAAAGCCTAAAATGACTTGACCCAAGTAAATGGGCTTATCCATGGTCACACTGGTCCTACTCATTTCAATGGTTGCCAAACTGTCATCGATAATTTTGATTGATTTGAAATTTGGCTTGGCAAGGTACCACCGGACACCCCACTGCCCATGCCAAACATTCACCAATTTTATGTCTCGGTATTTGCGGACATTTTCCAAGGACTTGCCATAGATACAGCTGTTCATCAATTTAAAAATAATAATTTCAAACTGCTGTGTTGCCATTTGTCGGTGCTCTGTGTTGAGTTGCATGTATGGCTTGAGCCCTGCTTTTTGTGCAAAAAAATACCCCTGTGGATTTTCTTCAACACTAAGCCTCGGGCTAGGCATTGCACCAATATTTGAATATGTAGCACATACCGATTTTTATTGTATAGTGTGCCCATGAGTTTTTCAATTTTCACTTGACTGCTTGGGGGAACCATTCGCTCTAGGCAGAATGGAAAATCGGCGTGTTTATCATACAAGGATGAGGGATATTCAATATCCACTTCTAACACATATCCACGGCCTGTGTCTTGGCTGGCTGTGATCACATCAAATTGTGATACTTGTTTCTCTGTCAGCCAAGCAAAATCATCATAGGGTAATGGTTGACTCATGGCATAACCATACAAATTATGCACTTCTTAGTACATTAAGCACGATTCAGGTTTGTTTTGTGAATAAGAGGGCAAGTAGGAATTATTCGCTTTGGCATGGCACTGGTTAAGCGACACAAAGCCCCCGCGAATGCCCTTTTCAAAGAATAAGACCATATCTACATCCGTGAGTAAATTCAATTCCACTTGAGTGTTTTTCAATGCTGCATCAAACGACAGGCCAGGACTTGCATAATAGTGAGCAGGGTCAAGGCCATAAATGTGTTGACATAACTCCCGGAAAATTTGAAACATATCTGTCAGCATCAAAACATCAAGTTTTATGTAATTCAGTGCATATTCACCTTGCGTCTTGATACCAAACACTCGCCAAACTTGCCATGCATGTGCATAGTCTTGATCGGAAATGGTACAGCGTGTAAGCTTTGAGTAAAATTTCACTTGTGGTGGGAGAGTTTTCTGCCTTAACACGTCCCAGCTGTTCAAGAAATCATTGGGAAAATACCTTTAAGAATGCACAATTTAAAGTGCTCAGGATTTTCAAAATGCATTCCGGTGTATTTTAATTCCTTCTCATGCAAGCCGTTGACGAGGCTGTCTAGCGAGGATGCCATAAACGTGAAGGAATCCAAAAATCGAATGCAAAATTCGCTTAGCCGCCACGTCAAGGCCGTAAAACGTACATGGTTTTGGGGGATGATTGAAAACGACCCTTGCTGACATGACCCAATTCACGAATCAAAAACTGAATATCACAATTTGCCAGATTGTGAAAAAATACACTGATAAATCGAGGAGCTGGGTAATTCACATTACATATTTTGTAGGCAGCTCCCCGAAACTCTCCCGTAAAGTGCGAGTGAACACGTACAGTGTCTTCAGCACTGACCAGCGGCTATTTAAAAATATGGCATGTGGTGGCATGCTCATACAGCTTCTGCTGTTTTTGAGTTAGGCTCATGGGTACTGGGTTGTCCAGTAACTGTTGTACATGATCCGCCAACTTAACAAGTTGGTCCAAAAACCTTTTCGCACAATCTGGTCCATCAAGGGAATCGTAATAGGATTTTGTGGGATCATAGGCACACACCACGTTAAATCCTATAGCAAAGGGTTCATGTTTTTGAATGGGTGTGGTTGAGCTGATGGAGGGATCTGGTTCACATCCCGCCATGGGTGTAGTGAGAGCTTCAAAATCTACATACAACACAAAGGGGACAGTATCACGCTTGTGAATATTCTTAAACTTTAACACAGCATTGTCCCCTTGTGGCAATACTAGTCTCACCGCTTCCTGAGATAGGCAATCTACCCTATTTCGTTCCAAAAGCACAGAGGTTATAAAATATTGTAGGCAACGATCGCAAATATATTTCTTACCATTATGTTTAGACGCTTGACTGCTTAGCAATCTACTCAGGCTTTTAATCAGGCAATAGTGATTCACCTCTCCTACAGATAAATATAAAATATGAATGTGGTGTTGTTTAGGTTCTTTTGTGGCATAAAAAGGACCCACAATTTCATCACCATCAAGACCATACACCATAAACGAATAATCTGAATTATCTTGTTCAAACCTATGGATGTCGGTTAAGTCCATAGGGAACGACACATCAGTTAAATTTAAATTTTGTATCAAATAGTTAAATGCACTCTTATACTTTTCCGGTCGCGAACCATGACGGTCTATTGCTGGCTGCAAATACGCAGCTGCACACCCCAGAAAACATTTATCATCCTTAATTTCACTGTTAACCACAGCTTTTTTCAATGATGTTGCTTGTGGAGTCTCAATAAAATTAGACCCAGCACTGAACGGGTTGAATTGATTAATGTTAATTTGTAGGTGATGGATTTTCTCTAACGCAAGACCACTGGGTCCTTGTTGCAGTTTATCAAATTTAGCAAGCAAGGCATTGACCACGTGGGTTTCATACCACTGTTCTAAATTGTGGGCTATGAATAGCTCTTACATTTTACTGCAAATATAAAATGTTTCTTTATGTTCCACGTCCTTCTTCTTATAAACAAAATCGCACACACGTTCTGTATTCACCTTTAAATCTTTATGCAACCCTTGCGCTGTACACATTTGATTCCTAAAAATGTCAAAGCAAGATTCCAAAAATTGCTTGGGAATCACACTTTCACTAACATTGACCACGTGGCCAGAGCATACACGCGATTTGAAAAACTGTTTAAAGGTTGCCAAGTTAACGTATCGGCCGTGATAAAAGACATCATTAAAAAAACACTCTCACCTGAGTTTTCAGCTGTAGAATGTTTGACAATTGTCCCTACTCTGGAGCCTCTTGGTTTTCAGCAGCAGTTACTATAGCAGTAAAGCATTTTCCAAATATCTAAAAAGAAATAAAATAAACCACCATCAGTATATCAATTCCAAATAGTACATGTATTTCATAAACAAACAAAAACAAATCAAACAGGTTATATAAAAGTAAAAATCTCACCTTGGCTTGTAATGCTTTGCTTAATTCTCGTCTCGTGGGCTAGTGTGGTAATGGTTCCCGTCTCTGGCTGTCCGTTTCTCTCTCTCTCTCTCTCAATCTCTTTATCACACACAACAGGTATACACGTTATCTGCAAGCAAGCGAATAAATAAACATTCATTCATCACCTTATCAATCAATAAATAATTGCTTGTGAATATATAAATCAATAAATATATAAATAAATACCTACCCCAACAACAAGTTCTAGTATTTTCCACCAACACCAAAACTGTTAAACAAGAGCAAGTGTTCACACAACGTTGTAGCGTCTCAAGAGGTAACCATATAAATGAGAGTAAAAATGTTTAAGACATCTCTTTTATATGACGCTATATGCCTTAATATAAACAAATGTCTCTCTCTCTCTTCCCTCCCAAACCCCCACCCAACCCCTCTTACCCAGCCTATACTGCAGGTTACATCATTCCTACACGTTCATGATACTTTTTACTGACTCGGCGATTCACACACTTGTACATCCTGTTATCGTGCGCGTGTAAAGGTAACGTCCTTGGTCAACACCTGTGTCAGGTCATATTGCATATCACCATGCATTTTGTCACGTACGAACCAAACAGGATGAGACTTGTTAGGTGTTATCATGCACGTGTACAGCTAACATGCATTTCGCTCTCCCCTTCCACCCCTCTGTGGTTTTCTATTGCACCTATTGTCAAGTCAGATCAGTGCATTCCAATAAGCTCAAATGACATTCACATCCTGCTTGTCTGCCCCAGCAAATTTGTATTCTCTACTCGCTTCAACCAACATATAACCAAGTTCTGTTTGTCCTTCATCTAATCATAGAATTATCATTTGTCATGTAACCCATCATCGTTTACACGTTAAAGATCCCCTTGGGGGGGGGGGGTAAAATATCAGAAAAAAGAACCCTCGCCCTGTCATAAACCGTCCCGCCGAAATATCGATTGTTCTATTGAGCACAGCCACCATGGCCGGTGATAGGCTCGTTGAAACACATGCCCTGCGGTATCGTCTCTCTCTATCAACAACCACTCTTTATTAACATTTTAAACAGGTAAAAAAATGTTTTTCAACAAAAGTGTAGTTAGGCCCTTTGTCAAAATTTCAAAAATAGATTCAAAAAGGGGACATCTGCTCGAGTCTAACGTTACCTCGCAGTTCAAAATCCCATTACGGGTTCAGAAAATATCGACAAAAGTGTAGCTAGGCCCTTTGTTAAATAGTTTGGTTAAGTCGACTAGACTAGGTTAGCTTGACTAGGATAGGTTAGGTTGAGCCATGCTCACCAGATTTATTTGAAAAGCGCGCCATGCATGTACGTGGTATGTTAGTGTAGGTTAAGTTAAGTTACGGCAGCCATTTTGGAACTTTTTGATCACTCTTCGTAGGTTAGGATAGGTAAATTTAACCTACAGCCGCCATCTTGTTAGGTTAGGCTAGGTTAAGTTAACCTATAGCCGCCATTTTTTTAGGGTAGGCTAGGTTAAGTTAAGCTACGGCTGCCATTTTGTGTGGTGGAATGTGGAGGTGGAGATATTAGAACTCTCCCAAAACCACTACTACACAGTTTTTGTCCTAGAGATCTCGGTTTGGGGGTAGAGGAGGTAACAACCATAAATATATGTCTAACAAACCTTTCTGAAGAATTCCTAGTTTCCAAAATATAGCCAATTTCAAAATTAGACTTTTGGGGAAAAAATAAAAAAAATATAAACTTTTGTTATAACGATCAAGAACATAGAGACCATTCGTTTGAACCATTGCACAACGTTCTATCATGTTTGGTTTTCAAAATATGGCCTACTTTCATAAACAAAACAAAATCCTTTATATATATATATATGAAGTGGTCCATAGGAAACGGTGCGTCACCCCGAGTCCTACGACACCTCATTTGTCAAAATCCGACCATGGGCTCGCGAGCTATTAATTATTTAACATTCGCTTGGTCGCCATGTTAGTTTTTTGGGCACTGCCACGTCATGTGGGGCAGAACTCTCATCACCCCCCTACTCAAAACTCATCCTGGAAATATTTTGCGTATTTTATGTTGAATGGTGGAACACTAAAGATGAGAACCATCGAGGATATATAACCTTCGTAATAACTTGTGCTTAAAATACTTGTGTTTACTACGATTAGATACTCTCCTACTGATCCTGAAAGATACGATTACAGACTAGCTATAGCTTTTCAATGCTTATAGAGTTCTGTTCCATGTTGAAGAATATTTTTAATGATAATTGGAACTTTTATGATTATTTAGGAGAAGGTGAACAACACCAGGGTCTGACAATGGATATTAGAAGAAAGGAAGTAACATTAGCACTTAAGAAAACAAAAAACGGAAAGGCAACAGGACCAGATGAAATACCAGTTGAAGTGTGGAAGTATCTGGAGAAAGATGGGGTCGACATGTTGCTGGATTTAATGCAAAAATTGTACTCTCAGGAAACATTACCTGATGAATGGAGAGAAAGTATTTTAGTGCCTATATATAAAGAGAAGGGAGATATTCAGGACTGTGCTAACTATAGGGGCATTAAGTTAATGTCCCATACCATGAAAATCTGGGAAAGAGTGATAGACAAGAGGATCCGGGATGAGACTAGCATTGGCGAAGAACAATTTGGCTTCATGCCAGGAAAAGGGACCACAGACGCAGTGTTTGCCCTGAGACAAGTAATGGAAAGGTATCGTGAACGACAGAAGGGATTACACTTCGCATTCATGGACCTAGAGAAAGCATATGACCGGGTGCCCCGGGGAAAGTCTGGAGATGTTTACGAGTGAAGGGAGTCCCAGAGAAGTACGTACAGTTGGTTCATGAAATGTACAACGAAGCAAGAACACAGGTTAGAAGCAGCGTTGGACTTACAGATTGGATTCCGGTTTGAATAGGTTTACACCAAGGTACGGCTTTAAGTCCATATCTGTTTGACCTAATTCTGGACGAAATGTGTTGTGGATTGAGAGACCAAGCCCCCTGGTGCATGATGTTTGCGGACGACACTGTGTTGTGCAGTACCACCAAAGGTGTCATAGAGGAAAAACTGGAACAGTGGAGGGCAGCCTTGGAAGACAGAGGACTCAGGATTAGCAGGAAGAAGACGGAGTATATGAGGTTCAATTCATATGAAGACTGTGAGATCAGAATGCAAGGGGAGTTCAAATACCTGGGTTCGGTGGTGACTGGAGATGGAAATCTGGATGTGGAAGTGTCACACAGGATTCAGGTAGGATGGATGAACTGGAGGAAATTGTCAGGAGTGCTCTGTGACCGTAGGATCAAGCCTAAGGTTAAGGGGAAAATATATAAAACTGCCGTAAGACCTGCATTGCTGTATGGCCCTGAAACATGGCCTGCACGCAAAACGCACACAAACAGTCTTGACGTCACGGAAATGAAAATGCTTAGGTGGATGAGTGGAATGACTAAGCGTGATCGATTGGAAAATGTCAAAATAAGAGAAACATTGAAGGTTGTGGATACAGGGAGTGAGAATGCGAGGCAGACCTAAACGAAGATGGATGGATTGTATACAGGAGGACCTCAGGGAAAAACAGTTGTCAGAAGAGGATGTGCATGACCAGGTTAAATGGAGGAGAGCTGTCAGAAACATCTACCCCACATAGGAGTGGGAATGATGTAAAGAGAAAGAATAAGAAGATGATTATTTTATACAGATATTTAGGGAGCTCTCTTTACAAATGTGATCTATAGTTTATTTAGAATTGATGTCACAATACTTTGTTCGAACTTAGTTTATAAACGACTCTAAAACCCATTTGTGTATCGAACTTACATCTTTTCTTGGGAGAATTACTTTGTGAACATTATATCATCCTAAGTTGTGTGTATGAGGAATCTTTGCGGAAATAATTACCAGCTAGCCCCTAAACAGCTTACTGTAAATACTCGCTATTGAAATATTAGAAGGCATTTTTCAGTGTTGCCTAAGCAATCTATTATTAGATGCTTTTCAGTCGGTCAACACGAGTGTGCCCAAATTAGATTGGTTGAGATATTACAATGAATGTCCCAGTGCCTGAAATAAATTTCATGAATTATTTATACATAAATGGGGAGGCTACTAGTTTCGTCAGATCCTGATCACTTAGGCTCACTGTAGGTTCAGCGGATATGTACACAACACTTACGTACAACAGCATTTAAAATTATTAAGCCACATAGGTTTTAATTAAACTTTGTATTGAGACGGATTTGCATTGATCACCATAAAGCCGCGGCCCAATATTTGCATATCTTCCCAAATATTAAGGTGTAGAGTTTGAGAATGCATTATCATCGTGAGGTAATCGAGTTTCAGCAGGACCACTCACCATTCACACAGGTGTAACTGTTGAGGAACAGTCTCAACAGGCAACGTCGACTGGCCTATTTGAGTTCCCGGCTTGGACCTGATAGAACATGGGTAGGCTGAGGCGAATTGCAAAATGCGGTTAAAGTAGCCGCAACCAGTTCTATAAACTCTAGAGTCTAGACCAACTGCGGGACCTAATGTGACACTTTGGACAGCCTCTCACACAAAGAGGCATATTTCCGGAGGCCAACAGACACTATGCTTTTTACGGTTGAGAAATGTAAGAGAGACCACTGGTGATTAGACGTCCGACTAACCCCACAGTCCTCTTTAGGACTGGCAATAATACCAACAATAATTGAGGCCCTAGTCGTTGAAAATCACGGCTAAAAGCATAGGAAGTTTTACACTCGAACGTCCATCTTCCATCTGACAACGTAACCTAACAACTTACCTCCGTGTTTTCTGTGATGCGCAGTATAGAGACGAAATTACTGAACATATTATGCATGAGGCTGCGTTGTTTGGATTTATGTATCTATTTACAATGTATGCACTTATTTTTATGTCGACGAAAATACTGTCTAACACTAGACCTATGTCACATTTAAGCAATCTAGAGATTTTGGAAGACAATTTGCAGTCTTGCCTTCATAATCTAGTTTTTTTTTCAGTCGGCCAACACGATAATGTGCCCCATTACATTTGGCGGGGAATAACACTTATCTACTCATACCTACTCACATGGTGTCTAAGTAATCCATGGAATGTATCCAGGTTGGAAGGTGTGAGGAGGTTAGTGTTATTTTCCGCCCATTTTAATTCGACACATTTACGTGTTTACCAACTGAAAAGCAATTATTTTGCTAGATTAGTGCATTATTACTCAAGATACCCCGAAAATAATTTTAAGAGATACTATGGAAATGATTATAACATGTTTTTATCGTTTATCCTCCCAGTCCAGTCCAGCTGCACCCACAAACTCTTTGAGGGATCATTCCTCTACCGTCGCAAGGACGGTGTCTGGGAGCTAAGCACACGTTGTCAGCTGATAGGGATGGTGACAAACCGATCGCCAAGGTGGCCGCAAACTTGGGTCTACTTAAGAAAGGGTCAGAGAAGGTATTTTGGAAGGAAGCTGGCCGTCGACCTGTTGAAAGAAACGGTCCCGACATTTGCCTGGTGGTGAAAATGGGAGACCTTAAAAACCATTTTCAGGACGGCAGAGGTAGGATTCGAACCCACGCTCTTCCGATGCTAGCGAGGCACAAGTTAATAATAATAATAAAAATTATGTCTCGCGTCACTTAACTTAATGTTAACCTTATCATTTGAGCCCTTAAACATATTGACCACTATAGTTCATGAAAGTAAATAGTGCGTATGCGTACTTTGATTAATTAGCACATTTAATGGCAGTTGAACAAATAGAACACTAGTCAGACCCTTAAGACAGAAATGGCAACCGCATACTGTACTATTCAGTGCTAAGAAGCTTGTAGTTTAATTTACGATCACAAGCCACAACCCCTAGACGTGAAATTTCATTTTCAAAGTACTAAATGTATTGGCCGGGAATCAAAACTAGTTCACCTTGGTGAGAAGAAAGCTGCTAGACCACGACCCCCTCACTCAGAATGACGGCCATGTTCATAGATTTGGGTTTCAGGTGGTTGGAATTCTACCGTGAGGGACAGTTCATTAATTAACGATGGCTATGGTATCGGGGCCAGACCATATCATAGATAGATATGAACTCTAGAGGAATCAGTACTTGAGTTGACTGATAAGAGACATAGAAAGTGAACAAATGAGGATTCAAAGAGCAGTGCGGTAGAAACAGTCTCATTAAAGTCAGCATAATGGTTATAAGATTGAAAGGGTTCATCCGAATTTAGGGAAGAGCCGAGTGACGTCAGACGTGCTTTTGAAGTGACTTTGAAACTCGTAATGGGATTTCCAGGAAGGAGACAATGATGTGGTTTGAACCTGATTGGAGAAGATCGGAGAGACGAGGCTAAGATAATAACAAGTGACAAGGTTGTAGAGAAGAAAAGGTTGTCAAATGCAGCATTATGTATATTAAATTACGAATTGGAGGTTCATTATTTTGATGGATAGCAGTGAAAGACGCCGTCGTTGAGTGCGATAAAATCTGATTAGGAAACTGGAGAAGAGATATAATAACAGGCCTTAAACAAAGAACTTCATTTCGATATCAAATCACGGGGTTCAGCTTTCATAGATAATAATATGCTAGCTTTCTAACGTCACAGCCACTGTGTAGTCAGATGACTATGTACAGTAAATCAATGAAAATTATTAAACTGGCACGAGTGGTATGAATTTTAGTAGGCCACGGAAGCTTCCTTCAAACTCCTTACCCAGATGTTTCATCTTCATTCAATTCAACTTTCATTAACTTCTCCCATGAGGTTGATGTCAGAAATGGCATCCGGCAGTAAAAATCATCCACCAAATAGAAACTCATCGCAACTCTTTACCAACCCGTTTGATTTTGTTGTTGTTTCACTTGTGGGGCTTGAACATCGTGATCAATTAGCCCGTGTACTTGGCTATCTGTAGATAACCTGTGTTATTTTGTGTATATTTGTAATTGAGGTAAGGATTGAGAAGGAGGCGTCCGTGGCCTTACGTTGGGAACCATCCCGCCATTTGCCTGGAGAACAAGTGGGAAACAACTTCCAGGATGACCGAGGTGGGAATCGAACCCACTTCTTCTAAGTTTTGACTCACAAGGTTGAGTGAACCCCGTTCCATCCCTCAGATAAGAATCAAATTTCTTGGCAGAGCCAGAATCGAACCCGGATCTCTGGACGACAGCCAAGCAGCTAGCCGCTACTCCAAGATGCAGTCGCCAAGATTTGATAGGGACAACCTGTTTAACACGCTTGGGTTTTAAGTTCTAAACTTTTACGACCGGAGCCTAAACGTGCTAAGCATTAACATAACTACAAGTAGGCCTACGTGACTGTCATGACGCTGTTCCAGAAACAGGTCACTCCTAGCCCGGGACTTCACCACTAATTATTATCAAAATATTTGTGTTTCCCAAAAAATCGAAATGTCGATGTATTCGATGTTAACACAATTTTAAACAAGGACACTCCTAGGTAGGATGTGAACTCATCATGGTGCAGTCGCTAGCATTCTTGGCTTTCACCCCTGAGGTCTGGGTTCGATTCCCGGTTCTGCCAAGGAATTTCATTCCGGTCTGAGGGCTGAAACATAGTACACCCAGCCTAGTGAGGAAGAGTTGAGAAAAGTTGGGTTCGATTCCTGCCTCAGCCATCCCGGAAGTGCTATTCCATAGTTTCCCACTTCTACTCCTGGCAAATGCCACGATGGTTCCTAAATGAAGGCCACGGTCGCCTTCTTCCAAATACCCACCCAATTACAAATAGGCTTACCGCACTAATACAGCCATCACAATTTCAGACAAATCCACACACACACCTAAGTACGCTGGGCTACATGACCACGATGTCGCGAAGCCCCTTAATATATCAACAACAACAACAACAACAACAACAAGTAGGTAGTATGCAAGTCTAGATGCTTCCAACCTGCTGTGTTGGATGTGATGTGTCGTATCATGTGTGATAGCTGTGCCAGCAGTGAGCGAGAGAGTGAATGGTAGGTAAGTATTGCTCGGCAAGTTCAATTGAAGCCGTGAAAGAGGGCGCTGCCGGCGGAAGCGAGCGAAGGAGAGAGGGAGGGAAAGCACGTGGTGGGTGAGGGGAGAGATCTCCATTGGTAAATCATCCTCACGTGCTTGCTGCCCAGCGCCAGTTGGTTTCTGTGCAAGTCACACCTTTCCGAGGCAGCAAATAGCAGTAGATCCAGCAACATGATAACAAGAGGGGCAAGGGGAAGCCTGGTAGTTCGCAAATTTTCTGGGGCTTCAGTTTAACTTGTCGCGCTATAGTGGGGACTACTCCGAGCCAAGCAAGGAGCCGGCTCAGGGCACCCTCGCTAGCTTGGAGAGATATGACATAAATGACAGCTCCTAAAGAACCATTACAACGTTGATACGTGCAACACCACACAGTATGGAATTAGAATTGCAAAAGAATATTCCCTCCATCATTGAATAATTGCCCATCCAAAAACTAAAAACATCAATTTCTCATCCATCAACTAATTAAGTTTAGAGTCAAGACATGGCATCCACAGACCCACAACTCGAATTTATATGTCTAAAATGGCCCACCCCGAGTGCAGTTTGCCCCTATTTGGTATCCATAGTCACAACTGTATAACGAAATACCCAAATAGTACCTACCTACGATACTGCACGGTTCCATTAATCTAGTCACAAATAGTCACAGATACGCGTAATAAGTTTAGACACCGCAATGATAAGGAATACGCGAAAGCACGGAACTGTCAGTCACGTATTCCCTAGTTCTTCAAAAAGCAAGAATTACTAGTCGTGAATTAAATGATGAGTATGCTCTAAGATGAATTTGATGTTGGTTCTGCTTCCTCATTCCCATTCAAGGACCTTATAGACTACGGATAAACATGAGATGGAAAGGATGCCGGCAGCATTCAATGGGTCGACCAGGTATCATTGTATCCAACATAAATTCCAATAAAATGTAGGTAATAGAATCAAGTTTGGTACCCGAATTCTAACGCCACAATAGTGGGTCAAAACAAAACATTTTTTCTACAGTCTGTTCACATTTTAGTTTACTTACACACTTTAGAAATATGTGGCCACAATATTGAGTATTTGCAAAGTAATGCAAGAAATGTTTATATGATGTTATAGTCAGCTCTTATCACAGGATTAGCGTGCCATTGTTCACCTGAAATAATTAAATTTTCAAAAATATCGCGATCGGCATGTGGATTCCTACTTGTTACCATTCTGAAACCTACTCCTTTTATCATTGCCAATTTTCTTGTTGATCCGTTTTAGTTACAGAATAGGACTACTGCTAAAAATTTCACGACACTTCTATATGGGATTTGTAGAAGCTATGAAAATAATAAAGGAAATGGTTGAAGTCTTTGCAGTCAGGAGTAATATGCTGTCAAGTTTTATGTGTGTCCGTCCAGCGCGTCAGAAGTAACTTAGTGGGGTGGGCAGAGGTACACTTAATTCGAAAAAATGAATTTTTAAAATGCTCTTGCCACATAACGTTTGCTAATACGTCACAAGGGACGCCTCTGGCCTCTGGCAATCCACTTGTCCCCTTTGAGAGCCTACAGAACAAATTGTCTCCATTGCTATCATTCCAAAAGCACCTTCTACACACCATTCATGTCAAACCTATCTTCTTCATACTATCTATTCATATAGAACACATTTTCTCCATACTTTTCCTACAGAATATATTTCCCCCCAAAACTAAATGATACATATGTTCGATAGGGAAGCCTGTACCCTACACTGCTTCAAGGGCCTCTATGGCCTGTACGGAGTTGGCTTTGCTTGTACATATTCAATAGTAATCGGCTATGTATTAATGCTTAATATTGACTCAGAACAGCATTACGCTGACTGAGCAAATGTCATGGGATAGTGGAGCACTGATCGCTGGCGTGTTGTCTGCGCACCACACGCCCCCTGTGCCAGCGGCAGTTGTATAGGAGACCTCGTGAGTAGTGGTTGTGCACGTGACTGGTGTAACATTCAACGTCGTGGTGAGCTGACACCATTCTAACAGGGTATGGTGGTCGGTGCCCTCCGGATGGGAAGTGCGATTTCGGCAATGGTGCTGGAATTTGGTTTCACACGGTCAACCGTATCCCGAGTGTATCGTAAATATTTGAATGTGGGTGTCACCGTCCACAACAGACGAACGACCGGCCGTCCAGCCACCCTCGATGACCGTGACCAGGCGACATCTGAGACGGATTGTCAATAGTGACAGAAGGGCAACAATTCACGGCTCAATTCAACACAGGCCATGCTATCGTCTCCCAGTGGACGATCCGTAGTAACATGGGTTCCATGGGGTATGGGAGCCGGCGCCACACACGCTATTAGGTGACTATCCCATGACATTTGCCAAGTCAGTGTACAAGATATGGATCACAGGACTGAAACGAGAAGCTAGCCCAGAGATGGTTCTTTACTCAATTTCCATCAATCAGAATAGTGCTTGAATGATCGTGCGGCCTCCGGAGAGGCCAAGTGCAGGTCATTCTAGTGACGCCCGTGGTCGACCTGCGCGTTGTAATGAGGATGAAGTGATGATGAAGACGTCACATACACCCAGTCCCCGAGCCACGGGAATTAACCCCAGGAGATTAAAATCCCTGATGGTTCGGCTGGGAATCGAACCCGGGACACTTCGGACCAAAGCCTAGCGCGCTAACCATTTAGCCACGGAGCCGGACAGAATAGTGGTTGAAGACATGTCGTACACTGCTACAGTCATCACAATAACACAGGTTATCAGACAATTTCTACACACACCCAAGTACGCGTGGCTAATTGACCACGATGTCGCAAAGCCCCAAAATGAATTAACAGCAACGAAGAGAGGTATTGCATGCCAGCCTCTTGGATACGCAGTAGTGGCTAATATGGAGGTATGTTATTTGCAGTTCCGTCTTGACTTTCTTCACCAGAAACATATTGAATGCTGGTCTCACATTTTACATACTTTCTGAACGAGACTACCTGTCTGCGAAGAATGTAGTATCACTTGTCCCATCGCACCAGAAGTGCGCAAAGAACACTTGATGGATTGCTAAATTATCTTACGGCTTATCGATTGCCTGTCAGAAGTTCTATCTTCCTCTATAACGAATCCATTTGGGTATGTCGTAAATTACGGCAGACTCCATCCTAAAAGTTACAACTCGATATGTCTTGATTCCTTGTGCATGTTGCCTGTACAAATTATGTTTCATGGTTAACTGAGAACTGAGCGATGTATGGCTGCAGCGTACATGATCCCGTTTGAGATTCATAACATGGTTGCTGTGACATTCATTCTGTACGATTTTTGATCTTGGCCATCATGAATCAAGACACGCGACAGAGAAAAAGTTACTACAAAATAGTACTCGAAGACCCTTTTTCTCGTGGTATTCACAGTCCTTTCTCAAGAGAAAATTTCTTCCTAAGGACTTACAAAGACAAATGGATTTCTATAAAACAGAGAATCCACTATTTTACTTTAGTGTTCGTTTGATAGGTTTTATGTAAAAAAATGTTTTGTCGGTGAGCCCGTAGAAGTGAGTCATTATCTTTTGGAAATCAGTTTCAGTATAAACTATTCAAATTACACAAACGTACGGCTACACTTCACTACATAAAAATTAAATTAATTATTTTTAAGGTGTATTTATTACAGGTATTTGGGTTGATTATATTACAATGGACTGGCGAAGTCCATTTGGTCTCTCTTGACGTGAGATCTACTGGACAAACATATCTTCACCGGAAGGTATTATAATCAAGATTTCTCTCAGGAAAGTTTATTGAATGAATCAATGCTATACATAATGAGCTGCATATAACATAATTACGGTAATTTCTTTCTAGAAGAAGCATTTAAACAGCTCTGGGGAGAGTTGTTACTAAGGCAGCAGCTGGTGAAGGGTATCCGTTTTCGAAGCAGCGTTTTCAATAATTTGCAATAATTGCCAACATCAATAAGTTTTCGGTGATTTTTCAAAATAGGTCGTAATTTACATCTGTAATATTAAAGCCAAATTATGTAAATATTCGGGATCAAAGAACATTCAGATGATGATGATATTTATATGCATTTAATGTTTCTTGAACTACTATGGTGATGAATACACCGGACTGCTGGAATTTTGCCTTAAAGACTATCATCAAAATTGGATTGTGTTATTGCTACATTTCGGGCCCTGGAATATCTTGAGTCCTCATATCCGACTATTTATATCACTGTAGTGTGTGTAACTAAAATAATTTGGCAAGTGACCTGGGATTTTAAATAAGTTACCATCCTGGCAAACTGACTGAAAAGCACCAAACTTTTGTTTACTTAGGCAACAATGCAAAATGGCTTCAAACCTCACAATGTTACCATCCTGGCATTTACCTTAAGGGAATGCTGTGAAGAACTAACGGAATATCACACTCTGGATTGCTGGTGTCAGCACTGGGCTACGGACCTCCAATCCTCTAACTTGATTCAACACCCGGTAGCAGTCTTCAGGGGGTAGATTTACGAGCTGGACTAAGCCACATAACTCGACCCCAGAACCTTGGCCGTATATACAAAGCTTGTGAGATCTTGTTGTTTGTTGTTGGTGTAGTTGTTTCATTTGCGGGGCTTGGATATCGTGGTAATTTAGCCCCAATGTGGGATCGACAGCGGCAGCCACGCTCGCTAAAGCGCAATGCTAGGCCATAGCGCCGAGCTATCAGCGGACTTGAGAGATGTGGATTCAAGTCTCACCGTCAGCCGCCCTTCAAATGTTTTCCCGTGGTTTTCCATTGTCAACTCCAGACAAATACTGGGATGGTACATTCTAATTGGCCACGGCCGTTTCCTTCCAACTCCTTGTCTTATTTCATTCATCTTCATTAACTCCTCTCATGAGGTTAGTGTCAGGAATGGCATCTGGCCATAAAATCCATTCACCGCATAAAAATTCATGGTATCTCACATGCGATCCCGTTGAAACGAGAAGAAGGATTTGACTTAAGTGGGAATGCATTTGCGCTTCCCACAGCAGTTGACATGCAGAGCAATGTGAGCTAGTTCAATTAATATCTACAATTGAAGGCTTGTTTACATGAATGTTGATTACAGACAAATGAGTGATATGAGGCGAAATTAATAATCGAAAAGCTTGTTAATGCTGGCCATAAATATTGGATTTTTTATTTATGAGATTGCTCTGCACGATGGCGCAAATCTTTGCCTTCTCAGCATATTTATGGGATTTCATTGAAACAGCTATAAATGGGACCTAAAATAGAATGCAACAAGTAGGTTTGTTTTTACGTGGCTTTTAACCTTGAAATCATTGGTCATGGTGCCTCCTTTTTATGATTATGATAATAATGGTTTTATGAGCATGACACCTGTCACTAACATTGAAGAATTGAAAATGGTGACAACTGTAAATTATTACTACTATAAATATTATTTAGACTACCTACCATACGAAAACTTACATACATACCGGTACTAATATATAATACCCTGGCACTACAGCCCGTGAAGAGCCTAGGCCTACCAAGCGACCGCTGCCCAGTCATTTGGCCTGCAGATATTGGGGTGACGCGTGATCAGCGCATCGGGTCCCCTCGGCCGTTAATCTTGGTTTTCGTGATCGGGGCGATGCCTCATTGTCAGACAGCTACTCAATTGTCCTCTTGAGGCTGAGTGCACCCTGTTCCAGCCCTTACGCCAGTTTCTAAAATCCCTGACGGAGCCGGGAATCGATCCCGGGGCCTCCGGGTAAGACGCAGGCGCGCTACCCCAACACTACGGGGCCGGCACATACCGGTACTACAACATTAAATAACAGTAAATAGTTACGTGAAAAACTAAATAGCCTATTTTCATACATCCGACTTGTATTTTCCATTAAAACTCTCCTGCCTATTAAAACGTTTCTCCAAGTGATAGGCCTATACAAAATATCCTTCGGTTCACAACCTATATCTCACCAACACCATTACAATGAGACGTTATGTGCTAAAATAGTCTATATAGTTTCAATATCAGTGATAAAGACTCCTCCTCCCAGGTGGCATCTATCAGTGACGAACCAATGGTATTAATTTTTAGAAAGAACAAAATTGCACGACTTCTATGAGTAACGAAAAGTTAGCTTATAATATACCGGGTGAGTTAGCCGTGGTCGTTACGGCGTGGCTGCTGGCAGTCGCTCACATCTGGGAGGCGAGGAGGTTCGAATCCCCCCCGCCGGCAACCTTGAAGATGGTCTTCTGTGGTTTCCCATCTTCCTTCCAGGCAAATGCCGGGGTTGGTCCCTAATTATAGGCCACAACCGCTACCTTCCAATTCCTAGTCCATACATGCAAACTTTCCTCCCCAGACAACACTCCACACGCGACGGTACGTGTAGCCCACCCATTGGGTGTCCGTCTCGAATCAGCTACAAAACTGGCGAGCCGAACATGTTCTCGGGCACTCCCGGCACTAAAAGCCATACGCTGAAAAAAAAAGCTTATAATATGGTTATTATCATAGCCCATCATACCAATCATATTTTTAATCGCCTGAATAAGATACGAGAAATAAAGCAATAGGTTTTAAAATTTCGAACAGACGCTATCTTGAATTTTTGAAACCAATTGAACATCATTAGATGTCTCTACACTAAGCTCTGAATATAGATTCGCTGTGCCAAGATTCATTGCTCTTGGGTGAATACATCGCTAGAAATGTTATTTGGAATATTTGAAAATCACTTGGCCGCCATGATGTTTTGGTGCTTCTTAGGATTTTTAAAGTCACACATTCATCCTCACTTAACAGTCCTCTAACAGCATACAACATTTCAGATTCATTGCTTAGATAGTTTCGGAGATATTAAGAAGCGCTGAAATGTATCGTGTGGACGCCATGTTGGATTGTTTCATATATATTTTATAGAATTAAGTGCCAGCAGATGAATATTATAATCGTGACTCATTAAACCAACCTGCATTTTTATCGCTTGTTTAGGACACGAGAATATAAACGTGAGTCAAAACGTTTTCTCATAGAAATTGTTCAAAATTAGACGCCTATATATTAAACCTTGTTTGAAGATTTTCCGTGCTAAGTTTCACTGCACTCGGATATTTAAGTCGCGAGAAAAGTCCATATAAGTATTTAAATTTTGCGTCGCCGCCAGGTTGGATTTGTCTTTATCATGTTATTGAGAGGCCCATAGATGAATCTATGTTAATAGCCATCAACATACAAAATTTCAGCTTGATTGCTTTAATAGATTCGCAGATATTGTAAGGTTCCTGTGAGGGATGCCTGTACAAATAACTAATCTAGGGGGGTGAAACTAGTTTAAAATAGGGGGCGAGCTTGGCAAAGGCTGTAAGAGGTTGGGAGTGTTTTATGAATGGAGACCGACAGTGCGATCAGCAAGGATAACTCCCCAATGTACTGTTTGACGGGGTAGTTCTAGGTGAAGGGGTAGTTTACAAGAGCTATTAAGTTATTACGCAGAGTGCAACTGCTGCGCCACGCGGTCTACTGCGAGTCGTATGCAAGCGAGTAAACGGAGAATTCGCTAGTGTCTGCTTGGAGCAACCGTGCTCAGCTGACTACAAGAAGCAATTAAACAAGTATACAGTAAGGCTAATTCTAAGTCCTTCCTAAAGAGGAAACTAGTAGGGTAGGATCTTACTATCTAAATAAATAAATGAATAAGACCAGTGGCTTCTATGGTTTCTGAATTTAATGTGCACCTCGATCTGGAGGTACACTGATAGAGCTAGCAGTTCAGATAATAATTAATAAAGATAATCACAGTCCAAGCACAGGGGGAGGTGAGTGTGTAGTGTGGTGTTTAAGTGTGGTGATCGCTTAACACTTACCCGTCCAGCCGACAGCAAAGGTTCGTCCCGTCGGTGCACTAATCAAGTGATTGAATGGTGACTGATTGATCCAGAGTCCCCGTCCTCTGGGGTTCTTATACCTTTTGTGTGCTCGCTCGGCGGAATCCTTACATTCCTACCGAGTCGTGCACCTTTCCCGGGTCATTGCCTGGGCTACGAGGCTACTTGAGTTCATGTGTGTTCTGATTATCAGTCATGTAATTTATAATTTGTAATTTATAGGTTTTTTAGATTAAAGTTTGTAATTTTGGTGATTTGGAAATTTTGCTTAGGGGATGGGGGTAGCCTACCCTAGGGGTACAACAACCCCCTTTGTAGGGTTAGTTATCGTCCTCGATAACTGGACGAAGACGTGGGGGTGGTTTTTGTAAAAATAGGACATCTTCTTCTTTCTTGATATTCTTCTGTCTTCTGTTCTTCTCTTCTTTTCTTCTTGTAATTTAGGTCGTATTTGTATGGTTGGTGTCGTAGGGGGTGCGTTGGTAGCCTCGTGGAAGATAGGGGTAAGTCAGGGGGTAGATATGAATTTAGTGATATATTGGTAAATGTCGAAATTTGAAGGCTGAATATGTGTGCCTTCTTATGATTGGGTGTCCGGGTGTGCTTAGCGATCACGTGTAATTGTTTGTGGTGAGGGGAACAATATTTCTTTACATTTCTTTTTTAAAATCCAACAATGGGGTGTGAAGCTTACTTTTTTTTCATATGATATCTTTTACGTGATGGGATATAACATTGATCCCTATAGTGTGTGTAATACAAAAACATAATAACTTGTTGACCAAAACAGTACATAATATAAATATTTCAATTTCAACAATGTAATTTAAGGGGTGCAGGAACACACGAGAGGAAAAAAACATCCGAGGGTTGAGGGGGGGGGGAGGTGATTGATACATATATAATTAACGTACCTCCGGAGTGGATGAAAAACTGCCCTCGCGTGCCCTGCACGTGTGTAAAAGGGATAGAGTAGAGAGAAAGAATGAAATAAATGTCACAAGGTGTAATTAAAGGGTTAAATTTAAAAGTGTTTTATTGTTTGGGAGAAATGCGACATTTTTACAATGTGGAATTTAGAAGAATAGAAAGGAAAAAACAATGTGTATCATAAAACCATCCATATGTTGTCATTTCTTTGCAATATTTGTCTATATAGTAACAACATTTTTTAAATATTTGCCAAAAAAAATTTCACGTCATCATATTATTTATAAGCATTAGAACCATTAAAAAATAAAACAAAACTCTGTTAGTTATATCAATCTTCCATAAAAAAAACAAAAACAAATTCTCTTAATTATATAAACCTTCTATAATAACACAACCAAATTCCCTTAATTATGTTAACATTCTATAATAACAAAACCAACTTCTTTCAATTATATATTCTGTTACTATCGTCGTTGCGCAACTATACCCTTATTAATATCGTATTCTATACTCTTTATTATTATGGTGAGTGCACTCTAACTTAATATTTAATCATAACCTATTACCTATTACCTGCAGGTTATATGCTACTCGTCTAAAATATATTCTATTGTATGGCTTGCTCCCTGTGGGCGAGCGAAGTCATCTTGGCTGCACAACTCGTCCTTTACAGAGATAGGCACGAGTTGTGTGGCCGTAATGCACCTCTCATTTTAGGTATCAATTTTATTTGTTGATCCGACCTCCAGTGGAGGACATCCCACAGGTATATCTCCACTGTGGTTCGGATGTTCGCCTGAAAATGGGTGTTATGTGGGGGGGACTGTGTGTCGGCCGTGTGGGTGTAAAATGTGGGGGCGGGAAATTTGTGTAAAACCAAAAAAAAACATATTGTTAGTTCATATAATTAGTAGCAATTTGTGGGAATCCAAAATACATATGTAAATTTATTATTTTAGAGGGTATTTACCCTCGTCCTCTGTGGGGTTAACCTGTGGAGGCATATAGAGGAACAGTACATTTATTCATTAAATCACATTTTACCATTGTTATTATTAGTTTCGGCGAGCGCCCAAAATGGAGCTACTCCCGATGCATGCCTTCAAAGTGTGCACCTCCATGTGCGCTGTGTCTGGTATCAGCGCCTCAGGTTCTTAACCTGCACTGAAAAGTAAATACATATTTATGATTATAAATTACAGATTTCTAATTACTATTGGCCATTTGTTATTTACTTTCTTTGTACCTTTGTATTTCCTTATACTCATTCCTCTTTCTCCTATATTCTTTGTACCTTTGTATTTCCTTATACTCATTCCTCTTTCTCCTATAACCTTGTATTACTTCAAGCTTTATTCCTTACTGGGTATATATTTGTATTTCTTTATTCCTTCTTACTCATTATCTCTTATAACTTCATTGTACTTTACTCCTATTTATTTCTGTTCTATATCATTGCTCTACCTTTTTCTTCGTTCATTATTCTATTCACCTTTGTTTTTCTTTATTCTTTCTTACTCATTATATTCTATAACTTCACTGTATTTCACTCCTATTTATTTCTGTTCTATATCATTGCTCTACCTCTTCCTTCGTTCATTATTGTGTGTACCTTTGTCTTTCTTTATTCTTTCTTACTCATTGTGTCCTATAACTTCAGTGTACTTTGTTCCTATCTGGCGTGTGCAAGATCGGATTCAGCGCTCATATCTTTAATTACTAACAGTATGCCTGGGTTGCATAATTTTACTCACGAGATACATTCTTTTGCCTTTATGCCGTAAAAAAATACGGATACGTATGATGGTGTAATTGAACCAAGGGCTGTCCAATACGCAGGGTGGTATCGGAACTAAGAGAGCCTAGAAGGACTTCCTTTACCAGTGGACCGGCAAAATACGTAACATGGTATGGGGCATTAAGTACGTATAGTAATCCTAGTGACCTTCGTCCAATTTGCAATGTAGTATCGGTAATCCGAGTGACTACGAATGCAGATTGTGGTATGGAAAAACTACGGTTTCTGTTCAATGCGGCTTACCCAGTTGACCCATACGTATAGTGGTTTGGTTTACTCTTACATAGCCTGCGCTAGGAGTTACCTCCGTATCGAGTGACCTCCCACGCGCATTGGCATCCTTGGTCTATGCTACATGTGCAAATTGCACCCCTATCCGCGCTGTGTCCGGTCTCGACGCCTCTTATATTGCCACTTATGCAATATCAATATTCTTCTTCCTGGGGCACAATAATGTCTGTAACCTCGGCCAGGGAAAAGAATCGTAGTTTCATTATTTCATTGTAGTTTCATTATTTCATTGTTTCATATATATCAGTATATTTCTCTCCGTGGGGCACAGTAGTAACTTGACTGTAACCTCGGCCAGGGAGAGAATTGTTCATTATTTCATTATAGTTTCATTATTTCATTGTTTCATGTATATCAGTATAGTCCTCTCCGTGGGGCACAGTAGTAACTTAACTGTAACCTCGGCCAGGGAGAGGATCGTTCATTATTTCATTATTTCAGTATTTCATTTCATTATTGTATCATTTCATTTCTTATATTCTGTTACCATTCTTTTACTTCCTTGTATCCTTTTATTATTATATTCTGTCACTATCTCTTTATTTCCTTGTGCCCTTTCATTATCATATTCAATCACTATCTCTTTATTTCCTTGTACCCTTTCATTATCATATTCTGTCACTATCTCCTTATTTCCTTATTTCCTTATACCCTTAATTCATTATTCCACTTCATAATCCCTCATATTCTTCCTATTTACCTGCCACTGCAGGACTTTGCTCCTGCTGTAGAGCATCTACTTAATCTTACTTACTAAGTAACGTTAAGTCCTAGGGGTCGTCTTGGGAAGGAGGAAGTATTAGACCTCCGTCCGTAGGTATAGTTTAGACGACGTTAGGGCATAAAAATGGTATAACGGACCCTGTGTTTTCTTAGGGGGAGACAGGCTAGGTACTGCCCCCAACACAGGCGCTTGCCTACCCTAACGCGTCACCAATATGACCTCTCGTCGGTCGTCAACGTCGAAGTCTCGTCATGTCTTGGGTACAATTTATCAATCCATCAACATCTATTTTCACCTGGAAAATATTCTCACGTTCATTTAAGTGCATCTACGTGCGCAAACCATGAAGAATAAGTATCAAGCGGTATTATGTTGTTTTATGGTGTTGTGGTTATACGGGGGGGGGACAATTGTGGCGGCACGGTGCACTATCTTTGCGCCTGGTCCGTCGGATTTCCAGCTAATATCAGCTGCGTATTATTCCTTCTCACATGTTAGTAGGTAAGTGAGGGATTTGGAATGGTATTCCCGTGTTAATGGGCAGTTGTAGGTATGTTTAAAAAAATTAATTACTGGTAACGGGATGGTAAGAGAGGTTTAAGGAATCGTGGTCCTATGGGGATGTATGGAAACGTTAATTGGTAGGAATTCTCGACCGGTGTAGGCGAGGATTTTATTGTGTAGGCTCTGGGTGTTCAGCGTAGGTTGTTAGGTACCGTGCTGAAGGATGAAGGTTAGCATTTATGCTTTTAATTAACATGCAGGGTGAAAACATTGGTGATAAAAATGTATTATTGCATGCACTTGTGTTAGCGGGTTAAGCCTGGAATGCTAGCTGTTAGCTCTAAGGTTCCGAATGTTGATTAACATACAACCACGAGCGATAAGGCATGGTGTACACCCTGGTAATTGCATGATTACCAAGTGCCTCGCATTAATAGGGGATAAGTGTACAAGTGTTATCTGTATAGTGTTTAATGTGTATCTTGGGATGGAAATGTGCTTTGCGGCTTGGACACACTAGTCGTAATATATGGCACCTGTCGCCATAATAATAATATGCGACTGCTGTTCATGCTCGTAATTTATGTACTAGACTTATGGGCTATATAGTCTAGCTCGAAAAACTGGTCATTTATTATTATGATATAGTATAATCCCTTAACTAGAGGTATTGTCTAGAGATACTGTCTAGAGATATTGTCTAGAGCTGTTGACTAGTTATACTGTCTATAAATTCAGTCTAGATCCACTGTCTAGATATATTGTTTATAGATACTGCCTATAGATACTGTCTAGATATATTGTCTATAGATATTGTTTAGAGATACTACGTATAGGTATTCTAGACCAGGTTATATTGCAGCGCACTATATGTGTGGCGTTAGTCCCTCCTATAATGGGGCTGATCGCTGCAAAAAAAAAAAAATATACTATCCACCCTATGGGAATGAGGGGGAGTCATAAGTGTGTGTTGCCATTTTATTAGCTGAGAGGATGGTATATATAAATGCCATCTATATATTAAACAAGGCCATAAATACCCCTAAGTGTGGAATTTTAATTATGGATTTCAAAAGGGGTAAAATGCACGGGGGTTATATTATCGTGCTGTCACCTGAAACAACTCTGCTCGTCAAACTCTGAAAGATAGTATTTTGTATAATATCGCTGTATCTCAAAAAAATACATTAAAACCTCCTAATTGGAAAGTGGATTTATATATTTATGTGGTCACGGAGACATGCTCTTGTTGTCCTATATTGGATGGCGTGTCTATATAAGGGTGTATCTGAGGGCAAAAGTGCATTAAAGCCCGCTAAGAGATAAAATATGGTGTATTTTGTGTGACGTGGCGCTGTGTGAATATTACCGCGAATACTGGCTTTTGGCCGCAAAATATACTATCCCGGTGTTAAGTATTGAGGGATGAGAGGGGTGAACCAAAATAAAAGTATTTGTTTATCCTAGTTTGTGTAGTGTAATCTGACAATTAGATGTCTCCCTTCTAGTGCCGTTTGAATCTGGCGCGCGAGATGCGGTCTGAATACATTATGGCTGCTTGCTAGTTCCCCGTCACGTGGGAGGCGTGGCTGGAGATAACGTGTGTGTGTGTGAGATATCAACTATCGCCAATGTGAGGCGTGACCTATATCTCTGATTGGCTGGCAGGCTGTAGTAGGTCTTGTTTATCGTAGCTCTACTCTGATTGGATCTGAGCTGCAGTAGTGGGTTGCAATCACGAGGGCTTTGTTATTGTTCCGTGAATGAACTGTCAAACGCGCGTGTTATGGATGTAATGTAATGTTTATCATCGTTTTAAGGTATACAGCTGGTGTATTATGTAATCTGGGTTAAGGGATTAGCTGTCCGGCTGTATATTGGGAAGCTACGCATGTCCTTTTATTAAGGAATCCTAATGGGATTACTCTGTCATTATATCGTACCCAAGTGTGGCAAGCGATATGTATATAACTAATGTGTTTCTTGTATAGTATATATATGTAGTATGCTGGAGTGTGTTTTACATGTCCGGAAGCATATGTCGCCTTCCTGTGGCTGTAAAAATTCTAGGTAATACTCTGTAGAAAAGTGTTTCAGTGGTTTGCACTTTCTACTCCGGGAAAATGAAAAATAATGCAGGGCGCATTAATATGCTGGGTGCCCATCTATATATAAATGTTTTTGTGTTTTATTTCCCCTTCTTGTGGGAAAGTTAAAAATGGCGTCTATAATATATATTTATTTGCCCAGTATTTAATTCACAAAGTGTACTAATTTGTACCGGGAATGTGTTTATGCGTGAAACGATTCCCTGTGATTGTAGCAATATTGGGTATTACCCTGTAGGAAAAATGTTTCCGTGGTTTACCCCAGTCTACTCCGGGAAAATGAAAAATAAGGCGGGGTGTAGCAATATGTGTATTCACAGTGAATATTGCATTCCGCATATTGAATTGTCCGTGGAGAAGTATAATGGGCTACTTTCATCGGGCATTCTGCTGTATGGCAGTGAGAATTATATAATGTATTCTCTTGACCGGATGTTTTTGTGTAAAGGAGACGTATTCCTATTTTGTATGTTCTGTTTGTGAGATCAAGTGTATATTTATTCGTTTTATGTTAAATGGAATCATCGGGCCTTTACTAATCATTATCTATAAAATTCGGCATGATTCTGTCTATGGTCGATACTCATTCCTTATCGTAATCCCAGGAGGGTAGGCTAACACCTGCTCTTGACTTTTTACGAATTAGGAAAACGCTGAATAGCTATTGACCATTTAACGTATTTATTGCCGAATATTTTTTACGTCTATACGCTCACGGCTGATATCTATCCTATAGTGTTTTGACCCAGGAAAGTAGGCACACACCTGCTTTAGACTTCCTCACGCCTTAGGTCTACTGTAGGACATTTATGGGCCATGGCGTTATTGTGTTACTGATGGACATATATACATCTATGTGCCATGTCGTATCACGTTGCCTCAAAATGAAAATATGTATTTTTACTATGGCCAACTGATGATCGTAATGTTAATTGTTTGTCTATTGTGTAGATGTAAACTTGAGGGGATCTATGCAAGGATTTGTGGTCCTCTTGGAGCCTTGCGGCATCTATGAAAATATTAAAGTATTTTATATAATTATGATTATCATTTCGTCGGCAAGTAGACAATTACGAACAGCTTGTACTTAGCATATGGATGATAGATGAGTTCCTACGTAGACTGTGAGAGGAGTGCCCCAAGCGTCAAGACTTTATCTAGCCGTCCAGTCGGTCGTAGACTAATATTATGTAATGATCATTATTTTTTATTTTATTTTTGTAATTCAAATGATTTTCCTACTCCGTCGGCTAATGATAATATTTCGCTTTGTATGAAAGCTGTTCATTTTGTCTGTCTTATATGACGGTATTTGGTGGTCAATTCCACTCTGATCTAGAAAAAATAAATATTTAAAAGCTCCCCTATGAGGGTAAAAAGATAAGGGACACAGTGTGTGTTGACGTAAGAAGCGCTGCGTGAGTTGTGGCGTACTTCCGTCTCGGGTGTCGATAATCTGTGGACGCAAGCATCCGCCTTGCCTGCAGATCACGACTGAGTGTCTGTGTGGAGGCTTGCCTTACTAAGTAGCCTGTGTGTAGTGAATTAATATTTATGATTAAAAACATCTTGTGGATTACAGTGTATTGGATAATATGTATCACGCGTAAGTATACGTCAACTTCTTTCCCAGTATTACCTAACTGTGTGTTCAGCTGACCTATATATGGTGTCCGCTGTGACGGTATAATAACCTGTGTTATTGTGTCACTTCCTATTGGCTGTGGTGGTAAAAATCCACCTGTGTGCTATCGCAATTGTATGCGGAATGATATTAAGTGTTGCTATGTTCTGTTATAAGTATTACTCTGCATTGGCAGTAAAATTCGCTAACCTGTGTTATTGTGTGTCTACTGTTATACCTGTGCGAAATGTCGTTCACCTGCATGAGTGTAGAAGTATTGCGTTTCATCCTAGAAATGCCGCTAACCTGTGTTCATCGTGTGTATGCAATGCGGCTAATCCGTGTTATTGTATTGTCTGTACTTTCGCTATCACGGGAATAATGGCGTTCGTTAGAGGAATCGTGTTATATGTACTGTAATGTAGTATGTTAGGCCCTATGTACTATTTAATTGGCCTATTCTGTGACAATATAGCGTATCGGCCTGTTATCCCTCCTTAATATGGGGTGATATTGGAATCCGTGCACTTTGTAAAATTTTCCAAGTAAAATATTGTGTATTAATCTCTTATAAGTGTTCACGATCCATGGGAGTGTTATTTCCTATAGTGTTATGGGAAATATATGGAATCGGCCAACATGTATTACCTCTACCGGAATTGGTCATCGGTCGCTTAATGGTTGTGACCATGTGTGTGAAAATCTAAATGCGAATAATTAGGTTAAAAAAATGTGCGCTATTTATGAATTTGTATTAATGTAAAGTGTGTAGACATTTTCCTATAATAAAGGAATCCTGCTGTGGCCTTCATGTGGGTGATTGACCCTTTGTATCGCACGGCCATGTGTGAGTGCGGCATTCTACGTGACTTTGCGTAAATCACTGTTGCTAGGGAGTGAGCGTGTATCGCTGACGAAGCGTTCCGTTTCCTGTTACTTCCGCATGTTACGACAGAGGCTCGACCTCGTTTGCCGTGTACTGTATATGACATGTGCAAGATTCTGCCTACAATGTGTTGTCTGCAAAAACATTTATGCACTTTACTTATTATAGATGTGTAATTATTATCAAGGTTATTATGTCGGTATCTCCTATGGGGAATCTTATAATCAAAGATCAATTATATTGTGGGTTCAAATCGGGATTGGTGGTGACCACTATTTCTGGCTGTGGTTACCAGGTGCCACATTATACTTGGCGCTATTGCCAAGGTTTATTTGGCGTATTTTGCCTATGGGAACCTATGGAAAGTGTAGGGCATATGTAGTATGAAATATGTATCTAGCTGTGTTCTATTTGCAGCTAGTATATGTTAACAAAATTCATTATTTTTACCAAAACATAGTACACAAGAAATATAACCTGGTATACCTTATTATACCTCTTACAACTAAACATGCAACTTATAATTAATCCTCGTATCATGCAGTGTTGGGAGTTTCCGGTGATTTCTAGTTATGAGCATGGCTACTAAATGCCATAGCGCGTAGGGCGCTTGTTATACTTTATATATCCCTGGGTTCGAACTATGTGGAGGAAAATATATCTTTTTATTCCCTAATCATGGTGATTAAATGTCCTTGTTTTCTATGGCCCTGGGGACTGGGGAAATGTGGATCTAGCCTATGTAGGACTGCTGCAAGTGGAACGTACCTCGACATTTCTTATCTTTTACCTACACCTAAATGCTGTGTGGGAAAGAAAAATGGGCTGTAAAAGCAAGTTATATTATTCGTAAGGCTATTACGTGGTCTGTTTAACTGATATTATAGGGAAATGTACTTTTAATTACATAGAAATAATGTGTTTTGACTTTGGATTTTCCACTTTTAGCTATCTCAAGTAATAGCATCGTCTCCCTCGGATTGCCAAGGCGGCTTTCGCACCTGGTATCCATTCAAGGGATGCATTCTCCGTGCGAGGCGTTTGGAGAAGGGTAATCTTAGGTTTATTTATCCTACCCTCTATTTTGGGGATTGTGATTGGAACTGCGCGGTGAACTAGTATAGCTTCTCGGCGTACTTTAGGACTATTGCTAGCCGACATAGGCGCTAAGGTCCTAGGGCCTAATGGAAGCGTTGGGATTGAAATGTTATTACGCGGTACAGTGATTGTGTCTACATGTGTCTCATTCCCCATAGCAAGCTTTGGATGTGGCATGGCCACGGCCGTCTCCTTCCTAATAGGAGTGGGCATTATGGGAATGGATGTGTTAATTACCTTAGGTGCATTACTTGTATTAATTTGTTCCATTGGGGTGGGTGAGTGTCTTATCAACTCAAATGTATTGATTTGTGCCTAGAGCTGACGGAAACGCTGCCATTTCTTGGCGTATTGCCGGGTGAATGTCCTGGCTTGTTCCGTTATAGCCGCAGTGGCAGTATTCACCTTGAGGTGTGTGCAGGGGCTGTATAGCAGCGTGAATTTAATTATGTGTCCACAGGGGTGAAAATAAATGCCGCTATTGGTTTTTACTGGACATGTTACTGTGTGTGGCTAATTTTTTTTATTAATGATGTCCGCTACATTTCCTATAAGGAAGTAATGCGGTATATCTGTATTAACTGGGCGCTCAGCCGCCGATATTCGGCAATGAGCCGTGCGAAGTGGTTATCCAGCCTCGCATATTGCGCCTTTATGTGTTGAAGGTGTTCTGTGTGATTGAGGTGCCCATAGACCCTGTCCATTTTAGCATGTATCCTCAGTGTTTGTGTGTGTTTCTCCTGTAGCGCCCTGTGGATCGTGTGTAGATTCCGATGTGCCCTGTTGAGGAGTGTTTTACGCCTTTGTGTGTGGGCGCGGATGTATCTAATCTGTGCCGCACTTACCCTTGCCTGCATCGTTTGGATGCGGAATTGTACCTTTAGCATTCGGCTTTGCCGGCTTCGTACAAGAAAAAAGAATAGCTCGGAACTTCTCTGTCTATTGCTATGGTGTATCCTCCCTTGTAAAGTAGGCGTTTCGGCATGAGGAGCCATGGTGTAAAAAAAAGGGGGTAGTAAAGGAAATATTATTAGTATAGTACTATCTAAGGTACTGGGGATCGAACTGGGTGGGCAATTAACTAATGTGACCCTATATGAATTATATATTGTGTGGGCGTAGCAAATGTGGAGTCTCAAGTGGCTGCTTATTTTATAAGGGTGGCGTTACTGAAAGTAGCTCTATTAGGGCGGGTCTGGGTGGGTATATAAATTTGACTGGACCCTGATCTCATAAAATTTTCCCCAATTTTGGATGGCGTTTGCTTGGCTAGTACGAGGTTTTAGGGACCTTTTCCGCGGAAGTTCGTTGTCTGAACTCCCTTTGACGTTGTTTTAATACAACGTCGCGGTACTCAGCGCCTCCATCAATTTTCAAGGTTCCTGTGAGGGATGCCTGTACAAATAACTAATCTAGGGAGGTGAAACTAGTTTAAAATAGGGGGCGAGCTTGGCAAAGGCTGTAAGAGGTTGGGAGTGTTTTATGAATGGAGACCGACAGTGCGATCAGCAAGGATAACTCCCCAATGTACTGTTTGACGGGGTAGTTCTAAGTGAAGGGGTAGTTTACAAGAGCTATTAAGTTATTACGCAGAGTGCAACTGCTGCGCCACGCGGTCTACTGCGAGTCGTATGCAAGCGAGTAAACGGAGAATTCGCTAGTGTCAGCTTGGAGCAACCGTGCTCAGCTGACTACAAGAAGCAATTAAACAAGTACACAGTAAGGCTAATTCTAAGTCCTACCTAAAGAGGAAACTAGTAGGGTAGGATCTTACTAACTAAATAAATAAATGAATAAGACCAGTGGCTTCTATGGTTTCTGAATTTAATGTGCACCTCGATCTGGAGGTACACTGATAGAGCTAGCAGTTCAGATAATAATTAATAAAGATAATCACAGTCCAAGCACAGGGGAAGTGAGTGTGTAGTGTGGTGTTTAAGTGTGGTGATCGCTTAACACTTACCCGTCCAGCCGACAGCAAAGGTTCGTCACGTCGGTGCACTAATCAAGTGATTGAATGGTGACTGATTGATCCAGAGTCCCCGTCCTCTGGGGTTCTTATACCTTTTGTGTGCTCGCTCGGCGGAATCCTTACATTCCTACCAAGTCGTGCACCTTTCCCGGGTCATTGCCTGGGCTACGAGGCTACTTGAGTTCATGTGTGTTCTGATTATCAGTCATGTAATTTATAATTTGTAATTTATAGGTTTTTTAGATTAAAGTTTGTAATTTTGGTGATTTGGAGATTTTGCTTAGGGGATGGGGGTAGCGTACCCTAGGGGTACAACAATATTGAGAACCGTCTATAAATATATCGGATGAACGCCATGTTAGATTGTTTTATATCTAGGTCATAGAGTTATGTATCATTAGATGAAGATTATTGCTTGAGTTCATTTTTCAAACGTTCACTTCGATCGCTAGATTAGGACACAAAAAACTATAATATTTTAGAATGTTGCACAGCCGCCATCTTGAGGTTATAAAAGCAATTGGATAAAATGAAATTCCAGTAGTTAAAATCGTGTATAATTATGTGCCGTACCAAGTTTCACTGTGCTCGGATGATTAAATTACGAGAAAATGCAATTTAAATATTTTAATTTCGCTTGGCCGCCATGTTTGTTTAAGAGATAACAGGATGTTCAATGTCACAATTATTGCGTAGGCTTATTATTGAAACATTCACTTCGACCGCATTATTAAGACACAAGATATAAAAACTTATGTTTTTAATTTCACACAGCTGCAACCTTAACGTTATTAAAACAATTGAATTATCTTACATGCCAGTAGATTAAATCTTGTATGAACATTTACCGTATTAAGTTTCATTGCGCTGGAATGGTTAAATTGCGAGGAAAGGCTATTTATATGTTTCAACTTTGCTTGGCCGCCATGTTGGTTTCGTACTTAACAGGTTTTTGAAAGTCACATATGTGAACTTCTAGTGGTGCTTTTTATCACCGTGCAAAATTTGAGGGTGATTGTTGCGGAAATATAGAATGCCGGTGAAATATTTCCGTGGGCGCCATGTTTAGATTGGTGAAACATATTAACATTTGAAAGGCACGGTCGAGGTGGAAGAGGTAGTAGTGTGTATTTACTGAGTTTCATTGAATTCGCTTCGGCCACACACGCCTACGTGCACACACACACACACGGGCAAAAGTTGATCTCATAAGCCAATCTTTTCATTAATAGGCTCAAAAAAGCGAAGTATAAAGAACTCACAAAATAAAATAGAGGTGATATAATTGCCATCAGCCCTGGAGGAATGGCGGAAGGAATCTGGAAGCAAGTAGGGCAACTGTTCAGTGTTAGGGCTGGGATGGTTTTGGGCTAGCGATAACCAAATGTGTTGGGCTGACCATTCTTGGCAGCAAACTCATGCAGGTGTCTGGACATGTGAGCAATCACAGACGGAGAATGGGTCGAGCAAATAATCCCGATTCACAATTTTATTACATGGTCGTGGTGTAAGGAAAGAATCAAAAATGGCTAATTTACTAATTTATAATTTGCGGCAGCAACACAAATTTGTTGCATAATACATATTGAAAATTTGGGAATGCATTTGGAGAAGATCGTAAACTCTTTATTAAAAAATCTATGTGTCATATAATTAGTCTAGATGGAGGTTTTCTTCACCTTATGCTGTATATTGAACTAATGTAGTGTCATCATATGGGGAGACTCTACAAAAGCGTCAGAAATGCATGCTATTTCATTTACAATAATAAATATGGCTCGACCTAGTCAGGATCTTAGCCATGCGGAGGGGAGTGGAAGCCCATACTTACTCGTTTGACTTGACAGCTCCTGCGGTCATATCTCCAAGTCATGTTTCACAGACGTTTCATTTTAATACAGACCATTTAGAGGGCGCATTCATGGTTTCTATTATTTAATAATAGGCTTTTACGTCATAAAACCTTCTCATTTATGTGTATGTCGTAAATACTAAGATATACGTATCAGGAACGACAGATGTTTTCAGGGCGTATATAAAACTGCACTTAGCATAAGATTCACCTGGCATATTACAACATGATATTAAACAGTGATGTGCGGAGTAGTAAAACTTGTGTGTGTTGGAACGAGCGGCTGGTACTTTTTGGGGCTAAATACAGTGCGTGCAAGAGCATTGGAAGTATTGCTACGAGATTGCGAAGCATCGGCACGTCTCAACCTGTTATTCTGCCACTTACCAACCTCGCGCTCCAATCGACTCCACTCGGTTGCTTGGAAAAGTTTCCATGTTTCAGCTAGAACATATACCGCAGGTCTCGGAATCCTGCAAACGTGAACTTTTAGACGTTTACCATGCTGAATCGGAAGTATTGACCTGAAAGACTTGACAAAAGGTAACGACCCCATTCCTGACATTAATATAGCTGCACAAACTACTACAGTCATCACATAATTACAGGTTATCGGACAAGTTCAAAGCATTTCTTGAAAGTTTTCCTGAATACTGAATGCGACGTAAACATTTGCATGATTTTGTTTGTGGTTAAGAAGTCCACACTGAAATATACCTTAACGCAACACAAGTCTGTACCACTTACAAAAACAGCCATTTTTAGCCTATTTTCATTAATGAAATATAGGCTACGCTTATGAGATCGCCATTTGTCATGTATGTGTGTGTCCTTAATAAAATCTAAATGACTAGAGCGATTTCAGTGAATACTAGGTAAGGTCTTGCTACGATCTGGTCCGACCTCGACCGTGTCTTTCAAATTTTAATAAATGTCAACAATCCAACATGACGGCCGCGCGAAGTAATCTATCTGCATTCAGGATCTACAAGACTGTTACAACTATCAACCTCAATTAATGTTGTATGGTCATAGGGAATACTAAACTAAGTTCACATATGTTACTTTAAAATGTCTGATAAGTACAAACCAACATGCCGGCCATGCGAATTTCAAATATTAAAATGGTCTTTTCACGCAATTTATTCACCCGAGTGCAATGAAAGATGGCATCATAAATCTTTATGAGATCATAATTATTATTATATTATTATATAGAATATTTGCAAATGGGGATAATTCCACGGTGGCAAATTGTACAAATACAGAAAATCGCCAACAATAACATCAAACACAATTCGCAATTTAGGAACTATAGTAATTACATCGTAGTATTATCACAAAATTTCATTCTTCCCTTAAACACATCAATATGTTTGGCGAAAGACTCTAAGACTGTGACAGGTAATGAGTTCCAATTATCAATACCACGGTTAATGAAAGAATATTTCCCATAATTCGTACGCTGTGGTCGGACCTTGACTCTATGTGGATGATCTGCCCTGCTCAGGTAGGTGGAATTTCCCAGACGTTTGCTTAATTCTCCACATGCTGGCCGATTAGTGTAAGTGTTAAACTGGATTTCGTCCTTCTATCTTCCAGAGATTCCCACCCCAGTTTTTCTATCATTCGAGTAACACTACTTCTTGGATTAAAATCATGGAGCACAAACCTATCAGCCATCCTTTGTACCATCTCCAGTTCATTGATGAGCCCTACCTGATGTGGGTCCCAAACCGCTGAGCCGTATTCCAAGATTGGCCTCACTAGGGCCAAATATCCTAATTCATTTGCGATGGAATTACTGCCTTTAATACCCGCATTACAAAGTGAAGTGATTTGTATGCTTTGGAGACGACACAACCCACATGAGTACTCCATTTCGTATAATTCCTTACATGGATGCCCAAGAATTTGCACGAGTCTTCTTCTACAAGTATTTCCGAGCCGATATTATATTGAAATACATGCCTTCGCCTTCTCCCTATTCTCTTGACACTACATTTACTCGTATTCATCTTCATTTTGTTGTCAACCGCCCATTTATGAACCAGGATGAGGTCAGTTAGTAGCTGAGCGTTGTCTTGTGATGTTTGAATTTTTGATGTGTAACATCTTTCCACTCGGTTGCTGGATAGTTTTGTGGGAGTGATTTTGAAAAATGGGACGGAAGTGGATCGGACGGAAGTGTGTAAGACGCACTGCCAGCTAGATCACATGCGATCCGATCCAGCTGGCGGTGGTACCATGTGGAATGTATATAACATACGGATTACTTCAAGGTTTGGAGGCGCCATTACAGATATTTCTACAATGAATCATCATCAAGTTGTCGTTCTTTGGTGTAAAAATATTCATTAGATCATATCTGCTGAAAATAATTATGATTTATTAAGAGTCTGTTTTTCTAACTCTAGATAAAAGTGATGGGCATCCACTCGCCGAGTAACTTTCCTGAACATTTTCATACTGAACGGTAAACTCTCATGCGAACTCTGGTGTCAACGCATTGAAACACAAACCACATGTCTTCGTATCAGTATTTAAATGATGATATGCTTTTATATGAAGTATTGTAACTATTTGGAAAAGCCGGTATTATGTTTCTGCACAATGGCTATTCAGATATTAACCCACATTGCGCTAATGCAGTGATCAATGTAATATATATCGATGATTTTATACGGGAACTGGGCTAGCCTTTCATAGACCACTATAGGAATTCCCTTTACTGCCAAGTAGGCGTATTCATAACTAATTAAAAACTCAATTCCACGCAATAACATTATCGGAAAAAAAGTAAAATATTATTGGAGCATAAAAAATACTTCCATATTATTACCGGCACTTGAAAATGAGTACCTGCCTTGTACTCCAAATGTCTCTGGTGTTAATGGCTGCGTGGATAACATCTTGGTCTGCGAATCATGAGGTATCAGGTTTGAACTCCAGTCCCGGCAATTATATTTGCTACCAAATTATCGATTTAAACGACATATATTATAACATTATGCGTCATTTTAACAGAAACTACATGAAATTACGATTTATCTCATTTTAATTATAATAGTTTGCACCAAGCAGGAGTTGAGAAATTTGATTGTACTGAACATTATTTCTAGTAGTCTATAGATAGGCTAGAGAATATGGTTTCATTCCTCCTCTTAATTTACAATATAATATGTGATGTTTGTTCAAACAAGTGTGACAGTAGCGTATCTCCAATTCAATCTATACATTCATCATAGCACCAGTATGAAAACGGAGCGTAAATTAACATTTTAAGAATGTCCAAGCTGTGTAGTATCATGGCCGGTTATACGGAAGAACGCGGCGTTCGTCTTTGCAACGCTGCGCATCTCTGAACTGGGATGGCCATAGCAGCCGGCCAGCTCTTGGTGCGTGTGCTTCGCCACGAAAACAAATTGAAATAACGAAATAATATATCTGTTCTTTTCAACATTAAAGTAAAAGAATTGTCAAGAGTGAGTTGGGCTTACTTGGAGAAACAAAACCAATTTGCGTTCAATGTTTATTTGACATTTTCAAAATATCCAACAGGTTGGCCTCTAACAAAGAATAGCAAGTTTTCTGTGATTACTATGGCAAGTTACCCGTTCATTCCTCAAAATGTTACTCATTGTCAAGACAATACTTGTGACTATTGTCATATCATTACATCCACAGGTACAAGTTTTCTCGGCAGTTTCTGACAATTCAATTTCTGATACAATACCGAGTAGACTAAGATGTTGAATTACTTGGCGTTGATTGTTACATTTACATTTTAAAAATTGTTCCTCAAACTTATCAGAAATTAGTGCCTGCGTAATTCCAACAACATATTTACACACTGATAAAATAAAATCTGCATGAACTGAAAGTCCGCCCCTATTTATTTGATTGAAGTAGCTGTCATTTATCTTTTCTTCATTTCTAAGTAAAGCCAAATATTCTTCACATTTTATTCTTGAACATTGCTTGAACGATATGTAACCACAGGCATATATAAAACCTGACTCATCGAATTGTATGTTTTCAGTGTAGGCCTACTTGTGTTCTAAAATATTGTAAAAGATAACGTCAACAGTAGCTGACGAAAGGCTCCTTGTTTTACTGTCTCCTGAATTTTTATCGGAAGAGGACATTATCATTTCTTTCGAAAAAGTAACTGCTCCATACCTGGCTGAATGAAGGCCAAGTACGCTTTTCAACCTTATTTTCAATTCGGCCTCCATTACCAGAGTAACTGATATATTATAGTTGCCGCCTGTTAGTTGGCGGTACTGCCCAAACCTGGATTCTAATTGGTCACTCTGAAATTTGCCAGTTAACACATAAGAGGGGTTCACATTCTGTTGAGCATAAATAATAATCTCACGTAATACATAGGTTGTTACATACAAAGCGTTGTAAGTTTCATTGGTTAAACAACACTTTCTTGAGGATTCATTTTCATCGTTCTTTTTCCACGTGGACAACAACTTGAGGAATGCCTTTAGGAAAGCCAACCTTTTGTCTTCGGGATTTTTGAAAGGCATTTGAAGACTATTACGTTTAACAACATGGGTGAGAGGCCGCTTAATATTAACAATGGACCACCACATTAGGATTACTCTGACCTTTCTAACAATACTTGTTTAGGGCAGAAACTGTAGATTCGTGAAACACGTTTGTAACCAAAGAAACTCTTTGGCGTTCAAGTGAATTTGGATAAACACTTTTAAATGTTAACTTTGGTGCAGACTTAATCATTAGATTGGATTTCTTTTTATTGATTGCTCTTATGTCACTAAATGATGCTTGAGTTACCTCTTTAAAATCAGGGTTACAGTCAACTGAACTTAAAACATTTGAAAATGAGTCCAAATCTTCCCATACAGGAATAATAAATGACTTATCAATGCCATTTAAATTCAGCCAGTTATTTTGTATCTTTTTAATACATGGACACTGCCATATAAAAAAAAGGTTTTTAGGGGGGTTCCAAGAATATGGAACCAGTAATTACTATCAGAATGTTTGGTTAGTTCTTTGAACATAGCACAATTTACACCATTATTATCAGCTATGATAGACAGAATATTTAGGCCACAATCCTGTATTTGCCTGATAACACATTTTGCAATATCACCTAGTTGCAAACCCCTTAACTGTTCCACTGGAACTAATTTAACAACCTCTTTCAAATTTCCAAAAGCAGAAATAACGAGAAAGGCCAGAACTGTCTTAGCTAAAACGACAGATTCATTTGTAGCGACACCAAATAAATGCCCATTTTAAAAATGTAAAGTTTGTTTGACATGTATTTCATCAATCTGTAAATTAACAACCCTTTCTAAATTTGATAAATCTTTCACAATGCGACTTAGAAAGTTACTGTTCTCTTCATCAGCTTTCGGGGATATGGCGAATGAAATTGTTAATTTTTGTAAAACTCGGGGATGAGGTAGGGATAACATATGGTTAAATCTAATTGCGTTATAACACTTTGTAGACTGCATATAAATGAGGAATGCATTTAGAGTTTTAGTGACGTTATAATTATCTAGGTTTCTTTAAAAAGTAAGTGTAAACTGATCTTGCAGAAACATTAACTTTTTTTAACAGAATCTCTGAAGTTTCGTCTCCCTGGTTTTCCAGGTCAGTTTTTAGATTATCTATTAAACTATTAATCTGTACGACTAGTGAACTTACAGGTGAGAAAAAGCCGTGGAAAAATTCTACTTCTTGGAACAACTGACTCCACTTACTTATTAATGAATTTTGAAATATTACAGAACCAGAATGAAGAACAACAGCGTTAGGAATTACGCCTCCATTGATATGAATTTCGACCGTAAAATCATTGTTTACCCTTATACTTGACCTTATTTTAGGTATGATTGACACATCTAATTTATACAAAATACAATAGGTTTTCACTAGTAATTACAGACCAGTCTGTTTTATGCTCCACCAATTTATTTTGTATATCACAAACAAAGGACTCGAAAGTCGTAATTTTGTTGGCTTCCTCAGCAAGGGTCTTCTCATATTCCTCTGCATACTTCTTCCGTTCGTTTTCTTCTTCTCTTCTTTCTTCTTGAGATTTCCTTATCTTGGAGGAGCACTTACTCAAATACGATGGTAAGTTTGGGAAGACCTTTGGAACCGCACGATGTAACAATACAGGCTTCTTCCGTGTGAATTCCTTATTCATCCCATCACCATCCTTGTATTTTTCAACATACCTTACGTCTTCAGGAAGAAAATGTTTAATACATACGAAGGAATATTTCATAGGTACCCAATTAGCTCGAGGAATAGCACGTTCCCATATGGCTTTCAATTGTGGATTTTTAGAAAACCCAAACACTGTCACAAATCCTTCAGATTTTATCGATGAACGATAATGAGGCTTACAATTCGGCACAACACAAGTCATTGTAGCTAGCCACTATACAGTATTAATCAATGGTATCATTTCATTTACATAGAGTATCTTGAAGAAAACACGAGCGCGTGACACATTTTCCATGCAACTCAGTGGGCTAGGCAGAGCAGACTGGCCATTCACGGCGAGGTTGCCAATTCTCGCTCGCCGCGGCCTTCCGTATAGCCGGCCATGGTAGTATACAAGTAGGTTAACATGTCAGATGACTTCACATACATTTCATCTCAATTTCATAGTAGGATAACATGTCAGATGTTTCACATCATATGCGACTACTGTTAGGCTCGTATCTTTTTATATTTTATATATTACACAATCATCCGCAAACAATCGGCAGTCACTTCGAATCACATTCGGTAGGTCGTTAATAAGTGGCAGAAATAACGGGGGCCCACTCACACTACCCTGAGGGACACCTCACGTTATCAAAATGTCCTCCGAGAATAATTTACCTATTTTAACCTCTTGCAAGCGACCAGTCAAGAACTCTTGAATCCATTAAAATTACTCTTTTATCAATCTTTGTTACCCCTAATTTACGGAGTAGTATGTCATGTGGGACGACATCAAATGCCTTCGCAAAATCTATAATTACAGCGTCAACTTGCACCCCTCCTGTCTAGCGAGTCATTAATATCCTGAAAGAGTGATAACATTTGGCTCTCACGTGAGTACCCTAGTTTAAATTCGTGTTGCCTCCCATTAAGCCATGATAACTTTCCCCGCTGTTCTTTTAAGTAATCAGTAATAATGTGCTCCATCAGTTTACATATCATAGATGTGAGGCTAACAGGCCTATAGTTTCCCATTACCAACCTGTTCCCTCCCTTGAATATTGGAACTATTGTGGCCCATTCCAGTCTTCGGGTAATTGTGTGTTATTAATTGATACATTAAACAGCACCCCCCCAAGTATCGCTCAATGGCTGTACATCCCAGTTTTAGCACATCTCCACAAATATTGCCTGGGCCTTTCGATATATTTCTACGCAGCTTTTTGATTCTTGCTAGAATCAACGATTGGTTTATTCGGAAAGGTTGGCTATCAGAATCATAGTTAAGATCCAACACATAGCCATTAAATTCATTAAACACACTACCATACCATATATTTAATTCATTAGCAATTGCCTTTTTCTCAGTAATTAATTCACCATCTCCGGACATTATCATAGACAAATCATTGGAATTTCCCCTCCACCTTCTAACGTAACTATACATTTTTTCACCCATCACCCCCTCTCCCAATTAAGTTTTGCAGGAAATTATCGTGAGTAGCCTTCTTTTTGAGGACTAGCTCTTTCGATAATATTTAAACTCTAGCATATGCTCGTAACTATCGTGTCATTTGTTATAAGCTTTCCTTAATTTCCCTTGAGTCCCCTGATTTCCGTTGTTTAATATTCCGGATCCGGGTTTTGCTTCAGTAATTTAAGCGGCACGATCTAAGATATTTAGAACATTTTCCCACATTATATTGATATGACACCTATCCGACCCCCATCTTACAAATTACTCATCCATGTAATCTTGAAATTTGCTCTGATCTGCTCTGCTGTACTGAAATATTTTTAACTGCTTCGATGGAGTCAATTATTGGAGTGTCACTGTGTCTAATATTTAGTTCAACACCGGACTGGTCACAAATTCCAGGAACTTTCATACAACAAATATACAGTGCCACAGGTCGTACTAAATAAACATCTTAAGTATTATTCCCTCTCGTGGGGAAATTAACCACCTGGGAGAAACCCCCCTCCCTAACTAGCTTGTTTGCTGCAAGTTGAGCCTGACTACCGCTAGTTGAATCACCGGACCAGTTCACACTTGGAAGATTTAAATCCCCGGCAATTATAACATTCATTTCCATAGATTTACCCGTACAGGTGATGTCATAAAGAGTATCCAGTAGCGAGAAGTTGTCCTTCGATGCTCGATACGCCCCTATCACCTGAAGAGAGTTTAACTTTGCTTCATCCAAGATTTCTACTCATAACAGCTCATGATCCATATTGGCCCATTTAAACGACCTACCATGTCCCTACGAATACAAATAAATAAACCACTACCTCTCTTACCTCGGTCTCTTCTGTTCATTACGAAATTACCCTGCAAGAAATAATATTCTGGCATCTAATTTAATTCAATTATCTTGAGAAATTCAACTTGGTGGCTGTGGGTAATTTGAAAAATGTGATTTAATTTCATGTATTTTAATTAGGCAATCGAAATGAAACCACCTTAATGATTTGCATATACTGGTACATAAATGTATCGCCTACACATAAAATCTATCTAACACGGCGGCCATGAGAAATATTTCACCTGTTCTTAATATCTACGAATCTAGTACAGCAATCAAACTGAAATTTTGTATGGCAATACAGGATATTAAATTAAAATCACCTATGCAACGTTCATTACCATGAAGAGTACAAAACTAACATGGAGGCCACGCGAATATTTAATATTTAAGTAGGCTTTCTTCGCGACTAAATCAATCAAGTGCAATGAAACTTAGCACGGAAAAACTTTATACAAATCATAACATACTGGTGTATAATTTAGTTCAATTTTGAAGGGAAATTCAAGACGGCGGCTGTGTGAAATTTACGGATCAAGCTTTTATTTTTTAGTCTATTAAAGCGATGGAATTGGAAGTTTGTATAATGAACTACCGTAATAATCTTTATCTGCTGGTACCGTATGTAATATGGCCTACATATAAAAGAATCAAACAAGCCAGCGATGATACATAGTTCACCAGTTCTCAATATCTCCGAAACTACTACAGCAATTAAACTGAAATTTTGCATGGTGATAGAGGCCTAATAATTAAGCACATATATGTAACTTTTAAAAACCTGATAAATACAAAACCAACATCGCGGCCATGCGATATTCAAATATTTAAAATTGCCGTACTTTTTTTCTTTGACGTATCGTATTCAAGCGATCAAAGAGATGCTTCGTGTAATGAACCATTACAACAATAATAATAACAATATTAATAATAATGTAATGTCATTGAATTATGTATCTTGTCTTTCGTAAATTACACAAGCCTTACATTTGACATTTCTTAAAATGAACAGCTGTGTCTCGTTACATAAGGTTGTCATGTCGCGGAAGGCATCATAATAATTTACCAATGCCAAAAGATATATGTTCTTTAGAGCGTGTATTTTTCCTTTGTATTGGCGGTGATTGTAATTGTTGCAAGGGGTAAAACAGCCAAGGTCTTAAGCCCCAATTTTCTAATGTGGGTAACCTAAACTATAGGTTATACGCTTATTCATTTCTGAAAAGGAACACATTTTACTGATGTTCAGTTGAAACGGGTTTTCGCTAAGTTTCTAAACCAGTACCATGAACTGGTATACAATTCTTTAGTGCTGTATTTATGTAATGTAGATAAGCGTCATCCTGTGTCTTTGAAAACATATTTTCTAGTGATGACGGTGTGTTGTTGTGACTTATCTTGAGTAACGATCAGGGCAAGTTCTAGTACCTTAAATGATCATTTTGCTGTTTTAAAATATTTCTATATTTCTTGTCTGATACGATTACAACGTTTGAACATTGATTTTTAGTTTGTAATTGTTGTTCTATGCTTTATCACAATGTAGCTTGTGTAGCCAAAGCTATGCAGTCCATCATATGGAAAATGCATTTAATAGGTGAGAGAGGTTTTAAATGGAAAAGACTGGTGTAATATATGAAAATAGGCTCTTTACTTATTCACGGAACTAGTAGTTTAAATTAATTTTTACGCTGTTTGAAATGAATTGATATGAGTTAAATGTAATCTTTGAAAATAAACTAATATGTTCATCCAAGGAAGTCAATCTAAAGACGGTAGTTCCTGAATATACAACTGAATAACTCCCCTCAAAAACTTACTAAACAATGAAATATTTCAGGAAATAAATACTTAACCAAATTACCAATATTCTGGATGTTTTATGTCACCCGAACGGTGATTTCCTTCCTCTTCAATCGAGATATACAAAATCTTAGCCAATTGAACTTTTATCATATTTTCTGTGTGTCAGTTACAATATTATTCAGCTGTAAACAAGGTAGTGTACGGAAACGTCTAACTTGTTATGTACTTTCAGACATAGATTTCATAGCCTAAGTGTAATGAATCTGATGATGATCGCTTGACGATCGAAAATGGTCATCCAAGTGTATTTATTAATCTCATGTAAATTGTATTTCATGATTAGGGAATAACCCATTACAATTGGGTACAATCGTGTTGACCGATTGAAAAACATCAAATTTCGTTCACTAAGGCACCACTGAAAATGGCTATTTTCTCTTCACGTCATATTGGGGACATTAGTATGGAAAAGAGCAGACATGCCGGGCTGTCAACAAATACCAAACGGGGAGTGCTAACAAAAGGACCCTTCCATCATCCAACAAAGTACTACGAAATACATGCACTTCTTAATAAGAAATATGCTGCCTATATGATGTAGGTAAAATTATTGTTATTGGTTTTACGTCCCTTGTAACAACTATGGATTTTAGAAACGCCGGGGTCCGAAATTTTGCCCCGAAGGGGATCTTTAACGTGACAGTAAATATATTGACACGGCTCCCTTGCATTTGTGCACCTTCAAATGCTAGCTGACTGCACCAGAATACGATCCTGCAACCTTGGGACCAGCAAGCGAGAACGTTACCGTTGAGCCACGCAGCCAGTCATATGATGTAGGTATTCTTATGTATATAAGCGCAAATACGTTGAATTTACGTATAATAAGTAATTGCCCAATCTGCTTTGGATGCATAAAGTGAACCGTACGGGAAAAGAACCTAGAATACCTATCCCTAAATAATGTTTGGTATTTATCATCATGTCATAGTCAGGAAATCATCATATTAACATAAAGCAATTAAAGCAACGTTACTAAGCTACTGGAAGACACTGAAATATTACATATACTCTTTAAAACAACGCAAATATCAAGATTTTATCTTACGTTTCACAAGAATAACAATGTCAAATAACACTCACCGATTTAGTAGTCTACACAGAAAGAAACACAGGACATGAATACGATACTTACATAGTTCAAAATTTCCATTGTACTGAATATATTTGCGAGCAGCGAAACGACTAAACCTCCACCATTCATTTTACACTTGTAACCACACATTATTTAAAACAAACCCAAATACCACCTCAGGGAGAAATAAATACGATCACGAGGTGACTATTACATGCGGCACGAACCAGAACGTTTGAATCCGACGGAACATCAGCTGTCAGTCAGTAGCACCAAACAGTGATGTGGAACAGGGATACAATTACATTCAGCTAATCAATATAATACTGTTCCAGTGTGGAATTAAACCTGGAATGAACATATAATTTCATTCCATCAAGGAATGATATATTTAATATTAATCCATTCGGAATTATACTGTGAATGAAATGTTTAAGGAATTAAATTGATATTAAATAATTTTATTCCGCTTGGAATGAAACAGTGATCAAAACGTTTCCCTTTATTCCGACAAGCAATGAAATTCCCAATGGAACTTCTATTCCATGCCGGCGGGAGTGAAACTAACCACTGTTCCCCTCAGAATTAAAATATTTAATTGTTTCTGTAGATATGAGGTTTTAAAAAGTTAATCCAACCCAGATATCGCTAATAATATATTACTTGTTTTCAGTTTACTAGTAGAACATACATTGTCCAGTAAAAAAGAAAGATAACTTACGGTTGAATGTGATAGGTGTATTAAAAAACAATCGAGCGTGTATACGGCTCCATTGTACGAGCCCTTGAAATGGATACATGGTTGCGCAAGTGGCATCACCCTTGAGGTCTGAGTTCGGTTCCCGGTTGTACCCAGAAATTTAATCCTGGACTGAAAACTGGGTTCACTCAGCCTTGTGAGGCAGAACTGAAAAGAGGTGGGTTCCATTTCTAGATCATCAATCAAGATCTGGCTGTCGTGGATTCCCACTTCTCCTCCAGACGAATACTGGGATAGACCATGGCTATTTCCTTCTCAAATCCTAGCCCCAATTAAAAACACTCACACTAGTAGAGCCATCACAATGACAAAGTTTATCCGACATATTCCACATACAACTAAGTGCACAGGACTGATGACCAAGATGACCCAAACCATTAAAATAAACTTACAATTAAGTACATGAAAAACATCTGGTGACATGTGTCACACATATTGCAATATTTGTTTTGGACTATTTTGATATTGTCGGGCGGGCGATTGTGTTGGCAGCACTGGTATGAATCCATTCAAGTCACGCATTTAGATGTTGACTATGTGGTAGGCCTATTTAATCAAACAAGAAAACCTTTCCAAATGCTGTAATTCAAATATGTGTATATCAGCAAATATTCCGCGTTATTAACAACACTAAATTATGATCTAAACAAGATGTTCAGTAAAGAACATGTAGCCTAATTTATCCTGAGTGTATGGGTATAGTTACGAGACCCATCCAAAAATTATATTTCCCAATTTTTTAAATAAAAAGAAAGCATAGTTACATGAAAAATGTATTGGCACCAGATACAGCAATAATTAGATCGTAGGCTTTCGCGGCCGCTGTCTAGTGTATCATCTAGGCTTACAGGATAGGGCCGCGTCATGTATCGGGAAGCAATCACTGACACACGACGCGGTACCATCTTGTAAGCCTAGATGATAAACCTTATACAGCAATGTTTCAGCTATTTTTTGACATAATCACCACCAGAGTTGAGACACGTGTCATACCGTAGGAAACACATTTGTATTCCTGTGTCCTAGAAGTCTACTGCCTGGGAATTAAACCAGCGCGAGATATTCATCTTCAGCTCTTCGTCAGTGTGAAAATGTTAACCAGGGGGCAGACATTTCTTGATGGTTGGTTCTTAAGTTTAGGGGCTGCGACAACGCGGTCATGTAGCCCCGTGTACTTTGGGGTGTGTAGAACCTGTCTGATAACCGGTGTTAATTGTGATGACTGTATTAGTGTGTGTTATCTGTTTTTTAATTTAGGTAAGGACTGCAGACTTTTGTATTTTTTCAAATAGTTCCTACTTTTGCTGCCAAACGCCACCGTCAACGACCACTAGTTCAGAACTTAGCTACCAGACGCCACCGCAGTCGGCTCTTGGCAACGAACGTAGGAACCTAAAAGCGTTGTTTACATTCTTAACCTATACAATTTAGCTTCACACAGGTGTAATTAATGGAAGGTTCTTTAACATGCCATAAATCTATGACATGGGACCGCCGACTTTACTTCACCTCCGAAGGAAGGCATACTGAGGGATGTTTAACGCTCTTAAAAAATCCGACGACTTCGGCCGGATTTGAACCCGCGATCTTGGGCATAGAAGCTCAGCATACTACCAACTACGCCACCAAAGCTGCCGAAAAGAAATTTCTTGAGCTGCGAGAAAAGATGGAAAGGTAGGATATCTTACAGGGGAGTCTTCACTCTCGTTTACGGTTCGGCGGCAAACTTCTATGAAGAAGGTATCCAAAACCTTGTGCCACGCTATGACAAATGCCTTCAAAAGATCGGCAGTTATGTGGAAAAGTAGTTTAAGAGGTGTAGAATGTTGTGCAATAAATATTTTTTCTGTATCTGTACACAATTTAATTTTATTACCAAACGGAACTTACTTTCTGGACGTGCCTCGTATATATTCAAGATGGTGGATGGACGTACTGTTCTAATGTTAGAATGAATTTCCTGGGTAGAAGAGTGGCATTACAACGAAACTTAGTAAAAATGGTCTTGAATTTATGGCAAAACTTTTAACGTTGATCACGGGAACATTCAAATGATTGCACTCCTTGATAAATACAATGAGTTATAACTATACCCATACATTTTAGACAAAGTAGGCGACATCTTCTTTACTGAAAATCTTGTTTGTGGCTCTTCTACCCATCTAAGAGTCATCATTCTCCTGTAACACCTCATAGCCCATGCTTCCTTTCTTCCCTGTTCTGCTGCACCAATAGTCCAAGCTTCACTTCCACCGAGCGCCCCGCTCCAAACAAAAACTTTCTAAAATTACTCTTTGATACCTAAATCTATATTTCGTCACCTGAATGCAAAACCTAGGTAACTCGAAATTTCCTGTTGTTAGATATCTAAGAATAAATATATATTTCGAGTTACATAATTCTTGCATTCAGGTGACGAATTGATGCTCTTTTTGCCTGTGCCAGCCTACTTTTTATATCCTCCACCCTTTAAAACAACATTTACTAACCAACTATCCTCTTTGCTTCGTCCATCATTGCTTATTTTGCTTCCCATGTGGCAGAAGTAGCCAACTTCGTTTAGCTTATCACCTGTCAATTTCTGATTACTTCCGTCTTCATTCCATTATTTTTATTTTACAATTACCTTTTAGAAACTCATTCCAATCCCCTTGGTGAATCGGCTAAGTTGAAAATGTCATCAAAAAATCTCAGAGTTGTTATCACTTCAGCTTGAAGCTATAATCCTCCTTTAATTTCTTCTCTCATTTCCTTAATTGCCTGTTCAATGTATTGATTGAAAAGAACGCTCGATAAGTTTCAGCCTTGACTTACACCTTTCTGAATACCAGCCTCACTCTCATTCCTTACGACTCTAATATTTTCCGCCTGTATTTTGCACATATTGCAGATCAACTCCGCATATTTTGGTATTCATTGAAATTCTGAGAAACAGTAACTTATCCTGTATTTCACGCCCACTAGATCCGTTTATTTGAATTAGGCTGTGCAGCCCTGGCACGAGGGATTCCCAGACGTAACACGAAATAGTTAATGTTCAGGGAGGAAGGGAGATTCATCTGCGCTCTTGGTCTTTGAATAAATGACTCCTCCAACACCATAGTCTTGCTATAAGTGGTGCAGGTGAGCTGAATAATCCATTATTAGAGGGTATGTGCTTCAGGACAGTGTATTTGGCTACAGGGGATCGAACAATTAAAACGACAGCTGTCAAGGCCCACTCAAATCCATCCTAAGAAGTGTATGCTGTAGTTCCTTGTGTCAATTACATGTGATTGCCAGTGGGGTTGTAGCTAGCTCAAGACTACGACCACCTTCTTCCCAAATCCTAGCCCATTCACCAGTAAATCCACGTTACCACCTGTTAGTAGATGGTGACGTCAAAAATGACTCAACAAAAAGTTCACAGTTCTGGCCCTACAGGCTGGGAACATAATGTGGAGAGCATGACTGGGAATATTAACATATTTAGGATAACAAAAATGAAAAATAATAATAAACTTTACATCAATTTAGTGAACTACATATGACAAAGGATGTGGTCTAACTCTTGGTGTCCATGTATTGATCGAACAAAACCATACAAGTATTGTCTGTCTTTGTTTTCTGTTGACGAGGTTTTCGTTTCTCTGAAGTAATTCCATGTTTAGTTGTTGATCGTTCAATGATAACAATATATTCATCCTGTTGCCGACTCGTTCCAGGTCCGTCGCTGAATCTTACGCCTTTCTGCTTTTTAATTGTATTATTCCACTTTTGAAAATTTTGTGTATTAACCAAACGCCTCTTACGTGTCGGCGGCATTGTAACACACACTAAACTAACAAGTCATGGACACCAAGCGTTAGGCCACATCCTTTGCCGTATGTAGTTCACTAAATCTATCACTACGAGCGCTGGGTTTGACCCATGGGCAATATCTACTTCCGTTTTGACTGACTAGTCATGCACACCAACAGTACGACCACATCCTTTGTGGCTTAAATTTATCACTGCGAGCGTTAGTGTCGACCCATTCACGGTCAAATCAAAATAAAATTACCTACTTCCGTTTCGAAAAATTCAAAAATCTGCTTCGCACAAATTGAAGTGAAAGATTCAAAGAATAGATTAAAACAACCAAACTTTAATTTCACTTAAATCTGTAGAACAAGTTCCATTAAAAATCAAGCGTTTTTAGCTTCTTTTTTTTTTCAAAATATCATTCACGCAGGAAGTAATTTTCAAAATTTTATTTTGAAATTTGAGAGAACTTTTCAAAACACGCATTTTGACACTTTCCCGGGTCTTCTATATTTTCAACATTTGGCACAGTTGTCAAAATAGCATACCTTTACTTATTTGCTAAACCCTATAGTCTAGGTGAAGATAGTGTCATGTAAAGATGTTTTCAACATTAAAACCACAACAACAACAGTATTGTCACATTGCTAACGACTGATCTGTGACTTTCGGCTACGGAAGATACATTGCTTGGAATTGCATTGAGTCTCATTGTAACATTCGTATGCTATGCACGTTCGCCCTCTGAAATCTACAACACGTGACATCGCCAATAATCCCTTTGAGAGAGTCTTAACAGCTTGTGATATTGACACACAGAAATTGAAGATGCCTCCGGGTATTTAAGCTTAAGTCCTGACTCCGTTATCCTGTTCAAAGCAAATCAGACGCATATTGGGAGTAAGCCAACTGTATGTCCACTAAATCACTATTAGATGGTAGATCTCCCATGGAGTCACATGTCAACTCGTCAGTGCACCCCGACTGTCAAATATCATGGAACCTGAAAATTATGTAACTTCCGAATAACACATCTCTGGTAATCTTACTTACATTTATAATTCCATTCTGAGTGACCCATCCCCAGTACTCTTATTTACATTTATAATTCCATTCTGAGTGACACATCCCAAGTACTCTTACTTTCATTTATAATTCCATTCTGAGTGACCCATCCCAAGTACTCTTATTTCCATCTATAATGCCATTCTGAGTGACCCATCCCAAATACTCTTATTTACATTTATAATTCCATTCTGAGTGACCCATCCCAAGTACTCTTATTTACATTTATAATTCAATTCTGAGTGACCCATCCCAAGTACTCTTCCTCACATTTATAATTCCATTCTGAGTGACCCAAGTACTCTTATTTACATTTATAATTCCATTCTGAGTGATCCATCCCAAGTACTCTTACTTACATTTATAATTCCATTCTGAGTGACCCATCCCAAGTAACCTTATTTACATTTATAATTCCATTCTGAGTGATCCATCCCAAGTACTCTTACTTACATTTATAATTCCATTCTGAGTGACCCATCCCAAGTACTTACATTAATAATTCCATTCTGAGTGACCCATCCCAAGTACTCTTATTTACATTTATAATTCCATTCTGAGTGACCCATCCCAAGTACTCTTACTTACATTTATAATTCCATTCTGAGTGACACATCGAGTGACATATGCCTTTCAAAGTTGACTATGTATTGTCACGTGTTTTCGTAAATTTCGACAAAATCCGTGACATCTAACAATTTCCACGATATTTTGCTAAATCTGGCTATTCAATAATAGTTTATGTATTATTTACATTTATTAATTTGAACATAGTTGAGCTCATACTGTAGTTTAGCCTATCTTCATCTTATTGAAAAATCAGAAGCCATTTTCCAGTGTTGTCTTGTAAGTTATGCATCATTAGGAGCTTTTCAGTCGGTCAACACGAGTGTGGCCAATTAATTAAGGCGGGGAGTTACAATTGAATTCCTAGTCCCTTAAATAGAATACATGAATTATTTATACACTTAATAAAATACTTCTCACATGAAAGGGGTGATAAATTGGATAACTAATGTCATTCGTCAAGCGAATATCATCTGACCCTGCTCACTTTAGCTTAACTTAAGTTCAGTGGATATGTATGAATCACTTATGTATAACAGTATTTACAAATTTACTATTATTGAGCTACAGTAGATTTTAATTCAACTTTGTAACGAGTCGGATTTTCTAACCAATTTGTATTCCGTTTATAATAGAGCAGAACTAACAAAAACACAACAATAGAGAATGGTATTAGAAGAGCGGAATACAAATTAAAAAATACAAAATCCCACTAGTTAAAAAGTTAATTAAAAACTTATGTAGCTTAATAATTGTAAATACTGTTGTGTATAAATATTTTAAACTGAACATAAATTAAGCCTTAGTTTGTTCGTTTGTTTGTTTGTTTGTTTGTTTGTTTCTTGTAACTCTTCAGTGGGTCAACACAAATTTGCTGAGTGATTCGGATGATTAATTTATGAGCACTATTATAATGGGTCAATTTTTAGGATTGCGTGTTTCAACCTTCAAGCGGTCATCATCAGATCCTGATCATTGTGTTGAGGTTTACATATATACTCTAATACGTTATCTAACTACGATAACATGTGTTGTGCGTTTTGGTGATTATAATACGATTCGCAATTTGAATCTCGTAATAAGGTTGGTTTGTCTTGTTTTAGGGGTTTGTGAATTACGTATGAGTAATGGTATTATGACTGTGTATACAATTTAGAACTAACCAATATAATAAATTAAATAAATTAAATAATACTAATTAGAGCATGTAATAGAATTATATGTGTATATGGTTTACTTATCTCAGTAGATCTGTCGCCGAACAGCAGTTACCTTGTTGCCAGCCTCCTCGCTACATTTACGAAACTAGTTATCCAATTTAGCCCCCCATTTATGTGAGAAGTGTTTTATTAATTTATTTAATTATTTCAGGCACTAGGGAATCAATTCTAACTCCCCAACAAACTAATTGGGCAAACTCTTATTGACCAACGAAAAAGATCATAATGATATTTCATCTTATGAATTATAGGCTTACGAAATCTACTTTAATCCGTGTGTGTGTGTGTGTGGTGTGTGTGTGTGTGTGTGTGTGTGTGTGTGTGTGTGTGTGAGCGTGTATCGGCCTCTGTCTGTATGTGTGGGCTCACCTTACAACATTTTATTTTTTGTCGTAAATTCAATGAAACTCGGCAGGGACTTCCCTCTACCCAATCCGACCCAAACTGTGGCGTTAGAATTTCATTAATTTTCACTAAGCCAGTATGGTGGCCGTGGGAATTATCTCACCAGTACTCAATATCACTAAAACTATTACAGCAAGCATACTGATATTTAGTATGGGGATAAAGAATTATCTAAGTACACATATGTGGCTTTAAACAAGTAGTTCCGTGAGAACAAAATAGCCTATTTGATATATCCTACTGGCCATTTCCATTAAAAACTCCCCCGGTTATTACAAGGATTTTCCATGTGATGTATACTAATTAGCTTTTGATACACGACCTATGTTTCCACCAACACCATTGCATTCAGAAAGTCTGTGCAGGATAATAACACTTTCAGTATCGGTGAATAATATTCCTCCTGCGAGATGACATATTTCTGTAACGCACCACGGGAGTTTATTTTATGTTAAGTCAAATGCACGGCTTCTATGATTTACGAAAAGTAAGCTACAGAATTTAGTGCCATTAATTTATGATTCTTATAATAACCTATTATACGAATCTTCTCTTCATTCGTTTGAATATGGCACAAAAAAAAATTAAAAAAAGAAGTTTTAAAAATTTCGTACTGAGACCATTTGAATGTTTGAAAACAATTGAACACGTGATATCTTTACACTAAGCTATGGATAAAGATTCGCTGTTCTTAGCATCACTGCTCTTGGGTGATTAAACCGCTAGAAAAAACATTTTAAATATTTAAAAATCACTTGCTCGCCATGTTGTTTTGCCTGATACCTTGCATGCATTAGTCATACGATTATCACACTGCATATTAGCACGCAGGCGCCATCTTCAGAAAGTGAAGACATTAACATTGACAATCCACTGTTTATTACAGTTACAATGACGAAACGCAGCAAATTTGTAGTCTTACATAAAAGGCTTTCTCTGCGAAAGGCGCAGGATAGTCGATTTCATATATTCAAGATGGTGGATCGGCGTACTTTTCTATTGTTCCAATCAATTCTTCTGGTTGCAAAAGTGGAATTACAACGAAACATGGTAAACGAGGAGTCTTATATTGAGTACAACATTAAAGTTCATCACAAAAACATTGAATTACATTCCTTGATGAGGGCAAAGAATTATAACTATACCCATACATTGAAGAAAAAGTAGGCTATAGGTTATTTACTGAACGTGTTGTTTATGTTTGTTTTATAAAATGACTACAAGGTTTGGATATTGAATCTTGAGTTTGAAAGTATTGCGCTATACTTTATCACAATGTAGGTCACTGACTAAAAGCTATTTATTCCATCTCATGGAAAATCTATTTAATTGATAGGGGACTTTTGAGACGGAAAGGGCCAGTAGAATCTGTGGAAATGGACTATTTTATTTCTTAACAAAACTATTTTTTGTTGATAATGCCATTAATGGAATCCTAAGGGACAAAATTTTGAGAGCCTCGTTTAATCTACCTATCGTTTAAGTTAATGAAGTAGGGTATTCATAATGCTTACAATCAATTAGGTTAGATATATAATGTTATGTTTCAAATTATTATTTAATTCAAAGTACTGGAGTATATGTTTTATTTGCAATTGACCATGCGAGTCGTGTGACACGAGACAGTATTTTCAGTGTTCACTAGTTGCATGCTCCCCTTCGAAGATATTGTGTGTTTCTTCTGTTTCGAAATTATTAGGAAGTGAGTTACTGAAGGAACACATTGCTTTCCGATCCATTGTAAGACTTTCAAAGGTGGTAATAATTTTGCTTCCCTCTTCGTAAGGTGGGCCAGTTTCGATTCCTAGCTAAATCATAAGAGATTTTAGAGATGTAATCGTGTCCAGTGGTTTGGATTGCACGCAAAATGGAGATTTCATGGCTTACGGTCGCGATGGCGCGATGCTAATGGCCGTGTAGCACTACAAGGACCTTCCTGCCTTCCTTTCTTCCTTCCATTATAACGTAAACTATTACTGGATAAACACTTTCATCTTATATTTTACTTATAACTACTATTTTAATGGCGTAGAATTTCAATGCAGTAAATAAGATGTAATCGTATCTATGTACTTTTGCGAATTACTTGAACGTTAACAACGACTTTCCAAACATTTTCAATTCGTAAGCACTGATTCCGTAAGTTTATTTCACTGCCAAAAGCTACCTGTAGTCATAGCAATAAGTCGGCGATATAGCCACCTTCCCATTCAGACATCTGGTCCCCCCATTCGAGCGCAGTCACTATGTACTGCAATAAGTTGCTATTATTTGTTAATTCCTCAGGTAATTTGAATGTTATAAGTATGATTTTTTTATTAGGAAGGAATACGTAGAATAGTTAATTGGCAGTGGTAAGATATGTTTTAGTATTTTATATAGTTATCGGTTGATAAATATTTGTCATTAGTGGGGTGTTTTACTTACGCCTACCGAACCACTTAGGAGTCTGAAGTTACATTTATTTCGACCTGATTTGCTCGATCGAGCTGACAAGGCCCGCTGTATTTTCTCAGAGGCAATGCAAGGACAGCCTATTTACACACACGGATTAAGCTGTTTCCTTCAGATCCACAGAGTGATAAGTGTTGCAGGCGCATGTTTTATTACAAGCAGTGTTCTTCATACTCTCGCATGTAACATGATGAATGTGATGTCCGTGCCTCTGTTCTGCTGATCGTAACTTACCCTCTGACGTGATCTACTTGCACTCTCTACAAGGAATCTATAATCTTCTCCTTGTATGCACGTTCTGTGCTAAGGAATATTTTAACCTTCCTTGGCGGTAGGAGGAACAACTAATTTCTTATTCCTGTAACATGCTTAGGTATTTCTAAGTGAACATAGACTGTGAAAAGCAAGTAGACCATGCAACATTAACAAACGATATGCCATCAAAAGTGAACTACCTCATTTCCGTCCCCCTTACTCGCGACATTCCTCTTATAGGTCAGACTGCTAATCAGACACAGGTCAAGCGAGGTAGGGGGAGAGCGTAGCGTTCCTAAGAGTTTTATAGCCTCTATAAACCTCTTTCCCAGCCCTCATTTCACACTCATAAATCCAGATCGTCTATATATCCGTGTTGAGGAAGATAACCGTGGTTTCTGACTAATACATCACATCCGGATTGAGCTCTCATATATTCCAGATTATTGGGTAGCTACAGAACGCCAAGAAGCCATTAAAATAGTCCTTTCATAAGGTCCCCTTATTAGAGTGTGTGCATGTATTAAAATAGGATAAGAAGGATATTATTAGCATAATGAATTATTGTGCATAGGGGAGTTAAGTTTAAAGAAGATGCCCGGCAAAGAACATCTCTTTCCTTTGTGAAGTTTCGTGGAATCAGGGTGGCCAACTATTAACTTCATGTACAGCCAGTTTAAAGAACATGCCCAGCAAGGAACAGATAGCCTATTATCGACCAAAATATTATGGGCACTCGAGTTTGACGGTTGTTTGTGAAGTAACCCATAGGCCTACATAAAATCCAATAACATCATCATGTTCATCGTTCTATTTTAAGTTAGTTCATGTAGGTTTGGAGCACTTCCGAGCGAGGCGCGCCATGCCGCGTGATGGAACCCATATTGGCAACGTTGTACAGCTTTCACCGGAGCGGCTAACTGGTGAACCATGTCTTAATTTCCCGTACAAATACAAACCTATATAAAATAAGTGAATAAATTTACGTATTTCACAATCATACAGCATACCTTTTTGATGTATAAGGATTACAAAGCAGCCAAGAACTATATTTGTCAACCAACCCGAGACGAGAAAAAGTTACCTTACAAAAATGATAACAACTTTGTTTATTGGACACACAAAATGTTTAAATTAATAAACCAGTTATACAACATTCAAATGTATATTGTGTTAAAGTTTGGATTCGATCTGATGACGGGTTAGTGAGGTAATAATTCTTAAATGTGACGCATGGTTGAAACACGCTTAAAAACGGGCACTTTTTGTGTTCCAACTGCGATAAAAAATATCAAAATATAAATCAAAAATTCCAAACCTACATGAACTAACGTAAAATAGAACGACGAAAATGATGATGTTATTGGATTTTAAGTAGGTCTGTTGGTTACTTCACAAACAACCTTCAAACTCGAGTACACATAATATTTTGGTCGACAGTAGGTCATGGGCATAAACCTAGCTGCATGCAATCCCTTTCCTTTGTGAAGTTTCGTGAAGTCAAGGTGGGCAACTATTAACTTCTTGTGCATCCAGTGCACTGAATCGAGTAATGCGCACCCTTATGATTCATAATGGTAAAGGAGTAGGCATTAGAAATCGGTTGTGTCACATAACATCCTACACTAGCATAGTGATGCCTTGAATATGTGAATTCGGTGATTCTCTTCCTTATAGAATGAAAGCATCTTGCACGAATCTACCACCGTGGGAAGTGTCGATACTGTGACTGCTTTTTACTGTACGTTACATATTTTAATATTTTATATGTTCAAGATGGCATATGCACATAAATCAGTTAATAATCGTGTGACTGACGCTAAGTTTCACCGAAGACTATTCGTTTACTAAAATTCATTGTAATTCCTCTATGAGGAAGATGACCTCGTAGTTCCGCCCCTTAAAAGAAGAATAACTAAATATATTGTAATTCCCCTATTACCGGTACATTTTTGGTAATTGATATTAAGATCCGAATAGTAGATATGTGCACAGTCAGATATTTCATGGCATGCAGAACCCATAAGGCTTATGCCGGGTGATACTCTAATTTCCATGGAATGTACTTTACGATCAGCACCGGCCAGAATGAGCCGTCATAACATCGAACCCAGCCCACTTAGTTATATTGACTTCAGTATTGGACGACACTTTCATTTTCTGAACCATAAAGTTACATTTTCGACCGTATGAATCGAGTAAACACCTTTGTTAAATTGAATGTATATTGCAACGCTCACTAGGATTTATTATAGTATATCACTGGTTATGTACAGATATTGTACATCGCAGATATGCGAAGGATGGACATTAGACGCTGCACGACCAGAGTCATACTTCCGGACCCCGTACTTGTCACAACCTAGTTTTCCGTACTCCCAACTGGGGGGCAAGTTTTCCGTGAGTGCCGAATTGTAACATAAAATTGCACGGTGAACTCGTGTTGAAGTAATAGAAGAGTCCAGTGTGACTGTTGTAACGTGTTTTGTACACTGTGAAAGCCATTGTGTGATAAATCGTGAGTATGGTGATATTTTGATTATAACTGAAACTGTGATATTAGTCAAACCTAACTACATGGACCACGAGGTGATCATAACCACCTATATGAACGAGTGAGTTATCATGAACTGTGTACGCACAGCAACGTAATTTATATGCTAAATTTTCGAGTAATCTCAGAACAAATAGCATTATTGATTACTGTGATTGCGAACGATTTGCCGAAGTCACAACTTCTGTGAGCAGACACCATCCGCGTGTCAGTAGAGTCTGTGGCAGACCTTAATGGGCAATTTTACTTGTCTGCGCTTGTGTAAAGCCTGTGAGATGATCAAGCCGAGGCTCGTGCTCAGGCCTTGTGCTATGGCCATAGCTCAGATGATTCCAGCACGCTGATAATGTGAGTTTTTAATTCAAATTCCAACATGTCAAGGGTTCAATTTCATGTGGACTTACGATAATGCCACACTGCAATAGCAACCAGCCTAGGTAGGACTATGTTATTATTTAAGATGTTTTCCATCTTTACCATTTTCACAGCATTACCATTTTCATATCTGCAATTTATTCAGGTCAAATTACTATGGAAAAGCACTCAGATATATGACGACGAGTGCCACGGGTACGATCAAACAACTTGAATTCGGAGATGTTTTGAGACTCCTACACACTCCTTTTTGTAAATTGTTTCTCTCTATGATGCAGCAGGTCTGCACTGTGAAGGCCTTTAATTATTATACTGAACATATTAATTGTATCAAATGGCAGATGTTAAGGCTACACTGTCGCTTTAGAAATGGATAATTTAGTGAGCTCTGAAGCCACTACCTTTGATTTTCGAATAGCTTAAAATATGTGTTAGGACAACATGGTCTCCAGGAGCCATTTATTTGAATAACATACTAGTCGTATCATTTGACGGCACATAAGGTGTGAGTGCTGTTGGTTATTATTATGTTTGGTGCCTAGCTAGCACACTGTTTGTTGGAGAATACTTCAAGTGTACCTGAGTTCACGGTACACGGTTCAATGACATGAGAGCGCACGGACAGCATTGTCGCTCCCGATGCTAGGCAAAACACTCGAGTGGAGTGGAATAGCCTTCGTTTCGTCTTCTTTGAAAACACTTTGTTTTATTTTAGGAGTGTGGCAGATATTCTCTCTGCAGGTGAATGATCATGATATTAGGTATGCATTATACGAGACATGAGCGTACAGATAGGACTGTAGTAATTTTAGTATAGTTCATGGTATTCTATGTAAAACTGCATGGTGAATGTTTCTTGGTAATGTACAGCCCGGGGGGGGGGCAATACCCCCTGAGAGCCACCCCCCATCTTTTACCAAAACCACCCCCAACTGGCAACACCATAAGACCAGAACATTATCTATACACAGCAAGCGGCGGCCACCCAGCCTGGGAGGTTAGCCAACTACTTGCAAAACATACACAAACATCTACACTAACAACTATCTAGGGCAGCTACACTTACGCAATGCTGACCACGCAGCGCCGGGAGGTATAAGAATGGAGTCCACATTGGAGCCATGATCTGTTCTGTTCTACTCTGTGCGTCGACAGCGGCCTTGCCCGACGTCTGTTCCAGCTTACCACCAGGTGAGATTCAGTCGTGCTCAGATTCCTTTAAATCTTGTATACACCTACCCCAAACTTGTACACACAAATTGTATTTCCCCAAGAGGGACATACTAATCTACATCTACTGACCAAAAGGTCTACGAAGAAATAGACGAAATTCTGAGGTATATCAAGGGTGATGAAAATGTTATAGTAATGGGAGATTTGAATGCTGTGGTAGGAAAGGGGAGAGAAGGGAAGATAGTAGGAGATTTCGGATTAGGTGAAAGGAATGATCGAGGAAGCAGGCTGGTAGAATTCTGCACCGAGCATGAATTGGTCATAGCTAACACCTTATTCAATAACCATAATAGAAGAATATACACATGGATGAGACCAGGAGATACAGGGCGTTACCAAATCGACTTCATTATGGTCAAGCAGAGGTTTCGAAACCAGATTTTGGATTGTAAAACATATCCTGGTGCTGACATAAACTCTGATCACAATCTGGTTGTAATGAAATGCAGATTAAAGTTGAAGAAACTGAAGAAAAGTCAAAAGCCAAAAAGGTGGGCAATAGACAGACTGAAAGAGAAGGATGTAAACGAAAGATTCAAGAAGAGTATAAAGGAAGGACTAATGAAAAGCCCTAAACAAACTTCAATTGCAGACGAATGGGCACTTTTGAAGAATGAAACAACAAAATCCGCAGAAGAAAACATTGGTAGGAAAGAAAGAATAGGTAGAAAACCGTGGATCACTCAGGATATACTAGAATTGATGGATGAAAGGCGGAAACACAAGAATCTAAGAGATGAAAAGGGGAAAGCAGAATACAGACGTCTGAGAAATGAGGTTAACAAGAAGTGCAAGGAAGCGAAAGAAGAATGGTTGAAAGAGAAATGTGCAGGTATAGAAAATTGTCTGAAATTAGGAAAAGTAGACACAGCTTATCGAAGGATTAAGAATACTTTTGGGGAAAAGAAGACTAAGTGCTGTAATATTAAGGACACAAATGGAAAGCCTCTAACAGATAGGGAAGAAAAGGTTGAAAGATGGAAAGCTTACATAGAGAGTTTGTATAAGGGAAAGGAGATTGAGAATCATGTAATGGAAAGGGAGGAGGAAATTGATGGGGATGCGAAAGGAGATTTAATATTGAGATCAGAATTTGATAGAGCTTTGGAAGACTTAAGCAGGAACAAAGCACCAGGCATAGATGATATACCGATTGAGTTGCTACGCTGCATAGGAGATGAAGGTCTGATCAGGTTATTTCACTTGGTGTGTAGGATTTATGAGACAGGTGAGGTACCCCCTGATTTCAAGAAGAATGTAATCATCCCTATACCAAAGAAAGTGGGAGCTGACAGATGTGAAGATTACCGTACAATCAGCTTGATTACTCATGCTTCAAAGATCCTGTCTAGAATAATTTACAAGGGGATTGAAAGCCAGATAGAAACGGAGTTGGGTGAAGACCAGTTTGGTTTCAGGAGAAATGTAGGAACAAGGGAAGCTGTACTAAGTCTTAGGCTGATTTTAGAAGGTAGAATAAGGAAAGATAAGAGAACGTTCATGGCTTTTGTAGACTTAGAAAAGGCTTTTGATAACGTTGATTGGACTAAATTGTTTGACATTTTGAAATCAATTGGAATAAAGTACAGGGATAGGAGGGTGATATACAATCTGTACAGAAACCAGACAGCAGTCATTCGAGTTGAAGGACATGAGAGAGAAGCTGGTATTCAGAAAGGTGTAAGGCAAGGCTGCAACTTATCACCCATACTTTTCAATCTTTACATTGAACAAGCAATGAAGGAAATTAGAGAAAAATTTAAAGTGGGAGTGAAGATTCAAGGAGAAATAATTTCAACTCTGAGATTTGCTGATGACATCGTCATCTTGGCCGACAAGCCTGAGGATTTGAATGAGTTTTTGAATGGTATGGACTCCGTCTTACGGAAAGAATTCATGATGAAAATAAATAAATGTAAAACAAAAATACTGGAATGCAGCCAAAATAAATCAGAAACCTCTATGGAGATCAAATTGGCAGGTGAAAAGCTGAAGGAAGTAGGAGACTTCTGTTACTTAGGAAGCAGAATAACCAGTGATGGACGAAGCAAAGAGGATATTAAAAGTAGGTTGGCTCAGGCAAAGAAAGCATTTCTACAAAAAAGGAATCTGCTGACATCGAATATAGATTTAGGTATTAGGAAGTCATTTTTGAAAGCCTTTGTCTGGAGCGTGGCGCTCTATGGAAGTGAAACTTGGACTATTGGTGCAGCAGAAAATAGGAGAATTGAAGCATTTGAAATGTGGTGTTACAGGAGAATGATGAAGATCAGATGGGTAGATAGGGTTACAAACAAAGAGGTATTAAGACGAGTGGGAGAGGAGAGATGTTTCTGGCGACTGCTAATGAAGAGAAGAGATAGGTTTGTAGGACACATACTAAGACACCCAGGAATAGCAAGCTCAGTTATGGAAGGAAGGGTCGAGGACAAAAACTGTAGGGGTAGACCAAGGTTAGAATATGTTAAACAGATTGCCTCCGATGTAGGGTGTCGGAGCTATGTAGAGATGAAACGATTAGCTCAGGACAGGGAGGCATGGAGCGCTGCATCAAACCAGTCAAAAGACTGAAGACTCAAACAACAACAACAACTGACCAATAAACACATGGTCAGTAAGCTACACTTGCATTACTAATTACACTCCTCTTCACGTCCTCATACCCTACCTGACCTTCGTCACGATTGCCCGTGACCGCCGAAGCCGGTAATTGCTTCGTCAGGCCCCATTGTACTCACAGCACGCGACTCGACTGCCTAGCGTCGAGCCGCTGTCTTAGCACGTTTGTTGTATTACTCATTCCGCTCAGCTGGCAGGCCAGTATAGTAGCCTGTATTTAGAGATTCATCCCCTAGCAGATACTTGCATCTTGCAGGGAGGCCCCCAGGAGATTGAACACTAAAACACCAACACACTACACTAGTAGTTTCTCCCAACTGCGGGAAGCTACTCTCATTTAGGAATAACCTTCCAAATTGGCACAGCGACACAATCGTGTTTTATCCCAAACTACCCCCCAACCAAGGGATTAAAACAGTAAACAAGATTGTGCCTCGACACGCTAGACTGGGAATGCAAAGGTTGCCAGCTGTGAGCGCGACACTTGCTTGTTTCTCCCGACATGCAACGTAATTCAGACGACTTCAGATGACAGTGAACTAAACATTTATGAATACAAGCTTTCCATGTGTAATTATGATTCAAAGCTGAGGTCGCTATTAAGCATTATTGTGGTTATTATATGGGACATTCACGTCATATTTGGGGCTATGTTAAGCCATTTGAACACACATTGTGTGTGAGCCTTTTCAATGTACGAGTTAGATCCGTGAGATCCCTTCCTTTTTATTATGAGTTTAACAGACCAGACCATGTATAAAATTAGTAACTATGTGATTGTTGTGTCTTTTGAGACGATTAAATGATGGGATAGACTTTGATCCCCCACATTATTTCTGGTATTTTTGGTGATGGAGTTTGCTTTTTCAACTCATCAGCCGAAGGTTTAGCGAGCCTGCAGAGTCGCAAGTTTCCGCTATTTTTAGCGAGTGTAATTGTATTATCTGTTGGAAGTAATTTTTCATGTTTAGTGGACATCCACATGGCAGTGGCTTTGCCGTTGTTGTCGAGTGTCACCATGGTCTTTAGGGATATAAAACTACACAAAAGGGATTAAATCTGAAAGTAAATGGAAATTTAATCATGAGCATAATTACTGTAAAATGTTTCTTCTAAGACAAACCACTAAATAAGAAGCTGAATGATTGTAAACTTGGGATGATACTTTTATTGAATGACCGACACTGTGGAACAGCTGATAATTATGAAAAATAATTTAGACCATCTGAGACTACGACGTTGCTAATGCCACAGACACCCTGTAAGGCGTGGACATTTGCTGACTAAGTGACTTAAGTCGCAGTTTTAACTGTGCTGTCACCACCCTAAACCCATGCACAATAGGTGACAAATAGACGCAAACAGCAATCTGATTAGCGTAGGCAGGAGTGTATATAAGTGATGTGTATTAATTTTAAGAGTGCAGTATTTCTACCTTGTATCATGTGTGTATTAGATTTTTTATAGTGCTTGGTTGCTATTTAGCTTTGGTTTTTCTTGTCACAAATGCATCTCATCTGGAAGTAATGTAAATTTGGGATTAGCTAACTACTTGACGTAAAATTAAATGTTAGAAGTGACACCAACGTAACATAGCTTATACTTATTGGTGCGTTATATGTAAATAACACATTTTCTGTTGTCGACGTTTAACTTGACTTGCTTTGCAGTAGAATCAGGGTGTGATTATTTTTGTTTTTCAATGGAGTATCTTGTACTTGCTTAGGGAACATCTCACGTATCACGTTCTTAGATTGATTGCTGTTTATTGGTTTTCGTGTAAGAAGGACATTCGTGAGGGTTTTAATTAAATTCAGTTTACGGGAATCATTATTCATTTTTATTGCTATTTAGACATGTGAACTATCCGAGATTTTTTAACCCTCCGAAGTAGGATAGGGGTTTGTGATTTTAAATAAATGCTTAACGAGTCTTTCCTAAATCTGGACTATCATTCCTAGCTTTATGTTTTTGTGGGTGTGTTTCCTCACGCTCGTCTATGACCTTTTCCCCTCACTTACCTGTTACGCCCTGGGCTAACAGTCTCATGCCGTAGCTAGTCTGAGGACGCACCCGATCCTTTCAGTGTGTGGGTTCAGAGGATAAGGAAGTCAGTAAGGTCATCTGCGGCAGATGATCCCCTGGCGACCTTGTCTGACGGGCACAATACACATTATACAGTATTAAAGAATTAGTAGAAATCCATTAAATGTTATAGAACGTACCCGCAGTTTAACATGGATAAAATATTCTTTGGTAACACTGGCAATGCATCTGACATATTCAGACATAATAAACCCATGGCAAAGCCAGGCTCATTAAATCATGCACAACTGCCCTGAGACCTGCTGTGTCAATTCCATAGATCAGAAGTTCGAATACCGGCGCTGACAGCGACTAACATAACTATGTTTTTTCCCCGGGATTTTCCTTACTCTCTCCGGGCGACTGCCGGGATAGTAACTTACTTCAAGTCCCGGGGCAGTTACCTCATCCCTGTTCCTGATACAGTTCCACGCATTAAATAGAGGTTATCAAAGTTCAACACACAACCAGCTACACGGGGCTGATAGCAAAGATGTCTCAAGTTCCTAAAATGATTTAACAACGACAAAGACATTGAAGTGTACAGAGTTTCAAATTCATTCTATTAGCAGATTCCTCGCGTAGAATGTTAGTAGGCAGTCGTTAGCTCTGACTCTGTGTTTAAGCAGGTCTTGGATACATACATTGCCGACACAAAATTTTGTTGAAATACATTTGTCAGTATGGAAGTTTTTCTCTTTTTTTTATTTTATTTTATTTTTCCTCTGGCACTACAGCCCATGGAGGGCCTAGACCTACCAAGCGACCGCTGCCCAGCCATTTGGCCTGCGTATATTGGGGTGACGCGTGGTCAGTGCGTCGGGTCCCCCCCGGGTGTTAATCTTGGTTTTCGTGACTGGGGCGCTGCCTCACTGTCAGACAGCGACTAAATTGTCCTCACGAGGCTGAGTTCACCCCGTTCCAGCCCTCACGTAAGTTTCTAAAACCACTGACGGAGCCGGGAATCGAACCCGGGGCCTCCAGGTGAGAGGAAGAACCGCTACGCCAACACCACGGGGCCGACCAGTATGGAAGTTACATGCAATTAATCACTGAACCTATCAGCACTCGTATAATCATCTTGGCAACGCTGTCCTGCGTGGTTTGCTCAAAATTGGCCTGACATATTATGGTGCCATGATGTGTTAAGTTACTTTCTGAGATGTTGAGACTAGGGTTCAAAATTCTATGGAGCATTTATTAACAGTCGGTGGTCTAGTGAGTCTAAGAAATGAAAAATACAACTGTCATGTATGGGTTCCTCGAAATTATTGTGCACTGTTGTGATCTACATGCTAATTTTGAAATAGTTTTCATGTAGACTTTATGAAATATCCAACACTGAGTTAAAATTTCAATTGTGTTTCTTTCAGCAGTTGGTAGCAACGATGCCATTTTCAAATATGTCCTTGAAATTTCCTGGCATAGATCTTAATTCCTAACAGTTTCTTTTCTGGATTGTTGCAAACATTTAGTAGTTGATAGACGAACACGCACACAGACAGAAGAGCACACACACACACACATTGGTCCAGATTGATCTAAAACCTCTACGGTTTCATCATTCATTTAAAATGCGAAACGCAGGCTAAAAATTCTCCATATATCATACAGCGCCTCAAATCATAAGTGGGATAGAGTGATGGAAGAATGGGGAGAGAGTTGTAGGAATGGGGAATGGCTACAGCAGTATCCCGTTCAATTCCACGGCTGAAGCTGTGGAAATACCGGGTGAGTTGGCCGAGGCCGTTACGGCGTGGCTGCGGGCAGTCGCTCACATCCGGGAGGCGAAGAGGTTCGAATCCCCCCACCGGCAACCTTGAAGATGGTCTTCTGTGGTTTCCCATCTTCCTTCCAGGCAAATGCCGGGGTTGGTCCCTAACTATAGGCCACAGCCGCTACCTCCAATTCCTCGTCCTTACAATCACACTTTCCTCCCCAGACAACACTCCACACGCGACGGTACTTGTAGCTCACCCCATGGGTGTCCGTATAGGAGCAGCTACAAAACTCTGGCGAGCCGAATATGTCCTCCGACACTCTCGGCACTAAAAGTCATACGCTAAAAAAAAAAAAAAAAAGTGTTGTGGAAATCACTTTATAGCCCACAATAATGGCTCTGAGCTGATACTGGGCGATCGAGCTCTAGTGGTACCTTTTGGAGAGGAATACCACCGGGGTGTCAGCCACCAACAGTCCAGTAGGACTCTTCAAAGCATTGTGACCTCTCATACAGCACGGAAGTCTCAAAGAGCTAAAGCAATCTTCCCCGTTCACGGTTCATCCTAACTGCTAGCGTCGTTATGCCTTCCATGAAAGTGTGAAGTGTGTTTTCATTAGACCAACAGGCCTTGCTACTCACAATGCTTTTTGCTGTTAATTGAATTTAAGAGTTTGGAACATATCAGTCATCAGCACCCTGTACTGGGGTGTTTGTTGAATTAGTTTGATACCTTGTAATTTTGTGGTGACTGTTATAGTGTGTATTTTATTTCGTATTGTTTGCTGTTGCTCAATTAAGTGACTCACGACATCGTGGTCACTGTCCCCGTCACAGAATCTGCCTGATAACCTATGTGTTCTGGTGTCTGTAAAAGTATGTAATTAATTGTTAATTCATTTAGGGGCATTGCGACCTTATGATCATTCATCCACGTATACTTGGGCGTAGCCGATTGTGTTAAGTCACGTTTCGTGAACATCAATGAGAGCTGGAAGCCCAAATATATGAGATTCTATTCTTACCCTGCCTGAGCAGGGTTGTCCCTCAAGTCTTCTCATACTTATTCCAACGAAATACCAGGATAGTACTTTATTTCAAATCTTGGAGCACCTGCAACAATTGTTGTTCATAAAATTTGCAACTTCTCTTCTACAGTCATCACAAAACACAAGTTATCAAAAAATTGTAATCCTCAACGAAGTTCAAGGGGATGATTACGAAACTACATAAAACCCCTGAATAAAACTTCAACCATCTCTCTATTGCCATAGCCACAATTTAGTGGAAAAATGTCTTATAAGCAGGGTCTTGGCATGATCACTGTGGGCATTGCCAGCCTCACATTTCAAAGTATTAGCGTATAGTTTATGCAGTATCACCAAACTGGACGTGCTAGAAAGTACGTTTTCATATTGTCACAAACGAAGTTTTAAATTCTTTTCCGGGTAACATTGGGTGATTATCATTATCGTTATCATAGTAGCTATCTAGGCATTTAAAATTAGTTCTCACTGCAGGGGAAAACCATTACAGTTCATTTAATCGGCGCATGACGCACGCAATTTGTGCGGAATTGATCAGCTGGTACAGCATGAGTCAGGAATATGCAGCCTTTGAGTTAGTACTGTATTTTTTTTTCTAATGTCGTCCTATAACTAGAAGAAAAAACACATGGCACTACAAGTCGTGGGATGTCAGCTGCTAAAAGATCTCTCGCATTACATTTTGGTGAGTTGCATTGAAATTAATTGAACCTCCACCACAGGTCGCCCAAGAAAGTTTCAGTTCTTCTTCAAAATGACAGTGCTAAAACGAAAGTCAAGCCAAGATTGATTCAACTCAAAAGATCTACCACTGGTAGCTTTTACAACATTATTATTATTATTATTATTATTATTATTATTATTATTATTATTATTATTATTATTATTATTAATAATATTATACCGGTCACGGTGGCTGAGAGCGCTAGTGCTTTACCTCGTGCCTCACTCGCATCGGGAGACCATGGGCTCCAATCCCACCTCGGCCGTCCTAAATATGGTTTTAATGGTTTCCTATTTTCACCACCAGGCAAATGCCACAGCGATTCCAATCAACAGATCCACGGCCGACTTCTTTCCAAAATCCCTTCACTCCTTAATTAGAATTAATTAGCGGTCACCTGGGCGATCGTCTGTCACCATCCCCAGTTGTAATTCCTGACAATGTGTGTTCAGCTACCAAACACCGTCCTTGCGACGGTAGAGGATTGATCCTTCGCAGAATGCGTGGCTGATACCGAACAGGGAAAACACGCGATTTATAAAATAGTATTAATATAACCCCCCCCCCCAACCACGTGGAACGTGCCCCTGAAGGGCCTTGACCTACCAAGTGTCCGCTGTCCAGCTTTGTTGGCCTACAGATGACGCGTGGTAAGAACGTCGGATCACCTCAGCCGTTAAGCCAGGTTTTCTTGACCGTTGGTGTTGCCTCTTTGATCAGACAGCTACTCAATTGACCTTACGGGGCTAAGTACACCCCGTTCCAGTCCTCACGTCAGTTTCTAAAATCCCTGACGGAGCCGGGAATCGAATTCGGGGCCTGCGTGTGAGAGGCAGGTGCTCTATCATTATTATTATTATTATTATTATTATTATTATTATTATTATTATGATAATTGGAGTAAGGATTTTTTAAAGCAGAGTGTGTGCCAGGAAATACTTGGTCGTCATATCCGTGTATGAGTTTGGGTATGAGATCTGAAATTTGTATTTTTGTGATGTCTGTAAATGTGTGTGTAACTGTGAATAATAGGATGTACGATTGGGAGATGTGCCCCGGTATTTTAAATGATGTACCATTTAAGCGTTCAACTGGAGTGAGTGTGGGAAAACGTGAGGAAACTGGATTAAGGACGGCCATTGTCAACGACGGAATTCGATTCTAGCATCTCCGAGTTGACTACCCCTCATGGAATGTAACTAAACACCCTGCTGCACTGCTTGGTAAAAATTATGCTTGAGTAGGGAAATGGATGCAATTATACTTTAAACCCCGTTACGTAGCGACTAGCATTATTGTCTGTCACCGCGGAAGCCCGGGTTCAAATCCCGGCTCTGCCAAGAAACTAAATTCTGGTCTGGAGGCTGGGACGGGGTACACTCAGCCTCGTGAGACAAAACTGAGAAGAGGTAGGTTCGATTCCTACCTCAGCCATCCTGGAAATTGTTTTCCGTGGTTTCCCACTTCTACTCGAGGCATATGCTGGGATGGTTCCTAACTTATGGCCACGGCCGATTCCTACCCTAATCCTACCTCAATTACAAATACGCACACTAGTACAAACATCACAGTGACACAGGTTATCAGACAAATTCTACACGTGGCTACATGACCAGGATGTCGCAAAGCCCCTAAATAATCAACAACAACAAATAAAACTTCTAGATCTTCTACAGAGTACAGTATGAGGTAAAATGTCAAATGTTCGCCTGAGATTTCAACAGGTCTAGTAGCGAGTGGTAGAAAAATTGTACTTCGTCGGGAGATACATCAATTTACAAAAATAGTAGAATAGTAGAATAGTAGAATAGTAGAAAATCACTGCTCTGGGGGAAAAGTGCAAAACAAATGTCTTTACATAGATGTTAATCAAGGCCATTGACATAATTCCAAGCAGCACGATGTCGCAAAGAATCAACAACAGCAACAAAAGCTTTGGAACGTCGAAGAATTCGAAGCATTCGATGTCGGAAGTACAGTGCCCGGGTTATAACTGTGCCGGTGAGCTACGTCATTACTTCCAGGAAAGGAGTATAGACTGTACTATTCTCAGCAAAATCATTTCTCATATCGGCACTGACTAGTCCACTAGGCTACGTTGACCGTCAGAACTCCCGAGCCCCACAATGTGGAGTAATGTGACGTGAATAGGAGTAGGGAAGTAGACGGCTTGAATTTTCAGAAATGCAACGGTCGCTCACCGCAGATATATAAGGGGCGTTCAAAAAGTAACGAGCCGGAGGCTGTAATGCGCAAACCGGTGACGACGTTGGCTAATCGTGGCGTGTGTAACGAGGTGTGGTTCCGACCAGAGCGTGGAAGGTCACAGCCAGTCGCTAGAGTGCACGCGTGCACGTCACGTGACGATACAAAGCAAGCAGCAGCATGCATCAATCGTCCAACCAAGACCAAGACAGTAGGCCATTCGAAATGCTTCCTGGTGTAGTTGAAGACTGTGGGGCACCCATTGGGCACACACTTTCCGCAAGTGATGTCGTTCCTTCATGATGGTGTGCACACTTCCGACGCTCAATCCGACCACGGTGGCTATGGTGTTCACTGTCACTCGGCGGTCCTGGGTAATGAGTGCACGGTGCACTAAGTACAGTAATGTACAGTATGATGTAAAGAAAATAATGTAAATTACGGTGCGTGAAACCCTGTGCAACAAACGCTTTAAATACTTATTGTGTACTCAACGCTAAAACTATAAATCTACAATTAAATAAAATAATTTATATTTCCCATTAATAAACTATACCAAAGCTGGAAATTACCAGAAAAAACGCTTCCTCTTGAGCAGGAATACTGACCTGGGGCCCTGTCCGTTAGAGTCGAGGCTCTCCCGGGAGTCACTACCGAAGGTAGCTGAAGTGACGAAGGAAGATCGTAGATATTCGCTGGTGTTCGGAAGAGTGAGACGTATTCGATTGTTGAAGCAAAGAGTGCGACTTATTGAACTGCAATAAGTAGACTAATATAAATAAGTTGTTGTTAATTCATTTTAGGGACTTGGGAATCTTTGTCATCAGCCCGGTGCAGTAGAGGTGTGTGTTGAATTATTTAAAGAAAAGCTTTCTTAAATAGAAATAGGCAATACTGAAATAGTACATTATGCAACGACCCTATAATGGCAATAATTAAGACAGGAGTATGTTTCCCTACGAGTGACTTAATTACCATTATAGACGATAATTATACCTATTTTATGTTCAAACATAAATATTCAAAAATATCTACCGAGATTTCGCCAGTTTTATGTACTGAACAGAGGGCATGGGACGCAGAGAATGCCATGGCCTCCTGGAATACCCCACTATGACACTAGAAGCCAAGCAGTGAAATTTAAAATAGAAGACCTTGGAAGTCAGCGCAGGTGCGATGCTATCCTTACCTAATTGGTCACACAACTGTTTCTTGAGCTCTGATTGGTGGGAGAAACTGTTTCATAATGAAAAATAGTGTTATAATGACCCTCATTACGATACAGTTTTCTGACATATAATATTTACATTCCGACATCGTCGAACATAAAATGGTTTTTATTACTTCAATGTGTGTTGTACATCAATAAAATATATAAACAAGGCGCATTGAGTGTGAACAAAGCATCCGAACAGTTTACTGTATCTGTCTCCTTATTATTGAGTGCAGATTTTCGAAAAATCACTTGACTAATTATCTTCGGTTAATGATGGCTAAACATTCTAATGGAAACCTTCATGATATTGCTGAAGCGAGAACGCGTTGTCATCTTTAACCCGGCATGAGTCGCGGCTGATCTGACAGATCGAGAAGGGACATTTTTATTCATTGCTTCGTGATGAGTGGCAGGCCTGACTCTACCTTTCCACTATCTTCCTTACGTGGTGATTGAAACCAGTCATTGCGATTCAATTTCCACGACTATCAATAGTATTACGTGCAAGAGCTAGTTTGATCTCACAGATCGCCGCGACACTTGCGGGATTTCATTATGTCCTAATTACAGATGAGCGTTGTTGGCGTTCCATTAGGCTAGATGTATTGTTGGAATCATAGGTGATAGAATGCATACGATTACAACAATCTTACAACATACATAAAACATTATTTTGCAATTGACGCTGGAGAAAGGCAATCCATGTTTAATTCTTAATCTTCCCTCTAAATACAGTAGTATCAGATGAATACTTATTCAAGCTGATCGTACTAGAATACTTTCCTGGTCTATTATCTATTACTTCCATTCACTCTAGATGGAATCAATAGTAAATAAGGGCATTTTAACTAATATTACAACTAGGCAATATAAGGGATCGCCACGACAAAACTGCTCTGTCTAAGAGGCGCGTCTAATGCCGGGTTAAAGGAAGTGATTTGTTACTCTAAAATATAAGTTGTAAATGAATCTGACACAAAGAAATGCGTTCATTTTTCCAATAATGAATTTTCCCTCTAACCGAAAATGATCGTTGCATTCTTTCACATTATTTCCGTACGAAGAGACTGATATCCTTAGTCCTTGAATGTCAAGCGCTCGCATTATATCGCTACCTCTCGCACTGTCGTAAATAAGAACTGAAGTAAAATTTTATGCATTGCGAAATTAAAGTTTCTGAGAATGGTGTTAATGTTCTCGGGCACTGGAATATGAAGATACATAGGGTGAGATAGGATGAGGAATGCTCTCACGTATCTGATGTTGGAATTTTGAGACCATGGTGACGATTTCAAACTACTTTTAATAAATTGATGCTGTGCAGACCTAGATCCAACCCGCACAAAATACGAAAGATGAAGCACACAACCGAAGATGACGTTCGCTCTCTCTCTCTGCGTCATGTGGCGTGATTGATAGATCAATGTATATTATTTCCTCTACAAAAGTGCGTTTGGGCTCCTTTTCACTTATTTTTAGCCTACTTTTCACATTTTGTAAAAATGAGGAAAAAGTAGACTTATGAGATCGGGCAAATGTGTGTCTGTCTGTCTGTCTGTCTGTCTGTCTGTCTGTATGTATGTATGTCCTTCTGTCTATCTGTCTGGCGGTGTGTGTGCCCCCCCCCTATCAACTCCTAAACGGCTGGAGCAATCGAAACAAAATTTGGTAGGAGTAAAGATCTATACCTGAACATCTCACGACCATATTTGTAAATGATGTCAGTGCTACCAACTGCTGAATAATCGCAATTGAAATTTGAGCTCCATGTTGGATATCTTGAAAGTTATGAATGGGAGCTATTTCAAAATTGGCACACTTATAGATAATAATATTGCAGTTTAATTTCCAGGAGGCCATACATGGCAGTGTTGCCAAAATGATTATAAGCCTGCTGATAAGTCCAAATTTTAAATGCATATAACGTCTACACTATCAATTGGATTTCAACCAAATTTTGTATGTGCTATGTGTACATAAACCGATATGACTGAGCATATTCTTAAGAGACACCTGGGCTGCCAACTGTTAATAAATGCTCTCAATTTTTTTTATCCAAATACCCATATATCAGAAAGTAGGCAAGCCGACAGCTTTAAACTATGCACACGTATAGTACCGGACATTCTAAATTAATTTAAAGTAACTTATATACGTCAGTGCTACCAACTTGATTATAAGCCTGCTGAGAGGTCCAACTTTAAATACATGTAACTTATATACTATCATTTGGATTTCAACCAAATTTCGTGTGTGCTATGTGTACCATAACCGATATGACTATGCCGATTCTTAAGAGTAACCAGGGCTGCCAACTGTTAATAAATACTGTCTCTCTTTTTGTTACCTTAATATCAATATATCAGAAAGTATGCAAGCCAATAACTCTAAGCTTTGCACACGTATAGTACCTGGCATTCTAGATTAATTTGTAGTAACTAATATAGGCCTACGCCAGTGCTACCAACATGATTCTAAGCCTGCTGATAGGTCCAATTTTAAAATGCATGTAACTTCTATACTAACTAATGGATTTCATTCAAAATTGACACAACAATAAATCATATTATTTCAGATTATTTCTGACCAATACATGTATGTCATTGTTGCCAACATGATTTTACGCGCGCTGTTAGATCCAATGTTCAACTGCAGGTAACGTCCATGCTATCCATTAGACTTCAACCAAAGTTTGTATTCTGTACCTTAAGAGATGGAACTAAGAATATATTCAGTCACCAAGGCTGCCAACTGTAGTTCTCTATTGAGCTACATTATTCCAGGTATACAGTATTTCGAACTAATTAGAAATTTCGATATTACCAACTTAAGTTCGTCATTATTCTAGATAGATCCATATAGATTAATCATTGGCATGAATCTTAAATTTTAAGAAAAGTAGGCTCGTTAGTTCGTCACGGAACTTCTTGTTGAACTTATCTGCATAGCCTCTATCTATATACAAAATTTCAGTTTCATTGCTGTCATATATTAATAGATATTGAGAACCCTCTAAATAATTCGGATTGTCGCCATACTGGATTTTTAGCCTACTTTTCACATTTTGCAAAAATGAGGAAAACGTAGACTTATGAGATCGGGAAAATGTGTGTGTGTGTGTGTGTGTCTGTCTGTCTGTCCTTCAGTCTGTCAGTCAGTCTGGCTGTGTGTGTGTCCCCCCCTATCAACTCCTAAACGGCTGCAGCAATCGAAACAAAATTTGGTACGAGTAAAGATCTTTATCTGAATATCTCACGGCCATATTTGAAATTGATGTCAGTGCTACCAACTGCTGAAAAATCGCAATTGAAATTTGAGCTCAATGTTGGATATCTTGGAAGGTATGAATGGGAGCTATTTCAAAATTGGCACACGTATAGATAATAATATTGCAGTTTAATTTCCAGGAGGCCATGCATGGCAGTGTTGCCAAAATGATTATAAGCCTGCTGATAAGTCCAAACTTAAAATGCATATAACTTCTACACTATCAATTGGATTTCAACAAAATTTCGTATGTGCTATGTGTATATAAACAGATATGACTGAGCGTATTCTTAAGAGCCACCAGGGCTGCCAACTGTTAATAAATGCTCTCAATTCTTTAATCCAAATACCCGTATATCAGAAAGTATGCAAGCCGACAGCTTTAAACTATGCACATGTATAGTACCTGACATTCTAGATTAATTTGGAGTAACTTATCAACGTCAGTGCTACCAACATGATTCTAAGCCTGCTGAGAGGTCCAACTTTAAATACATGTAAATTCTATACTATCATTTGTAATTCAACCAAATTTCGTTTCTAATATGTGTACCATAACAGATATGACTATGCCGATTCTTAAGAGTAACCAGGGCTGCCAACTGTTAATAAATACTGTATCTATTTTTGTTACCCTAATATCAATATTTTAGAAAGTATGCAAGCCAATATCTCTAAACTTTGCACACGTATAATACCTGGCATTCTAGATTAATTTGGAGTAACTAATATAGGCCTACGCCAGTTCTTCCAACATGAATCTAAGCCTGCTGATAGGTGTAATTTTAAAATGCATGTAACTTCTATACTATCTAATGGATTTCATTCAAAATTGACACAACTATAGATCGTATTATTTCAGATTATTTCTGATCAATACATGTATGTCATTGTTGCCAACATGATTTTACGCGCGCTGTTAGATCCAATGTTTAACTGTAGGTAACATCCATGCTATCCATTGGACTTCAACCAAATTTTGTATTCTGTACTTTAAGAGATGGGACTAAGAATATATTCAGTCACCAGGGCTGCCAAGTGTAGTTCTCTATTAGGCTACATTATGCCAGGTATACAGTATTTCGAACTAATTAGAAATTTCGATATTACCAACTTAATTTCGTCACCATTCTAGATAGATCCATATAAATTAATAATTGGCATGAATCTTAAATTTTAAGAAAAGTAGGCTCTTTAGTTCGTCACGGAACTTCTTGTTTTCCTTGAAACTGTAAGAAAGTTCTCCAAAAGCCGATGTTACGAAGGAAGATCGTACAGTAGTTATTTGCTAGTGATAGGAACGGTGAGACGTTTTCCATTGTTGCAGCAAAGAGCTCGAATTATTGAAATGCCATAACAAATTCAATTTACCATTTATCTGAAGTTTCTTACTAAATTTGCACATCTCTTTTCTGCTACGAACCAAAATTTACGAAATGATTCCCACCGTGTGTAGCCTACTTGAAAGGTCATCCATTTATTTATTAGAGTTTAAACGCTATTTTAATGGAATTAATATTTGTAATGCTTTTTACAGGACTTATATGGGACACGTTTTACCTTAGGCTATTGTATACGAACTTCATAACATCGTGAAACACCGAACTCGTCCTCTCTTTGTCAGGCTAATAAATTGCTGTTGTTTCATTAAGGGGTTTTTCAATATCGTGATCATGTAGCCTCGTGTGCTTGGGTATGTGTGGAATATGTCTGGTGACCTGTGTTACTGTGATGCCTGTATTAGTGTGCGTAGTTGTAATACATATCACAATTGGGAAGGAGGCAGCCGTGGCCTGAATTTTGGAACCATCCTGGCATTCGCCTGGAGTAGAAGTGGGGAAACCACGGAAAACCACTTCCAGGATGGCTGAGGTGGGAATCGAATCTTTCTTTTCTCAGTTTTGCCTCACGCGGATGAGTATACCCCGTTCCAGCCCTCCGACCAAAATTAAATTTATTGGCAAAGCTGGAAATCAATCCCGGGCCACCGTGGTGGCAGCCAAGAGTGGCAGCCACTACGCAACGAGGCGGACTATCCTAACAAGTAAGTGTTTCAAACGTGAATATTGTCTACAATTATAATTACGTATTTTGTGTAAATTAGAAAGTTATCCCATCATGTTGATGATAGGACGAAGAGATCCGTGAAGGAGACAGTGAGCGAGAACAGCCGTTGTTAGCACCGGGACTCAAACAACAGCCATTGTGCAAGCTATGCTTGCTATCAGATGCGGCCTACTTAGCTGTGTTCGTTCCGTACCGAGGTTATCATGGCTGGAACAGGGAATTAGCAACTTGAAGTCCTCTGCTGAGCAGCTTTGTGGCCGCCTCATACCATTGTCGCCTGGGAAATATTAAGTAGCTTCCCACGTGCTTCGTCAGAGTTACACGTTTATGCAAAACTAATAATAATAACAATAATAATTTAATAAATATGAATCAGTGGCATAACTAGAAGTTTGTACTTCAACTTTTGCCTCGTCGTAATGCTGGAAAAATATTATTTATCGATTGCTCAAATCGATACTACTCTATCGATTCTCTTGGCAATGTGAGACTACGCAATTCGTTGGACCCGTTTCTGAAAATATTGCTATTACGTCAAGAGAACTGATACTAATTCCTAATTGCGTTTGTCTTTTTCACTCTAGCCTAATCTGAAGCAAAGTCGACTGATAAATGTCTGATTCAGTATGGCATCAAATCCAGTAAATGACTTAAATAATTCCCAGCTTAGTAACTGCCTTTAAATATTTAAATGTAGTTTCCCACAAACATCATATTTTAAGTTATGTCACCCTTTCAGCAAATAAGCGATATTTCTATAAAAACTCAACCGACTGTGACGTGATTCCATTTCTTGAGCAAAGATACTATCTCCAGTGTCAACTACTGTAAATCACAATTGATTTATACTTCAACTAGCAACCCCACCCGGCTTTGCCCGGGAACAGGTTTGAATGCATTACGTGATAAGCACTTTTTTTTTCAATGTCAATGAACAACGACCAATATCCGTTTTACGTCTCGGCATGATGGGTTAAAATCACTGACTGGACAATTAATTATATTATCATGGTGATGCATGTGCAACAAATTCTTGTCAGACGTAATTTAAGAATGGCGATGTGCATGAAACACTTCTATCCAATCTTAATTTGACTGTGAATTTTGCGGAACGAGAAGTTCACATGCGAAATGAAGAAAACCCGAGTCGCACTTCCAGGGAAACTCCCCACGCAACCACTCTTCTCGAAGTCTTAACTCAACACGACTCAACGGTTTCCTGCTGGCTGTATCTGGAGCAATAGGTTCGCCCGCTAGCTAGGCTGTAACAGGGATGATAGACTCGCCCTTAGCTAGCTCGTAAACTGTCGCCTCAGTAGTTGAATGGACATAGTTGGAAGAAATTAAAACGTAAAAACACTTATAGTGGGCGATGTATTGAAGATAGACATATGCTCTCGCGGACTTTTTTGTAGAACTTTTCATGATGAACAATTCTTACACTCATAATATTTAGATATTTTAACGATTTGCCCAGAGTAAACTTTCAAAGCGCTCGGACGCCAGTTTTTTTTTTCGACGTTTCCACTGAAATCGTTACTGCTCAGCTTCCTTTGATCATAAATAAATTATTTTCTACAGAAATCGTCCTCGAGATATCTTCTACAGAATGGTGAAAACCGCATCAAAATCCATCCAGTGGTTCTCGAGTTTACCCGTAACATCCAAGAATCGGGGACTTGGTTTTATACTAAGTCGAGACTAGCAACCCGCCCCGGCTTCACCCAGTATGTTTAACGGTTTACCCAGCGTAGCTTAAGAGGTGCATGGACGGCAGGACCCAGACGCAATTCAGAAAAGTCGAGGTGAACAGCGAAACTACAAACACATTTACTCTTCCCTGAAGTCTTAACTCAACAAAACTCGACAGTTTGATGCTGGCCGAAGCTGAGGTGATAGGCCTGCCCACTTACAGTACTCGTAAATTCGGTCCGAAGCGAGCAATATAAATTTCAACTGGATGGAGATTGTTGGAAGGAATGAAAACGTAAAAACACTTAATGTGGGCGATGTATTAAAGATAGAGATATGCTGTTGCCGACTTTTTTGTGCAACTTTTCATGTTGAACCATTCTTACACTCATAGTACTGTATATAGATATTTTGAATGGTTTGCCCAGCGTAAGCTTAAAAGGCGCACGGAGGACAGGTTTCTCTTCGACTTGATTCACTGTAATCGTTACTGCTTGGCTTCCTTTGGTCACAAATAATGTTCTTCTACAGAAACGTTCCTCGAGAAATCCTTTACAGAATGGTGAAAACCGCATCAAAATCCAGCCAGTGGTTTTCGAGATTACCCGTTACATCCAAGAATCGGGGACTTTGTTTTATACTAGGTAGAGATTAATCTGAGTGTCATATACACATGGGACGTATAACCCTGACCATCACTAGATAGGCAGCCTGAAATGGGGCAGACCCATTCATATCCTCCTTACACAATAGCCCATCGGGTAGGTTCCCATTCGGTATAAAGGTGCTCGGAGACCCAGAATCTGACCAAGCCAAGATTTGATACTCTTGGCAGACATGGAAATTGAACCCGGAACCTTAGAGGGTGTGTCAATAACGCTATCTACTGTACATGCTGGTCTGCTTCAAATTTGAAGATACGAATTGAAACGGGTCAATCTGTGCAGGAAATGTCATAATCTACTGAAAATACAAAATAATTGTGAGCACCAGCAGAAAGGCTGTAGAGCCTGGGTCAATAGTTTAAACATATTGTATATACAGTGAACAGATCAGACTTCTGGTGTGAGATGGAACGGGACACACCCAACCTCGTGAGGCAAAACTGAGAAGAGGAGGGTTCGATTCCCACTTCACCCAACGTGGAAGTTGTCTTCCATGGCTTCTCACTTCTACTCCAGGCAAATGCTGGGATGGTTCCTAATTTAAGACCACGCCGCCCCCTTCCCAATGCCATCCCCACTTTACAAATGTACACATTAGTACAGCCATCGCAACAAAACAGGTTATCACACAATTCCACACATACACCCAAATAAACGGGGCTATATGGCCACGATGTCACAGCCCCTGAAATAAGCAACAACAGCAGACTTCTGAGGATAACAATAAAAAGAAAATCATCAGGTTGTTGATGTGTAACATCTTTCCGCTCGGTTGCTGGATAGTTTTGTGGGAGTGATTTTGAAAATTGGGGACGGAAGTGGATCGGAACGATCGAGCTGGCAGTGGTGGATCGAACGGAAGTATGCACAGCCCGCTCGATTGATCGAACGGAAGTGTACTAGCTGGCAGTGATGGAAAACGGAAGTATGCACTGCCCGCTCGATCAATCGAACGGAAGTGTACTAGCTGGCAGTGGTGGAAAACGGAAGTATGCGCTGCCCACTCGATCGATCGATCCAGCGAGCAGTGGTAAGACCCAGCTGGCAGTGGTACGAGAAACAATGAGCGCGCAGTGTCGCTAATTGATACCATGACGTACTCTCGGCCATGTGGAATGTATATGACATACTGAACGGAAAACGTTCATGCGAACTCTGGTGTCAAGTGATTGAAACAAATGACATGGTACATGTTCGAAGTCTTCGTATCAGTATTTAAATGGCAAAATGCCTTAATATCAAACATAGTAAGTAGTCGTCAATGCCGGTATTATGTTTCTGCACAATGGCTATTCAAATATTAAACCACCATAACGGTAATGCAGTCATCAATATAATATAATCGTTGTCGTTATACGAGAATTGAGCAAGCCTTCATAAACTATTACTGAATACATTCTCTTTACTCACAAGAGGACCTATTCATCAGGCATTTTAAACTCAATTTCACGCAGGAAGAGTATCGAAACAAGCAAAATATAAATGAGACTTAATTCCGTAATGCAGTATTATTGGAACGTGGAAATAAGTCACCACTTTGTGCATAGCATTTGCGTAGTCGAAATAGCCGTGGGTTAGTGCTTATGATTGTGAATCTAGAGATATTGGGTTCGAATCCCGGACGGAGTAGATATTTTTGCTACCAGATTATTATTTTAAACGATATTTATCATATCAATATGCCTCATTTTAACAGAATCCATATGAAATTACGTGTTGGTCTGTGAATGAAGTGGACCTGTTTATAAGGAATTTAAGGTTATGAGCGGTGTCGCGTCTATTAATCTAGTTGATCCATATCGTATTCTTTATTTAGTCTAGTGCTGGTGGAAGCTACAAATCATCTAATAAAATAATTTCCGTATTATAAACTACAATATCTGTAAAACACTCCCTTTTGCAATAGATTATTATTTGTGCCAATAATAGTATAAAATACCGGTGTATCAACAATTTCACGTGATGTTTCCTCTATGTCAGATGTTACACATCATATGCGACTACTGTATGGCTCGTAATTTTTTCAGAATATTTATCAAGTAAAAACATCAGCTTCCCGTCTACTACAGCCGACTTCACATGGGAGCGGAAGAACACCGAGAAATGGAAGGTGTTTCCATAAATATGGAAAATAACCGAGGCATAAAACGAAAATCGTCTTATGATCGTACACATGACTGACTGAGTAGTGCAATGGTAACTTTCTCGCCTGTTGTGCCCAAGGTTGCAGAATCGTATCCGGGTGCAGTCAATTGGCATTTAAGGGTGCGCAAATGTGAGGGACTTACTGGCACGTTAATGATTCGGCGCCCCAATATCTATAAAAGCATTAGTAATTAGAAGGGACCTAAGACCAATATGAATATTACAGTATTATTATTATACGTTCTTTCACAAGTTAGTTCATGCCCGTTTGACCTATCACCTGGAATAGAGAGATATGTCGTTTAATTTAAGTGTAATTTAATTGACCATCCTTTATTGTTGTTGTTTGAGTCTTCAGTCTTTTGACTGGTTTGATGCAGCCCTCCATGCCTCCCTGTTCTGTGCTAATCGTTTCATCTCTACATAGCTACCACACCCTACATCCGAGGCAATCTGTATGTGTCCTACTAACCTTTCTCTTCTCTTCATTAGCAGTCGCCAGAAATATCTCTCCTCTCCCACTCGTCTTAATACCTCTTCGTTTGTAACCCTATCTACCCATCTGATCTTCATCATTCTCCTGTAACACCACAATTCAAATGCTTCAATTCTCCTCTTTCCTGATGCACCAATAGTCCAAGATTCACTTCCATAGAGCGCCACGCTCCAGACAAAGGCTTTCAAAAATGACATCCTAATACCTAAATCTATGTTCGATGTCAACAGATTCCTTTTTTGTAGAACTGCTTTCCTCGCCTGAGCCAACCTACTTTTTATATCCTCTTTGCTTCGTCCATCACTGGTTATTTTACTTCCTAAGAAACAGAAGTCTCCTACTTCCTTCAACATTTCACCTGCCAATTTGATGTCCATAGAGGTTTCTGATTTATTTCGGCTGCATTTCAGTATTTTTGTTTTACATTTATTAATTTTCATCATGTATTCTTTTAAGACGAAGTCCATACCATTCAAAAACTCATTCATACCTCAGGCGTGTCGGCCAAGATGACGATGTCGTCAGCAAATCTCAGAGTTGAAATTATTTCTCCTTGAATCTTCACTCCCACTTTACATTTTTCTACAATTGCATTCATTGCTTGCTCAATGTAAAGATTGAAAAGTATGGGTGATAAGTTGCAGCCTTGCCTTACACCTTTCTGAATACCAGCTTCTCGCTCCTGTCCTTTAGCTCGAATGACTGCTGTCTGGTTTCTGTATAGATTTTATATCACCCTCCAATCCCTGTACTTTATTCCAATCATTTTCAAAATGTCAAACAATTTAGACCAATCATCGTTGTCAAAGCCTTTTCTAAATGTACAAATGCCATGAACGTTCTCTTATCCTTCCTTATTTTACCTTCTAAAATCCCTTGTCCCTACATTTCTGCTGAAACCAAACTGATATTCACCCAACTCCGTTTCTATCTGGCTTTCCATCCTCTTGTAAATTATTCTAGACAGGATCTTTGAAGCATGAGTAATCAAGCTGATTGTACGGTAATCTTCACATCTGTCAGCTCCCACTTTCTTTGGTATAGGGATAATAACATTCTTCTTGAAATCAGGGGGTACCTCACCTGTCTCATAAATCCTACACGCCAAGTGAAATAACCTGATCAGACCTTCATCACCTATGCAGCGTAGCCACTCAATCGGTATATCATCTATGCCTGGTGCTTTGTTCCTGCTTAAGTCCTCCAATGCTCTGTCAAATTCTGATCTCAATATTAAATCTCCTTTTGCATCCTCATCAATTTCCACCTCTCTTTCCATTACATGATTCTCAATCTCCCTTCCCTTATACAAACATTCTATGTAAGCTTTCCATCTCTCAACCTTTTCTTCCCTATCTGTTGGGGGCTTTCCATTTGTGTCCTTAATATTACAGCACTTAGTCTTCTTTCCTCCAAAAGTATTCTTAATCCTTCGATAAGCTGTGTCTACTTTTCCTAATTTCAGACAATTTCCTATACCTGCACATTTCTCTTTCAACCATTCTTCTTTCGCTTCCTTGCACTTCTTGTTAACCTCATTTCTCAAACGTCTGTATTCTGCTTTCCCCTTTTCATCTCTTACATTCTTGTGTTTCCGCCTTTCATCCATTAATTTTAGGATATCCTGAGTGATCCACGGTTTTTACCTATTCTTTCTTTCCTACCAATGTTTTCTTCTGCGGATTTTATTATTTCGTTCTTCAAAAGTGCCCATTTGTCTGCAATTGAAGTTTGTTTACGGTTTTTCATTGGTCCTTCCTGTATACTCTTCTTGAATCTTTCGTTTGCATCCTTCACTTTGAGTCTATCGCCCACCTTTTTGGCTTTTGACTTTTCTTCAGTTTCTTCAACTTTAATCTGCATTTCATAACATCCAGATTGTGGTCAGAGTTTATTTCAGCACCAGTATATGTTTTACAATCCAAAATCTGGTTTCGAAACCTCTGCTTGACCATAACGAAGTCGATTTGGTAACGCTCTGTATCTCCCGGTCTCATCCATTTGTATATTCTTCTATTGTGGTTATTGAATAAGGTGTTAGCTATGACCAATTCATGCTCGGTGCAGAATTCCATCAGCCTACTTCCTCGATCATTCCTTTCACCTAATCTGAAATCTACTGTCATTCCTTCTCTTCCTTTTCCTACCATAGCATTCCAATCTCCCATTACTATAACATTTTCATCACCCTTGATATACCTCAGAATTTCATCTATTTCTTCGTAGACCTTTTCAACATCTTCATCATCAGCTTGACTGGTTGGCATATAGCCTTGTACCACTGTGGTGCAGGTAGGTTTAGTATTGATTTTTGCTACAATAATCCGTTCACTATATTGCTCATAATATTCCACCCGCTGTCCAAGTTTCCTACTCAATATGAGACCAACCCCTGCTTGGCCATTGTTTGATTTAGTGCTAATGACCCTATAGTCACCTGACCAAAAGTCCTGTTCTTCCTGCCAGCGCATTTCACTAATCCCAACCAAATCCAACCTCAACCTATCCATTTCCCTTTCTATGTTTTCTAACCTTCCACTTCCTAGCAGACTTCTAACATTCCACGCTCCGATCCGTAGAATGTCAGATTTCCTCTTTATCACTTCTGTGATGTTAACCCCCTCTCGAGTAGTCCCCACCCGGAGATCCGAAATGCTGGGACGGTAACTTCTGATAGGCCACTGCCGCTTCCTTCCACACCCTTGCCCAAATTCATTCATCTTCATCAATTCCATCTCTCATCCCGACGCGCAGTTTGCCCACGGGCGTCGACTGGAAAGACCTGCACTTGGCCTCTCAGGAGGCCACACGACAAAAAAAAACGTAGGTATGTGTAGAAGTTGCCTGATAACTTGAGTCAATATGATGTCTGTACTAGTGTATGCATTTGTCATCGAGGATTGTGGCCGTACGTAAGGTACCATCCGGGCATTTTCCTGGATTAGAAGTGGGGAAACCACGGAAAACCACTACCAGGATGGCTGAGGTAGGAATTGAACCCACCTCTTCCTAGTTTTGCTTCACGGGACTGAGTCAACCTCTTTCCAGCCTTCAGACCAGACTTTAATTTCTTGGCAGAGAACCAGGGCCAATAATACTAGGCACTGCGGAACGAGGCACTCATGATATCAACAAAGATTCTTGACATGAGATCCGTCACAGGAGTTAGGTCACCCTTAATCCTTGCTGGCTGAGAAGTCTTGTTTGCAGAGAAAAGAAACCGAAGCTATTGATTTTTACAAGATTAAAGATTACAGGATGCCAGCTGTCTTCAGTCATATTTCATTCATTTAACCGCCTTCCTGTAATGGCATCTAATATTCATAAATAGCGAAGCCCGCTGTAAGAAAGTTCTTTGTTTCAATTAGGGGCTTGGACAGTGACCGGCCCCATGATATAAAGGTAGTGCGCCTGTCTCACCCAGGAGGCCTCCAGTTTGGCTCCTGACTCTGTCAGCGATTTTAGAAGCTGACGTGAGGGCAGGAACGCGGTGTACTCTGCCTCATGAGGACAATTGAGAAGCTCTATGATCACAGAAGCCAATATTTACGACCGATGGGACAATTCGCAATGGCCAAGCGTTACCCCGGGAACTTCAGACCAAGCAGTGGCTGAGCAATGGTCATTTAGTAGACCAAGGCCCATCATGGGCCATGGGTATTTTTAGGAGCTTGAACCACCGTGGTCATCAGACTGTGTAGAATCTGTCTATAACCTGTGTTATTGTAATGGCTGTACTTGTGTGTGCCGGATGGCAATGACCTAGAGCAAAGTACCACCCTGATATTCGCCTGAAGATGAACTGGGAAGTGAGGTACCCGTGAGTCACCTATAATACAAGGATTTAAATCCCTACGACAGAACCAGCAATGGAGCGGGAAGATACAAAACTTATCCATAGACCACGTATAAGGTGATAAGGAAATATACGTATATGGTTAGACGAACTACTGTTAACCTATTACTCCGTCGCACCACACTCCATGAAGGGCCCTGGTTTACCAAGCGACCACTGCCCAGCCATTCGCCCTAAAGGTTGCTGGTTGACGCGTGGTCAGCGCGTTGGATTCCCTCGGTCGTTTATCTTGGTTTTCGTGACCTAGGCATTGCCTCACTGTCAGACAGCTACTCAGTTGTGCTCACGAGGCTGAGTACATCCCGTTGCAGCAACCCTCACGTCAGTTTCTGAAATCCCTGATGGAGCCGGGAATCGAGCTTGGGGCCTCCGGATGAGAGGCAGTCGTGCAACGCAATTGATATTAGTAGTAGTAGTAGTAGTAGTAGTAGTAGTAGTAGTAGTAGTAGTAGTAGTAGTAGGCCACCTATTATAATTAATGGTAATTATAACAAGAAGTTCCGTGAAGAACTAAAGAGCCTACATTTCTTAAAATTTAAGATTCATGCCAATGATTTATCTATATGGATCTATCTAGAATAACGACGAAATTAAGTTGGTAATATCGAAATTTCTAATCAGTTCGAAATACTGTATACCTGGCATAATGCAGCCTAATAGACAACTACAAAGCGGCTTCGGTGGCGTAGTCGGTAGCATTCTGAACTGCTGTGCCCAAGATAGCGGGTTCAAACCCGGCCGAAGTCGTCAAATTTTTTAAAAGCGTTAAAAATCCTTCAGTATGCCTTCCTTCGGAGGGGAAGTAAAGCCGGCGGTCCCATGTCATAGATTTATGGCATGTAAAAGATCCTTTCACAGACTAAACTAGTGTAAAACAAAATTGTTAGGTTAGATTTCGTCAGAACGCTCTATCAAAGTTCCAACGTTCACCACTAGGTATCATTGATATCTGGTGGCGAAAGTTGGAACTACTTGAAATTGAACGGAACTTGTAGCTCACCCTTTAGGGTGTCCGCTGGAAGCAGCTACAGACTCAGGCGAGCCGAACATGTCCTCGGACACTCCCGGCACTAAAAGCCATACGATAAATAATAGAGAACTACAGTTGGCAGCCCTGGTGACTGAATATATTCTTAGTTCCATCTCTTAAGGTACAGAATACAAAATTTTGTTGAAGTCCAATGGATAGCATGGACGTTACATGCAGTTAAACATTGAATCTAAAAGAGCGCGTAAAATCATGTTGGCAACAATGACGTACATGTATTGGTCAGAAATAATCTTAAATAATATGATCTATTGTTGTGTCAATTTTGAATGAAATCCATTAGTTAGTATAGAAGTTACATGCATTTTAAAATTGGACCTATCGGCAGGCTTAGAATCATGTTGGCAGCACTGACGTATATAAGTTACTCCAAATTAATATAGAATGTCGGGTACTATACGTGTGCATAGTTTAAAGCTGTCCGCTTGCATACTTTCTGATATATGGGTATTTGGATTAAAAAAATGAGAGCATTTATTAACAGTTGGCAGCCCTTGTGGCTCTTAAGAATACGCTCAGTCATATCTGCTTATGTACACATAGCACATACAAAATTTGGTTGAAATCCAATTGATAGTGTAGAAGTTATATGCATATAAAACTTGGACCTATCAGCAGGCCTATAATCATTTTGGCAACACTGCCATGTATGGCCTCCTGGAAATTTAACTGCAATATTATTATCTATACGTGTGCCAATTTTGAAATAGCTCCCATTCATACCTTCCAAGATATCCAACATGGAGCTCAAATTTCAATTGTGATTTTTCAGCAGTTGGTAGCACTGACATCATTTTCAAATATAGCCGTGAGATATTCAGGTATAGATCTTTACTCATACCAAATTTTGTTTCGATTGCTGCAGCCGTTAAGGAGTTGATAGGGGGGGACCCACACACAGCCAGACAGACAGACAGACAGAAGGACAGACACACATTTGCCCGATCTCATAAGTCTACTTTTTCCTCATTTTTGCAAAATGTGAAAAGTAGGCTAATAATAATAATAAACATAAACGGGCGTGGTGGAGAAATGAGGGAAAATGTGGGTTAAAATATAAGAAGTCGTTGCGTTAACTGAGAACTTCCTGAATTCAGACAGTAATATTGTTCTCTGTATTGTCACTTGTTGACAACGAAATCTACAACTTCACATTCCACACAATCCATCGCACCAGCGACTATAGTCAGTGCTTCAGCCTGGTACACTGGCAAGGTTCATGTAACATGATTACATAACATGCCAAACTATGTGTAAATCATACAATAGGCTATATGCTTTGATAAATACAACTAGTTCACTATATTAGCCTCGTTCAGTCGTTTTACTGTAGGCTATAGCCTATTCACTTTCTGCATTAATTAATTTTTTGGATCAAATGTTCCCGTATGTAGCTTATTTTCATTTATGAAAAAAATAAGCTTATTAGATCACCTTTTGTCGCGCGCGCGTGTGTGTGTGTGTGTGTGCGTATGTGTGGGTGTCCCTAATAAAATAAAAACGGACGAAGCGATTTCAATGGAACACGGTAAGTGTATACTATTACCATGTCCGTCCTCAACCGTGCCTTTCAAATTTTGATTCGATTCACCAATTCAACATGGCGGCCAGGCAAAATATTTCACTGGCATTCCATATCTCCGCGACGGTAACACACTGAAATTGTGTACTTTGATAAACGGTACTACTAACCGTTTACCTATATGGCTTGCAAACAAGATGTCCAGTAAAGATCATATAGCCTACGTTCTCCTAAATGCATGGGTTTAGTTATAACTCTTTGTCCTTTTCAAGGAGTAGACCATAATTGAATGTTGATTGTAGTAGCTTGTTGAAATGCATCGTGCTATACGTATATTAAACGTTGATTGATTGAATCCTCACCTGAATTATATACACACACTAATACAGCCATCACAATAACACAGGTTATCAGACAAAATTCAACACTCACCCAAGTACACGGGGCTAAATGATCATGGTGTCCATGCATCTCAAATGAAACAACAACAACAACAGCTTCCTTCCTATATCCTTCCTCGTATAAAAGTACACACACTAGTAAGCCTACACACATCACAGTGACACAGGTTATCGTACAACTTCTACACACACACCCAAAAAACGGGGATACAAGTCCATGATGCCGAAAAACCCTTAAAGAATCAACAACAAACACAACAACAACAACAACAATAGACTCTACCGCGGATTTTAATTTTAATCGCTGTAGTCGATTGTTGAAATTCGTGGTATTATGAGTACAGCATATATATTTTTTTTTCGATTGCAAATACACACTATTAAGCTTAACGTGTGAGTAGTTGTGAATCAATAAATACAAAAAAACGAAGTAAAAAATTCGAGCGTGCAGGGGGTTCGAACCCCGAACCTCAGACGCTACCACTTGCGCTACACCGAGGAGTACTAACAGTGGGTTAATAAACGCTTTCGTAAAACTGCCTAGAGTATTTTGTCTTGGAATGAACGATTTCATAGGCGTTTTCTGGCGTTTTCTGCCGTTTATATAAACCATTTGATACTAAATATGCATTATTATGTTCAGTACAAAGTTACGGAAATATATGCATTTACGAGCAAACATAGCCGCCATTGACTCAACGGGACGGCATGGATAAGCACGATACGTTACGGGCAGCCTGAAGCGTTAGTCACTACTTGCGGTTACATATTCTATTGTAAAATGCTAATATCCTACCGGTCACCTCTTTGAGGTCAGTTTAAACCTCCCTATATACGATGAGCGTATTTGGTAAGGCAAGGCCTTGTATAATCGTAAGTCACGGTTAGGCTATATTACTTGCATGATTCATACAACCGCCATCTTGAAACTATTTGGCTGATGACCTTATAGTTTGGGCAAAAAAGAGGCTTCTCACATTGAGGTATATTGTTGAAAAATTTGGTGGAGATCACATGATTAGGTTAGTCATAATTTGATTTAAGCTTTGAACATTTGGGTGGCCGCCATTACGTTTCTTTCAAGATGGTGGCGATATAAAACATGACACTGAGATGCCCTTTGCTAGTAGTACCTCTGTACAAAACTTTGTTCAATTCGGTTTCACCGTGTTTGAATTGAAAAGTGGGCACACACATACCGAATCCCACACACACACACACACACATACACACACACGCTCTCACAGTCACATACACAGACAGTTACACAATTTTAGGCCCTGTGTAAATCTCATAAGTCTACTTTCCTTTTTTGCAAAAATTGTAAGTAGGCTAAAAACCTGCAAAATACAAAATGAACATGGCAACCAAGCGAAGTTGAAACAATTTAATAGATATTTCACGCTATGTAACCATCCGAGTGCAGTGAAACTTGGTACAGTAAATGTATATAAACATTTTAATGCTCTGGCAACTAATTCAATTCAGTTGTTTTCATATCATCAAGATGGCGGAAGTTTAGAATTGAGTTTTTATTTCATGTGTCCTAATCATGCGATCGAAGTGAACGTTTGAATAATGAACTTACGTATTGATATTCATATATAACTCTATGGCATACATATACAGGGTGTTTCAAAACTCGACGGCAAAATTTCGGGAATGGGTTCCGCACAGTAAGATAAGAAACAAATGTTATGACAACATGGGTCTGGAAACGGATACTTTCAGATTTATTCACACGTTTGTACATTTTCACCGTATCAGCAGGTATCACGGGAAATGTTCAAAGTGACGGCCTTCCGCTCGAATACAAGCCTCCGCTCGTCGTCGCATGGAATTACGCACGCGATCAAAAATTCCTGGTGTAGTGCGTACTGCCTGACAGGTGGCCACTATGCGCTCACGTAACGTAGCTTCATAAGGAACAGGATTCGCATACACGAGCGACTTAAGGTGTCCCCACAGGTAGAAGTCCAGGGGGTTCAAGTCCGGAGAGCGTGGTGGCCACGCAATCGGTCCTCCTCGACCTATCCAGCGCACAGGGAAATGGGTATTCAGGTACCTGCGGGCCAACAAACTGAAATGTGCGGGAGCACCATCGTGCATGAGAAATATTGCTTGACGGACAGCAAGTGGCAGGTCGTCCAAGTACTCAGGCAATTGTGTCCGCAAGAAATCCGTGTAGTTCTGTCCAGTAAGCCTACGCGGAAGAACGTACGGTCCCAACAAGGAATCACCAACAATGCCTGCCCAGATGGTAATGCCGAACCTCTGTTGATGAGAAGATGGGATGATCGCATGCGGATTTGCATCACTCCACCTGTGCTGATTATGGAAATTCTGTATTCCGTCTCTTGTGAAGGTCGCTTCATCTGTGAACAACACATAAGCAGCGAAGTTCGGCGTCACGCCGCACTGTTGTAGGTACCACCGGCAGAACGTTGCTCTTGCCGGAAAATCCGCAGGCGACAAGGCTTGTACACGCTGCAGATGATACGGATACAACAGGTTTACTCGAAGCAGTCTCCAGATAGTCGTGTGTGGCCTATTCCGCTGCAAGCCTAACCGCCGAGTGCTGACTTGAGGACGTTCAAACACAGCGTTGAGGACGGCTTCCTCCTCCTCAACTGTTGTACTGCTTGACCGTCCCCCGGTTCCTGGTGGACGTGCGAAACTCCCGTGTTCACAGAGGCGACGATGGATGGATTCAAATGTCTTTCGGTCCGGCAGTCTGCGCCTGGGGTATCGTTCACGATACAAGCGACGTGCCTTCGAAGCATTCCCATCCGCCAAACCATGCATGTAATGCATGCTCGCAAGCTCTGTGTTCGTGTACATGCGCACGTCAGAGCGGCCTGCAAACCACAAATAACAGTACAGTACTGTACAATGACTGTTAACCACGGACAACTTACATACGGCTACTTCAATGACCGTCACGTACTTACCTCCGTTACGTACGAACGCAGACGGAAAACCACAATCCAAATCACAGATGCCAGACGTGTTAAACAGACCGAAACTCACACTTCACTTCACTACATTAATCACTAATCACAGATAACAGACGTGTTCTCGGCAACGGCTAAACCGTAAGACGATCCCATATCATGTATGAGTGCTAAGGTCTTTAATACGACGCACATCACTTCCATTCACAACATGCCTACATGTACCATTTGTAACCTGTTTCGCGATTTCTTTTACACAAAACAGGACATGTAATGTACATTTATGTACTAACATTCATTCATTCCTGCCAAGGGGAATAACTCCGGAAGTATCCGTTTCCAGACCCATGTTGTCACAACATTTGTTTCTTATCTTACTGTGAGGAACCCATTCCTGAAATTTTTCCGTCGAGTTTTGAAACACCCTGTATAACAATCCAATATGGCTACTATCCGAAATATTTAGACAGTTCTCAATATCTACAAATCTATTACAGCAAACAAACTGAAATTTTGTATGTTGATTGAGGCTATTAATATACTGTAAGTTAATTTATTATATAACTATAACCCCTGGCACTACAGCCCGTGAAGGGCCTAGGCCTACCAAGCGACCGCTGCCCAGCCATTATGCCTGCAGATATTAGGGTGATGCGTGATCAGCGCATCGGGTCCCCTCGGCCGTTAATCTTGGTTTTCGTGATCGGGGCGCTGGCTCACCGTCAGACAGCTACCCAATTGTCCTTACGAGGCTGAGTGCACCCCATTCCATCCCTCACGTCAGTTTCTAAAATCTCTGATGGAGCCAGGAATCGAACTCTATGGCCTACACGCAGAACAATCCAGCGCAGCGTGGCGCTCCTTTTCATAGACGGGACAATGTATTCTAGAGGAAACCAATAGGATATATGAAAATTGGCTACATAGTTCTTCACGGATCTACTTGTGATTATATTAAGTTCATTTTCCATTCATTCATTTCCGTTAAAAATGTTCCTTTCTGAACGCGTTTTTGAGCAAAGTGCCTATAGCAATGGGGCCTCGTGGCATTCTACACCTCGAGATCGTTTGATATCTGGTCTGAAGACTCATACCTACTCTCTTGAGAAGAGCCATCCTGTCTCGCACCATGACTCGCTTTATCCATTTGCGACGAATGCCCGAGGACGCCTGTAACCCCTTAAGGAAGCAACAACAAGAACCACAATTTACAATTGGTGTACTATCACCGCGCCATCAAAGCCGTCTTATCAAAAATATGCATCCTACGTGGATCAATATTACTCGTAATTTCTGGTTATCACTCACAATTGTACGCATTAGCCAACATTCATGCCACTGACATGTCTCTAACCTACAATGTATGGCATTCCTCATGACTATATTCCCAACATGGCCTTTACTTTAAATTGAGAGTTTTTGGGCACGAGATGACCGTGACCTGCAAAATGAAGATTCGTCTTTATAGCGCTAAATGGGGAGCCCTCAGAAGACAACTTGTAGGATTGCTAGGAAGAGATTCAGACCCACATTTCTTCAGTAGTCTTTAAGATTCTCCGTGTACTCGGTTATAACACTCAAGGCAGTTGTGCACGAATTTTGTGCAATCCCAGCAATTGCTTGGAAAGAGTGTGGAAAACTCCGGTGAAATACAATACTTCTTAGAGCCATTGTTATCCCTACCCAGGCTGACCCCATACCTTGTGAACTAAGCCAATCAGTAGACTTTCTAGGACGTTGAAGCAGTTTGGATCTCCAAGTCTTGAATACCGACGTTGTTAGTATCCATATTTAGTGTGTGTTACGTCAGATCTATTCAAGGAACATTGTCCCCTTGTTCTGGAATATCTGTCTCATTCATAACCCAAAATAAATATTTCCACGATCAACGAAAGTAACAGAGGTTATCAAACAGATTACTCCAGACTGATGGCCACTATTTACGGCACAGGCAAAACCTAGAATATGACAAGAAATCACGTTGTAGTAGGTAAATATTGCAACACGCTGTACCTCAATATTTTTCACGGAACCGGGATTGCTCCTAGAATATTAACTAACACTCACAAAAAATTTGGTCCTCTGCGAACCATATTGATTGATAGTGCACAAACCAGAATAATGGATGGATCTTCATAAAACGTGTGACAGTGAGCTATCAATCTCCCAAGGAGGTTGATCAGTGATGAGTAATCAACTGGCTCCTCCACCTTGATATTCATTTCCTCTCTAATTGGAAGACCTCTCAGAGGGGCACGTTTCCGCAAAGGTTTCGCTATGTGATTAATGATATTATTCCTTGAAGCCATAAGGTGTGAAGCTGTTTGATAAAATATGGTTGTACATCACGTCATTATACGAGAATTGGTATTTCTACTTCCAGGATCATTTCGCACGTTTGCTTCATAACTCATTTTTCATTAAGTGTTGGATGTAACCATACAATGAAATACATATCTCTACTTCGTAATAATAATGATAATAATAATAAATAATATTTTTTTAGCTTATGGCTTTTAGTGCTGGGAGTGTCCGAGGACATGTTTGGCTCGCCAGAGTTTGTAGCTGCTTCTATGTGGACACCCATGGGGTGAGCTACAAGTACCGTCGCTTGTGGAGTGTTGTCGGGGGGGGGGAGTGTGATTGTAAGGACGAGGAATTGGAAGGTAGCGGCTGTGGCCTATAGTTAGGAACAAATCCCGGCATTTGCCTGGAAGGAAGATGGGAAACCACAGAAAACCATCTTCAAGGTTGCCGGCGGGAGGATTCGAACCTCCTCAACTTTCGGATGTGAGCGACTGCCAGCAGCGCGCCGTAACGACCACGGCTTACTCACCCGGTAATAATAATAAGGTAATACTCTGACGTCCCTTTGAATTCTTGCGGCTATAAAGACCCCGGACTTTTCACTGCAGGGTATCTTTAAAGTTACAGTTAATCTGCTGTCACAGTTCCTACGCATTGAAGCACCCTAAAATGCCAACTGACTGCGCTGGAATTCAACCCCACAACCCTGGATACAGCAGGTGATAACGTTACCATTGCGCCATGGAGCTAGCTTAATTTAACGTGCAATTAGCTGCACAATAGTTACATTTATTCTGAAAATTTATTTCTGCAATGATACTAGTTAATCAGAATTATCGTTATATTGAATGTTCGTAGCTCCTTTAATATTTAAGTACCTAATTTATAGACAATGTGGTAGCGGTGTTGCGATAATTAACACTTAAATATTCATTTATTCATTGAAATGATCATTTATTAAATAATTAATTAATTATTTATTTAATGAGGGCTTTATCCCTGCATTCTTAAGTCCATATGACTCAACGAATAAATCTCAGATTACAAGCTTGAAGAAAGGTGTTATTCCGAGTGGTGGCTGGGTTTCTAACTGTTATTCGCTTTCCAGGAGCTCGGTAAGCTGAGTGGTTTTTCTCTATCACTGGTTTAGTTCTTCCTGGCGGCGAGGTATTACTGACGACAGTGTGCTATCTTCCACAGCGGAGGTCAGAGAAATGTGAGGAACTGCATTACACGCTCCCCACTGGAAAAAAAATATTTCACCCGAGTCTGCAATGCTACCTGTTAACTTCATTGGAAGAATCCTAAGTTGTTCGATTCAAATCCATGTCACGGTAACTTTCAGCAGCCATCCTCTTTGGATTCTTTCTTCATCTACAACTACTGTATATTAGTGGCAAGATACAAAATGTCTAAATCTGACACCAGACAATGTTAAAATCACCAGATTGACAATCCTGACCGGTAGTCGAGCGTGAGCTCAGTTGGAAGACCAACACGTTTTTGCTGGTCCATGCCAGCCGACCGTGAAAAAAAAGTAAGAAAATTGATTAGATCATATGAATTTGTATATGGCTTGTATCTCACCTTCATTTAACCTCGTAGTTCCGCCCTTTAAAATATCAATAACCAACTATCTTCATTGCCATGTGATATACTAATCGACGGCATGAGTTATGAGTCGTGTTTGCTTGTTAGGAAAGAAAGTGAAGAATAACGAACATGTACTTCCTAACGTTGGGATCTATAGTATTAAATTAATGTTAGCACAGCCGTTGTCGAGAAGAAACGAGTGGAACTTAGGTGAAACAGCAATAATGGAATACTGTAGATCTGAAGCAAATCGAGCATCTCAACTTCCGGTCAGAGACAGAGATATTAAGGTTGTTGTTGTGGAATAATTGAGAGGATTTGCGATATAGTGGTCATGTAGCCCCGTGTACTTGTGCGTGTGTGTGGAATTTGCCTGTGTTATCGTGATGGCTGTATTAGTGTGTGTGTGTGTTTGTAATTCAAACGAGGATTGGGAAGGAGGCGGCCGTGCTGTGTACACTATTTTGTTATTTATTATTATAATTCAACCATCCCTATTTAAACTGGTGTCCTATTGTAATGAGGTAAGCTTGTCAATGTAGCGAGTACACAAATACTTCAATAAACTGACACTAGTAATAACAAAATAATAAAAAACTTTACGAGCCTTACAGTAGTCGCATATGATGTGTAACATATGACATAGAAGAAACCTCACGTGAAATTTTTGATACATTGGTATTTTATAATATTATTGGCACAAATATTAATCTATTGTAAAAGGGAGTGTTTTAAAGATATTGTAGTTTATAATACGGAACTCATTTTATTAGATGATTTGTAGCTTCCACCAGCACTAGGCTAAATAAAGAATACGATATGGATCAACTAGATTAATAGACGCGACACCGCTCATAACCTTACATTCCTTATAAACAGGCCAACTTGCGAGTAAATGCAATGTGCACAGCAGTAAATCATGAAAGGCTTGCCCAGTTCCCGGACCTCTTAATTCACAGACCAACACGTAATTTCATATGGATTCTGTTAAAATGAGTCATATTGATATGATTAGCAGCAGAGTATCAAGAAGGCCGTGCGAGAGTAGAAATATCAAGTAGGCAGTCAACAAAAAAAAGGAGTCTTGGAATTGTTATGTATTATTAGTGTGTAAATTAAAAAGATGTTTGTGTGTTGATGAATGTCCAGGAGGGATACGATCCAGGTGGCAGTGCGTCTTACACACTTCCGTCCGATCCACTTCCGTCCCATTTTTCAAAATCACTCCCACAAAACTATCCAGCAACCGAGTGGAAAGATGTTACACATCAATATTAACCCTTGGCACTACAGCCCATGAAGGGCCTAGGCCTACCAAGCAACCGCTGCCCAGCCATTTGGCCTGCAGTTATTGGGATGGCGCGTAGTCAGCGCATCAGGTCCCCTCGGCCGTTAATCTTGGTTTTCGTGTCCGGGGCGCTGCCTCAATGTCAGACAGCTACTCAATTGTCCTCACGAGGCTGAGTGCACCCCGCTCCAGCCCCCACGTCAGATTCTAAAATTCCTGACAGAGCCAGGAATTGAACCCGGGGCCTCCGGGTGAGAGGAAGGCGCGCTACCCCAACACCACGTGGCCAGCAACTGTCACTAGTACATTTTATCATTTCGAATGATCTTGTCGACTTTATCGTTATGCTTAGGTCTACCGTTATGCGTCACGGTTACGGCGTGTATGATGTCATCATGTTGTTCAGTGCATATGCACCGAGTCTGAGTTTACTCTTGGAGTCTGGCGTTATGCGAACGGAGACTGCGAGTGCGTGACGTCATGCAGCAGAGTGCACGGGAATCGTAAGTTAATGGCTAATGGAGTCTGCTGAAAGAGCCCTCCTGAGTCTTTCTAACATGTCTAGCATTTGTAGCATGCGTCATTTTAAATGATATAAAGTCTAGTCTCTCAGACTGACTGTAGCTTTTTTTTTCGTGTGATCTCCTGAGAGGCCGAGTACACTAGAACTGATACAAAATGAAACAACTTATCAGTTAGGTTTCAGCAGAAAATGCGTCCTCAGCATGTAATCTTATTCTAAGTAGTTCTCAGAAGTGACCCTCAGGATAGCGATGAGACCTCAGAAATTAATGTGATGTTGTTGTTGATTTATTTAGAGTCATTGCGACATCGTGGTCATTAGGCCCGTGTACTGAAGACAGAGGGGTCATGGAACTCAGACAACCGACGGGCCACTGTGTGTTTGTAATGGCCATGCAACTCGTCTAATACTGTTTTATACAGTAATGAGCAGGACAGAGCGTTTCCATGTAGCCCATTTCCACTTCTAGCCCGAAGGAAAGCATATGCAATTTACTAACATTTCCACACCGCTCTGGGCGCATTATAGTTAGCTGATGCAAGGGGTCAGTTCTCTTCCAAGCATATATACGTAATATGATGTTGTTGTTATTTCATTTTAGGGGCTTGGATATGGCCGTCATTTAGGGGCGTGGTGGCGTAGAAGTCAAACTGTTGGTCTCTCACCCCGGCAGACCGGGTTCGATTCCCGGTCAATGCATGTTAGATTTTCAAAGTGAAATGCCATGTTCTGTGGTTTGGATTCCAAGTAAAAAGGAGGTCCCGTGGCTCATGATCGCGAGATTAACGTTCGCATTAAACTACTAACTACTACAGTAGAGTCTCGATTATCCGACCTTAACTGGACCTGGAGTACGTCGGATCACCGAAAATGTCGGATAATACAGAATAAGTTTGAAAATGAATTAAAACAAATAGGTAGGCTATACTGAACTACTGAAAAATGACATGTTTTACGGTACCCTATTTACTGAATTGTCAATTCAATTCTACATGCAGTATTGAACAAAAACGTTCCAAATGCTAAGCCATTGTCAACAATGTTTGCAAGTTGATTCACGTTTACTTTATGTGAGATCTCGTCATCGACGAAAAATCCACACCTCCGTTGCGCTTGCCTCTGACTGTTGCTCCACGTACGTTAATGCCATATCCAATGTGCCTAACTCCACTGTGAGACATCGTTTTACGAGGGCTATTCCAAAACTAAGGTCCGGTTAAAAGAAAACATCCAAAATCAAAATTGTTTCCAAAACAATTGTTTTATAGACATTCATTACGTCTTTCTCTATTTTTCTACATAATTTCCATACCTATTTACACATTTATCACATCGTTCCACAAGCTTTTGAATGCCTAAGTCGTAGAACTCGGCCGCCTGCGAAGCTAACCAGTCGTTAACAGCTTCTTTCACTTCATCATCTGTGTCGAAGCGCTTGCCGCCAAGAAACTCCTTTAGGTAGCGGAACAGGTGGAAATCACTTGGCGCCAAGTCCGGACTGTACGATGGGTGGTCCATCTGTTCCCATCCAAATTTCTTGATTAGAGTTTGCGTGTCATTCGCAGTACGGGGTCTGGCATTGTCATGCAACAACAACACTCCAGACGACAAAAGACCACGTCGCTTATTCTGGATTGCTCGTCGAAGTTTAGTCAGGGTAGCGCAGTAGGCGGCTTTATTGATCGTTGTCTCTGAAATAGTGAATCGTCGATCTTCACGAATTTTGTCGTCAACCGCATGAACCAACTCGTCTGAAATCACTGATGGTCTGCCAGAGCGGGGTTCATCGTGCACATTTTCCCGTCCTTCATTAAAGGCTCGCACCCACTTGCGCACTTTACTGTCACTCATTATGTTAGGACCGTACACTTCAGTAATCTGCCGATGAATTTCTGCTGCAGAAATGTTTCTTGCAGACATAAACCGTATCACTGTCGTTACTTCACAATCGGCGGGCTGATTAATTGTCTTAAACATTGTGAACTGACACTATCAACAGCACACAGCAACAGTAACAACACTACTGGTGGCTTTTGCCGCGCAAGGCATGCCAGGAGTCGGCGCGCATACGTGTTTTGCCCTTGGTGCCGCTTTCAAATATTTACGTCGAATTGGACCTTACTTTTGGAATTACCCTCGTATCCTGTTGTTCTACAATACCTCGTTCTTCTTCTTCACCATCCTCATTTTCTTTAGCATCCACGAAATTGATAATATCAGTGTCAGTTAGTCCAAACAGCTGATCTTGTGTACACCACTTACTCACATCTAGAGTCGTAGCGTCCTCACAACCAGGAATTCAATTCAGTAAGGGTACAATGTCGGGTAACACGGAGTGTCGGATAAGCGAAGGTCGGTTGAGGGGGACTCTATTGTACTTAGAATTTGTCTGATAACCTGTGTAATTGTAGTGGCTGTATTAGTGTGTGTATTACCGACAGCAGTGGCTACGCTGGCTTAAGTGCAGCGTTAGGTCATGGGGCCAAGCTCTCTGCTGACTCGGTAGACGCGTGGGTTGGATCCCCGCCGTCAGCCGTCCTTGAAATGGTTTTCCGTGGTTTCCCATTTTCAACACCAGGCAAATGTTGGGACGGTACCTTCTTACAGGCCACGGCCACTTCCTTCCACATCCTTGCCGAGTTTCATTCATGTTCATCCATTCCATCTCTCATCCCGACCGCAGGTCGCCCATGGGCGTCGACTTGAAAGACCTGCACTCGGCCTCTCAGGAGGCACACGAAAAAAAACGTGTGTGTATTCGTAATTGAAGTGAGGATCGGGAAGGAGACGGCCTTGGCCTTAAGTTAAAATGATACAGTCAGTCTGAGAGACTAGACTTTATATCATTTAAAATGACGCATGCTACAAATGCTACACATGTTAGAAAGGCTCAGGAGGGTTTCTTGCTTCGCTCGAAGACCCAGGACTCTTTCAACAGACTCCAGTACCCATTAACTTAAGCTTCCCGTGCAAACTGCTGCATGACGTCACGCACTCGCCGTCTCCGTATCGCATAACGCCAGACCCCAGGGTTAAACTCAGACTCAACAGACTCCATTACCCTTTAGCTTAGGCTTCCCGTGCGGGGGCTGCATGACGTCACGCACTCGCCGTCTCCGTTCGCATAACGCCAGACCCCAGGAGTAAACTCAGACTCGGTGCATATGCACTGAACAACATGATGACTTCATACACGCCGTAACCGTGACGCATAACGGTGGACCTAAGCATAACGATGAAGTCGACAAGATCATTTGAAATGATAAATCCATTCCGTCATTTGCCTGAGATATTTTGCCTTTTCATTTTCCTGCGTAGAGACGTAAAGAAGAATGAACTTTAGATTCATTGTTCTGTAGAAAAGTATTATTTCCGTGTAGTTATGCACTCCTACAGTACATTTAAGGTTCACATTCCTTTGGTGATACGAATATCAACCTAACGTGAATTGTTCTGTTGGACATCACATCTACATACGGCTGGGAGGTGTGAACAGTCTAGGGAGAATAATGGAAAAGAAAAATATTCTTGGGTACACGGAATTGCAAGTTCAGCGCGAATATATGACGTTATCTAGGAAGACCCACGCAAATTAGCTCAACTCACATAATAATTGTTATTATTATTTAGACGAACAGCAAGGGTGCAAACCTTTCATAATTGGCAGATCAAATGGGTGCAAGGAGATCGAAGCCAGTGGACTAAGAGAATGATCGCTCGGGTGCAGGTTTAGACAGAGAGGAAACATAGTGAGGTTCGTTATTATCTCACTCATTTCTTGACTGACCATGGTTGCTTCTGTTCCTATCTTGTATTAATGAACTAGATAATGCTAATCACACCTTATTGTAATGTGGACGGTGGGTCCAAAATAGGCAGTCTCTTCAAGAGCACATTGATGTAGAGATATCTTCTGACAATATTGTTGCGGTGATGTTGCAAAATGAAGAAAATTGGAGGTTGGTAGCAAGTTTTGTTGAAGATATCCTCCGATCAAAGAAGACGGATCTGGATCGCCACTGAAGATAATTCACTACGGAAGAGTGACAATGTGATAAACGGTTCCTGGCTATTGTTCAGAAATAACGGGGGAGTTTTAGTCCGTGGTCTGCCACTCAAGAGCCCGACACTTTGTGCGTAAATGCATTTCTCCCCCACATACAAAAAGTATATAATTATTATTATCATCATGGAACGTATAAAGAGCGTTAATTTCTTTAGCCTAATGTATACAAAATATTTGAATAATCCTATTTATACCCAAACTGTCCTTAGATAGACAGTAGTTGAATGCGCAGTATAGCCTTCGTATTTAATGTAGTTCTTGATTCATTTACTGTAGGTAATTTGTCACATCGTGGTCATGTAGTTCTGGGTACTTGGATGTGTGTGTAATTTGTCTGATAATCGGTGATATTTGGATGGCTGTGTGTATTTGTAATTGAGACTGCGATTCGAAAGGAGACGGGCGTGGTCTTAATTTAGGCACCATCCCGGCATTTTCTTGGAGTAAATATGGGGAAACTACGGTAAACCACGCTTAAGATGGCTGAAATGGGATTTGAATCCACAAGTCCTCAGTTTTGCCTCATAAGGCTGAGTGTACCCCGTTCAAGCCCTCAGAGCAAAATTAAATTTCTTGACAGAGTCGAGAATCGAACTCGGACCTATGGAGTGACAGTCAAGATAGCTAGCCACTGCACCAATGAGGAGGTCTTTCGATCTGAAAGTCTCTTAGTTTAAAAAAGAGCGATATTCTCTGTATTGATCACTTGAGAGGCTAAAGGAATTTTCCCTATGCACCCTTGATGCCCCTCGTAGTTTCTCTGTGATAATGGATGTGCACTCAATGTATTCACCAACATAGATCTCTGTTGCAAATTGAGGCCGTGAAATCATTGACATATAACTACTCCTGATGAGTAAGAGGGACTTATTCTCATTTCCCTACACGATTTGTTAAGGCCTAGGTGACAACTGGAAGAAAGTTGCTCCACTATTGAACAACGGATGTGGACTTTTGCCAGCAGTTGTTTACTGCGTCATATCGTACAAAAGATGTTGTTGTTGTTGTTGTTGATTCTTTACCGGCTTTGTGATATCGCGGTTATATAACCTCGTGAACTTCCGTGTGTGTAGAAATCATCTGATAACCAGTGTCACTGTGATGTATGTACTAGTTTGAGAATTTGTAAATGAGGTAGGATTTGCTTAGGAAGCAACCATGGCCTTACGTTAGGTACCTTCCCAGCATTTGCCTGGAGTAAAAGTTAATAACCTCGGAAAACCACTATGTCTACAAGTATACGGTTGATGATATTTTAATAATAATAAATAAGTGTATATATTGTAAATACCATCAACCTCATACTTGTAGTGTAAAGGATCTGATGATGATCACTTGTCGATTGAAAATTAGTCATCCAAGTGAGTTTATCAATCCCATATCAATTTATTTCAGGATTAAGGTATACACCCGTTACATTTGGGTATAATTGTTTTGACCGACTGAAAAGGACTAAATTTCAGTCATAGTAAAGGTAAAGGCAGGTAAGATTGCGCAGACTTTAAGATTGCGCAGTGGCATTTTCTTACAGTTGGCAGCACTGGTGACCCAAGCCATTCTGTGGAGAAACGTGTATTGCAAAGTGCTCTTCGAAAGTGTGAACGATTTTGCTGATTCTACTTGTATAAAGTATTAAGAGGTAAGAATAATTAATCATCCTATTTGATGTAATTTGTATTCTTCAGGAAATAAGCCTTAGAGATCCTTTAAATTATGATTTAGTTGAAACAAATAATCCTCTCGCAATGGGAACTCCTAACAAAGACTGTGAGCGGCTCGATGTGCGTATACGTAACTGCTTCTGCCATCTGTTAGCGAAAGTGTTGAACTACGCAGAAACCTGCAAGACCGCGCGCTCTGCGCAGTCTTGGAGGAACTGTGCGCCATCTTGCAGGCACATTCTTGTTCTGTAGAAATCGTTCATATCTACGATATTCTTTCTTTCAGACGTCTATTTAACGGCAGTATGAGCTCAACATACTCAAGAAAATCAGAGAGGAAACTTATATTTACGACAGAAATCTTAGAGGAAGCCAGAAAGAGAATTGAAAATGGTGAAAGTCAAAGAAAAGTGGCTACTTCATTGGGTACTAAGGAATCCACTTTGAGAAATAGATTAAAATTGGTAAGGAAAAAAATAATTACGGTAGTTGGTTAATAATTGTTTATGGCAATTCATAATTAACTAAATTAAGTAAATTATATTTAAAAATTAAGTTCAATTAAAAATATTTAACAAATATTATAGGCCTACTACAGTACATAAATATTTTCAACTCCAATGTTTAATATTTATTCCTCGAGTAGCCTACGTTATATAATATATTTCTTCGTTAATTTACAGGGGACTGTACCAATTTCCTTGGGACGTCACAAACCTGTGTTCACGCCAGAACAGGAACAAAAATTGGCCGACCATTTGAGGGAACTGGACAAAAGGTTTTATGGAATTACCAGAAAACAGCTGATGAGTTTAGCGTACGAATTTGCTGAGAGGAATAAGATTGAACATAGGTTCAATAAGAAAACTAGATTAGCAGGAGAGAACTGGGTTTTGGCCTTTTGTAAGAGGCAAAAGCTGTCATTACGCACACCAGAGAAGTGCAGCATAGGAAGAGCAATTGGATTCAATCGAGTCCAATGTGACCGATTCTATGATAATTTGGCAAGTGTGTGTGTTGATGAAATGTTCCCAGCTCATAGGAAATTTAATATGGACGAGTCCGGTATATCAACCGTGCCTAATACTGTTCCTAAAATTATATCTCCTAAAGGGAAGAAAATAGTCTGTAAGGTCACATCGGGAGAGAGAGGGCAGGCAGTTACCGTAGTGTGTTGTATGGGGCCTACAGGCATATTTGTTCCTCCTGCGATGATCTTTGCGAGGAAGAGAATGAAGCCAGATCTGTACATGGATGCTCCTGAAGGGACATTGCCAATGATATCCGACTCTGGCTATATGAACACTGAGCTCTTTGTAGAGTGGCTCAAACATTTCAAAAACTTTGTAAAGCCATCAAAAGAGGATCCAGTTCTCCTTATACTGGATAACCACATTTCCCACTGCAGCATTGATGCTGTTCTTTACTGCAGGGAACACAGCATCACCTTGCTTTCACTACCACCCCATGCAAGCCACAGGCTTCAGCCTTTGGATGTTGGCTTTTTTGGGCCTCTGAAGAAAGCCTATTCTCAAGAAGCTGATACGTGGTTGGTGAATCATCCTGGCACTGCAATTACACAGGCCAACGTGGCCAGGATCTTCAAATCAGCCTACGAGAGAGCAGCAAAGATGGAGACAGCCGTTCAAGCTTTCATCAAAACTGGAATTCATCCGTTTAACCGGAATGTATTTTTGGATGACGACTTTGCTCCCTCGGAGGTAACATTCCGCCCATCTGTGCAGGAAAATGAACCTGCTGTAGAGGAGCAAATTCAAAATGCAAAAGTTTACGAGCCACAGGTGTCACCTGCTAAGATATCTCCCCTACCAAAGGCAGCTCAAGCAACCCAACGCAAGAGAACTTGCAAAAGGTCTGAAGTTCTATCTTCCTCTCCTTATAAGAATGGCCTTCTTGCAACAAAGAATGAACAAGCAAAGAAACAGGGCAGGAAAACTCTTCACTTCGGTGTAAGTTCAGTAGCGTCAACTTCGTCAGCTGTCACAACTGCCGAAGAAGAGAAAATCGCGTGTCCTTGCTGTGACGAAGAGTATGAGGAACCAATTATTGAAGACTGGGTGCAATGTAGTAGGTGCAAACAGTGGTGGCATGAAGGGTGTTCGAACTATGAAGGCATAGGACTCTTCAAATGCGAATTGTGCTAATGCGTATTCTTACAGGACGCCATGCGCATTCTTAAAGGACAGTGCCTTTAAGACTGCGCATTTGCAATTAATTAAAAAACATTTTTTTACATTTAATATACATTATTTTAAGTGTTCTTTGTATACGCATTGTGTTCGCAATTAATTGAAGTCTTGTTAATAAATTTTGTGTTAAATTGGTCACAAAAGTAGTTTATCTATGGACATAAATACACTAAGTGCGCAATCTTAAGTGCCTTTACCAATATGAAGAAGTAAATCATCCGAAATGCGCCCATACGTCAATCACGAAAAACAATCCTCAGTGCTTTTTAAATGATGATGTGGACAGTATTCCTCTAACGTCATCTGCTATGGGATTCAATTCTCATGCGACGGACAGAGAAAAGGAGTTGTTATTATGGTAGTTTGATGGAGGGAAATGGCGAAGAGATTTAATGAGATCGAAAGCGCCTTTCTTTTATGAATACCGGGGAAGTAATGAAAACTAGCAGAGATACTGTATAAGACGCCGAATATGAATAAAAGATGCAATGGAGAAGGCAAAGAGTATGAAGGTTACAATATACAGAGAGCTACAAGCAACCAAGCTCTAAAATATATGAAGGGCTTGGAGCAACATATTTCACTAATTTTAAGCTACAGAAATAACAATTTGCCAAAATCCTTTCCCTACAGTTAATTGAATTGTATTTCAAAGATCTACAGTATTATGAATAAACGTTTTCAGAGTTTGAAGGATACTGTTTGTTCACATGGAAATAATTAGGCATTTATGTTATAACTTCTATATTAATTCGTGGATTAGACCTTCCATTAAATTGTACCTAAATTTAAAAGAAATTTTAATGTTATTTTTGAAGTGCTAACACATTTTTATTCTGTAGGTACGTTAAGAGTTATGGATATTTCTTCTGAGGTAAAACGCTGGTTTAGAGTTACGTTTTGTTGAAGAGTCAGTTTTCTTACAACCCCCACCTCACAAGGATTCATTTAGCTTCGTATGGAAACCCACCTAGATGTTCTTTCATTGCGAAAGACTTCCTAAGATGGATTACATTCCTCTATTCTCTATATTTTCCAGTCTGCCTCACTCCGTAGTGGCTAACATTCATGGCTGTCGCCACGGAGCCACGGGCTCGATTCCCAGCTCTGCCAAGAAATTTAATTCTGATCTGAGGGCTGGAACGGGGTACACTCAGACGCGCTAGGCTAAACTGAGAAGAGGTGAGTTCAATTCCGACCTCAGCCATCGTGGAAGAGTTTTTTTTGTCGTTTCCCACTTTTACACCAGGCTTCCTACACAAATCCTACCTCGATATGAAGTACACACACTAGTACAGATATCACAGTGACACTGGTTAACAATCAACTTCTACACACACCCAAGGACGCTGGGCTACAAGACCTAGATGTCGTAAAGCCCTTTAGAGAGTCGGTATAGCTCAACACCTTGAATATTTCCGTTTTACAAATTATTTAAATCTTCTAGTTCATTTTGGTGAAAGAATTTTACAAATATCTGCATTAGTTTAGAAGTTGCGATTTTAAAAACTAGGCATTGCACAGACTGTTTAAGGTGACAGATAACACATTCCGAGATATTGGCTCTAGGGTTCAAATGCCTTGAGATAATTAATACACAGTTGGTATCCCAGGTGAACCTTATAATAAGCACAGCTATATGTTCTAAATCATACATTCCACATAAAAAAGCATTTGGATGAAAATCCATTCGTTAGTATGGAAGTTGCCTGCAGTTAATCATTGAAAGTTTCAGTGCGCTTAGAATCGTGTTGGCAATGTCATATAAGGATCACTTAAAATCAATCTGCAATTTCATGTTCTATACTTGTGCTAAGTTTACAATATTGTTGACATGTATGCTGCCTGATATATTGAGACTAAGGTTCAAAATTATAGAGGGCATTTATCAACATTTAGCAGCCCTGGTGGCTCTGAACATATGCCTAGTTCAATCTTTTAAGGTTTACTTCGCACATGCAAAATTTGGTTGAAGTCCAATGGTTATATGGACGTTACATGCAGTTGAATATTGAACAAATCAGCACGCCTAGAATCATGTGGGCAACAGAGTCATGTATGTGTTGCTCAAAATTAATCTGACATATGATGGTCTGCAATGGAAAACACTCAGACTGGTGAGGAAAACCTGTGGGCTCCATTTCCACCTCAGCCATCCTAGAAGTGGCTTTCGGTGGTTTTTCACTTCTACTCTAGGCAAATTCCAGAATAGTTCCTAACATAAGGCTACGGCCGCTTCCTTCCCAATCCTAATCTGGATTACAAATACACACACTAATACAGCCAATACAATAACACAAGTTATCAAATTTATACACTCACACACCCAATCACACGGGTATGAATAACCGCAATGCCCAAGCCCTCCACCCCCAAATGAAACAACAACAACAACAACAACAACAACTACATAGAACAGGATGTTGAAACTAACTTCAATAAAATCCTCACAATCTCTCTGTTAGTGAAGTACACACACAATGGCTTCTAAATGAAACAGGATGTTGATACAGGTATCAATACATTCCTTACAATTTCCAGAAGGAATTGACATTCCTCGACTTTCAGTTCGTTTACCAATTATATTCTAATGAAAATATTGTAGTTGAGTTTTTCACATTTATCAACAATTCTTCACTGATCCTTTCTCTCATCTTTACAGCCAATGCATCATTCGTGGGGCCAGCCTTCGTGAAGGAACCTCCTTCCCGAGTGGACTTTGCCAACGAGACTGGTGCACGAGTGGACTGCACCGCTGAGGGCAGTCCACCACCCAATATCAGCTGGCTGGCAGGAGATGGGAAGCCCGTGGCCTCCATACCACATACTCGTGAGCTCTTACCAAATGGCTCACTGCTGTTCCACCCATTCCACCCAAGTGGGTATCGCCACGATGTACACGCGGCAACCTACCGGTGCGTGGCATCCAACCCAGTGGGCCGCATCCTGAGCCGTGACGTACGAGTGCGTGCTGGTAAGTACTACACTACAGGTGACAGAGAAAACATCCAGGGTCGATGAATACTGGCATTCTCGATTATTCGTGCAATCTCGTCCAACTTGCATTAATAGAGACCTGACCTGTAAGGTTCGCTAGGCAATAGTGATCCTGTATATAGAGTTAGATACAGTAGCTTATATGGATTAAGTAAGAATGGCCCTCTTGTGGTAGACGATATTATTCACTGTACTTACGACTTATATCATGAGATAATGATGTCAATTATCATTGTTGTTGTTTTTGTTTTTGACCGCTTCGTTGCGTAGAGGCTAGCACACTTGGATTTCACCACGGAGATCGAGGTTCGATTCCCGACTCTGCAAAGAAATTTAATTCTGATCTGAGTGAGAAAAGAAGTACACTCAACCTCGTGAGGAAATTCTGAGAAGAGGTGGGTTTAATTTCCACCTCAGCCATCCTAGAAGTGTTTTCCCGTGGTTTTCCACTCTTATTTCAGGCAAATGCTCGGGTGATGCCTAGACTAAGGCCACGGCCGCCTACTACCCAATCCGAGACTCAGTTACAAACATACACACTAGTTTAGCCAACACCATATCACAGGTTATAATATAAATCAAACACAAACCCAAGTACACGGAGATACATGACCACGATGTCGCAAATCCCTTAAATCTTTCATTGATAAAAATCTAAATTGTTCGTAGATATACAGTATGGAAAATGCTAAATAATCCCCCAAGTACGGTCAAATAATCAATATTGGTAATATATTTGTACCCTTCTAGCAATTAACTTAATGCAGAGGTAAATATTAAAGTGATAACTGACAAAGAGAAGAGATAATCAAATTAATCCTTATATAGTTTCGAACGAATCTTATGAACCGACTCTACGACACTGAGTCTAGGGGTCAAATTTTCGCAGAATGTGTCCAGGCAGTTGGTAATCCTGTGGACCCTTTAAATAGGCATACTTATATCTGTTAAGACATACTGTGCCCGCTGGCCGAAGGTTTCGGAGAGTCGCCGGTTTCAAATGACCCTTCCGAGACCCTCTTCCAGTTAACACACAAGTATAGGGGACGACACATTCATAGACTGGTATTGTACAAAAGTCTGCACTCGGGGGTATCGGGAATTGGTGAGGTTCGATTCTTAACCAGCTCAGAGGAATGCATCGATAACAAAACTAAACAAGAAAAGAGAGGTCAGTCTTATGTTAAGATCACGAATAAATTTTATTCAGAATAGATCCCTAGCCTAGCATGAGAGTTGAAAACGGCTAGTCCGATACTATTCTGCCCTGAAAGAAAATATAAAAAAAAAATCAAGATCTTAATTACTCTCATGGTCCTAATATAAAATTTGACTACGAACGAACAAGCTAAGAGTATGGCACGTAAGATCAGCCCTAAGCAATTACATCGAAAATGAGTACGGCAGGATCAAACATCAAAAGAATCTACTGCAAAACAAGACATTTACTTGTTTACAAATACTAGAAACATTTACATTTAATAGCAAGGGGAAAATTTGTTCTATACTATGATGGTGCCATCTCTAAAAATATCAAAATGTATCTAAGATAACTTTACAATAACTAAGTGTCGAACATTTGGTCCAGAAAATATTTTATTTTTAGTATTTATTATCTTTATTTAAGTTCAGGGGGAATTATGAGATTTGTTTAGTTTCACAAAATCCTATCTTTGATTATAAAAGCTTCACACAATTATTTATTCCTCACAGTATAGTTGTTCAGTTTATGGACCTTTAAATAGCGTTCAGTGTACTCAGGTAACGTGTGTATCCAACTAATGCATAATAATTTAATAGTATAATAGACATCCTGTGTCTCCACCAATAATTCATTATTATTATTTGACACCTGTGTCTCACTCTTACAATTACGGATTCATCAGTCCTGGCAACATCGGTTTGGTACGACTGCAGTAGTTCGATACCACCGAAATAACCACAATAACATGTCGGAGGTATTAATCCACCATCACGACTCATATCAATAATACCATAATATTGTTAATTACAATAAGTGTGGATCCCTGAATCACACACGTTTTAAATACTGGTCATAAAGGTTATGTGTGTAGAAAACACATTCTAACAACGCTTTGAATTAACATGAAGGCTTCTGATACAAACTAAAGTGTGAGATTGTGCATTTATTAAATTGCCTCTTCCCTGAATGAGGTCGAACCAATGTTCTCTAGTTACAAAATACTGTTTCTTTCATTGCCTGCCTGGCTTCTCGTAAAGAAATAAACCTGTTTTCAAGTATTGATCTGTCAAAACAAATGTGAATAACGGAACTCCCATTCCGATTATATAATACTAGGAATTTCACAGCCATCTAAATAAATAATGCACTGCCTAAGATCTAGTGTGCTGTGTTGTGGTTTAGCTTGTACACATTGTAACCTTGGCCTTGTTTTAACATCTGCCAAAACTAGTTTCTTTGTCATCAGCTTGACAAAATAAAAGTTGATAATAACTGTTCTGAAATGATACGAAATGGACATTGAAAAATACTGCCTTCCTGGCGTTTATAAATTTATAACGAAACTGTTACTTTCCACACGTGGCCTTATCTTAGCTACCTGCGTTGTGCACGTTAAAATGAAACCATACTAAAAGTAATCTGCAGTTTCCAACTCATTACAATTACACTACTGATGCATGATCTGACTTACAGATTGCAGCGACCCTCGTTCGAGACCCGCCATGAGGTGTTATAAGCCGTCTCCTCTATGGTCTTAAATCATCTCATCATCGTATCGGGCGTCTTCCGTCATCAATTACCCACGCATGACTTAGTAATCCATTTCCATTGCGTGGTTGGTGTTATATTCCAAAGATAGGTGATTTAGTAGCTCCATAATGTTGTCGTTGGTTATACAATTACACATATTTAAAGTAAACTTGCACTCACAGACTCTAAGGTGCGGTAATAAATTGCCCATTTTTTCGCTCCACCACTGGCGTTAAATTATCGCTTGTGCGATGCGCACTCGCAACTTTTACTAAATATTTACACAAAATTATAAATAAAAATAACTGTCCATCCGGAAAAACATCAAATATACTCGTAGATTTACACAGTTTATCAGTTTCACAGTTTATGATGCACTTAGGTTTGACCATGCGGTCGTAAAGTTTGCTTAACACGCTTCCATAGTTTCACCTCGTGAATCAAAAATATTTCAAAGTTTGAATGTTAATAAATGTCTCCAATCACGTAATTATTAGATAATGCCCTGATGGCTGTCCATTCGACAAATACAGTCGGATTTTTCCATAGCACATGGGTTCCGTTCACGGAACGTGTCCTTACTCGTGCTTCAACATGCACATAGGTATTGCTTCAACAAACGACAAGTAGGTACTGGCTTCATAAAGCATGGCGTTCACTCAGGACATGAGTTAGCCGCGTAAATTGACGGTCTCGCAGATCTGCGAAGTATACCGTATTTTAAATAAGCAGAATTACGTTGATTAAATTGATGTTGATTTATAGAAAGTCTAAAGTGCATAAAAATGTTATTATAAGCGATATTGCTTCGACTTCTTCTCGCCGCTCGCAGGGTATGTTCAGTTACCCTTCAACATGGATGTTGGTCTTTATTAGCTGTGCAAACATGCGTCAACGGGCGCAATACATTGCAAAATTAGGTATAAATCCATAAATTAGTATGGAAGTTACATGCAGTGAATATTGAATATTATACACTGTCATCGAATTATGTTGGTAGCACTAGCGTTGACAATTTAGTCTAAATTTGTCTAAAACATCATGGACACACAATGAGCTAATTTTGAAGTTTTGTTTCCACACAGCTATTCAGAGATATTGACTCTAAGACTCTAAGGTCTTGGGATCATTAATACACAGTTGGTAGCCCTGGTGACTCGTATAATACGCACAGTTCAAAGTTCTAAGTTATACATTTCATGTAAAAAATGGATGAAAACCATTCGTTAGTATGGAAGTTACATTAAGTTAAACATTGGAAGTGTCAACGCATATATAAATTGTTTAGGGACAGATGACCTCGCTGTTCCGCCCCTTAAAACAATAACAATAATATAAAAATTGTTGGCAATATTATCATGTAAGTGTTACTCAAAATTAATCTGCAATTTTATGTTCTATATGCGTGCAATGTTTAGAACTGCTGTCATGTATACTTTCTGATATGTTGAGACAAGGTGCACTATGCACATACAAAATTAGGCTGAAGCCTTAAAAACAGTATGGTCGTTGCATGCTGTTAAACATTAAACCTATCAGCATGCGTAGAAGCATGTTTTCAACATGAGTTACTTAACGTTAATCTCAAATATTATGATCGATGTGTTTGCCAAGTTTGGATGAATTCCATTTATTAGTATGAAAGTTACATGCAGTTAATCATTGGAACTATCAGGACGCGTATAGTCATGTTGGCAACACTGACATAAATGAGTTACTCAAAATTAATCTGAAATTTATGTTCTTTATTGTGCAAAGTTTAGAACTGTTAACCTGCACACTTTATGAATATTGAGACTAAGGTTCAACATTATAGAGAGCATTTATCTACAGTTGGTAGTCCTGGTGACTGAATATATTCCAAATTTCAGCTCATAAAATACACAGTGAAGGTATAAAATTTGGTTGAAGTCCAATATATAGTATGGACGTTATATGCAGTTAAACAATGAACCTCTCAGCAATCGTAGAATCGTGTTGGAAAAACTGTCGTATATGGATTGCTCAAAATTAATTTAAAATGCTCTGATCTATATATGTGCCAATTTTGGAGGAAATACATTTGGTAGTATGGACGTGACATGCAGTTAAACATTGAACTAATCGGGACGGAAGGAATCAAGCTTGTAGCATTGACGTACCAACCTATACGGGCTTCTGAAAATTAATTTGAAATATTATATTATATATGTATGATAATTTTTGAACGGGTCCAATGCATACCATCTGAGATAATTAACTTACAGTTCAAATTTCAATTATTATCTTTCAGCAGTTAGTAGTACTGTCGTATTTTTCTAATGATGCCGTGAGGTGACCTGGTATAGACTTTCACTCATTCCAAGTTTGGATTCGATAGCAGCAGCCGTTTAGGAATTGACGATGGGCCGGGTGGAGGACACACACACAGAAAGAAGGACAAACTCATGCATATGTTCCCGTGAGAATATCATAAACTTACATTTTCATCATCATTGCCAAATGTGAAAATTAGGCTAAAAATAAGAAGAAATAGTCCACAAATTGCGTCACAGATATGACTATAAAATGTCCTAACTCCCTGAATAAAAGAACAGCAGCTCACTGCCATATGATAGATGAACGATGAACAGCCTTAAATATAATTATTACGAACCCTTCATAGGCGAGTCTGCTACTGTCCAACACACACCACTGCAGGAAGAGTTGCCATCTTCACTTTTAATATGGGATATGAATAGTGATCATTAACGGAAATTTGCAGTGCTGCTCTCCGCAGTGCGTATGCTTCAATTACACTCTAAGGACCCGAAATGAAGATAACCTTATCTTACATCAATTTGGCTGAACTGTGTTGACCCACTTTTCCTGCTCCGACCAATGTGCGCCAGCTGTTTGAAAGGATCGACTTTAATATTATTTTATAAACCTTTTATTGGAGGCAGCGTTGTATGATCCAATAGCGGGATATCGGCTATGATCAGCACATGGTAAAGTTCCGCTCGAGCACAACTTGGAGAGTTCAAACTTGTCTGATTTCGTTCAACTGCATTATAGATTAGTTAAAAGGGAAGTCCTCAGACACCAAGCTCATTTTGTCTTCAGGGCTTTGAAATCTAGACTCAATAATATTTGATTTGTGCAAAGAAGAGGTGTGGATTAGATGTTGTTGTTGTTTCATTTAGAAGATTGATATATTTTTGTCAAACGCCTCGTGTACTTGCATGTGTTAGGTAGATTTTATGAGGAAGCTACCTATCACAATGGGTACCATATTGCGGCCTTGCGTTTCACGTCCTCTAGACCCCAAAACCACCGTCAGTTCAAAAGTTTATGTACAACTTCTATATATATATATATATACTGTATATATCAATACCCAGGTGAATCAGTGGCCACTAGTAATAATGTTTTTTGCAGACCATCTAACGCATGATGTCAGGAAGGTCGAAGCTTCTCTGCTTGCATCCCCTATGGTACTGTACTAATGAACTTCAAGCATACCCTGCAAATTATACTGAACACTATTATTTTTCTCTTGAATTAGTCTGTAGTCACATCGGCATTGTATGACGAACAACGTTAGCATGTTATCATAATGGACAATAACACTGGTTAACATTAACAGATCGTTCGACATGTACAAAGTAATTCAACAAGAATTAATATCACACCCCTAGGTTGGCCACCCCTGATGGGCGACGTTACATGACCTTGAAGTTTAAACCGGCCAACAACTTGGTCAGGTGACAGGGATTCCCAGGCCACCATTTTCTTTTATTTCATTAGGACGGCCAATCAGCCACCATCGTGAAAGCGCTGCTAATTAGATTAGCCACCATTGTCGAAAATTTAAATCTCGTGCCTAAATTTATATTTGGAAGAATTTAGATAAAATCTAGGGGAATTTCATTACCACAGGTTGACAGAACTGGAAATCTATTTTTGGCAACCATTTTTGTTTACACAGTGGAGTAGTCACTGCTATAGCTCTCTAATCTGGTTATCAGACAAATTTTACCTAGGTATGTACTCCCAAGTACACGGGGCTAAATAACCACCATGCCGAAGCCCATCAAATGAAACAACAACTACATCATCCGAGGAAGTAATGAGAGATTAATTGATTTAATTTGAATAAAATGGGTCAAGTTATCAGAGGGAAGTGGCCAAGGACTATTAGGAGGTACCGTCCCGGCATTTGCCTGGAGTTGAAAATGAAAAGCCATTTCAAGGACGCCTGATGGTGAAGTTTGAATCCACTCCGCTTTTGAGTCGGTAGATAGCCTTGCCACATGGCTATGCGCCTGATTGCGTGCAACTAAGCATTATTGCAACTCACACAAATAACAATCCTTACCCATAATGGATATCTAACCAATGTTCATAGGGAAATTACTGCTCCCGCAGTCTGCCATGAGTGCAGGTCGGCCCATTAATGGTAAACTAATCACATTTCTCCAGATTTCCTCTCACCGCGACTTAAGTGTCGTCCTAATTGAGGTCTGAGGCTTTAAGCTTTCGTTTGAAATTTTCTTCTGGAAGCAATGCGCACTTTGACCTTCTCTGGCAAATATTTTAATGAATAAAATCGTTCTATGCCTGGCAAGAGTGAGGACAAGTACGTTATAAGTTCCATACATCTTCAGTCTGATGTAGGAACGGAGAATAACGTGACTTAATGCAACCTCTACTTCAATAAAGAACATCAAAGGAGGTTCTGAGCTCAATGCGACCTACATTTGAATAAGCTGATTTAATATTTCCTTTGAATTTCGGGATACTATTATACAATTTTCTTGCATTATTAATGCTTTCTGAATGGGTCTCAGGCGAACATAAAATACTCCTAGGTAGAGAAATTTCATTATACTATAATATATCCGTACAAACTATAGGGCAATGATCCCGTACTGGCGCTGATAAAACGTTATTTTTTCTAATACCAAGCAGCATACCTGAGCGCATTAAGTCACGCCCCATGGCAGCAATGGTGGGCTGCTAAGTTTGGAGATCCGTATATTAAAACGCAGTGTTTAATACGGCAATCCCTAGTGAGATTTCTCCCCGATATTTTCCATATTCAATCTGTGAAAATATTGTGAAGATAGACTCAAGTATTTCGTGTCCCGGGACACCTTCATGAATCCTATTCCTTAATAAATAATATTACAGTACATGTTCTATTACAGGCACTGCAATAACACAGGTTGTCAGAGACATGCCGAATGCACAGAGAAGTTCACGAGGGTGATGACCAAATATACACTAAGCACCTAATTGAAGCAACAACAATAACAACAGTAAACCAGAATGTGGTCGTTCAAATTAAACGTCTGTGGGAGCTTGAGTATGTACCCCTCTATAACCTCTTTCAAGCAGTCATACCATCCTTTATTTAGCCGTTTTCTGTGGTCTCGGAATGCGTATTGAGGCTGCGGTCCGAAAGATCTTGGTTTCGAATCCCAACTCTGCCAAGAAATGTAATTCTGGTCTGAGGGTTGGATCGGGGTACACTCAGCCTCGTGAGGCAAAGCTAAGAAGAGGTGGGTTCGAACCCCACCTCAGCCATTCTAGAAGTGTTATTTCGTGGTTTCCACTTCCCTCCAAGGAAAATGTCAGGGTGGTTCATGGTCGCCTCCTTCCCTATCCTGGCCTCAATTACAAATACACACATTACTACAGACACCACAATAACAGTTTATCAGACAAATTCTACACACAATCAAAGTACACGGGGTTGAAGTTACCACGATATCGAAGACCCTAAATAAAACAAACAACAACAACTACCTTCTCCATCCGGTGAGTGTAGTCTCCTCCATGGAACAGGTCGATACCTGTGCAGTTTGAGCCCACATTTATCACCAAGCAGGTTTCCAGCTATTAGGTCGTGTTTGCACATTGCAATGTACAGAGTTAAACATCATAACGCATGCCGGAATCATACTTGCAACCTTTGTTGAGCTAGCTCCAGAGATATCTCCTGGCCAGAGATTAAACTTTATATTGTACCACTGTAGGCATCCGGCCGTAAAAACCACCGCCACAATGACTTCCATCGCATCTCATCCCCGACCCCGTTGGAAAAACGGGAATAATAAGGAGTAGACATACATACATCGTACCACTGTAGCTGAATGTTAGAGCATTGGTTGTCAAAGACAAATATTCGATTCCTGCACGCGCAATGGCATTCCAACACTCTACACTGCATGTACATGTACTCAACGCACACAATACGATCTAATAACTAAAGCCTTCTTGGTCTTCATATTCCTCTGTTCATCGGTAAGAGAAACATCACCGTGGGTTGGAATAGCCACATGAAGGGACATAATATCCACATAGCAGGTCTTCCTCGGTGATCAGTTTGTTATCAAAACTTTTTATCATAAAGAAACGCTAATTCTTTGTAACTTAAAATACAGCTTGACAGACATTTCACCTCAGATGGAACCTCAGAAGGAATACTTTTAACAAAAATTAGGACGGACATCTCTGAAGAAATAGAAGACAGACAGTGCATTTGGCATGTCTGAAAGGCACCACGTTTTGATTAAATACGTGGTTGCAAAGGTGTAGCGAAACTTCTGAAGTAGAAGGTGAGTGTGATTGTCAGTGACCTTTGTCGGTACGTCAGCTAGTGTTTGACCGGTAGAGGTATCGGGTGGGGTGCGTACACTGACTGAGACAAAACACGCTTATGCGGTAGATACTCGTTGTCATCCAAATGCACCGTTTACTTCATAGGCAGAATACCTCAGTTCAAATAGCGACACATCGCAGTATACAGTTACTCTCAGACACTGGGCATACAGGCAGCAGTATGATTCTTCCAATACTTTCACATTTTACAAGCTTCTAAAACTCCACTGTAGAGTTACACATCACAAAGCAAGCGTGCTTCTGTGAAGCCGTAATAAAAACTTCCAGGTCGGAACCCACTTCTGAAAGTTTTTGCCTCACAAAGCTGAGTTTACCCCGTTTCAAACCTAAGACCAAATTTAAATTACTTAGCAGAGACGTAGATCGAACCTGGACATCAGGGGTGACAGCCATGAATGCTAGTCACTACGCTACGATGCGCAGAGTGGTGGCTGTGTGTGTAAGTACAGATTCTATAAGCGGGGAATGGACAGGTGCCCCGGAAATTGAAACAAGATACCATCTCGGGAAAAACACACTCGCAACAAGTCCGATGATGGGTGTTTCAAATCCAATGAACATCTTCATTATATCCAATTTTATCCTAGGAAGAGTCTTATGAGGTATTTCTGGAGGTCTTATTTCCACATGTTCATGTGCGTGTAGGTGTGTATGTCCCCTCATAATAAGTTTGAATAATGTGAGCTATTTTATTAAAATTTGGTTAGTGGTTAGTGTTGCCTAGTCCTCTTTATTGCCAACTGACTACCGACCTACAAAGTGCCCACGGGCAATCATTCACCATGTTTCAGTTTTACGGGAACTATTGAAGGAATTGTCATCAAACCCGACACGCAAACAGAATAACATACGGTAAATTTAAAACAACTGAAATCCCATATTTTATACAGTGGATATTCAAATACCAAAATTTAAATCACTCTTTCATGTAAACTACGGACCAAATCCATTTGAGACTTGTTATAGTGATCCAATACAGTGAACTTATTTGCGTAGTATAATGATCCATGGCTCACTTCAAGATGATGCTATTGCAACTTAGATATATTTTATTTCTTGACATTTATTGATCCGAATGCAGCAAAAATTTAATTCTGTGATACAGTATTATTGGTTTAAAATTTTAAGCAAAATGCGTTTCTAAAATAATATTCATTATCAGTGAGAATGTCCAAAAAACGACCAATGAACCGATCCAACTGAAATTTTGTATAATGAAATGGTGCTAGGGGAGTTTTTCTATAGTATCAACTGCAGCAATCATAGATGGAGTTGGTTCTTATTTCTAACAAGTAGTTTTGTGAAGAACTAAATAGCCTATTTTCATACATTCTACATATTTGTATTGCCTCTATTAACATACAAAATGTCAGTTTCATTGCAGTAATAATTCATAGATATTGAGAAGCGTCTAAATATTTCGGGTGGTCGCTGTGTTGGATTTTATAAACGTAGGCCATAGAGTTGTGTACTATTAGATGTAGATTATTGCGTAGGTTTATTATTCAAACTTCAATTGCATGATTAGGACACAAGAAATAAAACGTGATTTTAAAATTTCCCACGGCCACCATCTTGAGGTTATGAAAACAATTGAAATAAATTAGATGTCAGTGCATTGAAATTTGTATAAGCATTTTCCGTACCAAGTTTCACTGCGCTCGGATAGTTTAATCGCAAGAAACGTCCATTTAAATATTTAAATTTCGCGTCACCGCCATGTTAGTATTGTGCTCACTAGGTTACTGAAAGTCCCATAGGTGAACTTAAGTTATTAGCTTTTATCAAAATACAAAATTTCAGTTTGATTGCAGTCATAGATTAGTAGATATTGAGAACTGTCTAAATATATCGGATGGTCGCCATGTTGGATTTTTTTGTATGTAGGCCATAGAGTCGATTATAGCGTAGGTTCATTATTCAAACGTTGACTTGAATCGCATGATTAGGACACAAGAAATAGAAACTTAATTTTAGGATTTCGCACAGCCTCCATCCTGAGGTTATGTAAACAATTGAACTAAATTAGAAGTCAGTGCATTACAATTTGAATAAACATTTGGTGTACCATGTTTCAGGATGCCTGGATGGTTAAATCGCGAGAAAAGTCTATTTAAATGTTTCAACTTTGCTTGGTCGCCATGTTGGTTTTGTATTTAACAAGTTTTTGAAAGTAGCATAGGTGTACTTCTAGTAGTGCCCTTTATCACCATACAAAATTTCAGGGTGATATCAGTTATAGTGTCGGAAATATAGAATGCCGGTGAAATATTTCGCACAGCTGCCATGTTGGATTGGGGCGACGCAATAAACTTTGAGAGTCACACGCACACATACACACACACATGAACACACACGGACAATAGGTGATCTTATAAGCCTATTATTTTCATAAATGAAAATAGGTTAAATAGTCTACACGAAAAGGAGTGCCCAATGAGACCAATAGTCAACTGTAGGAATGCCCCTAATTACAAAATCAGCAAAGAGTTACTAAAAGTCTTAAAACACCGTCTTTCCAACGACAGAAACAATTCTATAAAGAACACAACGGAATTAGTAACAGCATTGAACATGCTACAAATGAAACCTAGCTTGCGGCTAGTACCCTTCGATATAACTAACATGTTCACCAATATTCCAATTAATGAAGCAATCAGCACTATCGAAAACAATCTAAAATCCAATAATTCGTCAAAAGAAACTGAAGAGGTTGTGAGATTACTGAGGGTCGTTCTCAGCCAAAACGTGTTTCAATTCGACAATGAAACGTACACACAAACAGAAGGCCTAGCTATGGGGTCACCACTAAGGGGGCTAATCGCCGACATCTTCATTAATGCACTAGAAAATGTATTCTTAGAAAAAACTTCTACTAAGGGAATAGTAATATGGAAAAGATACGTAGATGATGTAATTTGCATCTACGATACTTAATTAACAAGCGAAGAAACAATTCTCCAATCCATTAATAGCCTACACCACTCAACCGAATTCACTAAGGAATCCGAAACAGATCGAAAAAAAATACATTATCTCGACATAACTATTGAACGTGAAGACAACGAGCTTTCATATTCCATATTCCGGGAAGCCACACAAACCTCGCATGCAATCGACAATTAGTCGAATCATCCCAGTACTCATAAATTAGCGGGGTTCAATTCAATGGTGCACAGGGCTTTAAACATACCTATGTCAAAAGATAATTACAATTAGGAAATAAGAACCATTAAACAAATAGGAAAGGAAAACAATTTCCCGCCAAGCAAAATAGACCAAATTGTAGCCAAACATAAAAATAAAAATAAAATGATTCCAAAACCGGACATTAATGAGAAAAACTTCGCGCGCTTCAACTATGTGAATGCTAATACATATAAAATCACTAATCTATTCAAAAATCAAGGCAGCATTCTCAACGAACAACACAACCGGTAGGCACCTGCTAAATAGTAAACTAAATAAACAAGACCCGTATTCAAAGTCACGGGTATATTCTATTACGTGCCAAGATACTGGTTGTCAAGCTAATTACATCGGACGGAGTGGTAGAAGAGTAGATACACGCTACCATGAACATATAAATGGGATAATATATGGTACACACTCAGCCGTATGCGAACATATGTACGACGCGGGACACAGTTTTACTAACATTGTAACCGACTTAAATATAATTCATCACGAACCGAAAGGCAGAGCTCTTGACATAAAGGAAGCAATTGGGATACATCTAGCTATAAGAAACAACCCCAACAATCTAAACGAACACACATTCATGGAGAGCTCACCCCTCTTCACTCTACTAAAAACACACCCTGTCGGAAACAAGACACGACATAGCGATACAGCAATGTTAGATAAAAAGAGAGGGAGTGGGGGGGGGGGGGGGATTTTATTAGGAAAATGTTATCTGGATCAGGATGTACGATGCACTTTTTTTTTCAACAATAAACCTAGGCCGTTAATCACGGCGGTATTAAAGGTGCCGGGACTTTCTCAAAGACCGAGTGCGCTTAGTATGAATGGCTACTAGTCTACGCGTGCCGAGGAATGTTCCACGGTATTTAATAGTTGATGACCTTCCTGCATACAGTAACATACACCATATGTCTGGTCTTGGCAAACCACCAAGTACACTTGCACTTGACACAAACAATATTTAGGAATATGGGGAGGGGGAAGCAGCCCTGGGAGATACCAAACTAGTTCAGTCACGAGTTACTATTCACCGAGTGAACAGCGCGCTGCTGAACTGCACAAGTCTCCTAACCAGATAAGTAGCCTGTACAATACTTTACATTCAGAATTGACCATTCACAACAACCACATAGTCATTGCAAATACAGGCAAATTCCGGATTTCTATCACAACTTTCAGCATCTCACTAAAACATCATATAGCCTACAACTAACAAATACCGACAAGTTGCATTACCAATACAGCAACTAAATAAGTGTACATATTGTAAATATTTTCACTTGTATTTTCAGACGTAGATTTGTAGCCTAAGTGTAATGGATCTGATGATGATCGCTTGACGGTCGAAACTGGTCATCCTAGTGTATTTATTAATCTCATGTATTATTTTTTTCAGGATTAGGGTATAACCCAACGCTTTTGGGTACATTCGTGTTGACCGACTGAAAAGCACCAAACTTTTGTTTTATTAATTATTCTTATTGGTGTCCTACTAAACAGATCGCTGTGAACTAATTAACAGAGACAATTGACGATGGACTTTATATTTGTGATCAGATTTATTTAATACACAATTTTGAATTTAGGTAGATACTAAACATGATAATAGTATTATACAGTATTTAGTGATCTATGTTGCCTTGTGAAGACTGTTCTGGCTCACATATTAGTAGGCAGAAGAGATATACCTCTCCCACACTTCACCTAGCCACGTTAAACGAGGCTCGGCTTACCATGACTCAATTATACTTCGTTACGTTAATGCATATTTCACATTTTAAATTGAGTGATCCAAAGTTAAACTCCAACATTTTATCGACAGAAGAGCGTTGTGGCAAGTGCCTCCTCACATTTCAATTATATGGCCATGCTTTGGAAAACATATCTATAAAGACTGTCCATATATTTGAATAGAAGCTCATAGACTAAATGACATGTGAGGAGTCACAGAGCAAGAGTTCTATTACCATCTCTATGGACTGGATGACATACAACGTCCTCATTCTCCGTGATTTAAAATGCAATATTTTCCTGGACATATATCTATATGCTGCGAAAAACTGTGAAAGTAGAACCTTCCACTTAAACGTTCTCGAATGACAAAGTGGACGGATATAACTCTCGTGGGCAGGCGTGACAGCTGCTATGAAATATGTATGAGTTTTGACCGTCGACTCGCCAACGAAGATCAAGCTGGAAGGAAAATCCTTTGTCTTGATACACTTCTGGCATATGAAATGGTATCAGTTACGCATTCTTTTGTTACTTTTATTGAATATGCCATGGATACACATTGTGTTAACCGACTCTAATGTCTGTCTCATCTAAGCTCATTGTTCAGCTTGCGGTGAGCATTTCAGTAGGATAACGTATGGTTTCAAAACCGAAAGGCTCAAGCCTGCACTTAGTTCCTGAGGCCTGTGCTCAATGAGTATAAGAACTGGGGATTACCTTCAAAAATCATGTTAATTTAATGTGACAAAATGTTAAGAAATAAAGTTAGTATTGTGCACAAAGAAGTCGGCTGTGTGCCTCAGATACGATATTCACCAGCGTAAATACTGTGAACTTATGTATTGATTTATACTGTTGCGTAAATTTTCTCGAAGAATTGCAAACATAATATAGCTTTGGGGCTATTAGCTGGAGTAACATTTTAAAAACAGACGTTTCAAGACAACTACTTTATCAAGGTTTGTCAAGAAAGAAAGAAAGAAAGAAAGAAAGAAAGAAAGACAGACAGACAGAAAGAAAGAATGAAAGAATGAGATACAATGGCATAGCCTCCATAGATAAATGGTTACGTATATATTCGACAGACATATAGGAGGATCGCATCAAGGGTCAATGAACATCGCAGGCATTTACGTCTTTGCCAACCAGAGACGTCTGCGGTTACTGAGCATGCCGTACAGAATGACCATCAAATTCTTTTTGATGAAACTTCTGAATGGAGAAACATTTCACAGCTCGTATGATTCGGGAGGCCAATGAAATAAGTAAACAACCACACAACTTGAACACTTAGAGCTACATGTGTAGCATTTGTAGCATGCGTCATTTGAAATGATATAACGTCTAGTCTTTCAAACTGACTAATTATTTTCACATATCCTACGTATGTTAATTGCCACTATCAAAATGCAAAATTTCAGTTTGATTGCTGTAAAATTCGTAGAGAATCGACTAAATATTTTGGATGGTCGGCATGTTGGATTTTTATATATGTAGGTCTTAGAGTTATGTACTATTACATGGAGATTATTGTGTAGGAGTAGTATTCAAACTTCAATCGCATGATTACGGCACAAGAAATAAAAACGAGATTTTGAAATATCGCACAGCTGCTATCTTGTAGTTATGAAAACAATTGAAATAAATTAGATGCCAGTGGATTAAAATTTGTATAAGCATTTACCGTACCAAGTTTTACTGCGCTCGGATTCTTGAATCGCGAGAAACGTCCATTTAAATAATTTTACTTCGCGTCACTGCCATGTTAGATTTGTGATCACCAGGTTATTGAAAGTCCCTATGAACATAAAGAAATTCAGCTTGATTGCTATACTAGATTCGTAGATATTGAGAACCATCTAAATATTTCGGATGGTCGCCATGTTGGATTGTTATATGTATAGGCCATAGAGTTATGTACCATTAAAGGAAAATTATTGCGTAGGTTCATTATTGAAACTCTCACTTCGATCACATGATTACGACACAAGAAATAAAAACTTAATTTTGAAATTAGCACAACCGCCATCTTGAGGTTATGTAAACAATTGAACTACATTAGATACCAGTGCATTGCAATGAGTGTAAACATTTGCCGTACCAAATTTCATTGCGTTTGGATCATTAAATCGCGAGAAAAGTCTATTTTAAACTTTCAGTTTCGCTTGGCCACCATGTTGGTTTTCTAGTTATCAGGTTTTCTAAAGTGACATAGGTAAACTTTTAGTAGGTCCCTTTATCACCGTACAAAATTTCAGGGTGATATCCGTAATAGTTTCGGAGGAGATATTGAATGCTAGTGAAATATTTTGCACAGCCGCCATGTTGGATTGGTGAGACGTAAAAAAATTGAAGGGCACGGTCGGGGTCGGCCTAAATGTTGCTATGACCTTACCGAGTTTCATTAACATCTCTCCAGCCGTTTAGAAGTTATTAGGGGGACACACACATCACACATCACAAACACATACGCACACACTCACATGCGGTCAAAAGGTAATCTCATAAGCTTATATTTTTCATAAAATGAAAATAGGCTAAAAATAAAATTAAAAAACATGAAAAATAATCATTAGCTACATTTCGTTTTGTAAACTAGACAATTCCTGACATCACCAATTCAAACGTACTCGACGCGATCTAAAATTGCCACAGCTTGCTTGCTGCGATAGAAGATCGAATATCCCCGCGTTTTCCGCGTTTATTTATGCTTGATGATGAATGCCTACAAAATATTTCTTTCTGTCCGTTTGCATGTTTTTAGCCTATTTTCATTTATGACAAGAAAATAGGGGCTTGTGAGATCACCTTTCGTCCATGTGTGCGTGTGTATGTGTGTGTGTGTGTCCCCTAACCAAATCGAAACGGTCGAAGCGATTTCAACGAAACTTGGTAAGTACATACTTCATCATCGTCCGACGTCGATTGTGTCTTTCAAATTTTAATGCATTTCACCAATCGAACATGGCGGCCAAGCGAATTATTTCACTGGCATTCCATATCTCCGCAACAGTACGGTGATAAAGGGTACTACTAGAACTTCACCTATTTGACTTTCATAAACCAGTTAAGTACAAAAACAACATGACAACCAAGCGAATTTGAAAAAATTTAATGGATTTTACTAGCGATTTAACCATGCGAGTGCAGTGAAACTAGGTGCGGTAAATGTTTATACACATTTTAATGCACTGGCATCTAATTTGGTTCAATTGTTTTCATAACCTCAAGATGGCAGCAGTGCTCAATTTCCAAATTAATTTTTTATTTCTGGTGTCCTAAACAAGCGATCAAAGTGAAAGTTTGAACAATGAACTTACATAATAGTCTTCATCTGATGGTACATAACTTTATTGCCTACATACATAACAATCCAACATGGTGACCACCCGAAATATTTGGACTGTTCCTAATATCTACGAATCTATTACTGAAATTTTGTATGTTGATAGAGGCTATTAACATAAGTTCATCTATTGGACTTTCAATAACCTAGTGAGCACAATACCAACATGTCGGCCAATCAAAGTTAAACTATTTAAATAGAATTTACTCGGGATTTAACCATCCGAGCACAGTGAAACTTGGTACGGTAAATAATCATACTCAATTTAATCTACTCGCATTTAATTAAATTCAATTGATTTCATAACCCCAAAATGGTGGCTATGCGAAGTTTTGAAAGTAAGTTTCTATTTCTTGTGTCCTAATCATGGGATCAAAGTGAACGTTTGAATATTGAAACTAAGCGATTATCTTCATCTATTGGTATATATCACTATGGCCTACATATGTAACAATCCAACACGGCGACCATCCGTAATATTTAGACCGTTCTCAATATCTACGAATATACTTCAGTAATCAAACTGAAATTTTGAATGTTGATAGAGGCTATTAACACAAGTTCACCTATGGAACTTCTAATGACCTGGTGATCATAAAACCAACTTGGCGGCGACGCGAAATTTAAATATTTAAATGGATTTTTCACGCGACTTTTCATCCAAGCGCTGTGAAACTTGGCACAGTGTAACTCCATACAAGCCTTAATATACTGACGTCTGATATAATGGACTTTTCTGAGAACTTTAAAATGGCAGCTATGGCACTTTCTTAAATCTTTATTTTGCTGTATTTATCGTGTCCTAATCAAGCAATGGGAATATGGGTTAGTATAATGAACTATCATTAGAATATTCATCTACTGGCATATGTAGTTCTATAACCTGTATATGAAACAATTCAACATGGCGTTCATACAATATATTTCACCTGTTCACAATATCTTCGAAACTATTTCATCAATCAAACTGAATATTTGTATGGTGATAAAGGACTATTAAATAAGTTCATATATGTGACATTCCGATTCCTGAGACGCCCAAAAACAACATGGTGGACAAGTGCTTTTGAAATATTTCAAATGATTTTCTAGTGACTTTATCACCCGAGAGGAGTGATGCCAAGAACAGCGAATGTTTAATCAGAGCTTAATACGGAGACATCTCATGTTTAATTGTTTTTAAAAATTCAAGGTGGCATCAGTTGGAGATTTTAAATCCTTATTTTTATTTCACGTACTCTATTGAAGCGATTGATGTGAGGATTCGTTTGTTAGGTTATTATTATAATCATTACCTAATGTTACTAAATCCTGTAGCTTACTTTTCGTGAATCACAGAAGCCGGCATTTGACTTCTCCTAAATTAAACTCATGGGATGCGAAAGTTGCTATCTCGCGGGAGGAGTCTTATTCACCCAACTGTCTTATTCACATAACTTCCCAATGCAATGGTGTTGGTGGAGACAGAGGTCGTGTATCAAAAGCTAATTATTATACTTAACACTTGCCATTGATTTCTTTCACGAATCCATTCTGTTTGACTATTACCTAATTATGTTGCAACAGGGACATTTTCTCAGAAAATAGGCTGCTCATCTGGAAGCCGGCTGCGATTGCTACCATGAAGTATAGGTGCGGCGTTTTTACCAGTGCGATGTTGGGTAAATGACGGAGAAATGTGACCACCCTAATTGTACTGAATCTTACTGTACAAGAAGAAAAGAACTATGAATTTCAATGAATGTAGGCCGTGTGCTCTTTGCGGAATATCGTGTGTATTAATGGAATTGGGATAATGTGGTCATCAGCCCAGCGTGACCAATGAGTGTGTCTGACAATCTCCATTATTTGGGGCTAGGATTGGAAGGGAACCAACATTAATAAATGCACCATCTCAGCATTTTCCTGTAGTACAAATGATGTCCACCCCTTATTATTTCCGTTTTCCAACGGGGTCGGGGATGAGATGGGATGAAATTCTAATGTGGCGGATGTATTTTACGGCTGGATGCCCTTCCTGACGTCAACCTCATGAGAGGAGTTAATGATAGATTAAATGAATGAAGATGGATGAAACTGAGCAAGGATGTGGAAGAAAGCGGCCGTGGACTGTCAGAAGGTACCGTCCCAGCATTTGCCTGGCGTTGGAAATGGGAAACGACGGAAAACCATTTCAAGGACGGCCATCGGTGGGGCTCGAACCCACGTCTACCGAGTCCGCAGATAGCTTGACCCCGTGGCCTAGCGCTGCGCTTTAGCGAGCGTTGCTACCGCTGTCGGTTCTCCTGTAGTACAAATGATAAAACCATGGAATTCCATTTCGAAGAAGGCCACCGTTGGATTCGACCCCATTAGTATTCAGAATTAAGGATACTTGACAGTGTAATTGGCAACCACCTGAGGTATTTGGTTTTGATACCCAGGTCTATCAAAAAATCTAATTCTGGATTGTGATTGGCATGCAAGTCACTGAAGTGGTGTCAATTTTGGAACGTGCACCAGGCTTTGGGAAGCATGAGTTTGATTATGATGATGATGATTGTAGTGTTAAGGGGCATAACTTCTAGGCTATCGGCCCAAGCATGAGTTTACTGTAGCCTATTTGATATCGTGGCCGATGTGGGAACATAAATACTATACATAATATACATTTGGCGCTATTAGGTCGAGTGACACTTGAAAAACCGACGTTTCAAGACAACTACGTGTCCCTTTATCAAGGTTTGTCAAGAAAGAAAGAAAGAAAGAAGAAATGAGCAAACAATGGCATGGCCTCCGTAGATACATGGTATAAGATAGGAAGCCATGTCGAAACAAATAGTTACTCCATGACCTGCTGAGACCAAGAAGATGTTGGTAATGAAACTGATGTTTTACTCAAGGGATAACCATCACCTCTATTAACACTTGTCCTGCTGATGCTTTAAATGTTGCTCCTCACCCGTGTACTGGCTGATTTCCAGAATTTATGGCTATGTTCAGAATGGCACAAACTGAATGTGGTTTGAGTTACAAATAAATTGAAAAGTCCATTCGATTTCGGAATCCTTGCACTACAGATTTAATAAAAATCCAACACGATTGAAAAAAAAACTATATTGTAAAAAATGCCATAAAATTACACAATTTTTTGAGGAATAAAATATAAAAAAATGTAAAATCAAATGTGCAAGCACTACACTGTTGAAATAAATCTCAATAATCATTTCATTGCCATAACACCATACTTTGAACTTAAAACCAAAAATGTCACTTCTCGTAATGCACTACGGTATGGTAAATTCTGAAACAAGGGGTGACACAAAGTCCAACGAGGGAAGCTCCTTCGCTTGCCTTCCAACAGATCGATATTCTTCCGCTGAACAGTGACGTGGTGATATCTAGCGATAGTATGTGCAACTTCATGCTTACTGGCACCCACACGCGAGTGCTAGAGTTGTAATATTACGTTCGTCTCCAACACAAAGCGCGAGAAATCGATCAACGTAATATTTCGCTCGCCGCAGTTTTAAAATGTGACTCTTTCAACAGACACCATTACCCATTAACATAGGCTTCCCGTATGGGTACCTCTTTCAGGGTCACCCTGTATTTGAGTCTGACATCTTTTTCAACTCTTTAAGAGTCACCCATTATTTGAATCTGATATCTCGCAAACCTCTGTAAGGGTCACCCTGTATTTGAATTGAATCTAATATACTGTACACCTCGTTGAGTGTCACCCTGTAATTTACTCTGACATCCAGCACTCCTCTTTAGGAGGTACCCTGTATTCTTATCTGGCATCTTGTATATCTCTTTAGAAGTCACCCTGTATTCTTGTGTGACATCTTGTACACCTCTTTAGGAGTCACCTGTATTCTTGTCTTACATCTTGTGCACCTGTTTAGGAGTCACCCAGTATTCTTCTCTGCCATCTTGTACACCTCGTTAAGAGTCCCCTTGTATTCTTATCTGGCATCTTGTATATCTCTTTAGGAGTCACCCTGTATTCTTGTGAGACATCTTGTACACCTCTTTAGGAGTCACCCTGTATTCTTGTGAGACATCTTGTACACCTCTTTAGGAGTTACCCTGTAATCTTGTCTGACATCTTGTGCACCTCTTTCGGGGTCATCCTGTATTCTTCTCTGCCATCTTGTACACCTCTTTAAGAGTCACCTTGTATTCTTATCTGGCATCTTGTATATCTCTTTATGAGTCACCCTGTATTCTTATCTGGCATCTTGTACTGTATTTTGCTCTGACATCCTGCACGCCCCTTTAGGAGGCACCCTGTATTCTTACCTGGCATCTTGTATATCTCTTTAGAAGTCACCCTGTATTCTTGTGTGACATCTTGTACACCTCTTTAGGAGTCACCTGTATTCTTGTCTTACATCTTGTGCACCTGTTTAGGAGTCACCCAGTATTCTTCTCTGCCATCTTGTACACCTCTTTAAGAGTCCCCTTGTATTCTTATCTGGCATCTTGTATATCTCTTTAGGAGTCACCCTGTATTCTTGTGAGACATCTTGTACACCTCTTTAGGAGTCACCCTGTATTCTTGTGAGACATCTTGTACACCTCTTTAGGAGTCACCCTGTAATCTTGTCTGACATCTTGTGCACCTCTTTAGGGGTCATCCTGTATTCTTCTCTGCCATCTTGTACACCTCTTTAAGAGTCACCTTGTATTCTTATCTGGCATCTTGTATATCTCTTTATGAGTCACCCTGTATTCTTATCTGGCATCTTGTACTGTATTTTGCTCTGACATCCTGCACGCCTCTTTAGGAGGCACCCTGTATTCTTGTCTGACATCTTGTGCACCTCTTTAGGAGTCACCCTGTATTCTTCTCTGCCATTTTGTACACCTCTTTAAGAGTCACCTTGATTCTTATCTGGCATCTTGTATATCTCTTTAGGAGTCACCCTGTATTGTTATCTGGCATCTTGTACTGTATTTTGCTCTGACATCCCGCACACCTCTTTAGGAGGCACCCTGTATTCTTGTGTTCGCGTCGCTCAAAGCCCCAGGTCGCTCGACGTCCCAGGACTCTTTCAACAGACTCTAATAACCATTAGCTTCTGCTTCCCGTGTAGCAGCATGACGTCACTTCCCGCACGGCTGCATGACGTCACTTCCGTCTCCGTCTCCGTAACGCATAACGTTGGACCCAAGCATAACGACGAAGTCGACAAGATCATTTGAAATGATAAAATAGGCTTTAATTCTTCACGCAACTACTTGTTTATTTTAAAAACCAACCAAGTCCACTTTTGAATAAGGATCACATTAATTTTTACATCACCTGTTTCGATACACTGAAAGAAGCAAACTTTGCAATTGATTTACTTCACAACGTGTTCCATTAGACAAGAATGAAACACTCTTTGAATCAAATGTACGACAAATTACTTTTAGTGTTTTGGAATATGGGAAAAAATAAGAAACGATGTGATCCTTAATCACAGACATAATTTGCTGGTTTTGAAACTTAACGACTCATATCTACGATTATTTGTAAGCACTACAGCAACATTACACAGGAGTTTGAATCAGTTTTTGTTGTTTTTGTTGTTGCTGTTGATTGTTTTAGGGGCTTTGCCAAATCGTGGTCATGTAGCCCCGTGTACTTGGATGTGTGTAGAATTTGTTTGATAACCTGTGTCACTGTGATGTCTGTACGGTACTAGTGGGTGAATTTGTAATTGAGATAGGAAGGGGCCGTGGCCTTAAGTTATATACCATCCCACCATTTGCCTGGAGAAAATGTAGGTAAACCACGGAAAACCATTTCCATGATGGCTGAGGTAGAACTCGAAAATGAGGGACACCGTAGTTCTCGGATACCCTAATACCATCGACGTCGAAGGAGAACGAGGGTTGACCAAGATAGATCAACAGGAAAGGTAAGAGAGAGGAGCTCGGCGCTTGAAAGTGGAAGCAATGCATGACAAACAGGGGTCGTGTTGTCGCCGACCCACGTCCCACAAGTTGTGAGTCCCTGTAGGGCATTATGTACGGTATATAACGTTTTGTGAGTCTGATGTGGTCCAACTAGCCCGCGCACTGAGTTAGAGATTTCTCTCCCAGCGACTTTCTCGTGTTTTGGTCCATTGAAGATGGGTAAGCGTTTCACAGGTGATCAAGCGGGTTGTGATGCTGCGGAAGAGTGGTCTCACCAGCAACCACTGTTCTTCTCGGAAAATTGTTCAGGTGCCTGAACAGTGGTGGTGAATAGTTTGAGACTCCCTCAATCTGTCCATCTACATGCCCTCCGTTGAACTTCTGGACACCATTCTATATTTAGTTTGAACAACCACTATATACTAAAAGGGTTTGCTAAGGGATTGAAAATCATACTCACACTGACCTATTTTAAAATGCTCTGCTCCTTCTGATGACATTTTTATCAGTTTCTTGGCACCGGCCAACAAAGAAAGATCACTTACATTACGGTTAATATAATTATACATATTTTGGTATTCTTGTTTCAATAACTACAGGGTGCTTCATATAAAATAAGAGCGCCAAGCGGCGGCTTTGTTAACCAAAGCTGCGGTCACCTTGGCCGAGCTTGTGGCGCGCCAAGGCCCCCTGCTTTAAGCGTGTGTACAATCCTATATGATGCAGCGGCCTTGCTAGCGTGTGTACAATGCTGAACTCTTACTTTAGTTAGTTAGTTATTGTTGATGAAACCGAAACCCCTACTTGTGCTAATTTTGTGAGTGATTTATTCGGAGACCGTTCAAGATTCTCGCCAATGTCATCTAGCTCATCCTCTGTTAAAACTGTTCGTGTGCGGGCATGTTTTTTATTGAGCACCGAGCCAGTAGTGTCAAACTTATTTGCAATTACGTGAATCTGTGCTAGTGAAGGTGGCACTTCATCAGGAAATTGCTGAACAAATGCATCATGTACCCGCCGAGCCGACTCGTACTTAAAATAAGTTTTACATAAAAAAATACGATGTTGCAATGATAACTGTCTCACCATGTTAGCACTAGAGGTTTAGACTGGCGACTGAGCACCTGCACGCTTATTGCAAGGTCAAGTTTGTTAATGTCAATCTGTTATTTTTATACTGTCCATCGGAACTTGAAAAAAAAACTAGCCCTCGTATGTACTATGCGCGCGCTTTCAATACTACAGCAGGGGCCCGTGGCGCGTCACAAGCTCGGCCAAGGTAACCGCAGCTGCGGTTAACAAAGCCGCCGCTTGGCGCTCTTATTTTATATGAAAGACCCTGTATAGAGTGGATACGACTAACGCAGGTGGACCTTACTCTTTATCATTTGTCTTGTCTTGTCTTATCTTGTTGCTTTATCATCATCAGCCCAGTGCAATCAGTGTAATTGTTATGACTGTACTAGTTTTATGACTGTAATTATTAGAATGTATGTTTGGGCTTGGTGGCTCAGGACTTGAATATAACGTAAAACCCTGAAGTGAGTCTGAATGAATCCCTGCAATACCAACACTGGGGATGGTCATTGTCAGCGTCCAGAGTCAAATTTCTAGTTCCCAAACTTACCGATCACATTCCAGCCATTGAGTGTTAAATCAGGCTGAAGCGTTATTTAACACGCTCAGCTAGGTTGTGGGTAATTTGTTTGTACCACGAAGAGCCGAAATCAGTGAGAAATCAGTGATGATCCCAGTTGCAGACCCAATGACAGTTGCAATGTTGTTCCTCACCTATCACTGATCCATCTTTACATATGGCTGACCCGTCAGATTTATGCTTCCTAAAGAGTGTTGGTGTTCTCCGTATTGTTCAAGTCTAATACAGTTTTCATTATTTGTTTGAAAAGTGTCCTTGTAGACATAGGCCTAGCTTGTTTTTCGGGATACTGTTTATACTTTTCCCATAGTCCAAAATTAATTTACTTGATTGGATTTAAATTGACATTTTCCTGGTATCTGTTAAAATTAGATTCCTTCGCTCACTAAATTCATCTGGACGGAGAGTAAATGAATACACAAATATAACAAGAGTGTAATTACAGCACAGCTCTGCGCGTTCTGTTAAATTACGTTCTTCCAAAGTACAGTGATGAAAGGAGATTCGTATAGAGACGGTTTGTAAACCTTTCCATTGATACAACGGAAGCATCGAATTAAGGACAATATTGAATCATGTTTAATTCTGTTTGCTTACCACAAAACCAATTCATTGTTATGCGAGGGGGAGTGGTGGCGCAGTGATCAAGCTGTTGGCCTCTCACCAAAGTGGACTGGGTTCGATTCCAGGTCAATGCATGTGAGATTTTTGAAGTGAAATGCCATGTCCTGTAGTTCAGATTCCACTTAAAAAGGAGGTCCCGTGGCTCATGATCACTAAATTCACGGCCACTTAATACTACAATCTTCCTTCCATTATTATGTGATACTACGCCTAACCATGCGAAGGCGGGTTCTCCTATGGAAAATCACAATTACTAACAGGCAGAGAATTATAAAATACAGAACACTGTGCTACTGTAAAGAAATAGCAGAAAGTTGTTGCTGATTCTTCAGGGTTTTGCGACATCGTACAGTAGCTCCGTGTGCTTGAGTGTTTATAGAACTTGTCTGATAACCTGTATCACTGTGATGTCTCTACTAGGGTGTGTATTTGTAAATAAGGTAGGATATGGGTAGTAAACTACCGTGGCCATAAATTAGGTACCATCCTTTCATTTTCCTGAAGTCAAAGAGGGAAAACACGGTACACCACCTCCAGGATGGCTGAGGTAAGAATCGAACCCGTCTATTCTCATTTTGGCCTCACGAGGCTGAATGTACCCCGTTCTAGCCCTCAGCCTAGAATTACATTTCTTGGCAGAGCCTGGATCGAACTCGGACCTTCCCGGTAACTGCCAAGAATGCTAGCCACTACGCAACGAGGCGGACTAAATACGAGAGATCATCACATTACTCACAGCAGATGTGTTCAGAATGGTAGCTATTTTCGTCCACTCAGGGCTAGTTTGAGCTCTAATTACAAGGAATATCCATTAAGTGCTTGACTGATAATGGTATAAAAGCAACTATAATGGACAGTTCAACGAAGGAAGGATACAAAATCTATTCGCCAATTAATCACAAGTCCTGCGGCGATCGGGGAGTTGTGACGGATGCAGGATTGTGTTGTCTGGGAGCTTCTAGTGATGAACCGGCACGTAGGCGACGAATGTGTGATCTTCGCTTTGCTTGAGGATGGGCTGTAGAGCAATTCGTATGCTGCATTCGTGACTAAGCAGGCCTGTTTAGGATCCACTCTGCTTACCCTGAATGGGGAAGGGGCAAAAAAAAAAGGTGCCCTAAAAATAGTCAGCCTAATATCACCCGACTGGATAACCGCGTTCAGAGGGTACACCACAAGCGGTCGAACCACAATGAAAATTAATTTTGCTACATGGAATGTCTGTACTTTGATGGACAATGACACACATAATCGACCACAAAGGCGAACGGCAATTGTTGCTCGTGAGCTGAAAAGATTCAACATTCATATTGCCGCACTCAGCGAAACAAGGTTAGCAAATGAAGGACAACTGAAGGAACATGGAGGTGGCTACACTTTCTTCTGTAAAGGGAAAGACACTGAAGATCAACGTATTCATGGAGTTGGCTTTGCCATTAAGAACGAGCTTGTCAACCTTCTCGATGAACTTCCACATGGTACAAATGAAAGGCTTATGACACTATGAAGTTAAAAAACAGCCGACGAGCGACTGTAATTAGTGCATATGCTCCAACTCTCACCTCTGATGATGAACAGAAGGAAGTATTTTACTCTCAACTTGATGTGATCTTGAAGGATATACCGCAATCTGATAAAATCCTCCTCCTAGGAGGCTTCAATGCTCGCGTTGGAAGAGACGCAGCATTATGGGCTGATGTTATTGGAAAAGATGGTGTTGGGAAATGCAATTCTAATGGGACACTCCTTTTATCCAAGTGTTCTGAACATAGCCTCGTAATCACAAACACACTATTCCGACAGAAGGACAAATTTAAGACTACATGGCAGCATCCTAGATCAAAACACTGGCACCTACTTGATTATGTGATTGTGCGAGCAAGAGACAAGCGTGACGTACTACTCACAAGGGCTCTGACAAGTGCTGATGACTGCTGGACGGATCATCGATTAATAAGATCTGTAATGACTCTACAAATTCTCCAAAAGCGCAGAAAACAGAGAAAGCACATCAGACGTAGGGTGAACACCGAACGATTACAAAACGTTACTGCTAAAAGGAAGTTTCATGAACTTCTGAATGAAAAGTTACCAGATAATTACCCTGAAGAGGTTGAGGAACATTGGCAAACAGTCAAGTCTGCTATACTATCAGCGTGTGAAAAATCGATTGGTTTCGTCAAGATGAGGCATGCTGACTGGTTTGATGAGAATGATGCAGAAATCCAGAATCTTATTGATAAGAAGAGGAAAGCATTCCATGCATGGCAAGCCAATCCAACTTCTATCTCCAAACAGCAACTGCATAAAGATGCAAAGGCTGAAGTGCAAAGGAAAACTCGGGTCTTGAAAAATCAATGGTGGATCTCAAAATCCCGTGAAATGCAGCATCTAGCCGAAACGAATAATACTCATGCTTTCTTCAAAGCAACAAGAACTATATATGGGCCACATTATCATGGTTTGAATCCTCTGCAGTCTAAAGATAGCACGGAACTTCTTAGGGCCAGTTGTACGAACTCAGGTTATACCTCGGCTAAAGTTATCTCCGTAGTTAGCGCAGAATTGAGTTGTACGACATTGGTATAAGAGATAATCCGGGTATAAACGACGGCATACCTAACCGGGCTTGGAATGGCGAGCTATCTGCTTATACCGAGTATATATATGGCGGACGGGAGAGACCGCTACAACATCCGAAGTTAAATCATCGCAAGCTCTTAATTTCAGTGAGCTATTCATAAATGTACATGAGAACGTATAATTTTAATAGCAGCACAATAATTACATACACATTTTAACAGACAAAATACCAAAGCAAGCCAGCGACTTTACAAATGTAAGCATCATATGCATTGTCTTCAGCACTGAACGCCATGTAGCAGTGGTCCAATGGTAAGTTGGTCACTAGTCGTGGCCGAGTGAGGTACGTGTGTGCGCGCTGTGTGACCGCATTGGAAGAGTGTACGTTTCCTAATACCGGTGCCTCCGATAGTTCCACGGATGTACTGACCTTCCGTGTGTCATTCGGACAATACTTTTTCAAGTAGTGTTCCAGATAGGACAACAAAACCAGAAACCCAGAAAACCCCGCTGAAAATCATGTCCGGATACCAGAGGAAAAACACCGTACGCTGCCAATGGAACAGGCAGAGTTCTCGCCCCACACCAGGAGAAATTTACCGCTGGATTAGCGATACCCTCCGGTTGACTGTCGACCAAGTAGAAGCCATCCAGTTAAATGCGCAAGAAAAAAACTATGTACATCAAGGTAATCAGCATATCTACTTATCAGAAATTGCTAAATACTTTTGCAGATCCTATTAAATTTCAGTATGACTCAGGCGAAATGACAAATGTTAAGCTCTCCACAGCGGATTCCAATTTTACCACAGTGCGTATATTTAATGTCCCACTCGAAGTTCCCCCTGAAATTTTCAAATCCGTCCTGTCGAATCATGGCACTGTGAGTGACGTCAGGAAAGAACAATGGTCTTCTGCTTATCAGTTCCCGGTGTATAATGGAATACGTGCAGTCACTATGGAAATCAAACAAGATATCCCCTCCACTGAGACTTTTGGTGGCCATTCTAGCTATATATCGTATAATGGACAGAAACAGACCTGTTTAATTTGCAATGCTAACACACATCTACGTATCAACTGCCCAAAGAAAATGATTCCCCTCGGTATAACTCCTACACAACAACGACGTGTCCAATACTCGGAAGTTGTGACACAGCAAACGTCACATGAAAACATGCTTATTGATCAGTCAGCTGGGACATCACCAGAAGTGGCCTCGGACACACATGACGCAGAACTGGTACCTTGCACTGACCAGATCAGCGAGCCAGAGAGTGCCCCTGTGCTATCGGCAACCTGTATCGCAGCCTTAGAACCAACTATTCCGTCACTACAGGCTGCCACAGAAATTTTGTCTTCACTGGCCCACCTTCTCTGGTACCTACCGACTCACTTAAGCAGGTTGATCGGGGATCCGAGAACGTATCTAAGAAGATTAAAACAAGTGCCTCGATTGCCGTACCAGCCCCGAAGAATCAAACTGGCTCTACAAACGTTCCCGCAGCTGTGAAAAAGAAACAAAATCTTCATTCTACGTCATCTAGGGACCCACGAACGCTCTCAAACGCTGACAGCCGGCCTATGAATGGCAGTCATAAGGAACTATCTCAACCTAATTTGACATAGTGCACCAGTATATTTCTCACCTGTGTATTTTTTCTTTTTTCTTTTTTTTCTCGAGTCCACCTTCCAGTATGTCTAGCACAGATTTTATACTTCTCTTAATGGCGCAATTTCTCACTGTGGCCACTGCGAATATCAATGTAATAGAATGCCCTCTGAAATTTCAACTGTTGGAGAGATTCCTTCGAGATGCAGACATTGACATTGCCTTCATTCAAGAAGTTGCTATACCCTGTTTGCCCATATCTGCCTTCTACAAAGTATACATCAATACCGGTAATACGAATAGAGGGACCGGATTCCTCATAAGACATGATATCCCACTCGAAGGTGTGCTATGTCATCCATCAGGACGCATAATATCTGGACACACAAACAATACCACCCTGATAAATATATATGCCCCATCCGGGTCCAATAAACGTGTGGAACGGAAAATGTTCTTTCAACAGAGTATACTGCCTCATCTGCACGACGTTAAGGAAAAACTTATTCTTGCAGGGGATTTCAATTGTATTCAACGCCCAGAGGATTCCACTAGTCCATACCAAGGTGTCAACCCGGCTCTCAGGACCCTTCTTACCTCCCTACACCTCATTGATGCTGTGGATAGTTTAAGGGTGCCCCTGCCCCATTACACCTGTATAAGTTACAACTCCTCATCACGAATTGACCGCATCTACTTTTCACAGGAACTTATCCAGCCTAGACGATATGAAGTGATACCTGCCAGTTTCACTAACCATCATGCTGTCGTATGTACAATCTCTTACCCCCATCCCATATTTCACATAGGAAGAGGTTATTGGAAACTGAATTGCTCGCTGTTACTGGAGGAGGAATGCCAAGATATTTTCAGACAACACTGGACTCGATGGGTCCAACAAAAATGCAAATTTCGCGACTGCGCAGACTGGTGGGGTATTTTAGTTAAACCAGGGATCCGCCGCGTCTTTAAGAACATATCCTACCAACGAGATCGGGAAAGACGGGATACAGTTGAATTTTACTATCGAGTTCTTCGCCAGCTCCAGCAAAGATCTGATGCTGGGGAGCGTATATATGACCAGATTCGGGAAGTTAAAACCAAGCTCCTGTCTCTACAGCAACGAACGCTCGCTCATATAAACGTGGCTTTAAAAGATCGTACAGTGCTCCCGGACGAAAGTGCAAGTGTATACCATATCGCCAAAGGACAACGTGAGTGGCAACGTAAATATATCCACCGCCTCCGCACCAGTACTGGAAGTGTCGTCACCTCCCCTGACGCTATACGTAGTGAAATATCATTATTTTATCAACGGTTCTACGCTAAGGCTCCAATTGATCCACAGCAGGTGACCCTATTGCTTTCATCTTGCAGTACACAACTATCACCGGACAACAAAACTCTGCTCAGCGCGGATATTACGGATGAAGAGATTCACTCTGTGGTTAAGCACCTCCCAAACAACCGCTCACCTGGCATTGATGGACTGCCATATGAAATGTATAAACACTTCTGGCCTCTCATTGGCAAAGAATTTTGTCATGTCCTGCGTACCATTCTCCAACGTCGTGCTCTTTGTCAATCACATCACGAGGGTACCATAGTCCTCATACCAAAAACATCCTCTCCCATGGCAGTTGGTGACTTCCGACCAGTCATTCTGCTCTGCAGTGATTATAAAGTCCTTACCAAAGTATTTGCATGCCGATTGAAGACTGTTCTACATGATATCATTGGTGATGAACAATGTTGCAGTATTCCTGGAAGAACTCTGTTAACAAACTTAGCGATACTACGGGACCTACACCTAAAAGCCGAAATGCTCCCCACTGAGCCAATGAGTTTTCTCACCTTAGATCTTGATAAAGCTTTCGACCGCATCAGTCATGAATACTTGTACATGGTCTTGCAACACTTCGAATTTCCTGAAATCCTTATTGACTACATTCGTATGATAAATTGTAATGCTACGTCTAGAGTGCTCGTCAACGGTTTTCTTTCCCCTCTGATTCCAATACAACGATCAGTTAGGCAAGGATGTCCCCTTTCTATGCTACTTTTTGTCATTGGCCTTGAACCGTTCATTCGGACTACCCAGGTGAAGCTACAGGGTTACAAACTGTCCACACATGTTTTTGGAATGTGCGCCTATGCTGATAACGTATCAATATTGATCCGCAATGAAGAAGACATCTCCCACATCGATAGCGTCCTTCAGCTCTACCATATCGCCTCTGGAGCACAATCGAACCCCCAGAAAACTGCTTTGCTTCCGCTCAATTCTAACTAAGTGATTACCCAACAGCCCTGGTTCCGGATAGTAAATGAGGTGAAAATTCTTGGCATTACCTGGAAGCAATCGCTTCTGAACACAGTGCAAGCAAACTGGACTAAGGTCATTGCCAAAGTTAGGGGAGTGCTGATCCAATTTGGTCAAAGAAACCTCAATCTAGTGCAACGGGTCATGGTCCTCAACGTGTTTGCGCTCTCTAAAATATGGTATGTCGCACAACTTTTCCCACTTCCCAAAATGTTTGAGAGCCAATTGGCAAAATATACAGGTTGGTTTATATGGCAACGGGAACAGTTGTATCTCCCATCCCGGCAAGGCGGGCTAGGGCTAACAGCTCATGACATGAAAAGCCGTGCGCTCCTCTGCAAGAACGATATCACCATTCTTTCCCAACATGACACTTTTACGAAAGCGCTATACAAAGATATTCGAAACACAGCCCGTGGTTGTGATAGAGCTTTGCCGAAGATATTTAGGGACCATCAACAGCACCTTCTGGAAACTGTTCGCCAAATGCCTTCAGGGACTGTTCCAACGACGAAAAGTATTTATAACATGTTGCGGCAAGTGGTACACTCCAAACCGCGAATCGAGGCCACCACCCTCTACGTCCATTGGCCCACTGTTTGGAAAAATTTTGGGGCTATGACCATTTCTTCTGATGTACACTCCCAGGTTTTTATCTTCCTCAACGATCTCATCCCAACCACTCTACGGCGATATACCATCCGTCTTGAAGCTTACCCATGGTGTACTATATGTGGTCAAACTGATACGGCGATACGCCGCTTCACATCATGCACGCGAGTTGCCTCCACGTGGCTGTGGTGTAAGGGAAAAGTATGTCAACTATTAAATGTGCCCACGGATGACCTTGATGACAGGAAGTTGATTCGTTTGTCGGTGACCGCCTTCCCCCAAATTAAACAGACTGCCATTGTGTGGATAATGGGCCAATATGTACACTTCGTGATGGACAATGATCAACATTTCTCGTTCCTGGATCTCAGGTATCACCTGCAGAAAGAGCGTTGGAAGCTTAGTAAAAGTGGACAATTGTACTATAAATATGGACACTATCTGGATTTCTTGTGATGTAATAGTATGGTATTTATCATATCTGAAAATTCTGTAATTCTGTAAAGAGCTAATAAAAAAAATGGTTAGAAAGCCGGACTCACGACGAAAGAACGAAAATTTTGTGGATCGAACCCCACCAGGTCCAACTTTTTTTGCTTATTAGTTTTTGTTCCTATGTTATGCTTGGTGTTTCTGCATTATCTTATATATGTACCGGTAATCATTTGGGGTGATCCTTGATTCAACAGGGTATTAATAATAACTTTGCGTCAGCCAGGAGCCTAGGATACCGTACTCATAATTATTCAAGAGAGCATTCATGCTGATGCGGAGGATCCATTAATAGAAATAATATTTCTGCAAAGGAGAAAAGCAAAGAAGGTCAGACAGAGGCCGGATCATTTTCTGAACTGTGATGAAAATTAATTCTTTATACGGTTCAGACAGGAAAAGTACACAGTTTTGAGGTTATTCGATCAAATTATCGTTGGACAGGAACATATGACTGACAGGTAAAATGTATGATAATAACATGTAGTAGCCTATCCTGCACCTACCGGTACTTAATTCTTGGATATGCTATATTAGTTTGCATTATTTATGTATAGACTACGATTTATACTGTCACTTGTATCCAATGCATGGATTGATTACTGTATGTTTGTCCACGGCCGTGGTTTGTTATTCTCACGGCCTCTCATGGAGTAACGCAGTGGTCAATTCGATATTCATCTGTTTCCAAAGAAGTTCAAATTTCGTGTCAATATGTCCACAAAGTTAGCTCCGTTTGTTACCAACTTAGCTAGTCGCTCAGACAAACATGGAATAGCGAGCCCCAGAATAAAATCTTGTCGTACAACCCACCCTTGGAGATATACCAAGGAAGACGCTAGCCCAGGTATAGCTATTCCGATGGATAACCCGAGTTCGTACAACTGGGCCTTAGAGACACAAACTCCTTTAATTCCCGTTGGAAAGAACATTTTGAAGAACTACTCAACAGGGACACACAGGTTGATAACAACATTTTCACCCGACTTCATCAGAGACCTCCTAAAGACCTCCTTGATGATTCTCCGCCTCTATCAGAAATTGAATCTGCCATCAATCAGCTCAAAAACATTAAAGCATCAGGCATGGATGGGATTCCTGCTGAGCTCTTTAAAGTAGGGAATACTACTCTTGTTCATCACAAAGACCAACTCATAGTTAAAATATGGACTACCATTACCATACCTAAAGACCTAAGGGATGTCTTGATAATAACCATCTTTAAGAAAGGTGATAGGGCACAATATGGTAATTATCGAGGTATATCGTTGCTTTCTGTTGCTGGTAAAATCCTGGTCAACGTCTTATCCAACCGTTTGAAGCCGTTGGCCGAAGAAATACTGCCTGAAACTCAGTGTGGCTTTCGACCTAATCGAAGCACAACTGATATGATCTTCTGTGCTAGGCAGATGCAGGAGAAATCCAGAGAGCAAGGACGCCCTTTATATATGGCTTTCATAGATATTGTTAAGGCATTTGATTCGGTCAATCGAGAAATGCTATGGAGGATTCTTGCCACACTTGGCTGCCCCCCAAAATTCATTCAGATTCTTCGATCACTACATGATGATATGAATGACACGGTCCTTAACAGCAATGGCCCTGGAGAGCCATTTAAGATTACAACGGGTGTCAAACAGGGATGTGTGATTGCCCCCACACTCTTTTCAATATATGTTAGTGTTGTACTAAATTTGGCCCAAGAAAAGATTCCAAAGGGTGTAGAAATTATATCCAGGACAGATGGAGGTTTATTCATTCTCAACAGATTACGTGCAAAACCTAAAGTGTCAGCTACATCCGTTCTTGATCTCCAGTATGCTGATGACAATGTCATCTTAGCAAATTCAGATGAAGATCTTCAAACCACCCTGAATGTGTTCAATGAGGCGTACAGAAGCATTGGTCTGGACATAAACACCAATAAAACACAGGTTCTTCATCAGCCTACATCACATGACAGGGCTACTGCTCCTGCTATCATTATTGATGGACATAAACTAAAGAATATAGATCATTTTCCCTATTTGGGTAGTCACCTATCAACAAATGCGAACATTGACGCTGAGATTCAATACCGCCTCCAATGTGCCAGTGCAGCCTTTGGTCGTTTGCTCGTTCGCGTGTTGGACAACCACGACATTAGCATTTTAACAAAATTATGCGCTTATCAAGCTGTTGTAGTTCCCACTCTGCTTTATGGCTGCGAAACCTGGGTTACTTACAGAAGGCACCTCTTATCTTTAGAAAAAATACCACCAACGATGCCTTAGGAGAATTCTTGGTATTAAATGGCAAGACCGGCGCACTAACACAAGTGTTTTAGTGGAAGCTAGCACTATTAGTATAGAGGCTCTAATTATAAAACACCAACTTCGATGGACAGGACATGTAGTTCGCATGCCTGAGTCCCGCCTCCCAAAACAAATCTTATATTGCCAGCTGAATGTCGGTCAGAGATAGCAGGGTGGGCAACAAAAACGCTACAAAGATGTTCTGAAGACCAACTTGAAGAAATGTCAAATTGATACAGGTAACTGGGAGGCTGTCGCATCCGACCGATCAGAGTGGAGCCGCAACGTCCACCAAGGCCACTTGTTCTTCGAAGAAGAGAGAAGAAGGCTTCAGGCTGAAAAAAGAAATGCCAGAAAAGAGCGCATGATTCGCAGAATGATCAACCCCCAAGATCCATTGGCTGCTCAAGACCTTGTGTGCCAATATTGTGGAAGAGTCTGTGGTTCTCGGATCGGACTGTACAGTCACCAAAGAACTCACGCAATATGATTAGGCCTAATGTTGGTTTACAGCGAAGATTTACATAAATGTACCTTGGAAGACAATCATACTCGTATCACGAGTGATAGCCTAAATAATAATAAAAAATGCAATGGATATTGTTCCAATTTCACCAACCCATAGCGGTAGTCATACAATTTATGCACTTAGTTGGTATAAGAATGAATAGGAAACACAGCTATAAGTAATTAAATTATTGATACTAAAACGATGTTAGTGCATCAACGAAATTATCCCTCCGTTGCTCAGTACTGTATTTAAACTGATCTTGCTGTATGAAGTGAGAGCTGGGTAGATTCAGGATATCTGTTACATAAGCTAGAGGTAACTGATATGAGGGTAGCAAGAATGATTGCTGGGACAAATAGATGGGAGCAATGGCAGGAAGGTACTCGTGATGAAGAAATAAAGGCTAAAATAGAAATGAACACGCTTGATGAAGCTCTTCGTATGAGCCGACTCAGATGGTTGGTCGATTCCCGGCTTTACCAAGAAATTGTAATTCTGGTGTGAGGGCTGGAACGGGGTACACTCAGCATCGTGAGGCAAAACTGAGGAGAGGAGGGTTCGATTCCAACCTGGAAGTGGTTTTCCGTGGTTTCCCCACTTCTACTCTAGGCAAATGCTGGAATAGTTCCTAACTTAGGACCACGGTCACCTCATTCCCAATACCATCCCCAATTTACAAATTCACACGCTAATACAACATCACAATATCACAGGTTATCACACAAATTCCACACATACACTCAAATACTCGGGGCTATATGCTAACGTTTTCGCAGCCCCTGGGGAGTGTTAGACATGTGAGCATGCTGCTGACGGTGAGCGTGTAGCTTTGATTTTATTTTATTTTCACGGCTACACTTAGAGCTTAGGAGCTCCTTTACAGTAGAGTCCTACATAAGATAAGATTAGGGCTTATAAAAATAAAACATTTCAAACGAAGAGTTTACGTATGTTAGGACGGGTGTAAGAAACAGTTCTTTTCAGGAGATGCATAGTTGATACAACCTTCCTTACCACATTAGACGTATGCTCTGCCCACGACAGTGTTCTATCAAATATCACTCCGAGATTATTGACAGTGTTGCTATATTTAATATTATTATCTAGTATCTTGATGGGTGGTAGTGCATTAAAATCTATTGAATTTAGAAGTTTTGTATATCCAATGGATATAAGTTGTGTTTTAGGTATGTTCAAGTTAAGATTATGGTTTAGGGCCCATTCACCAACGCCTGTCAATGTCTTCATTAAACAGATTTATACGATCACATGCAGTGTTAGGCGTGAGGTGAAAATAGACTTGGAGGTCATTAGCGTATATATGAACTGAACTATTTCGGAATTCATTAGAAACATCGTTTATATATATCGAGAAGCATAGTGGACCCAAGACAGATCCCTGAGGTACTCCACTATCTACCGATTTCCTGTCTGAGGAGGAGCCATCCGCGAGGACCTCTCTCTGTGTACGCATTGAAAGGTAGGATTTGAACCAGGAAAGAGCACTCTGAGAGAAGCCAAAAGATTTCAGCTTTGCAAGAAGCATATTGTGATTCACAAAGTCAAAAGCCTTACTGAAATCGAAAAGCCATAAGATTGTAAGCTGTCGCTTGTCCATAGCTGAGCGTACATAATCGCTGACCTTAAACAATGCAGTAGTGGTACTATGCCCCTTTTTAAACCCAGGTTGGTAAGGACTGAATATATTACATTCAGTTAGGTAGACACATACTTGTTCATGAACAATTTTCTCAAGCGCTTTACTAAGGGCACAAAGGATATTTGGTCTAAAGTCAATACAACTAGTGGGTTTTTTATTTTTGGGCGCTGGACGTATGTTAGCACACTTCCAAAGAGACGGATATACTCCACTTTTTAGAGAGAAATTAAATAGATGGATAATTGGGGGTAGAAATACTTCAAGACAGTAAGGATGCTATCAGGGCATCTTGCTTTTGCACGAATTGATTTGATGGCTTTCACAATCTGGTGTGGGTAAACATACTGTACATAAAGAAATTTTTTTCATGGTCAGGGGGAGGGATGGATTTGTATTTCATGACGGTCTCTGATACTCGTAATGCATTGGGAGACTGCTTACCCTAAGTGTGGTTATGGAAGTGACACGGTGATAGGGCGTGCGATAAATTGATGTTGTGGGATTAAACAGAGAATAATTCGGTGTTATTCATGGTTTACAAGGACTTCGTAGCAACGTAGCCTGAATTGCGTGTTAAGTTTGTAACCCAATATCTACATAAAATTTGTCTCTCCCGTTGAATGTAGTTGTATTTTTATACATGCAGATTGATATACTAACATAAGGTGTTACATAACTTAGTCATACATTCATTATCTGTCATTAGTTAATGTCAATAACCACCCCTCAAACTTCTTCTATTTCATCTATTGCATGTTGATGTTTTTGAAGGATGGGTGGCATTGTGTTGTTAATCGTATTTACCTGTACATAATCATTGTGATGGCCTCAAATGCTCAGCAAAATATCGGTATTTCACTGCATTTCGGGTTCGATTCTCCACCGGTTCATATAGGACGTTTGCTGTACAGGCTTTTCCCGGATATTCCAATCTAAAGAGTAAAAGTTTAAGTATGGATGATAAAATTATTTCAAAGCGAATATGTTTATACGTATACGTATTTAATTTTAATGGGTTGCCTGCAACAGTTTTGAACAGTTCAAGTCACCACTGGCGTGCTATAGGAAGGTATAAGTGGGCCGTCCCGTCTTGACTGGTACATATTACTTGCGCAGTGGTGTCTTCACGCACAGTGAGCCTTCATACATTTGTGATCAATGCAAATAAAGTGCGCAATGTGTCCACGGCAGCGCATGTGCATATTCAGTGGTCTCAGTGTTATTCTCGGGTTATAAGAAAAATTATCACGGGCTTACGACCGGCCACGAATGACCGGCCCATCTATATAAACATGGGTAGAGAGGGATTTAAAAAACATATGTATAAATGCATCTTTACAGGATTCGCCACTTCCTTCAATGCCATTCTTCATCTGTAACGTTCTTATTAACAATGCATGGCAAGAGAAAGGTAGGCATCTGTAATCTTTTGGAGCTTCTTAACCTCCTCGTGGCGCAGTGGATAGCTCCGGGTTTCATTTCTGGTTTCAGGAGCGGGGTTCACTTATCCTCGTAAGGAAAAACTGATAATGGAGGGTTCTACTCCCACCTCAGGTAACCTAGAAGTGGTTTTCTGTGGTATCCCACTTCCACTCCAGGAAAATGCCAGGATGGTACGTAAACTAAGGCCACGGCCACCTCCTTCCCCCGATCATCGTCTCATTAACAAAAACACACACTACTACAACCATTACAATATTACAGATTATCAGACACATTCCACACACACCCAAGTACATGGGGGGGGGCTATATAACCACTATGTAGTTTAGTCCCTAAATGAATCAACAACAACAACAACAACTTGTAGGCCTACCTTTTTACAGTGTAACATAAAATGTAACACACAGAGATGTGGGAGTAGTTACAAATTGAAAACTTTGCAGGAGTGCAGTACGGAACTAGACTAGCACAACTTTCATGAACGTTTATCGATCTATAGGGAGAGTAATGGAACGCGGTACATCCTCTCAAACTAGTAGTTTGATGAGTTCTGGCTGGAGTTTGCATACCTGTTATCACTGCTGAAGTTATCTCATTATTTCCAGTGGAATTCATTATTCCACACAATGTAATTAACTGTCTTACACGCACTGTAGTATTACTATAGATTCTACATCATTTGTAAATAGAATCCAATAGTTAAGGGTGTTTTGTACACAGTTCCTAAGCTTTAACATTTTAAAACAGATTTAGAGTACTCCTCCTGGGTGGCTATAGTCATCCGCCGGGGATGGTAATACTGATTGGAGCCATCTTTCGCAACTCGCCGTAATTCCAAGAAATATGTCCATTTAGAAGATATTGGTTCTTGAAAACAGACAATAATCGCAGGTATTTTTACTAGGTAGATAGACGGAATATTGAGGTTCAGACCTTCCATGTTTTATGAGAGACTCATGCTGTAGTTCATTTTACTTCCAAATGCTCTTAGAAGCGTGTTTACAACTTGGACCAACACGGAACTGTCATGCTTCTGAATTTTACCTAATCACCTGATGAAGCACCCTGAAACTTTAATTTTCGTTCACTAATGAAGAATCTTCCGATAATCGATATTTTTCGTCAACAACTGAAGTTAAATCAGTATCACTGGAGATATTATGGGAATTTGCAAAAGATGGCTTCCAGTAGTGCTTCTCGAAGCTTCATAAGCACTAGTAAAATTCTACTGAGTACTCTGCCGCATTTTCTCTCGTCCCAAATGAAATTATTTTCAATAGCGTTTCTTAATGTTTACTTTAAATGGGAAATGACTTTGTGTTAACCATTAAAACAACATAATTCCTGAGGTTAGTCACAATAATAATTCAGTAAATCACAGGTTAACATACTTAAATTACAGTACATTGTTAATTATCAGTAAAGCCTCCGTGGCTTGGGCGGCAGCACGCCGGCCTGTCACCGCTGGATCCGTGGTTCAAATCCCTGTCACTCCATGTGAGATCGGTGCTGGACAAAACGGAGGCAGACAGGTTTTTCTCCGGGTACTCCGGTTTTCCCTGTCAAAATTTCATTCCAGCAACACTCTCCACTAACCAAACAAAGAAATTAATTCGCGAAACATACGACAATTATATTCACAAAATAAGCAGCACCAGTGAAATGTGGAAATTTCTGTCCAGAAGATGCGGCACCGCTGCGCCAGCCTCATTTCACTGTAACGGTAAATTCCCAAGTGCACCCCAAGATATTGCAACAGCGTTCAGTAACAGTTTCAAGCAGAACTTTTCTAAGCCGGATATGACCATGAACCTGCTTCTGCCATGGTCATCACTTCCACCCCTCCCACTCTCCAACCTGTACTTCACAACAACTGAGGTGATTCAGAGCCTACGGAAGATTAGACCACATGCAGCGACCGGCCCAGATGATGTTCCCGGACGGATCCTGCTGCAGTGTGCGGAAGCATTAGCGCCCTCTCTGTGTGCGTTATTCAACCTGTCTATCAACCAAGGTTCAGTGCCGTGTGGGTGGAAATGTGCTAACGTGGTGCCAATCTATAAGCAAGGTGACAGAGAAGATGTTGCAAATTACAGACCGGTGTGTCTAACATCTATAATTTGTAAATGTATGGAGCGGCTAGTAGCAAACAGTGTGCTGGAATTCCTACGGGAGAACAATCTGTTCGATCCAAATCAGCACGGTTTTCTTCCGGGTCGTTCTTGCACTACTCTATTGACAAAAGTCATTGATGAGTTTCAGTTCTACTTGAATCAGCCAGAAGTGAAACAAGTGGACTGTATTGCACTGGATTGGGCTAAGGTCTTCGATCAAGTGTCTCATGAAAGACTTTTGTTAAAGCTACAGCAGCTTAACATACGGGGTAGCTTACTTGCATGGGTGAGGTCATTCCTAGAGGGTCGAACACAGTGAGTGGTGTACGGAGGAGCTCGATTGCAGGCTGCTCAAGTTACTTCTGGAGTGATTCAGGGCTCTGTGATCGGACCCCTTCTCTTCACTATATATGTGCTCGATCTTCCTGGCTGTGTCACCTCATCAATGTCACTATATGCAGATGACACCGTGCTATACAGGGGCATTATATGTGAAGAAGATTCCCTCTGTCTTAAATCAGATCTGGACAACTTATCGCTGTGGTGTTCTGTGAATAATTTAAATATAAATGTACAAAAATGTAAATACATAAGAATAACCAGGTCACAAAAACCCATTGAAAATGAATACAAAATTATGAACAGTGTCATCCCACAGTGCACAAACTTAAAGCTATTAGGGGTAACAATCTCCGACACCCTGAATTGGAACATTCAAAGTGAAGAGGCAAGATGTAAGGCCACCAAAGTTCTGGGTTTCTTGTACAGAAACAAGAGAGGTTGTAAACCTAGAGCCTTCAGGATGGCTTACACATGCATGGTCCGTCCAATATTAACGTACGGCTTACCTGCCTGGCATCCCACTACAGCGGAAAACATGAACAAGCTCCAGCGTGTACAGCGCCGCGCAGAAAGGCTAATAGCTCGTTATTCCCCTTCCCCTTTGTCAAAATTTCCATCTATAGAGGCAACAGCCAAACAAATTGATCTAATTTTTCTTAAAAAATCCCTTACAGGTTCCATTAATATTGACCCTTTTTGCCGACTGTCATTGGCATATCGCTCAGTTCGGAGAGGACGAGATGTAACCCTCGTTCCGCCCTTCGCACGTAGCAATGCTTACCTGACAGGTTTCTACGGCCGCTCTGCGCGGTTATGGAACGCGCTGCCAGGAGATGCCAAGATCTTGCCTCTTAGGAAATTCAAGCCGTACGTAAAAAGGTACATTATATAAATAAACGTATGTATGAGTGATTGATTGTCTCGCTGAATGAATGAGTATCTGAATGGAATGAATGAATGAATGTATCGAGTGATTGAGGTTATGAAAGTGCGTGCGTGAGAGAGTGAGTGAACAGGAAAATGTACTATGTCAATATTCTAAATATGTAAATACTGCAAATATATTTGTAAAACTTGTAAATATTGTTAAAACAAATGTAGATGTAAGCTGTGCCTGTGGAGCATGAAATATGTATGTGGGGCTTGCCCTTTTTCACTAGGCCTTCCATACTTCGTGTACGATTTATGGTAAATAAATAATAATATTAATAATAATTTCATCTGTCATTCATTTAATCATTGCCCCAGAGGAGTGCGACAGGCTTCGGCAGCCGGCACAGTTCATATCCTCGCCGCTAGATGGGGGCTTCATTCATTCCATTCCTGACCCGGTCGGAGACTGGAAGCATTCATTTCATTAATACCGCAACAACTGTAGAAGTGAGCAGTAATATCTGTAAATAAGTTTGACGCGTTACACAAGTCTTTACAAACTAATGTTATCTGCGCATTGTATATACTGAATTTGTGCATAAGTGTAATTCATAAACGTCGTACATTAACTGAGCCTATAGTTCGGCAAGTTGAACTGAAGCCCTGAGTGAGGGCGCTGCAGGTGCGAGTGAGCGAGGGAGAGTACGGTGGCGGGCGGGAGGGAGAGTGACACCATTGGTAAATCATCCTCACGTGTGCGCTACTCGGTGCCAGTTGGTTTCTGTGAGTCATGCCTTTTGCAGCAACAAATAGCAGTAGATCCAGCATCATGATTACTAGAGAGGCGAGGGGAAGCCTGGTAGTTCGTGTATGTGTGTGCGTATGTGTGTGTGTGTGTCCCCATAATTAAATCTAAACAGCTGGAGCAATTTCAATGAGACTCAGTAAGGACATAGATCTGTTTTGTCCGACCCCGACCGTGTCCTTTAAATTTCATTTTTATTACGGATCACCAATCCAACAGGCAGCAGTGCGAAATATTTCACCGGAATTCTATATCTCCTAAACAATTAGCGCTATCACCCTTACATTTTGTACGGTGATAAAAGACACTACTAGACGTTCACCTATGTGACGTTCAAAAACCTGTTAAGTACAAAACGAACATGGTGGCCAAGCGAATTTGAAACATTTAAATAGATTTTTCTCGTGATATAACTAACCGAGCGCCGTAAAACGTGCCACATCAAATGTTTATACACATTGCATTGCACTGGCATCTAATTTAGTTGAATTGTTTACATAACCGCATGATGGTGGTTGTGCGAAATTTTACAATTATTCTTAAAACTTTGGGTCCTAATCATGCGATCGAAGTCAACGTTTAAATAACGGTCCAACGCAGTAATCGACACCTAATAGTACATAACTCTATGGCCTACATATATAAAATTCACTCATGGCAACCATCCGAAATATTGAAACGGTTCTCAATATCTACGAATCTATTACTGCAATCAAATTGAATGTTGTATGTTCATAGAGGCAATTAGCATGTACGTGGGATATATGAAGATAGGCTATTTAGTTCTTTACGGAAATACTTGTTAAATTTTAAATAGAGACAGATGGCTGCGCGGCGCAGTTTGAATTGGGTCAGCCTCTTTTTGAATTAAAAGAATTGGTTTTGTTTCACCGTCAATAAATATCACAATAGAAGAATTTAATTCCACTCACTCGATTGATCAAATTAAATTAAAGAAGCAAGATTTTGTTTGATGTCTAACATGAACACGTTTTTCATTAAAATAGATGTTGCATCGGGTAGCATGCTTGGTTTGGCTGACTGCACATTAAGAAAACTCCGGTGATTGTAATGCTGTGATAGGATATAGAAGTGAAGGGAAGATAGTAGCAGAATTCGGGTTAGGTAAAAGGAATGATCAAGGAAGCAGGCTAATGGAATTCCGCATTGAGCGTGAGTTGGTCATAGCTAACACCTTAGTCACTAACCACAATAGAAGAATATACGCATGGATGAGACCAGGAGATACAGGGCGTTACCAAATCAAATTCATTATGGTAGAGGAGAGATTTTGAAACCAGATTTTGGATTGCAAAACATATCACGGTGCTGACATAAACTATGACCACAATCTGGTTGTTATGAAATCCAGACTTAAGTTGAAGAAACTAAAGAAAACTCAAAAGCCAAAAAGATGAGCAATAGACAGACCGAAAGAGAAAGAAGTGATCAAACAATGCAAGACGACTATTAAGTAAGGACTAATGAAAACCCCTGAGCAAGCTTCAATTAGAGAGGAATGGGCACTTTTGTAAAACGAAATAACAAAATCACAAGAAGAAAACATTGGTAGGAAAGAAAGAATAGGTAGAAAACCGAGGATCACGCAATATATACTATAAGGTGCGTTCAAAAAGTAACGAGTTGGAGGCTGGAATGCGCAAACCGGTGACGACATCGGCTAATCGTGGCGTGTGTAACGAGGTGTGGTTCCGACCAGAGCGTGGAAGGTCACAGCCCGTCGCTAGAGGGCACGCGTGCACGTCACGTGACAATACAAAGCGAGCAGCAGAATGCATCAATCGTCCAACGCTGCCAGTCGCATTGCAAACAGTGACATGGAGGCGTCAACCGAAGAGCAAAGAGGTGTTGTCCGGTATCTGACAGCGGAAGGAGTAGGGGAAACGGACATTCATCGCCGAATGTCAAAAGTGTGCGGCGAACACTGCATGTCCCTTGCAATGGTCAAGGCGTGGCACAAGCGCTTCAGGGAAGGACGGGTGTCGTTAGCCGATGATGCCCGGTCTGGGGCACCCCCTGCATTACCGATGACAACGTCCAGCTGGTTGATGCACTCATTACCCAGGACCGCCGAGTGACAGTGAACGCCATAGCCACCGTGGTCGCTCCACGACAATGCACGACCTCATACGGCCAACACAGTCGCAGCACTCCTGCAGAAATTCAAATGGGAGGTTCTCGGCCACTCTCCATACAGTCCAGAGCTCTCTCCCGGTGATTACGCCATGTTTGGTCCCCTGAAAGGGCTCGGCGGGGCCAACGATTCACCTCGGACGCCGACGTCCAGCTGTACGTGCGGAGCTGGTTCACATCGCATCCCAGGGAATTTTATGCGACAGCCATTCACCGCCTCGTGTCACAGTGGGACAAGTGCCTCAAAAGCTAGGGCCAATACTTCTAACACACAGGTACTGGTTTTTGTAATTATGCCTTCGGATCGTTACTTTTTGAACGCACCTTATAGAATTAATGGACAAAAGGCAGAAACACAAGAATGTAAGAAATGAAAGAGGGAAAGGAGAATACAGACATCTGAGAAATTAGGTTAACAAGAAGTGCAATGAAGCAAAAGAAAAATGGTTGAAGGAGAAATGTGCAGGTATAGAAAATAGTCTGAAATTAGGAAAAGTATATACAGCTTATCGAAGGGAAAGGAAGTTAAAGTGCTGTAATATTAAGATAAGAATTTGACAGAGCATTGGAAGACTCGAGCAGGAACAAAGCACCACGCATAGATGATATACCGATTGAGTTGATACGATGCATAGGTGATGCAGATCTGATCAGGTTATTTCATGTGGTGTGTAGGATTTATGAAACAGATGAGATACCCTGTGAATTCAAGAAGAATACTATCATCCCTATACCGAAGAAAACAGGAGCTGAAAGATGTGCAGGTTACCATACAACCAGCTTGATCACTCATGCTTAAAAGATCCTGACTAGAATAATTTACAAGAGGATGGAAAGACAGAAACAGAGTTGGGTCAAGACCAGTGTGGCTTCAGGAGAAACGTAGGAACAAGGGAAGCTGTACTATGTCTTAGGCTGATTTTGGGAGGTAAAATCAGTAAATATAAGACAACGTTCAAGGCATTTTTAGACTTAGAAAAGGCTTTTGATAACGTTGATTGGAATAAGTTGTTTGACATTTTGAAAACGATTAGAATAAAGTAAAGGGATGGGAGGGTGCTCTACAACCTATACAGAAACCAGACGGCAGTGTTTCGAGCCGAAGGACAAGTGAGAGAAGCTGGTATTGAGAAAGGTGTAAGGTAAGGCTGCAACGTATCTCCCATAGGTTTCAAACTTTACATTGAACAAGCAGTGAAAGAAATTTAAAAAAATCAAATTAAGAGTAACGATTCTAGGAGGAATAATGTCAACTCTGAGATTTGCTGATGACATCGTCATCTTAGCCGACACACCAGAAGATACGAATGATTTTTTAAATGGTATGGATTCTGTCTTGAGGAAATAATTCATTACGAAAATCAATATATGTAAAACAAAAATATTGGAATGCAGCCAAAAGAAATCAGAAACCCCTATGGACGTCATATTGGAAGGCTTCTGCTACTTAGGATGCAAAATAACCAGTAATAGACGAAGCAAATAGGATATAAAACGCTGATTGGCACAGGCAAGGAATGCATTTTTATAGAAAAATAATCTGTTGACATCGAATATAGATGTAGGTATTAGGAAGTCATTTTTTAAAGCCTTTGCCTGGAGCGTGGCACTCTATGAAAGTAAAACTTGGACTGTTGGAGCAGCAGATAAGAGGAGAATTGAAGCGTTTGAAATGTGGTGTTGCAGGAGAATGATGAAGATCAGATGGGTAGATAGGGTTACAATTGAAGAGGTATTAAGACGAGTGGGAGAGGAGAGTTGTTTCTGCCGACTGCTAATGAAGAGAAGAGATAGGTTGGTAGGACACATTCTAAGACACCCATGGATAGCAAAGTTAGCTATGGAAGGAAGGGTCGAGGACAAGGACGGTAGGCGTAGACCAAGCTTAGAATATGTTAAACAGATTGCATCGGATATAGAGTGTGGTAGCTGTGTAGAGATAAATTTATTAGCTCAGGACGGGGAGGGCTGCATCAAACCAGTCAAGAGACTGAACACTCAAACAACAACAACAGTAGCAACAACAAATGAGAATGTCTTCATAAACCAGGACAAAATACGACTGACGTCTCTTAACCTCCTTACACCCAGGACATTTTATTTTGTATAATTTTACTGTCCTTTTTGGGAATTTGATAAAATGGATCATGAAGAATCGAGGGGAAAATGTTTAAAAATAATCACGAGGATAATGGTAGCAGTGTTCTCACTGCTTGCTACAACACGCGCAAGTACATTTACTACAAACTAACAAATCAGTATGTGCTGCCATCTCCCAGTATCAAAGCAAACCCACTCCACTTACCCTGTATGAGCCACAGGTAAAAGGATTAAGTGAGACAGCCAGTATACTGTAGGGGCCCTGAGAGGGTGCCCTCTACAAGGTACTGTTCGGGGGGATGAAATAAGAGGAGCTGGGGGCTGCTCAGAATTTGAGTGTAAGAGCTATTAAATAGGGGCTGTTTCGAGGGCGTGTGAGCACTCGAAAGGAGAACTCCCGAATGTACTATTTGAACGGGTAGTTCGGGGATGCAATTAACGGATTAGCTGCTGGGAGCTCGGAACAGCTGAGCTGGGCTTGGGATACCGCTAACGTGTGCGCTGTTATGAGCAAGACACACACTGTGACGTAATGCGTGGCTAGCTGCTGGCGTCACGGAGCACTTACCTAAATGTGTTACCTGAATCCTACCGGGGACGGGGGATGAAGGACAGGATCTTAACAATTAACACAATAAACTGAAAGACCAGTGATTTCTACCATGACTGAGTTTAATGGGGTACTTCAGACTTGAAGTACTCCTTGCAGTGGCAAAGCAGTTAATGAACCAGATGCTATTTATAAACCAAGCACAAAGGGGTGAGAGTGTAAATGTCTGTTAGAGGAGTGTGGATCGCTGAGACACTTACCCTTCGGCGTCGGCGTGGCTCTCGGCGTCGGTCCGGCACAAAGTAACACTGAGGCAGACTGACAGAATGACTGGCAGAATGGTAGAATGACAGAATGACAGAATGGCCACGAGATACCTCACCTCTCCAGTTTTATAGGCTCCTGAGTGCCGCGTGTGCATAATTGCACTTTCTTCAGGATGTGTGGCGTTGGCCGGGGTTATTGGAGTCCAAGCGGCGGGGTTACTGAAGGTTGTTACTATGCCTTTAGGCTCAGATGTATGTTATAATTTTATAATGTGGGAATATATGTATCAGAGATATTTGGGGATGGGGGTGCATCCCCCGGATGCAACAACTCCTTCGACGAAGCTAGTCATCGTCCTCAATTACGGGACGAGACTAGGCCGTTGGGGTAGTTTATCTTGAGTGTATGTGTGAAGGGTCATCTGTTTCTTTCTTCTATAGCTTCTCTCTTCTTTGCTTCTCTTGGTTTCTTCTGATCTGCTAGTAGGTTCTTCGTACAGAAGGTGGTGGTGTTGGTGGGGGTGGGTGGTGATCCCCGTGTAGGGTGAGGCGTAGAAGTGAAGATTTCGTAGATGTAGAGGCGGGTAGTGTTGTATATCGAAGTATGTGGTGGGTCAGTCTATAGTGCCTCGTAGAGTAGGTCTGCCTAGGGTTTGTGTCCAGCGATCAAGTGTAGATGTTTCGGTTTGGGGGGGGGAACAACAATTCATTGATATAACCTGTGCATCATTACAATAATATGAAACATAATCAATCAAAACATGGGACAATAGAAAATATAACAAAAAAAAAAAGCAACACACTGTGACTGTTCCGGTCACAATGTTCCCAAACCCTTATTTGGTTGACTGCAAGAGAAGTCAGGTTAGGGTAATTTGTTCATAACATTCCTTTTCTTGCTCATCATCATCATTTAGGTTATAGGATTTCATTTTATTTAGTGTATATATCTTGTGTATCTCGGGGACTCAGTCAGGAATATTTCATTTAATTTGTATGGGAGATGTCAGCATACAAGACAGCGGATTGTTAGGCAAGCTACAAGATGTTGCAACAGCAGGAAACTCTAGGCCAAATTTAGATTGGGCCGAGAATAACTTCCCTTGTCTTGAAGAAAGCTTTGTATAAATTGTGTAAGATTCTGACGTCAGAGAAGAGTTTCACGCCATGAGTTGTAAGAAATATACATGGGTTCGAGATTATTGGTGTATTTTGTATGGGTTGGAGGGTATCATGACCCTGGCGGAGAAAGACGAAAACATGTGTTTACAAGATGAGAGGTGGCTTTTTTCGTGTGGAGCGGGGCTTCACTTCTATTGTAGCGTCTGGTTGGTAAGGTCGCGTTCTCGTAATTTGGCGTAGGCCTATTTGGAGAAACAGTTTTGTTGAAAGCATGGCTTTCGAAAGTACTCGAAACGGCTACAAATCACAACGATGTTATCTCTGTTAGCACAATTCAAGTTGGGTACGGAAGCACATTCATTTCTCTTGCAGAGATGTGGCTATGTAAACCAGTAAACATCTCTAACCTCAAACCACGTGTGGAAAATCTTAGAAATGCTGGGGAGAACTGAGCTATCGAGCATGTCTCGTAGATTATCTGCAAGGTCGTCGATGAGTGAGTAACAAACATCTTTATATTCCAACATTCATTTTGGGTCACATGTTTTCGTCATTGCCGAGGAGAATTGAAGATAGGAAACCATAGTCTGTTCGACGAGAGTCCCCGCCATATGTTTAAACTTGATATTAATACATATATTTTGAAGGTTATAATTAGTTTTCTTTATAGGGAATTACACCTAATAGTTGAACGCCCAAATGATACCAGTTAGGTTGACCAAATGTGTGTCCAACACTCCACGACCCTGCCATTTCAATTGTGTGGTATATGATGAAGTACTTCCGATCAAAAATAGGAGGATGATTTTGGGAAGTTTTAAATCAGTCGCCCAAGGAGGGCTAGTAAAGAGTTACAACATAGCACCTCAACGTGGGGAAAGAGTAGGGAAACCTAGCAGGTATCATGAGGGCACATATGCACACAGCCGATAGACACCTTAGGAGTATTAGGGTTCACAGTAATTTGTTTTGTTTTATGGGGTATGTCCACATTGGACAATATGGAATTAATGTCTAGGGTTGCGAATAAATTAAAATAGTAAAATGTCAGTTAATCAGGGAACGGGGGGAAATAGTAGTGAGGAAGGTAAGGAACAGACAATGGGAGAATCGGATTCCATTGTCTCCAATGAGTCACAGCTGATCACTGAAGGTAGCAACTTAAATTTAAATGGAGGGGGTATGAACACTAGTTTGCTTCTTATGCTACTGAGAGAAATAAAAGGAGAGATTAAGAAGCAGGGAGAGTCTATGCATAAGGAGATAGAGTCTTGGAAGGAATCTGTAAGTAAGGAAGTAAACTATTTAGGAGTATTTGTCAGTAAGGAGTTAGAATCTCTGGTAGACTCTGTGAGTGAGACGTGTAAGTCCAGTAGGGAAAAGTTGGACAAGCTGGGAGAGTCTGTGAGTGAGACGTTTGAGCCTAGTGTGGATAAGTGGAGCAAGCAGGTAGAGTCTAGTACAGAGAAGTTAGAGTCCGGTATAGAGGCAGTGAACAAGCAGGAAAGAGAAGTGAAAGATCCTGTAAGTAAGGAGGTAGGAGAAGTTAGGCAGCAAGGAGAGGCTATTAGAAAGGAGGTAGGCAGGCAAATAGAATCTGTGAAGTTGTGTGTGGACGAAGCAGCGGTAGAATCTGTGAAGTTGTGTGTGGACGAAGCAGTGGAGAAGCAGCAGTTGGAGGGGACGGTAGGTGATAGTAGCGTAGACGAGAGTGAACAGCAGTTGAAAGGGACGGTAGGAGATAGTAGCGTAGACGAGAGTGAACAGCAGTTGAAAGGGACGGTAGGTGATAGTAGCGTAGACGAGAGTGAACAGCAGTTGAAAGGGACGGTAGGTGATAGTAGCGTAGACGAGAGTGAACAGCAGTTGAAAGGGATGGTAGGTGATAGTAACTTAGAGGAGAGTGAACGGCAGTGGGAGGAGACGTTAAGTGAGAGTGAACAACATTTGGAGGTGATGTTAGGTGAAAGTCAGCAGGGAGATTCTAGTAGACAGAATAAACGGGAGGTGGAAATAAGGAATTATAGAAGTAGAAAGAAACAGGATAGAGATAATATCAGCACAGGAAAACTATCAGAGGGGTGGGGGGCGTCAGGAAAGTGGCAACGAAAGAGTACAGGTGAACCAGAGGAGAAAGAAATAGGCATTAAGCTGAATCAGGATATCAGTCGACCTTCATCGAGTGTATCATTTTGGCAGGTAAGTTTGAGGGAGATGAGGAGGAAGTTGGCAGCTTACAGTTTGTGGAGGGTTAAATTCAGTTTTTTTTATGGGATAGGCGATCAGGTGTGTTTCAGGGTTCTTATCTATCTTGAGTTTAGGGGTTGGTTTAGTTTTTTGTTTCAAGTATTTCAGGGGCCTTTTAAGGTGGTTAAACGTATTGGTGAGTGTGCATATAGTTTAACGGACCAGGATGGTAAGTCTGTCAGTACACATAATATTAGGAATCTCCGTAGATATCACTCTGTAAAATAATATGGCATGGACTCTTAGAGAATTAGTCAACATAACGTGATGGCATGACAAAACTCAAGAGATGTGACGAAGAATGCTAGCCAGCAAAGTGGCATCGAGTGTTAGATGGATAGATGGTATGATAAGGCCTGTGCAGGCAAATACCATGGCTTGTGAAGCGATAGGGTCTCATGATGAGACGAAGAAAATGAAGTGATAGACCTAAGACACTTGAGAGAAATCAGTGAGGCTAGGAAATGGACACAATAAGACATTCGAGAGAGTGAGAATGTGTGAAAATTTGACAAGTGTGTGTGTATATATGTCTTCCAGGGTTTATTTATGTAATAGTGTGTTCTTTGTGGTTTCAGTGTGTTTGTTTGAGTGTTTGTGATCCACACTTGTTTCACCCGTGTGAATCACATGGGGGCGTATTGTGACTGTTCAGGTCACAATGTTCCCAAACCCTTATTTGGTTGACTGCAAGAGAAGTCAGGTTAGGGTAATTTGTTCATAACATTCCTTTTCTTGCTCATCATCATCATTTAGGTTATAGGATTTCATTTTATTTAGTGTATATATCTTGTGTATCTCGGGGACTCAGTCAGGAATATTTCATTTAATTTGTATGGGAGATGTCAGCATACAAGACAGCGGATTGTTAGGCAAGCTACAAGATGTTGCAACAGCAGGAAACTCTAGGCCAAATTTAGATTGGGCCGAGAATAACTTCCCTTGTCTTGAAGAAAGCTTTGAATAAATTGTGTAAGATTCTGACGTCAGAGAAGAGTTTCGCGCCATGAGTTGTAAGAAATATACATGGGTTCAAGATTATTGGTGTATTTTGTATGGGTTGGAGGGTATCATGACCCTGGCGGAGAAAGACGAAAACATGTGTTTACAAGATGAGAGGTGGCTTTTTTCGTGTGGAGCGGGGCTTCACTTCTATTGTAGCGTCTGGTTGGTAAGGTCGCGTTCTCGTAATTTGGCGTAGGCCTATTTGGAGAAACAGTTTTGTTGAAAGCATGGCTTTCGAAAGTACTCGAAACGGCTACAAATCACAACGATGTTATCTCTGTTAGCACAATTCAAGTTGGGTACGGAAGCACATTCATTTCTCTCGCAGAGATGTGGCTATGTAAACCAGTAAACATCTCTAACCTCAAACCACGTGTGGAAAATCTTAGAAATGCTGGGGAGAACTGAGCTATCGAGCATGTCTCGTAGATTATCTGCAAGGTCGTCGATGAGTGAGTAACAAACATCTTTATATTCCAACATTCATTTTGGGTCACATGTTTTCGTCATTGCCGAGGAGAATTGAAGATAGGAAACCATAGTCTGTTCGACGAGAGTCCCCGCCATATGTTTAAACTTGATATTAATACATATATTTTGAAGGTTATAATTAGTTTTCTTTATAGGGAATTACACCTAATAGTTGAACGCCCAAATGATACCAGTTAGGTTGACCAAATGTGTGTCCAACACTCCACGACCCTGCCATTTCAATTGTGTGGTATATGATGAAGTACTTCCGATCAAAAATAGGAGGATGATTTTGGGAAGTTTTAAATCAGTCGCCCAAGGAGAGCTAGTAAAGAGTTACAACACAGTGACATTATTCATTGTGCATAGACATGGTGGGTACCTGGACCCTATATAATCATTAATTATCAACATCATCATCATCATCATCATTAATCATCATCATTAATCATCATCATTATCAATCATCATTAGCATCAATCATCAATCATCAGCAACATCATTATCATCAACATCCATCAACATTATCAATCATCAACACTGTGGGCTACCTCAAGGGGAAAAAACATCGTTAGGGCCTAACGTACCCTCCGTCCTCTCAAGTCTGGACGGGATAAAAAAGTGCCCTTGGGTAGCGAAAATACATTAAATAAAGAATGAAGTGAAAGAACAGATAGAAGAGGGAAAGAAAAGAAATGCCTCGGTGTGTACGTTAAGGGGTAAGAAAAATTTGTTTATTGTGTGGGGAAGAAAAGGAGGCATTTTTACAGACGTGATTTTAGAAGGATCGAAAGGAAAAGGAAATAAAACATTGTGGTGCCACTTGTGGCGTGTATGACAATTATACATAGGAAAATAAAAAGAGTGTAAACAATTCGGAACAGTGTCGGCCTGGTACTCTGGGCCGACAGAACAAATGAACTCTCTCTTGCTCTCTCTCTGTCTCTCTCTTTCTCTCCCTGTGTGTCTCTCTCTGTCTCACTCTCGTGCCGTAGCACCAACATCTGACCTTATAAATTATCCATAATCATGTCCACCCATGTGGACATCTTACAAATAGAACTAATGCGCGCTATACCTCTAAAACTATGAACTTAATTCGAATCTAATCTAGGCCATGGCAAAACTATCAATATGTCTATGGATCGTCCCCTGTGGGAGGACGGTCCATCCTAGCGAGGAAGGTTGTCTCTTACATACTGTAAGTACAACCCTCGCCGCCGTATTTCACCTCTCATTGCAGGTGTCATCTTTGGGATCCGTCCACCGGGAGTGGCTATCCCACAGTTATCACCAACCGTGGGACGGATGTCGTTCGAGTACTGTTATAAAGCTGTGGGAAAAAGTGTGATAGCTGGGGATGTGTTGGCACTGTGTGTAAGGTAGAGGGTGCGACTGCGCGTTTTAGGGGGGGAAGATATATACATGGGACTATATACAATTTTGCCACCTGTGGGGAAAGAGAAAAATGAGATGTGTGTGTGTGGGGGGGGGGGGGGGGGTGGAAAGTCATCCCGCTGGCTGGTTGCTGCATTGTCCTGTAATGCATATATTGATCATTTTGGTTTCACCCTGGTGACCTGTATCACATAATTAATAATGTGCGTATCCATCTGTGGATAGGGAGAAAAAATATAATCATAAACCATAATCATAAAATATCTATATGGGCGCTCTGTATAGTCATCTGTGGAAAGAGTGCCACTGGGCACTCGGCATTTCTAAGTGTAGTCGCCTGGTGAATTGCTGCCTGAAAAAAACATGTATACAGTATTAAATTTGTATCTCACAACTGTAGATGCTCTCAGTGTTTGATACCGAAGTATCTAATTGTCGGGCTTATACGGCTGTGAAAAGAGCAGTCCGAGGCCGATCGCTAAACGATCTCTCCCGTGTAAATGTGCCGCACCGTAAGTGTAAATGTATGGTCCAAGTGTCGAGGGGACACCTGTCGTAGATCGTCGCATAACATATATCGTAGATCGGCGCACATCATATAACGTGGATCGTGGCACGTCACATATCGTATACCATCGTACATCATACATCGTAGACCGTAGAAATCGTATGACGTGACTCGTGGATTCCGAAGTATAGATTCGTCGGGCTTACACGGCTGCGAAATATCGTAGTCCGAGGCCGATCGCTTGTCGCATATCATATGTCGCAAGTACGTCGCAATGGAACGCCTGAAATAGGCTAGGGACCATAGGATCCCTAGCAACATCCGTAAGTCAATACACATATGTTCCCCTCCCTGGGGTATGATCAGAGCGACCAACGGTGATCGATACTTCGGCCAGAGAGAGAACCGTGGGCATTTCGTCTATCATTAGTAATCCTCCTCGGGGGTATGGCCAAAGGGATCTCCGGTGACCAATACCTCGGCCCGGGAGATAATATATTCATCATTATTCATCATTCAATATTTATTATTCAGTATTCATATTTCATTATTCATTATTCATTATTATTCCTCTTCGTTTGCCGCTGCAGGTCTTAGCTTCGCGCAATGAAGCTTATTACTTATCTTAAAAGCTAACAGTCAAGTGAAGTGGGTCGTCGCTGGGTGAATGGTCCCTCCCGTCCGACACTGAGTTAGTCATTTCTCCCGTCGGACGTTCAAGAGTCCACCCGCAGGTCTGACGTTGCCGACATTAGTGCATAATGGGTGTAGCTCCCCGTCGCCTCGGGGGGCAGGCTAGGAACACCCGTCAGCTTCGGCGCTTGCCCGCACTAAGTCGTCGCCGCTTCGAACTTCCGTCGTTAATCGGCGTCCATGTCATGGGCTATGGCGGCCCTTAGTCTAGGTCAATGCTTACCATCATTCACCATCAACTTACAATCTCCTATTTTCCCCAAGAAAATAGGGTCATACCCACCAAAGTGAACCTCTGTGCGCAGGCCATATATTTGAAGTGTCAAGCGAGTGCTTGTGTGGGGGTTGTAATCATTCTGTGTAGGGGGGGGGGGTACTGTTTTGGCACAGTGAACTTCATTGCGCCTGGCTTCCAGATGACTAGCTAATTTCAGCTGCGTTTATATATTCACATGTTAGGCGGAGAGTTAAGGACGTGGAAGGGTGTTCTCCTGTTATTGGGAGACTGTAGACATGTTAAATAGATTAGTAGTGGGTTGGTCGGACGGTTAAGTGGGATCAAGGAAGCGTGATGCTAGGTGGATGTGGGATCAACGTTAAATGTGAGGAGATCTCTACCGGTAAGGGGTAGGATTGTAAATGGGCAGGAACTGGGTTTACAGTGCGGGTGTTAGAGTCCGCACTGACGTAGGTATGGACATGTATGATCTAGCAATGACAACCTGTCGCATGCAACGTTAAAAATCCCTGTCAGGATAAAAATGGCATGCGGGAGAAAAAATATATAATACTGCATATAATAATGTTAGCAGGTAATGTCGGTACGCTTAGCCGTTAGCTTTATAATTCCGGCATGTTAACTTCCATGTAGCAATGAGCGAAAAAGCTTGGTGTGCACCTTGACAGCTGCATGGCCACCAAGTGCCTCGCTTTAATAGGGTAAGGGGTAGGGAATTATGTGTCAGATGTAGAGTGTGAATACTGTGTCATGGAGGGTGAATACTGTTCAGCTTGGATGAACGTACTGTAATTTATGGCATCTGCGGCCGTTCAACGTAGCACCCTGCTGCCAGCAATGTACAATACTTATTTTCTAGACAACTTATATGCTAACACTGGTCAGTAAAAGAAAAAGATCCTGGTACCATAGTACCACTTTACTAGACATGCCTGGAAGGGTCACGGGGATTTGTCAGGATACCCTGTGACTGAAATCTCCCCTGTGGCATATCGTCTCGAGTGTGGTCTTAAAAGAAATAAATGGTCAGGTATTATCCTGCTAAGTATGTGTGAAGTCCCTATGCTAAAGTATAACGGGCGCTATCCGAAAACTCGCGTCCGCGCGTGGTCTACTGGTATCGGCACTGCCGACTGTCGCTGTGGGGGGATATTTTGCTCTTAGATATTAAACTGCACCTCTGTGCGCCGTCTGGTTCTGAACAAATCGTATCATCTATGAAGAGGGAACTATAATGCTGCCTTTGCGGGCTCTATTTATCATCATCACCTGTGGACGAAATCCATCCTGAAGGGGGGGATATTGTTCAAAAAATAGATCATCCGCCATACGGAAGTGTGTGGGAGGAAAAGTATGTTTTGCCACCCTAACCTTGGGGGTATGAATATAAATGCGACACTCATGTGTCATCCGTATCTATAAATCTCAAGAGATGGGGGTGTGTAAAGTAGCAATTCGAGAGGGGGTAAGAGGCGTGTGGCGGGAATAGTGTTTGGCCCCCGCTGTGAACGATTATTCTCGACCATGATTGTAATATAGTGTGTTTATACAAATTTGTTACGCTCCGAAGAAAATTTCTGATCGGCGTGGATGTCTATCCACCGATGTTTGTGGGGGATGCCCGTGGTTGCCTATAGCGTAGGGCGGTTTCCGTGTAATGGTGTATGGAAGGTCAATTGTTTTGTGAAAAAGGACCAAAGATATAACGGTATGAGCGTACATATGCGCTCCGTGGTTAGGATCGATAATAAGGGCATTGGGCCGTGAATTAGGCACTCACTGTGTCAGGGAGGGGGTGTGGGAGGGGATGAATGCTATGAAAAATGTGGGTCCACCCTAAGATGCAGCGTGTACTTAATTAAGTGTGTGTCCCGGGCGCAATGGCATTTGAATGGCGCGCGCTTATGGGACTGGGCGCTGTGTGAAAATAATGGCTGCTCGGTGAGTCACGTGGAGTGGAGTATGAGTGACGTCAGAGCTTAGATAAGATGTATGTATGTAGAGTGTCAGATATCGTGTTAACGCTGGGCTGAGTACGATGCGCTAATTGGCTACAGCGATCGATGGGAGTATTGTCTACTCGCGCGCTGTGCTGATTGGACAGGAGCGCTGTGGGCGACGGGAGGAAAATGGCGGGTTTGTTGACGTCTGGCGATTTGGCTGTCAAATGCACGTGTTGTCTGGTGACAGGAGTGTGTTTCAAGTACGCACTGTCGGCATGAAAGACCGTCTGTGTATGACATAACGTGGGTGTGATTACAGTGGGTTCCCGTATGCGTAGTGTGAAATCAAAGCATTTCCCTTTCGTGGGGAACGTGTGTGGGACTACGCTGTTATAACATCGTGATGAAATGGGGCAAATGATAGTTATAACTCTGGGCTTCTTTGCCTACTGCATGTAGTGTACTGGTAGGGTACTGAGGCCTGTTGCGACTCTATTCGCGTGTAAAGCCTTGTGTGTCATCCCGTAGAAAAAGTCTTTCCGTGGTCCAATCCCACTTACTCCGGGAAAATGCAAAAAGTCTATGGGGTTCAGTAATATGTTCCCCGGGAGTGTATTCTGTATTCCGCACATGTCGGGATGGCTGTGTGGTATCGTAATGGATTGTGGCTATTTGACAACCTGCTGTATGAAAGTGACAGCTGTATGTCGTAGCACTGTAATGCAATGTGTTGATAGGGAGAGTATGTTCTCCTAACGTGTATAAAATGTTCGTGTGTCCAAGTGCATACTTAGTGTTTTGAAGGAATAAAATCATTGGGCCTTCGTTTACCGTTTCCTTTTTAAAAACTTGGCGTTCCTTCGCCTATGGTTGATATTTACCCTATATTGTTTTTGGGAAAAGACTCTTTGACGTGTATCACGATACTATTCCGCAAAACAAAGGATATTTATGGACCATGGACGTAGTGGCTGCCTGAATATATATATATATGCTCATGGCTGGATATTTATCCTATATCTCGTTTGGGGGCAAGATTGTTTTAATGTAAACTTTACAGTACTTTAACCCCACAAGACGTAGAACAATTATGAGCCAGAGCGTAAATGCTACGCGTACATACATATGGTGATATGTATATAGGTATGCATCGACTCCTGATAGAAAAAGAATGCGAAAGTTTAATGTGGCCAACTAATGATTATGGCGACAAGTGTGTATCTAAGGGGTATATATAAACTGAATGGGATCGATAGAAGGACTTTTGGATCCCATGGTAGCCTTGTGGCTCTTGTTAAGGTATTCCGTTAATCCATTATTTACTGTTATGTCGGCATATGGCAGACTATAACGAACAGTTCATAACTTAGCGTATGGATGAAAAAATGTTACCCTAGTCGGACCGTTAGAGGAATGCCCCAATCCCACGGCTTAACCGTGAGTCCGATCCATCGAAGACTAAGAGAATGGATGATAGAATTAAAATTTGAATGCAGTCCCTGATCGTCGGCTAAGAATGATGACGCCTCGTTGGAGAACTGTTTATTATGTATGTCCCTATGACGGTATTGTGTGGTCAATGCCACCGTTGAACAAAAAAAAATGAAAGATCCCATGCTATGAAAAAAATATATGAAAGGGACTGTGTGTACAGTGACAGCGCCATATGTGGCCTGCAGGTGTTGGAGGCCCTGCTCCTAGCATGACAAAATGCTGCAGTTGCATGTCTGCATCCGGCTGCGTCTGTGGACCACGCATCACTGCGTAGAATCAGTGTGCAGTCCCGTCCGTTGGGAGCTAGTGAAATGCATGAGGGAATGTAACACAGATGTATAGTGTATGCCATTATGTGACCTATGTAAGTATGTCCTGATTCAATTTTCCCACAAGTGTATGTTCCTGATGACCTGTGGCTTCTGATATCCGTAGGGTATGATAACCTGTGTAATTGTAGTAACTGGTGGCTGGCTGTGGTGGTGGCAACTAACCTGTGCTATTTTGAGACCGCGTCTTTGCCTATACGGAAGGTCGCTAACCTGTGTTAATGCAATAAGGAGTCTTGGCCTGTACTAGAGGCCGCTAACCTGTTGTAGTGTAGTTTGTAAGCCTTTACCTGTTCGGAAGGCCGCTAACCTGTGTTATTGTGGTGTCTGTGAATTGAACTGTAAGCAGCGTTCGATATGGGATGTGAACACGGTATATGAAATAAATCCTATCAGCGTACTATCTTACTCGGTGAAAATGAAATGGAAGGAGGTTGTAACCTCTTCTCAGCGGTATGTCGCTTTCGGAATCCGTGCACCTCGGGATTGTATTGGAAGTATGGCTACGTGTAATATCTTCCGCGGTGATTTCAGTATGTGTGGGCCTGTATAGAATGGCTGTCGCAATGTAGTGCGGTGCAACTAATTGTTGTACTGTGGTGTGTGCATCTTCAGTCAGTCGCTATCTAATGTGTATACTATTATGCCACATGTATATCGTTATGAGTATAGAATGTGTATAGAATCATTCTGTAAAGGCATGGATATCCTACGGTTCCTGCTGTAAGTTAATTGAATCATTCATCGGTCAACTAATGGACCTCGACTGGGTGCGCATTTTAGTGGAAAGATGTGAGGTGGATATGCCCCTCGTCAAACTAATGTGTGATCGACAGTGTATGTGTGGAAGTCTACGATAGGTAGACATTTCTGCGCTTTGACGCTGGTACTCCGGGATAATGTATTGTAGTACGCATGGCTGTTGAGGAGTGTGCCGAGGCGCGTGCCTCGCCGGGCACATGTGTTGCTATGGAATCGTGTCAATTGCTGAGTCAATGCGAAGTGTCGTGTGACAGTATCCTCTAAGTAGGAATGACCTGAGCTGGCGGCTGGTGTGAAGGATGTGATTCACTGTACATACAATGCTGCTTCGGGCGTTTGTTATCAGACCCAAATATGATACAAAGACATAATAAAATAATACAGTACAGAGTAATACATTTTTAAAATCTAAACATGCAACGTATAATTAGGACTTGTGACGATGCACTGTGTGGGACTGGGGTCGACACGTAGTCATGAATATGGCTACTAGATGCCATAGCGCGCCTGGTGCTCTTGCTCGTCGCAGAGTCCTGGGTTTGATATGACCCTGGGGACTTGGGGGGGGGATGTTGAGACACGTGGAACTGCTACATGTGCAGCGTGCCTCGACATATCTTACTCTCTATTTACATCTATGTGAGAAGGGGAGGTTAACCGGTGTCCACTGTGTGTCCGTGAGTGTGAGAGCTTATCGTTTGTGTTTCTTTGCTACTGGGGGTCGAGGTGTAGGGGCGGCTTCCCGTGAATGGTAGGGTTTCATACGCCGTACATGAACCGTGTCCTTAATGATTTTGTGGTTGTACCGGATGTTGACGAGGTAGTTTAGATCCGATATTTTTCTCTGGATTCTGAACGGACCTGTCCATTTTGGAATAAGGAATTCCGGCACGTTCTTAGTGCGTGTGGGAGACCAGATCATAACCAGTTGACCGGGCTTGTACTCCTGATGTTTGTGTGTCCTATCATATGTGGATTTCTGCCTCTTTTGTGCAGTACGGATATTATGTCACGCAGTGTCACGGGCTGTGCATAAATATTGCACCCGTTCAGCGTTACTGGGGAGCGTATCCTGCGGGATGTAGATGTTGTCGATGGGACTACGCGGATGGTAGCCGTGTAAAAGAATGTGCGGGGTGTGTTTGGTCGCCTGCAACACGGATGTGTTGTAACTAAATGTTACCGCTGCGAGGTAATTATCCCAGTCGGTGCCCTCATCGTTAGTAAACCGAGCCAGAGCACCTCCGAGAATTTTATTCATAGCCTCCGTTAAGCCGTTGGTCTGAGGGCTGAAACTAGTTATGGTGTATGCTTTTATTCTAAGCAGTGTGAAAAGCTGTGTAATAACGTTAGATGTGAAAACCGTTCCTCTGTCGGATAACAACGTGTGAAAAATACCATATTTGGTAATGATTTCCATCAGGAACTCCGCGATTTGGTGGGCACTGGCCTTTGGGACCACTTTGGTGATAATGTAACGTGTGAGATATTCGGTGGCTACCAGTATATATTTGTTTCCCTTGTCGGACGTGGTAATGGGACCCTTGACGTCAATACCTATTCGGTGGAATAGTTCACCTACTGGAATGGGGTGGAGTAAACCATGTGGTTTACCGGGCCTGGTATTATTGTTGAGCGAGCGTGGAGCGGCGGGATGAGTGCTGAACCGGACACGCTTTGCTGACTCCTGTAAAACTGGGAGCCGTGATTCAGCTGTGTCATGTTCGACCGCTATGTGTACTGGCCTAAGCTTTCTCTTGAGCTGCCGGTGAATTGAAAAATACTTGCTACGGTTTCTAGTGTCACGGGATGTGAACCCTGGCCTTGGTTGAGGCGTCCTATAGGGTCGATGTGTTTGAGCGGGTGTGGGTTCGCAGCTGGTTGTCTGTGGAGATACCTTAGCCGCTAGAGTGTTGGTGCTCGTGACCGGCTCTGCCATGCGTGGTTTAGTGGACGGCGCGCTTGGACCCACGGGCTGAGCTAATGTGGGTGGGTTTACCAAGTATGGCCTATCTGCGCCCGGCGTGTTAACGTCCTTAGGGGATGTTACGTTGCCGCCTGTTTTCAATGTTGTCGTGCTGTCCTTTTTATTACTCTGAGAGGTGGAGGGTTGAGTTGTGTGTGGCCTGCTGAGAATTAGAGAGCTGTAATGTCCCGCATTCGGACTTCCCGTGAACAATAGGTAAATATGTGTGTCATAACCTGTTGTGGAAAGGTTGGGCGCCATCTTATCCATTGTATAGACATGGATGTTGTGTTGTAAAAGTTTGCCTAATGCAGTAACTTCCGTGGCCCCTGCATACGTTCCCTCCTTGCACATATATTCCCCATAGGCGTATTTGTTGGGAAATAATGTATCGCTGCCATCCGCAAGGTAATATTGGAACTCGTCCCAATGGGACATAATGTAGGTGGCCGTTTTATCTCGAAGGGCCTTGTGCTGATCCTCATTGTGATGGATCAGGAAGCTGACCGCTCGAAATAAACAGTTTCCATCCCCTTTTACCGTATGCGCTTGTAGGTTTGACCGGGGAGGTATTTTCTGCACCGTGTTTTTACGGGCGGGAGTTTGGGGGAGTCTTTAGCCTACTGGGCTGTATAGGACATTTGTTCTGTGGGGGTTGATTATCCTGACGGGTGCTTCCCGATGTCTGATGAGTGGAGATCCCACTATGAGGTTGATTGGAGTGTTTAGTGCCTTTCGGGGGAGGGGTGTCCGATTTAGTGGGTGTTGTCCCTCCCCCACGCTAATAGTTTTTTGGCTGCGAATAACCGCAGTTTTCCAGATAGCGAGGCTGTCCCCTGGGCGCGTTGCCTCGCCAGTTGCATGGCTGGGGCTGATATTCGGGGTCGGGGCGGAATACCCTTCTATCTCGTTGGGGAGAATGCCTCCGTGATTCCCGGGGAGGGTGGTCGGGCAGTGGATAGTCCTCTGGTCCCCGTTCGCGTTGGACAGGGGCGTAATGAGGGTACGCTTGGGGAGGCCTTTCGAAATGAGGATCGTGTCGCGCATGCTGCGGGGGAGTGTTCGGCCTACGGTTTGGAGGGGTGTATGCTGGGCGTGCATATGCCGTGTATTGCTCGCGATGCCATGGTGGATCGTCCCTATATTGGGGCTGATAGTTTGTTGGGCGATCTAGGGTGGTTTGCCGCGTGGGCGGGCGTCTTCTCTATACTGCACTGGGGGCTGTGTCTGTCTGAAGGGATGTGAGGTGTTCCGGCGTGGCATTTCCTCCCGGTATTGCGAATAATAGTTCGCTTCACTCGCCGGGGGTGAATTGCGCCAACGGGGGTGGGTGGGTCTGTATTGATCCTGTCGATCGCCCTGTGGCGATCGCCAGCTATCTTGGGGATCATCCCTACGTTGGCGGGTTTTAGTGCTAGCGTGGATGGCCGTGATTTTCATATCCTGCATCTGTTTGGTCAGATCGCGAATTTGCTGATGCAGGTCACCGTTATCCGTGTGGATGTGTTGGTCCACCGCTTTCTGCGTAATTTTATTACCCTCCTAGATAAACTTGATGTTCTCCTGGAGGTCTAACACTGTGTTACTGTGCAGGGTGCAGAGCTTGTCTACCAGAGACGGCCTCATTCCCTGCATAAGGAGACGCACTTTCTGTCTGTCCGGCACACATTATCACACATTAATAATTTGGCAATAATATACGCCTGTGTGATTTCTGTGGGACCCTGGGTGCGCGCTCTGATTTGGTCATACAAATCATCCTCATCAGGGGTGAGTTGAAACGTGTGAATAAGGGATGCTGAAATCGGTCCCACGTGGCGTCAGCTAAAGTAGTTTCGTGGAGCTCGTACCACGTTAGGGCGGATTTAATGAGGTATGCCGGTAGGAGGCGTTTCTTGTCCTCATTGGACCAGCCGTTGATTTTAGCCGTTCTATTAAAGGCTTTCAGATATTCCTCGGGGTCCTGCTTGTCTACTGAGTATTTAGCAGGTTGTATCATGGGATACTTTGCTGGCATAGCCATGTTCGCGCTGTATGAAGTGTTGGGGGTAGTAAGGGGGGTGCGCTCGGCTGGTCTATCTAGCTCGCCGTTAAGTAATGCAGCGCTAGATCGTTCGTGGGTGTGGGATCGATTGTGAACTTCGACCGGTGTAATGTAGGTGTTTCCCCCTTGCGAAGTACCGGGTTGGTGAAGGGTAGACTGTGGCGCGTCCTGGGGGTTAAATTATTCAGTCCTCTGGAAGTTATCCAGCGATAAATTATGGTCAATTTGGACCGTTTTTATCGTGGAAAGTGCCTTGTTAATATTGTCTCCTAGAGTCAAGGCGATGGCTTGGATAATCGCGATTAGCCCGCCGGTCGATTAACTCTGTGGAGTTTCCCCTAACTGCTGTAAAAGGACTTGTAACCCGTTGTAGGTTTGTTGCGTGTCACTGATCTGTTGTAAGATGGTGTAGGGTAACGTGGGGGTTAATTCCTCGCTGGTAAAGCTACCTGAGGACGATTGTTGAGCGTTATGTGCCTTTGCTCGTGTGAGGGGAGGTTGATGTGGGATTACGCCAGGGTATCTGACCCTGATGTCTAGAGCTGCGTCCTCAAGCTCGGCAAGTAATGGGCCTGCGTTGTGTTTGGATATTAAGTCGGCGTGCCTAAATATGATTTTAGGGCGTAGTGGCTTGGTACGAGCGGCGAGGTAATGGACAGTGTCCCTAACCTTGCGCCTAACCTTACTTTTGGGAGTTAGCATCAATGACTGTAATGCTTAGTTTAAACTTGCCTATATTCCCTAAGCAAATGGCTGATCTTAATGAAAGGGTATGTATCTCTGTCTGGGGGGGGGGGCTATTGGGAGGGTAAATAAAACAATGTACTGTCGCTATTAACCCTGTATCGTACTCTGAAAAAAAGAATCTCACTTTAAGTGGCGTATGCTTGGCCTAGTAAGAGGGTACTTTTGGGATCTTGACCGCAGAGTTACGTTGTATGTAACCCTAGGGCGTTGTTTTTTAAACAAAGTCACGGTACTCCGCGCCTCCCCAATTTTAGGGGCCCTGAGAGGGTGCCCTCTACAAGGTACTGTTCGGGGGGATGAAATAAGAGGAGCTGGGGGCTGCTCGAAATTTGAGTGTAAGAGCTGTTAATTAGGGGCTGGTTCGAGGGCGTGTGAGCACTCGAAAGGAGAACTCCCGAATGTACTATTTGAACGGGTAGTTCGGGGAGGCAATTAACGGATTAGGAGCTGGGAGCTCGGAACAGCTGAGCTGGGCTTGGGTTACCGCTAACGTGTGCGCTGTTATAAGCGAGACACACACTGTGACGTAGATGCGTGGCTAGCTGCTGGAGTCACGGAGCACTTACCTAAGTGTGTTACCTGAATCCTACCGGGGACGGGGGATGAAGGACAGGACCTTAACAATTAACACAATAAACTGAAAGATCAGTGATTTCTACTATGACTGAGTTTAATGGGGTACTTCAGATTTGAAGTACTCTTTGCAGTGGCAAAGCAGTTAATGAACCAGATGCTATTTATAAACCAAGCACAAAGGGGTGAGAGTGTAAATGTCTGTTAGAGGAGTGCGGATCGCTGAGACACTTACCCTTCGGCGTCGGCGTGGCTCTCGGCGTCGGTCCGGCACAAAGTAACACTGAGGCAGACTGACAGAATGACTGGCAGAATGGTAGAATGACAGAATGACAGAATGGCCACGAGGTACCCCACCCTCTCCAGTTTTATAGGCTCCTGAGTGCCGCGTGTGCAGAATTGCACTTTCTACAGGATGTGTGGCGTTGGCCGGGGTTATTGGAGTCCAAGCGGCGGGGTTACTGAAGGTTGTTACTATGCCTTTAGGCTCAGATGTATGTTATAATTTTATAATGTGGGAATAGATGTATCAGAGATATTTGGGGATGGGGGTGCATCCCCCGGATGCAACAATACAGTAGTCGCCCAAGAGGAATAATTTAAAGGTCAATGCGCATCAGTGGCTGTAAGTATTCATAGTAATATCCTTAACTTTTAGTTACTATATAATGGTCTGAGAAGTCATTAAATTTACCAGGTAATTTTAAATTCTAATAGCTCATCTTGTACAGTTACCACTGGAGTTCGTCGCTGAAAACAACTTCCTGGATGGCTGAAGCAGGAGTCAAACCCACCTCTCCTCAGTTTTGCCTCACGGGGCTGAGTGAACCCCGTTCCAGCCCTCAGGCCAGATTTAATTTCTTGACAGAGCCGGGAATCGAATTGAACCCGTTATCAGTGACTGGACTTCAGAGAACATCTCTCAATCTGGACCAAGCTTGTATATCTTATCGGTCCTGAGGCTTTCAACGGGTACAATATGTGACTACCTGATGATCATCCTCTTCCGTGTTTTTGAATTTCTTAATATGACAAAAATATGGCATAATGACAGTTACATATTGAGAGGCCAGAGTTACTGGCTAAATGATGCAAGACCTCGCATTGGACTGGAAACAATGTACCATTTGTATGGGCAAAGGTGTAAGTGTTGGAGAACCTCGGGTAGAACTATTCTCTAAATAGCTGATATAACTGCTGGAATTCGAACCTAGGACTAATAGCTCCAAAGTCATAGGCTCTTATCATCATAGCTATACCGGGTGAGTTAGCCGTGGTCGTTACGGCGTGGCTGCAGGCAATTACTCACATCCGGGAGGCGAGGAGGTTCGAATCCCCCCACCGGCAACCTTGAAGATGGTTTTCTGTGGTTTCTCATCTTCCTTCCAGGCTAATGCCGGGGTTGGTCCCTAACTATAGGCCACAGCCGCTACCTTCCAATTCCTCGTCCTTACATTAACACTTTCCTCCCCAGTCAACACTCCACATGGCGACGGTACTTGTAGCTCACCCAATGGGTGTCCGTATAGAAGCAGCTACAAACCTCTGGCGAGCCGAACATGTCCTCGGACACTCCCGGCACTAAAAGCCACACGCTAAAAAAAACATAGCTATCCCAATGGTCAATACTTTAATGTTCACTTTCACATTCGGACATAATTTTAAGGACAGATGGACTTCTGTAACCACGCCAGTGAAAGAGCATAATTTTATTAGAATCGTTACATTCTTTATCATCATTCGGCTCTATACTTATGAAAGACTATTAGAAACACATCTGGTATCAAATCTTATGTTTCAAGACGTAAGATATTCCAGTATTTCCCAATTGTAAAGTGCTCATCAGCGGCAAAGACCTGGATACTTATAGAATACATTTAAATCATGATAATTACTGCATATTGCTTCCATTGAGCATACATCTTCTACCCAAATGGCTCTTCCTAATTCCTTGCACTTGTTCGTGATGAAGGTTGGGAGCTTCACCCGTGTAATGGAAAATCTTGCCACTGCTTTGTAATGAGAAAGCCTTTGCAATTTTCTTGATGGAAGTCATTCGGAAGACACTCAGCATTATTCCTCTATACACGAGATATTACTATTGCACTCTTGCCAAGTATAAACATAGGATAGCTTGTAAATTGTGCACTGTTCTATAACACTGGCCTATGCTCTGTCAGTGCCATATCTTCATTGTGTCCAAAGAATATAAAAGCAAGCTAAGACATACGTAGAAAAACACACAAAATATCGCACTCGTCTGTCAGGAAACATTAAGTTGTAGATGATTCCTCCCTACTGATGAATGCGTTCAAACAATTCTAGTACACTTCGCTAGGTCACATGAATATTTAGTGATATTGAATTCTCAACCTACATATCTACAAAAGAAAATCTCCGTCTTTACGACATTGTGGGTAGCTCTTTTAACAATTTGCTTTTAGTGAAGGATATCAAAAGCCAAGATGGAATGTTGAGTGAAACAAGACGATGCGCCTGGATCAATCTTAAATGTCAGCTCGCATTTGTTATCCTGGTGGCTTAGTGCTCACACAACCACTGCATTATTTCTATTGGAGGGTAACACAAGGTGGATGTGGTTCACATGTGGGCTCGATCAGCCCAGTAGACAATGTATGTGGAATCCGTCTGATGACTTCGGTTATTGTGATGACTCTACTGATGAGTATACATATATTTGGGGCTAAAATTTGAAAGGATGTTCTAGTGCTCTCAAGTTAGATGCCTTCAGGACATTTGCATCTTCCAAGATGGCAGAGAGTGGTATTCGAACCCAACTCTCTTCTCAGTTGTCATGATGCTGAGTGGACTCCATTTTAAATCTCATGGTGGGATATTAAATAATTCATAGCAGAGCCATTACCACAGTGGTGGCTCGGAGCACAGAGCATGTGACTAGTGATTCAATGTTGTTTAACTGCTAATAACGACAGAATAGGGAGGCCTGAAGGCAAAATCCAAACAACCGAATTAGTGCCTATCGAAGGTGGGACAATTCGAGTGGTTACTCAACTACAAAAGGAACAAGAAAAGAATCAGGCTTCCACACTCCTGAAATCAAGCCTTGCATACATTCTTAGTACCGGTACTAAGTTGAGATAGTGAGGAAACTTGGGGCAGAGCTTGGACACACTGTACTACTTGAAGAACCAAAGATATATTATCAGTGTTAACATATCCTACTCCGTGGCTAAATGGTTGGCGCGCTAGGCTTTAGTCCAAAGCCCCCCGGGTTTGATTCCCGGCCGAGACATCAGGGATTTTAATCTCCTGGGGTTAATTCCCGAGACTCGGGGACTGGGCGTATGTGCCGTCTACATCATCACTTAATCCCCATTTCGACGCCAGGTCATCCACGGGCGTCAACGAGGAAGACCTGCACTCGACTTCTCCGGAGGCCACACGTTCATTATTATTAGTGTTAACAATACGATAAATTGAGGCTTTGAGCTATTGGTACACTTATTTTATCGAAAGTGGGCTGTTCAGAAATTGAAGAACGTTTAGTTATAGAGCATAATATATTACTTTGATATAAAACAAAATGATTATACAAATAATACCACATGTCTTAGCCTATATTTGTACATAGACACCTTGCACTTCTAGGGGCTGGTCGTGGAGAGCAGTTTAAGTATTCCCTCGCCAAAGAAGGTTGCCACCTGTTGTTTCAACCAGTCCGTAATAGCACCTTGCACATTGTCGATGTCGAATATGGTTCAGTCATTCTCGTCTATAGGGTAGGTGTGGAAAAGTCTCGCAATGAAATGCATGCAAAAAGTTGTGTCTTTTTGGCAGTTTGAGATCGAGTATAGTCCTGGAGAAGATCAATTCCACGTGACAGAACGCATCTGTGGCGGTTCTGAACAGCTCGACGAAGACGGGTTAGAGAAGCAAAATGGGCATCAGCCTATATGGTGGTGTTTATTGGCATGAATTCAATGAGTAATTCCCCTTTACTGTCCCAGAAAACAGTTGCCTTGAGTTTCCATTAAGATGCACTTTGTTTGCCTTTGCGAGGCATTTTCTGGCGAGAATAGACGAAGCCACTCAAGTGTCTGTCGCATGCGAAGCCCACATTTCATCCACTGTGCCAATTTGATCCATGAAGTTGATGATGATAACGCTCCAGAAAATCCAATTCAGAACCCATACGCGTAGTACAGGGAGCTAGGAAATGTTCTCCACAGTGACTGCCGGCTTCTGCCAAAGCTAGCATCAGCAGTTTATTTGGCAGCACGGTGTCCTTGACAGGGTGAATCCCACACGTGTGGGCTGTAGGCTGTCGAAATCGTCAGTGTGTATTGCAAGTGATATCCCCCTTGAACAGATTTCCCTGTAGGCCTACTGCAAGCTTTTAGAGAGAATTTTGAACACAAGTGTACGAGACACGTCGGAAGATTGCGCAGGCACTTCGTTAATTTTAAAGCGCTTGTTTGTTCAGACTAGGACACCAACGTTTTGTGTCTGAGCATCAGCGATGAAAGAGGGGCGGCTCCGTCTCTCCGCGTCATCAACGTGTACACTCCCATTTCTGAACTATATGCAGCACTTTCTAACCCTAGCCTTATTCAAAAAACCTTCTCCATACACTGCAACGAGTCGCCAGTGAACCTCACAAGGTCTAAAGTTTCAGCACACAAATAAGGAAGAATAACTGGCCTAAATTCACGGTCAGCGGGATTATCATTCATTGTTGTTGAAGTACCTTCAAGTGGTCTACAAGCATGGTACATTTTAGTTGTTGTTAATTCATTTACGGGGCTTGGGGCATGTTGTGGCCTGTTTGCCATCTCTTGATGAATGCAGAACATTTGCATTTGTCTGTTGACACACGCTAGAGTAAAATGTGGCTTTTCACCGATGTCTCAGTCTCACTCTTGACTGTGATTATATGGAAGCTACTGAGGTATGGGTGGTGCTTAGTAATGACATTCAGGGCACAGTCAGTGCCTGTGGATGCTGTGAAAGGTTCTACTCATAGGGTTAGTACTGCTATACTGACTCAGTGAGGAAAGCAATGACAAACTACCTCACTCCTCTTCTTGCCTAGTACGCCTCAATATAGCGCTGCCTTGGGTTTTTGTGGGAATATACGCACATAAGCTAACGGCGGTGCTTTTTGAGGATCCAACCAGCCTTCGGGCTAACTACCTAACAGACAGTTGTTGAAGTTCACTACACTCAACAATTCAATAGCTAACAAGCCAACAGCTGTACCTGACAACAGTTAACATCACTTAACACAGCTCAGATAGGCAGGCTGCCACAACGCAACTGCGCAGTACGCTACGTATGCGCAATCTTCCTTTAATTACTATGCTATGTAGATTGGAAGTAGAGAATTAATATATCCTACCCAGAAGGGACTCAAACCTGTGACCTCCAGATGTATACGCCTTGGTCAGCGCAGGTTATCTCAGTGTTATCTGCTTTCCCCCAGTCAACAAAAGCTCACTTTTATAATATTAAGGGCACTGATTGTCCCCGTTAATGCCACCAACCTGGCTTGCTGATTGGCGGAGAACTGACCACGTGGTTGTCTCGCAGCATGCTGGGCTATACATTACACGCCACGGTTTTTGGCCGGTGAGCCCCGGTTTCACACAGAGGACAGGTGGTGAACCTCAGGCATGTGCAATTGATATGAGAGTTGCTTTCCGTGCAACTGAAAACTCACGTATCAATGCTTGAGGTACACCGACTGTCCTCTGTACGGCTGTGAAACCGGGGCTCACCGGCCAAAAACCATGGCGTAAACTGTACTACATCTAGCAGTCATTGTGTGCCATATTTAGGACGAAATGCCTCTGTGGAGGAAATTATTGGCCAATGTCGACTGTTGCACTTATCGATACGATAAGTGAACGATAAAGAGTAATGAGCAACTCAGGCTACCCTTCAAAGATGAAAAATGGCGAGAGGAGAAAAATGTTGGCGTCAAAATTAGCAGGAAAGATTGGATGACAGGTGACAGCGCCAGAATCCATTATATACAGTAGGCTATGTTTTGTTTGTAAATATAACATATGCTTCAGTAAGAACTAAGCTTATTTCTTTAGATCAAAGGTTACAGTGTACAATGATAAAAATGAATCTACGCATAATGGTGGCAATTATATAAGTAATACAGGCACAGTACTTTAATCCCAGGAGCAGTGTGAGCCGTATGTTAAAGAAACTTGGGTAGGAATCACTGGAGGCTAGGAGGATGAAATCTAGACTCTGCGCTATGTACAACACGTATACAAATCAACCAGAATGGGGTGAGCTTGACAAACGTATGGGAAAGCCCTCTTACATGAGCAGGAGTGATCATCCTTTCAAAGTTAAGGGCCGACCACAGCGTACAAATTATGGTAAATATTATTTTGTTAACCGGGCAATTGATAATTGGAACTCTCTACCTGCCGCAGTCTTAGAGCCTTTTCCCAAACATATTGGTGTGTTTAAGAAAAGACTGACTATTTGTGTAAATACTCCAGTTTAATTGTTAATTGTTATTGAAGTGTTATGTATAATTATGTATTTGTTATGTATATCCAATATTCCACCGGGGGACACACCCCCAATTGCAAATAAATGAATGAATGAACGAATGAATGAGTACTAAGTGCTAAATTATCAAGAAATTATTTTTCCGTTGAACTATTAAATGCGTTTTGTCTGAGAGAACTGTGATAACTTAGCGATATACCAGATCATATAAGAGAGATGTGGTAATATTATTTATGAAAGATACATAGGTAACTTAAATGATAATCAAAGCCTAACTTGTAGACTACAATGGACGTTAATATCCAATAACAAACTGCTTTAACGAATACGTTGCTCAATATCTTAGAATTGTCATTAATTGTTGCTCATTCATTATAATAATAATAATAATAATAATAATAATAATAATAATAATAATATCGTATGGCCTCGGGTGCCGGGTGCAAGCTTTGTTATTTCACACCCAGAGGGCAGCTCAGAAGTCGAATTTTGTTGTTCCTAGAAGAACTATGAAAGTCAAGGAGGTTAGATATCTAAGCTCCTGGACACTATAGCGCTTTCTAGGCATAAATGTTTGGGACATCTTGGTCATCAGATCCGTGTGCTTGAGTGTGTGTTGAACTTGTCTGATAACCTGTGTTTCCGTGATGATTGTAGTAGTGTTATTAGGTGAATTAGGGGACAGGGATGGGGTAGGTGCCTCAGGACGTGAAATAAGGTACGTCCCCGTACTTGCGTTAACTCGAGGAGAATCAACAATATTAATGTTATTGGTTTTACGTCCCTTTTAACTACCCTGGCTTTTAGAGACGCCGGGGTGCCGGAATTTTGCCCCGAAGGGGATCTTTAACGTCCCAGTAAATGTACTGACACGGCTCCCACGCATTTGCGCACCCTCAAATGCCAGCTGACTGCGCCAGGTTTCGAACCTGCAACCTTGGGCTCAGCAAGCGAGAACGTTACCCCTGAGCCACGCAGCCAGACGAGAAACAACACTCAGAACTTGTTTACTCAAAATGATGCATGAAATGACAGATGAAGCTAATTTAAAATACGGAATATTCCTTGAACTTACTTCTTGTGATACTCATTTCCTGTCTTCAGATGCGATGCAGCCCTCCATCTAGATTGACAGCTTGCTCGCCATATCTCCAATATCATCAGCCGAGCTCATATTCAAACTGTGTGCGACTCTAAAAGTCACATCAGGCCGTTTGCTGTGTCTGACAGCTCACGAAGTGAAGGGACACATGTACAGAAATGCCAATTTCTTACAGATTGTGATATCAGTATTCTATACGAGTGTCTGTTGCACCGCTTCGTCTGTTTCCTATCATGCTAATGGGAATTAAATGTCTCTTTCGGGGAAACTCTAAAAATCTCATCACACATATCTGGTGGGTCTTATATCAAAACGATTCCACGCTTCGAGAGTTGTTAGTTCATTTGAGGAGCTTGGGAAATATTCGTCATCAGCCCCCATGTGTAATTGGGTGTGTGTTGTATTTGTCTGATAACCTGTATTTATGTGATGATATAGTTATTTAAGCGAATTCTTTGTCAGTGTAAAAATGCTGTTTCGCTGGGCCTTGCCCTGTGTTCAGCACTGATGCATCCCTAACCCTATAGTGTTGGTAACAGGTAGTAATCACCGCGTATTTGGTCCAAGCTGAGAGAGAAAGGCTGGGAATCTTCTCGTCAAACTCTTGTACATGGGTACTGCGCTCGAAATCATGTCCAGCCAAGGCAATGTCGCTGAACGAGATTCGAACGGAGAGCATCAGAAAAAAATGTGTATGAATTATTTCGAGATTTGAACTATATTTACACACAGGAAGAGAGATTATGTGTCAGGAAGTAAATGTGCTAAGGAAAATACATGCGTGAGGTTATGGTAAAAGGAAGTGTAGTAAAGACACGGTAATATTGTTAATTAAGAGTGAGAGATGAAGAGATTACGATGAGAAAATATGGAAATACAGTATGTCAGTAAAGAGAAGTCGTAACATGTATTTGTGAAGAGTTAAAAGTGTGAGTAGTAAGGATTAAATGCCAGGCACACTTATTTTGGTAAAAGCTAATCTGAAAGTCATGCGTCGCAAGTTTGAAATGTTATTGAGTTTATTAAACACCTGATTTGTAATATAGTGAATAGTTCTCAACTTAATTGTTTGTAACCACAGATTCACATTGGACAGAGAAATGTATATTAATGATTTGACAGATATATTGTGTGAGATACAAAAGCAGAGAAGTGAGATGAACTTTATGCCGATAAAGCGGAAAGAGAAATCGAGCAGGTCGCGATGTTGTACATAAATGTATTTAAATAATAATTATTATTATTATAAATAATTCATTAATAATTTTCTACACCTAATATGTATAGTTTTGACGCCATAATTGCGATAATATAACGCTGTATTAAACAGGGAGAAAGCTTATGTATTGTTTTAACTTTGAAGTGAGTTAATTTTAGGACTTGAGGTACAGTATTTTACGAAAGTGTATTGTTATTGTTTTTCTAAATCTTTCTAAGAAAGATAAACTCGGAACTGTTTTAAGTTTGATGCAACATAGACTTTGTCAGTCGCATCCATGTCTAGAGAAGTCATTTATTTCAAATTGAGTGTTTAATTTTTTTTATCTTAACATTGTTAGGGACATTATTGTAGTGTCCGGTTTTTGAATAAATGGCACGTGCTTTTTTGTACACTTGCTCCGTTTTTTATAGAGCTGATCTTTATTCAATACTTAATTACGCTATAGCGATACTACTAGTTCGATGCAGACAGTGAATCGACATAATTTACCTTATCTACCCCGAGAGCCGAGTTGCTCATAGTGCTCAACTTTTGTTATTTTGGGCTGTTCTGTGTGCAACTAGTTAGTAGTATGGTTAGATATGCGTTATGTCAATGGTTCCCTAGTCATCAGTCCGGTAGGAAATGTCAATTTCTTAGCCGGGTGTTGACATCCCTACGGTTCTTTTTTCATCTGCGCGGATTTTGGACTGTGACTCTGAGGTATTCGGGCGCAGTACCAAAAAGGTTCGTTCGGTTTGTATAAAGAACGCCTAGGAGATATTTGTAATGAAAACTATTAATAATGTATTAACACTGCTTTCCTTTAGTTGAGTGTAAATCCACAAAATGGGAACAGATGTGACCCATAAATCTTCACCACCGAGCTAAAAGAACATGTGTGATATACCCGCCTGGTTTAGCTAATTAAATCTGCAATAGCCAAGCATGTGAGCGGAAATAAAATTAGTAATATCAAAACCGGTAGATTGATTTCAAACGTGTTAAGAACTTACTACTACGTAGTTCAACCCCGACTATGCCTTTCAAACTTTAATTAGTTCCTTAGTTCCACCAATCCAACATGGCGGCTGAGAGAAGTATCTACCGGCATTTAATATCTCCAAACCTATAGCCACAATTAAGAAAGTATGTATGGTGATACAGGATATTTAAGTAAGTTCATGTATGTGACTCTCGAAAACCTGACAAGCACGAAACCAACATCACGAACACACACATTTTAAATATTTAGATAGGTTTTCTTCGCGAGTTAATCATTCGAGCGCAGTGAAACTTGGCACCGCAAATCTTTGTTTAAAGCGTGTAATGTAACGGAATTTTTTGTGAAATCGAAAATGGAGACTGTGAGGGCCAAAAATTGTGTGTGTCTGGATGTCGGTGAGTATGTGCGTGTACTCTGCATGTCTGCCCCCCCCCCCTTCTCCTCTATCAATTCAAACAGAATTGAACGAAATTTGGTACGGAGGTAGCTAATGGAAGCTACCCAAATGTTAAAATCTTAAATCAAAATACGACTAACCTAATCATCTGATCTCTACCAAATTTTGCAACAATATGCCTTCATGTGGGAAGCGTCTTTTGACCAAACTACAAGGTCAGCAGCCCAATAGTTGGCAGATGGCGGCCATGTATAAGTGCAAATCGATTCCCCCTATCAATTCAAACACATCGAAACCCAAATCGAACCACTTTTGGTACAGAGGTAGCACTAGCTAGGGACAACTCAGTGTCTTGTTGTATATCGCCGCCAGCATAACAAAAAAAGAAGTGGCGTCCACCCAAATGTTCTGGGCTTAAATCAAATTACAACTAACCTAATTTTCCGATATCTACCACATTTTTCAACAATATACCTTAATGTGAAAAACGTCTTTTTCCCAAACTACAAGGTCATCAGCCAAATAGTTTCAAGATGGCGGATGTATGAATCATGCAAGTATTATAGCCTAACCGTAACTTACGATTCAACAAGGCCTGGCCTCAACAATTCAGCTTATCGTACACAGGGAGGTTTAAACTGTCCTCAAGGAGCTGACCGGTAGGATATTAGCATATTATAATAGAATATGTAACCGTAGAAATGACTAACAGGTCAGGCTGACCATGCCATATCGTTGTGGGTCCGTGCCATCCCGTTGTCAAAATGGCCACCATTTTTGCTAGTAAATCCATATAATCCCAAAACTGCGTAACTTTATAGCCTTTTAGGAATGAACTGAACAAAATAATACATATTTAGTATCAAATGGTTTATGGAAACGCAAAAACGCTAATGAAATCTATGATTTCAACACAAAACTATTATACAGTTATACTAAAACAGTTGTTTACCAAGTATTATTGTAGCGCTTCCAAGGCGTGATGGTAGCGACCTGAACTAATAGTCTGACGGTTTTTGGTTCAAATCCCTGCAGGTTCAAATTTCTTTACTTCGTTTCTTTTGGTATTTATTGACTTATAACTACTCACACGTTATAATGCTAAGCATATATAGTGTGTATTTGCAATCGAAAATATTATATATATGAACTTAGTATAACACCACATATTTTAACACTCGAATACAGCGATTAATACTCGTTGACCTTGATCCGTGGAAGAGTCTATTGTTGTTGTTGTTTTTGTTGTTGATTCTATAGTGATTTTGCAGCATCATGATCATTTATCCCCCCCCCTTTTTTGTGTGTGTAGAAGTTGTCTGATAACCTGTGTCACTGTGATGTGTGTAGGCTTACTAGTGTGTGTACCTTTATACGAGAAAGGATTTGGGGTGGAAGCTGTTGTTGTTGTTTCATTTGAGATGCATGGACACCATGGTCATTTAGCCCCTGTACTTGTGTGAGTGTTGCATTTTGTCTGATAACCTGTGTTATTTTGATGGCTGTATTAGTGTGTGTATATATAATTCAGGTAAGGATTCAATCAATCAACGTTCAATATCCGTATAGCACGATGTATTTCAACAAGCTACTACAATCAGCATTCAATTATACTCCTTGGAAAGGACAAAGAGTTATAACTATACCCATGCATTTAGGAGAAAGTAGGCATTATGTTCCCTACTGAACATCTTGTTTTTATAAGTGCAAATAGGCTGAGAATTCGTCTACCGGGTGATTCAGCAACCCCTTCCAATATCGTTTGCTGCAACCCAACTAACGCGTGTTGGCAGGAAAGTCGATAATTATCTTCTTGCATCCCGTACAGTACTATTGCACTGCAATCTTATCCTGCAAACGATACACAATATGACTACGGACTAATCTCCACCTTGGTGACACAGCTTGACTGCTGCGCCACCATGTCCCTCGCAAGCATATCAGCAAACGATACTGAACAATATTGTTTTCCCTGGATGTGACTACAGACTAATACGAGGAATAAATAATGGTGTTCAGTATCGTTTGTGGAATATGCTTCCAGTGCATTAGTACCTTACGGAATGCAAGCTGAGAGATATGGACCTTCCTGACATCACGCGTTAGTTGGGCTGCATGAAACAATATAATTAAGGGTAGCTGATTCACCTGGAGCTTGGGCTTATAACATTAGCAAAAGCGGTAAAAATACTTGGAGTGGGTTATCACTAATTCCACTTCTACTCTGATAACGTTTCAGATAGATCACTGGAACAACTGATTTTTATATTTATAAAATGAAACGGGCAAGCATCTCTCCTACTCAGTAGCCTGGCAGGCATAGACTGGCATGAGCCGCTCCGTGCTTCTCAATGGAGCAGTGAGTTTGCCAGCTCTGGAATAAGCCCTTCATTGACGCACCAAGAAGACAGCTGGTTCAGGTCTCCACCTGTCATAAAGAAAAAAGGTATCGGTCGACAGTGCACACCGAGTTGATGAAGTTTCTATCTACTAAGGCCACGTCTTGGAGGAGTGACTAGTATTCTTAGCCGTCACTTGTAAGTTCCTGGTTCGATTCCTGGCTATGCCGAGAAATTTAATTCTGGTCTGAGGACCTCGTGAAGCATAGCTATGAAGAGGTGAGTTCTACACCTCAGTCTTACGAGAAGTTGATTTCACTGATTTCCCACTTCTACTCTAGGCAAAGGCCAGGATGATTCCCAATATAAGGCCACGGCCGCCTCCTTCGCAATCCTCATCTCAAATACAAATACATACACTACCACAGGCACTTCAGTTACACAGGTTACCATATAAATTGTATACGCACACCCAAGTGCACGGGGCTGAAATGACCACTATGTTGGACCCCTTAGTGAAACACTGTCTACAATCGGAAAGCTCGTTGATTACTGTGTACTTTTTTTCCTCCTTCTCGTTAGCTGTCCCCAATTATCAGTCTTGAAACAACAGAACTAAATGTGTGGTGTAATTAAGCTGTTGTACCAGATGAAATTCAAACAAGGTGCAAGCAATTACACGGAAACCAAGCTATGTCAACGTCCACCGTCATCTCGGTGCAATGGTAAAACTAACAAGTAGTGTTATGCTAGCTAATAACTTACTTCAGTAAGCGCCAGTTGGGTAGCAGCATGACTAAGCTCATAAAATGAATAAGACCATCAGTACGTGAATATGCATATATTTATATGTCAACGGCTAGAATATGTTCCTTTTCAGATCGTACGATCTACATTTTTAAAATAATCCCTATTCAACTTTGAGTGATTTAAATTTATCAATCATTATTTTCCCCACTTGCCGTACTATCCATTGTGAAGCTTAAATTGAGAAGTTATTAACAGTTCCATCTCGAAGCCCAAATAGAGAAGTTAATAACCGTTCCATCTCGAAGCCCAAATAGAGTAGTTAATAACAGTTCCATCGCGAACCCCAAATAGGGAAGGTAATAACCGTTCCACCCTGAAGCCCAAATAGGGAAGTTAATAACAGTTCCATCACGAAGCCCAAATAGAGAAGTTAATAACAGTTCCACCCTGAAGCCCCAATAGAGACGTTAATAACGGTTCCACCCTGAAGCCCTAATAGAGAAGGTAATAACAGTTCCATCGCGAAGCCCAAATGGAGAAGTTAATAACAGTTCCACCCTGAAACCCAAATAGAGAAGTTAATAACAGTTCCATCACGAAGCCCAAATAGAAAAGTAATAACGGTTCCGCCCTGAAGCCCAAATAGAGAAGTTAATAATAGTTCCATCACGAAGCCCAAATAGAGAAGTTCATAACAGTTCCATCGCGAAGCCCAAATAGAGAAGTTAATAACAGTTCCATCGCGAAGCCCAAATAGAGAAGTTAATAACGGTTCCACTTTGAAGCCCAAATATAGAAGTTAATAACAGTTCCATCGCGAATCCCAAATAGAGAAGTTAATGACAATTCCATCGCGAAGCCCAAATAGAGACGTTAATAACGGTTCCACCCTGAAGCCCAAATAGAGAAGTTAATAACAGTTCCATCGCGAAGCCCAAATAGAGATGTTAATAACGGTTTCATCCTGAAGCCCAAATAGAGAAGTTAATATCAGTTCCATCGCGAAGCCCAAATGGAGAAGTTAATAACGGTTCCACCCTGAAGCACATAAAAAGGAAGAATAACAGGCCACTCTGAAGACCAAATACAGAAGTTCCTAACAGTTCCATTGCGAAGCCCAAATAGAAAAGTTCGTAACAGTTCCATCGCGAAGCCCAAATAGAGAGATGTTAATAACGGTTTCATCCTGAAGCCCAAATAGAGAAGTTAATATCAGTTCCATCGCGAGGCCCAAATAGAGAAATTATTAACAGTTCAACTTTGAAGCTCAAGTTGAGATCTATAACGTGGAATAAAGAAAGTAGACGGTTTTATTAAAATTCAGTGGATCTGTTGATTGCAATAACCGTCAATTCTCTCCTCAGCAGCGCATTGAAATCCGTCTCTACGAGAACTATTGTCCTGTGTTAATTCTACTCATTTTTGTTTTTGTTGTTGTTGGTGATTCATTTGAGGGCCTTGGGATATCTTAGTTATCATCCCCAAGTAGTTGGTGTGTGTTGAACTAGTCTGATAGTCTGTATTCCTGTGATGACTAGTAATGTGTGTAACTGTGTTCGGTACAGGGATAAGGTAGGCGCCCCTCGACGTGAAGTGAGGCACTATCCTGGTGTTTGCCTGGAGGGAGTGTGGGCAAAACCCAGGGAAAAATCACACTCAGGATAACCGATGTCAGCGCCGGGCTTATACCTGCAACCTCCGGACTTGGTGTGCCCGGCCGCGCGGTCGTGGTGCACGATTGAACGAGCATGGCTACGCCGCGGGGTTCCATCCATATTAACTACTTACTGGAGTGTCCACTTACAATAAGTTGTAAGCTGGTGACCTTTGATAGCGTCAGCGTTTTATTCTCCTTCTTAAATATAGGTTTAATTTAGAATTGTTCCGAATTACATTTAGTAATATGATCAAAATTCCGTGGTTTCCCACTTCGTCTTCGGGCAAATGTCGGGATGGTACCTACCGTCAGGCCAAGGTCACCTCCTTCCCTCTTCCTCGTCTATCCCTCCTATTCTTCCCATCGCTCATGAGGCCCCCTGTTCGCTTTGCAGTGAGGCTGACTGGGCGTGGAGCTAGTCCCGCCTCCCCAGTTGTATCCCCAGAACCGTTGTCAAGCTCCAGGACACTTCCTGTAGAGGCGGAAAAGGTGGGATCCCTCGTTGAGTCCGTGGGGAAAGCCTACCTGGAGGGTAAATTGACTACGATAAAAAGAAATATATATATATATGTTCACGAATGTCGAGAAATATTACATTCACGAATTCAATAATGCTTTGCTGATTCCGATAACATCATGAGGAAATAGCGTGAACATCAATAGTCCTTGATCCAGCCAGGTGTTAGTACATGACAGACCAGACCTTAGGAAACATCGCTTTCATTGAGGCGTAGCTCTCCTGCATTTCATCTGTTGGAACGTCTTTAACGTCAGTTCTTCAAATCACCTATCTTGGATATACTAGGTCATAGATAAATAACATGTTTAAAGTATCTCCAGATAGAAGTTTAATGGCACTGCTTGCCTGCCAATAAGGCGGAACGGATTCGATCCCTCGTTAATGCATGTGGTATTATCGAGGTGAAATGTCACATTCGGTGGTTCGGATTCCACTTTTACTGTAGGTCTCGTGGCTTATGATCGCGAGCATAACTACCAAATAAAACTACCAACATCATCATCTACAAACAGCATAAACCTAGTTTCTGGAAGTTAGTCTTAAAACTGACAAACCTTGCATCATATTTTAAAAATCCCAAATCGCGTTCCATTAATCTCGTGACATGTTCAAAGGAATGCTGTTTTCAGCCCACACAATTACATGCCACAAGCATGGTTTATTCATAAATGAGACTTGATCCTCTGTCCCAAACCAAACAAAGTCTATACAAAAAGAAACATGGAAAATACCAAAAGCATTGCTATTAATGTTTTTCAGTGGAACAAACAGAAACGCTACGAGCCTTGGAGTCTGTCTCCAGTATCATTCTTCACTCCATGCTCCATACATCCTACTCGTTATTACCCTCACCGAGACCTTTTCTTATTTTATCCTCTTTCTCCTAGCTAGCAAAATTAATTTAACAGCTTTGCAGGTTTCTTCCTTTCTCTATTTATCTTCTTCCCTCTCTCAGTAATCAGTCTTTCTCATATTATTTAGAAGTAAGAACATCAATCACTTTAAAGGAATTTATCCGGCGTCCATTCTATGTCTTCCCTTTTTCTATTCTCATGTCTTGCTCATTCTTCAAGCTCACAAGAATTACAGTCCTTTCTACCCCGAGATCATACTTTCATATCCCTCTCATCACAACTTTCACCGTTGTAACCTATGGATTATTACTCCTTCAAACAATTTATCCCGGTTAATGCATGTGAGATTTTCTAAGTGATATATCAGGTCCTGTGGTTCGGATTCCACGTAAATGGAGGTCCCGTGACTCATGGTCGCAAGATTAACGGTCACACAAAACTTCAAGCTTCCTTAGATTCTTATTCTCTTTGGGTGAGTCCACTTCGCGCCGCAGTGAGTAGCATTTTTGGCTGAGGTCCCGGGTTCGATTCTCTGCTCTGCCAATACATTAAATTCTGGTCTGAGGGCTGGAACGAGGTATATTCAACATCGTGAGGCAAAACTGAGAAGAAGTGGGTTCAATTACCATCTCAGACATCCTGGAAGTGGTTTACCGAGCTTTCCCACTTCTACATAAGATAAATAACATGACGGTTCCTAATTAAATACCTCGGCAACCTCCTTTTCAATCTTCGTCTTCATTACAAGTACATGCATTAGTACAGACACTACAATAACACTGATTATCACACAAGTTATTAATTTATCTATGTATTTATTTATTTATTTATCTATCTATTTATTCTTATACAGTGTAATGTTCAGGGCTTGACATAACAATAGGCTATACACACAGGTAAACGGGGTTAAATGACTACAATGTCCAAGTTCCTCAAATGAAACAACAACATTAACTCTCTTGAGGTGACTGATCCATTAAGAGGACGAACATCAAGGTCATTCTTGTCCAATATATCTGGAATATCACCTAACCTTATCTTCACTCATAATTAATGTTCATGTTCTTTATCTAGCAAAGCTTACCATCTCTATCGTCTCAATTAGATTCAGAGGTAATAATTATTTGTGGTCTCTTCTTTTGATTACTATATTAATATTTAAGACTGCCGTAACCTAATTAAATACGGTACCGTAATTGTAGACTCAAGAATACGTTACACAGCAGCAATACTAATAATAATCATAATAATAAAAATAATACTCCTCAGAGACCATGTCCCTTGGTGGTCACTGTAAAACTATATAAAATGAAAAGCAAGAACGGAGAATTCTCCGGAACAGTTAAGATCCCACGAGAGAAAATGGAATGTGAATGTGGATTAAGAAGGGAACAGTGGATCTCTATTCCTTAACTGACTGCTACCGGGTGAGTTAGCCGTGGTCGTTACGGCGTGGTTGTAGGCAGTCGCTCATATCCGGGAGGCAAGGAGGTTCGAATCCCCCCGCCGGCAACCTTGAAGATGGTCTTCTGTGGTTTCCCATCTTCCTTCCTTGCATATGCCAGGGTTTGTCCCTAACTATAGGCCACAGCCGCTACCTTCCAATTCCTCGTACAGACTTTCCTCCCAAGACAACACTCCTCGCGCGAAGGTAGACTACTTGTAGCTCACCCCATGGGTGTCCACATAGAAGCAGCTACAAACTCTGGCGAGCCAAACATGTCCTCGGACACTCTTGGCACTAAAAACCATACGCTAAAAGAAACTGGTTTACTGATGCCGTACGCGAGAGACGCCTGAAATTCTTTGGCCTTATCAGTGTAATGAACAGCGACAGACCAACTAAAAGATTATTTAGAGTAATCAACTCAAAGAAGGTCAAAATAAACTGGCTAGAAGAAACTAAGGCGGACCACCAAGAAATAAATATCACAGATGACATCATAGAAAATCATGGAGCCCTTAGTACAAAACCAGGCAAACACAAATGCGTGAAGAAACCTAAAAAGGAAACTAGTACGAGGTGGTCCACAGAACGCAAGGTGCAACAGAATGCATTCATAAAGAGGATTTGGGAGGATAAGAAAGCGAAAGCCATCAAGGCAACTAACAAGTGCAAATGCACCCTTTTTGACGGGCATAACGGAAGAGAAGAAGCAGAAGAAGAATAACAAGAGTAATGAATTCTCCTTTCGTGCCCTCTCCATCTAATATGGGAACGAAACGATGTAAGAAACCGAATTTAGAAAAGCAATTCACATTCGTGAAAGCCATTTAATGCTGAAACAGATTTGAAGGGGTCGAGTTTTTCCTCTGTCTGGAGATAACAATCAATATTTCCGTCATATTGGCTATAAGTGATGTCTTAAATTGAAAGAAATTCGGGTCTTGTTTCTCGACACGAAGTTATTCTGTTCTATTCAAACAATTTGTCACTTTAAAAATGCTTTCTTTGCCGGTCTGCACGCAGCAGAAATGGGCGTGCTCTCTGCTGAACTACAGCATTTGATAAGGTCATGCGCCATTCACGGTTTGTCAATGTCTTGGTCCTGTGTCTATTGCAATATCATAGCCAGGGGATGAGCCTAGCGGTCAGTTCCCCTCCCCCAGAAAGGGAATTTGAGGAAACATAGTTGCTATTTCATTTGAGAGGCTTGGACCTCGTGGTCATGAAGACCCGTATACTTGGGTGTGTGTATAGAGTTTGGCTGATAACTTGTGTTATTGTGGTGTTAGGAGTAGTGTGTGTATTTGTAATGCAGGTGAGGATTTAAAAGGAGACGTCCGTGGCCTTAAGTGAGGAACCATCCGGGAATTTGCTCGAAGTATAAATGGGAAATCACAAAAAGTAACTTGCAGAATGGCTGCAAGGGGAATTGAAACCATGTCTTCTCAGTTTTGCCTCACGAGGGCAGTGTAACCCGTTCCAGCCCTCAGACCAGAATTTAATTTCTTAGGAGCGCCGGAAATTAGGGACGAGAGCCAAGGTTGCTAACCACTACGCCACAAGGTGGACTCGCCGACTATGAGCATTGATATTTAGCAGCATCCATTCAGAGCATGAGCCGCCAATTTGCAGCCCCTGAGGCTCCCATTAAAGTGCACTACCGAAAAGCCAGACTTTTGAGTTCAGCTAGAAAAGACCTTCACAAATATGCATATTATTTTTAACATGGATATGTTTTTGGGCTGGGGATCAAGCCAAAATTTGCGTGATAGACACTAAAAGTGTGACGGTCTTCCACGTACTTGCCCATAAGTGGGTGCGCGCAGGTAACTTACTACCCGCATCTCATTGCTGCCTCTGCCATGCGAGAAGCAGTTGTACAGTATATTACAGTATAGTATATTGTGCAGTAGAAAACACATTCATGAATCGATGGTCCTCAGTACATCGGGTAAACTTTCTTTCTTTCTTTCTTTCTTTCTTTCTTTCTTTTCTCTTTATTTTGTTCAAATTCAATTTCAGACCTTCTTATATTTATTTCACATTCTTGGCAACTGACGGCAGCATCAGAAGGATTGACATGGTCGCCACTAAAGAACGCTCCACAGTGGAATACATAATAGATCTACCTGTCAGCTTCGTGAGCAACAGTGGGTGACTTAGAAAAACGTCAAATCAACGACCCTAGAATTCCTTACTATTTGTGGATAGAAGAACCTGTTCCCTCTATTAAGGGTACACACTACTAAAGACATGACAATAACACATGTTAACAAACACAATTTCCACCGTGGCCTTAACTAGAAGAGGGAACCCTTGGCAAATCATATACAGGGTGTATTTGATATGATGGAAGTCTGTTACACTGGTGATAGAAGAGACTATTCTAAGCTTCCTAGGTAAAAAATTTGTCACCTATCTTGAAATTGATAATTAATCATTAAAAAGTCAATGTTTTTAGTTATTTCAGAAACTAATCAGGCAGAAAGTCGTGCGGCTGGCTGGGGAAACGAGGTGGAGCCAGATGTGACGACGCGCGAAGGGGAAGTTGTTACGTAATCGGAGCATTGACCTTACCGGTTGACTTGAGGGGTGGTAGGCTATCAGCTGTTATGAGGATGAGCTCTACCGTCTCGTAAGAAAATGTGCATTGCCGTTGTTCTTGTTGTTGTTGTTGACGACGCACGCAATGGCTTGGGACGTCAGGACCGGTAGTATTGTGTAGCCTACTTTGTAAGTGTGGAATTCATTGATTGATGTTCATGTATAAAATAATTTCGATACTCAGCCCTGATGTATCATTGGCGTCCGTGTCGGACCTTCTGTTGACTAGTTTCTGAAAATACTAAAAACATTCTCTTAATGAAATGCAGTGTGACAAAATTCCGACATCCCGCAGTCTGTTCAGAACTAGGCATTTAGGACGGAAGTAAAAAACTTGATGTTTTGTTTGAGAGGCTTGGCGATTTTGGTCATTTAGCCCCATGTAGCTGGGTGTGGGTAGAATTTGTGTGATAACCTGTGTTTTGTGGTTTCTGTAGTAATGTGGGTATTTGTAATTCAGGTGAGGATTCGGAAGAAGGCGCCGGCCCTGTGGTGTTGGGGCAGTGCAACTGCCTCTCACCTGGAGGCCCTGGGTTCGATTCCTGGCTCCATCAGGGATATTAGAAACTGACGTGAGGGCTGTAACGCAGTGCACTAAGCCTCGTGAGGGCAATTAAGTAGCTGTCTGACAGTGAGGCAGTGCCCGAGTCAGGAAAATCAAGATTAATGGCCGAGGGGACCCGATGCACTGACCACGCGTCACCCTAATATCTGCAGGCCAAATGGCTGGACAGCGGTCGCTTGGTAGGCCTAGGCCCTTCATGGGCTGCACTGCCAGCGGTTATGATTATTGAGAAGAAGGCGGCCGTGGCCTTAAGTTAGGAACAATCCTGACATTTGCCTGGGGTAGAAGTGGGAACCCATGGAAACCTACTTCCAAGATTTAATACTAGTATGGTACCACATGTTCATATTGTGAATTGTCCCATCCCATCTCCAGCCCTCGGGTGGCCATTAACTGGAGAGGGGGGGGGGGGGAGGGAGGATTGATTTATTGGTCCATCAACAATGTAAATACATATGAAAATACACGAAAATGAAAATAAAATACAAATTCATTGTTATAATACAGTGTTATAATAATAATAATAATAATAATAGTCTAATAATAATAATAATAGTCTAATAATAATAATAATAATAATAAGAGTCAGCATGTGTAGTTCTGGTGGTAGAGTGCTAACCATCCCGAGGGTGCGATCTACGTTCAGTCATGTAGTAAATGAATGGGATCTAATAAGATCATCTCCATGGATTTCATGGCACATACAAGAAATCCTACGTACATTAAAGTCTGGCAACTCGACATACCAAAAAGAAACATAAAAGAAGTTAGTGTGTCTAAAAGCCTACTATTACTATTATACTATTAGTATTATTAATAAGTTTATTACAGTTGTTGCACTATCTTCATACAAAGATAGACCAACAGTTCCTTAAATTAATTTACTAAATCTTTAGGATTTCTATTTTCTATGCATAGTTCATGAAGCTGGAAAAATCCTAGACAGATCCACCATCACTAGTCATGTAGCCATTCCCCATGAAGGTGTGAATCAGCTGTTCATAGGCTCGGTTTGTGTATTTCAATGTCATTGGCAGACAAGGCGAGGAGGTCACTCAACTGCAGACTCTGGTCAACATTCCTCAGCGTAGGAGGGGAGGGAGACGGGGAGAAGTCAGCTCTGCTGCTGAGGGGAACGAAGTGAAAGCCCGTTTCCAAGATATTGACCGACGATTTTTGTGATTTAATTCCACCTACACTAATTAAGATCCGACTTAATTTCATGAAGATATTTGCTTAGAATACCATCTTCTATCACCAGTGTAAAGGACTTCCATCATATCAAATACACCCTGTATAGGATGACTCATGTGGAAGAATCGAACTTCCTCTTCTCTGTTGTCCTCGCGAGAATGAGTAAACCATATTCTGGCCCTCAGACCAGTATTAATTAGCTTAGCAGTGCCGGCAATCGAACCGAGGACCTTATGGTTGGCAGCTAATAACGCAAAGAACAACACCAGGAGACGACTTCATTTCATAACCCAGTCCATAATACTTAAATTCTAATATGAATAATAATGTTATTGGTTTTACATCCCTTTTAACTACTGTGGTTTTTAGAGACGCCATGGTACCGAATTTTGCCATGAAGGGGATCTTTTACGTGCCAGTAAATCAACTGACACGGCTCTTTCGCTTTTGAATACCCTCAAATTCCAGCTGACTGCACCAGGATTCGATCCTGAAACCTTGAACACAGTAGGCGAGAACGTAATTGCTGAGCCCCGTAGCCAGACACTTCCACACACTTCTATGCACTCACAAGTACACTGGACTATGACCACGATGACCAAACCCGTAACTGAAGCAACATCAGTGACAATAGGTAGACAATCATAGTATTGAAATTAGGTACTTTGCAGCTCTGGTCCTGCGAAGGTAAAAGAAGATAGATAGGTGGTGTGTGCCGGGTGGGAGGCACCCCGGACTTTCAGACAAACCTCCATCATCTCAGCAGATGCTCTTCTTTTCTGCACTGTGCAAGTATATCATTTGTATTGTGCGTGGACGTTTAACCGTCCTCAGCAACGCCGATCAATTGCAAACAAGGAGAACACAGCATCATATATTTAAATTGGATGCAATGTTGGCAATCAAGATTCATGCATATTGTATAGCGTTCTATCTTGATTGAATTGTAGAAGAAGGAAACATCTCCACGCCTTTACTGCTTCAGTCACATAGAAAAGGACTTCCAAAACCTGAAAGAGCCTTACGAACACTAACTACGGGGTTTTGCGGAATTAAGACTCCTAACCTAGTTGAATTGCTGTCTCTACCATGGACGTAATTCTGGTCTGAGGGCTGAAACGGACTACTCACAGCCTCGAAGTGACAGCTTAGAAGATGGGGGTTCAAATCCTGCTCAGCCTTCCTAAAAGGGTTTGTGGTAGTTTCACAATATCTCCTTCAGGCAAATGCCAGAACGGTACAGAATTGCAGGCAGCAAACACTTTCTTCTTAAGCCTAGCCCCAATGACCAAATTTCCACAATATTCTAACAGCTCCTAGAAGAAACAACAACAACAACAACAACATTACGTAAAGATCAAACTGAATACAGTACCTTAAGTTTCATACATAGTATACCTTACGTACTTCTATGAAAGTAAGCAATGGAGGGTATTCTAGAGTGCATTTCTTCCGAGTTAAATAGTGGGCATATTGAATTCTATTTAATATTTTTATTTTAATTATTATCAATTTTTAAGTATGTCTAGCCCTTATTATTATTATTTTCTAACGTGGTCAGCGATGAGATGCGATGAGGCTATGTGGCGGGAAGTGTATACGTCCGGTTGCCCTTCCTGACACCAACTTCATGAGAACAGTTAATGAGAGATGATGAATGAAGGATGTGGAAGGAAGCCGCCGTGGTCTGTCAGCAGGTACCGTCCCAAAATTTGCCTGGATTTGATAATGGGAAACCACGGAAAACATTTTCAAGAACGGCCGACGCTACGTCTACAGAGTCCGCAGATAGCTTTGCCCTGTGGCCTGGAGCTGTGCGTTAGCGAGCGTAGCTACTGCTGTCGGTTTTAATTATTATAAATTTAATTTTATACATATAAATTTCGTTTTCAAACGCTTTGTCGGGAACTAGATTTGGTAAATTGGTTTAATAAAAGCGCCTCGGAAAATAAAGAAAGTGTCACTGGCTAAGCACCGATATTAAAGACACTATAAGGTGCATTCAAAAAGTAACGAGCCGGAGGCATAATTACAGAAACCAGTACCTGTATGTTAGAAGTATTGGCCCTGGCTGTTGAGGCACTTGTCCCACTGTGACACGAGGCGGTGAATGGCTGTCTCATAAAATTCCCTGGGCTGCGATGTGAACCAGTTCCGCACGTACAGCTGGACGTCGGCGTCCGAGGTGAATCGTTGGCCCCGCAGAGCCCTTTTCAGGGGACCAAACATGGCGTAATCACAGGGAGAGAGGTCTGGACTGTATGGAGGGTGGCCGAGAACCTCCCATTTGAATTTCTGCAGGAGTGCCGCGATTGTGTTGGCCGCATGAGGTCGTGCATTGTCGTGGAGCGACCACGGCAGCTATGGTGTTCACTGTCACTCAGCGGTCCTGGGTAATGAGTGCATCAACCAGCTGGACGTTGTCATCGGTAATGCAGGGGGGTGCCCCAGACCGGGAATCATCGGCTAACGACACCGTCCTTCCCTGAAGCTCTTGTGCCACGCCTTGACCCTTGCAAGGGACATGCAGTGTTCGCCGTACATTTGTGACATTCGGCGATGAATGTCCGTTCCATCTACTCCTTCCACTGTCAGAAACCGAACTACACCTCTTTGCTCTTCGATCGACGCCTCCATGTCACTGTTTGCAATGCGACTGGCAGCGTTGGACAATGTATGCATGCTGCTGCTCGCTTTGTATCGTTACGTGACGTGCCCACACGCCCTCTAGCGACGGGCTGTGACCTTCCACGCTCTGGTCGGAACCACACATTGTTACACACGCCTCGATTAGCCGATGTCGTCACCGGTTTGCGCATTCTAGCCTCCGGCTCGTTACTTTTTGAACGCACCTTATATATACAGCACATTACTGTGGTAAATTTCTCGGCTTTACGCACAGTTCAGTATGGTTCACAATTCCCAATACGCCAGGCGTTGAATATACTATAGCTCTTATTTTCCTGCAGCTCTGCTCAGGGTAGTAGTTCCCTGACAAACAGCTCGGATTTGATTCCCAGTTCCATCACGAAGAATTTGGATCCTGGTGTAGGTGTTGGAACTGTCAGCATTCAGTCTTCAGATCTTAAGCGAGAAGAAAGGTATGTTCAATTCCCACTTCATTCGTCCTCAAGTCCATATTTTCTTCTAAAGGTCCAGACAATACCTTGCTAAATGCACAAAATCTGTTAATAGTACAACAGTATTGATCGGCATCTTTTTAATAAATTTTGTGAACTAGAAACATCAATACCAACACATTGACAATATGGTAAATGTTATTGCATTCTTCCTAGGTCAGTGCCATGGCCACCCGATTTCAAACCTAGCTCCATTTACAAGTAAATTAACAGACAATCTACAGACCCAAGTGGGTAGATTATAGGCTATGGAATAACCCACCCACCAAGGGAAGATGATTAAGAGAAGGAAGTAGATTTGGGATTTGGAAAAGAAGGATAGAAAAATAGGAGGAGAGTCCCACAAAATTAATAAGTTGAGGTTTAAATACGCTTTGGAGCAGTTGCCAATGGAAATTATCTCTCGGATACCTAAAGTAGGTACGAGCTTGGTCGGGGCTAAAGGGAACCGCAGTTAGGACTTGGGCGGTTTGCAAGAGAGAGGCTTTAGTACATTTCCTCCCGAGCATGTATAAAAGTACTATGGGGAAGGGTGATGGTCTGGCAAGACTTAGAGGAACAAATTTACTGTATGTTTTCTCGAAGAAATTAGGTTTTACAAAGTGATTCAAAGAATGCCAATGATTTAACTCAAGCTTGGTGTTTTCAATTTCCAAAATTATGGAGTTCCTGTAAGGGCGACCAAGCGTCTCTAAGAAGGAATATGATAAAGAATTATGCCTTATTGGGTAATCTTGGTAAATGAACCAATGGTTGCATTGGACAATGGCTAAGCTTTTACTCAGCGAGGAGCCGGCTAAAAGTTTAGACAAAAAGAAACACTTATTTTTTGGAAAACTGACCATAAGTTTCCGGAGAGGGTCTCCACAAGCAGGTAGTTGGCTTAGCGAACTTTACTTGCCTTACTGGACAATTAGAATTAGCTATTAACGCTAAGAAGAACTTTAGTAAGGTGAAAATTAAGAGTTCTTGCTCAAATGCAACAAATAGTGAAAGCCCTATTAAAGATTTTAATGTCATTGAGTGAGGAGAGTCAAGGAAGACAGGATTTTTCCTAAACTTTATATTCGCAAATGAAAAAGCGAAGGGAAAAGATTTGTTTATTTTACAATTAGAAAAAGTTTGATGAAATTAACAATTATACAATATAATTTTAATTAACATAGTTCATTTGAACTTTTTAACAAATAGGGTCGCAGACCTCTCAACATTAAACGGTTGCTCCAGGCAACGGACAATTTTTAAGGTTTCAAACCTTACATGTTTCCAAAATCTTTATAAGATTTAAACAAATGAACAATAAAATAATTAAAGCTTGAACGGGAATTGAAGTACAAAAAGTGCACCTTAAGAAATTCTGGAGAGAATGTTCTAGAGAAAGTGCCAATTTTGAAAATAACAATAATAACAACGTGAAAAATAAAATAGAAGTTCCTACAACTTCTTATATTTATACAGAATTAATATATAAGAATTATACAAAAAGGGCAGGTCACTTACAGTGAAACCTGGAGAAAGTGAAAAAGAAGTTTCTAGACTTCCTATGTTTAATTAGGAATCACGAGAAAAATGGGGCAGTTTCCATTTCGTGAAACCTGAACATGACTCGCTCAAGAGTTTAGAGAATTGTTTTCCCTGATTTTGAAGGGAGGAATAAGGTAAATTTGAAATGTGTGCTAGACACGTATCACAAAGATTATACAGAGATACTTAATGATAAACCAACAAAAATGGAAGGGCACTTCTTGGAATGACACCTTATTGGAATAGACCTAGATTAAAAATTTATTGCAGATTGTTAGTGAGAGGTTTAGGAAAGAGAAATGGGAATTGAGGAAAATGTTCATGGCCTTATTTAATATAACCGGACGATCGCGACGCGGTAGAAACGTGGAGAAAGCACTGTTTATCACTGTAGTCTATGAAGATGGATTCAAAGTTCACTATAGAAACACTAAAGTTCATGAAAAAGAAAGTTATTGCAATTATGGAAAGAACTGATTGCACTATATAGATGAGAGTCTATTTCTTGAAAAAGTTGTAATTTACAATTAAATGCGCCATAGAATTTTCCAGAGGTTCCAGCGGTGGAAGAAAGTTAGCTATTGCAAAAATTTATAAGGAAGATTCCTCATTTTAACTAGCATTTTCACAGTGCGTGAACAATACTTGACGACAAGACTCGCAGATAGAGAACAAGGTCTAGAAGGTTCCAGAACGACCTTAGCAGAAAATGGGGTTGAGAAAATCCAACGGAGGAAATAGTTTTATAATTATAGGCAGTGGGTATTAGATAATATCCCACGTAGCGAGAGGATTTCTCGTTTGAATCGCTTAAGAAAAGCTCTTTTGTTTTAGTAAGGTTGGCTTATACAAGCAAAAAGCTCAACATTGCAAATCCCACGAAGAATGATCATTGCCCCAAAGTAAATCATTTCACACTGCCTATAAATTATAATTAAAACCACTTGGAAGTTAAAACCATGAAGATGAGGTTAAAACTTTTTAAAAATGGTACTTATCTTGATTTCATGTTGAAGTCGGATTTCTCACTGATGCTTAGAGTTCCAACATGGCGTAAAAGAGGGTGAGCCTCTTGGTTTGAGGAGGCAAGCTCGAGCGGAGCTTTGACTGGACGAGTCAACTGCAGACGGAGAAGTGAGAGCAGCTCAGCGGAGCACGGAGAGACCACGGAAGGGGAAAGAGTGGGGGTAGGAAACAAAAGGTATACATATCAGCATAACCAACTTAAATACAACAAAATAATCTTCTTTTGCTGAGCTGGTCTTCAAAGAGTTGACAACAGTATCTGGTAGCCAAATGGATATGGAATTCCTCTTGCGCGAGGAAGAGTTGAAGAGCTTCAGAGATTTGTTGTTATATGACGCTAGGTGGGTCACAGAATATATATCTGGAACAGACTCACACAAAATATAAGAAACCTGAACTCCTAAGAGAGAACAGAAGATCACTGTTGGTGTCTGACAAAAAGGAAGGAAAGAACGTGCAAAGGCATTCAAAATTATAATCTCAGGTACCGTGCATTCCAAGAATGCACCATACTGGGAGGGGCAGACACCAACAGCGAGCAAGAAAAACAAGTACAATAATGAACAATTGCCGAAAAGTAGTCTTGTGATCTGACCATTAGTGGTCAAGACTCTGAATACCCTGACTCTCCTATCTCTTCCAGAGTAACACTTAGTCACTTTTCCAAAGGGCCCGACTAGGGGGGGGTGAAACATCCCTAACTAAGACCAAGTCTCCCACTTTAATGTCGGGACTGGAAAGAAACCACTTCTGCCTCCGTTGCAAGGAAGTTAAATATTCCAAGTTCCACCTTTTCCAAAAAGAATTACGGAGGGCTTCAAGTTTCCGCCAAGCGATAGGTATATCAAAATCCCTGAAAGAATTAGGAAGGGGAGGAGGGGCAGAGAGAGAAGTGCGTGTAAGGAAGCGACCAGGTGTAAGTGGAAGGAGGTTATCTGGGTCATTGGAAAGCGGAGTTAAGAGGCGAGAATTATCAACACTTTCAATCACGAAATAACTAGAAGCTGAGGGAAATAAAGCACTAGTAAAGATTACGATACAATGCAAAAGGAGAATTAACAAGTTTAAACAAAGCGTATAGAAACAAGTACATCTATTCAGGACAAGAATATACCAAATAAACAAAGGAACTATGCGAGTAGAAAGCAAGAACGCCATAGGTAACAAACGAGTAGCCATAAACAATGACCTCAAGTTATAATGAGTATCAAAGGGTTTACTCAGAAAATTACTTAAGTCATCGAAAAACGTGACAGGACAAGTATGAATACAAAAACACATCGAATGTGACGTCGAGAAAAAACAAGTTTGTTCATCAATGAACATTAAGATCGCAAAATATGCAAGCAAATTGCAATACATAAGCGCGTGAGAAATACGCAACAAAGTTTTGAAACAGGGATCGAAGCAGTTATAGAATACGAGCATGAGTAAGTGAGAGACGTAAACAAGCACGGCCTTGACACACATAGTACAACGAGATAAGACATATAAATAGCTGAGAGAGTCCTTAACTAGAACAAGTTTATTTTGGGAATTAGGTGAGCGGCTTCCGAGATTACGGTAGCGGCTCCCCAGACAATGGTTGGCAATCAGCCAGAGTTGAGATAAGAGAAACTTGCTTTGAACTGTGTCAAGCGTACAGGAAATAAACAACAATTTGGCCTTCCTCAGACTAGTATACAAACAAGTCTGACAACCAAGCAGTTCGAAGTACACACACAACATTTGGTGAATCAGCTGTAACTTAAAGCAGATATTCAGTTTGAACGGAATGCAGTCAATCGTAACTTGGACGTGAACAAACAATTTAAAGCTATATGAGATAAAGTAGGAAATCAATTTCGCATAATTGAGAGGATCACGAAATCGGACAATTTTCAACAAAAAGAAGCTTAATTCTTCCGAGCAAAGAAGACAAGCTGGGACATTGAGAAGAAGGTTATGCATAAGAATAGTTATTCTAGATGCTATAGAATTCAGAGTTTCAATCGGTTTCATGAGCGACTTCCAATTGCGAGGAAGGGGGGAGGAGCCGGCCGTGGCCATCCTTCTACATAACGAAAGAAGTGAAACATGGCGTACAGCAAAGTGATGGTGACTGATAGCCATGGTTTTACACAAGGGGAAGATAGTTTTCGAGGAATAGTTTAAGCAATTAACTGCTATAAAAAATGACATAAGAAGATAGACGAAATAACACAAAGCAAGGCGAACTTGAATGGCCATCTTGTGCGGGAAGAAGGAAAAGCCATTTAAACAACTTACAGGGGTAGCGCAGTTGTTCACGATGAGACATCGTTTCGACAAGTGGTTTTCAAAAATATTGAGATTTGAAACATGAGCGTTCTCTTTTTCAGAAATGGGATTTATGTCAGCTGTGACGAAATGACATTGCGTTTTGGTTTGAACACTGGTATGTTTGATTTCACCAGTGATAACCCAACCAAAATCGGTGTCTCTAGCGACCACGGTTGAAGATAACTTGCGTGTTTGTTTGCGAATGCAATTCCAAAAAACATTGGCACTGAAAAGCACATCAATGGGACCTTGAGCATTAAACTGAGGATCGGCTAACCTTAAGTGCGAAGGAATCTTTAATCCGGAGGTATTGATAGAGTGACTTGGAGTGTCCTTGCCAATACTGGTAAGAATGAGACAGTTTAAATTAAGATTGGTGTTTCTTTGGCAAACGTCTCTGATTTTCAATTTTGAAGACTGCAAAACTTGAGTTTTCAAATTGTCAATGCCGGTCACATTGATAGAAGTAGGCGATGACGAAAGACCTAGTTTTTTAATCAACGATTGCGAAACAAAGTTGTGCGTTGAAGCGGAATCGAGAAGACCACGGGTTCTAAACCAATTTCCAAATCTATCTTGGATTTCAAATTGTACAGTGGTCAAAAGGGTTTGCGCACTGTGAGAAGGTTCGGCATTAGAAATGCAGGAAGAAGCATTAGTTTGTTCGGAGCTGCTCTGCATGGAGCTTGAAGAGGCAGGTACTGATGACCTCGATTTATCGTGAACGTGCAATAAAGAATGATGCGGTTTTTTACAATGGAAACAGAGATTTGATGACGTACAGTTCGAAGAAGAATGCTTAGGTGACAAGCAATTGAAACAATGTTTGCTATTCAACACAAACTTCCTTCGATCTTCGACAGACAATTCTTTAAAGGATTTGCACAAATACAAGGTGTGAGGCTTTTTACAGAGCGTGCATTTTAACGATTTGTTAAGCGGCCTGATATCTTCTCTTGAATGATTGAAAGAAGAACGGGTTTGTTTGTTTTCGACAAATGGGGGCTGATGTCCCTTTGAAGAAGCAAGTTTTTTTTTCAAAAATTTGACACTGAGGATTCGTTTCGACCTTTTCGCACTGAAATGCGAGTGCTGTAAGGAATTGACATCGACTGTTGAGAAACGAGATAAGGTGTTCGAACGAATGTTCCTTGTTGCAGGCGAGTTCGATCTCCCAGGCCTTCAGTGTCGAAAAATCGAATCTTGATGTAGCTAGGTGAATAAGTATGGTGTCCCATGTTTGGACAGGCTGTTTTAGTTGGTATAACGCTCTGACATTTAACTGCATAGAATCTAAGAGGTCTCTTAAAGATGTGACGTCATTAGGTTTGACGGCCGGTAAGTTGAAGAGACAGCGGATATGACGAGCGACACTCAACCGTAAATTGCCATATCTCTCTTTAAGGAGATTAAAGGCGATGTGGTAGTTGTCTGCGCTTAAAGGCAGTGACTCCACCAAGGTCAAGGCCTCAGATTCCAAAGAAGTGCGGAGGTAGTAAAATTTATGTATGTCTGGGATCTCGATATTTTCATGAATTAGGGAGCAGTAAAGTTCGTAAAAAGAATACCATTCACCTTCCTTGCCTGAGAAGTGCGGTAGGCTTATCTTGGGAAGTAACGGTTTCGGTTTGTTCTTGTGAACTGAAGCGGGTGCGAACTGGGCCGGATTGATGACCCTAGTGTCCGGTTCTGAGATATTGCGAATCAGTTGGTGGGCCTTTGCAATTCCTTCAAAGTACAAGGGTTCGACCTCGTCCCGATCCGATTGGAGTTCTGGGCAAGCGGATTCAATCTCGGTTTGAATTTGGTCATAATAATCATAAGACCGTTCGTACAGCTTAAGGCGATGTGTTAAGATATCTAAATCACACTCGGCGGGATCTAATTTGTTGATAAAATTTCGGAATCTAGTGAGTTGCCCTTTATAAGAAGAACGTCTGGCAATGAGAGTTTTATCCTTTTCAGAAGGAGCCATATTAAAGAAGATAAATGAAAATGTAACTCAGGAAACTGTGGAACCTTGAAGATGCTGTCAAGTTGGCAACAGCGAAAGAGTAGAAAGAACAGGACACCCCAAAGGAGACAGGAGCGGCCTCTTTCCCGTTCAAAGGCTTTGCATGACGTAGATATAGCTGAAAGATCCAAAGGAGATATTAGAAATATGCAAAGTATTGTCAAATGACACTTTACAAACAATGGACATAGCAAATGGACTCTCCCGGGTTTCGGCACCAAATTTTGGGTAGATTATAGGCTATGGAATAACCCACCCACCAAGGGAAGATGATTAAGAGAAGGAAGTAGATTTGGGATTTGGAAAAGAAGGATAGAAAAATAGGAGGAGAGTCCCACAAAATTAATAAGTTGAGGTTTAAATACGCTTTGGAGCAGTTGCCAATGGAAATTATCTCTCGGATACCTAAAGTAGGTACGAGCTTGGTCGGGGCTAAAGGGAACCGCAGTTAGGACTTGGGCGGTTTGCAAGAGAGAGGCTTTAGTACATTTCCTCCCGAGCATGTATAAAAGTACTATGGGGAAGGGTGATGGTCTGGCAAGACTTAGAGGAACAAATTTACTGTATGTTTTCTCGAAGAAATTAGGTTTTACAAAGTGATTCAAAGAATGCCAATGATTTAACTCAAGCTTGGTGTTTTCAATTTCCAAAATTATGGAGTTCCTGTAAGGGCGACCAAGCGTCTCTAAGAAGGAATATGATAAAGAATTATGCCTTATTGGGTAATCTTGGTAAATGAACCAATGGTTGCATTGGACAATGGCTAAGCTTTTACTCAGCGAGGAGCCGGCTAAAAGTTTAGACAAAAAGAAACACTTATTTTTTGGAAAACTGACCATAAGTTTCCGGAGAGGGTCTCCACAAGCAGGTAGTTGGCTTAGCGAACTTTACTTGCCTTACTGGACAATTAGAATTAGCTATTAACGCTAAGAAGAACTTTAGTAAGGTGAAAATTAAGAGTTCTTGCTCAAATGCAACAAATAGTGAAAGCCCTATTAAAGATTTTAATGTCATTGAGTGAGGAGAGTCAAGGAAGACAGGATTTTTCCTAAACTTTATATTCGCAAATGAAAAAGCGAAGGGAAAAGATTTGTTTATTTTACAATTAGAAAAAGTTTGATGAAATTAACAATTATACAATATAATTTTAATTAACATAGTTCATTTGAACTTTTTAACAAATAGGGTCGCAGACCTCTCAACATTAAACGGTTGCTCCAGGCAACGGACAATTTTTAAGGTTTCAAACCTTACATGTTTCCAAAATCTTTATAAGATTTAAACAAATGAACAATAAAATAATTAAAGCTTGAACGGGAATTGAAGTACAAAAAGTGCACCTTAAGAAATTCTGGAGAGAATGTTCTAGAGAAAGTGCCAATTTTGAAAATAACAATAATAACAACGTGAAAAATAAAATAGAAGTTCCTACAACTTCTTATATTTATACAGAATTAATATATAAGAATTATACAAAAAGGGCAGGTCACTTACAGTGAAACCTGGAGAAAGTGAAAAAGAAGTTTCTAGACTTCCTATGTTTAATTAGGAATCACGAGAAAAATGGGGCAGTTTCCATTTCGTGAAACCTGAACATGACTCGCTCAAGAGTTTAGAGAATTGTTTTCCCTGATTTTGAAGGGAGGAATAAGGTAAATTTGAAATGTGTGCTAGACACGTATCACAAAGATTATACAGAGATACTTAATGATAAACCAACAAAAATGGAAGGGCACTTCTTGGAATGACACCTTATTGGAATAGACCTAGATTAAAAATTTATTGCAGATTGTTAGTGAGAGGTTTAGGAAAGAGAAATGGGAATTGAGGAAAATGTTCATGGCCTTATTTAATATAACCGGACGATCGCGACGCGGTAGAAACGTGGAGAAAGCACTGTTTATCACTGTAGTCTATGAAGATGGATTCAAAGTTCACTATAGAAACACTAAAGTTCATGAAAAAGAAAGTTATTGCAATTATGGAAAGAACTGATTGCACTATATAGATGAGAGTCTATTTCTTGAAAAAGTTGTAATTTACAATTAAATGCGCCATAGAATTTTCCAGAGGTTCCAGCGGTGGAAGAAAGTTAGCTATTGCAAAAATTTATAAGGAAGATTCCTCATTTTAACTAGCATTTTCACAGTGCGTGAACAATACTTGACGACAAGACTCGCAGATAGAGAACAAGGTCTAGAAGGTTCCAGAACGACCTTAGCAGAAAATGGGGTTGAGAAAATCCAACGGAGGAAATAGTTTTATAATTATAGGCAGTGGGTATTAGATAATATCCCACGTAGCGAGAGGATTTCTCGTTTGAATCGCTTAAGAAAAGCTCTTTTGTTTTAGTAAGGTTGGCTTATACAAGCAAAAAGCTCAACATTGCAAATCCCACGAAGAATGATCATTGCCCCAAAGTAAATCATTTCACACTGCCTATAAATTATAATTAAAACCACTTGGAAGTTAAAACCATGAAGATGAGGTTAAAACTTTTTAAAAATGGTACTTATCTTGATTTCATGTTGAAGTCGGATTTCTCACTGATGCTTAGAGTTCCAACATGGCGTAAAAGAGGGTGAGCCTCTTGGTTTGAGGAGGCAAGCTCGAGCGGAGCTTTGACTGGACGAGTCAACTGCAGACGGAGAAGTGAGAGCAGCTCAGCGGAGCACGGAGAGACCACGGAAGGGGAAAGAGTGGGGGTAGGAAACAAAAGGTATACATATCAGCATAACCAACTTAAATACAACAAAATAATCTTCTTTTGCTGAGCTGGTCTTAAAAGAGTTGACAACAGTATCTGGTAGCCAAATGGATATGGAATTCCTCTTGCGTGAGGAAGAGTTGAAGAGCTTCAGAGATTTGTTGTTATATGACGCTAGGTGGGTCACAGAATATATATCTGGAACAGACTCACACAAAATATAAAAAACCTGAACTCCTAAGAGAGAACAGAAGATCACTGTTGGTGTCTGACAAAAAGGAAGGAAAGAACGTGCAAAGGCATTCAAAATTATAATCTCAGGTACCGTGCATTCCAAGAATGCACCACCAAGTACGTGGGGCTGATGACGACGATGTGATAAGTTCCTAAATGAAATAGCAGTAATAACTGAGATTCTATGAATTACTGCAGATTTGCATTATCCTGGAAGAAAAGTCCCATGATCTCGCTCAAAAGGGGATTTATAAATATCAGTACATCTACTAATTTACATTTCAACACCCGTAAGTACTATCGAACTGAGCTGGAATTGAACACGTTAACTTGGGTTTTGAGGTACAACACCAAACCACACCCAACCACACCAAACCAACAGTGCCACTCAACTCACTATGACAATGCTGCTGTTACTGATGATGAAGATGACGATGATGATAATGATGATGATGACGATGATGATGATGATGGAAAATGTTGATTCATTTAGAAGCTTTGCTTCATCGTGTTTATGCAGCCCCGTGTACTTGTACGTGTAAGGAATATGTCTGGTAAGCTATGTCTATGTGATATGCGTACTACTGTCCACCATAATATTATGTGTACTCGAGTTTGAAGGTTGTTTGTGAAGTAACCAATAGACCTACATAAAATCCAATAACATCATCATTTTCGTCGTTCTATTCTACGTTAGTTCATGTAGGTTTGGAATTTTAATTTAAATTTTAATATTTTTTATTGCAGTTGGAACCCAAAAAGTGCCTGTTTTTTAGCATGTTTCAACCATGCGTCACATTTAAGAATTATTATCTCACAAACCCGTCATCAGATCCAATCCAAATTTTAACACAATATACATTGGAATGTTGTATAACTGGTTTATTAATTCTAAAATTTTGTGTGTCCAAAAAACAAAGTTGTTATCATTTTTGTAAGGTAACTTTTTCTCGGCTCGGGGTGGTTGGAAAATGTAGTTCTTGGTTGCGTTGTAATCCATATACATCAAAAAGGCTGTATGATTGTGAAATACGTAAATTAATTCACTTAATTTATATCGGTTTGTATTTGTACGGGGAATTAAGACATGGTTCACCAGTTAGCCGCTCCGGTGAAAGCTGTACAACGTTGCAAAGATGGGCTCCATCACGCATCATGGCGCGCCTCGTTCGGAAGTGATGGGCTCCATATCAGCAACGCTCTACTGCATTTCCCGGAGCGGCTAGCTGGTGAACCATGTCTTAATTCCCCGTACAAATACAAACCGATATAAAATAAGTGAATTAATTTACGTATTTCACAGTCATACAGCATAACCTTTTGATGTATAAGGATTACAACGCAACCAAGAACTACATTTTACAACGACTCCGAGCCGAGAAAAAGTTACCTTACAAAAATGATAACAACTTTCGTTTTTTAACACACAAAATTTTGAAATTAATAAACCAGTTATACGATATTCCAATGTATATTGAGTTAAAATTTGGATTCGATCTGATGACGGGTTTGTGAGATAATAATTCTTAAATGTGACGCATGGTTGAAAACACGCTTAAAAAAGGGCACTTCATGTGTTTCAACTGCTATAAAAATATTAAAATATAAATTAAAAATTCCAAACCTACATGAACTAACGTAAAATAGAACGATGAAAATGATGATGTTATTGAAATGTATGTAGGTCTATTGGTTACTTCACAAACAACCTTCAAACTTGAGTGCACATAATATTTTGGTCGACAGTGGTGTGTATCTGTAATTGGGGCTAGAATTTGGTAGGAGGCAGCCGTGGCCTTAAGTTAGGGACCACCCTGGCATTTGCCTGTAGAAAAAGTGGGAAGCCACACCTCGTGGTGTAGTGGCTAGCATTCTTGGCAGTCACCTCAGAGGTCTGGGTTTCATTGCCGAGTCTGCCAGGAAATTTTAACTTTGGTTTGAGGGCTGGAACGGGATATATTCAGCCTCGTGAGACAAAACTGAGAAGAAAAGGGTTCGATTTCCTTCTCAGCCATCTTGGAAGTGGTTTTCCGTGGTTTCCAACTTCTACTCCAGGCAAACGCTTGGATGTTTCCTAACTTTACGCCTCGGCCATCTCCTCTCCAATTGTCGTCTGAATTACAAATACACACTACAGTAATACAGTCAACACAATAACACAGATTATCAGACAAATTACACTACACCTAAGTACAGTACACGGGGCCACATGACCAAGATGTCGCAAAGCCCAATGGTGATGGTGACGATGATAATGATAGCAACTATTGTATCACCATCATAAAAACTGTTCAAGTTTAGTATTTATTTGCTTTCATCGGATCTTATGATGAAATGAGACTGCCAGGTTCTTGTTCACTGACGTGCTTTGAATTGCGAGTATAATGTACTTCTGATATTGTAGGGGGAACTTTTGATTTAAAGAAATTGAAGATTCAAACTTGAAGACAAAAGCCTCCCTCACGACCTTAGAGATCAGCAAAACATGCGCTTTAGTTCTCTCTTCTTCCTTATGAAAGTGAAGTTTGCAAACATCCGCTATGATTAATGTTCAGTTCCTTCCACTTCTCATCATCTCTCTTCATGTCGATTCTGGAACACTGCAGCAGCTCTCTATTTCTGTGATGATAATATCGGTGTATAGCCTACCTACACAAGTGAATTAAGCCAATATGTGATGAAAATGTCGGTGTATAGGCCTACATACCTACACATGTGACTTAAGCCACTCTGTGATGATAACGTCGGTGTATAGACTACCTACACACGTGACTTAATCCACTATCTGATAATAATGTCGGTGTATAGGCCTACGTACCTACTCATGTCACTCAAGCCACTCTGTGATGATAATGTCGGTGTATAGACCTACACACCTACACATGTGACTTAAGCCAGTCTGTGATGATAATGTCGATGTATAGACTACCTACACACGTGACTTAAGCCAATCTCTGATAATAATATAGGTGTATAGGTCTACATACGTACACATGTGACTTAAGCCACTCAGTAATGATAATGTCGGTGTATAGACTACCTACACACGTGACTTAAGCCACTCTTTGATAATAATATTGGTGTATAGGCCTATATACCTACAAACGTGACTTAGCCACTCGGTGATAATAATATTGGTGCATAGGCCAACATACCTAAACACGTAACTTAAACCACTCTGTGTTGCTAAAGCCAGTTTATACATAGCTACACACGTAGTCATTCTGTGATAATAATGTCGGTATACCGTATACATACATACGAGACTTTGGACACCCGTGATGATGTCGGTTTATACATACATACTGTACGTGCCTACCTACACATGTGACTTTAGCCCAGGGCCATCCAAACAGTGCTCCCCGAGCGCTAGCACTCCGGCCGCGCTCTAAGCCAGTGTTCCGAGCTCTTTGATGGAAGGTAGTTTCGTTGAGGGTGGGAGGAGCTTGGCTGACTGAGCGCGTCTAGTTGCTTTCTAATCCAATGCGCTTTGTTGACAGCGTGTAAGTCAGTTTCGCAGTGGTCATGACAGAACATCATATTTAAAAAAAGGAGTGGCGAAGCAGCAGCCCTTAAAGCAGAATGGGAAATTTCATTTTTCTGTACAGCTTATAAAGGGCATGCCCGGCTGCGATGGCCGAGAGCGTTAGCGCGCTACCTCGTGCCTCGCTGGCATCGGGAGAGCGTGCGTTCGAATCCCACCTCGACCGTCCTGAAAATGGTTTTCGTGGTTTCCCATTTTCACCACCAAGCAAATGCCGGGACGGTTCTTATCAATAGGTCCACGGCCGATTTCCTTCCAATATCCCTTCCCTGATCCGTCCTGAGAAGAAAAGTACATGGCCATTGGCTGCATTAATACAATTATATTATAAAGGGCATGCCAAATGTTTAGTGTGCCACCGAGATTTAATGTGTTTAAAGAAACACAATTTGGAACGGCACTGCAGTGCCATCCACAAGGATGATTACGGTGATTTGACAGACGCCAGTCGCAAATGAATTTTAAAAAATAATTCAAGCAGCATTTTTCAGTAAGTATTATTGTTTTAATTTGAAAATGCATGTTTACAAACAAACAAATGACTTAGTTAACTGAAGAACACTAAAATTGTTACTTGCCGTATATCTGTCCAACAGAAGATAGAGGAGAGTGAGTTTGGTGGACCCAATTTACGAGCAAGTTACAAATGTTCGATGCGAATTGCCAAAGCTGGGAAACCCTTCGCGGAAGGGAATTTAATCGAGTGCCTAATGGACGCGGCGGCATGTATTCGTCCTACGGAGCTAGTCGAGAAATTAGAAATAATCTCACCCTGTAGGCCTATGTGAGGTATATTTTTATGGCAAAATATGATGTCAACAATCCCACAAAAGCCGTCGACCGCACGACTGTACGTACGTATCGTGTCAGCGTGGTCTGAACATCGTCCGTCTGTCTCAGGTCTCCTCCCCTGCCACAGTGTAGTGGTGGTAGGGGAGAGAGCGCTAGTCCGACTGCGTAGCCACGCTCTCAGAGCGCAATGACTGGATGGCCCTGCTTTAGCCACTCTGTGATGATAATGTCGGTATTTAACCCATAATTGCCATAGCAATTGACTGAGAAATCGTAAAATTTAATTAGCGAGCCGAAAGATGATGTTTATAGAATACTGGACTGGCGGCGCATTTGATCTTATTCGCGGGATTATGAGTGACAGAAAAAGGGGGAGCGAAACAAGATTTTGATTTCCTATTTTGTCAATACGAAGGGTTGAGCAGAAGAAAATGGAAAACAAAACACTGCTAGGTGGTCAGGCAAGGCAAAAGAAATAAATAGCATAAATTCAATTATAGATACAAATATTGACGCGTGCAGGAATATTTTAGAATGAGCGTGCCATACCATGTGATCTTTAACAGCCAATGATCGTTAGCTTGCCACTAATTAAGATCACTCGTATAATTACTTCTAGAAGTAAAAATGAAGAAAGTTGTAGCGCATTCAGTGGAGAAAATTCAGATAGGCTATAAATTTACAGATTTTCAGTGAGATTCAAGAGAGCCTGAGTTCAATAGTTCTAATGAAAACAGCCAACTCAGAAAACGTCCCGCCGGACGTTTTGAAAAGGAAGCTACCAAATACGCTTGGGAGATCAGTGGAATGGGAAATAGAAGTTACTCTGTTTTAGATGTCACGGGAGCAATTTCGCGGCACTGTACCTCAGAAATGTATACGAGAGTGAGAAGGAAACCAGGAAACGCCCGTGATCAATAACTAAAGGCCTGATAAAAGCCTAGTGCCATAATTTGAATACTTAGAAAATTTTCACAGTCATACGAGTCATAGCCCCTCAGATCAGAATTAAATTTCTTGGCAGAGCCGGAAATCGAACCCTGACCTCCCTGGTGAGAGCTAATAATGCTTGCCACTACGCAACGAGGCGGATCCAAGGAGAGCTCACGGCTTGTGTAGATCGCGACTGAACATAGCCTACCTCAGAGTTGCAGCTCAACGTTACCTTGCTGGTGGTAACACAGAGTTTCATACACTACGACTGTAAACAGAACGCTCCAACATACAATTGTCAAGAACGCTCAGAACGTAGCGGATCAAATTGATTAAAAAACATATGTTCTTGCAATTCCGTGGCTTGGTACAACTACCGTAGCAGTGAACATCTCATTGTATATTAGCATAAGCATGTGTAGGCCTACAGAACTACTATAGGCTACTTTTCTCTCTAGAAGATCACTTTTAAAGTAATTACATGTCAGAACATTTAACTGCATGTCGAGTTCGCTTGTTTATTTAGGTTATGCTGTCATTTCACGCATGCCACTCTGTGAACTTGAGACTTAAAGGAGTAAGGTAAATGAAAATTCTACGGAGCACGCAAAGGGTATTAGCTTAAAGGAATATTAGTAAAAGTCAGCAGTCCTGTTTCCAAGTTTATTTTAAATTACATGCAAACTCTGAACATTCACCTCAGCATAACTATAGGAATTTTAATGCAACTGTTAAGTTACGGTATTTACAGTAGGTAAAGTGATTAAATTAAATTCGTGGCATATGGAAATATTAAGACGGTTGATACTGGAGCTGATGAACTTTCAGTTGGGGATGATACGAGTAATATAGATATACCACTTCAAAATAGGATGTCCCTGGAGAAAGTTGCCAAACCGGACCACGCATAACACAAACGAAAATACACAAAATACGGCCAATTAAAGCGGGACTTTTTAGCCAATGCTCTTCTAACTTTCCCGCTCACCAATCTGAGTGTGCTATGCCCTACAATTGCTCCAACATAATTCTTGTTTCCAGTTGATCATTCCCAGTCACAGATCCATCGTATTTGTAAAGGACACACCAGTCTTGACCACATAACTCAACACGGCCATGTCGGCAACATCCATTAAATCGCTCTAATACTTGGTCGTGGCGGGTCCACTCTGAATATGCAGCTAATACACTGGCCCGAAATTGCAGGAGTTTCCAGTGCGAATCCCTCAACAATCATGGCTACTCTATTGGAAACTGTCCTGCACAATCATTTCGATTGTTCTAAATATAAGTAATTATTATTTTATTAGCATTATAAAAATGACAAACCCTGTTCATAAGAAAACGAAATTTAGAAAACTGTCAATTTGATTTCGGTTCTCAATTTATGGTCAGAGTTTTGACAGTACTTGATTCATATCTTATGACATATTTTATGACATTTTACGCACTCCAACGGTCTAAATGTGTTAACTCGTGTTTGAGAAGGAACGAGAATGCACTTATATGTGATTGCATTTATGTTCAGGATATTTTAAGAAAACTTTAAGAAAACTGACTACAAAAATCAACATGTCATGTCAAAAGTAAGTTTACGAAAACACTCTGGTGAAATTTCACAGGTGACATCCCAGATGTTAATCATACCCACTTGCCCATCCCAGTGCGTTAAAATCCTAACGAACATGCGAGGACCTGTTAGAGGAACAGAATTTTATTTGACTGAGTGGAACTAACGGGATATTTATTCTTGCAATTACGTTCCAATGTAATGGTGAGTGATGTGATGGAGATCAATGAAGATCATTCCACCGATTGGGGTGATTCAGATCTTTGGTGCCTATAAATCGCATTTAGGAACCTGCATGTTGCAGTCAAGACGCTCTAGTTGAATGTTGCTACTCTCATGTCACGTCGCATTAAGGGAGGCTTACCAAAGACGTTTCAATAATGCAACAATGTTCCAAATTTTATTAATGCGTCCCCATTCCAGAATGTTAAATTCCCTTCGGTTCTAAGACGATCTCCTTACATGAAGGTGACTTCATCAAGTAATACCATCAATAGCTACAGCAAGGCTCTAGCTCAGGCTCGCCCGTGAGCAGCAGAGTACTCGCCGCCTTGCGTGAGTAAACCTGCAACATGCAATACAGCTCTACTGTGGGGGCTGCCGTCACTGCGCGGTGGATACTTCAAGACTGGCAGGAATTGCATGGACTTGTGTTATGACCTTCGCCCAGTGATGTAGTCCCTAGTCCCCTCGTCCCTCTCCAACCGTGCTCCGAGCAACACTGCCGAGTACTCACGTGTACGCATACTCAAACTCGTGGATTTGCAACAGCCTGCTCTAGCTGTTAGGCTCTCACTGTGCACACTGATCACCTCTCAGTCGGCACGTGGACATTCACGCCTAGTAAACAGGAGTGTTAAGTTTTGACGCCATTCTTTCAGTGTAGCCTATAAAAACTGTTAGTTGTAACTCTTCAATCGGTCAACACGAATTTGCCCAATAACAGGGTGGGGTGCAATGTAAATAATATATGAAGAATGAGTAAACAACACTTCTGGAAAAATGTACATGTATTAGTTTTGATCACTATTATAATTGGGTAGTTTTAGAATTGCGCGTATCGACCTTCAAGCGGTCATCATTAGTTCCAGATAACAGGGTTGAGATCTAAATTTATACACAAAATACAGTAAATTAGTATCTAACTACAATAAGTGTAGTGCGTTTAGTTGGTGTTTCTATTAAGGTTCAAAGTTTGAATCTCGTTTTATAAGGTTAGATTGTTTCATAAAATTTTGTGAATTTCGTATGATCATTATGTATGTGTATACAGTTAGAACAACACAGTATAATAAATAAAATAAAATTAGAGCATGCACTGGAATTCAAATATGCATATGGTTGCTTATCTGAGCGGAGCTGTAGGTTGTGCAGGTATATACATAATGGAATTCAAGTAAACTCTCTAATATTAATTTCAGCCTATTTTCATTTATGAAAAATTATGCTTATGACATCACCTTTTGTCCGTGTGTGTTTGTGTGTATGTGTGTGCGTATGTGCATATGTCCCCCCAATAACTTCTAAATGGCTGGAGTGATTTCAATGAAACTCGATAAGGTCTCAGTAATATTTTGGCCGACCCCAACCGTGTCCTTCAAATTTTGTTAGGTCTCACCAATCCAACTTGGCGCCTGTGCGAAATATTTCACCGGCATTCTATATCTCCGAAACTATTAGTGATATCACTCTGAAATTTTATACCGTGATAGGTGGCTGTGCGAAATTTTGAAATAAAGTTTTCATTTCTTGTGTATTAATCATGCGATAGAAGTGAACGTTTGAATAATGAATTTACGCAAAACTGGTCATCTAATAGTACATAACTCCATGACCTACATATATTAAAATACAACATGGCGACCATCCGAAATATTTAGACGGTTCTTAATATCTATTAATCTGTGACAGCAATCAAACTGAAATTTTGTATTTCGATATAGGCTATAAACATAAGTTCACCTATGCGACTTTCAATAACCTAGTGAGCACAAATCCATCATAGCGGCGACGCGAAATATAAATATTTAAATGAACGTTTCTCGCGATTCAAGCATCGGAGCGCAGTAAAACCTGGTACGGTAAATGCTTATACAAATTTTAATCCACTGTCATCTAATTTATTTCAATTGTTTTCATAACCACAAGATAGCAGCTGTGCGAAATTTTAAAATCTCGATTTTATTTCTTGTGTCGTAATCATGCGATTGAAGTTTGAATACTACACCTACACAATAATCTCCATGTAATAGTACATAACTCTAAGACCTACATATATCGAAATCCATCATGGCGACCGTTTGAAATATTTAGACGGTTCTCAATATCTACGAATCTATTACAGCAATCAAACTGAAATTTTGTATGTTGATAGTGGCAATTGACATAAGCAGGATATATGAAAATAGGCTGTATAGTTCTTCAGGGAACTACTTGTAATTTATTATTATAATGTGTTTGTTGTATCCACGTGCATAATACGTAATTCACAAACCCTTATGAAACAAACTAACCTTATAAAATGAGTAAGGCCCGGAAGTTCATGCAAAATCATATTTTTGCATATTTATGCATATTATTGTTATTTTGTCACAATGCATCATATTTTGCTTCTTTGCCTGTTTGAGTGCATATCTCTTCTTGAGAAGGGTGTATATTCTAATTTCCTATTGTTTTGAAGCGCTCTTTGTTACTTCTTTTTAATAGTCATATAATACGATTCAGACTCCGAGAGTCTATCACAGAATAATACTGAAATTATTTTATTACCTAGTACGTTTCAATCCTTTGTGCAAATTAATATCAATTATTTTTACTCAGCATTTACTATGTAAATATTGCAAATTATTATCATTTTTAAAAATTCAACGGCTATTAAAATTGTTATCCTTAAAAATTAGCATAATAAAATAATTATTGTTAGCCAACACTTCTTGAAGGTCCATAGAATAACATTTCCTACTATTTAGATCTGTTCCTTAGTTGAGATATTTTACAAAAGGTCCGTCCGTCTGTTCATATTTTCTTTATATTCAAAAAAGAAACGATAAAGAATACGGAGTGATCGTAATTGCCGTAGTTATTTCATAGTGCATATTTTTTGAAACCTGATGCATATTTGACCAATAATTAGTGCATTTTTGCATGCATATTTATTCATTTAATAGTGCAAGAACTTCCGGGCCTTAATAATGAGATTAAAACTTCAAATCGTAATGATGTATAAACAACAACTAAACGCACTACACATATTGTAGTTAGATAATATTTGTATACAAATTTAAACCTCACCCCAGGGATCAGGAACTGATGATGTTCGCTTTAAGGTCGAAAAGCGAAATCCTATAATTGCCCTATTATAATAGTGATCATAACTGAAAAATGAAATGATAATCCACAGCCTGCTTCCAGTCGACCGATCGGGTCAGGGAATGGAATGAATGAAGCCCCCATCTAGCGGAGAGGATATGAACTGTGCCGGCTGCCGAAGCCTGTCGCACTCCTCTTGGGCAATGATTAAATGAATGACAGATGAAACGAAATGACAGTCGAGAGTGTTGCTGGAATGAAATTGGTGACAGGGAAAACTGGAGTACCCGGAGAAAAACCTGTCTGCCTCCGCTTTGTCCAGCACAAATCTCACATGGAGTGACCGGGATTTGAACCATGGACCCAGCGGTGAGAGGCCGGCGTGCTGCCGCCTAAGCCACGGAGGCTGTATAATAGTGATCATAACTAATATATGTAATTTTTTCATATATTACATGCATTGTATCCCGCCCAGTCTTTGGACAAATTCGTGTTTATCGACTGAAGAGTTACAACTGACAGTAAACTGGAGTAAATGTATCAGTATTCAAAACGTATTATTATTATAGCAGAATCATAATTTCTTTGTGTCGTCACGTTTAATAGACCATTGTCTCACATTTCCACTAATCCTTGCACTTGAATAATTTGGGTAGGCTCTGAAATGAAATATATTTATCAGTATGAGCAATCCTGTCGCCTCCGTAGCGTAGGGGTCAGCGTTGTTAGCTGCCGTCCCGGAGGTCCTGGGTTCGCTTCCCGGCTCTGCCACAAAATTTGAAAAGAGGTATGAGGACTGGAACGGGGTCTTGATGTTATTCAGTGTTCAGGAAACAAAACATCGCTGCTTACGAAAGCGTCACTGAAAGAAAGTTGAGTATATTTTCTTCCGAGTGTACAGTTTGGAAAGTTCGTACTCAAATATTCAAGGCAACACTCCCACACTTTCCTGAACACTAGCTTGTCGCCTTTCAGTTACAAGCGTGAAATTCCTAATGCGGTGATGTACTGTATGTGGAGTGCATGAGACAATTCAATGAACCACTCACACAGAGTCACAAGCTACACAATCTACGTCAAAGTACGAATTGCTCATTGCTGACGGAATCTCACTTAACTCTTGTGTCCCTTATTGCTTGTTTTTGTAATTGCCGTTATTGTATTCAGGAGCCAAGGACACAAATTGTCCCGTCTACTTTGGAGTGTGCAATCTGTCTGGCATCCTTTGTTATTGCGGTGTCTGTATTTGCGTGTCTAACTGTAAATATTTTAGTAATGGATTGGAACGGGTAGACAGATATTGACCATTTCTCTGGAATGAGAAACCGCTCTGAGATTGACCACAGACGGCACTAAAGTTTAAAGCTACCCAGTGCTAAGCGTCCAGTTGTAAAACTCTTTCAAACCACTTGTGAATTATGATCACTTGCATTCACAGTTCTCATATTTCAAGGCCCTAAATCCACCTATGCTGATGATTTACATCAAAAGTGTTTACTCCATTTTTCAAGTAAATCTTTTCTAACAAACCTGCAGCAAAGATGGATTAGGAGTCTTTAAAGTGTGAGTCCAAATTATCTTTATTCATTAGTGGATTGAAGGAGTTTTGAAAGAGGAGTACTCAATTATTCTTAAGTTGTAAGAGAGTATCCTTTGACTTGCGTTTGGCATTCTACCTAATTCTTGCAGCAATTGTTTCTCTCTTGCCCCTAGCATGCCCTACTTTGTCATGTATACGAGTCATCAGGGGCGGATCTAGGGGAGGGCGAGGCGGGCAACCGCCCAGGGCCCCGTGGTCCGAGTGGCCCCGCGCCCTGGATTGTTTTAAATTTAATTGATTAATTCATTATACTTTTCAAACTTTTCAAACTATTTTTTTCAGTGCAGCTATGACCTCCCGTGACCGTTTAGCAAGTTTAGATTTCAGTGAAATAATAGAAGACTTCAGCCGGTAAAAATCTCTTCTTAAGTATTCAATCCATGGATTGGTCTGCGGCAGTTCTCCAGTCGGTTCTATTTATAGCTTTCCTCTTCATCTCTTCATAGTTTCTGCATCCTACATCTGACATGATTTGCTCTACATATTGTAGGCGTGGTCTTCCTCGATATCTTTTGCCTTCAACCATTCCCTCCAATACCGTTTTCAGCAGGCTATCGTGTCTCAAAATATGTCCTATCAGTCTAGTCCTCCTCCTCTTTATGCTTTTCCATAGGGTATAATTTTCCTCCACATTTTTAAATACTTAAGCATTCGTTATTTTTTCTGTCCAGCTAATTTTTAGCATTCTTCTATAACACCATTTTTCAAAAGAATTTAACCTCCTTTTTTCTTCTTTTCCAATTGTCCACGTTTCGCAACCATAAAGGGCAATACTCCAAACATATGCTTTTAATAATGTTTTTCTGGTTTTAAGATTAATGGAATTTGTAGTGAATAAACGTTTCTTTTTGTGAAATGCTAATTTGGCTTGTAATTTCTTTCTTGCTTCTTCCATCGTTGGTAATTTAGCTTCCGCAATGTAATATTTTCATATTTCATAGTTTACATAATCTTCTTCAAGGGGACTTAAAGGTTTCTTTCATATTATTAAAAATGTACTGTAGTGTATTCAAAATATTGTAACTATTCTTTATTTTATTATTATTACAAAACTATTTTCCATTTGATTTGTTTCTTTTTTTATTTCCTATTGTTGTGGGCCCCACCTTATCATCTCGCCCAGGGCCCCGCAAGGCCTGGATCCGCCACTGCGAGTCATACTGTACTGTAGATGACCATCTATATTGTAATAAAACTCATCAATTATTCCCGTTCTCCTCAAAATTCCTCGCAAATATTTTCCTAACTTCTATCGTGGAAGAGTCTGTTGTTCGTACCACAGCTATTTTCCTTTAGAGAGATATTATTTATCGCTGCAATTGCTCTATTTTGTCAACAACTCTGTTAATCCTTACTTTTGATGTCCCTCCGTCATGCCATATTCCGTCGTAATTATAAAGTTTCTCTTCCCTCGAAAGCTTACAAATTGATGAAGGCACTTTATTACGCCCTGGATGTCTGAAGTGAATGTTAGCGTTATCGTGCCATGTTACCTAATGGATTAATCGAGCCACGGGTGTCACATTTCAGCTGTGTGACGTGTCATCGCCAACCAAATGAGCAGGAGAACTTTCAATGAGATAACGTTTGGCCAACTTCCATCAGTCACGGAAGTTTACTGTTATAAAACATTCGAGGTAAGCATGGAATTTGGTAGACATCATTTACACAACACGGGAAAGAGTAAGGAGCAAGGAAGAAGATGTCCGCGGGCTTACCTTTACTTTTGCACTGATACGATGGACAACAGCTGAGACTCTTTGAACACTGTGACCCTTAATGATCAAGCGGCAGAGGTGTCGAGCGGGGAGTTCCCCCCTTTGTCTTTCTTACTGTTTCAGTGTTTAGTGTTAGAATCAAGAGCCCCGAAATGCCTATGACGTCGGGTGTGGCCATGTATTTACCCATGGTTCATGTTATGGATTCCCGCGAACACGTATTAGTTAGTGAACCGTGAGAAACACCTGAGTGCTCCTGATTGTCAATATATAGGTACCACTTGTCAAGGAGTGAGAGCATTACGAGTCTGATTAACCCTCAAGTGAATCCTGAACACTCTTAGGTGTAACACTTCTGGGGTACGATTTTAGATACCCCTATAGAATTGTTTCCTGAAGTCTTCCAATAACTAACCAAGCAATTGGCAAGTGGTATTGTATGACAGCGATGGAGTAGCTCTTCCATTTGTAATAACAGGAACACCTTAAAAATGTACAAACAAACTGTCGACATTGGCAGCATGGGGCTTATTGAAGGAGGCAATGGATGTGTTAGAAGTTAATAATGTCCAAATAAGGGGTGAATACAAGATGTAGGAGATTCTGTATTTCTGTCATGTGTAAGACGAGCTAAATTACAGTTGCAATAAGCAACAGCATAGAGTGTAGCATAGTACAGTCGCTCTCAGGTACGGAAATGATCATATGATGCGGGATATTTGGAAAATCCTGAAGTTAATGTGAGGGTTCTTTCAGTGGATTCAAAGTCTCCAGGGGCACATTAAATTACTGGGTGACAATTTCTTGGCCATGGTTTCTGAATACGCCATGAAGACAAAGGAAAAACCAGCAGGGCATCCCTCCGTGGTCGATGAGTATTGTATAACCTGTACAACATAAGGCTGCAGTTACAATGTCTCTAATTTAAATGAGGATTGCTTACCATTTTTTACACATCTAACCTGAAATATATCGTATAGAACGTTCTTCAAAGAATTAAACCCATAAATAGAGCTATTGACATATGAACAGCATCACATTATATGTTGATTCCCAACTTGTCTTATATTCATTATGAGTATCCTCCTGCCATTATTCCCATCTGTTTGTCCCAGCAATCATTCGTGTAACTTCCAGTTTAGAGATCATATATAATGAATTCACTCAGAGCAGGATTAATGTGTGTTGTTGTGGTGTCTATATACGATTATAAATTGGGCTAGAGTGTAAAGGAAACAGGTGTGGACTTCATATTTGCTTGCATTTGAAGCGTAAAATAATTCATTGATCTACAATGGGGGATATTTAGTTAGTTAGTTATTGTTTTGAGGAGCAGAACTATGAGGTCATCTGCCCCTAATGGGGATTATAATCCGTCCATCTCCCGACTACTGTATACGTGGATACATAAGTTGGTGTTCTAACACCCAGTGTCATAGTGTTCTATAATGAATACCCTCAGCAATATATATGGACTCTGTGGACATTTTGAGCCTTATATGGTATAAAACAAAGATGAGATATGCAGCAAATCAAGAATTCAAAGAATAATAGAAAATGTTGATGTTGTTGATTCATTTTGGAACTTTGCCACATCGTGCATTTGGGTCTGTCTAGAATTTGTGTAATAACCTGCGGTGAAGGCTATACTACTGTCGACCAAAATATTATGTGCACTCGAGTTTGGAGGTTGTTTATGAAGTAACCAATAGACCTACATAAAATCCAATAACATCATAATTTTTGTAGTTCTATTTTACGTTAGGTCGTGTAAGTTTGGAATTTTTAATTTATATTTTAATATTTTTATCGCAGTTGAAACACAAAAACTGCCCGTTTATAAGCGTGTTTCAACCATGCGTCACATTTAAGAATTATTATCTCACAAACCCCTCATCAGATCGAATCCAAATTTTAACACAATATACATTGGAATGTTGTATAACTGGTTTATTAATTTCACAATTTTTTGTATTCAAAAACGAGAGTTGTTATCATATTTGTACGGTAACTTTTTCTCGGCTCGGGGTCTTTGGAAAATGTAGTTCTTGGTTGCGTTGTAATCTTTATACATCAAAACGTTATGCTCTATAGTAGTGGTTTTGAGACAGTTCTATACCCACCTCCACCTCCCCTCCTCACAAGATGGTGGCGGCGCGATATCTCTCGAACGCATGGTCGGATTTTGACGAATGACGTGTCATTGAACTCGGGATGATACCCCCTTTCCAATGGACAACATATTTCAACCCCAAAATAAAACCTACCCCTACTAGGGGGTGAAATTGTATTTTTTTAGAGAATCTCTCTTTCCAAGTGCAACATGTGAGAGTTTGAATGCCAATATGGAATGAAACGTTGTTCTACATAAAGTGCATGTGTTCGGTGGATAGCCACTATGAATTAACATGCTTGTTTTTTGTTTTTTACGCATGCCCACTCATGGCTTTTGTAAGAGGGCGGGCTTTTTAAAGATGGCAGCTGTAGTGTAACCTAACCTAACCCAACCTAACGGGTCCTTGTGGACAGGTCATTGTGGACGGGTCCTTGTTGACGAGTCATTGTGGATGAGTCCGTGTGGACAATTCCTTGTGGACGAGTCCTTGTTGATATGTCCTAGTGGACGAGTCCTTGTTGACGAGTCCTTGTGGACAGGTCCTTGTGGACGAGTCCTTGTTGATGAGTCCCTTTGGACTGATCCCTTTGGACCGGTCCCTTTGGCCTGATCCCTATGGACTGACCCATGTATTTATTCAAATTATGCTAAAGGGTCTAACTACATTTATGTGTAAAGCAGTGTGTTGAACTGACGTTGTTCGCCAGCCCTCACTACAACAATCTGATAACGATATGAAAGGAATTGATTAACCAGACATGAGTTAACTACCAACGAAACACTTTGGCGACTCTGCTTGTTATTGACCAGTGAGTAGGGTTTTAGAAAAACTGTTTGCTATTTTGGGTTATATGCCAAAAATGCTTTGACCTACTGAGCGACTATGTTTGCTAAACAAGACATTATACCAGAGACGATTAGGATTCTTATGTAGCTCAGACAAGGAAAGCATTTCTACAGAATCTGTTGACGTTGAATATAGATTTAGGTATTAGGAAGTCATTTTGAAGGTCTTTGTCTGGAGCGTGACACTCTATGAAATTAAAACTTAGACAATTGGTGTAGCAAAAAAGTGGTGAATTGAAGTGTTTGAAATGTGGTGTTACTCGTACAAGAGAATGATGAAGATTAGATGGGTAAATAGGGTTACAAACAAAGAGGTATTAAGACGAGTGGGGGAAAAGAGATGTTTCTGGCGACTGTTAATGAAGAAAAGAGATAGGTTGGTAGGACACATACTAAGACACCCAGGAATAGCAAACTTATGTATGGAAGAAAGGTTTGAGGACAAGAACTGTAGGAGTAGACCAAGAATATGTTAAACAGATAGCCTTGAATGTAGGGTGTGGTAGCTATATAGAGATGAAACGATTAGCTCGGGACAGATAGGCGTTGAGATCTGCATCAAACCAGTCAAAAGACTAAAGACTCAAACAACAACATGTAAGTTCACCAAAATAATATTGTGTAACGATAAATGTTAGTCAACGAACAGTAATGCATTACTAAAACCCATGACACGATACCTAAGAGCTTTTCTAAAATGATTTTAAAATGCCTTTAACCCTATATTAAACACCCAGTTCACAATACTCATAACTGCAATGTTATGGTAAAACAAAACAAAATCTATATTTCAAAACAAGCAAGTGGTTTTGTCAATGTATACTGGAAAAAGTTTTGTAAACACTCAAGCCCACAAGACTAATTAAATTTGTAACTGTCAGGTTGGCCGAGTGGTTAAGGTGTTTGACTTAAGATCAAATTTCCAGTATAAGGAAGCAAGGGTTCGAATCCCTTACCTGACATAACTATTGCCTTAACATGGCTTGGCCACACTGTATTATTATGATACTCGGTACACAAACCATAGATATAGTGTATTGTTTAAGGCCACTCTCTTTCTGAACATAGTCAGAGACTGTTGATGGTTAACAATTGTATTAATAGTGGGACATGGGGATAGCAATTAAGAAAAACAGACAATACCCATACAATATTTTTATTAATTTCATTTTATAATAGTTACACACTGAATTCAACTCTCTATCCCTTTACCATTGTTCGATATAGATTTTTAAACACAACGCTTGTTGTAGATCCTTTTATAACTTTCTCCAGGTACTCTTGTTCTTAAAAACTGGGGAACCCGCAATGGTTTTATAGACATAAAACCCTCATACTATTCTTTTTCATAATTATCATCATCATTATGAATATTATCATCAAAATTATTATAGTCATTGTCACCATCATTATCATCATTATCATTCTCAACATCACTAGAACTATCCAATTCCTCTTGTTTGTTTTCCACAGGGACCTCTTGTAGAGTCTGCGTTGCTTTTGATAGTGTTAAGGGTTTTTTGAACGTTGACATTTGTCCTAACATGACTTTTTGAGGTGATGATAAATGCTTTTTAACAAACAATGCACTATCTTGAGCAGCAATATATTTTTCTTGGACTTGCTTTTTTACCATGGTTAGAGTATTTTGCGTATTTAAATGTGTATTAATTTGAGATTCACAATGATGTTTTTTCGAAATAAGTACGTTGGAGTCTTTTGTTATAATCATTCCTCGACACTTTTTGGATCGTTGTTTTGAACATCACCAAATAACAGTTCCATCTTTATTGGTTGTTTTTACAATATATGTATATCCTTTATAGAAGACACATGGCTTGCCATGACTGGTTGTTGAGACTTCCATATCAACTACCGTAATACATATGAATTAAATTTTAGTAAAGTCACATGAACAATCTTTAGATTACAAGCGATTTACACACACACACACACACACACACACACATACACACTTTCCTAAATGTGAAGATTTATGGATGTTGTTTTCCACCAACAGCTGCTTACTGCGTATGACAAGGCTGGAGACTGGTAGGTGATACAGTCTTTCACGACGTGAACACTGTAACAGGCAGTAGTCAACTGACAATATTCTTATACCCTAGTCAAGGTTAACATGTACTTACTGTGTATGACAAGGCCGTACACTCGTAGGTTAGACAGTATATACCCTAGACATGTTAGTTCTGAACACTTGGTGGTTAATTGTATAAATTGAATTTAAATACACAGCTTATACAAGCACGTTTTGCAGATGGGAGGGGTGAGAGGCTGGCAAAAAAAAGGAAATGTTTTAGTTTAATGAAACATCATGTCCTGTTAGGCGTGGTTTATAGTAGGCGCAATTGATAGTAGGCGTAATTGATAGTAGGTGTAATTGATAGTAGACGTGATTAATAGTAGACGCAATTGATATTAGGCGTGATTGATAGAAGGTGTGATTGATAGTAGGCGCAATTGATAGTATGCGTGATTTGTAGTAAGCGCAATTCATAGTAGGCGCAATTGATAGTAGATGCAATTTGACATGGGCGCGACTCAGATCATTTTTATATCACAAAGTTACGGTGTCAATGTTTACACCAAGTACAAGGCAGAGAGGGGATATTTTAAGACTTAACCTCAGCTCACCTAACATAACCTAACTTTACCTAACCTAACTTTGTCACGTGACATGTTCTACAAGTTTAGACTTGCTTTAAGACTGATTATGACGTCATAGATAGATGGGAGGGGTGGGAGGCTGACAAAAAAGGAAATGTTTTGGTTTAATGAAAAGTCATGTCCTAGTAGACGCGATTGGTAGTAAATGTAATTGATAGTAGGCGCGATTAATAGTAGACGCAATTGACAGTAGGCGTGATTGATAGTAGGCGTGATTGATAGTAGGCGCAATTTGGCATGGGTGCGATTTATAGTAGACGCAAATGATAGTAGGCGCGATTGACAGTAGGTGTAATTAGACATGGGCGTGATTTATAGTAGCCGCAATTGATAGTAGGCGTGATTGATAGTAGGCGCGATTGATAGCAGGCGCGATTGATAGTAGGCGCACAATTGATAGTAGACGTGATTGATAGTAGGCGTGATTTATAGTAGGCGCATTTGATATTAGGCGTAATTGATAGTAGGCGTGATTGATAGTAGGCGCGATTGATAGCAGGCGCGATTGATAGTAGGCGCACAATTGATAGTAGACGTGATTGATAGTAGGCGTGAATTATAGTAGGCGCATTTGATAGTAGGCGTAATTGATAGTAGACGCGATTCATAGTAGGCGCAATTTATAGTAGATGCAATTGGTAGTAGACACAATTGATAGTAGGTGCAATTGATAGTAGGCGTGATTGATAGTAGGCGTGATTGATATGGGTGCGACTCAGATCACCTTTGATATCACAAAGTTACAGTGTCAATGTTTACACCAAGTACAAGGCAGAGAGGGGATATTTTAAGACTTAACTTCAGCTCACCTAACATAACCTAACTTTACCTAACCTAACTTTGTCACGTGACATGTTCTACAAATTTAGACTTGCATTAAGACTGATTATGACGTCATAGATAGATGGGAGGGGTGGGAGGCTGACAAAAAAGGAAATGTTTTGGTTAAATGAAAAGTCATGTCCTAGTAGGTGAGTCCTAGTTGACGCAATTGATAGTAGGCGCGATTAATAGTAGACGCAATTGATAGTAGGCGTGATTGATAGTAGGAGCAATTTGACATGGGCGCGATTTATAGTAGACGCAAATGATAGTAGGCGCGATTGATAGTAGGCGTAAATAGACATGGGCGCGATTTATAGTAGCCGCAATTGATAGTAGGCGCGATTGATAGTAGGCGCACAATTGATAGTAGGCGTGATTTATAGTAGACGCATTTGATAGTAGGTGTAATTGATAGTAGAGGCGATTCATAGTAGGCACAATTTATAGTAGATGCAATTGGTAGTAGACACAATTGATAGTAGGTGCAATTGACAGTAGGCGTGATTGATAGTAGGCGTGATTGATATGGGCGCGACTCAGATCACCTTTGATATCACAAAGTTACAGTGTCAATGTTTACACAAAGTTCAAGGCACAGAGGGGGTATTTTAAGACTTAACCTCAGCTCACCTAGCATAACCTAACTTTACCTAACCTAACTTTGTCACGTGACATGTTCTTCAAGTTTAGACTTGCTTTAAGACTGACTATGACTATGACGTCACAGATTGATGGGAGGGGTGAGAGGCTGACAAAAAAAGGAAATGTTTTGGTTTAATGAAAAGTCGTGTCCTAGTACGTGCGATTGGTAGTAGGCGCAATTGATAGTAGGCGCGATTAATGCTAGGCGCAATCGATAGTAGGCGTGATTGATAGCAGACGTGATTGATAGTACGTGCAATTTGACATGGACGCGATTTATAATAGACGTAATTGATAGTAGGCGCGATTGATAGGAGGCGCAATTGATAGTTGGCACGATTCATAGTAAGCGTGATTTATAGCTAAAGTGGGTGCAAAAGTGGGTGCGAAAGTGAGTGCAAAGGTCGGTGCAAAAGGGAGTGCAAAAGGGAGTGCAAAAGTGGGTGTAAAAGTGAGTGCAAAAGTGGGTGCAAAAGTGGATGTAAATGTATGTGCAAAAGAGGGTGCAAAAGTGGGTGCTAAAGTGGGTGCAAAAGTGGGTGCAAAAGTGAGTTCAAAAGTGGGTGAGAAAGTGAGTGCAAAGGTGGGTGCAAAAGTGGGTGCAAAAGTCAGTGTAAAAGGGAGTGCAAAAGTGGGTGTAAAAGTGAGTGCAAAAGTGGGTGCAAAAGTGGATGTAAATGTGGGTGCAAAAGTGGGTGCCGTTTATAGTAGGCATGAATTTTACTAGAATGTGATTTGTGTAAATGTAATTTCTAAACCAAAGTAGTGAATAGTCAGTTGGTTTTTGATCTATGCAAGCGTAAACATGTCACATATACTGGTGATGGATACTCAAGGCTTTAAGGTCGACGAAAACAAGTACAGTATATGTTTAAAAAGGTGGCTATTATTGATTGCACAACACGCGGTTACCATATCTTTTTTTTTCGGACTAGTGTTTTAACATTTGAAGAGTTTTTTAATCAGCAACGATGTTTTATCTGTCACACTACATTGATGATCACTCACACTTAAGACCTCACTATTTTTACTTTTTGCTCACTTTGACACTGTTTTGAACGATATTTTGAACAACGTCAAAAACAGTTCCATTTTTATTGGTTCGTTTTACAATATACGTATAACCTTTATAGTATGCATATGGTTTACCATAACTATTCGTTGATACTTCCATATCAATTGTCAAGCATGAAATAGTCTCCAATAAATTTCGCTCGATAATAGAAATAATAGTTTAAAGTGGGTGCAAAAGTGGGTGTAAAAGTGGGTGCAAAAGTGAGTGTAAAAGTGGGTGCAAAAGTGGGTGCAAAAGTGAGTGCGAAAGTGAATGTAAAAGTGGGTGCAAAAGTGGGTGCAGTTTATAGTAGGCACGATTTTTATTAGAATGTGATTTGAGTAAATGTAATTTCTAAACCCAAGTAGTGAGTAGTCAGTTGGTTTTGATCTATGCAAGCGTAAACATGTCTCATACACTGATGATGGATACTCAAGGCTTTATGGTCAACAAAAACAAGTATATAGTTAAAGAGGTGGCTATTGTTGATTGCACAACACTGAATCTATTTTTGAAATTTTGACAAAGGGCCTAAGTGCACTTTTGTTAATATCTCGCGAACCAAGAAGACTCGGGCATTGTATGAGGTATTGTTGGACTTTTTGCCGAAGACTGCTGGTAAACACCTATGTTCCCACGACCTTTTTAAAGATGGCGGCTGGCCCACGAGGGGTGATTAAAAAGTATTCCAAGCGGCGCTTGTCGATAGGCAAACCATTAATCAAAGAGGGGTATGACAGACCTTGAGGCGATAACCCCATGTGATTGACCCCTGTTGATTTGCCCCTTTGGACTGGTCCCTCTTGACTAGCCCCGTTGGACGGGTCCTTTTTGAAGGGAGTCATTTTTTGACGGGCCCCTGCTGACGGGTCACTGTGGACGGATCCCTGTGGACGGGTCCCTGTTGACAGGTCCTTTTGACTAATCCCTTTGCACCCGTCCCTTTGACATAATTTGGATAAATGCATGGGCCAACACATAGGGATCAGTCCAAAGGGACCGGTGCAAAGGGATTAGTCAAAAGGACCTGTCAACAGGTCCTACCGTCCCCGTTTTCACCTTTAGCGGAATTAAGTAACCACAAAATACCACTTCTAGTATGTTTGAGATAGGAATCGAACTCCACTATCCTCAGATATACCTCACGAGGTTGAGTGAACCCCGTTCCATCCCTCAGACCAGAATTAGATTTCTTGGCTGAACCGGAAATCAAACCCGAACCTCGGTGATGGCATTCAAGAATGCTAGTCACTACGCTACGAGGCGAACTTGGAAAAGAGTTTCCGTGACTATGGTATCATAATAATACTCTCCATGGACTCCAACAACATAAGGTGGTCCAGAGTAAATGGAAGGAGAATCATTTAAAAAAGGAGCGAAACAGCTATGATTAGTATTGATGAATGTGTCATTTACGCACCAAATGGGGAGGAATGGTAGAATAGAGATGTTTAGGAAAGGAAGTAAAGTAGAAAATTGGAGCCAGCGAAAAAAAGAATGATGAAGGGGGGAATTAATTAAAGGACATAAATCACTGGATAACTGCGGAAAAAATTAGAGAATTAGAAGGAAAAGAAGAAACGCATTAACTTTATTAGTTTAGAGGACGTTAATCGCCTTTCGGGTGCAGGAGAAAGAGCAGAATAAACAGGCAGACTTCTAATGGCAAAGGAGCTTGAATATCATTGACACCAGCAACAGGAAAACATGACAGTGCATAAATATGGTATTGTTATTATGAGGTTTCATCTTCGGCACTTCCTAGTGCATAGGCCCAACAGTATTGATTATATCTTACTGATATGTCACATGGAATTTCATTTTACAATAATTTCAAAAATCCTCTCTTTAAATCAATGAATTTTACGATTTAATTTCGAAATACTGTAGTTATTATAAAATGAGAAATATTGCAAAAAGCCCATGAGTGACGTCCATAGAAAGTTCTCAATCATCTGGCCCTCGCTTTGCATCAATTTGCATGAAAACAGTCATGTTTTTGCTTGCATTCAATTGAATAGTTTGCTTCTGAAACTGCACTTCTCCACATGAATACATTTTCCAGAAAATGACTAACACTTTTAAAGCGAATTTTTTGTTTCACAATTTGGTTTGATTTCTTTTTACATTTGATCTTCTACTTTAGCCAGTTTATGAGTTATCACATCGATGCAAATACATTTAATATCCACTTCTTGAAAAATGTTTAATTGTTTCTAAAAAAACACCGGAAATAATATTAAAATAACGAACATGTTCTTAACTTATCCACAGAATACAGTGATACACCGTACATAATAAATTTCGTAGCAGAATCTTTGAACCTTGTACGAGCGCCAGAGGCAGATGGTTAAAGTCTCAGTAATGGTATCAATAACCTATGATGCACCGACAAACAGTGGAGAAGTGCTATTTCTGAAATAAAAAATTCAATTGTTCATAACCCTTAAAGGCTACCCTGGGTGAAATTTCACCCAAGAAAAATTTGTTTTGTTTACTGCAGGTTGACAAACCTGAGCTGAGCATCCTCCTTCCTTGTACTACCCTACCAGGGAATTGTTACCTCTAGAAGGAGAGCGCAGCTGTTGTGTATAGATTACGTCCTCTTGCCTCGTTATGGCTGCGGCGTGCGGCTTTCGTGGCAAGGGGGGGGGGGGAGGAGACTCATGTACAGTCATAGGCTACAATGAGAACACAGCGCACAGCGCACGGCCCAGCATGAATCAGGCACACAAATAACGTCTATCGCAGGCGTGTGGCTGGGCGGAGCGCATTAGTTCCAATTTCCGCCACCGGTAACAATTCGCTGGTCGGGTAGTATGCTTTCCCAACACCAGCCTACGGGTAGGGATTGGTGTGGCTCGTTCATTACTATGTTACTCTTTGTTTAATGCTAGTATGTCATACGTGTATGGGTGATTTTTCACCCAGTGTAGCCTTGCTGTGATTTTTTTAAAGTGTTCATAATATCTAATGCTGTTTTAATTATGACAATAAAATGACGACGTATTATTACGGGGGTAAGCAACTGAAAGCTAGTGATTATGCAGACATTATTAACGACCTCGAAGTGGAAGGTTTTATCTGAGATAATGGTGGATCAGAGACGATGCATTGGCAAAAGAATTGAATTATAGTTATTTATACAGAGTGTCCCAAAAACACCGACAAGGCTTAGTATTATGTGCGGGAAGGCAGACTGATCGGTTCCTATCTGGAAATGTACGGTATGGGCGCTGGAGAGCGTTGAAGTCTGAGAACGGTTGAGACACTTTGGGTGGACGAAAATCCGCGTGCGCACGTGATTCGCAACCACCAACACAGGTTCGGTATTACATCTGAGCTGGAATCATTGGTGACGATCTCATTGGACCATATCTACTGCCCAACATACTGACAGGATAGGTCTACCTCACATTTATTCGAGATGCATTGCCTTCCCTATTGGAGGAAGTGCCACTAAATGTTCGGCAGGTAATGTGGCTGCAACACGACGGAGCTCCAGCTCACTTTGATGTAAATGTGCGGAATCACCTCAACGTCGCATATCCCAATCGTTGGATTGGTCGAGGTGGATCGGCTCCATGGCCAGCACGGTCGCCATATTTGACACCTCACGACTACATTCTGTGGGGTAGTATGAAGAGTATGGTTTATGCCACTCCTGTAACGGTAGCGAAGGACCTTATTAGTCGAGTCCACGGAGCGATTGCCGTCCGTCAAAGACAACTGCACGAATTGGGTCATGTGCGTGTGGTTCAGCATTGCCGACGTAGGCTCTGCAATGACGTCAGAGGTACACAGTTCGAACCCCATTTGTAAGGAGCTCCATGGGCTACTGATGTTGAGATTATTAACAACCTGTGGAACGCACACTCCTCCCACACAGCAGCCAAGCCATGCGTTTCTGGATATGGGTTCCTTCTGGAAAACCGATCAGTTTGCCTTCCCACACATCATACTAATCCTTGTCGGTCTATTTTTGGACACTCTGTAAACTTGTTGATTTTATGAATTAAATAAATATATAATATAAATTACATGAAGTTTAAGACTGTTTATGCAAGAGAATCATTTAAAATTCATACGAATACAGATCCAATACCACAGAATAATTGATGGGTTAAAAAGTAACGGTAGTGTGAGCTTTCATAAGTGGGTCCTTTAAGGGCTAAGTTTAATACTATTTATGTTCGACGATGTCGAAATGTAAATATTATACGTCAGAAAACTGTTTCTAAATGATGATCATTATAGTACTGTTTTTCATTATGAGACAGTTTCTCCAGCCAATCAGAGCTCATTCATTGACCAATTAGGTAAGGATACCATCACGCATGCGCTCAAAATCCAACATGTCGGACATGAATTACATGATTTGAAAGTTCAAATTGGATATCGGATCAACCATTGTAGTTACAATCCCAAACACAAAGACAAAATCAGCCCGAACCTTTACGGTAACAAGAAAATACTATGACATACGCAAGAAATGTATGAATCTACGTCCAGAAGTTAGCAACACAGCATCCTTCTATATAAATTACTGACATGGAAGGTGCACCGTCCATATGTTCGTGTAAATAAACTGGCGAATATGAGACAAGAAATAGTACTGTACCTTAATATACCCAACTCCAATTTCTACACATCGCATTGCTTCGACTTCGGTGACAATATTAGTGATTGCTAGAGCTGGACGGCACTAGTCATCATGCAGGCTGTAAACAATAGCATTGCCAAGCAAAGTAAATGGTCTCTGCTTTCGAAGTTCGTTGACCCACGCATGCGCACTGTGTACTAACTGAAGAAACTGAATCCCACAGATGAAAATGAAAATCCACAGCCTGCTTCCAGTCTCCGACCGGGTCAGGAATGGAATGAATGAAGCCCCCATCTAGCGGCGAGGATATGAACTGTGCCGGCTGCCGAGGCCTGACGCACTCCTCTGGGGCAATGACTAAATGAATGACAGATGAAATGAAATGATAAGGGAGAGTGTTGCTGGAATGAAATTTTGACAGGGAAAACCGGAGTACCCGGAGAAAAACCTGTCTGCCTCCGTTTTGTCCAGCACAGATCTCACATGGAGTGACCGGGATTTGAACCACGGACCCAGCGGTGAGAGGCCGACGTGCTGCCGCCTAAGCCACGGAGGCTCCCCACAGATATTTATGAATATTTATATCAAAACATATAAGAAAGTTATAATTATCGTCGAACATAAACAGTCGTATGCAACTTACCTATAATGGTAATTAAGACACTCATAATGAAATTATAAAACTAGCTACGCTCGTTTTATAAACATACTCGTGTCTTAATTATTGCCATTATAGCCTCGTTGCATAATGTACTATTAACGTGTATTCAGGGCGAATGGAGTTATAAGTGAAGGAACTCCGGTAGTTGACCGTTTCCGCCGCTAGGTGGTACTAGCGAAACTTGGCCTCCGCGTTCCTGTCTTGCTCGTCTCTACTTAGTATAAAACCAAGTCCCCGATTCTTGAATGTCACGGGTAATCTCGAGAACCACTTGATGGATTTTGATGCGGCTTTCACCATTCTGTAAAGATAATCACGTGGAAGATTTCTGTGGAAAATAATATATTTATGATCAAAGGGAGCCAATCCGTAACGATTTCAGATTTCAGTGAAAAGGTCCAAAATAGAACATGGCGTCCGTGCGCGTTTTAAGCTTACGCTGGGCAAACCGTTAAAAATATCAATATACTATGAGTGTAAGAATTGTTCAGCATGAAAAATTCTCCAAAAAAGTCCGCGAGAGCATATCTCTATCTTCGATACTTCGTCCAATATAAGTGTTTTCAGTTTGGACGGAAGGGGGTTTTGTGTCTCATGCACCTCGCCATTCTTAAATTACGTCAGACAGGAATTCCTTGCACATTCATAACTGTTCCCTGGCGAAGCCGGGGCGGGTTGCTAGTTGTTTATTAAAAGAAGTATTGCACTAAATACTAAGAAAGTTGTGAATAACAGAAACAAATTTTCAAGGGAATACGAACATATTAAAATACTATCCAGAACACACTAAAATAAATTTCTAAGAAGAGAAGAGCTTAACTTCCCTCTAAACAGAAGAGACCTTCATTATTTTTCTCGCTGATTTTTAAGACGATCAGGATCTCAGATCCCTGGACATTTCTTTCGCCCGGAAAATGAACCGGCATTTAATGTAATGAAACACTATCATAGGGAAATATAGTAACAGATGATCCTCTGAGCGCCGGCCCTGTGGTGATGGAGTAGTGTGCCTGCCTCTCATCCGGAGGCCCCGGGTTCGATTCCCGGCTCCGTCAGGGATTTTAGAAACTGATGTGAGGGCTGGAACGGGGTGCACTCAGCCTCGTGAGGACAATTAAGTAGCTGTCTGACAGTGAGACAGCGCCCCGGTCACGAAAACCAAGATTAACGGCCAAGGGGACCCGATGCGATGACCACGCGTCACCCCAATATCTGCAGGCCAAATGACTGGGCAGCGGTCGCTTGGTAGGCCTAGGCTTTTCAAGGGCTGTAGTGCCAGGGATTATTATGTTGATCCTCTGAGCAGCACTCATTTTGGAACACAGGACGTTCACAGATTATATCCAAACAATCTGAAAAGATATCGCCCCACAACGTGCCTTCATACTCCAACTTTGCCTCCACTACTGCATCTACACGTTTCATTACACGTTTTATCACGTGAAAAGTCCGGCTCCGTGGCTAAATGGTTAGCGCGCTAGGCTTTGGTCCGCCGTGTCCCGGGTTCGATTCCTGACTGGGCCATTGGGGATTTTAATCTCTTGGGGTTAATTCCCGTGGCTCGGGGACTGCGTGTATGTGCCGTCTTCATCATAACCTCATCCTCATTACGACGTGCGGGTCGCCCACGGGCGTCAATTAAGAAGACCTGCACTCGGCCACTCAGGAGGCCACACGATCATTTTTTTTTCATCACGTGAAATAAAGATAAAGACGGGTATTTGCGAAATTTAGATTCACTTCCGCCAAAGTCTCTCAGCATGGTGATGACACATACATCACTAACAGCATTAAATGTTTCGGAATCACTCTCCAATGACCAAATGCAGGAAGTACATATCACAGTCTTCGTTGCTGCTGTGTGAATCAGATAACCACTCAAATAATAAACAACGTTATCGCCTGCTCTCTCAGAACTCTCATCATTAACTGACAGGATTATAGGGTTCAATTTCTGTCAGTGTAATAGTATCTTTAATTTGCTGACAATTGTTATCCTTCACCTCTCTGCTCATATGTTTTTTATTTCTCGCCATTGACCATATTCATTAAGAGAAGAAAGCTAATTGTCTATAACGTTCACTGGTAGGCCTATGCATAATGATAACAGAAGTTTAAAACAAGCATAGAAATAAAACGTAAGTACAATTTGCGCCCGGTAATGTATCACGGCTTGACTGCCGTCCGGTCATGTGCTTTAGACCATATGCTCGGCGCAGCGCCTGGTGTTGAAATTTAGAAATACTTCATCTTAACCATTGACTCATACGGAAGTTCCACCACTTATTACTCTATTCGCCCTGGATTATTGTTTGTAATGAGGCGTGATGGTGCAGCGGTCAGGCTGCTTTCCTCTTAGCAAGCATGTCCCGCAGCATAGCGGTGCTCATTAAACCGTGTACCACGACCGCGTGGATAGTGGCAGCAACCAGCAAGTCCAGAGATCGTAGGTTCGAATCCCTGCGCTGACAGCGGCTCTCCTGAGTGTGGTTTGCCCGGGTTCTCCACACTCCCTCCCTCCTATCAAATGCCGGATTAGTTCCTTACCTCTAGTCCCAGGGCGGCTACCTCATCCCTCTCTATAATACAGTTGCACACACTACTACAGTAATTACATAAATACAGGTTATCAGACAACTTCAACACACACCCATCTACACGGAGCTGATGTCCAAGATGTCCCAGGTCCCTGAAAGGAATTAACATCAACTTAAACAACATCTTACCAAGTCGAACCTGTTTCGCTTCATGGTTTTGCATGTGAGATATTGACACGTCACGTCGTGTGACTCGGATTTCACGTGAAAAGGAGATCCCGTGATCTATGATCATAAGATTATTCATGTAAAGGTAGAAGTTTTCTTCTTTATTTTTTTAGCTTGCATTAGTTATTCGTAAATAATTGAAGTATCGTCGATTATGATTGCGAATGCTTTTGCAAGATGAATTTGTTTATTTATTTAAGTTGCTAGAGAAATGCGTGGTCTATACTATGCCCCTGAGGAAGCCTTTGAGGTGGTCAAATATTCTCGATACATTTAGATTGACTTTGGAAACTACAGTATATAGCTTTGTTTTATGAAACAATTCTAGAATGGATTAGCGCAAGGGACATAATGTTCGGATTCTGTACTATATTATCGAATGGCATGTCGAATCCTATGTTTTGATCGAAATTAATGTCCGGCTCCGTGGCTAAATGGTTAGTGCGCTAGGCTTTGGCCCAAAGTGCCCCGTGTTCGATTCCCGGCCGAGCCATCAGGGATTTTGATCCCCAGGGGTTAATTCCCGTGGCTTGGGGACTGGGTGTATGTGTCATCTTCATCATCACTTCATCCTCGTTACGGCGCGCAGGTCGCCCACGGGCGTCGACTAGAAAGACCAGCACTCAGCCTCTGAGGAGGCCACACGACAAAAAAAAGAACAAGTGAAGTAGCGGCTAGTGTTCTTGGCTGTCGTCCCGGAGGTCCGGGTTTGATTCCCAGCTTTGCCAAGAAATATTAATGCTGGTGTGAAGGCTGGAACCGGGGTGCACTCAGCCTCGTGAGGCAAAACTGAGAAGAAGAGGATTCGCTTATCACCTCAGCCATCCTGGTTTCCGTGGTTTCCCACCTCTACCCCAGACGAAAGCTGGGATGGTTCCTAACTTAAGGCTACGGCCGCCTCTTTCCCAATCATATCCCAAATTTACAAATAAACACACTATTACAGTCATCACAATAACATAGGTTGTCACGCCAATTCCACACACACATCCAAATACACCGGGCATTATGTCGCGACTCCTAAAATAAGCAACGACAACAACAGTCATCACTGTTGCCTGGGACATCTTGGTCATCAGCTCCGTGCACATGAGTATGTGTTCAATTTGTCTAATAACTTGAGTTTCTGTGGTGACTGTAGTAGTGTAAGTTGCTGTAATTATTAGGGTCAGGATTGGGGAAGGTGCCCCGGGACTTGAAATAAGGTATTATCCCAGTATTTTCCAGGAAAGAGAGTGGTAGAAAACCGGGGAAATACCAGACTCAGGGTAGCTCTGTCAGCACCAGGCTTAGAACCTCCAGTCTGCGGACTTGCCGCAGATCCCCACCATGGATGTGGTGAGCGATTTAACGCGCACGACTATGTCAGAGGTACATTTTTTAATTTTTACTGGTTACAAGTGTAATTATATTTCACCAACAGAGCAGTTTGGTGCGATATCAATGTAATGGTTTTATTAAAGGTGAATGTGCAGCAAACGTAAAACTATTTATTCCAGTTATCTAGCCTTTAGGAAGTCATGGTCGCTTCCTAAGGACTCCTAGACCAATTCTATTGATCTTCATCTATTTCATCAACCAGTATCGGCTTTCATGAGGTTGGTGTTTGCAAGAGCATCCGTCCAGACAATCATATGAGTTCATTTCACCTTATCCCCGACCCTACTGTAACGGGAATATTTGTTGTAAAATTGTGTACAGTGGGTAGAATGTTAGTCACAGATCATTGTTTCCGAAACATCATGTCATCGCTGGCCGGTCTCGAGAGAGTGCTACTGTCGCTGTTAGAGCCAGTTTCTCCAACACTTCCTAAGTTCGGCTTAGTTAAGTTTGTTTATGTTTAACATCTGCAAGTTAGGGAGCTTATACATTTCACGTCTCAAGAGGTAATTCAGAAGCTTTCGCTAACGTCACTTAGATGAGAGAGCTTAAACTGCTGACGGCCATTTGACAGGCACACATTAAAACGGAAGATAACTAAGAGGCTCTAGTGCAACGTGTTTTCAGCCTTTAATTCGCTCGCAAAGAAAGCGATGTTATAGGAAGGATCTTGTACGTGTACTTAATTAATGTCCGTAGTGGAAGACAATATGATATATTAGTCATTCTACTCACATTCGGAGAATGGTTTGACATTACTGTACCATTTGAAAAACGGAAGAAGAGATAACACTGCGACTAGATTTAATGCTCGCAGTTTGATGCCAGACGATTAAAAATAATAATAATAATAATAATAATATTATTATTATTATTATTATTATTATTATTATTTCTCCGTTACGGTCTTCTAAGGACCACGAGCCAATTTCAATGTTTAGTCCTTTGGTGTTCTTTCTTCTTCCCTCAGGTCTCCTTCTTCTTCCTCCAGGACTCCTTCATCTTCACACTATGCATCTTCTTTCTCTCTTCGGACCATTTTGAGCCTCTTTTCTTTTCCTTCTTTCCTTGGAACCCTTCCAATCCCAACACTTTTTTCCTAAATATTTCTCTCTCTATTGCATCTTCTTCTCTTATATTGTTTCTTTCTAAATCCTTTTTAACTTCTTGAATCCAAGTTGTTGTTAATTTCTTGTTCCAAAGATATTTGAATATCTGTTTGGTTAACCTGCTGTCATTCATTCTATATATATGTCAAAAAATAGCAATCGCCTCTTTTTTATTGTGTCTGTTATGTTTTCAATGTTGCGGTATATTTCATCATTATTTCTTAATTTCCAGAATTCTGTAATTCTTAATGGACCTAATATTTTCCGTACAATTCGTCTTTCTAATACTTCCAATTTATCTAACTTATAATTCAGTGCTAGACATTCGCTTGCGTATAGGCATTCTGGTTTGATTACTGTTCTGTAGTGCTCTATTTTCAAGTTTCTAGATAAACATCTTTTGTTGTAGGTGTTCCTAGTTATACCATATGCTTTTTCCATCTTGTAAACTCTTTCTTCTACAGCAGATTTTTCTAAACCATTTTCCTGGATGATTTCTCCCAAATATTTGAATTTCTTTACCCTCTTAATTTTATTATTATTATTATTATTATTATTATTATTATTATTATTATTATTATTACCGACAGTAGTGGCTACGCTGGCTAAAGCTCAGCATTAGATCATGGGGCCAAGCTCTCTGCTGACTCGGTAGACGCGTGGGTTCGAGCCCCACCGTCGGCCGTCCTTGAAATGGTTTTCCGTGGTTTCCCATTTTCAACACCAGGCAAATGCTGGGACGGTACCTTCTGACAGGCCACGGCTGCTTCCTTCCACATCCTTGCCCAGTTTCATTCACCATCATTCATTTCATCTCTCATTAACTCCTCTCATGAGGTTGGCGTCAGGAAGGGCATCCGGCCGTAAAAATCATCGCCACAAAGACTTCCATCGCATCTCATCCCCGACCCCGTTGGAAAACGGGAATAATAAGGGGTAGACATACATTATTATTATTATTATTATTATTATTATTATTATTATTATTATTATTATTATAACTGACAGCAGTAGCTACGCTCTTTAATGCACAGCGCTAGGCCATGGGGTCAGTTTACCTCTGAACTCAGTTGATGAGTGGGTTCGAACTCCACCGTCAGCCTTCCTTGAAATGAGTTTCCGTGATTTCCCATTTTCAACGCCAGGCAAATGCCGAGACGTTACCTTATAATAGGCCACGGCCACTTCCTTTCAATGTCTTGCCCAATTTCATTCTCAATCATTCATTTCATTCACAATCATTCATTTCATCTCTCATTAACTCCTCTCATACTGTAAGGTTGGCATCAAGAAGAGCAACTGGCCATTAAACCACCCGCCACACAGATATGCATCCCATCTCATCCCCAACCCTGTTGAAAACGGGAATAATAAGGGGTAGTCAAACATACACGTTATTATTATTATTGTAATTATTATTATTATTATAAACAAAATAAATTTGAATAAAGTTAGAATCTGGACTGGGGTAGGATTTATTAGTCTATGACTTGCCTCTTCAAGAGAAGATGTGCTTTTGGAACGCCAATATGCCGAAAGCAGTGCTATGATTTTTCTTATTACTGTGTGGTAGAGGAACTGAGAAGAAGTGGATTCGATTCCCACCTCAGCCATCCTAGAAGCGTTTTTCTGTGGTATCCCCACTTTTATTTCAGGCAAATGTTGGGATGTTAACTAAATTAAGGCTATGGCCGCTTCCTACCCAAATTCTAAATCCTATTAAAATACACACACTAGTACAGTCATCACATTAACACAGGTTATCAGACAGATTCCACACTTACCCAAGTAAGACAGAGCTGCATGACCACAATGTCGCAAAGAACCTGAATCAACAACAACAACAACTAACACCCAGATCCTCATTATCCTACGAAGAAATAAATGAAAACTGCAAAGTAGAAAAAGTGTGCGGGGTATTAAAGTGGCTATGAGTTAATATTATGTTCTCAAATTATGTTTAACAAAACTATCATCTTAAACTACCACATGATGTAAGCAGTTCAGAATCTATGAAATACGAGCATATACTTTCGCCCTTGTCATTCACATTAAAATTGCCCTGACTCGTTCTCCCCACGCCAAACTTTGTATTTGTTTCACGATAAAATAACCACTGGAAATTTAACGTAGTAACAAAGTGATGTGTCTGCTCACTGGCCAATGCATGATGCATGTGGGATTTTCAAAATATACGACCTCGTCCAATAATTTATATTCCACGTGAAATGGACGCCCGGTGTATCATGATTGCAAGGCAAGCAAGAGAACTACAAACTCGAGCATTACTCAAGCCGAATCCATTAGTCAAGCAGCCGAGCTACTAAAATCAAGCACGCCATAAGCGAGGCAGAACGCACACACATCTGTATTGGGTTCCCCCTAGGCAACCCACCAGGCTAGCTCTCACCAGCTCGCTTCCCCTAGCCACTTGAATCAAGCACGTAAGAAACGAGTCAGAACGCACACACATCTGTATTGGGTATCCCCTAGCAACCCACCAGGCTAGTTCTCACCGGCTCGCTTCCCCTAGCCACTTGAATCAAGCACGTCAGAAACGAGACAGAACGAACACACATCTGTATTGTGTTCCTCCTAGCAAGCCACCAGGCTAGCTCTCACCAGCTCGCTTCCCCTAGCCACCTGAATCAAGCATTGGCATTCTCCCTAGCAACCCACCAGGCTAGGCAGTGACGTAGACATCGCCAGCTCGCTTCCCCCACAGAACACCAATCATAATAGATGTGAATGACGCATGCGAAAGCTTGGGAACAAAAAACTAATACAGCACGCTTAGTGGTATGGCAGTCAACTACCACTATGACAATATTAGCTCCCAAATAATATGTTTTATTTCTTTATTTTATTTAACCGGGTATTTAATTTAAGGACACACTTTCATTTTAAAAAATCGCACCAACTTGAGACTTTGGACTGGACGATTTTATTCTGAACTGTGCACACCGATGTCGTATGACCCATCCTTTGGTGTGAGCAACACCCGCATTTTGATTATTTGGCAAATACGGTTTACGAATGAAAAGTATGGAGCACGATTATAAACTACAGAAATACGACAGTATCGTGTTATCCAGCAAGAATATTTGCCATTGCGAATGGTTGGAACGTGTAATTGTCTTATATAATATATATCAAAATCAGAATAATGAACAGTTATCGTAACGTGTTTCAAGCATGTGGAGCCGCCATGTTATCAACAACATAGAACATCAAAATATAACACGGCCAAATCATGGGTTAAATCATCCAATAACGAGGTGACCTTTTGCCTAGCAGCGCTCGTATTAGGGTGGTAGTGAAGTAGCCAGTGTTGTCAGTTACTCGTATCGTAGCTACATCCCCGTGGCTTCCCCTAGCATGACTCTTTGCTGGTAAGTGTGCGTCTCTCCTGCGCAAGCCAGAAGTTGAAGGCAGTAGAGTTTTTATGTCACATGTTAGATGAAGTAACAACAGTGGAACCTAGGGTTGCGTGTTAGGAGTACTGTGGATCATCGAGTTTCACACCATCCATATTTTGGATGATAGACCTGAAGCGCTCATTATTCAGACCGACTTTGCTGTACTGCAGTGAAGGTTGTTTGAAGGCGGAATTGGCATGGAATTATAGAGAAAGACTTTTGTACGAACAGATGGGATTTCATGGTCCACGCGATATGGTCGGAAAGTACACGCAATGAGGATGTTGAATAAAGATCAGGTTAAGAAACGACAAGCCTAATCAAGTTGTTTTTGAGGCTTAGCACATTGTTCAGTTTAATTACAGAGGAACAAATAACTTACATTTTATTGCATCTAGAGGATCCTCTCTAACTGACCAAGGTGACTGAGTGAGTCAGTAAGGGCAGTAGAGCTTTGTACTCGAGGGAAAAACCCGGCTATCCTTGAGATCATTTCATAAGATTTATCAATTCAACTCCATGAAAATGCTTCTATTCTCCCAACCTCGGCTACTTCCTAGTCAATCCTAGTCCATACTAATACTAATACACACTGGTATAACGGCACAGACTTTCTGAAGAATTGACAAACGACAATAAGTGCATGGGGATGATGATCACGCTCTCCTAAAACCCTACCAAAGACTTTTATATAACATGAATGAACAATTTTGAATTCAAGAATGTTTTAAGATTTTAACAGATATTCTTACAGATTCATTGGTCAAAACGTAGAGGTAGCTTGTCTGAAATTTTAGATGATTAATCCGATAACATTGTTTGAGTGCTACATTTAGTTCAGTCAGAGGTTAGCACGTCATAGCAGAGTTTGTGATGCATGGTTGATATACTTCCTAGTGACAAGTTAATTCATCATCATTCATTCGATGAAAATCTACTCCTTTTGGTGTATGGTCTTAACGAAGAAAGTCCCTGTAATCTTGGTCGCTAATCCAATCCTTCCTTTTCACATGAATTACGGGCTTGATATATCTCAGTCAGCTCAAAAGATTTGGTTTTAAAAGAGGTAATTGGTTTTCGAGGATCAGTTCCTTGCTCCGCATTAGATGGAAAGTTGAGTTAAGTGTGAATGAGAAGGGGTGGAGATGAATGCAAGCTCTGGAGATAACGTGTTGAGAATCTCGCGAACACGTCGTAATAGAATTTGCCTTAGCAGCAGTACATCTTTCCCCGGGAGTGCGAGATTTGATCCCATCAAACTTACATACTTCACTTTCAATCAATATTACAAATTTTTAAACGGAAAATGTGTCTCACTTCTTCTCATTAAAAGTTTCCGAACATTTTCAATTTCTTATCCAGGCAGACTAGAAGTTTAGTATGGTATCGTAAAGTGCATACGGAGATTGAGCTCTTGTGATGGCTCAATGGTCCCATATCCGGCTACGATATAGCAGTACTCAACTAATGACACTGCCATTGTCCGACGAACAATGCTTTGTTTTGTTGCTTGCGCTGCGTTAATAGCGTGGCTGGTCCCTCTGATAACAAGGAGTGTGCTCGTGAAACACTGGCTCATCCTCTGAAATTCTATTAACTGACCAGATATTTTCGATTAACTTCAATGTAATTGGTTTCTTGGAATAGAAATGCATGTTGAGCCTGCAATGCAAAACGCTTATATTTGAACTACTTGGAGATTTTTCTATCAAACTTTCCATTGCCTTATGTACACTGACCATGAAAGATTACGAATTAAGTATGATATGCAGTACATTCTCTAATTACATGATCACTACCAATCAAAATTACTGGAAGAAACTCTCCCTATAAATGAATAAACATGCCAAATACGAGTGATTTTGAAACTTTTATTATGAAAACACATTTACTATCAAATCATTGAAACACAGGTGAGTGGATCCCATTAGATTCACTAATTCTGATCACTCATGAGGTGTACTGACCATTATAAGACGGATATCTAGCCCGACAACTACGATACATCACGTCAATAATGATATCCACATTCTCCGACGCTACCTGGGTCACTTTTTGTTATAAATAATTTGGGGATCAAGTTTTCTTTTAGGGTTAATGAGGACAGAATTGCTTCGTCATAAATCATGGCATAACTTATATGCTTTAAACAAGGTCAGACAGCCGTCTACATACCGCCACCCCACCACGCTACTCTCTTGCTCATTTCTCTGTCAGGTAAGCAATCACACATCGCCTTACAGTACGGCTCTGAGCTCGGGATCCCTGCAAGGAATGTGACCGCACCACCTGCGTTACATCAGCGGACAGCCTGACAGGGGCTACTACTACTACTAACGGTACAGGAAACATTTACTTACCAGATGAAGATGTTCACAGTGGAGTTGCTAGTTCAGACTCACATCCAGATTCAGCTTCACTGGAAACCCTGTCGTCAGAAGGACTAAAAACTTCACTATCACTCGAATCACTACCGGTGTATATTGGTACAATGTCACCTGCGGGCCCAATGCTTTCATAACAGCATTGGGAAACGTTTCCTTGTCTCGCACTCAGCAGCGCTCTCCCTCACACACTCACTCCACTCTACTTTCCCTCCCTCAACCTTCCCCACCCACCAGGGATCATGAGCTGGGAGCCGTACTGTACCATGCGCTATTGCCTGACGTTACGCTGGAATACAGTGCTTGCGCTTTTTTCACAAATATCACAACTCGCTGGCATATCTTGGACTGTTTATAAGATATAGGACGTGTTTTAACCCTCAAGACGAGACTTAAAAAATTCCTTTTCAAAAGAGCATGGCGATGAATGTGCATGATACTGAAGTGTAAGACCCTGCCACTCTCCCCTTTTTTTTATCATTGCGCCTGGTAGAGCATGTTGTGCTGTACCTTTGCTTAAGAGATATAGAAGACCAGGGGATACTTGCCACATCTGTGGGCTACTTTTAGTGCACGTTTTCTCCTCTAGAGTTGGATTTGTGGCCTGTTTTCAGCTCAGTGCCACCGTTAACAGCACACTCAGTACGAAACCAGGCATATATTAGGCATTTATAGATGGATCACTATTGCCTCTATTGATATTACCTTCCAGTACGAAATTTGAGTGAAACATTTGATATTACCTTCCAGTATGAAATTTGAGCGAAACATAACTAAAATTCGCTGTAAACTTTCCAGTGAAGTTTACATGATGAGTGATTTTCAAGAACGAGTCATTGTCGCCTAGAAGAAAAAGTCTCTATATGATTGGAGAGGAAAGTACAAAGTTAGCAAACACCAAGTCAATTGGGATTTTAGTAAGGAGTGAACGCTATGCATATGAGGCTTTCTATTAGCCCTGTGCCCCTCGTGGCAGAGTGGCTAGCGTTCTTGGATATCACTCCAGAGATTCGCGTTCGATTCCCGGCTCTAGCAAGAAATACACAGTATTCCTGGTCTGAGGGACTGAACAGGGTATTCTCAGGATCGCGAGACAAATATAATAATAGCAGGGTTCGATTCCCATCACAAACATCCTAGAAGTGGATTTACGTGGTTTTCCACATCCATTCCAGGTAAATGTTGGTATGGTTCCTAAAAGCCACGGCTGCCTCCTACTTAACCGTAATCCATTTACAAATACACACACAAACTATCGAACACAATACCGTCATCTTTACTTGAGATCGCTTGCTTGAAAACCTGTCCCGTTACCCAACAGGTCTCTGTATAGCACACGTGAATGTGTAATCCCTATAGGCATAGTATAATTAGCCTATACCAGATATATTCGATATTTTACATGATGAGTGAAACTAGGCTATCTCCACTCACCCTATCTAAAGCATTTAACTTGGCTGGCTTCACGCTCATGCGCAATGACCGTGAGAGGAAGAAATAAGGAGTAGGGTAATTTGTGAGGGGGAGCGTGATGGCGCAGTGGCTTAGCTGCTCGTCTTTCACCCGGACGGCCGGGGCTCGAATCCCGGTGACAGCGGGGTGGAATTTTCAACTGAAAAATCATGTGGCGTCAGGAAGAGCATCCGGCCTCAAATCCCGGCCAAAACCAAAATGAGCCTGGTTGCTTCCGGCGACTCCAATTAATTGAGAAAAGCTGAAGAAAGTTTTTAGGGTTGTTAAGAAGATCTTAAACCCCAAAGTAGAATAAAAGCATACTCAGAGAGCCAGCTTAGACCAGAATTTATGCTATTCGAAATTGATGCGACCTTTCAAACGTGTGTGCTGTCTGCGTTGTTTACAAATCACCCTCGCTGGATCAATTAGAAGACATAGAGAACGTGCTATTAGGAATCCTGCCAATTCACCAGCACGTGCTAGTTATGGGTAATTTGAATACCAACGTAGGAGATAATACCAAGACTGAAACTCGGCAACTCTTGAATATGCTTCCGTCACGCGGTATGGAAATATTAGATCTACTACCAATACATCACATGCGCTCATTACACAGTACAACTTACGTTATATTAGATGAGCACAGATAAATTGCTTCAGTATGGGCATAATACTGTGCCAGGTACTTCACCACATGACTTAATCTACATATCCTACATCCAAAAATGTCGCAAGACCAAATCAAGGACCATTACGTACAGAGAGCTCTCTAAAAATTGAGAAGGATTCTTTCATAGAAGGGGAGCGTGATGGTGCGGTGGTCAAACTGCTTGCCTCTCTCTCAGGCGAACTGGTTTAAATTCCCGGTCAATACATGTGGGATTTTCGAAATGAAATATCACGTCCTGTGGTTTGGATTCCACGTTAAAATGGAGGTCCTGTGGCTCATGATCGCAAGTTTAACGGTCACGTAAAACTACAAGCTTCCTTTTCATTGAAGACGCTATCTGCGCTATATGACACGATATACTGACTGTTCACAATATTGACGATAAAACTCGACACGTACTTGATAGGACCTTATGACAGACACGCTACAATGGGAACTCTTCGGGTGACACAACCTCCCGCATCCTGGCTCAGCACGAAGCTGAAAGAACTGGTAGCCAGTGGCCAGGCAAGATGCTGCACACAGATAGCTTAAGAATCTACCACGCAACAGAATGTAGATGATTCTAAAAGGCTTCAAAACGAAACATCCCAAACGATCGAATCAGACCTCACAACTTTCCAGGATGTAATGCCAAACCTTCTGCGGCGTAGTGGGTGCTAAGAAACATGGAAATAGGATGGTAAAGTTTCTGGTTAATTTACCTCTCGACACCCTCGACGACTATTTTACAACACCTGGATATTCAGTTGATCAAGACATTAAACGCAGAACTCTTGTCAATAACAACAACACCCCCACCCCAAACAGAGAAACACTCTACTTTTCACTTGTTACTCCCTCGCAAGTAAAAAAAAAGAAGCCAAAATCAAATTCTAAGGAGATTCACAGCATTGAAAGGGAGTTAATCAAACGAATGGTTTACATTATACTGCCCACAATACTACATATATATAATTACTTGCTAATCACAGGCACTTACTCATCGCTATTCAGAGTAGTAATTGTCATACCTGTCCCAAGAAAGACACAAGCTGAAGAAGTTAGTGAATATCGCGCAATAAGTATACCATCATCCCTCTCCAAAGCACTGGAATATATCGTTTACGAACAACTTTCCTGCTACTTGCAAACTCACAACATTCTTGATGAGCACCAATCACAGCGCTAGGACAGCGCTATTTAAGGCGAAAGATGGCATAAGAAGGGTCATGGACAGTAGGTAAATAACAATCCTGACACTGCTTGATTTCAATAAAGGATTTGATTCTGTTGATATTGGCATAATAATCTCTAGCCTATTCAAAATTAATCGCTATATGAACAGTATCCAGTGCATGATCTCATATCTTCGGGGACGCTGGAAAAGTGTTAAAAGTAACTCAAATGAAAGGTTTTCTTCACGTACAGTGGAAACATGAGTCTCCCAGGGGTCAGTTCTAGGTCCTCATCTCTTTTCATTCGGCAGATAACCTAGATTTTAGGCCCCTTAAAACAATAACAACAACAACAACAACATATTTTCATTCTCCATAAATAATGTCACTTCAACAATCAGTAACTCCAAGGGCCACTTATACGCTGACGATGCACAATTCCAGCTGCAACAGAAGAAGTATAGGAAGCCATAGTACTTTCAATGCAGACTTAACTGAAATATGCAACTAGACAGATTCACATGGACTACAGCTCATTGAGTCAAATACTCAAGCTATCATAATTTACCACCCAAAAATCCACCCAAAAGTTTTAAAAATAATCCCATTCTACCGAAATTAAACTTACGTGACCCTCCCAATTGAATCAGTCGTCAACATCTTAACGTTATTATATACGAACATCTCTCCTTGACACAGCACATCAGCAGCGTCTCTAGAGAGGTATTTTCCGTTCTGAATTCATTGAGGAGAGTCTCGAATATTTTCTCTCGTGTATTAAAAGAACACCTCGTTTCCTCAATAGTATTGCCTCATTTTAGGTAGATGTCATCAGATACTCCAATGTAAATGAAACCTGAACTTAACATTAAGAGTACGGTATATAAATACTAATGCTATGATACAGATATTTAATCTATTTTATTGTTACTATTTTGTTTATTTTCTATTTTGATATCTAAGCAATTCTTTAAATATGTTTAAGAATATATCTTAAATATTTAATTTTCAATTAATTTAGTGATTAAATTTAAAATTTAACTGGAATCATCATCGGCAGCAGCAGCAGCAGCAAGGGCAGAATGTGATTTTATTTTATTAGTATTTCCACCTCCATCTCCTTCCCAAAGATATTTTCTTTCCTACTATTTAAGTACCGGTATATTATTATGTATTTACATAAGTAATGATTATTAATGCTTTTGTGTGTGTTGTTATTATTGTTATTATACCGACAGCGGTAGCTTGCTAAAGTGCAGCGTTAATTCAGGGGGCCAAACTCTCTGCAACTCAGTAGAGGCGTGGGTTCGAGCCCCACCGTCGGCCATCCTTGAAATGGTTTTCCGTGGTTTCCCATTTCCAACACTAGGCAAATGCTGGGACGGTACCTTCTGACAGGCCACGGCCGCTTCCTTCCACATCCTTACCCATTCATCTTCATCCATTCCATCTCTCATTCCGGTGCGCAGTTCGTTCACGGCCATTGACTAGAAAGACCTGCACTTAGCCTTTCAGGAGGCCACACGACAATTGAAGATGTATTGCGTTTCTGTTAAATGTAAGCAGTATACTATAGTTTAACTTGGAGTTGAACTACATGATATGATGGAGCAGTGTATCATTGCGCTCCTAGCGTGCCGCTCCAGATAGAGAACACCGTGTTGACATCCAGCTTGCACGTAGTCGGATTATTATCTCGCTCAGCTGCCGGCGAATTGCCTTCTCACGTACACTTCACATTGCTATGGTTCCCTTGACATGCAAGAAATGGGATGGTAATATTGGTTAAGAGAGCACAAGTCGTTTCATTTGGGGTTATATGTACTACGCCGTGTTGCAAGGCACGAGCCTCCTTTAGAATTCAATCCAATTTATCTCGATATGCCCAAGGCTATCATTTGGTTCTGAGAGGATTATCAAGTTATTCAGTTAATGCATCCTAAATTCACAAGAAGATCAAGTTTCCGTTTGGAATGAAGCACATATGAGAGAAAATTACTTCAAAAGCAAGCAAGCAAGCAAACAAGCAAGCACGTGTCGCGTCTTTCGTCAATGATGGATTGACAATTGACATAAACTTCAAAAAATGCAGATTTTATGAATAGAGTATTTAATCTGTTTAGTAATGGAAGGGAAATTTCGTTAATCCAGATGAAAGAAAAATAAAAATAAGCCCATATGTGTTTCGAGTTACAGAATATTATAATTAAATAACCAAGTAGTTCCCTGAAGAACTAACCCGACTATTTTCATGTATTGTACTGGTCATTTCCCTATCAGTTAAATCAAGTATCCTAGCTCATATCAACCCAATAACTGTAATATGACGTGGAAATTAAAGTATTTTTATAAATTCCAAAGGCTTGGATTTCTTACACAATTGAATTTAATTATAAGTCATATTGTGTGATTCATGAAATATATTTGTCACGCCAAGTTTCACTGCACTAGGATGATTAGGTCGCCAGAAAAGGCAATTATTAAAAAAGGTATTTTTGATTGCTGTTTTCGATTCGTTGCTTATCACGATTTCAAAGGACAAATCAGTAAACGTGTTTCATAGTCCTTTATCGTAGGACAGGAATAGGTCCGAAGAAAAGCAGTTCAATTTTCAAAATTTGCATAGTTTTTATATTGGTTGGCATTAAGTCTAAAGACAAATCTGAATATTTTCATAGTTTTCTGCCATGGAACAAAAATACACTAGGTCCCGAGAAAAGGCAACTCAATTTTGAAAATTCCCACAGCTGCTTAGTTGGTTTATATTTAGTCACTGTTTTGAGAAACAGTTCAAAAAACGTGTTTTATATTATCATAAATATGTATTGCAGCCAAGTGGCCATAATGGATGGTTACAAGGTGTGCTTACAATTTATTATTACAGGTAGACTAATCTTCATTGTATTCAACTATGCTCATTGTCCGTTTGCTGCATGAGGTTGTGTGGTATTTGTCGCAGGGGTTAATGCAGAGAGATCATAAGCATTCTTCATACGGTTCATGGTATTTAACATTTCTACAAATCTTGTGGTGGAAACCGTGGATGGCGAATCTTGTTATCACATGTCTCATCTCCTGATTCTCATTTGTCCATCTTCTGTCCACCATCGTTTCTGTTGCATAGAGTTCGAGTGGGAATTCGATCTGCTTCTGATGTCTTATCTCGAGGAGTTTCTTCATATGCTTGGCAGTTGTAGTCTTAATCAGAAATCTTCGATGTAGTATGTTACTTTTGTTTGGACATATGCCAGCCTGGACGGGCACGTTCTTGCAATTCCTAGCACCCTTTTAAGGAAAGAAGCCTTTACCTTTTTCTATTGTGATTAGGTCTGTCAGGGTTTGCCTTTCCCATATCAGTTGTAGGCCATATATACGTAATGATGGGGGTTATTTTCGCGTGAAAGAGAATCATAGCTGTTTGTAAAGATAGTTTGGTAATGTTGTTCAAATGGCTGCTGCTGCACGTTCCTTTATGTGCAGTCTAAAGGATTGGCTTGTTGTCTGTAGGGTGAGGCCGAGGTATTTGTAGGAATTGACTGTGTCGAGTTCAGTTTCTTCCAGGTTCATTTTGTTTCCGGCGGCTAGTTTTCCTCCTTTTCAGAAGGCCATATACACTGTCTTCTTTTCATTTATACTGAGCCCATTTTCCTCTGCCAGTCCTGCAGGTTGTTGAAGACTTCTTGTATCTCCTGTCTGTTTGTAGACCCCAGAACCATGTCATCCGCGTGCAGATAGAGGGATACTGATTTTGTTTTTTCAATAGTTCTTATAACATCCGCTGTCGCGACGTTGAACAGAGTGGGACTCATTGGGTCGCCTTTTAGTACTCCGTTGGTTTGGATGATCTCCCTTGAGGTTGATATCCCATTGTTTATCTCTACTTTGTTGAAAGCCAGGATGTTTTATATCATATACGTGATTTTGGACTCTTTATACATCATTTGCTCCAGTTTTATAATGACCTTCGATCTGATTAGGAGGTCGAAGACCTTCGAGAAGTCAACAAATATTGCATGGAAAATTCCTTTAGGGTGTCTATGCGCTTGTTCTATGTCATTCAGTAGATAGTTGATAGCTTGTAGGGTGGACCTTCCATTCCTGAACCTGAATTGTTGATCGGGAATCAGTTGATTTATTGTCGGGGTGGGCCTTTTGAGTAGCAGGTTTGAAAATACTTTGAATATATTGTTCTCTAGAGCGATTCCTCGGTATGAGTTTGGGTCGTTGTCTTCTCCTTTGCCTTTAAATAGAATCTTAATGATGGATTTTCTCCATATTCGAGTATTTCTCCTGTTGCTAGCCAACTGTTAAACAGATCTGACCATAGTTCACTTAGAATTTCAGCCGAGTATTTAAGGATCTCATTGGAGATGCCGTCTGGACCAGTCGCTTTCTTGAGTTTGGTCTTGCTGAATGTCACAATTACTTCTTCTGTTGTGATGGGGGTGCCCAAGTCTACACTTGTGTGATAGGTTACGTTATACGCCGCTTGTGACTGAGTTACATTCAGTACTTGTGGAAAGTGATTTTCCCATATGTCCATCTGAATTTGGCCAGGTATCCTCGCAGTATTTCTTCTGATGGCTATGAAGGGGTCTTTTTGTGCTTCATCTGCCTCCATCAAGGCTTGGTTTTCTATTTGTTGAGCCATTTTCTTTTTCAGAAGAGTTTTATATTCCTTTCTTTGTGCTGCATATTCTTCTAAAAGACCTGTATATTCTTCTAAAAGACCTTTTGTGTTGTGGAGTTTGGCCATGTGTAGCTTTAGGAGGACTTCGTTTCTATGTGTGCAGCATTCCGTATCAAACCATGGTTTAGCTCTTCTTTGGTTGATTGAGATTGTTGATGGTAGTATGACTTCCTGAATTGTTGTCAGGGCTTGGTTAAGATTGTTTCCGTTAAGGCATTGTTTTATTGCCTCCATTGCTTGTGCGTTGTTGCTTTGGACATTTGCGTCTATCTTTATGGAGATCTTGTGGTTTAGTAGGTTCGGTATTTTCTCTTCAGTATTTCCGAGTAAAATATTGGTCCTGATAGGTATATGTTTTGTCAGTGGGGTGCAGGATGGCTTCCAGGGTCCCTGTTGGTTTTTCATGGAGATATTGCTTCCTTTGTAGAAAACTAGGTCCATGATACTTGTGCCATTGTGGGCTACGTGCGTTATGTCATTTGCAATGTTTATAAGAGGGCAGTCTTCTTCTTGTAACATATCCAACATAGCTCTTGTTTTGTTGGGCTTGTCTATTATGCAGTTGAAATCTACCGCCAGAATGACGTTTCTGTCTGTCTTTGTTTGGGCAATCGCACTTGCTATTATTTCTATTGTGTCTTCTAGGGAAGATCCGTATGTGATATATATGCATATGCCTATTATTGTTAAGTTTGGGGTTTTCATTATTAATAGGTTCTCTTCTTTCATTGAGCCTTCAATTTTCCCTATGGATGGTTTGATAATTATGGAGATCCCTCCCTCTGGTCTGCCAGTTGGGTTTGACATGGCGAGTAAGTGAATTGCTTAGTGGCTCGTGAGTTTCAGAGGTTCTGTCAGGAAGGTTTCAGTGGCTACGATGATGTCGCTCTATCTTCAGGTGCTGTGCAGATTTTGCCTCTCAGACCTTCTACATTCCACAATAGATTTCAAGACTTCTTTCAGCGTTTTTTCAGTTTAGGGCCTCCGTTGGGGTAATTGCCTTCGAAATCGAAAGGTACGATATACGTATTACCCAATCCGGCCAGAGACTTGTTTGCATAACGGAGTCCCTTTCTTCCATGGTACCGCAGTTTTAAAGGCTTTGCTGGTGCCACTGGATGGGAGCTGTTTGCAGCTGGTTACCTTATTGATGCCATTTTGAGTAAGGTGTTATTTTATGTCATTTTCGGTTACGTCAGAGTCTAGTCTCCCATTGAATTTCCAGGTGGTTCGTGGAGCCTGCTAATTTAATATTATTCTATCCTGGTAAAAGAAATTGGGGTGATAGCTGCTATTGGTCTCGAGAAAGGCAATTACAATTAAGATTCACGTGGTTACAGTCTTGGTTTCATGCTTATCTCGGTTTTGATTTCCATATCTGTAACTTTACCTTGTAGTGCCCTACTATGGTACAAGATGCCAGGTGAATAGCTGCAATAGGCCCTCTGAAAAGACAATAGTGTTTTTGATTTCCATGGTTGTCATCTTAAATTGGTGCTTATCAAGATTTCAAACTTTGTATCAATAAACATGATCTATAGTCCTCTGTCATAATTTACAAAATCAACCTTATAGCTTTATTAGGTCTCGAGAATAGGGAATTGAATTTTGAAAATTCACAAGGCCACAAGATTGGTTTCGTACTGGTCACGGTCTTGAAAGTCATGTCATCAAACTTTTTTTATGCCTTTACCATGGTATACAATATCACGCTTATAACTCTATTACTGTAGATTCATCCGAGGAAATTAAATTATATTTGGAAAACTCACTCAACCACCATCTTGGTTTCGTGATTTTCATGGTTCTAAATAGCTACTCTGAGTTTGTATTATGGTAATCTATGATGTATAAGCTTTTAGGCTTTTGGTATAGATTTTTTAATTTGCATAGCCGATATCTTAGTTTGGCGCTGATCAAAATTTCAAAAGTTGTATAAAACTAAGTTTTACAGTCCTCTGCCATGATAAAAGCATAACAACAATGGTGTGCGTTTAAGTTCATTTCAACTACTGCTGTATTTAGAGACACTGGAATGCGGGAATTTTGTCTTGAAGGGAATCTTTAACATAGCAGTAAATCTACTGAAACGGCTCATTCACATTTAAGCACCGTCAAATGAGAATTCTCTGTGTCGGAATTCGATGGCACAACTTTGGGAAGAGCAGGCCAGAACGTTTCCGCTGCGCCACGCAGCCAGTCAAGCGACGTGAATGTTTCCATTTTGGTGAACATTCATTTATTGGAACATAATTTATCGATTATAATTGAAAATTACCCATGGTTGACATATTAGCATTTATAAGCCGACAATGTATTACTTACTTCGTTAGGCATCTCAATTTCCTTATACAATAGTACAGGGTCTCAAACTGGGGCCGCCGGCCTGAGCAGCGCTGCAGGTAGAAGGTCGAGCCGTAGATCAGACGAGCACATGGCAACACGGAGCTGAGACGATGCGACGCATGATTTGCCGAGTAAAGTTGACTTCGTTACTTCGTTTATAGCCTATTTTAAGTTACAAATGTTATAAGTTTATAACGTGTGTACGTGGTTATTGTTTAATTACAATTAAGTTTCAAAATTTGATCCGTTATTGCCAAGTGTTAAATCCTGTTATTTCAATTTTATTGATGGGGAAAATTGAAAAATGAGGTTTACGCAACAAACTCTCATACTCTAGATGAACTCAAACAAGATATCACGAGAGAAATTTAAGGCTATCTCGGTAGATGAACTAATGCGTGTAATTGGAAATTTCTTTAGACGATGCCAGAAATGTGTAGATGCAGGTGGAGGACATTTTCAACCTTCTGTGACAAGTTGGGTAATGATTTTAATTTGATTATGTGTGCTTGTTATTTACATGCGATTCGTCCGGGCACTCTCCTGACCCCAAACTCAGCGGGTTGCCATGTGCTCGTACGACCCTCCACGCGCCGCGTGACCGGCCCCAGTTGGAGTGAAAGACCCTGTATTTGAGACTAGAATTTAGTAGGGTTCTAATAATTGGTACAGTCACTAGCCGATTTATTTCATGGAAATTCAGATGGCCGCCATTTTGTTTTCACTAAGATGGCGGCAATGCAGGAAGTGGTACTCAGGTGCGTGGGAGCAGGGCTACCTTCATAATATATTTTCCTCAATTCAACTCAGGAGTTTAGGAATTGTTAGCACATACACGCACCCCTAACACAGACAGGCAGACACACACACAGATCCTTGGTTCATCTCATAAGCCTGTTTATTAAAGCAGGCTTAAAATACTCCAGAACAGTTTGTTCAGCGTACTAGTACATTTCATCTACCTTCACTAACATTGAATAAATTAACAAATAAGAGTCACATGACCTCGATGCTCCGTCTCTTAATCAACAAAGACTAATCAACTCAACAAGTTATAGACGATTATTTTAAATCGTAACTCGATTGTCGTCTACAAATCAGGAGAACTATAGCCTATGCCTGAATGTTTCACGCATAGCATTGGTCCATCCTACCCAGTATTACTGTGATCGAATAATTTCATGAATTGGCATGCACCACACTCTGTACTTCGTGAAAAGAAATCAATAGATTTAACTTACGGTGTATGCCTGTATGATTAGATTATAGCAGTGGTTGAATAAGTCAGAATTTACAGTGCTCGGATCATTGCGTGACGAGTTACCTGAATGTATTCACGAGGAATGGCATGCCCACCATCTTGATGATAAATATTATATAGATTTTATGACTGCAGGTTTAGATTACTTTATAGTAGTGGTGAACTAGTTTCACAGATATTCCATGGTGAGTTACAGAAATACATATATCAGGAATTGGCATGTGTGTCCCCTATAGGTAGCTTATAAAAAGTGAGATATGAATTCATGTACTGTGCCCGTTTAGACTGGAGTCCGCACGACCACATATGCATTTTACCAAGAATCAGTCAGCACGAGAGTCAAAATATCCCGGGGCGCCAGATGGGTTAAAGCTAATCGCAAAAAGAACGACATCAAAATTTAAAAAAAATGCTTTACTGATTTTTGGCTCAATGCAACAATAAGGATAGAAGGAGATTCACCTGGGCATAACACAACATGTAAAATTATCTCATTTTATTCTAAATTTTAAAATTGACTGCAAGATGATGCTCAAGGTAACATCATTCCAGTGCGACGGCACACACTACTATTTACACAATGTACAGAAATTTTCCAACACAGTGAACAATTGTCCTTGGAGACACAAGTCTGATTATCAGTCCTGTAGACTGTGTTCCAAAATTATATCAATTATTTACGATGAAATCCAGTTCAAATTTAATTGTCTTTACTGGAAATATTGTAGTTCACTGGTTGAATTTCTAACATGATATTAACACTCGTAGAAATTCTCACTGTTTATAATTGTTTATAGAATTTTTTAACTTCCACTTATTTTTCCAGTTTCAAAAATATTGTCAAAAATATTATCTTTGACCCAACACTAATTATGTACACATATTAATAACAACATCTGAAAAGTATTTGACCCTTGAGCATAGCATCGAAGAACTGTGCGAAGCACAACAAAATTTATTATTCTTCCAAAATTAAACATTTCGAGAAGTGACTCGATTATGAACTTCAAATTCCAAAGAAATATGATTTCTGAATCATCAGCTTGATCATAAAAAATTGTTGAACCATTCAACTATTCGATTTTCCACTTGGAATTATTATTAAGAAAAATATTTATATTTGTTGCTATTTTAGTAACTTTCACAACTTGCAATTCTTGAACAGAATGCGGAAATAAGAATTAAAGCTTTATAATAAATTCATTTAGTTCATGACAATAGGATTGAAAACATCCTTTAAGTAATTCGTGGATACAGAATTTTTTTTTATTGGCAGTGGCCCATTCAATTATTTGTGTAAGAACACAATATCCCAACAACAACGGCAAAGGTCTTCCTCTGAAGAAGAATAAAATATTATCATGACAAAACCGGGTTCTAGCAAATCCAAAGTATTAATGGAATACGTAAACAAGTTTGAAATAATTACTGATGGTTTGGTCATTCATTCGACGAAATGTGTGGTTCCAATATTCCTCCTATAAACCAGAGCCATCGAACCTGCTATTTGATTGATGCTCAAAAAAATCTCCTCATTCCTGCGACTTAAACATGCGCACCTGGGAATGGCATTTCAACTACTCCACACACATACATTTTCTTCCCAAATTTTATACAATAAATCAAGCCTCTGCTTGTTATCAAAACTGGAAGATCTATAAACTTACAAGTTTATTTTATTTTACCATTCAGTTCAAACCGTGAAGTTACCACACTTGTGATATTCTCTATTTCACTTTCGAATGTGTGCCTACGTCATGATTTTATATAAACACAAAAAAATTCCTAATTGATACAAATATCATTAGCTTCCTGTTTCATGCCTTTCCGTGTTATCAGAAAAATATACTTTGCTCAATGCAAATATTAACTGTTCAACCAGAACTATAATGTTGGTGGAATACGGGCTTGCGCTATCCACTAGCTTTCGGAAAATCACCTGTTCCAAACTAGGAATGATTAAACTAATCCTTAAGCTCTCTCTCAACGAATGTGATTATTAGAAAATGTAAGATCCGATAATTATTTAGAAAAATTATGAAAATTATTATTATTATTATTGGATTATTATTGTTATTATTTCCTTAAATATGTTTAATTATTATTTCCTTATGTGAAAAAACCACATGTTCGACTCTTCGAACATGGACAAATCATCCATTCCTCAACAAAAATAAATATTAACTTCTACAGTTATATCGGCTGATTACCGTGATTCTCAAACAAAATGAACATTCAAATAAATGCTCGGTATGCTCGGTCATCGATCCTAAACTGTTCTGAGTGCTGAAAATACTCAGAATAACCCTAATGTGTCTTGCGTAAATCAATGCAAGATTTAAATACGAAGAAAAATAAGTGTTGGTCATCTGCAGAAAATGAGTTTGTTCCAATTAGCTAGGCATAATATAAAAGTCAAATGTGGCTTACATTTCTCGTTGGTCTTGAAGCGTAGTGAACCTGGTCTGTACCAGATTTATCCAGATACATGCCCTATTGGACACGCACGTCTAATCCTTGTATCGGCCGCCATTATATACCCACAATCTGTCTAGCACGACACAGTGGAAATATTTCTTCAAGTTTGAAGTAACTGCTGATCCATTTTAATATTGACTTTAATTAAATCCATAGCAGTTCGCTTAAATGGGGTCAGATCCAAATGATCTCTTCTCAAAAGCGTCAGTTGTAACATAACTCACGGTAATCTTTTCAGTACAGGAAAACACTGATAGTCTAAAACAATCAACGGCTGTTCTGAAGATCGTTCCCTGGGCATGGCTTCACACCATCTATCATGCGCGAAGCAACATATAGTTTCCCTTTGTCGGCTAATGAACAACACCGTGATAGACTGGCCTTCAATATACTGAAAGATCTGAGTGGTTATTTAGTTACAATTTGTGAAACTGACAAGTTGGATTAAAATATCCAAGTATTGAATTATTGTTACTGAACTGTGACAGAATAATATCTAGACAAAGTCTAGCATATGTCCATATAGAAACAAAGTGTTTCACCAATGTCCGTAGAAAATAACAATCACCTTAGTGATTCCCTCTACCGGAAACTTACTACGTTCCCCACGTATCGTAGCACTTTTGTGACTATCACAATTCAAAGATATATTCTGCGTAGATTCGGCAACCATGTGCCTTGGCTCGACGTAGCAGCAGCACCTTGTCCTACAAGAGCTTGGTTTGAAGTGAGCTGCTTATGCTTGGGCCGAGCGGTTTTTATACAAAACGGTCGGCTCCACGCTGGATCACGCTGAAATCTGTAAATCCTCATATCTCCTGTGTCTCTGGTCTGATTCACTTGAGACTAAGTGCATCCTCTTTCATTTGGCCGTGCCAGTAATCTGATCCAAGTATCAAGTCTCTACTCCATGGCTAAGTATTTAATCACCAAATAGTCTCGACCTCTGCTACTATTTGCCACGTCACTTAACATCTTCTTGGCTGCATAAAGTTTCCATTTTAATCTAGAAGGAAAGGAGCGCGATATTCAAATATCTCAACATTCAAAAGCGGCTGTAGCCTTTCCCTTGATACCTAGGTGTCTGAATCTTGGAATACCCATTCCTAGAATTGGGCACATCCACCCCACACCTAGCAAAAAAATAAAAATTTAAATTTTTTTATTTTTCCTATCTACTCATTAAATCATCTGGTTCTTGAATAATAAATCTTCAAATTCGCTGCATTATATATTCCCACGATGTTACCAGTTCGTGTATTGGCGATTTTATAGCCTCCATTGTTGTTTACTTCCACAACACGATAGGGTCCATCGTAAAGGCTTGCAAACTTCGAGTACACTCGATTTTGCACGTTGGAGGGTGTAGGTTTTTTTTTTACTAAAACAAGAGTTCCTACGCGCAAGGGTCTGCGAAAACGCTTTCCTCTCACTCTGCGCTCTCTTTTCTCAGCTTGGCTCCTCAACTTGTCTAAAGCTAGAATCTCCCTCCTCTGACGACTAGGTTCAATCTCGGGTGGAATAGAGATGATTCGATCCCATAATCTTGTTGGTTTAATTCCATGATGAAGCAACATGGGAATCTGTCCAGTACTCTCATGAATCGTAGAGTTGATGGATTCGGATGCTAAAGAGAGAACATCCATCCATTTCCAATGCTCATTTGGACAATAGAGGCGGCAAAATTTAGATATTTCAGCCATCACCCGTTCTGCTGGATTGCTTTCAGGATGTCTGATAGAACAAAGCAATCGTCTAGTCCCAAGATTATTCATGACGGCCCTGAATTCTAAAGATGTAAATTGGGGTCCGTGATCTGATAAAAGGAATTCCGGTTTGCCTGCTTCCGGAATTACGCTGTCTCTAATTCTCTTCGCACAATATTTTGCGTTTGCCTTCTGAATTGGGTGTAACATAGTGTATTTGCTGAAAACATCTATGGTCACCAGAATATATCGGTTACCTCTTTTAGACTTTGGGAGAGGACCATAAAGATCAGTCGCAAAGATTTCACAATGCTTAGAAGGAATAATAGGCCTTGATAAATCTCTCAATAATTTAGAATTATATTTACTCCTTTGGCATAAGTCGCACTCCCGAGTAGTGTTCCTGACAGTTTGTCGCATTCGCTCCCATGAAAATTTCTCTTGTATCAAGTTGACTGTCTTATCTACTCCAGCATGACCTGCAATTCGATGCGCCATCCAAATAATGGGTGTTTGCATTCGTGGAGGTACCACTACCCTCAGCTTCGCATGGTCGGGATCTGCAAACCTGTAGACTAGACCATCTAACATCAAATAATCTCTTGAAATTCTTTCAGTTTCCACAAAATCATCGTCTTTGGGATCCATATCTCCCTGTAGAAAACGAAAAAATTTCTAAGACGTCGGTCTCTCCTCGGGGATAAATGTAACAATCTTAACCTTCTTAAGGTATCCTCATCCTCATGCGTCAGGTTAACTTGAAAAACCTTGGATGTAGACTCCACTGCTCTACTCAATAAATCGGCCCCAATGTTCAACTTTCCAGGAGTGTGTTCGATAACTAGGTTGAATTGTTGAATAAAAAGTGACCATCTAGTTATTCTATCACTGGCAAAGTTTGTTCTTAAGATAAACTCCAGTGCATGGTGATCAGTCCTCACGATTACTGAATGTCCAATTAACATTTTCTTCCAAGACTCCAACGCGAAGATTACAGCAAGGGCTTCTAACTCTGTGGTGTAATAGTTCCTTTCTGATGGACGAAGTTTCCTGCTTATGAAAGCCAGGTAATATCTCCTGTGATCGTCATCTTCTTGAAGGAGAATAGCTCCAATCCCTACGGTGGATGCAGCGGATTCTATGATGAAATTCTTGGTGAAGTCAGGATACCTTAATTTCACACTGTTTACCAATAACCTCTTGGCATCTTGAAATGATTTTTCGCAATCTTCATTCCATTTCCATTTGTTTCCCTTTTTTAATAATTCCTGCAAGGGGGCAACTGTCTTGGTGAAGCTTGGACAATGCCCTGCAAAGAATTGGCATGTTCCGAGAAAACTGCGGACATTCTTCACCCTAGTAGGTCTAGGGAAATTCGCAATCGCTTGTATCTTTGTCTCATTGGGACGGTATCCTTCACCATCTAAAATATGGCCCAAAAATTGTATTTCCATCTGAAAGAACTGACATTTTCGAAGGTTTACTTTAAAGTTCGCTTTTCTTAAATCTGCGAATAACATCTGAAGATGTATCAAATGTTCCTCCTTAGTCTCAGATGCGATTAGGATATCGTCTATGTAACGAATCGCTATCTCTTTTACATCAGGACTCAAATTTTGTTCCATTGCTCTGATCAAAACAGATCTAGATGTTTTGATCCCAAATGGTAGACGGCGGAATACATATGTCTGTTGGTCAAACATAAACCCTGTAAACTTTTGGAATCTTCACTAAGCCTAATGTGGTGGTAGGACGAAGTGAGATCAATGTTAGAGAACCAGATCTTGCCCTGGAATTTTCTTAACAGTTCCCTAATGATTGGTGGTCTGTCATACTCTGGCAGTAATCTTGAATTCAAATTTCGCGCGTCTAAACACAGTCTCAGAATTCCATCCGGCTTAGACACTACTGCTAATGGATTGACATAAAGAGGTAGTGTACTTTTCAATCACATTGTTACCTTCCATCTCTTTGATAAGCACTTTTACCTTTTCTCGATGCTTTTCCGCTACCGGATACAATTTAGCATGGAAAGGTGCATCATCAGTCACACGAATTCGATATTCAAAATCTTTAATTTCACCAGGTTCAATATCAAAAATATCATGGTACTCTTCCAAAATTTTCCCTAGCTCTGGGGACCCCTTCTCAGTATAGACTTCTTTTCCTTCAGCTTCCCGAAAAATCACAGACCATTGAGCGTCTCCCTCGATGACTTCCTCTTCCTTTCCCTCGAAGTTTATCTCTTCGGTATACTGGAATCTGACCGTCTCTGTGTTCATGTCTATCACGGCTCGATATTTCTGGATGAAATCCGCTCCCAAGATCATGTCAAAAGCCATGTTCTTCATTACTACAAACACATGTCGGAAATCATGTCCTCCAATAGTAACACATAAGTATAATTGTGTTTTACACAGCGATATTTTGTTGGGTATTATTCCTTGGATTTTAATTCCTGATACTGGAATCTCTTCTAAATTCTCTTTGAGCTTCCACAGACTATAAAGCTTCTCGCTCACAAGACAAAGCATAGCCCCAGTATCAATTAAAGTATCGACAGGCATGCCGAATACTTCGCATGATATGATTGGCAGTTTAATTCTTGTACCCATTTCTTTCCGTTCGTCATTATGTTGAATTAAGGTGGCCATATACACTATTTTTCTGAAATTTCACATTTTTTTTAATATCCATTTTGTAGGAAATTTCTTCTAGTTTTAGAAAATGTATGGTTCATAAATATACCATTAATCTTTCATGTCAAAATAAATTATTTACTGTAAGAGGGCGCAACCGTTCTGACTGACAGCTGTCGTGTCTGGCGAATCAGAAGATCTATAAAATTCCTTTCGAGCCTAAATTGACTTTCTCTTTCTCTATCCCACTTGTTTCGCTCCTGGCCGTGGTAAGTGATTTTTGATAGGCGACAAAAATCACGGCACGCATGTGATTTGTTGTTGGCATGTTAATGAACCCATTTGAATTCAGTAGGCCGTGTACATAGTGGCAAAATTGACTTTCTCTTCCTCTATCCCACTGGTTTCACTCCTGGCCGTGGTAAGCGATTTTTGATGGGCGACAAAAATCACGGCACGCATGTGATTCGTTGTTGGCATGTTAAAGAACCCATTTGAATTCAGTAGGCCGTGTTCACAGTGGAAAAAATTACTTTCTCTTTCTCTATCCCACTGGTTTCACTCCTGGCCGAGGTAAGTGATTTTGATAGGTGAAAAAAATCACGGCGCTCATGTCATTCGTTGTTGTCATGTTAATGAACCCAATAAATTCAGTAGGCCGTGTTCATAGTGGTAAAATCAATCTCGGGATTTTCCGCCAACACAAAGTTCTTCCTTTCTCTACTAGAAAGCGCTATAGTGTCAAGGAGCTTAGATATCTAACTTTGTTGACTTTCATAGCGTTCCAAGGAACGACAAGATTCGATATGCAAGCTGCCATCTGGGCGTCAAATAACAAGATGAAGGAGGACCATACAGCTTTCAAGGAAGGATCTGTGTATGTCCCAGGAGGTTTCTGATGTGATCAAAACAGAATGTGAGTGAAGACATACTAAGTAAACTTTAAATGCGATTTACTCATTAATTCGTTTCCTGACATTTGAAGTCATTCAAAGTGCTTTAACTTTTGTCACAGAAATGGTATCTGTTTGATTTTTATTTCAAATTAAAGCTAATACATGTATCTATATTTCCTACCACTAAGAAAATGATATTCATAAAAATGTAATTTTAACAACTTTTTAAACAATTTTATTAAACAAAATTTCAATAAACTTAAATTGTAATGTAATTTTAAAACCCTTACTTGTGACTAACTCAGACAAGAGTGGTAGGGAACATTCCCCATGTAAGTTAGATTGCTTTTGTTCAAGATTCATGGATTTTGGTTACAATTTGTGAGAGATAGAGGACTTTAAGTACCCCTGTGTAAATAGCAACAAATAATTTTTTCATAAACAATTAACATAAAATTTGTGTAAAATGAATTTCAAAATCTCTTAGTTTGATCATGATAAAACAGCAGAAAAATTTAACATTGCTAGAGATTATTCTTTTAAAAAATTATTCCTAGTGTATATGGCCACCTTAAGTCATCATCCTCTGTTTGCCATTTAATAATCCTGGAAGTGAAAATGTTTAAAATTCGATCTCCTACTGTGAATTCGAAGTTTTTTTTCATTCCCCCGGGATTGCTGTGTTCCCGATGGACCTGGTTCATTGGACTTCTGTTCCAAGAACTGCGAGTTTTCTTGGTGTCTCTCTTCCAAGATCTTCCTCGTCTCCTTATTGAACTCTTCATTGGACTGACGAGTGTTCTCATTCCCTCTGTTATTGTAGTTATTGTTTCTACCATAGTACCTTCTTTCCTGGTATCTTCCTTGATTATTCCTTGGCTCTCTCCATCGATTGTCATATCGATATCCACCCTTTAGTCTCTCATAAGGCTTGTAACTGTATCTATTAGTGTTCTGATTCCATCCTCTTTTATCAGGCTCTTCCCTCGGCGTTTTCTCTTCTCGCCCCTCTCGAATCTCTCGAGGTGTTTGGGAATAACTGTCGGCCATAACAGTGTACACAGCGTTGTCATTCTTTCCTCTCTTCTGATGGAAGAATTGAGCGTTCGTGTGATCAAGTTTCTGCAATACCTCGTCAAATTGCTCCATATTACAAATGTCAGCAGCGATCAAAGTTCTTTGGACTTCTGCTGGAAACTGACGTATTAATGCAGTAATTAATTCATTATCTGGCATCGGCGGATCTAAATGTTGAAGTTTAGAAAGCTGTCCAGAAAAGTACGAAGAGTATCGAGTAGGTTGTGACGTCGAAAATCTCTTCGAATATAATTCTGCTCTGACTTGCTGTTGGGTTTCCGGGGACCAAAACTTTTTTCAATAACCCACGGGAAAACTCCTCAAAATTGGTGAGAGTGGACCTGAATGCTCTAAAACATAGAAGTGCGGGCCCTTCCAAAAATTTCCCTATCACTCGGATTTGTCTTTCCTTAGGGATTTTGGAATCTTTAAGGTAATCACCTGCATCTCCCAAGAATTCTACGGGTGTCACAGAATCTCGCCCTGAAAATTTAGAAGGCTTATCCTCCACATTCTTGAATACAGTTATGGGGTTGGATTGAAATACTGTCCTGGCCTCATCCTGTCTTTGACTATCATTTCCTCTAGCTACTCCTAGGTTTACCTGTATCTGTTCTTCTCCTCTTATACTTGGCATTTTCAACAGATGGTCAGCCTGTTTCTCGTCCTTAACTTGGGTTTTCATAGCCTCAATTGCCTTATGGTTTTCTTCGGCCTTTTTTCTAATTCCTTCGGTTTCCTTCTTTATTTCTTCTGTTTCCTTATAGTTCTCCTTGACATCAGTGGATATCTGGTTCATAACAGCGTCGTGACTCTTCAATGACCCTGTCATATCTGATATGTCCTTCTGAGTCGCTTGAAAATCTTTGGAAATTACTTGAATATGGGATGACAAAGATTCTCTAATCTCATTGACCCCAACTTGGTTCTCCAGCTTGAGTGTGTTTTTAATCTCATCGATAACTGTGGTTTTAATTTCAGTTTGTAATTCATTAATCACACCTCTTATTTCTCCCACTACGAGTTCTTTGAATTGGTCTGTCAAACGTTGAACAACTAGAGTTGCCATCTCATTGCTCTCTTTCTTCACTCTGACTTCTAGGTTGACCATGTCTTCACCAACTTTCCTAAGACCACTTTCTATCAAATCAGCTAAGCTTTGGGATCTTAGATCGGCATCGCGAAATTTATCGTCCATTAAACTTGCGTTAGTAGCTAATGAAGTTTCGAGCTCATGTGTTTATTCGCATAATTTAGTCATTTTACCCTCAAGTGACATTTTCAAGATTTCGGAATTCTCTTTAAATTTATTTTCCATAGAATTAAATTTACTATTTAAACTATCTTTTAAGTTATCTTTTAACCTACTTTCTAACATATCGGAATTTTCTTTAGGTTTCTTTTCCAAAGCCTCTGTATTTTCTTTCATGATGGCTGCTACGCGCAGTCCAGCTTCTTTGGAACTCTCTTCCAAACTCCTCATCGTCCTCATCATCTCTTCCATAATTTTCAGTATTAGTCAAAACTTAGGGTTACATGTTGGCAGACACAAGATTATAACTAGAACAAGAAATATGAATAGCTAATTGGAACACTCTAATAAAATGAGATTTGTCCTAATGTCGACGCGATGGAAAAAAAACTTCTCTACTTTTACGAATTAAATTTACCACAATATCACAAGAAAAATATGCAAGTCCTCAAATATACTCCACCTGGATTCTACTAATGCGTATGTCCAGTCATCGAACGTTTACTACTGAATTTACTTGACGCCCTAATGGTTAAGCCATTATCAAAATAATCAAACCCATTCTAATTATTAACCCAGTTAATTTTTAATTTTCCCCACTAATTGGGTTTCCTACTAATTAATTCATCCAAACCAGACATCTCTCAACTCCCAAAATATCTACAAAAAATTATCACAATTTAAATCGGCATGCGATTGACCGTGTCTAACTCGGGCCCCACGTTCGAAGCCATTTTCTCTCTCTATCTTATTTCATGTGCCCGTTTAGACCGGAGTCCGCACGACCACATATGCATTTTACCAAGAATCAGTCAGCACGAGAGTCAAAATATCCCGGGGCGCCAGATGGGTTGAAGCTAATCGCAAAAAAACGACATCAAAATAAAAAAAATGCTTTACTGATTTTTGGCTCAATGCAACAATAAGGATAGAAGGAGATTCACCTGGGCATAACACAACATGTAAAATTATCTCATTTTATTCTAAATTTTAAAATTGACTGCAAAATGATGCACAAGGAAACATCATTCCAGTGCGACGGCACACACTACTATTTACACAATGTACAGAAATTTTCCAACACAGTGAACAATTGTCCTTGGAGACACAAGTCTGATTATCAGTCCTGTAGACTGTGTTCCAAAATTATATCAATTATTTACGATGAAATCCAGTTCAAATTTAATTGTCTTTACTGGAAATATTGTAGTTCACTGGTTGAATTTCTAACATGATATTAACACTCGTAGAAATTCTCACTGTTTATAATTGTTTATAGAATTTTTTAACTTCCACTTATTTTTCCAGTTTCAAAAATATTGTCAAAAATATTATCTTTGACCCAACACTAATTATGTACACATATTAATAACAACATCTGAAAAGTATTTGACCCTTGAGCATAGCATCGAAGAACTGTGCGAAGCACAACAAAATTTATTATTCTTCCAAAATTAAACATTTCGAGAAGTGACTCGATTATGAACTTCAAATTCCAAAGAAATATGATTTCTGAATCATCAGCTTGATCATAAAAAATTGTTGAACCATTCAACTATTCGATTTTCCACTTGGAATTATTATTAAGAAAAATATTTATATTTGTTGCTATTTTAGTAACTTTCACAACTTGCAATTCTTGAACAGAATGCGGAAATAAGAATTGTAGCTTTATAATAAATTCATTTAGTTCATGACAATAGGATTGAAAACATCCTTTAAGTAATTCGTGGATACAGATTTTTTTTTTATTGGCAGTGGCCCATTCAATTATTTGTGTAAGAACACAATATCCCAACAACAACGGCAAAGGTCTTCCTCTGAAGAAGAATAAAATTTTATCATGACAAAACCGGGTTCTAGCAAATCCAAAGTATTAATGGAATACGTAAACAAGTTTGAAATAATTACTGATGGTTTGGTCATTCATTCGACGAAATGTGTGGTTCCAATAATCTTCCTATAAACCAGAGCCATCGAACCTGCTATTTGATTGATGCTCAACAAAAAAAAACTCCTCATTCCTGCGACTTAAACATGCGCACCTGGGAATGGCATTTCAACTACTCCACACACATAAATTTTCTTCCCAAAATTTATACAATAAATCAAGCCTCTGCTTGTTATCAAAACTGGAAGATCTATAAACTTACAAGTTTATTTTATTTTACCATTCAGTTCAAACCGTGAAGTTACCACACTTGTGATATTCTCTATTTCACTTTCGAATGTGTGCCTACGTCATGATTTTACATAAACACCAAAAAAATCCTAATTGATACGAATATCATTGGCTTCCTGTTTCATGCCTTTCCGTGTTATCTGAAAAATATACTTTGCTCAATGCAAATATTAACTGTTCAACCAGAACTATAATGTTGGTGGAATACGGGCTTGCGCTATCCACTAGCTTTCGGAAAATCACCTGTTCCAAACTAGGAATGATTAAACTAATCCTTAAGCTCTCTCTCAACGGATGTGATTATTAGAAAATGTAAGATCCAATAATTATTTAGAAAAATTATGAAAATTATTATTATTATTATTGGATTATTATTGTTATTATTTCCTTAAATATGTTTAATTATTATTTCCTTATGTGAAAAAACCACATGTTCGACTCTTCGAATATGGACAAAACATCCATTCCTCAACAAAAATAAATATTAACTTCTACAGTTATATCGGCTGATTACCGTGATTCTCAAACAAAATGAACATTCAAATAAATGCTCGGTATGCTCGGTCATCGATCCTAAACTGTTCTGAGTGCTGAAAATACTTAGAATAACCCTAATGTGTCTTGCGTAAATCAATGCAAGATTTAAATACGAAGAAAAATAAATGTTTTGGTCATCTGCAGAAAATGAGTTTGTTCCAGTTAGCTAGGCATAATATAAAAGTCAAATGTGGCTTACATTTCTCGTTGGTCTTGAAGCGTAGTGAACCTGGTCTGTACCAGATTTATCCAGATACATGCCCTATTGGACACGCACGTCTAATCCTTGTATCGGCCGCCATTATATACCCACAATCTGTCTAGCACGACACAGTGGAAATATTTCTTCAAGTTTGAAGTAACTGCTGATCCATTTTAATATTGACTTTAATTAAATCCATAGCAGTTCGCTTAAATGGGGTCAGATCCAAATGATCTCTTCTCAAAAGCGTCAGTTGTAACATAACTCACGGTAATCTTTTCAGTACAGGAAAACACTGATAGTCTAAAACAATCAACGGCTGTTCTGAAGATCGTTCCCTGGGCATGGCTTCACACCATCTATCATGCGCGAAGCAACATATAGTTTCCCTTGGTCGGCTAATGAACAACACCGTGATAGACTGGCCTTCAATATACTGAAAGATCTGAGTGGTTATTTAGTTACAATTTGTGAAACTGACAAGTTGGATTAAAATATCCAAGTATTGAATTATTGTTACTGTACTGTGACAGAATAATATCTAGACAAAATCTGGCATATGTCCATATAGAAACAAAGTGTTTCACCAATGTCCGTAGAAAATAACAATCACCTTAGTGATTCCCTCTACCGGAAACTTACTACGTTCCCCACGTATCGTAGCACTTTTGTGACTATCACAATTCAAAGATATCTTCTGCGTAGATTCGGCAACCATGTGCCTTGGCTCGACGTAGCAGCAGCACCTTGTCCTACAAGAGCTTGGTTTGAAGTGAGCTGCTTATGCTTGGGCCGAGCGGCTTTTATACAAAACGGTCGGCTCCACGCTGGATCACGCTGAAATCTGTAAATCCTCATATCTCCGGTGTCTCTGGTCTGATTCACTTGAGACTAAGTGCATCCTCTTTCATTTGGCCGTGCCAGTAATCTGATCCAAGTATCAAGTCTCTACTCCATGGCTAAGTATTTAATCACCAAATAGTCTCGACCTCTGCTACTATTTGCCACGTCACTTAACATCTTCTTGGCTGCATAAAGTTTCCATTTCAATCTAGAAGGAAAGGAGCGCGATATTCAAATATCTCAACTTTCAAAAGCGGCTGTAGCCTTTCCCTTGATACCTAGGTGTTTGAATCTTGGAATACCCATTCCTAGAATTGGGCACAATACCTGAATATTTAGGATAGGGTTGAAACGGTTCACTATGTCAAGTTTTACGGAGATAGGATTATAACTTGACGAGTCTGAGGATTTCATCCCATAAGAAGTGACATGCGCACCATGTATAATATATTAGATGTAGGTAGTTAATTAGTTAGTTATTGTTGTTTAAAGGGGCGTAACAGCGAGGTCATCTGCCCCTGGATTAGATATAAGCCATCGATTTACGTACCAGTGGATAAAGATTATTCCTGTAGTTCATTATGCATTCATTATTTCACTGATCGTTTTAATAATATACAAATAATAAAAGTATGTTTTTAAATTATCGCATTACCAATATCTTGAATTTTTGAAAACAATTAAGTATCATTAGATATCTGTATCGGGTGAATCAACAGCCCCTTCCAATATCGTTTGCTGCAACCCAACTAACGCGTGTTGGCAGGAAGATCGGTAATTCTATGCTTGCATCCCGTATGGTACTAATGCAATGAAAGCAAGAATATCTTACAAACGATACTGAACCCTACTATTTTTCCCTCGATGTGACTACAGACTAATACGAGGGAAAAGTAATAGTGTTCAGTATCGTTTGCGGGATATGCTTGCAGTGCATTAGTACCATACGGGATGGAGGCCGAGAAATATCGAACTTCCTGCCAACGCACGTTAGTTGGATTGCAGAAAGCGATATTGGAAGGGGCTGCTGAATCACCTGGTATATTACGTTCTAAAGATTCACTGCACTCGCCTGATTATATCGCCAGGAAAGTCATATTTAATATGTGAATGTCTCACTTTAGAATTCGATGCCAATGTTTGTAGTACGCTTGATTGGTATCTGTGATCTATTAATTAATTGAATTTGATCCTTGTTAGACAATAACTACTGTATGTATTGTACCCGGATTGCTTACACGTCCGTGACATAGTGACGTCATTATTTAAGACGAAGAGACTTTGGTCTACATTGGCTTTGGAGCGGCTGATTTTGAATCGCGCGCTGGGAGACTCCGAGTATTGAGGGAGGTATTGACGCAGGGGCTTGTGACGTGAAGTTGTGACGTGCACACTGGCCTACGTAACAAAATTACGTTTTTTTATTTCCTCTAGACGATGGATTTGAACTTTGAAAAGTAGCACAGTTTTCTGGCTATTAAAATTGAAGAAGATGGAGCTATCAAGCAAGGAAATCCGTTCAGTAGGAGCTGAGATACGGATTAGAATGTTCTAGAGGTTTTACCGCTGCAGGTATAAAAGGTGCAAGCAACTCCGAGAAGACATGTACTTCTACCGAGCAACAGCTCATGTGAACATCGCCGCTGTACCGTAAACAAGTAGTTACGCTGTCGTTTTGATCTTCGAAAGAGCTTAGTCGTTGGACGAGCTGTCCACAGACTTCGTCTCTGTTCAGTGGAATGAACACTTGTGTTTTTCACATGTCTTAGAAATATTAGACGACATTCTAGTCACGTCTATTCTACTGGTAAGTGATGGTGATTATTCTAAATACAATTTACATAAGTTCAGCCTACAAGAACATTTTGTTTCTTGTTGTGAAACTAACTATTGGGCATTCAAAAAATACCAAATGGACATTGCTAGAATCGCAGATTTCACATTGCTAAAAGGCGTTCCTGGAATAGCAAGTCAAGTGAAACCGCAATATTCGAATGTGGAACTTGTTATCATGTCGAACTTTATGAAAGTTATCGAATTGTACCAGTACCTTCAACATTTCATCATGTCGAATTTTACAAAGTACAACGGAAGTGTTTGTGAGCGCGCTGTGATAATTGCCGACATGTGCTGTTAAAACCGTATGAGGATAGGTGTGATATGGAAGGGAACGAAGCTTATATGGAATTGCAGATGACCATGGGAGAACGCTATGGCAATAGCGAGCGCCGAAGGACACGCATTACCATCACATCAAGAATGAAGTATGCTAAATTCTACATGTATTACTTACTAGCCTAATGTAGTATTTGAGAATTCCTTTTTAAACTTCCACGATAAGAAACCAACACCATGATCGTTATGTAAACGTCATTTATATTTGTCCAGGACGACAAATGGCGCAATATTGAAGTCCGACAATTTATTATACTATTTTGCTATACTGTCAGGACAACAGTTGTATTCATGTCTATCAGCATGAAACATCCTAATTTATTTTTCCAAGAAATAGGAACATTTTTCCTATAGCTCTTATTGGAGGCTCTATATAACTTGGATTATTTAAATAATTTCTTAATTATTTAATAATAATAAATCACCGCGTAATAAATAAATATTATAATAATCAAAGTAGGAATACACCATTAAATTATTAATTAGCTATTTTGGAAGGTGATACTCCAATTTGTGAATTTAATTTAATTTGTTAATAATGATTTAAGTGACTGAATTAATAATCAGGAAGTGAGAATGTTATAAATAATTTGTGATGAGGATTTAAACAGTTGTTTAATGATTTATTTGAATAATGGATAAACTAGGGCAATAATAATGATAATTCAGATGTTTTACATAAACAACTATGCTTAAATGATATTTTGCCAGGGATAATAATAATTTCATGAAATGATTTAAATAAATGGAACAGTAATGAATTTAATATAATAACCTTTGTTTATTTAAATATTTTTTGGAATAGAAGTTTGTATTTATAAACAGGTTAAGGCTAAAAGGATAAATTAGTTTGTGAAGTGGAATAGCAACGATTTGAGTTTAGAAGATTTTCCAAAAGCACTAAATAAAAATTAATGAAGGCGGCAGGTATTTAAAATGTATCAACTAGGGTAAGATTATGTAAAATGGAGGCAGGGAAATGTTGACCACGACTAACTACATCTTTTCATTGGAAATACTAAACTTGAGAACACACAGTAAATTGGTAAGACAGAATATTACAACGCATAAAAAATATAATAATAAAGTATTGTAAAACAAAAGGATTTGTTTAAAGCCACATATGGTGATAATGGTTGAAATTAGTGTGCGATTAGGATTGTCGACACTTGGGTTTATCTGGAGGCCAAGGGGGTCATCCATGAGGACATTGGTTCCTGTAATTATGTGCGCATGTAGATGTGTGTGTGTGTGTGTGTTATTTGAAGTGGTTAATAAGGGCATGTTTTGCTCTGAGTTATAAAAGAAGGGTAAGGCAAGTGGACCGCCCCATATTCTAGTCAAATTCCAGAATCTGTAGATCTGAGTATTTAATTTTCACCTGGATCAATCTAGATTTCCAATATTATGCCTAAACAAATGAATAAAATATGAGCATAGATTTGATGAACCTAACCGAGAAAAATATTAAGAAAATAAATAGTTGCTAAAGCAATAATTGAATAAATAACTGAAAACATTCATGTTACGTGCTTGAAATAATAATAATAATACTTGATATTAGCATTAAATCTTCATAATCACAGTGTGAGAGAAGACCTGTTATAAATATCATTATAAAATGAAAGTTAATAAACATTTTGTTCTTTGAAACAAAAATTCACAAAAAAGCAAGAATATTAACATTCGACTTTATGTTAGCCGAATATTGATATTATGTTGATGCAAAAACTTCAATGAATTCAGTGTTGTTTTTTTTTTTTTTTTTTTTTTTTTAATATCATCGACTAATCAAAGTGAAAAATTTACAAAAATATTCAACGTTTACTTGGACAATCTTCAACAAATCTTCGTAAAAGTGGAAACTGCAAATGTAAATAGAGGGATCACTGGAACTCTTAATCGAATCGTGATCACCTGTGAATAGTGTAAATATGAGTTTTTTTGTTTGTTATACCAGAATAGACTATCAATTTTTCTGGGTATCATCCAGCGAAGATTAGGGATGTTTATTTATTTATAGGAGATGTTGATTGTTTATATGTGATTGTGTTTGTGGTTTTGAGGGTTTTTGCCAATAATTTTCAATTTTAACTATAAATAAATTGAGATGTTTTAAGAAGCGTGCTGTTTTCGAATAATTCCTCTCCCTACCTTACTTGCGAATTACCGATATCAGGGATGCCAGTTTCTGGCCTATTATTCGCCCAGATAGACCCTGAGATAGATTTGTCTCGTGCGTAACTGATTTCGGTAATTTGCAAAACGGGCTCAGTATGATACCTCATTGTTATGTTTTGGCTTTGTTAGTATATACTATACAAAATATATTGATTTTAATATTTTACGCATTCAAGACGGTGACTGTGAGTGTTGTGAAATCTGATAATATTCTGAACATATCACATTCAACTTCCTATACGGTCCATCCTTCTTCCAAGGTTTCTTTAGTATCTGTAATATTGATGTTAATATTTTATGTATTCCAGGCGGCGGTTCAGTGTATTATTCATTATAATATATTTGTGGTTTGTGTAACTTGGATGTCTCATACACGACTCTTATTTCTGTACGTTTCGTGATCGATTCAAGTATATTCTGATTAATTTCCATAAACACATTCCAATAATAATGATGGCCGTGAAAGTCTGAAAATTAGCATCGATCTTAATGTTCTGTTGTTGTTAATTCATTTAGGGACTTTAGCAACATCATATGTGTAGAATGTGTCTAATAACTTTTGTTAATGTAGTATGTGGTATTTGTAATACATGTGAGGATTGGGAAGAAGACGGCCGTGGCCTAAAGTTAAGAACCATCCCGGCATTTGTCTCGAGTAAAAGTGGAAAACCGCCGGAACCCACTTCCAGGATGGCTGGGATGAGAGATGAACCCACCTCTTCTCAGCTCTCTCTCACGAAACTGAGTGGACCCCTTTCCAGCCCTCAGACCAGAATTTTTTGGCCGAGCCGGGAATCAAACCCGGGCCCCGCGGTGACAATCAAGCCCCTACGCAACTAGGCGGACTCTAATTTCATCTTGAATGTATCAAATCTATGCATAAGTGCTTTCAGCAGTGTTAATTTTATGTAAAATAGTAACGTTTTGCGAAGTTTATTAAATAGTGACCAATCGTTTTATAAATTAATATCTTCAATATGGTGGCCACGAATTATATTCAGTTATATTGTATAACTCAGGTATCTCCTAAAAGATTCCAGTTTCACCACGTTTCGTAGTAATTACTCTATTTCATCATAGGCTAATGTATCAACTTTAATTATTTGATAGTAATCAAAATTTGATATATTTGCTTTCATGCTTTCAGAAGATTAAATCGCAAATTTTACACCCCGTTCCTGCTAGATTCGAAGTTTATTAGCTGGTGAATTAACAAGACAAATTTTTATATATTTAAGATGATTAATGTCCGTAATATTCAGTATGATTATGGTGTAACTCAAGCAACTTATTTTCGCCATACGAAGCTTTAAGAATGTCTATTTGGTAAATATTGGTCTATTGGTTCACAAGTCCTCGATGATAATTGACTACTTGAAAATGACGAACCACAGCTATATTTAAATTAATGAAGCAGACGTGCAACTGCGGCATCAGACTCCTCTTATAAGCTAGTATGTTAAACTCAAATTGCATAGGCATTTGGTGGATAAATCATCATGAAGCCGAATTAGTCCATGATAATTAAGATATCCACCATTTCGTTTCTTCCTTTTTTGTGGCTATAATTAACAAAGACGTTGTTAAGATGCGCGAAAAGAAGGCTACCTCCAAAACAAGTTCCTCTCAATTGGTTTCCGATGTTAAGGAAATGATTGCGGGAGGGAGAGAGACATACGCACCCCGAACAAGTGAACACACTCTCCACGAATATAAATAGGAGCCAATTTCACCTTTATGGGAATAGGCTAAAATAAATTATACTGTTGTTTGAGTCGTCAATCTTTCGACTGGTTTGATGCAGCCCTCCATGCTTCCCTGTCCTGAGGTAATCGTTTCATCTCTATATAGCTACCACACCCTACATCCGAGGCAATCTGTTTAACATATTCTAACCTTGGTCTACCCCTACAGTTTTTATCCTCGACACTTCCTTCTATAACTATGTTTGCTATTCCTGGGTGCCTTAGTATGTGACCTACCAACCTATCTCTTCTCTTCATCAGCTGTCGCCAGAAGCATCTCTTCTCTCCCACTCGTCGTAATACATTTTCATTCGTAACCCTATCTACCCTCCTGATCTTCATAATTCTCCTGTAACACCACATTTCAAACGCTTCAATTCTCCTCTTTTCTGCTGCTCCAACAGTCCAAGTTTCACTTCCATAGAGTGCCACGCTCCAGAAAGAGGCCTTAAAAATTAGTTCCTAGTACGTAAATCTATATTTTATGTGAATAGATTCCTTTTCTATAGAAATACTTACCTTATCGGTGCTAAAATACATTTTATATCCTCTTTGCTTTGTCCATCACTGGTTATTTTCTTCCTAAGTAACAGAAGTCACCTACTTCCTTTAGATTTTCACCTGCCAATTCGACATCCATAGGGGTTTCTGATTTATTTCGACTGCATTCCAATACTTTTGTTTTACATTTATTAATTTTCATCATGATTTCTTTCCTCAAGACTGAATTCGTACCATTTAAAAGCTCATTCAAATCCTCTGGTGTGTCGACTAAGATGACGATTTCAACAGCAAATCTCAGAGTTGAAATTATTTCTCCTTGAATCTTTACTCCTACTTTGAATTTTTCTCCAATTTTTATCATTGTTTGTTCAACGTATAGTCTAGATTGAAAAGTATGGTTGATAAGTTGCAGCCTTGCCATACACCTTTCCGAATACCAGCTTCTCTCCCATGTTCTTCCGCTTGAATAACTGCTGTCTGGTTTCTGTATAGATTGTATAGCACCCTCCTATCTCTGTACTTTATTCCAATCGTACCGGGTGAGTTAGCCGTGGTCGTTGCGGCATGACTGCTGGCAGTCGCTCACATCCGGAAGGCGAGGAGGTTCGAATCCCCCCTCCGGCAACCTTGAAGATGGTCTTCTGTGGTTTCCCATCTTCCTTCCAGACAAATGCCGGGGTTGGTCCCTAACTATAGACCACAGCCGCTACCTTCCAACTCCTCGTCCTTACATTCAAACTTCCCTCCCCAACGGTACTTGTAGCTCACCCATTGGGTATCCGTCTCGAAGCAGCTACAAAACTGACGAGCCGAACATGTCCTCGGACACTCCCGGCACTAAAAGCCATACGCTAAACAAATCCAATCTTGTTCAAAATATTATATTATATTATATTATATTATATCCTGTCTGGTGTGCTGTTTTCGTACTGTTGTAGCGTATATCTTGTGTTTGCCTCCCTGCCACTTTTTGGTGGACAGCAGTTACTGTATCGATGAGAGTTGAAAGCCGTAAATATTTATTGGGCCAACTCATCACAGCAGAGCAGAGCTGACATGTCCATCTAACTGTGAATAGCATCATTACACTCATGTACTCACCTGGCGTTTCATTATGAACTCCAGGTCATGTCCTTGCATGGTCCTTTGCAGGGACATGAGGAGATTGTAAATAACCTATTTGTCCCGGTGTTCACTATCGAGTTCTGGTGTCCTGATAAACTTCTTTTTTTTTAGGTGGTTTTATTTACATAGTAATAACTTTACACACATAGAAAGGAATTGTCAGTGCACAATTTGAATAGTTAATACAGAAAATAAAAGTCACTGCACCATTGTTTATAAAGCAACACAGAAGCAAAATGTCATTGCACCTTTGTAAAGGTCAACACAGAAAGTAATCGTCACTGCACCATTTTAAAGTCACAAGCACTTATACGCATTAAACACTCCAGGCTGACGATAAGAACTCGTGGCTGTCCAATTCAAAACATACATAACAGCCGTCCAAACGCTGCAGTCAGTGTTCCATGTTTGGCGGATTTCCATCTCTCCCTGCGGAGGTGGTCCAAGAACCCCACCAGTGTGTGGTCCCGAGACCTGTGGCGGGAGAGGTTGTAATGAATCGCTCCCGCCGTGAACCAGAGGATGGCGTTACGCTTTTCCCCAGTGGAATGTGTTACTGCAAAACGTTGCACCTTCATGCCATCGGACTCGTCCAGCGGCCGTCCGCAGATTCCAGATATTGCCTGGAGGGTCCAAGTCCAGACGACTGTCGCATTCCCGCACGTAGTGACTCGATGGTCTAATGAGTCAGTGCGACCACAGGCGTCACACTGGTCGACATCACTCTGCCCATGCCGAGACAGTTTTTCTCTGGTCGGCACATTTTCATTGAGGTACTCATACAATGTCGATCGCCATTCCAGTGGAATCCAGGGATTCCACAGGTTCTCCCAAATAGTCGACCAGGCTCGCGTAGGATATTTCATCTGTATATAGGGAGTGAAGAGTCTTTCGGCGAGCAGAAACCTATAAAGCACCTTGGTAGGGAGGGCGGTGAAGGGTGTGGAGACACTGGATTTCAGACGGTTAAGAATTGCGAGTTCCTTCTTGAAAACATTGGCTGGGATGAGCATCTGGGGATTCGCTCCTGGGACAAGTGACTGGACGCAGACAGTGTCAAAGGGGTCCCCCATATGGTGTTGCTCTCGAAAAAGCTGTGCGGCCAGCAAGGCGGCACATTTGTGTTCAACTGCCACAAGTTGCAGTCCGCCTCTTCGGAGTGGCAGGTTCATTTGATCTCGACGAATCCGATAGCGGTATCCAGACCAGAGGAAATACCCGATGGCCATTTCCATTCGTTGGCAGAGAACGTGCGGAGCTGGGATTGCTTGTGCCAGAAACCATACTTTGGACAGGGCAAAGGTATTAATAAACCACACTTTCTGTATCAGGTTCAATCTTCTCGTCAGTTCTTCCTTTAATTGAAATCTCAGCGTATTTAGCCTCCGGTTCCAGTTATAGCTGACAGTTTCTGCAAAATCGGGGAAGAAAGTTATCCCCAATATTGTACACCTGTCAACTATTGGAATGGCTAGGTCGTTCGGCGTCCTGATTGTTGTAGGCAAGCAGATGGGCATGAGCGATGACTTCGCAGCATTGATGCGTGCACCTGATGCTAGGGCGTAGGTGTCCATGATGCTATTCGTAGACGTAAGTTCTGACTCATCAGTGATAAAGACGGTCACGTCATCGGCATATGCCCGCAGGGTGATATGGGCACCATGCAGATCGATACCTTGGAGTTTCTCGTCCAGACTGCGGATCAGGGGTTCAATAGCCAAAACAAAGAGCACCATCGACAATGGGCAGCCCTGCCTGATGGATTTATGGACGGGAATTGGACGGGATAAAAATCCATTTATCAACACTCTGGATGAAGCGGATGCGTAGAGTCGTTGGAGGCAGTGTATGACGCCCAGAGGAATGTGAAAGTGACGCAAAGTTTGCCAAAGATATGCGTGGGCGACCCTATCAAAGGCTTTGTTCAGGTCAATATTCAGCAAGGCCGCCGCGTGATTTCCATTACCTGAAGCATAAAGAATGAGGTCTCGGATAGCAAGAATGCTATGCAGAATGGTCTTCTGGGGTATCGTGCAGGTTTGACCAGGGCCTATCAGGCTGTGCAGCACACTTTTGAGCCGAAGTGCTAGGACTTTGGCCAGCAACTTGTAATCCGTGTTGAGAATAGTTATTGGTCTGTAGTCAGCAATACCACGCACACCATTAATCTTGGGAATCAAAAGGATAACGCCTTCCGTAAAGCCGTGGGGTACTTCATGTGTGAATAGGTAGTTGAGGACTTGGGTGACCTCATCCCCAACAAGGTGCCAGAAGTGTTTGTACCATTCATACGGCAGAGCATCTATTCCCGGAGTCTTGTTATTAGCTGTGTTTCGGAGAGCATAGTCGATCTCTGCCTTCATGATTGGGGCGCCAAGTTGACGCATGCAGTCGTTGTCCAAGAGCCGGTCCGTAGACGTCAAGAGTTGGTTACCTGCCGATTCCGAGACTGGTTCCTCAGCCAGCATCTCCCGAAAATAGCGCTCACCTTCTGCAAGTAGTTCCTCACGGGTCGTTAATATGCCCCCATCTGGTCCCGTCCACTGACTAATACACTGACGCCCTTGCGAGCGGCGGAGACGGCCAAGCTGATAAACAGACATCGTTTCCCTGTCAATCAAGGAATATTTCTTGACATGCTGCTGTAGGGTGGCTAAATTGCTTTCTCGGACATGGCAGATGGTTGTCTTAATCGTGCGTAGTGCCACCGACACCTTTTCCCCTAGTTGTTCTCGATGGTGGAGGTCCTGTAACACGGTGTCATAGAAGTCCAGTTTCCGATATAAACGTTGATTACGTTCAAAGGTTATGGCTTTGGCGACTGCCCGAATGGCCGGCTTCACCTTTTCTAACCACCAGTCAGCCACATTGTTGTAACGGTGTTTCAGCCGTTGACACTGCCGATACACAGCCTCAAAACGCTGTGAATCCTCTTCCCTTTCAAAGCAGTTGGTATTCATTTTCCACGTGCCTCGCCCTTGTATTGTGTGTGCAGGGACGGTACTTCGCGCCGTAAATAAAAAGCCATTGTGATCACTAAAGGCGACAGGGATTATCCGACAGCCGCGTACACGTGAGGCAAGCGTACTGGACATATACGCCCGATCAATCCTGGATTTAGAGGCGCCACGGCAAAATGTATATTGGATCTGGTTGCCATGTATGTGTGGCCATATATCTATTAGTTGCATGCTCTGGGTGAGTCCCTGTAACCCAGGACAGAAATTGAAGGATCCCGTCTGATCCTGGGGGCGTAAGGTGCAGTTGAAATCCCCCATCAATAGAATGGGGAGATTCGTTACCAGGTGGGGTAAGATGTCTTGCCTAAATAAAACGTTTCTCTCAGATTTATAATTGGAGCCAGATGGACTGTAAACATTTATGATCCTGACACCATGTACCGTAGCAGATGTTATACGCCCGGAAGGATCCATCACCACATCCGTTACTAGGGTGCCTTTACGGTAGATAATGGCCGTACCCCTAGCAGTGGTGCCCATGTTAACTATATAGTCATGTTCATAGAGGAAGCCAATATTGCATTCGCTGACTTCTTGCAGAAAAAGAATGTCAACATCATATTCACGCAGAAAACGGTTTAACAGCGCCTGAGTGGCCGGATTCCTCAAGCCAGGAACATTTACTGTGGCATAGGTCTTCAAATGTGAATTATGGTCCATAGTTGATATCGGCTAAGAGGGGAGCTAACTGTAGATCCAAATCCTGCAGTGCCTCCCGGGACTGCTCACTATATTTAGCCCGCATCTTGCTAACGAACTCGGGGACTCCCTCATGCTGACCCATTTGAGCGCACTTGCGTAGAAGTGAAAGAATGGGTCCGGGGCTAGGAAGGGTTGCCATATGACACAGGTCCGACATCATTTGCTGAACCTCAAGGGCTTCGCCGGTAGTAAGGCTCGCAGCAGGTGAGACCTCTGTTGGACAACTTCTGGTGGTTTCCGGCACTCGGAAACGAGGGTCTATCTCACTGACACGTATTTCACCTTTCTTCAGCTGCTTAGGCTTGTTCTGTGCTCTACGGGTTTTAACAAGTTCGGTGGCGAGCGAAGCATCGGATTCATCGGAAGTAGGGTTAACCTTGCGCTTAGGTTTACGATTTTTCACGACTGGGGTTGCGAGCGAAGCATCTGAGTCACCAGAAGTATGCCCACGGCTAACGAGCATGCTTTCCTCAATGTCCTCCGACCAGGTGGTCGTTTGGCGTATCCCCGAATTTTCCTGTGCCGAGCCTTCTCCTTGGGGGGAACTATGGGTAGGTTTGGCAACTGGAGGGGGTGACCGGTCAGCATCCAAGGGTTGCTGTGAAGACTCTTCCTGGTGCAAGACCACAGACTCTGGATTCATGTCAGGCACACCTATGCTGTCAGCCAGGGTGACAGGCTCCGTCTCCATGGGAGGCGTGCTGTCTAGCGGGGGAAAATCTGTATCGTAGCGTGCTTGAGTATCGCCTGGGCTGTGAAGCGGGGAGTCGTCTATACGGCGGCTGGATCTAGGGGTGACCATAGCCGCAAGGCTAGTTGTCCGTGTGTCGCGTTCAAGGCGCGTCATGGCCGAGTATCGGCGCGGACAGTCGATACGCAGATGGTCTATAGCTTGACATATGGCACATGTTTTAACTTGCCCTTCATAGCTAACCTGTCCACGGTGCCCATCAATCATGATAAAGGACGGAATTTGCTTTTTTAAATCTATTTGTATTTGTCGGATACCATTTGCAACTGGTAACTTGTAATACTGGGACCAACTTTCATTTGTGATGGATTTGACTGTACCATATTTTGCAAAATGGGTGCGTATTGTATCATTTGATAATTCAGGCGGAATATTAAAGAGCCTTACCCGCGTGGCTTCCATGCCGGCAGCGGCAATTTCTACCGAAACAGACTCCCCATTAAACAAAGTAAGCCTGTGTGTTCCCGCAAATTTACTCAAAAGTTTGTCCATAATAGATTGAGAGATTACCTTGATAAAAATAGAGTTGGACGGTGCGTCAAGTTGCAGGGTCTCCAGTTGGTCAACCGTGATTTTCAGCATCTCCGCCACAAAGGTGTGAATTTCCGCTGCCGACGGACGCGTGGTGTTCCGTTGGAAGGAGCATTTCAACGTATTTTTCCTGATGGTTTGCATTTTCTTCCTGGGGTTCTATACAATTGACAAAGAGCCTGTACTAAGCTTAGGCGAAGCTATTCGGCGCACTTAACTGTTGTGTGTTGGCTGCACTCTCACTGCTCAGATACACCAGACAAGCATGACCTTACTCGTTCGTGGCTAGAGCCACACTGACTTTGAGACGCGATTAGTCCCGATATCTTGTTATCGACATTCTAATATTTTAAAGTATCAATGAATTTGGATGAATGCACAAATCGAACATGAGTAACATCCCATATATCGATAGTAGACTGTACATACGGTGATTACACAACATAAGGCGACTAAATATGTGTGTCCACTAGGTAGTGCTGACCTTAACAACGGACATGCGTATGGAGTCATTGCGCAAGATGGCCGCCACACGAAACGTCAATGCTGTCAACCTGCTGACAACATATCCACCAATGTAGCCTACATGTAAGAAACAAATTTTTACACCCAACCCCTTCCCGTACACCTCAGCCCATCAAATGGCTCTCCATCTACGTGTAACGGACACGTGCGTATAATATGAATTCAAAAATATTAATAAATTTAAAAAAAATACACCGCATACCAAACATGACACCTTGTGGCACCGCTGAGAGGATGGAAGTGGACAAGGGGATTTCATAAGTTTCTAAATAATCATTCTTTAATCATTCAAATCATAAAATTCAATAAATTATACCTAAAACCACAAATACCCTTTCAAACATTATAGTCTAGTGTTACCACTAACCCATTAAAATATAGCACCATATTATTTCTGTTATAATATTAATCATTCAAAATCAAATAAATGACGACCCCCAAAAGTTACAATCTACTTTCACCACAGACCCAGAACTCTAGCGTAAGATCAAAAACAATTGGAAAAGATCCTCTAATATCTTGGCTCATCCTTCCACAGATGACTCATTCAAATCGAGCACCAAATGCTACACGGAAGCTACCATGCTTGACTAGAAAGAACTAACTACCTGTATTGCTTTCGTACTCGAAAACTCAGAATAAAGTTCCCGCTTGAAACATTAATTGAAGTCTTGTAATTTCGTAACAAAATGCTACCGGAAGTTGCGATTACGTATTTAGACTCATATATTCCGACATTATACGACCGGAAAAGGAAGTACATCAATTGTGAAGAACTTTTCTCGGGTTTCTATGGTTCCATAAAATAGTGACGCTATGCACCTAATTCACCATATCGTGAAGGTATCTCGTCACTGGAATATTTCAAGTCCGTTTATAATTATATCTGACCTAAAACTAAAGGACGACCAGCACGAAATTGTAAACATCTCCATTATGAAGTGACAGATGTGTAAATATAACTCCTATGGGATGTTGCTCATCCTTTCTCAGCTAATTCTTAACAGCAAATAGGCTATGAGTCTGACTATATAAATCTCTTGCATCTTGAAGATTTAGTTGATGGTAATGAGAGCAGTTCAAAAGGGACTATGTTCAAGAGCACCTAATTAAAGAGATTAAAGTGGAATCATCTACATATTGTGCCCATTCAACAATGAAATATGCAAATCCAGTTTGCCAGCAATGCTCAATCGGGAGTATCGCGGTTCATGGTTTGTTCTCCCTGTCTGTGACTTACACACTTTGGATTAAGCAGAGGATACACTTCCAAAATAAAAATCAAATCCTACTATTAAAACATTTAATTATCCAAAAATATTGCGCTACACAAATTAAACAGATAAAAATACTGACACTCCACTTCACACTTGTCCGAAATTGACAAGGAATTCATATTAAACAGTTATAAAATCATAATGACTGGTTTTCCAAAAACCAACAAACTTCCACTAAGTTTCACTTCCATATGGTGTCAATTCAAATTCTTTAAAATAACGAGCTCTAAACAGCTCGGTAATGTTTACATACACTGTGTTATCAATTTAATACACATCAATTACTATTTACATGAGTATATCTCTTAATAATCAATATCAAAGTATGGCTAATCATCAATTAATTTTGGGCTTTCACAATGCTCATATGTTACCATCCCTCTCTCCCAAGCTAACAACTCACTACCGTGATTGGGAAAGATTTGCGTACTCCCGAGCTACAGAAGACTACTAAACAAGTCAAACTTAAGATTACTCCCGGAATCAAATGTCTTCAATAGAATTCGTGAATCACTGAATTATTGAACAATAAAGTTAGGGATTTATCATTTTGTCTTCAAAGACCATTATATTATGAGAAAGCAACGATCTGAACTCTGCAAGCGATAATAATGGATATAAAGGGACCTTTGTTCAAAGACCGGGTCGTTCAAACAATCTTTAAACACTTCTGTGTATATTATGACTCAGACAGTCCGTCCTAACCTACCGCACTACCAGAGGGTAAGGGTCTAATCTTAACTACTTGGCGAGATTTATTGCAGGGAGAGAAGAGAGCTCACAGTCTCGCTTTCACAAGGGACTGGCTACATCAGCTTTCCACACAGCTGTTTCAAATGCAATTCTCTGAATGACCAGGCTTCTAATACAAAATCATAAAACAACATATTTAGGTTCAACAGACCTATTCTCTTAGCTTCGGTATATAATAATTATGAAGTGTCCTCATTAGCGGGTAAGAAAAATTCAATAATACAACCAATATTTGAGGGGCTTCAACACGGATGACTCTGAGTTCGATCCTTTCAAATGACTCGGGAGCAGTATTCCAATTTGGAGGACTTATACCGTTAGCTTAGGGCAGGCCTCGCCTTTTACCAGCGCTCATAATACAACATAAATAGCACCCTTTTAACATACAACACACAATGCCTCGTGATCACTATCACAACTTTGAGGGCTTATACAGTTCAATCACCACGACTAACTGTCCCCCATAATTACTTTTACCGAGCATTTCAACGCATTCCTAGCGTGATACATTACTTCAATGCGCTACATGGCGCTCATACATTAATTAGCCGAGTTGCCTTCAAAGAACTAAATAAATTCAGAATCAACGTTTGGTCTACATCTCACAATATATTACTCTTCTTCCCTTAACAATAATCCTTTTTACCGTAAAGAACATGTATTCATAACATGTATTAATTCATCTAAAGGAGCCCGGAAGCTACTACTTTCAATATAAAATTCATCACAATATTCATTCATTTGTATAATTATTATTATTAGTAGTACGCTTGCTTTCTCATATTTATATCATTTATCCATTTACACTGATATTTTACTGAATATGTTCCCCAAGGGATTCATTTATATTTCACATATTTATTATATTTCTCTCAAATTAATCGTTCAGATCGCGCAATCTTTCTTTCACCTGTTATTAAACATCCCTACACTCTCTCTCATGAGGATTATACGCAAATCTTCCCAAACACATAATAATTAAAATAGTTACTCACATGACGGTACGGTCAGCGACCGAATTCTCCAGCGATGGAACATTTTCGCCCACCAACTTTTCCTTAAGCCATTTTCATGGTTATATTTACACTCAATGACACTTTTTAACACCACATAAAATATTTACCTTAATCACTTGGAACATAACGAATATCATTTTGTATTCGTTTTCACTTATCTCGCCTCCGTGGCTTAGGCGGCAGCACGCCGGCCTCTCACCGCTGGATCCGTGGTTCAAATCCCGGTCACTCCATGTGAGATCTGTGCTGGACAAAACGGAGGCAGACAGGTTTTTCTCCGGGTACTCCGGTTTTCCCTGTCACAATTTCATTCCAGCAACACTCTCCACTATCATTTCATTTCATCTGTCATTCATTTAATCATTGCCCCAGAGGAGTGCGACAGGCTTCGGCAGCCGGCACGCTTCATATCCTCGCCGCTAGATAGGGGCTTCATTCATTCCATTCCTGACCTGGTCGGAGAATGGAAGCAGGCAGTGGATTTTCATTCGTTTTCACTTAACACAACACAATTCACTAAAATATTACACTCAAAAATTTCACTATATTTACATTACATAAAAAATATCACTTTGGCGTTAATTAACCTTACACACGTGATTTCTTTTCCTTTCCCGTTTCCAAGGGTTGCATTATAGCACGTCGGCTTCCTAATCTGACGAGATGATGGAAAGTCTCGATCGAACTAAACCTCACTGGAACGGCTGATCTTCTAATCCTGGATTTAACTATCGGCTCCTATAACTTTCCTGCACGATGTCGTATCTTGCTAGACGCTACTTGTTCGTCTAAATAAAATTCTGTCCTTGATGTATTACTATCTCGATCGCTCGAACTGTTCATCGATGACCTAGTAATTTCCTTGTACTTTCGGTTACTTTGATTTGTAGCTTATTGGAGTTCTCCCCAATGTTTAACTGTTCATTTGTCTACCTAGACGAAGCCTCGAACTACAATTCCTAATTTTTATCGTCCTGCGCTCTAGTCCCTAAATTTCCGGAACACTATGCGTTACTATTTCGTTCTACCCTGCTTTGGTTCCTTAACGTAGATAGACTGTCTATTTCACTTTGCTTGGGTACTTCGAAACCTAATGATGCGTCGGTTCTTTAACTGAACTATTATTTTCGATTACCTATCGCCTGTTATTTTTCAAGTCCACAGCCTAAACTTGACTATACTTGTGAACTTTATAGAGTCTGAAGCTTGCCGATATTATTCCTATACTAGGATTCTAATGTGTCTTCACACGGCGATACTGATGACGATACTGCACGGCCACTCCCATATGGGGTGCTCGTTGGTCATACAGCGTAACACGACCTCTCAAGGTCTGGTAAAGACTGCATGCTCCTCCTGGCACCTCCAGGGTTTATATCCAAATCGGCGGCAAAAATATAAAATCCGCGTCTTCTCCAGCACTAACTTCTGTCTGAAGTAATAGTCGTATAATTTTGAAAAATATATCTCTGGAAAGCTCTTGTTTTAAACGTCAACTGGTTTCTTTGATCATGAAAATCGATCACACAATTCCAAGATATTAAATAATTTGTCTCCTCAGATATGTGGGCATTGAGGTTTATTTTTCCATCCCTACCAACTCTGGTCTCGGGGAATTACTAACGACGTCATGCTACGTCTGCAGTTCTTTCCCCACACAAAAATCTCTATTCCAGAATGATCAACAATGATGAGATTCTTTCATTAATTAAATGCTCGCAAATGGCTTAATTCTAATTATTTCTCGTCTTGCACCATTGCGAGGTTGTCATTTTCTAGCTGAGTAAGGTCTATTTCCGAAACCTCTTCTCTCTTACTCGTCGTGGAAAGTTTTTATCGTTCTATTTATAATCATGAGCCAGCTCCTATCGATGCGTCAAGCATGATCTCACGTCCGCATGTCTGGTGGTCACCCATTCTTGCGCCACATTATAACAGCCCACTTCTCAAAATCTTTCCAAGTTATTCTACAGACTGTATTATTTCCTATCTTCTTTTGCAAATAAATTATGGATTCGACGCTTGAACCAATAGTACATGGGTTCAAATCTCCCCTCCTTAGATAAATAAATTTTCGAAATTTTGAGGAAATTTATTTAAGTATTTTTCCTAGAAATTCTTATTCTCTCAGTGTCGAAGCCATCATAACATCCCGCAGTACCTTTATTTTATTTTCTCATAGAATCCCACGATGATTCGGGTTTTTCAATTTTAATGTCATATCCGGTAATGGTGTAGGTTGAGCACGCTCTGTCCCTACCCGTACTTCCTTCCTGATTTTTCTGGACTAAAAGTCTACAGATCTTAATCCTTCGTTACGGGTGTGGTCTATCCCTACCCGTTTCTTTCTTTCCTCATTTTCTCTCCTTAAATTGAATTTTTTTTATTCAATTAAATCAATTATCTCTCTTAGCTCCAAATACGTTTGCTCTAGTCCACATTCACAATTGAATGGTTGACCTCTATTTTTTCGTTCTAACTCACTCCTATTTGTATCAAAAGTGGATTTATCATTTTTATTTGTTCCATGACCGGGGCTTGTTCATTTGTTTCATCGAAGTCTTCGGGAGGGTAATATACTTTCAGGTTAGCTGAATTCATAGTCACTTCGTGATTCGTTTCACAGTGCCGAATTCTATATGCATTATTTCTTAAATCCCTTATTATTCGATACGGGCCGTGGTACATTTTCTGGTATTTCTTGTACACGCGGTTCCCTGGATCCGAAATGGCTGGTCTTTTCACTAACACCATTTCTCTTGCTACTAGTGGTCGATGATACCTCTTGTGCCTGTTTCTCCTTTGTCTTCAATCGGTTTGAGCTTTTAGATGCTCAACGGCTCTCCTAATTCGTACATCTCTTCCAGGCTGAGCGTCTGTTGGCCTAGGAATGACCTGACTCCAAGGTCTCTCTGGTTGCTCATTCCGATGTAATGTTATTGGTATCTCTCGTGGATCGTATTATTTATACAAAATTCGTTGATGTCGAGGATGTCTATCCATTTCCAATTTTCCTCGGCACAGTATATCCTACAATACTTGGCCGTTTCCCTCATAACTCTTTCTACAGGATTTGCCTCAGGATGGCGAATGCTGGACAGGATCTGACGTATTCCAAGTCTCTCTAATTCCTGTCAAAATTCTACACTTGTAAAACTACTACCGTGATCCGATACCAAATTCTCTGGTTTACCCAGAATAGGTATCACTTTTTCTTTGAGTCGTTTTAAAACCTGTTTGGTACTAGTCTTCTGTATGGGAGCGAGAACAACCATTTTTGTGAAGACATCCATAGCCACCATTATGTGTCTGTTTCCCCTCCTGGCCTTTGGCAAAGGTCTGAAATTGTCAATAGAAATAATTTGACCTGCTCTCTCGGGCAACAGTGGTATTGGCTTTTGTCTCATCAAAAACGCATTTGGCTTAATCCTTTGACATGTGTCACATGTCTTTAGCGTATCCCTTACAGTTTCTCTCAGTCTCGGCCATACAAATGCTTCTTTCAGCATCGAGACTGTTTTGTCAACCCCCATGTGCCCAAACGATCTATGGGCCAACCATACCATTTTCCTCTGCAAAATAGCAGGTATAACGATCCTCAATCGAGTATGGTCAGTGTCCGCAAACTTATACAATCATCCATTAAATAAAGTATAATCTTGAGCTATCTTATTAGCTTCAGTATACGCAGGTGTTCCCCTTATCAAACTCCCTTCTAAGAAAGATATGAGCATGTTCATCCATGGATCTTCACGTTGTCGTTGACCAATGCTTCTTAATTCATCCAAAGTACGCTGATCTCTGTCTTCTAAATCAATAGCCATTACTTCCTCTTCTGTGGACTCTGGCTGTCTACTTAAATAATCTGGAACTACATTGTCTTTCCCTGGGCAATACTCTATGTTTACATCGAACTGTTGTATATATAGAGCCCAACGCATCAACCTTTGACTGGATAAATCCGTCTTCATCAAAAAGGTTAAGGCTTTATGATCGGTTCTTAATGTGACTGGAAACCCATATACAACCTTTTGCCAATATTGCAACGCATGCAATATCGCTAACAGCTCGATCTCGCTGATTGTATAATTTTTCTCATGTGGTTTCAGTCTTCGACTCGTGAAAGCTAGATAATTTTTTTCTCAGGGTTATCCGGGTCTTCCTGATACAGCATTGCCCCTATTCCAATCTGGGATGCATCCGTCTGTATTATAAATCTCTGATTAAAATCAGGATATCCTAGCTTCACATAATTTAAGAGCATTTCCTTGGCCTCTATAAACGCTTTCTCCGTTTCCTCCGTCCATTTCCACTTGCCACCCTTCTTCAGAAGGTCCTGTAGTGGTGCAACAGTTTTGGTGTAGGATGGACAATGTCCTGAGAAAAATCCAATCAATCCCAAAAACTGGCGAACGTTTTTCACTTTCAAAGGCCTGGGAAAATTTCTTATCGATTCTAATTTGCATGGATTTGGTTTGACACCATCCTTGTCAATCACATGCCCCAAAAACGTAACTTGTCTTTGACAAAAGTTCGATTTCTTCAAGTTAATCTTGAAGTTAGCCCTTCTCAAATCTTCCAATAATTTCTTTAAATTTGTCAAGTGTTCCTCTATGTTTTCCGAGGTAAGCAATATGTCATCCACATAACGGATAGTGCAATCCTTTACTTCCTCTGACAGGTTGCGATCAAGTGCTCTTATTAATGCGGATCCCGCTGTCTTCAAGGCAAATGGACATCTCTTGAAGCAATACGTTTGTTGATCGAACTGAAATCCAGTTAAAAGACTGGTTTTCTCTTCAAGTTCGAGATGATGATATGAAGAAGTCATGTCAATATTTGTGAAAATCTTCTTGCCTTTAAATTTCCTCAGTATTTCTTTTATGGGTGGGGCCGAATCATTTTCTGGTATAATCTTAGCGTTCAAATTCCTGACATCTAAACACACCCTTACTGAGCAATCCGGTTTACTCACAATTACTAATGGACTAACATATGGTGTCGCCATCTTTTCTATTACACCTGCATCACTCATCTCCTGCAGTGTTTTCTTTGTTTGTGTGTAATGCTTTTCTGCAACCGGGTATGGTTTTTGTCTAAACGGTGCCCAATCATTTACTTGAAATGCGTATTTAAAATTGTGGATCTTTCCTGACTTGGAATCAAATACGTCCCTGTAATTGAACAGCAATTCCTTTAAATTTTCCTTATTTTCGAGGGTAACTTTGGCTTCCTCTATTTTTCCTGACAGGTTGGTCTCGAACTCGGTTTCCATACTATCTTCAAGTTCTATGTTTAGGACTTCAAATACCTTCTCTATGTCCCTACAACCTTCCTCGGTCATTTCTTCCACATGCCATACCTGTTCTTCTACTTTTGCATCCTGTTCCTGTAAAATAATGTTTTGTTCATCCACATCCTCTCTTTGAATCCTAATGCAATTTTGCGCTAGGCCTATTATGACCTTGTTCTCACGGATAAAATCAATACCCAATATAATATTGTATGGTAATTGATTTACCAACAAAAAGCATTGTGAAATTTCAGTGTTACCCATGATCAAATCAATGTATACCTGAAATTTGCATATCAAAGATTTTTCAGGAATAATTCCCTTAATCTTCACGCTTGAGGTGGGAATTTTTAATACACGACCTCTTGTTTCTAATTCATTTATGAGGCTTTGCGTTATCAAACTTATAGTTGATCCAGTATCTATTAATGCTCTGACCAGTAATCCTTCTATCCTTAACATGATGATAGGTAATTCTCTTCTAATGGGTGGGATTCCTTCCACGTCCTCTTTAATTAGCTCTTCTGGTCTCGCTATCCAATTTATAATCTCAACCTCCTCCCAGCTCCTGGTATGTTTCCACTTTTGATGATTTAAATTTGGAGTTTTTTTTATCTTGAGGGCTTCCTTTCCCCTCAATCTTCAACTGAGCTAGTAACTCCAAGCTTTGAGCTCCTTCCAGTCGGTCGGGTGATTTTCGGTTCTTCATTGCCTCACCCCAACGGACTCTTCGCGTCTCAGGTTCGTCTGTTCGTTCATTCATATAACGAAGACTTTCCTGATACCTTTCTTCAATTTCAGCCCGATATTCATCGTTTCTACCCTCAGGCCTCACATTCCTTCTGGGATAATTTTCCCATCTCTTTCTGTTGTCCTGCCTTTGATTATTATTATACGGTCGGTTTTCTTGTTGCCTATAACCCGTATTTCTGGGATTTCTTCCTCAATATCCTCCTCTATAGTATGGCTGTATTCCCCTAGGCTCTTGATGTCCATATTCTCGACCCAGTCCTTGAGTATTTGTACTAGTTGACTGATTTCTTGTCGATGGTTTCTCTCTATCCTCTTGACTACTGGCCATGTGTACTTGTTCAGTATGTCTTTGATGCCTGAGAGTAACGTGTGAAGTCGTCATGTCCAGCTGACGTAATACGCTCTCCACTTCCACAGCACTTCTGGCTTTGGATGAGATTAGCAACCGTTGTATCTCATATGGAAGTTGTCTTGCAATGGCAGCACACAGGTCGTTTTCAGCTGGGGCGATATCAAGTTCACGGAATTTACACAGCTGAGCGGTGAAAAATTCTGAGTATTTAGTGGGGGCATTCGTACTATATTTCCTAGAGTACAGATCTAGCCTCAGATTTTCTTGTACATCTGCTGCCCAATATCGTTTCAGAAAAGCTTCTCTAAAACCTTCCCCCGTGTCAAATGTTTATCTGAAACTCCTGAACCAGGTGAGACAATCACCTGCCAACAGCTTCTCAATTGCTCTCAGTCTTCGATCCTGAGGAACTTTCATTTCATTCAAGTATTCTGCTACCTCCTTCAACCAGTATTTAGGAGTAATTGACATATTATTACCCGTAAACTTCACCGGTCTGTCCTCATTTGACTTGATAATGTTAATTATTTGTCCATTTTTTTGGTTCATATAAGGGGTTGACATTGCCATCGGATATCCTAGGTTCTTATAAGGGCTCTCCCCTCCTAAATCCCTATCTTGATTAGTGTCTCGTTCATGGGGATCTACCCATCCTGTCTTCTGGAATTCATCCTGACATTCAAATTCTAGTTTTCTTTCTCTTCTGGCACTCTCTTCTTGAGACATGAGCTGAACCTCCATTTGACTGTTCTTATGTTCAGTCCTTTCCAACCGTGAGCCAAATTCATTCTGAAATCTTTCCTGTTTCTTCTTACTGCTTTCAACTTCTTGTTTGATTTGAAATTTCTCTTCCCTGAAACTATCCCTTATTTCAGCTAATTGTTCTTCTACCTCTTTCTTGATGATCATGACCTGTTTTTCTATAATTTCTGGCTTGACATCACCTTTCGTATCTAGGTCTTCTCGTATCTCATTCATCTTTATCTCCATTTCTTTTCGTCCCTTGACAATCTCTTCCTTCATTCCCTCCAGCTTTTCCTCAGTTTTCCCTTGATTTTTATACAATACCGTTAAGTCGTCTTTGACCTGGTTTACTTCAGTATTGGTTTTTCCTACTTGTCCCTTTAATGTTTTTATGGTTTCCTGAACCCCATTGATACCCTTACTTATTTCGTCTATCTTCTGAGTATTTTCCTTATTTTCTTCGTCTCGTTGCTTTCTTTCTCCCTGGAGATTCTTTTCGTATGTACTTAATCTCGTATTTATTCCTTCCTCGTGCTTCCTCAAGTTCTCATCTACCTGTCCGGTAAAATGATCAAATCGATCTTTCATGCTTTTCGTATCCGCTTGATTTTGACTTTTCATATCATTTACTTCGGCCTGAACTCCCTCGACTTTTTCCTCGAGTTTTCCCACCTTACTTTCAACCCCCATGAACCTATTACCTAAGTCTCTGAGCTCTTCCTTAATTTCATCCCGTGATCTCTGACCAAATTCCCTATTTGACCCTATCTGATCTATTAACTCTTTTTGCACCCCTTGGATCTGGGTTACAAGTTCCTTTTTACACGCTTCTACATTCTTTTACAAGTTCCTTCCATGTTACTTAATTTGGTTTCCACAGAACCAAATTTATCCTTTAAGTTTTCAAAATTATCTCGACACTCCTTTTTAGACTCTATACTATTTTGTTCTACAGTATTTATTTGTATTTGCAATCCTGCATTAAATGTGTTATTTTCACTTTGAAATGCCTTTAGCTTGTTCCCAAACCCCGTGTCAAAACCTTGAAATTTGGTATTCATTGTCTCTTCTATTTTCTTATTTATATTACTTTGTATTTTAGTCTCCATGGCCTTTAATTCGGTTTTCATGGCTTGACTTTTCAGAGAATTTTCAGCTATCGTTTTCTCCTGAAACGAATGTAATCTATTTTCAAGTTTACCTTCCATGACTCCTAGTTTATCTTCCAAATCCTTGGATTGTGCTGCAAAATTATTTGAATTCTCTGTTTTTATAATATCTATCTTATCCTTCAGTACCTTATTCATGTTTATACTGTCGGTTTTGATAGATTCTAATGTTTCCTCTATCTTAACACTGTCAGTTTTAAGAGATTCTAATTTATTCCCCATGTTAGCACTATCAGTTTTAAGAGATTCTAAATTCTGATTTATGGATTCTAAATCCTTCTTATTTTCATTCTGTTGGAGGTCCAATTTATTGTCTATAGTTTCGAATCTATCTTTACTATCCGCCTTCATGGCGTCCAAAAGCCTCAGCCTCTCTTCACTACTGTCTGCCTTCATGGCCTCCAACTTTTCACTACTATCTGCCTTCATGGCCTCCAAATTCTCACTACTTTCTGCCTTCATGGCCTCCAAGAGCTTCTGCATTTCCTCACTCAATGACATCTTACTATCTTAGAGAATACAGTGGGCTACTCCGTCCCATCGTCGGTTCATGCATGAGAGATGGTATCCTGAACTCTTGTGTCCCAATTTCCAAAATTTAACCTCAGTACGGGTGTTTATTAAACCTACCCATCTGGTATACTCATTCTAATATCAACACCTTTTTGGAAGTGATTTTAAAATTCAAAAATTTTGAAAACCCATATTTTCCCAAAAAATGAAAATTTTGATTTTTCAAGAAAAACTCGGGTTTTCCCTAGGAAAACTCATCCCTACGTACTGGGAGCCATGAATATGTATTACATGGTGATATTTAACTATACAAGCCCCACGTTGGAAATTAAACAAATAAAACATACTAGATGCCATTTAATGCCTGTCCAAAGTTGAGCAAGGGATTAAATGTTAAACATTTACAAAATCATAATGACTGGTTTTCCAAAAACCAACAAACTTCCACTAAGTTTCACTTCCATATGGTGTCAATTCAAATTCTTTAAAATAACGAGCTCTAAACGGCTCGGTAATGTTTACATACACTGTGTTATCAATTTAATACACATCAATTACTATTTACATGAGTATATCTTTTAATCATCAATATCAAAGTATGGCTAATCATCAATTAATTTTGGGCTTTCACAATGCTCATATGTTACCATCCCTCTCTCCCAAGCTAACAACTCACTACCGTGATTGGGAAAGATTTGCGTACTCCCGAGCTACAGAAGACTACTGAACAAGTCAAACTTAAGAATACTCCCGGTATCTAATGTCTTCAATAGAACTCGTGAATCACTGAATTATTGAACAATAAAGTTAGGGATTTATCATTTTGTCTTCAAAGACCATTATATTATGAGAAAGCAACGATCTGAACTCTGCAAGCGATAATAATGGATATAAAGGGACCTTTGTTCAAAGACCGGGTCGTTCAAACAATCTTTAAACACTTCTGTGTATATTATGACTCAGACAGTCCGTCCTAACCTACCGCACTACCAGAGGGTAAGGGTCTAATCTTAACTACTTGGCGAGATTTATTGCAGGGAGAGAAGAGAGCTCACAGTCTCGCTTTCACAAGGGACTGGCTACATCAGCTTTCCACACAGCTGTTTCAAATGCAATTCTCTGAATGACAAAATCAAAAAACAACATATTTAGGTTCCACAGACCTATTCGCTTAGCTTCGGTATATAATAATTTTGAAGTGTCCTCATTAGCGGGTAAGAAAAATTCAATAATACAACCAATATTTGAGGGGCTCCAACACGGATGACTCTGAGTTCGATCCTTTCAAATGCCTCGGGAGCAGTATCCCAATTTGGAGGACTTATACCAATAGCGACTTAGGGAACGCCTCGCCTTTTACCAGTGCTCATAATACAACCTAAATAGCACCCTTTTAACATACAACACACTGCCTCGTGATCACTATCACAACTTTGAGGGCTTATACAGTTCAATCACCACGACTAACTGTCCCCCATAATTACTTTTACCGAGCATTTCAACGCATTCCTAGCGTGATACATTACTTCAATGCGCTACATGGCGCTCATACATTAATTAGCCAAGTTGCCTTAAAGAACTAAATAAATTCAGAATCAACGTTTGATCTACATCTCACAATATATTACTCTTCTTCCCTTAACAATAATCCTTTTTACCGTGAAGAACATGTATTCATAACATGTATTAATTCATCTAAAGGAGCTCGGAAGCTACTACTTTCAATATAAAATTCATCACAATATTCAGTCATTTGTATAATTATTATTATTATTAGTACGCTTGCTTTCTCATATTTATATCATTTATCCATTTACACTGATATTTTACTGAATATGTTCCCCAAGGGATTCATTTATATTTCACATATTTATTATATTTCTCTCAAATTAATCGTTCAGATCACGCAATCTTTCTTTCACCTGTTATTAAACATCCCTACACTCTCTCTCATGAGCATTATACTCAAATCTTCCCAAACACATAATAATGAAAATAGTTACTCACATGACGGTACGGTCAGCGACCGAATTCTCCTGCGATGGAACATTTTCGCCCACCAACTTTTTCTTAAGCCATTTTCATGGTTATATTTACACTCAATGACACTTTTTTAACTCCACATAAAATATTTACCATAATCACTTGGAACATAACGAATATCATTTTGTATTCGTTTTCACTTAACACAATACAATTCACTAAAATATTACACTCAAAAATTTCACTATATTTACATTACATAAAAAAATTATCACTTAGGCGTTAATTATTCGCCTAACACGCGTGATTCCTTTTCCTTTCCCGTTTCCAAGGGTTGCATAATAGCACGTCGGCTTCCTAATCTGACAAGATGATGGAAAGTCTCGATCGAACTAAACCTCACTGGAACGGCTGATCTTCTAATCCTGGATGTGATTATAGGCTCCTATAACATTCCTGCACGATGTCGTATCTTGCTAGACGCTACTTGTTCGTCTAAATAAAAGTCTGTCCTTGATGTATTCCTATCTCGATCGCTCGAACTGTTTATCGATGACCTAGTAATTTCTGTTGCTTTGATTTTTAGCTTATTGGAGTATTCCCCAATGTTTAACTGTTCATTTGTCTACCTAGACAAAGCCTCGAACTACAATTCCTAATTTTTATCGTCCTGCGCTCTAGTCCCTAAATTTCCGGAACACTAGGCGTTACTATTTCGTTCTACCCTGCTTGGGTTCCTTAACGTAAATAGACTGTCTATTTCACTTTCCTTGGGTACTTCGAAACCTTATGATGCGTCGGTTCTTTAACTGAACTATTATCTTCGAGTACCTATCGCCTGTTATTTTTCAAGTCCACAGCCTAAACTTTGACTATACTTGTGAACTTTATAGAGTCTGAAGCTTGCCGATATTATTCCTATACTAGGATTCTAATGTGTCTTCACACGGCGATACTGATGACGATACTGCACGGCCACTCCCATATGGGGTGCTCGTTGGTGATACAGCGTAACACGACCTCTCAAGGTCTGGTAAAGACTGCATGCTCCTCCTGGCACCTCCAGGGTTTATATCCAAATCGGCGGCAAAAATATAAAATCCGCGTCTTCTCCAGCACTAACTTCTGTCTGAAGTAATAGTCGTATAATTTTGAAAAATATATCTCTGGAAAGCTCTTGTTTTAAACGTCAACTGGTTTCTTTGATCATGAAAATCGATCACACAATTCCAAGATATTAAATAATTTGTCTCCTCAGATATGTGGGCGTTGAGGTTTATTTTTCCATCCCTACCAACTCTGGTCTCGGGGAATTACTAACGACGTCATGCTACGTCTGCAGTTCTTTCCTGTGCAAATATTATAAACTTTTTCCCCACACAAAAATCTCTATTCCAGAATGATCAACAATGATGAGATTCTTTCATTAATTAAATGCTCGCAAATGGCTTAATTCTAATTATTTCTCTTCTTGCACCATTGCGAGGTTGTCATTTTCTAGCTGAGTAAGGTCTATTTCCGAAACCTCTTCTCTCTTACTCGTCGTGGAAAGTTTTTATCGTTCTATTTATAATCATGAGCCAGCTCCTATCGATGCGTCAAGCATGATCTCACGTCCGCATGTCTCGTGGTCACCCATTCTTGCGCCACATTATAACAGCCCACTTCTTAAAATCTTTCCAAGTTATTCTACAGACTGTATTATTTCCTATCTTCTTTTGCAAATAAATTATGGATTCGACGCTTGAACCAATACTACATGGGTTCAATATACAACCGGGTGAGTTAGCCGTGGTCGTTACGGCATGACTGCTGGCAGTCACTCACATCCGGGAGGCGAGGAGGTTCGAATCCCCCCGCCGCGCCGGCAACCTTGAAGATGGTCTTCTGTGGTTTCCCATCTTCCTTCCAGGCAAATGCCGGGGTTGGTCCCTAACTATAGGCCATAGCCGCTACCTTCCAACTCCTCGTTCTTACATTCAAACTTTCCTCCCCAGACAACACTCCACTCGCGACGGTACTTTTAGCTCGCCCATTAGGTTTCCGCCTCGAAGCAGCTACACAACTGGTGAGCCGAACATGTTCTCAGACACTCCCGGCACTAAAAGTCATACGCTAAAGAAATCTACATATACAACACAATTATGTAGTTATTGAATGTCAGACGTGAGTAAGACTTTTCAATTTTCTGAAAATTGAGGAATAAGAAGCCTCATACCACACTGCCCCTCACTGTCTGGAAGAACGCATAAAGTCAATAGTACAATAATTCTTCATTTGTAGACAAATAACAATTTTGAAGAAATATAGTACCGGTACTCAGTCTTTATAATTACGTGTGCTGTATACGTTAGATATTAACAGAAATGTCTGGAGTTAGACAAATATCCGTTAAGACTAGCAGCTTTCCTGCAAAGAGTGCTCCGACGATAGAGTGAATACCCAAACTGTCACAATATTGTGGTTGCTGATCAGCCCTGCTTGTACCCCTCTGGCCACATAAAATAGCCACGCTGCCAGTCTCGGCTTCTCCACGAAGTTCTGCTGTGAGGGACTTGAATCCTCCTCGATGGAGTCCCTAATCAAATCTAACACTTTGAATTACCGTCAAACAATATTGACAATCGAACAGTTTACACATCGCAATATCTTTTTTGTAAAGCTGAACAATAGCATATCTTCATTAACCACGTCATTATCACTGAAAGGAGACAAACAAAACTTCAAATTACTTATGATGACAGAACGCTCGAGCTTAGTACAGTATGTGTCTCGCAACAGCAACATGCCAGGCGAGAGCAAGTGGTTCCCCGTCCGAGGACAGGCGTTAATACTCGAGCGCTCCCTATCGCTATGAGGGTGACGTAATGTAGAGGGGCTGACAGTAATTCCAAACCTGTCGCTAGTGTCAGGTTTGAAATGCGGGAAAAGCGTTTAGTATTTTATCGTAAGTTGAGACTCACATAATTGGTACTTACATCATTTTATAATAATAATACCGGTAATAATGATTATTATTATTCCCCCAGGGCCTCACATCTAGTGGGACGTGGGTTGGCGACCACGGGACCCCAGCTGAGTCCGGCATTGCTTCCACTTACTTGTGCCGGGCTCCTCTCTGTCTTCTTTCCTGTCGACCTTACTTGGTCAACTCTTGTTCTCTTCCGACCCCGACGGAATTAGGGTATCCAAGGCCTAGGGAGTCTTTTCCTTTCCCGCCTTAATTGGCCCTTGTCTCATCTTTCCTGATCCCTCCTTCTTCGAGTTTTTTTTTAGCGTATGACGTTTAGTGCCAGGAGTGTCCGAGGACATGTTCGGCTCGCCAGAGTTAGTAGCTGCTTCTAAGCGGGCACCCATGGGATAAGCTACAAGTACCGTCACGCGTGGAGTGTTGTCTGGGGAGAAAAGTTTGAATGTAAGGACGAGGAAATGGAAGGTAGCGGCTGTGGCCTATAGTTAGGGACTAACCCCGGCATTTGCCTGGAAGGAAGATGGGAAACCACAGAAGACCATCTTCAAGGTTGCTGGCGGGGGGGATTCGAACCTCCTCGCCTCCCGGATGTGAGCGACTGCCAGCAGTCATGCCGTAACGACCACGGCTAACTCACCCGGTCTTCGAGGGGTCAGACCTCTTGTTTTCTTTTCATTATATTTCCCTTTCTCTTTAAGATTCCCGCACTGTTTTTGTAAATTGGCTCCCCGTGTATCTAAATTCAATATTTGTTTCGCCATTTTGTAGGTGTTTTCAATCTCCGTTGCATTTTGTAAGTTTCTTCGACCTAAATTGCATTTTGTGAGTGTTTTCAACCTCAATTGCATTTTGTAAGGACTGACAATCTAAATGGCTTTTTAGTAAGTCTTTCAATATAGTGGTTGGGTCTTATTTGAGTATTTTGAATTTCAATTGCATTTTGTATTTTCAATCTAAACCGCTTTTTGCAATTATTTTCAATCTAAATTGCATTTTGTAGGGTGAGCATTTTGCAAGTATTTTGATTCACAATTGCATTTTGTGGGTATTTTGAATCTAAATTACATTTTGCAAGTATTTTCAATCTAAATTGCATTTTGTAAGTATTGTCCATCCAATTGAGTAATTTAATCTACCATACGTTTTGTAAGCATTTTCAATTTCGATTGCATTTTGTAAGTATTTTGAATATCAATTGCAATTTGTGAGCATTCTGGATCTGAAATGCGAGTTTTTCAATCTGAATTGCATTGAGTATTTTCAATTTCAATTGCATTTTGTAAGTATATTGAACATCACTTGCAATTTGTACGTATTTTCAATTTCATTTGCATTTTGTAAGTATTTTGAATTTCACTTGCATTTTGTAAGTATTTCGACTGTACATTGCATTTTGTACGTATTTTGAACTTAACCTACATTTTGTGCGTATTTTTCAATCTATTCCTTTTGTGAGTTTTTTCGTTCTAACTTCCCTTTTGTAAGTATCACCGCTCTCCATTTTGTGCGTCGTCTCCGTCTGAGTTCCGTTTTGTAAGTATTTTCCTTCTCCCTTAATTTTCGTTCTGGTTTCCACTTCATTGACATTTTCGCTATCACCCAGACCATTAGGGGCCGATAACCTTGATGTTAGGCCCCTTAAAACAACAATTATCATCATCATATTATATATATATATTTAGAATTTGGCCAATTATAGACCGCTTTGAACCTAAGACTACGGTACATTGTTTCGTTTTTTTCTTTTCTTCCCAAAACGTCTTCATACGTTGGCTAATGGCCTGCCTCTGTTCCGCTGATAACACTCTCCGTGGTTGATGTGGAACTTGCAGAATCGAAAAATCTGCAGTAGTGATCAGTCGCCGGAATTCCACCCTATTAGAAATGATGTTGTTTGTGATCTTCAGTTTTTGCAGATCACACCGTATCTCTTCCAGCCATCTAGAGGTGTTTTTTAATTTGGAGATGTAGTCAAAAATTTTCTTAGTTAGCCTGCTGCTATCCATTCTATGAAGGTGACCATAAAATCGTAGTCTCCGTCTTTTAATTGAGTCTGTAATTTTTTCCACATTTCGGTAAAGGTCTTCATTTTTTCTCTTCATCCAAATATCTTTATTCTTTTGGGGACTCAAAATTTTCCTAAGTATTTTCCTTTCTTTCTTTTCCAGTTCCTCTTGTTCACCTCTTTTGTTCAACGTTAAACATTCTGATCCGTATAATACCTCTGGTTTAATTACAGTTGTGTAGTGCCTGATTTTTGCCTGGAATGAAATTGATCGTTTGTTGTATCTATGTTGGGTGAGTTTATAGGCATTTTCCATCTTTCTTAATCTCTCCTTGCAGGATGTGTTATCAAGTCCATTTGACTGGATCCATTCTCCCAAATATTTAAATTTATCAACTCTTTGAATCTGTCCATGTTGAGTTGTTAGATATTTTTCTCCATTGTGTCTGTGTTCAATATATTTGGTTTTTCCATATGAAATCTGAAGACCAGTTTTTATTGCTATTTCATGTAGGGTTTCAACCATTATTTGTGCTTGAAATCTGTTTTCTGAAATGATTGCTATGTCATCAGCAAAGGCAAGACATTTCTCCTCAAATCTTCCTTTTCCTTGCCCCAAATGGACCCCTTCAATGTTTCTTTCGCATAATTTAAGTTCCCATTCCTTCATGATTTTGTTTAATATCAAATTAAATAGAAGTGGTGAAAGCCCATCACCTTGTCTAAGTCCGGTTTTGATTTGGAAGGGTTCTGAAATGTCGTTTAGAAATTTAACTCTTGAGGTTGTATTTGTTAGTGTTTGTTCAACCAGTTGTCTGGTATTTTTATCTATCCCTAATTCTGCTAGCGTTAGGAATACATACTGTCTGTCTATTGAATCATAAGCCTTTCTGAAATCAATGAAAGATACAACTGTGTTGAGGTTACGTATTGTTCTGATTCTAAGGATTGTTTTGAGATTGAAAATTTGCTCTGGACAAGATCTCCCTTTTCTAAATCCGGCTTGGTATTATTATTATTATTATTATTATTATTATTATTATTATTATTATTATTATTATTATTATTATTAACTCAAAAACGTTTTAACCGAAACGAATGGTGACTAGCCTGGTCCTCTTCACTGCATGCCACTGAATGAGAGCCATACGTTGTCTTTGAGGTTCTTACTGATCGTTTTTGCAGTTCCGTTGTTTCTGTAACTGAAGTTAACAAATCGCATCTCAATATCGCCTACGTATTCCGCGAAGACAGAAATGCGACTGAACTCCAAAACCTAAGTAAAACTAGCTGCTTTAATTACTGGAAAGAAAATTAAGAACATGAAAGGCAGACACTCTGAAGTAATTTCAGCCTTAATCAAGAACGAGATGGGAGAGGAAATAGATTTCGCAGGGAGAGAGATGGAAGATGTTATATGGATTAAGTTAAACAAAAGAAGACAGAAGGACTGGGAACTGTGCGGCAAGCATTCCACCAGAAGGTTTATCTCATACAAGGAGGGAATTCTAGAGAATAAGACCTTAAAATATTACTACAAGGAGGATGTGATTAAACGGGTCGTTTGTAAGGAAGAGATAAAAGAAACTCGGATGAAGTATGCAAAACTCTAGACTGAGACCAAAAAAATATTTATTGCATTATTTTAAGACCTACGCTCTCCGTGATCACAGTACTCGAATCGTCGCTTTCTTCCTTTCCCGTTGGCTCGATAATCACTTAGTACTGATTGATATTATAAATAGGGATACATTTCGTATAAAAACATCCATGTGTAGCGACAATGCTTTAGGTGGGAAAATACTTGTTTGTGCATCTCCTGATATGGTGGTGATCGACGTGTCAGTCAGCACAGTATTCAATACTAGGTCTGATACTTGGGAGGGGGAATCCAGGGGTTTGGGGGAATGGAATAGCTCCCCCAAAATCGGGGGTTCGGGGTTCCTCCTCGGGAAACTTTTGTATAATTTGGTGCAAACTGATGAGTTTTAAGGCTATCTGGCATCATTTTTTCAACCAATTTGTTGTGATGTTTTATGTTTGGTTTAAGTCAAACACAACTGGGGCAATTGGAATTCAATTCCAAAATTACCATAAGGGAAGATGAGGAATTAAGAAAAAGCGTCAGAAGCGAAATAATAAGATTAGGAGCAAGAGATAACCCCAGTAAAACAATTTTATTTATTTTCACAAAAGGGATTAAAAAACAATTGATTGACTGAAATCTAAAGATTTTTAAGAATACTAAACGAGTCTGGCCAAAAAGGTTGCAGAGAAAGGGGGAGCTCGTTGCTCATTTACAATTTTAGTTGATTATTATTATTATTGATCACAAATGATCAAGTTACTAGGATGTATTACTCGAAAAGAAATAGCTGATAGAGAAAGAACAATCAATGTGGATAATTGCGGGGGAAAATGGTTTGAAACCCGAAGTAAGAATTGAATACCTAGACTTAGAAGCAGGAGGTGCCCGTGGCCTATAGAAAAAGATTTATAATTAAGAGTAATTACAAAGGGAGAACAATTATTGTGCCCAAAGTAAACTAAGCTTTTACCCAGCGAGGTGCTGATTAGAAGTTTAGTAAGGAATGGATATACCAAATCTTGATTAAGCCAAAAACCATAATCAAGAAACATAAATTGAAATGACAAGGTAACAATTACCTGAAGTAGGAAGTTGGCAGAGCAAACTATACTCGCATTTATTAATTTAAAGAAAAAGGCAAGGCAAACATTAACAAATCCCATTAAATGGAGTTTAGCCTTGAACCAAGATGACGAAATTCTTAAACAATGAAAGTTAAGTAATTTAGATTGATTCAATAAGTGAAAGGGGTAAATTGAAAGGATGGGTAAGTAGTCACCACTCATTAGGATGCTCTTCTAGTAAAAATAATGCGCAGACAAAGAAAAATGCCCCCAGGAGGCGGCCGTGGCCCAAAATTTAGAGATTAAGTTTAACGTAATGGAGTAAGCAATTTTAATTTCTTTAAAATTATAGCATTTAAGAAAAATATGACTAGCAAAATTAAGGTCTAAGACCAATTAAAAATTCAAACAGGGAAAACTTACGAGACTTCTAATTCTCTCTTTTACTCACCAATGGATTAAGTAAGCTAGCGACTTACTGTACTACCTAGAGTGCCTTCACGATAAACCATGAAAACGAATTGAGGCAACTTTAGAATTATAAATCATGAAATCCTGGGAACAGCAGGAGTTTAAGAATTAAGTGAGTACAATGGCGGTTAAAAGATGGGGAATATCCACCTGCTATTTATACAGAGATTAATTAATGTTACATTCAAATTGGGCAGGGCGTCATATAGACGAAGCCTCAAAGAGAGAAAAAACAAAACAAAAAACAAGTTAAATTAGCCTAATGTGTTAGTAACAGAAAAATGGAGAAAGTAGGATGAGCAGATTTATTGTCTGGCCATTCATTATTCATTCACACGCGACGCGACCCGAATATACGGTAGAACGCACTAAGTATTGAAGCACTGAAAGTTTATGAATTGTTTTATTTTTAACTGTCACTGTTGGAAAAATTAGTATAGTTCTGTAGAAAAGGGTTGTATTGCCAGTTTATGGCAGTTGAAATGTTTGCGGTTTCCAGCAAGACTTGCTTTATGTAGGTGCCCTATTTATCGGTTTCACGATGACGTCACAACTTTGGAATTGAAGATTAGGTTACTGGAACATTCCAGATGGAATCTCTAGTTCATTACAATTTCAGGTTGAAATTCAGAAAACTAGGCTATGGCAGTTGACATAAGTTAAATTCCCACGGTGCCCAATTGAAATGGGTAAACAGAATTTATGGGGTTATCCCATGAAACTTAATTGAGTGCAGTTAACAAGGTTGCGAAAAATTCCCTCGATGGCCCAAACATAAATGACAATATAGAAATTGATACCCCCCCCCCCCCCCCCGCGAAAAATGTTATAAAACAAATCAATGCTTTGGCATAGTATGTAAAATTCTGTACATCTTGAAATCATGACTGGATAGCTGATACACCAAAGGAGAGGAACATGAAAATAGTGTGTTAGTGGTTTGCACGGAAGAAAAAGAGTAAAAATAACAAAGAACCCAATATGGGTGTGAAATACTAAACCAGGGAACGTGTATTAAGAAGGAATATACCAACAACCATGAACATATTATGTTGCTTTTTATTAATACAGTCATCTTTCACATTTTATAGTATTTAGATAGAAAGAATGATCATTACTGTTTTGATTTGGTGCACATGACCTTGCTGTTCCGCCCCTTAAACCTCAATAACTAACTAACTGTTTTATTTACAACTGACACTATAATATAAAGTCAAGGTTTCTTGAAGCATTACCAAATTAGTTTACAACTTCGTCAGTTTTCGTATGTCTCTGTGAATAGATAACAATGCTAGACCCTTTTGAGTCTGTTTTCAGAAGTAGAATTTCTTATGTATGTTTTCAACCCATTCAAACTCAGAAAACGTCGTTCAGCAGTAGCTACAGAGACAGGCAAAACTGCCAAAAGTTTGATAAGTGTATAAAAGTTAGGGAAAAAGTATTTTGTCACACGCTTCAAGGGCACTTGTTGCTGTTCTTGGTAGGTTCTTAAGCGCAAAGGCTCTGGAGAGTAATAAGAGGTTGTGTTATTACCAAGCTGCGGGGTCTTAGTACGTGTGCAATGAAGTTAGAACACACCGTACTATAGGGCACGTGGAAGCTCCTCCTGTGACCTTCGGGTGTACCGATGAACACATGTGACGTACAGCAGATAAATGGATTGATCGCATGGTTCGCCATCTCTTGTGGACGGGTTGGCAGTTCATAGGGCGTGCGTCATCTCAACTCCGTGTGAAACTAATCTGATAGCACTGTTTATGTAGGCTACTAAGACCCCGCAGCCTGGTTATTATACATAACATCCGAGCAAAGTGTTTATCACACAGTTTACATCGCTTCTACCGTTACCTCACTTTGCAACATTGCCATATGTCGTTTAGAAACAATAGTACATCATAAGTATATAAGTATATTAGTTTTCAAAGTTTTAATTCATAAACAAATATTATGTGTGACAAAATTTCGGGGGGGGGGGGCACCATTTATACGCCCCAGTCATTTGTTAACGGTGTCGGTGTAGCACATGCCTGTTTCTTTGCCATTTCAGCGTAGTAATTTCCTGCAGTGGTGCATATTATTTACAACGGCAAGATACCCGATGGAGACAGTGTAGAACGCAGTGAACATGCGCAGTAGCACAGAAGGTTAGTCTTGTTTCAGCTCACGAACGTATTTCCCAATACGGCAATAGTCTTTACACTTAGTAATAAATTAAGTGTGCTGTCGTTTAAGGATATTGAGTAAGCACAATCCGTCAGGATGAAAGGGAAACAAATGAACATCGTGAGCATGATACTTCTGATTACGCAAGGACAACATTTGTGCTAGTATTTCATCTCCAAACTCATAAGGAGAGCAAAATTGTATGGGAGGCTTGGAGCGGCATTCTGAGTTACTATATCCTCCTAGACCAATCGCGCTGCTACGACTACATCCCACAGTAAGTACCGTAGGTCCTCTCGCCATAGACAGGTTGATGAGCATTTCTTTTGAAGCTTAAGTGGTATCAAAGCCTTACCCATAACTTAATAAATTTTTAAAAACCATGCGTGCGCACCGACCAAAAAATAACAAGTAGTTCCGTCAAAACTATAAATAGCTCATTTTCATATATTCTATTGATCTATTCCATTTCAAAATTCTCCCGCCCTTGATAGATTTTCCGCGTGATTGGCTAACTAGCTTAGTATTACAGTGATTCAGAGGCAAGCATAAAAGTAATATTTTAAGATAGCAATAAGGTCTTACTATAGCACTAGTCTTTGTCCTGTCTTAAACGGATTTCATTGTTACCCAAGATAACTCACCTCCAGAATTGGATGTCTAGTGTCACACGATGAGGCTTATCTACAATACATATTCTGTACAACACTAAGGATTTGTGTACCAGAATATTTAGTTAATGGCACTAGTCATTCAAGTTAGCTAAGGACAGGTCCAATAGATAATCAGCAAGAGATGTTCCTTTTCAGAAATTAACGTGCTTATAATCTAAAATTTACGTTGCACTGCTTCTATAATTTACAAAAAATTATCCTTCAGAATGCAGTACCAGTTAATAACAGAACATTATGCAACGAGCCTATAATGGCAATAATTAAGACACGAGTATGTTTATAAAACGAACGTAGCGAGTTTTATAATTTTCATACGAGTGTATTAATTACCATTATAGGCGAGTTGCATACCACTGTTTATGTTCGACGATAATTATAACTAGTTTATGTTCTAACATAAATATTCATAAATATCTGTCGAGATTTCACCAGTTTTATGTACTGAACAGAGCGCATGGGACGCAGAGAATATGCCTACCTTGTATTTGACCATGGCCTCCTGGAATACCTCACTATGACACTCGCCACGCAGTGAAATTTAAAATAGAGGGCCATGGAAGTAGGCGCAGGTGCGATGCTATCCTCACCTAATTGGTCACACAACTGTTTCTCGAGCTCTGATTGGTGGGAGAAACTGTATCATAATGAAAACTTGTACTATAATGAGCCTCATTATAGTACCGTTTTCTGACATATAATATTTACATTTCGCCAGGGTCGTACATAAATATTTTTATGGTGATTCATTTTACGAAGCTTCTCTTCAATCTCTAAGAACAAAACGCACATCGCGGCCAAGCGAAGTTGAATCATTTGAATGTTTTTTCTCTCGATTTAACCATCCTAGAGCAGTGAAACTTGGCACGGTAAATATCTATACAAATTCCAATCCACCGGCATTTAATTTAGTTCAGTTTTATTCATAATGTCAAGATGGCGGTCGTGCGAAATTTTAAAATTAAGCTTTTATTCCTTGTGTCCTAATTATGTGATCGAAGTGAATATTTGAATAATGAGCCTACGCTGTCTGTCTGTTAGGTAGTCAGCCCGAAGACTGGTTGGATCCTCAAAAAAGCACCGCCATTAGGTTATGTGGGTAGATACCTACAAAAACCCAAGGCAGCGCATATTGAGGCGTACTAGGCAAGATGAGGAGTGAGGTAGTTTGCCGTTGCCTACGCAATAATCTTCATTTAATGGTAAATAACTCTATGGAGTACATATATAAAAATCCAACATGGCGGCTACGCGAAATAATTCTCAGGAAATCTAGATCTCCAAAACTATTACTGATATCACCCTGACATTTCGTATAGGGATAGATAATATTACTATAAGTTCACCTATGTGACATTAAAAATTCTGTTATCTTCAAAACAAATATGGCGGCCAAGCGAAATTAACATATTTAAATGACATTTTCTCGCGATTTTCAAGCACACTGAAACTTAGTACGGCACATAATTATACACTATCTTAGCTACTGGCATCTAATTTTATTCAATTGCTTTAAATACTTCAAAAGGGTGGATGTGCAAAATTTTCATTTTTGTGTGTCCTAATCAAGCAATCGAAGTGAACGTTCGAACAATTAACCTAAACAATAATCTTCATCTAATGATACATCACTCTATGGCTTACATATAGAACAATCAAACTAGGCGACCATCCGAAATATTTAGACGGTTCTCAATATCTGTGAATCTATTACAGCAATCGAGCTGAAATTTTGTATGTTGATAGAGGCTATTAACAGAAGATCACCTCTGGGCTGTTTTATAATCTGATGAATACAAATCTAACATGACGTCGACGCGAAATTCAAATAGCTATATGGTATCTTCTCGCGACTTACTTACCCGACCACAGTGAAACGTAGCAAGGAAAACCTTCATACAGGGTTCAATATGTTGGCGCCTTATTTAGTTCAATTTCTATGAGTACTAAAAAATGGCAGCTGTGCTAAAATTTTCGTGTCCTAAACAAGCGATAGAAATGCAGGTTGGTATAATGAGTCATAGTTATAATATTCATCTGTTGGCACATCATTCTATAGCTTATAGGCTATGTAATATAATCCAACATGGCGTCTATACGATAATTTCACCGATTCTCAATATCTCCGAAACTATTTTAGCAATCAAACTGAAATTTCGTATACTCTTAGAGGACTGTTCATTAAGGAGAAATATGTGACTTTCCAAATCCTGAGAAACACTGAACATCATGGTGTCCAAGTGATTTTTACATTTTTCAAAATAACATTTCGAGCGATGCAATCACCCGAGTGCAATGAAATTTGACACAGCGAATCTTTATTCAGAGCTCAGTCTAGAGACATCTGAAGATGTTCAATTGTTTTCAAAAATTCAATATGGCGTCTGTTCAAACTTTTAAAACATTTTTTTAATTTTTCGTGCCTTATTTTTAGGTGATTGGAAAGATGGTTCATATGATGAGCTATGATAATAATCATTATGTAAGGGCACTACATTCTGTAGCTGACTTTCGTTACTCATAAAGGCTGTGCAGTTGCTTTTTCTAACAATTAATATCATTGTTTCGTTACAGAAAGATGCCACCTCACGGGAGAAGTCTTAATCACCGATATTGAACTGTATATTCTAGCACGTAACTTGTAATCATCTTGGTGAAGAGACTGGTAGTGAACCAAAAGCTATTTAGTATGGGCCTATCACATGGAAAATCGTTTTAATAGCCAGGAGAGTTTTAATGGAAAAAGCCAGTGGGATGTAAAAAATGAAAATCCACAGCCTGCTTCCAGTCGACCGACCGGGTCAAGGATGGAATGAATGAAGCCCCCATCTAGTGGCGAGCATATGAACTGTGCCGGCTGCCGAAGCCTCTCGCACTCCTCTGAGGCAATTATTAAATGAATGACGGATGAAATGATAGTGGAGAGTGTAGCTGGAATAAAAATTTTGACGGAAAACCAGAGTACCCGGAGAAAAACCTGTCTGCCTCTGTTTTATCCAGCACGGATCTCACATGGAGTGACCGGGATTTGAACCACGGACCCAGCGGTGAGAGGCCGGTGTGCTGCCGCCTAAGCCACGGAGGCTTATCCAGTGGGATGAAAATAGGCTATTTAGTTCTTCAAGAAACTACTTGTCGTTGTGATGTTGTTGGTGGCTATTGAGCTGCAGATTTGCTTCTTATTAAGTGTGTAAATCTGTAGAGGTTAGTAAATTTTCACGTTGGTGTTTGTAATGTTGTGGCCGCAACGTTCACCTTGCATCGAACATGAGGTGTAGTGGAGGGGGTCTGGCCACACCCAGAACATAGCACGTACACAAATCATGAAAGGGTGTGGCTCGTCTTACCTGAGGTCTACCTTCCTTTTGTCGAATCAATGACGATATTATTATGATTTTTATTATTTTGATTATTATTATTACTATTATTGATAATAATAACAATAATAATACTAATAATGAAATGTCACGTTATATGGCCCCCTGTGTGGCTTGATGCAGGTATTACAAGTTGGAGCTAGTGGACGAGCTACATGTTGTGATAGAGTTGAAATTATGCTGAAACCGTCACAAATACCTAGCCCCCAAGCCAGAGGAATCAACCCTAGGACATTAGAATCTCCATGGCCCGGCAGAAGAACGTATCCGAGATGTTTTGGGCCAAAACTTAGCGTGATAAGCACTTAGCCACGGGGCCGGACAAAAGCCGACTCATGTAGCCCACTGGCCTCGTACAAGTTTTCTTAATTCCCACCACCTTTTGGACTTGCATGTCAACGATACCATTCCAGTGCCTCAAACCTGAATTAATTTTCATAGCAGAGACGGGAATCGAACCCGAGCCTGAGTATTGGCGAGTAAAGATGCTAACCACTACACCACAAAAAGTACATTATTATTATTATTATTATTATTATTATTATTATTATTATTATTTAATAATTATAGTTTTACTCGTCATTGGCTCTGAAAACTGTCATGTCGAGTTACTAAGGGGAGAGGGAAGAGGATTACACGATATCAACTTCGCTTGCCATGATTTTTGACTCTTAAGTGTTTTCCACTAGAGATTAGGAGGTGATGTGAGGCTAGAGTGGAGTTATTCAACTTGGTGAAGGCACATATTGTAATATAAAAGGAATGCCAATGAATACTCTATATCTAGTAATACCCCAGTAGCATATGCCTTATATGATATATACAGTACTACGCCAAAAAAAGGCTTCCGTGAATTCTAGATGCAGGATTCCAAAGGAAACGTTAGGATCTTGATCGTTATAGAAGCTCATAATGCATATATTCAAATTGCCAACTTTACGCTGCTCTAGTAGAATATATAATACATTTCTGCGGAATATAGGCGAGTTAAACTCAATTCTTTACAGTAATATTGTACACTAATGATAACGCCCTGCGCGGATGAGAATATCCACGGAAAAACCCGTGGATATCCGCAAATGTTTTCACCATGCGGATACAGTTTGCATGGCTTTGCGGATAGCGGATAAGCTGCGGATAAAGTTTGGAGTAAATTCGCGGATAGTTTTTAGAATACAATCCGAACTTGTTGATTATCATTACTAGGACCCGGATGTTTATGACATATCATATTTTTCCGTTATGTTTATTTCATGACAAATGTAACATGATGATTTAACCTAATCTCATTCAAGTTGTCATTAGGCATAATGAACACTCCGAACTGAAAAGGGTTGTAATTCTGGTTGAATAACATTTATTTTAAACATAAGACATGACATACACAACCCAGGGGAACGACTTTCTCCTGCAATGTCGAAATGTGTTGCTATAATACTTTATCTAATTAAAATAGTACATTACGCAACGAGCCTATAATGGCAATAATTAAGACACGAGTATGTTTATAAAACGAGCGTAGCGAGTTTTATAATTTCCATACTAGTGTCTTATTTACCATTACAGGCGAGTTGCATACCACTGTTTATGTTCGACGATAATTATAACTATTGTATGTTCGAACATAAATATTCATAAATATCTGTCAAGATTTCACCAGTTTTATGTACTGAACAGAGCGCATGGAACGCAGAGAATACCTTGTATTTGACCATGGCCTCCTGGAATACCTCACTTTGACACTCGCCACGCAGTGAAGTTTAAAATAGGGGTCATGGAAGTGAGCGCAGGTGCGATGCTACCCTCACCTAATTGGTCACACAACTGTTTCTTGAACTCTGATTGGCGGGAGAAACTGTATCATAATGAAAACTTGTACTATAATGAGCCTCATTATAGTACAGTTTTCTGACATATAATATTTACATTTCGCCAGGGTCGAACATAAATATTATTATAATGCCAGTAGATTCGAATAACAAACGTGCGGATGCGGGGCGAATGCGGATAACGTTCTGTTTCTCCGCGCAGGGCTCTTGCTATTGGTAATAATCTGTGTTGTAGCCTAAGGTATTCATCAGACTAATTCCTGCCGGCAAGCGGCTGGTTCTAGCGCATATTGCTCCCACAGCAGTCTATTGTTCAGCGACAAGTACTGACGCACAATGAAGACAATACAACATCTTATAAGGAGCAGTTTGCTATTCCTTCAACGCATGAGGAGAGGAGCGATGGAGAATTTCTAAACATTCCTGCAAGATGAGACTGATACAGTGTACGTGCTCACCTCACGCCACCATAGACCTTCAAATTGCGCGCTCTCATGTTCACGAAGTTCCGATAGTGAAGGCTTGTCAATTATAGACAAAATTCCAGGTTCTTGTACATTCCAGTATATCAATAGGCCAACGAAATTATTTATCATGACTAGATTCACCAGTACCCACTTAGAAGGAAACAATAGCATTGCATAGTCACAATACGCAAATTAAAAGGGGGCGTTCCCTACGGATGTGCCGTTTATTTGGGGGAAAATTCTTTAGTCTTAATTCTATTCATGCAGTGAACATACAGGGTGTCCGTAAAGTCACCGGACTATAACCATGAAAACTCGCAGCTCACGTATCTGACGGAATAAGTTGGCAAGTTTGGCTGTCAGATGTAGAATCAGTAGTAGTCGTGTCAGAATAGTGCGGCTGTTACCTTGCGCAGAGTGAGTCTAACAAGGTCAAGCGGGAGGCAATGCTTTTTACGCGCGCACAACGGGTCGCTTTATTGGAGGCTTATTTAGAGTGCGAAGTTTATGAGAGAGGTGTGGTAAAATGGAGATGTCGATTTCCTGATGAATCCCAACTAGGTAAATCTTCTTTGTATGATCTTGTATGATCAGATGTTTTGTCACAGACTTCGTGGGTGATAGAGAACAATGTGGGATATCTAAATTAATTACTGACTGTTTCCTTCGAAATGTTCGACAACCCATGGAGAGATATCCGCGGAAAACTGTGAGTCGTTTGTCACAAGAACTTAGAGCCTCAATTGGGTCCTTACATAAAGCGCTGAAAGGTGGTCATTGTGCAACAATTCGTAACTTTATTGGAAGAGGATGAGTTCTATTGCTTGTTCCAACCAGACGGTGTCGCTCGTCTTACTGCTAACGGGACCATGGCTATGTTGCGATTTTTTTCGGAAATCGAGTAGCCTAATCTCAGGAAATTTGTGACATCGTTCGCAAGATTTAACCTCTCCAAATGTTTTTCTGTGGAGGTATTTAAAAGAAAGATTAGGCTATATAGAGATAATCCGCATTCCTTACAAGAACTCAAAGAAGCAATTTCTAAATGTATTTGATAAATAACACCAGCAACTTTGAAAACAGTGTCGCCAAACACGTGTATGCGTGTGCATTTGTGCCAGCAAGAAAATGGTGGTCACGTTCAACGTCTCTTGTGCACTGGAACTGTGGGAACCCAATGTGCGGAAAACGACTTGGTGTTATGTCTGAACATATAGCCTGTTACTCTTACCACTTGCGAAATACTTCCACCGGACTTTAAAAATATTGTACTTCACTTGAAGGTGTGTGGAACTATTGTGTGTAATCACTAGATTTGTATGTTTAATACAACGTCAGAAAAAAAATCCGAAATATTGAGTCCGGTGACATTATGAACACCCAGTATTACTGTACTGTAAATTTGAAATCCATTAGGCACTCAGTGAATCACACAAGGGGAAAATGGTAAAATAAGAGGGTTGAAAGTTGTTTCTGTTGTTTTGTGACAACGTGGTCATGTGGCACTCCGTGTGTAGAATTTGTCTGATAACCTGTTACACTGTGATGTCTGTACTAGTGTGTGTATTTGTAATTCAGGTAGAATTTGGATAAGATGTGGCCGTAGCCTTAGATAAGGTACCATCCCGGCATTTACTTGGAGTAGAAGTGGAGAAACCACGGAAAACCACTTCCAGGATGGCTGAGGTAATGATCGAACCCGCCTCTTCTCAATTTTTCCTCACGGGGCTGAGTGTACCCTGTTCCAGCCCTCAGATCAAAAAATGTCTTGGCAGAGCCGGGAATGGAACCCGGGCCTCCGAGGTGCTTACAACAGGGTGGAAAAAGAGTTCCAAGAATGTATGTTATTTCGAAAGAAGTATGTTTGTGAAGATCCATGAGATTTCCTTGATCACGTAAATCAATTAGAATATCAGGAGCAAGGACAGGAACCTGTAATATCTTAAGAATGTACGAATTTGTGATTAATCCGAACTTCCAGAACGCTGAAAATGCATTGAAGGAAGATATGGCTTCAAGTCAGGCTTCAAATGGTGATGTGTCCATATACTTAATCCAACTTGGCCTCTTGAGGCAAAACTGAGAAGAGGTGGGTTCGATTCCTACCTCAGCCACCCTGGAAGTCAATTTCCGTGATTTCCCCACTGCTACTCCAGGAAAATGCCGGGAGGATACCCAACATAAGGCCACGGCCTCTTCCTACCCAAATCCTGTCTCAATTACAAATACACACACTAGTACAGACATCACAGTGACACAGGTTATAAGAAAAATACTACACACACCTACGTACAGTGGGCTACATGACCACGGTGTCGCAAAGCCCCTTAAGAATCATCAACGACAAGAACTAAATGCGTGTGTGAAATCGATTTGCTGATCTGTCATTCCAATTCCTACAAATTGTTTATGTGTGTGTAGTTATTTAGGACTAGGGCATAGAAACAAAGAGTTGTGGCTCTTGAGAAAGACAATTGCCAATAAGTAAAGTAGGAGACTGCAGACTATCATTTCAAGGATGGTCGACGTTGGTATTTAAAAACTGCTGTCCCCCAAGACCAAGAGCCGTAACATAACGCAATTTAAATGCACAGTTAAATAACCAGAGCCATGGTACGTTTTATTTACGGTACCGCACATAAAATCAGCTGTCGGGAAGAGTGATGCAGTAGTTTCAGCGATGGCTTTCAAATCCTAAGGTTGTGGATTCAATCCCGGCTCAGTCCAAAGACATTTTAGGGGTTTTAAATGCTGATTACGTTGGAGATTTTTAAGGGACGAATCATCAAGGTCATCTTCCCCATATTTAAATGGGTATGTCGGTATATTTGCCGGCACGTCAAATAACTCCTGGGAATACAAATAGGGTGATGTGTTCACTCAATGCAATCAACAGCTCGGGTTGGAGCAAATAAGTCGTTGTAGCTGTATTTGTTTTCACTGAGCGCTATCTGCTATTCAGAGGTTGGTTGTATATGATGTCCTTTATTTTCCATGACCCAACATAACATCAACACCCAATGCAATTTAATTACATAATACATATACAAGGAATTATATCAGTCAAGGACCACCCATGAATGAAAATCCACAGCCTGCTTCCAGTCTCCGACCGGGTCAGGAATGGAATGAATGAAGCCCCCATCTAGCGGCGAGGATATTAACTGTGCCGGCTGCCGAGGCCTGACGCACTCCTCTGGGGCAATGATTAAATGAATGACAGATGAAATGAAATGATAGTGGAGAGTGTTGCTGGAATGAAATTTTTTGACAGGGAAAACCGGAGTACCCGGAGAAAAACCTGTCTGCCTCCGTTTTGTCCAGCACAGATCTCACATGGAGTGACGGGGATTTGAACCACGGATCCAGTGGTGAGAGGCCGGCGTGCTGCCGCCTAAGCCACGGAGGCTTGTCAAGGACCACCCATGCCTCAAACAAAATTCTCAATTGAGCAGAGATTAATAGTAAACAATATTCAGACCATAATAAACTCCTGATTTTTCGTCATCATCACAAATGCTCCCCTCAACAAAGAACCGAATTTTCATCCAAAGAGGGACCATCATAGGATATTTTTGACAAATGTATTTCTTCTATTTTATAAAACATATTTTTCAAAAGAATTATTGCTCACTTTTGTTAATAGATCTGTCTTTGATTACGTATCTTAATAAAAATTAATATCGAATTAACTTATGCTCAAAATTTATCATTTTTGCTCATAATTATATTACGTTTTATTTTTATTTTTAGATGACCACAATGTGGCTGAAACTTGTATAACTTATAACTAAGGCTCGGAAGTTCATGCACTATTTAATGAATAAATGTGCATGCAAAAACGCACTAATTATTGGTCAAATGTGCATCACGTTTCATAAAATATGCACTATGAAATAACTACGACAATTACGATAACTCCGTATTCTTTAGCGTTCCTATTTTGAATATAAAGAAAATATGAACAGACGGACATACTATAACTACACCTATTGTAAAATATCTCAACTAAGAAACAATTCTAATTAGTAGGAAAAAATATGGTATTTTATGGAACTTCAAGCGGTGTTGACCATCAATAATTATGTTATTATATTAACTTTTAAGGATAACTGATTTACAATTTTTATAGCCGTTGAATTTTTAAGATTGAAAATAATTTACAATATTTACATAGTGAATGCTGGATAAAAATAATTAATATTTATTTGCAAAAAGGACAAACGTACCAGTTATTAAAATAATTTCAGTATTATTCTGTGATAGACTCTCGGAGTCCGAATCGAAATATATGACTTTAAGAACATGATGTAACAAAAATCACTTCAAAACAATGGGAAATTATAATATACAAACAGAGATATGCACTTCAACAGAAAAAGAAGGAAAATATGATGCATTGTGACAAAATAACCAAAATATCCATAAATATGCAAAAATATTATTTTGCATGAACTTCTGGGCCTTACGTATTACTGTTACAACATTGTTGGCTAAGGTGTACAAACTTAATAAATACTAATAGTATTTCAATTATATATTATTTATTACTGTTAAGGAAATGCTGTAATAGTAATTGTATCAATGTAAACACATCTGCCCATAGATTCTATCTTAAACTCGAAATATTTTCAATGGAAAGTTATTTCTCAAAAATCTAATGTAATTAATGTAACAAGTCGGGGTCTTCAGCTGTCACGTTACCGCGCAACGTTTGACGTAATTATCCATTGTATAAAAGAGTTTAGTGCTTTTCAGTCGGTCAACACGAATGTACCCAAAAGAGATGGGTTAAGCCCTAATCCTGAAATAAATTACATGAGATTAATAAAACACTAGGATGACCAGTTTCGATCGTCAAGCGATCATCATCAGATCCATTACACTTAGGCTACAAAATCTATGTTTGAAATACAGGTGAAAATATTTACAATATGTACAATTATTTAGTTGCAGTATTGGTACTGCAACTGTCAGTGTATGCTAAATGCAGTATATATGTTAGGTGAAATGCTAAATGGTGATAGCTATCCGGAGATTGTACTTTAGAGAGATTATATGGTTGTAAACTATGGTTAAACTACAAAATTTTTGGCTAACTATTTATCTGATTGTCTTCCGTATTACAGCTACTCGCAGTTTTCGTGCTCACTGAAACTCGCTGTGCGGTCGACTGCGGTGGTTATCTTAACGACTGGCTTTTCCCCTGCCTCCTCCCCCCTGTCCCTACGTGCTGTGGGGAGTGATAGCGATGTGTTTATGTGAGGTGTTGCCAACCTAGATAAGATGTATGTTATTGAATGAGGTGGGTCCACAACTATTGTATTCAAACTATAACATTTTCCTATTATATTTTATTTTAAATATATCATTTTACTGTATCACATTCGCAATGTGTTTCATGTTCAAACATCTTTGATTTCATCGTCTATTTTCCTGGACTTGCATTAATACGCATCGCTGACAGTCTCGTTAGGAGGAATATGGTGGTTGCGTGGACGTCGTCACCCTGTATAAAATAAATTCTCTTCAATCAAAAGGGCTTCATAAAATAGGTTGACCAGGACTCACATGGAGACACTTGATCTTACAGGCAGTAGTAGACACTAGATACTATCCCGGCATTTAACTGAAGGGAGTGTGGAAAAAACGAGGAAAAATCACAATCAGGATAGTTACTGGCAACGCCGGGATTCAAACCTGCGATCTCTGTACTTGCTGCACTTACCCGCGTGGCTGTGATGCACGATTTAATGAGCACGGCCATTGCCGTCTATAATTTTCAAGTCGTGCTGTTGGTAGAAGTGGCAACACAGGATCCCGGCTCTAAAGTGTATAAACACGTAAACTCCCATGCTAAGTGTTGTTCATAGATATCGTTTATTTTGATAAGACAGCATCAAAAAGCAGTTCGTATTAACTATTTGAACGCCCGAGAAATTCCTCGTCGTAAATCAGACCTGCTGAAAGTTGTAAAAGTGAGTATTTTCCGTATTTAGTTGTATGTGTAACCAATTCCTGGTAATGAATTTAACCAACAAATTCTTCACTAATATTTCATTTAACTGTTTCAGATGCCTAGGAAGTGTTGTGTGCTTCGCTATAATTCAAACTATGGCAGCGCTATTAAAATAACTGGTTTTATTACTACGTTTTGATCACTTAAAGCGAGGTGGACTTTCAGGGCCTAGTAATTTTCCTTTTGTATAGGCTATACCTTCATGTGGCCTCTATATTCCAGTACATTATGAGCTGTACTCAGTTGGCAAGTGCTTTTATGTAGATTCAATTAGAAATCTACCTATTTTTAAATTAAGTGACGAGTGGAGCATTATTGTTAGACTGTCAACATTAAGCTTGGAGGACTATTGTGACCATGAGGAGTGCATCTGTGGACAAAAAGTTATCCTAGGCAGTCTCCAAGTTCGTTAGAATAGTTTTAAATATTTTTCTGAGCGCGTCAATGACAAGTAAAGAAAACTTCATACATTGGGATATTGGGTTACAGTACAGCATTTTATTATTACCTTACCGGGAATTGACAGTACATAGTATGATAATATGTATCCTTTATTTGTGAGATTTATGTGAAAATTTAGCGGGCGTTATGTTCTTTTGTATTTTTGGAAACATTTCCCGTCAAATTCTATGTGTTTACGCAGTGTTAGCAATTACCACGTGCTTGTGCCAGGCCTACGAGATGACAGATGAGCGGCGTAGCCAAGCGTAATGACACGACTTGAGAATTATAGACGGCGATGGCACGGTTACGCCGCGTGGTGGCTGATTATTGTAGGTGTGTGTTAGGGTTTAGGACTGGGGTTGGTGCCCTGGGTCTACTTGAAATGGTGTACCTGGAGTGTGTAAAACTTGGGAGGAAACCACACACTAGATGCCAGCTGACATCGCCGGGATTCAAACCTCGGATGTCCGTACAAACATTTATCCATTCCGGCCGTGGAACGCTCAGCTACGTTGTTGGGTATTTGCTATTTTATAATCAAAAGCTGACATAAAATTATGATTGATAACATCTAAATTTGATGCTTTTCAGTCGGTCAACACGATTGTACTCAATGGTAATTGGTGGTTCCCTAACCCTGAAAAAGAAAACATGAGATTAATAAATACACGTGGATGACCACTTTCGATTGTCAAGCGATCATCATCAGATCCTTGACACTTACACTAGCACTAGACAGCGCAGCGGCTGCTCGGAAACGGACCACTCATCGCTCAAACAACCAGCCAAGTTCACAATCCACTCTAACCTGACCATTTAGTAACAATCACAGATATCACACTAAGCAGGTAAACTTGAAAGCCAATAACTACTAACAATATCTTAACAAAAATATCACATATACCGTAACTAACAAATCTTGACAAGTTTCGCTAGTTTATAATAATTGTTGCAACTAAATAAGTATATTTACTGTAAATATTATCACCCACATACTTGTAGACATAGATTTAATAGCTTAGGTGTAAAGTATTTGATGAAGATCGCTTGACGATCAAAACTGGTCATCCAAGTGTATTTATCAATCACATGTCCATTTTTTCAGGATCACAGTAAAACCCATTACAATCGGGTACAATTGTGTTGACCGACTGAACAGAATTAAATTTTGATTACTAAGGCAACACTGAGAAATGACTTCCAAGACGATTACACCCAAAAGCACCGCTGATTTTGATGGTGAAGATAATTGTTGTTTTAAGGGGCCTAGCATCCAGATTATTGACCCCATAAGGTTTGGGTGATAGTTCTCAAATCATAATCATTTTTTTACTATCTACTGTACTACAACTAACTTTTTTAGCGTATGGCTTTTAGTGCCGGGAGTGACCGAGGACATGTTCGGCTCGCCAGTTTTGTAGCTGCTTCGAGACGGACACCCAATGGGTGAGCTACAAGTACCGTTGGGGAGGAAATTTGGGATGTAAGGACGAGGAGTTGGAAGGTAGCGGCTGTGGCCTATAGTTAGGGACCAACCCCGGCATTTGCCTTGAAGGAAGATGGGAAACCACAGAAGACCATCTTCAAGGTTGCCGGCGGGGGGATTCGAACCTCCTCCCCTCCCGGATGTGAGCGACTGCCAGCAGTCATGCCGTAACGACCACGGCTAACTCACCCGGTTACAACTAACTTACGGACTGGAAGAAGAAAAGGGCAAAAATAAAAGGAATTAATCGACAGGGAAAATAAAGGTCGTCACTCCTTGAAGAATGAGAATTGAGGGCCTTGGGAGGAAGTAGAGCCATGAAAGGCAATGGAAATAGGGGAAAACGTACCCAGCTCAGGAATCCCTTGAGGTCACCAAATCCCGAGCTCAGCAGCCGCGAGCCTTAGAGCACTATCCAGAGAGCTCCCAAGCTGGTGGGGCTACACGTATTCTGCCTCTTTACAAGGTCCCCCTTCGGGGAAAAATGGCAACACCCCGGCGTCTCTAAAAGCCGTAGTCGTTAAAAGGGACGAAAAAACCAATAACATTATTTTTATCTTTACAAGGAAAATAAGAAGACGAGGTCTGCGGCCTAAAAGAATGAGGGTATTAGGAAAGATGAGACAAGGGCCAATTAAGACGGGAGATTGAACGACAACCTCGGCCCCGGATACCATAATACCGTCGGGTTCAGAAGAGAACAAGAGTTGACCAAGGAAGGTCGACAGGAAAAATGACAGAAACGAGCCCGGCACATGTAGGTGGAAGCAGTGCCAGACTCGGCTGGTGTCCCATGGTTGCCAACCTGCATTCCACTAGTTATGAGCCCATGGGTTAACCACTATTTTTAAAGTAGCCAATCGTTTATCTAGGAATTTTGGAGCATGTTTCAGAGGTCTGCAACCCCATGAACCCCCCAACACTGTCAATAACAATAACACTAAGCCACAAGGGGAGAAAAAAGTTATATTTGGAATCGACGGATGATCCAAACTGCTATAGGATTTTGTATTATGGATGCTCGAGTTTAGACCTTAATTGCAATCAAACCAAAAGACCTATTGAAAAATTACTTACACCAATATTTTCCTTGTTTACTTCTGCGTTAGACTATATAAGCCAATTATTGTCAAGTTTATTAATTATTTATTTATTTATTTATTTATTTGTGGTTGTATGAAAAATTGTCCGTGTTTTTTATGTCTTTTCTATGAACCGCTCACTTAAAACTATATACATGATAACTACTTGGCTGAGGGTAATGACATTTCTATATGTTATAGCTACAAGTATTCGTACTGCAAATCTCAAGTTTGAACTTTTTTACACTATCCAATAAAAAGTTCTTATACTTTTTCTGACGTAACGTTTTCTCATCCCAGGATAAACGTACAGCAGGAAACTTGGCCTCATTTTGAAGCTCTCATTCGTGATTATCGGAAATTAGAGTTGAGTTTTAAGCAGGAGGATATTAAGCCCTGAGAAGGAAATCTAGTTGGGTTATTTAAACTATCATGGTATGTGTTAAATCTACTTAACAAGCACTGCGTGTAATTGTGAGGTTTGAAGCCATTTTTCAGTGTTGCCTAAGTAAAAAAAAAGTTTGGTGCTTTTCAGTCGGTCAACACGAATGTACCCAAATAGAGCTGGGTTATGCCCTGATCCTGAAATAAATTACATAAGATTAATAAATACACTAGGATGACCAGTTTCGATCGTCAAGCGATCATCATCAGATCCATTACACTTAGGCTATAACATCTATGTTTGAGAATACAGGCGAAAAATATATACAATATGTACAGTTATTTAGTTGCAGTGTTGGTAATGCAACAGTCGGTGTATGTTAAATATGGTATATCTAATGTTAGGTAAACTTCTAAAATAGTGATGAAAGTCCGGAATTTGTTTGTTAGGGGTGATTATATGGTTTTACAAAATCAACTATGGTTATACTGAAATAATGCAAGCTTATACTTATCGAGTTGTCTCTTTAACTGGAACTTGAAGCAGTTGCGTGTTTCCATAGACACCAGTTGTAGTCGACTAACCCCGAGTGTTCGCTGGGTGGAACTGGTTTTCCCCTTCCTCCCCCTTTAGTTGCTATGTTCTTCCAGAGGTCAGTGCCATGTATATTTGTGTGACTTTGCCAAATCTAGATAAAAGTGTATGCTATTGAATGCAGGAGTCTGCAACTACTAAAGACCGTGGAACTATCTTCGCCACGCATGGGCTAAAAAGCCATTTATACTAAGCGGTACACGGTCTATTGGAGACGTCCCGGCACCTTTAATACTGCCGCGCATATCGGCCTAGGTTTATTGCAGAAAAATGTACATAGTACACCTGATCCAAATAACATTTACCTATAAACACCGCTATTTTCCCCCCTTTTTTTATCTAGCTTGGCTGTTTCGCTAAGTTGTGTCTTGTTTTCGACAGGGTGTGTTTTTAGTAGAGCGAAAAGGGGCGAACTCTCCATAAAAGTGTGTTCATTTAGATTGTTGGGATTGTTTTGTTTGGCTAGGTGAATCTCGATTGCTTCTTTTATGTCGAGAGCTCTGCCTTTCGATTCGTGTTGAATTATTTTTAGATCAGTCTCGATTTTAGTGAAGCTGTGCCCCGTGTCACACATATGTTCGCATACGGCTGAATGTGTTCCGTATCTTATCGCATTCCTATGTTCATTATAACGTATATCTACTCGTCTTCCGCTCTGTCCAATGTAATTAGCTTGACAACCATTGTCTTGGCATGTAATAGAATATACCCCTGACTTTGAATACGGGTCTTGTTTATTTAGATTGCTATTTTGCAGGTGCCTCCCGGTCGTATTATTCGTTGTGAATGCAATTTTTATGCCTTGCTTTTTGAATAGATTAGTGATTTCATATGTGTTCTCATTCACATAGTTGAAGCGCGCGAATTTTTTCTCATTAATGTCCGGTTTTGGAATCATTTTATCTTTATTTTTATGTTTGGCTACAATTTGGTCTATTTTGCTTGGCGGGAAATTGTTTTCCTTTGCCATTTGTTTAATGGTTCTTATTTCCTTATTATAATTGTCTGTTGACATGGGTATGATTAAAGCTCTGTGCACCATTGAATTGAACCCCGCTAATTTATGCGTACTGGGGTGATTAGACTGATTGTCGATTGCATGCGAGTTTTGTGTGGCTTTTCGGAATATGGAGTATGAAAGCTCGTTGTCCTTACGTTCAATAGTTATGTCGAGATAATTTATTTTTCGATCTGTTTCGGATGGCTTGGTGAATTTGATTGAGTGGTGTAGGCTATTAATGGATTGGAGAATTGTTTCTTCGCTTGTTAATTCAGTATCGTAGATGCGGAATGCGCCTAATTACAAAATCAGCAAAGAGTTACTAAAAATCTTAAAACGCCGCCTTTCCAACGACAAAAACAACTCTGTAAAGAACACAACGGAATTGGTAACAGCACTGAACACCCTACAAATGAAATCTAGCATGAGGCTTGTACCTTTCGATGTAACTAACATGTACACCAATATTCCTATTAATGATGCAATCAACACTATCAAAAATAACTTAAAATCCAACAATTCGGAAAAAGAAACTGAAGAGATCGTGCGACTATTGAGGGTCGTCCTCGGCCAAAACGCGTTTCAATTCGACAATAAAATGTACACACAAACAGAAGGATTAGCGATGGGATCACCACTAACCGGATTAATCGCTGACATCTACATTAATGCACTAGAAAATGAGTTTTTAGAAAAGACTCAACAAAGGGAATAGTAATATGGAAAAGATACGTAGACGATGTAGTTTGCATCTACGATACTGAATTAACAAGCGAAGAAACAATTCTCCAATCCATTAATAGCCTACACCACTCAATCAAATTCACCAAAGAATCCGAAACAGATCGAAAAATAAATTATCTCGACATAACTATTGAACGTAAGGACAACGAGCTTTCATACTCCATATTCCGAAAAGCCGCACAAACCTCGCATGCAATCGACAATCTGTCTAATCACCCCCAGTATGCATAAATTAGCGGGGTTCAATTGAATGGTGCACAGAGCTTTAATCATACCCATGTCAACAGACAATTATAATAAGGAAATAAGAACCATTAAACAAATGGCAAAGGAAAACACTTTCCCGCCAAGCAGAATAGACCAAATTGTAGCCAAACATAAAAATAAAGATAAAATGATTCCTAAACCGGACATTAATGAGAAAAAATTCGCGCGCTTCAACTATGTGAATGAGAACACATATACAGTAAAATCACTAATCTATTCAAAAAGCAAGACATAAAAATTGCATTCACAACGAATAATACGACCAGGAGGCACCTGCAAAATAGTAATCTAAATAAACAAGACCCGTATTCAAAGTCAGGGGTATATTCTATTACATGCCAAGACACTGGTTGTCAAGCTAATTACATTGGACAGAGCGGAAGACGAGTAGATACACGTTATAATGAACATAGAAATGCGATAAGATACGGAACACATTCAGCCGTATGCGAACATATGTGTGACACGGGGCACAGCTTCACTAAAATCGAGACTGATCTAAAAATAATTCATCACGAATCGAAAGGCAGAGCTCTCGACATAAAAGAAGCAATCGAGATTCACCTAGCCAAACAAAACAATCCCAACAATCTAAATGAACACACTTTTATGGAGAGTTCGCCCCTTTTCGCTCTACTAAAAAACACACCCTGTCGAAAACAAGACACAACTTAGCGAAACAGCCAAGCTAGATAAAAAAAAAGGGGGAAAATAGCGGTGTTTATAGGTAAATGTTATTTGGATCAGGTGTACTATGTACATTTTTCTGCAATAAACCTAGGCCGATATGCGCGGCAGTATTAAAGGTGCCGGGACGTCTCCAATAGACCGTGTACCGCTTAGTATAAATGGCTTTTTAGCCCATGCGTGGCGAAGATAGTTCCACGGTCTTTAGTAGTTGCAGACTCCTGCATTCAATAGCATACACTTTTATCTAGATTTGGCAAAGTCACACAAATATACATGGCACTGACCTCTGGAAGAACATAGCAACTAAAGGGGGAGGAAGGGGAAAACCAGTTCCATCCAGCGAACACTCGGGGTTAGTCGACTACAACTGGTGTCTATGGAAACATGCAACTGCTTCAAGTTCCAGTTAAAGAGACAACTCGATAAGTATAAGCTTCCATTATTTCAGTATAACCATAGTTGATTTTGTAAAACCCTATAATCACCCCTAACAGACAAATTCCGGATTTTCATCACTATTTTAGAAGTTTACCTAACATTAGATATACCATATTTAATATACACCGACTGTTGCATTACCAACACTGCAACTAAATAACTGTACATATTGTATATATTTTTCACCTGTATTCTCAAACATAGATAGTATAGCCTAAGTGTAATGGATCTGATGATGATCGCTTGACGATCGAAACTGGTCATCCTAGTGTATTTATTAATCTTATGTAATTTATTTCAGGATCAGAGCATAACCCAGCTCTATTTGGGTACATTCGTGTTGACCGACTGAAAAGCACCAAACTTTTGTTTTTTGACTGCGTGTAATATTGTAGATTAGAGTAACTTAGGCCGTTCGCTTGAAGGTGAAGGAAGAGGTTGAGTATTTTATAAGTGCCTTGAGGGGACATCTCCTTTGATGTTTCCCTCCTTCATGAAATCGTTTGAAAGCATTTCTGAGAAGACTTTCTACTCCCACTACAGCATCTCAAAGGATATTTTGATCTTTCAATCTCCAGCAAGTGACCTTGAAAGAGGCACAACTCAGCTGATTTAAACCCCAGTCAGGAGAATATTGATTCATTTTATCGGCAACACAAAGAAAGTCCATGCTTCAAAACCTTGAACGGTCTTACTTGCTTCCCAGTAGTGTCGAGTAAAGAGTGTGCGTAGAGTAACGGGGTTCTTGTCTTGACTCTTCACACGGCATTTGCGTGTTGCTACCTCATCACACTAGGCAAACGGACAAATATCTAAAGTGTATTACCCGACCTTCGATTATGTACTTACACATAAATCCACATTGTATAGTTCCTCACTTTACTCAGTGGCTGCGTGGCTCAGCGGTAACGTTCTCTTTTGCTGAGCCACAGGTTGCGGGATCGAATTCCGCCACAGTCAGTTGACATTTGAGGTGCTCCAATGCGATGGAGTAGTGTCAGTAGATTTACTGGCACGTTAAATATCCCCTTTAGGGCAAGATTCCGGCACCCCTGCGTCTCTAAATGTCACAGAAGTTAAAAGAGACGTAAATACCATACTATAGTACATTATGCAACAGCCTATAATGGCTATAATAAGACACGAGTATGTTTATAAAATGAGCGTATGCGAGTTTTATAATTTCCATACGAGTGTCTTAATTACCATTATAGGCGAGTTGCATACGACTGTTTATGTTCGACGATAATTATAACTTTATTATATGTTTTAACATAAATATTCATAAATATCTGTTCAGTCACTAGAATGTTGTGATCGGGTGCTGCGCTGGGTAGTATATCTCTGTTTTCCAAGCTCTCTGGCCAACCGACGCATGCGCACTGTGTGCTTCAATGCCATATGTTCAGATTGTGCACCAGTATTCAGTAAAACTCTCACCGAAGTCGTTTCAAAACAACGCGCTGTGTAGAAATTGGATTAGGGGATATTAAGGTACAGTGCTATTTCTTGTCTCATATTCACCAGTTTATTTACTCGAACATATGGACGGTGCACTTTCGGTAATTTATATAGACATGTTGGATTTTGAGCGCATGCGCGAAGGTATCCTTATCTAATTGGTCACACAACTGTTTCTTGAGCTCTGATTGGTGGGAGAAACTGTTTGATAATGAAAAATAGTGTTATAATGAGCCTTATTATGATACAGTTTTCTGACACATAATAGTCAGGGTCGAACATAAACATTATTATTATATCCTCATTAACGACCGGCTTGCTTTTGAAACCTAGCTGATCAGTTATGTTTACATTCCATGTCTGCATGGAGCCAGGGCTTTCCTAGCTCGAGGCACACCGTTATCAACTCTCCGCTGTAGCCGCTGAGAGCAAGCAGTGAGACTGGACAGAACTGCGTGCAACTATGCAACACTGGGGACCTGACAAGCGAGTCAGCACCCAGGACCGGACTCTGGGCTCCACGTGGAGAAACAGAGGAAGCATGTTATTGGTCAGCTATTGGTCAACAGCGTACAATGGTTATTGGTGGCGCGTGCTACTGCCTAATGTTTAAGTCGCAGCTCGTTAACGAAGGACATGAGATAACTATACACTTATTATGTAAGTACAGTACAATGAAGAAAGAAAAGACAATTAAAGGCTTAGCAGTACATACATTGGGCAAACCATCAATGAACGTCCCAACGATGGAAGTTGCATTTTTCAATGTAAATAAAGTTGTTGGCTTTAAGAAGTCCTGGTCGTCATGCAAAGTGAGTTTCACGTACATATCGAAAACTTTGTTTGGAACGTCCTCTGTCACAATTATTTTCCCATCCTCTTACTTGTTCTTCCATGTTTCTATACATTCCAGTCTTCCTTCTTACTATTATTATCCTCTTATGGTACCGGCCGTTGTGGCGAGAGCGATAATGGCCTACCTCGTGTTTAGCTAGTATCGGGAGAGCGTGGGTTCGAGTCCCACCTCAGCCATCCTGAAAATAAAATAAATGGCCATTGGATGCATTAATAAAATTATTATCCTCTTACGTTCACAAACGTTTTTGAAAATCCTGGCTTTATTTCTGATCATTCGTCTGACTGTAGATACAGCTGAAGAGCTACAAAATTATTAAGGCTACATCATTATACAATCCTGAGATCATAATAACGATAATTGGAATACAATAAATTGTATTATTGTGAAAAATGAACGTACTACTGCAGATGTGAAGCATTGAAGTCCCTTATTAGAAGCCCTCCCCTAAATGCGTTTATGAACACCGAGATGTACAGTATTACTGTATATCTCATATCATCCATTGTCTTAGTTATTAATTTATTTGAGGGTCATGGGACATCTTGGTCATCAGCGCCGTGTTGTTAGGTGTGTGTTGAACTTTTATGATAACCTGTATTTATGTGATGACAGTAGTAGTGTGTGAATTATATTCGGGACAAGGATCGGATAGGTGCTACGGGACGTGAAGTAAACCGACATATGCCTGAAGAGAGTGCGAAAAAATCCGGGGGAAAGTCACACTCAGGATAGTCGCTGTCAGCGCCGGGTCCGAACCTGCAATATGCGGACTTGCCGCAGCTGCCCACACGGCCGTGGTGCACTGTTAAAACTAGCATGGCCACACCGCGGGATGATATTCACGTAAGCAAACTAAGTAGGTTTAGGCGATAAGAATCACTTCAATGCTGTGATGAAGGTTCAAAGACAGTTTCCACACTGGTTCTTTCTCACTCCACCTACCAAGGGGTTGATGTCTACGCATAGAGCTAGAACGTGGCCAGTTGCAGATCACCACAATAACACAGGCTATCACAAAAGAAAATGGGGCTTATACCCAAAATATTCCTAAGAAGAACAACCATTTTAGCGGGGAGTAGCTACTGTCCACGTGGCTGCTACTAATATGAGAATTGGCAGTCTGTGAGCCATGTGCACTCCCTTACCCGTCAATTGTTTGCAGCAATTGGATTCACCTCACGTTCTCCATTAGCCATGGAGCTCGCCATTAAGTACTCTGCTCGTACCATCGCAAGCTTCACACGCTATTTCAACCTGCACAACATTGTAACAGCGCAGGAAGTTGCTTCCTCTTTGTGTGATCTCGACCGCCTAAAGATGATGTAATGGTATATTAAGTCTGTACTCACACACCTTTCTTCTAGTTAACCAATGGAGTGTGGAAAAATCCTGGGAAATCACACTCAGGATAGCTGCTGTCAGCACCGATATTGCGTTCTGAATGCAAGAATTGTACTTTTGCGTCATGTTCATATACTCGGGCAATTGATGAACCAGCTTGGTCAGCCCATTATCCAGGTAGGCTTATCACACTGTCCAGACACTGGGTTGTTAACCTATTAGGCCACTTCTGGGAACAGAAACACATTTTACCTCCTTCCCTTAAAAGATAACAGAACGGGAGAATTCGGAATGGAAGGAAATAGGGAGAATTATAACACAAATTTCCATATAATAGGCACCTTATGATTCTTTGATTTACTTATAAGAAGCTATAACAATGACCAGATCGGTTTTAAGTTTGGCTTTAGGAGAATACGAATAGTATGACAATTAAAATGTATACAGATGAATATTTGACCAATGTGCGTCTGCCGAGTCCGCTATGTGGCAGTATTGTTAACTTACCGATCACGTTCACAGCCACCTGCGAATCTCACAAGGTTCATTTCTCTGTGTCCTGTATAAAGAAAAGTGACTCCAAATATTGTTCGGTTGGACTGTACCCAAGCCTTGGAAGCATGACTAGCATTAGGAGGTAGAATGGAAGTGAATGACATTGACGCATAGCGGATTTTTCAGACGCAGAGACGACATATCAGGCAGAAAGCGAAAAGAGGACCTCTTGTCGAAAAAGTAATATTTTGGGTTTATGCTATTTTCAAATTCAGCATTAATTTTTGGAAAATCTGATACCGAATACTGAATATTCTCGCGAATAGATATCCTTTTTCACTTTCATCCTTACGTATAGTAAGGAAAAATAAACATTTTTTCGTTAGCGTTTTACCCTCCAGGGTTGGCATTTCCCACGGACTAAGCGAGGGATCCCACCTCTACCAACACAGAGAGCAGTGTCCTGGAGCTTGAGACTATGAGTCGGGAGATACACAACTGGGGAGTGTGACTAGCACTTCGCCCAGCCGGCCTCACCTCCAAAGCAAACAGGGGCCTTATAAGTGGATGGGAAGAATGGGAGGGACAAGTAAGAGGGAAGGAGGCGTCCGTAGCCTTACGTTAGGTACTGTACCCGTATTATCTTACCATTACTTGTTGAATCTCTCGATGGCAGCTGAATCGTAGAACCTGAAAATCCCTGGCTAGAAAAAAAACAGATCCTTCCAACAGGTAGAAGGGATAACAGGGCACTAGCTATTCATATCAAGGTTGCATTAAGAGAGATCAAAGCGTAATGAAATTAAAGACGCTCGAATAACACAAGACTCAAATTAGTAAAAATCTCAGTGTTGGAAACTCCAGAAAACACCCAGCAATTGCCTTCTTAACACCACCTTCCATCACCTTTATAAATTACCACGTCATAAGGATTAAAAGCAAATTATCAAAATGTATTCATAACGACATTACAAAAAGAAACTAGCAATGTCATGAGAGAAATAAACTAACTCAAAACTCAATCGAGAAAAAGGTAGTCGAGGACTACCCAATGTCCCATCGGAACTGCTGATATTGAGTTCCTAATCACTCAAATCTAGCAACAATATAAACAAAGGAATGATCCATAAACCTAATGGGATCATTATTATTATTCTTCTTCCATGATCAAAATTACCGTACATTAATACTAAATTCTCATATTTACAAATTTACATCATCACTTACACCCTTAAATGAATCTGCAATACACTTATCGCGATCATCATCCAAACTTGCATGTTACATTTTATTATATTTCGACGAATTCATATTGGTCATATCCAGTAATAATTCAGCCAAACAATGAAGCTAAGAATAATGATTCCGAAATTATTATATATATATCTCTAATAGGGATGACTAAAATATCTTTACTGGCTGGATATTATTTGCCTAACCGAAATTAACATACATGAATCTAATAATCGCCTATTTACTTCGGATAATTGAGTTGCCTAGATGCAAAAGTGTCCATGTCCACTTTTCAAAATAATGAGTTGACAACACTGGATTGTAGAGCTAGACTTATTACACATGCCTGAATTGCTATTTATCCTCAAAACTGTCCATGTCCTATGAATACCGGCTTTTGAAAAGTGTGGTTGGATTCAAAACTGCCCATGTCCATAGGTAATGAGGCACAAAACTTGCCTTGTCCCTTTCCAGTTATGGAGGACATGGACACTTTTGCATCTAGGTGACTCAATTTTAATGCTGTATTTTGTAATTGAACTAATCGTGAAGGAGGAGGCATAGCCATATATGTAAAGAACAATATTGCTATTAGAACACACAATTCATACATTTCCAGTACTCATAAATCTTTGGTAATAGAAATACTACACATGAACAAAAAGATTGAATTAACATGCATTTACAGACCACCTAGCACTAACATAAATAACTTTCTTGATGAACTGAAAACACATATAAAACAACACACCAATAAGTACAGCGAATACGCCATTTTAGGAGATATCAACAATGATGCTTTATGAAATGAAATCAGTCTAACAACTATCAAATATACAAATATTATGGCAACTTATGGTTTCCTACCACTTACCACTAAATCTACTCGTTATGATACAAATTTAGACTCGAGAACATGTATTGATCACATATATTATCGCAGCAGACTAGATGAATATACTTCTGCAGTCATACAATCAGACATATCTGACCACTAGATAACCTATGCAGGTATTTGGCCAAAAAATGATAAGACACAATCACCTCTACCAAAGATAATGAATCGTACATCACGCTAATGAACGTTACTATAATACACACAAACCTTAACAACACATACTGGACAGATTGCCCTGAATTAAAAATCCTAATGACATATATAACAATATAACAACAAAATTTAAGGAAATCTACCAAAAAGCATCTTACATAACCACACGTAAACACAGAAAAAGCAAACAATGGTTCACTAATGACCTAAAAATATAATGTAAGGAAAGAGACAGACTTTGCTAAACAATGCTCAGAAAAAGGATAATATTGCAATAAAAAATGAATACAAAGCTTTCCGAATCAAATACAATAAGCTAATAAACAAAACATAACATCAATATTATAAAAATAAATTAAATAATTGTAAAAATGTTAATAAAGGAATGTGGAAAGTCATTAAGGATATAACAGGTCAGAAAACACAAACTGTAAATGAAGTCATAAACAAATATTTAAGGATACATTATACTAATGAAGTGATTGTCAATAAATTCAACAGAACATTTATTGAAAAAATAAGCAGCCTAGCTCATAACTGTAATATCAACAAATGGCATTCGAATAAAAACACTTTGATGAATTCTTTTACGTTACTTGAGACTGATGAATATGAAATGGAGAACATAATTAAGGTATTAAAAACAGAAAAAATCAACCGGTGCAGACAATATACGCTTGAAAGACATAAAGGCAACATCTAAAAAACATATACCAATCATAACACATCTCATAAACAAGATATTCGAATCAGGCATAATACCGAACTATCTGAAATACACAATTACAGTATTAGACCAATATATAACAATGGTGATCACTTAGACATTGGCAACTATAGACCAATTTGCATTTTATCAATGCTACACAAAATAATGGAAAAATGCTTGGATAAGAGATTGAACAATTTCTTAAATGAATATGATATTTTAAAGGGACATCTATATATATGGTACTGAATTACTCCTGGCTTAATTTGCCAATGTAATAAATAATGCTTTAAATAAGAACAATCATGTAATGGTAAATTTTCTTGACTTTTGTAAAGCATTTGACACAATAAATCACAATTAACTACTTGCAAAATTACTAGATACTGGTATAAGAGGTACGACTTACAAACTCTTAGAAAGCTATCTTAAAAACAGGGAAATGTCAGACTATTAGTGACACATCAGAAGGAACACAGGGTATTCCTCAAGGCAGTATTATCTCACCTACACTATATAACCTGTTCGTAAATGACATGAATGGAGCCATAATGCATAGTAAGTATTTATTTATGCTGATGACACCACTATATCTACCATACATAAAGACTCTGAAACAGCTTTTGATAGACTTCAAGAAGACCTCAATTACATCACAAAATGGTGTCATGACAAAAATGTCTATAGAAATACAACCACGTCTAAAATAATGCACATTAGAATTGATCACTTCACACAGGAAAAATACAAACTGACACACCACAGCATATCATGCATACACCAAAACATCCTTGCAGGTTGCAAGTGTATTACCTTCATAAATAGTACTTCGACACAAAAATACCCAGGAATTACCCTTGATGAACACTTTAAAATGAACACACACATAATAAACATGATTAAAAAAACTAAGAGCAAACCTTTACACCTTCTACAATCTCCGATTTTATGTATATAAAAATACTTACAAAACCATTTATAGTGCTCTGATTGCAAGCAAATTAAGATATGCTATAGCAGCTTGGGGAAATCAAAACACAACTTTAATTAATAATCTTCAAGATAGCCAAAACAGGTTCTTTAAATATTTCACTGGTATCCCTTATTTTAATATTAAAGAGTTGTTTCAAATTACTGTACTGAATCTCTACTACCATGATCCAAGATTCAGGCATAAGGTCTCTCACAACATACAAACAAGAGCCATAACAAGTACTAAATATGTAGAACCTTTATGTCTACATAGCTGTGGTTTCAAAAAACTAAATTAAACTGCTCAAAAAAATTAAAGCACCACTTTTTTCAAAGGCCACCAAATTGTGAAAAGTTGACCGCACAAGCTCGAAATCTCAATGTGACGTTTGTCCTGACGCCTACCAAGCATAGCCTTCAGCAAAACTCCCCAACTTGAGTAGTTTCGGGGTAGCGCCCCCAAAACCAGCCCATTTTCGAAAACTGCAAATTGAAGTTTGTGAAAAACACTGTAGGACTTGTCGCAGGTTGCCAAAGCAGTCGAAAATGAATGAGTGTTGCTCTTAAAGGTTCCACAAACACGCTGAAATCGTTACATTTGACGTTTGGGCATTTTCAACCCCCTTCATCATCCCCTAAACATGGACTACCATTGGGGACGTCTGAGAAGGTACCGGGTGTGTTTAACCTCCTGAAAACCTGCACACCGTCCTCAGTTGCTGATTGCAGTAAGTTCTTAAGGCATCCGGCAATGTTCACCCCCCACTCCCCAACACCCTCAACTGGCATGGGACCAAACCACCCCATTACGATTCACCCCTAAGGAAGGTTTTAATCGAGATGTTTAGCAGTGCTGCGAATGGGGGGGGGGTCTTCCCCTAACTTTTCAAAACAGGAGCTGTGCCTGTGTCACCACCCCTTCCCCCGTTACCCCCGTTTGTATGATTTCTGGAATCAGGCCCTTTTTAAGGGCTGAAACGAGGTCTTAATCGCTGAAAGGGCTGTAAAGGTCCTTAGAAGTAGTGGTGACACGGAATCAACCCCTTCCGATCGTTGATTGACATTCCATCCCCCAAACTTGAAATTTTTGCACGCTCAACCCTCCCTGTCTGGACGCGTAACGCATCATCGCAGAGTTTTCAGATTTGGATGAAAATGAAGCTTATGGCCTGCAATCGTGCCCAAAACAGCAGTTTGGATGGGAATTCATCGGTAGGGTGGGAAACGAGACCAAACATTTTTCAAAAAAGTTAACAGCCTCTATTAAGTACGCCCATGCATAGGCAACCCACATCATGTCCGTGCGTGCGGGTTGCCTATGTTCTGCAATGGGTTACAAAGGATGGGAATGGACGTGATGTGCCGTGATGTGGGTTGCCTATGCATGGGCGTACTTACTAGAGGCTGTTAACTTGTTTGAAAACCTTTGGTCTCGTTTCCCACCTTACCGATGAATTTCCATCCAACCTGCTGTGTTGGGCTCGATTGCTGGCAATAAGCTTCATTTTCATCCAACTCTGAAAACTCTGCTACGATGCGTTACGCGTCCAGACAGGGGGGGGGGGGGGTGACGGTGCAAAAATTTCATTTTGGGGGAATGGAATGTCAATCAACGATCGGTAGGGGTTGATTCCGTATCACCACTACTTCTAAGGACCTTCACAGCCCTTTCAGCGATTAAGACCTCGTTTCAGCCCTTAAGAAGGGCCTGATTCAAAAAATCATACAAACGTGGTAGCAGGGGAAGGGGTGGTGACACAGGCACAGTCCCTTTTTTTGAATAGTTAGGGTGAGACCCTCCCATTCACAGCACTGATAAACATCTCGATTAAAACCTTCCTTAGGGGGGAATAGAGACGGGGTGGTTTGGTCCCATGCCAATTGAGGGTGTTAGGGGGGGGGGGGTGAACATTGCTGGAGGCCTTAAGAACTTATTGCAATCAGCAACTGAGGACGGTGTGCAGGTTTTCAGGAGGTTAAACACACCCGGTACCTTCTCAGACGACCCCAATGGTAGTCCATGTTTAGGGGATGATGAAGGTGGTTGAAAAAGCCGAAACGTCAAATGTAACGATTTCAACGTATTTGTGGAACCTTTAACAGCAAGACTCATTCATTTTCGACTGCTTTGTCAACCTGCGACAAGTCCTACAGCGTTTTTCGCAAACTTCAATTTGCGGTTTTCGAAAATGTGCTGGTTTTGGGGGCGCTACCACGAAACTACTCAAGTTGGGGAGTTGTGCTGAAGGCTATGCTTGGTAGGCGTCAGGACAAACGTCATACTGACATTTCGAGCATGTGCGGTCAACTTTTCCAAATTTGGTGGCCTTTGAAAAAAGTGGTGCTTTAATTGTTTTGATCAGCATATATTATACCATCACTTCTTATTGAACTACCACCTGGATAGTCGAACATGAACAGCGAACAACTAGCTATAAGTCGCATTAAAAATTATTACCTAACTAAACATTAACTGATAACATAAATGTATTAATATAACTACTATACAGTAGTGTAACTATTTATGTCTTTAATTATTTACATTAATATTTTTCTCATTATCACCACTATCATTATTATTATCATTATCATTACCATTATCACCAAATAACATATTCTTTGCATGGACTCTTGTTTTGAAACGTAATCTGTATATTTGTTGTAAATAATAATTAATATGTCTGACAGATAATCTGTACTGGATTTGCCGTCTCGTTTCATGGTTATTCGAGAACATTTCAATAGGCAAGCGCCACTTCAAACTATTCAGGTCCGCCACGTTGCGTAATGGCTAGCACCCTTGGCTGTAACCGCGGAGGCCAGTTTTCGTTTCTCCGCTCTGACAATAAATTTAATTTTAGTTCTGGTCTGAGGGCTAGAACGAGGTACACTCACCCCTCTGAGGTAAAACTGAGGAGAGGCGGGTTCGATTTACACCTCAGCCATCCTGGAAGTGGTTTTCCGTGGTTCCCCACACCTACTCCAGACGAATGCCAGGATGATTCCTACATTAAGGCCAAGGCCAACTTCCATCCAATCCTCATCCGAACTACAACTACACACACTACAGACATCACAATAACGCAGGTTATCAGACAATTTTCACACACGCACACACACACACATAAACACACACCCATGTACACGGGGCAACATGACCACGCTGTCGCCAAGGCTCTCAATGAAGCAACAACAACAGCAAACTATTCAGAACACATCGTTGAAAATGCACTTGGTGGTGAAACGTCGGGTATCAAGAAACATTACACGGCCTAACAACCCTAAAAGTCATTCTGAAGAGCACTCAGCCAGCCATGCAAAACTACATTGGTATAATAATGTTTGTTCTCCTTGGGGATAAACACTCACGATGGCTACTTACCGGCTCCTCGTTGGGCGCAAAATGTAAATGCCCCTTTACATATATTGATAATAATAATTCATCTCTCCTTTCGATTCCCAGCTCTGACAATAAATTAAATTTTAGTTCTGGTCTGAGGGCTAGAACGGGGTACACTCACACCTGTGAGGCAAAACTGAGGAGAGGCGGGGTTCGTGAGGGTTAAGTACCTGTACGATTATAATAACAGCAATATTCATTCACACCCAACTACACCGGTGACCGCATAAATAATAAAACATGATAGCTGGTAAACATTAAAATATATTCTGATATGAAACGTAAAAACACATACAACTGTATACAAATTTAACTGATGTTACCCCCTTTTACCGTGTATTGGCGTATGCGTACACGTAAATGCTATTGTTGCTATTATTTCGAACTTTGAGCTCCACAGTTGGGTTGCCAATTATAACTTACCGGCTCCTCGCTTGGCGCACAATTGTAACTTCCCCTTTACAGATAGTATTAATATTAATAATTCATCTCTCCTCTCAAAGCCTGATAATAGATAAATATTCGGGGTTCGTGTGGGTTAAGTACCTGTACGATTATAATAACAACAATATTCATTCACACCCAACTACACCAGTGACCGCATAAATAATAAAACTTATTATATGGTAAACATTAAATATATTCTGATATGAAACATAAAAATACACTTGGCAGGATCCTCGTCGATACAGACTAATCAAACTTACCCTCTCATATATATATATTGGCACACTTTTATGACATACGCTTATGGACCCTGGAAGATGATGTTGACTGGTACTTACAGATGATGATCGCCGACTTGAAGACTATTTCTACTCATTTTGGGGTTTTTGCTCCCAAAGATTCAGTCCTCATTACTTTATCGAAGTAGCTAAATTGTTTCACACGCATTTCTATTGAATTTTATTGATGGCTGATTTGCGACTTTCAGAATCACTCGAGTTGTTTTCTTACTCGTGGATCTGACTTTGTTATAGCGCTCTCAATTCGTTTGGTGAATTTTAGAAGTTATTTCGCACCAGAACTGATAATATTTGGCATATTTTACCAGAATTCGTCGAGTAGCTAATTATTGTTGTGTCTCTCGAATATTGGTAAACAGACTCGGTTTTCCAGTACCTTATGCTTTTTGAGACAGTAAGTCGTGATGAGATTCCTGAAACTAGGCAGATTATTGCCATATGAGCAGCTCAGTGTCCTTGCCTAACACTAAATGTAATGCCCTGATTAACGCTGAACTACTGGTTTTGCACCCAAATGGCACGACACAATGTTGAAAGAGGCCACTCTTATAGCTAAAAGCTGTCAACATCCTGTCTTCCATTCTCAAAGGGACTTGCTAATAGCTGGCGCTAAGGTCCATGGTTGAGAACCATTTCCTACCGTTAAAATTCTGAACTAGATCTTCAATACATTCAGGCCTCTGATTTATAATTATCCACCTGCCTATTATTTTCTATCCTCCTATGATTGTTCTCCTCCCTCCTCTGATTAACATTCTCACCTTTGTTTCCCTGATTAAACCTGATTCTATTAACATTTGACTGATGCTCGTTCTGCCTGTCCTCACTCTTCACCTCTACCCTATTTGTTTGCTGATGACTTAAATTATCAAAACTACAGTAGTCTGTTACTCCTCTAAATCCCCGATGCGCTTCAGTTTCTGCATGCAGCTAGCCTGCTGAATCCTACTAGGAAAAAGTTTGATCATCAGCCTGACTATATCTATGTCAGAGGTGACCCCATCTAAATTCTTCCACACTAACACGTGGGCTAAAAAATACTCTGTGGGGGATACCCCGTTACGCTTCTTAAATTTGCCATACATGAGGGTTTCCCTTTCCCCAGCTTGAATCGATTCACCCCAAAATTTGGCCTTGAATTTTCCCTTTAAGTCCTCTAAGTTACTCATGTTCGGTCTATAACTCTCGTACCAAGATTTTACATCCCCCTTGAACGAGTGTGACAGGATTTCCATGACCGTTTCCCAATCGATTAGTTCATCGTCTTTCTTAAATATTTTCTATACTTACTTTAAATACTCCACCGGATTAAATTGTCGTGAGTTAAACTGTGGCAAGCCGGGCTCCCTATAAGAACAAACAAGTGGCATTCCTTCTCTATGACTCATCGGTCGGTCTCTTATCTCTCTTCTCACCTTTATCAACTCTTCCTGAATTGTCTCGTTTCACTCCGTCAATGTCACCTCTTCTCCCTTAAGGCTCTCGATCTCCCCCAGCTTATCTTCTACGACCCCTACTCTATGCAAATATTATCTTGAATCTTCCCTTACGTTATTGCAAACCTCTTCACACGTTCCGCTCACTCGCTTTTCTATCTGTTCCCCGCTAATTATAATTTTCTTTCTGATTTCCCCAGTCCCCGCTTCTGATTATCCTGCTGGCCCTCCACCCTTGCTAAAATACTTTCCAAGCTATCCTGATATTTCCCTACCTCTTCTCTCAGCACATCATCTCTCCTTCTCTAAATTCTGTAACCTGCTACTCATTACAGGCTTATGTTCCTGCACTTCCTTGCTTAATTCCTGAATCTTAGCATTAGTTGCTTCTGCCTGCTTCTTATCTGCCTAATCTACAGTACATATAACTTCACAGATCCAACCTGCTCACCTACAGATTCGGTCTGCCTACTTATTATTTAATCTCACCTATCACCTTTGTCATAGACAATCCTTGCTGCCTCACTTCTCCTATTTCCTTACTCATAGAATCCTTAACCTCTCCTATCTCCTTACTCGCAGACTCTATTTTCTGGCTTACTGACTCTCCCTGCTGCTCAATACCTTTCATTTTGCTCAGTAGCATTTGAAGCAAACTAGCGTTCATATCACCCCGATTATCTTTAATCTTACTACCCCCCTGTTTGGCAATCTGGCCTTCCTCAGTATTGATAGAGTTATCCAACGGTTCTTCTATCAAGCCTTCACCTACCACGCTCTTATCCACATCCATGTTTAAATTATTTTCAGACATCTTATTACTAAGCTTGCTTATGGTTCTACTTCTTAATTCCAGACTTTCCTCTCTTGACATCTAAACTGTATACAAATTTAACTGATGTTACCCCTTTTACCGTGTGTATTGGCGTATGCGTACACGTGAATGCTATTGTTGCTATTATTTCGAACTGTGAGCTCCACAGTTGGGCTGCCAATTATAACTTACCGGCTCCTCGTTTGGCGCACAATTGTAACTTCCACTTTACAGATAATAATAATATTATTAATTCACCTCTCCTCTCAATGATTGATAATACATAAATGTTCGGGGTTCGTGGGGGTTAAGCACCTGTACGATTATAATAACAACAATATTCATTCACACCCAACTACACCAGTGACCGCATAAATAATAAAACTTAATATATGGTAAACAATAAATATATTCTGATATGAAACATAAATCACACTTGGCAGAATCCTCGTCGATACAGACTAATCTAACTTTCCCTATCATATATATATTGGCACACATTTATGTTTAAGGTTCGGATGTTAAGGAAAAGTCACATGTTTTTCCCGAGCTCATTTGACCCGAAATCTGAAAAATAAGTTTGAATGACGGGTCTCTGACCACGTTTAAAGCAATTTCATGGTGCCTATAAATGCATATTTCGGCCACTTTTAATGTTTTGGTCATATTTGGTCATATTTTAGTGATATAAGGTCATATTTGGCTATAATTTCAGCATTGTTGTTTAAATTGAGGCGTCGTTAACAAGGTACGTGTTATCTGCGTCCAGTTTCAAACACAGGATTTCCGAATAGTGTAGTGGATATATTTTTCTTTCTTTTCCCAGAACAGGCAGATAGCAGGTTTAGAAGACCTGATTCCAAGAAGGCGCTCCTCTACGGACGTCATTTAGCATTTACTGTATGTTAGTGATAGGCTACTCACCTATACCAAATATTCATGTCATATTTCATAGTTTTTAGGTCATATTTCATAGTTTTTAGGTCATATTTTATAGTTTTAGGTCATATTTAGCTAGTTTTTAGGGCATATTTGCTTGCATATTTTGTACTTTTTTAGGTCTTAGACTTGCGAACCCTATTTATGACATACGCTTATGGACCCTGGAGGATGATGTTGACAGGTACTTACAGATGATGATCGCCGACTTGAAGACTATTTCTACTCATTTTGGGGTTTTTGCTACCAAAGATTCAGTCCTCATTACTTTATCGAAGTAGCTAAATTGTTTCACACGTATTTCTATTGAATTTTATTGATGGCTGATTTGCGACTTTCAGAATCACTCGAGTTGTTTTCTTACTCGTGGATCTGACTTTGTTAAAGCGCTCTGAATTCGTTTGGTGAATTATAGAAGATATTTAGCACCAGAACTGAATAATATTTGGCATACAGTATTTTACCAGCAATCGTCGAGTAGCTAATTATTGTTGTGTCTCTCGAATATTGGTAAACAGACTCGGTTTTCCAGTACCTTATGCTTTTTGAGACAGTAAGTCGTGATGATTTTCCTGAAACTAGGCAGATTATTGCCATATCAGCAGCTCAGTGTCCCTGCCTAACACTAAATGTAATGCCCTGATTAACGCTGAACTACTGGTTTTGCACCCAAATGGCACGACACAATGTTGAAAGAGGCCACTCTTATAGCTAAAAGCTGTCAACATCCTATCTTCCATTCTTAAAGGGACTTGCTAAAAGCTGGCGCTATGGTCCATGGTTGAGAACCATTTCCTACCGTTAAAATTCTGAACTAGATCTTCAATACATTCAGGCCTCTGATTAATAATTATCCACCTGCCTATTATTGTCTATCCTCCTATGATTGGTCACCTCCCTCCTCTGATTAACATTCTCAACTCTGTTTCCCTGATTAAACCTGATTCTATTAAAATTTGACTGACGCTCGTTCTGCCTGTCCTCACTCTTCGCCTCTACCCTATTTGTTTGCTGATGGCCTAAATTATCAAAACTAGTCTGTAACTCCTCTAAATCCCCAATGCGCTTCAGTTTCTGCATGCAGCTAGCCTGCTGTATCCTACTAGGAAAAAGTTTGATCATCAGCCTGACTATATCTATGTCACGGGTGATCCCATCTAAATTCTTCCACACTAACACGTGGGCTAGAAAATACTCTGTGGGGGATATCCCGTTACGCTTCTTAAATTTACCAAACATGAGGGTTTCCCTTTCCCTAGCTTGAATCGATTCACCCCAAAATTTGGCCTTGAATTTACCCTTAAAGTCATCTAAGTTACTTCGGCCTATAACTCTCGAACCAAGATTTTACATCCCCCTTGAACGAGCGCGACAGGATTTCCATGACCGTTTCCCAATCGCCTGGTTCATCGTCTAAGTCTTTCTTAAATATTTTCTCTACACTGACTTTAAATACTCCACCGGATTAAACTGTCGTGAGTTAATCTGTGGCAAACCGGGCTCCCTATAAGAACAAGCAAGTGATATTCCTCCTCTATGACTCATCGGTCGGTCTCTCATCTCTCTTTTCACCTTTATCAACTCTTCCTGAATTGTCTTGTTTCTCTCCGTCAATGTCACCTGTTCCCCCTCAAGGCTCTTGAAGTCCCCCCAGCTTATCTTCTACGACCCCTACTCTATGCAAATATTATCTTGAATCTTCCTTTACGGTATTGCAAACCTCACACGTTCCGCTCACTCGCTTTTCTATCTGTTCCCCGCTAATTATAATTTCATTTCTGATTTCCCCAGTTCCCGCTTCTGATTATCCTGGTGGCCCTCCACCCCTGCTAACCTACTTTCCAAGCTATCCTGATATTTTGCTACCTCTTCTCTCGGCACATCCTCTCTCTCCTCTATCTTACTGCTAAGATCCTTCCCTAAATTCGATAACCTGCTACTCATTACAGACTTACGTTCCTGCACTTCCTTGCTTAATTCCTGAATCTTAGCATTAGTTGCTTCTGCCTGCTTCTTAACTGCCTCATCTGCAGTACATATAACTTCACAGATTCAACCTGCTTACCTACAGGTTCTGTCTGCCTACTGGTTATTTAACCTCGCCTATCTCCTTTCTCATAAACTCTCCTTGCTGCCTCACTTCTCCTATTTCCTTACTCATAGACTCCTTAACCTCTCCTATCTCCTTACTCACAGACTCTATTTTCTGGCTTACTGACTCTCCCTGCTGCTCAATACATGTCATTTCTCTCAGTAGCATTTGAAGCAAACTAGCGTTCATATCCCCCCCCCCCCCATTATATTTAATCTTACTACCCCCCCCCCCCCCCCCCCTGTTTGGCAATCTGGACTTCCTCAGTATTGTTAGAGTTATCCGACGGTTCCTCTATCAAGCCTTTACCTACCACGCTCTTATCCAAATCCAAGTTTAAATTCTTTTCGGACATCTTACTACTAAGCTTCCTTATGGCTCTACTTCTTAATTCCAGACTTTCCTCTGTTGTCATCTAAACTGTATACAAATTGAACTGATGTTACACCTTTTTACCGTGTGCATTGGCGTATGCGTACACGTGAATGCTATTGTTGCTATTATTTCGAACTGTGAGCTCCACAGTTGGGCTGCCAATTATAACTTACCGGCTCCTCGGCTAATAGGGGAACATGGAGGTGACTTGTTCGCAAACTAGACTAGACGCTGAAAGGCAAAACAGTCCCAAATGAAAATGTATGTATGATAAACGTAAGCTGAAATTCCCTATAACTTAATAATTTGATGATGTTGATGCTCATTTTAAAGGTTTGCGACATCTTGGTCATGTAGGCCCGTGAACTTGGGTGTGTGGAATTTTGTGTGATAACCTGTGTTATTAAAATGGCTGTACTAATGTGTGTATTTGCAAATTGGTATAGCATTTGGAAGCAGGAGGCCGTGGCCTTGCATTAATAACCATCCCGGCATATGCCTGGAGTAGAAGTGAGAAACCACAGAAAACCACTTCCAGGATGGATGACGTGGGAATCGAACCCTCGTTTTCTCAGTTTTCTTCACGAGGCTGAATGAAATCCGTTCCAGCCCTCACACAAGAATTAAAATTCCTTGGCAGAGCCGGGAATCGAACCTGGGCTTGTGGGACGAAAGCCAAGAATGCTAGCTGTTAAACCACGTGATGGTCTTAATTAGCAAATTGATGCTAAAACCATCGAACGCGCTACCTCATGCCTCGCTAGCATCGGGAGAGCACAGGTTCAAATACCACCTCGGTCGTCCTGAAATCGTTTTCCTATTAGCACCACCAGGCAAATGCCGGGACGGTTCCTTTCAATAGGTCCACGGCCAATTTCCTTCCGAAATCCCTTCCCTGACCCGTCCTGAAAATAAAATAAATTGCCATTGGCTGCATTAATAAAAGTATTCTAATTTTCTAACACCGTAAGTAAGGAAACCGGAAAGTAATGTCGCTGTATTCAGACATTGTCAGCGTGCATACATCCCGCCAGCGCAGTGGTCGACCCACACAAAGCGAGTCGAATACTGTCACCAATTCTGTTCTATTCATGAAGTGATTCTGAGGGCTTTGTTCTATGTTTCTGTGTCCAGCGGTCAGCGCAGTAATAATCAGCTCCCCTATTGAGTCTGTCCCGTCATTACCCACAGTTAACTCAGTGCCTGCGGCTTGTGTGCTTAGCGAGCATTTGTCTGGCAAGTTTTCTCATACCTTTTAATGGTCATAACGAAACGTACTGAAACATTATGTACTGTATACTAATTATAATTCATCCGGCGTAGCGACGCATGCTAAGGCGCGAAACAATGGGTTCGGGTTATTTCCAGACTCTAGAGAGGAGTGAATTTGACCAAATCATCAGCCGTCATCAGCAGGGCATTTCGTGGAGTAGTGGTTAACATTGTCGGTTGTCAGCCCTGGGGTCCAGGTTGGATTTCTGGCTCTGCAAGAAATTAGTATCTGGTCTGAGGGCTGGAATGGGGCACACTCAACCCCGTGAGGCAAAACACACACACACGTACAGGGAAGTACAGGGGGCTCCATGACCACGTTGTCGCAAAGCCTCAACAACACTATTTCAACGCGACCTCGTAGTTCCGCCCCTTAAAACCTTATAAGTAACTAACTAACTAACTAACTAACGACGTACAGGGAATATTGCAGACAGCTACTCAAGAAGAGTTCTGATGGATGAGAGAACAGGACTACACGCCACAGGCTACAGGCTAATGCGTGTCCCTAATACAGTTACACACACTACTACACTCATCAACTAGCAAGCCTCCGTGGCTTAGGCGGCAGCACGCCGGCCTCTCACCGCTGGGTCCGTGGTTCAAATCCCGGTCACTCCATGTGAGATCTGTGCTGGACAAAACGGTGGCAGACAGGTTTTTCTCCGGGTACTCCGGTTTTCCCTGTCAAAATTTCATTCCAGCAACACTCTCCACTATCATTTCATTTCATCTGTCATTCATTTAATCATTGCCCCAGAGGAGTGCGTCAGGCCTCGGCAGCCGGCACAGTCATATCCTCGCCGCTAGATGGGGGGCTTCATTCATTCCATTCCTGACTGGAAGCAGGCTGTGGATTTTCACTACAGTCATCAACTAAGTTCAACTACAAGGAGCTGATGACGAAAATGTCCCACGCTTCTCAAATGAATTAACAACAACAAAAGGCTACTGATCAAAGAATAATAGGTGTTGCCGTAGATTCATTTACGGGATTTCAAAATCGTGGTCATTAGCATTTGTATGATAACCTGTGTTATTGTGATGCATGTAACAGTGTGTGAATTCGTAATCGTAGTAAGAAGCAGTCGTGGCCAAAGTTAGTTAGTTATTGTTGTTTGAAGGGTGAAACGGTGAGGTCATGATTATGATCCTGGTGTTAAATTAGGAACCATCCCGGCATTTGCCTGGAGTAGAATTGGAAACCACAGAAATCCTCTTCTAGGATAGCTGAGGTAGGAATAGAAGCCACCTCTTCTCAGTTCTGTCTCACGGTGTACCAAATAATATAGGACCTCGTTCAATTATAGTGTTATCAATACTAACCACTGGTGGTCCTATAGCAGAGCACAAAGGGATTATTGCTAGGATATGGGATGGGCCTTGAAACAAAGTGGAACTGCTTTTGTGTTACGAACTTCAGTGGAGCTGTGCAATAATTCAGGAGCTCTAATGGCACGTAATTGTACGTATTTCACATCATGGACGGAAGAATGAGCTTACTCTCATGAATTACATCAACATTCCTGTCTTGAATAAGCTCCGTTAGTCTAAACCTTTCTAACAACAATAGCAATATTATGGATTTTACGTCCCTTTCAACAACTATGGCTTTTAGACACGCCGGGGTGATGGAATTTCGCTCCAAAGGGGATCTTTAACGTGTCAGTAAATTTACTTACTCGGTTCTCTCATATTTAAGCACCCTCAAATTCCAGCTGACTGCGCCGCAATTCGATCCCACAATCTTGTGATCAGCAGGCAAGAACGTTACCGCTGAAACACACAGCCAGTTCTCCTAAACCGTTCAAATAACTTGATGTAGAATAGTCTATTATTCTTCTCACTAAAACTTAAAATAATTGAATACCAATATTACGTCAATTAACAGACTAGACCATCACATACATCATTTTTGAAAATATAAACTTGACTGACATATAGCAATCCTTATTTCAAAATAATCACGAAAACACAATTTTAATTGGAGAAACATGACTTCAAAATTAATAAGATTAATGAGATTCACCTTAATTATTGTAGGAACCTTAGCGTATATTCAAAAGATTTTCTATACGCGATCGAGTGTTTTAAGATACTTATTGATTCGAACCAATGAGAGACTTATGACGACTTTTCCGACGTATAATCTTACGTAATCATGGTATCCATTCAAAAACACTTCTGGTACCCTCTATCCTTATCGGCTCCGCTATTGGATGGATTCTAATCGATCTGCAAGGCGCGCAACCTCTCGCTATGCATACGCACGTTTTCATCCCGGCAAACAGCTGGGATCGCTCCTCCACTCGTCACAAGTACACTCAGATCCTTAATTCTCGCGTTCCTTACCAAAATAATGATATGCAAGATCATGGTCAGATCGGGTACAGTACGGAACTCCACCGAGCCAATCGATCAATAACAACGTCAGCTTTACAGAACCCTACAGTCAGAAGATCCACGAGGCAAGGACCTAAAGTAGGAGCGTAGGATTTGAGTATTGTAAACCATATTTTTATTTTTTTCTACGATGGGCGTACTGTATTACACTTTATATTTTTCTACCCAAATAAAGTACATTTCACATCAGTTGTTATCTCCACCTTCTCATCCTAATCTCCCTGTGCATTTATGCAATTTTGCCATCGATGTGTCAGTCTCTCCAGACATTCCTGAAACCATTCTTTCGGAGTGCTGCGTACCCATGCCTCGACAGCTGTGTCCAGTTCTGCAAAATCTGCAAAACGGCGATCATGCAATGGAAGCATAGAGGCAGTTCACCGCCAAAGAAATGTCGAACAGTGCCATCAGTTGGCAAGTGAATGGCGACAATGTTCTGGGACACAAAGGGCATCATCCTCATTGACTGGCTGGAATTGGGGGCCACGATTAACAGTGCAGCATATGTGGCAATCCTTAAGCGCTTACGTCGTGGCACTCAAACTAAGCGGCCAGGAAAATGGGCTAAAGGTGTGCTTTTGCAACATGACAATGCCCGCCCCCACACCAGCCGAGAGACCACCGCTGCCATTGATCAATTGGGATTCATGGTGCTGCCAGACCCACCATACTCTCCCGACTTGGCACCAAGTGATTATCACTTATTCGGGAACATGAAGAGACCTTTGGACACAGCTGTCGAGGCATGGGTATGCAGAACTCCGAAAGAATGGTATCAGGAAGGTCTGGAGAGACTGACACATCGATGGCAAAAGTGCATAAAGTTACAAGGAGATTTTGTTGAGAAGGTGGACGTAACAACTGATGTGTAATGTACTTCATTTGGGTAGAAAAACATAAAGTGTAATACAACATAGCGTGCTCCTCGTATATTTTATATGTTTAGCCTATTTTCATCTTATGAAAAAAAAAGGCTTATGACATCACCTTTCGCCCGTATGTATGTCCCCATAATAAAATCTAAATGGCTAAAGAGATTTCAATGAAACTCAGTAAGGACATACTACTACCTCAAATTTTAATACGTTTCACCAATTCAACATGGCGGCAAGGCGATATACTTCGCCAGCATTCTATATCTCCCAAACTGCAACTGATATCACGCTGGCATGTAGTACGGTAATAGAGGATATTACTATATGTTCACCTACAGTATGTGACTAACAAAAACCTGTTAAGTACAAAACTAACATGGCGGCCAAGCAAAGTTACAATTTTTAAATGGAATTTTCTCGTGATTTAATCATCCGAGCACAGTGAAATTTCTACGGTAAATGTTAATTTAAGATTTAATCTACTGGCATCTGTTTTAATTCAATTGCTTTCATATACTCAAGATGGCAGTTGTGTGAATATTAAAAAATTAAGTTATTATTTTTGTCCTCATCATACGATCAAAGTAAACGTTTGTTAACAAACCAACGCAATTACCATCATCTACTCTATGGTCTACATATAGAACAATCAAACCTGGCGATCTTCCGAAATTATTCACCAGTTGTCAATATCTATGATAGCACATTATAGCAATCCAACTAAAATTTTGTATGTTGATAGAGGCCATTAACAAAGGTTCAACTATGGGACACCTGATGAGCACAAGACCAACATGGTGGCATTTTAAAATTTAAATGGAATTTTCTCGTGACTTGATCATCCGAGAGCTGTGAAACTGGGCACGGTATAATTCATACAAGGCTTTACAATTTGTGAGAACTTAAAAAAGGTGGCTGTGCAAAATTTATAAAATCGCGTTTTCATTTCACGTGACTTAGGCAAACAATAGAAATATTGGTTGGTATAATGAACTATCATTAGAATATTCATCTTCTGGCATATAATTATATTACCTATACATGAAACAATCCAACATGGCGTCCACACAATACTTTTCACCGGTTCACAATGTCTCCGAAACTATTTAAGCAATCAAAATTATATTTTTATGGCGATAGAGGACTATTAACTACTGTGAGTAGGCCCTACATATATGTGACTTTCAAACTCATGAGAAACACATAAACAACATGGCGGCCAAGTGTTTTCAATTATTTTAATAACTTTTCTGGCAATGAAATCACCCAAGAGCAATGAAACCAAGAACAGCGAATCTTTATTCAGAGCTTAGTAGGGTTATCTAATGTTGAATAGTTTTCAATATTTCAAGACGGCATCAGTACGAAAACTCAAACCTTATTTTTTATTTCTCGTATCCCATTTAAGCGATTGGAGAGACGATTCGTATGATAAGCTATTATAATGGTCATAATCTAATGGCTTACTTTCTGTAAATCATGGAAAGCGTACATATGACTTTTCTTAAATTAAATTCCCTTGACTCGTCACAGAGAGATGCCATCTCGCGGCAGGAGTCTTACTCACCGATACTGAAAGTTATATATTCTATCACATAATTTCACAAAGGAATGGCGTCGGTAGAGACATAGGTCATGTACCAGAAGCTATTTCGTACATCACATGGTAAAAGCTTTTAATAGCCGGGAGAGTGTTAGTGGAAAAGACCAGTAAGATATATGGAAATAGCTTAGTTCCTCATGGAGCTGCTTGTTAGCCTATTTTCATCATATGAAAAAATAGGCTAGACCTAATGAAAATCACCTTTTGTCCGTGTGTGCCCCCATGATCAAATCTAAACGACTGGAGCGAATAAAATGAAACTCGACAACGACATGCCTTTACCTCGCCCAACCTAGGTTTTAATACGTTTCATCAATCAAACATGGCAGCCCCGCGAAATATTTCACCGACATTCTATATCTACGAAACAAATACCGTTCTCATATTGATTTTTTTTAGGTTGATAGCAAATAAACCAACGTAACTTACAATAAACTGTTATGTTCAAAACCACATGGCGGCCAAGCGAAGTTAGAATATTTAAATTGTTTAGCCTATTTTAATCTTTTCAAAAATAAGCTTATGCGATCACCTTTCGCCCGTGTGTGTGTGTGTGTGCCCCCTAATAAAATACAAACGATTTGAGTGATTTCAATGAAACTCGGTAAAGAAATAGCACTGTTGTGTCCGAACCCCCCCTCCGACCGTGCCCTTATCAATGATAGTACGTTTCAACAATCCAACATAGTGGCCGCGCGAAATATTCCACCAGCATTATATGTCATGGAAAATATTACTTATATCACCCTGAAAATGTATGTTGATAGAGAATACTAAAGTATGTTCAGCTATTTGACGCTTAAAAACATGTTAAGTACAAAAGCAACATGGCGGCCAAGAGAAGCTAAAATATTTAAGTAGCATTTTCGCGAGATTTATTCAACCGAGCACAGTGAAACCTAACGCCCTATATGTCTCTACAATATTTAATCTACTGGTATCTAATCCAATGCTATTGTAATCATAAAAGCAATATGGTGGCTGTAAAAAAATTCAAAATTAAGTTTTTATTTCTTGTGTCCAAATCATGCGATTTAAGTGAACGTATGAATAACTGCCCTAAGAAACAATCTTCATTTAATGACGCATAATTCCATGGCCTACAAACAAAACAATCCATCATGGCAATCATCCGAAATTCTTACACGGTTCTCAGTATCTGCGAATCTATTATAGCAATTAAACTGAAATTGTGTATGTTGATATAGGTCATTATCATAAGTTCTCTATGGGCCTTTCAGTAACCTGATGAACACAAATCTAACATGGCGGCGACGCGAAATTTACATATTTATATGGATTTTTTTGACGACTTAATTGTCCGGGCGCAGTGAAGCATAGCACGGTGAATCTTCATATAAGGCTCGGTATATTGGCTTACTATTTAATTCAATTTCTCTGAGAACTTAAAAATGGTGGTTGTGCTAATTATTTATAATCACGTTGATATTTATCGTGTCCAAATCAAGCGATAAAAATCTTGGTTGGTATAATACGGTTCATTTCGCCTAAGCTCAGAAAGTAATCGTTTGCGTTTTCAAAACCTCATTGTTTTAAACGCATTCGATTTTGCAGCGAATTCATTATTCAGTTATCTAAAATCACTTATATTTTCTTTGTCTGATTACAGCAATGAGAACCACTGTGCAAAATAAAGGTAGTAAGTATAAGTATTCACAAAGTCAGGTGTTTGTTTACTTGCAATGCGATTAATTATTCCTGAATTAGCCATTGTAAGTCAAAAGGAAGAAATTAGAAAGTTCTTGAAGTAAATTATAAATTTTCCGTCGTGTATCCAGGAATGGAAATATCTGTAAATCCCTGTGTCTTAAAGTCCACACATATATCATTGTCACTTACTCGGCAATATTGTTCCTTTCCATCCGTAGGGGAAGGTGGGGCAGGAGTACCATGCTAAGATTCAAATACAATGTTTTGCTCCTTAGGCTAATCACAAACATTTTATTATATACTTATCAGTACAACATACTTGGTAGGACAATATGGCGGAAAGAAAACAAAAGTGACTCTTATACATCACCAGACTTTTCAATGAACACCAATTAATGTCACCTGACACTCTTGCCCCTATAGGCTGGGGTAAGAGTGTCACACAGGGTGGGGTAAGAGTGTCACACAAAGATAACAAAGTGAAATACGTTTACACCCTGCAGTGGTCACATATGAATGTCCCTTTCACTTCACTGAAATCAGTACAGTCTGTATGAGCCCACCTTTGACACTTTTGGCACTGGATCATTGGTTCACCAGGTGGATCACTTAGCGTTTCCTGGCAAACTAGACAAAAATAAACATCATTCATCATCTGGCATTCTGTTGGTCCCTGGGATGGTCCAACATTATACCTAGCCTTCTTCTGTAAATTTCGTTTCACCGTAACCCTTTGAGTAACCCGCCGATTTGAACACGAATGTTTCTTCTCCGGTAATTTTTTATTCGGGCTGCTTGTTAGAATGACAGATTTTTCAGGCTTCCTTCCTTTTCGGGAAATGGTATTGGATAATTGGCTTTGCATCTGCTGCTCGTGAATATGGTATCCAAGAGCTACACTGCGGAAGAGATTAAAACTTAATCAAGACTATGTGGTAGGTTTGGGTAGAATTAAGCCAACTTTTAGTGCAAGTCAAGAGGAAGATCTTGTGGCTCATATTCTGAAAATGGATGCTTTGTTCCATGAGCTTAATATTATGACAGTTCGAAGATTAGCTTTTGATTTCGCCGAACTAAATAACATTTCTCCCAGCAGATGCCTCACTTTTTCCATTTTGTACGTCATGCAACGCTGATGTGAGTGCTATTTGAGAATATGATGATCTAGTAGTCTTTCTAACGTAGTTGCGCACCATTTTGATCAATACCTACAAGGAAAATTTACTTGCATTCATGCTTTGAGAAATGGAGATTCGTTCACATCAATTTCTGCTTCTAATATTAAAGTAAATAGCTCAGCCTAACTGGATATTATGATATTACCTACTAAATAATATTCATTTTTCGAAACCCTGAGCTTGCAGTAAATTATTTACGTATCTTCACTGTGTGGGGCAAGAGTGTCATGATTGGCACTCTTGCCCCAGAGCGAACTGACACTCATGCACCCTTTTGCATAGCTTGCCATATAGTGCTGCCACACAGCGGTGATTATGTACACCAATAGATCAGCACTTGCATTCTCAACCTCAAATAACGTGTTTTAAGACTAGATAACAAAGAAAAATTATACATCACATTCGCGAACACTTTACTTGGTATTCTGTTCAGAAAATATAATATCAGAATAATCAAAAACCTACTTTATAATATCAGACACGACCTACCTTTCTGGAGCTACTGAAATGTATCCTTCTACACACGCGCCATGTTGCTCAGTGTAGCCAACCTAGTTCAAAAGTTACAATTATCACGACTTGACAGTAATTCAAGATGATACTCTTACCCGACCTGGTACTCTTGCCTCACCTTCCCCTATACTATGTTAAGGTGTGGAGAAAAATGAACGTTATGTAAATTCTTCTGTGGCACTGTATATGATCATATTACTGGAGATTGGTGACCATCCATAAGGAAAATATCTGAAGGGGCAATAAAATCAGTATTAAATTGTACATTCGAATCGATGTCGTGTCTCCACACTGCCTCTGCATGCATTAGCCTCGTATTATGTAGGCAATACAGTCGCATTAGTAACTTAGTATCCATGCTCACAATGAACACACAGGGGCGATTACTTAATCCTCTCAGCCCCCACAATGAAGCAAATAATCAGCTGTAAGTACCGTCCTTCCTCAATCTGGGAACCCATGGCGTAGCCGTGCACGTTAATTCGCTCACTACGACCGCGATGGAAAGCTGCAGCACGTCCGGAGATAGGAGGTTCGAATCTCGGCGCTGACAGTGGTTATCCTGAATGTGGATTCTCCCCGGATATTTCCGCACTCCCTCCAAGCAAATGTCGGGATAGTACCTCACTTCAAGTCTCTGGGCGCCTACTCCATATCCGACACTGATAATAAAATTACAGCTACAAACACTATACAGTCTTCCAGAAGCACAGGTTAACAGAAAAAATCAACACACGCCCAAGTACACGGGGATGGCGGCCAAAGATGTCCCAAGCACGTATTACGAATAAACATTAATAAATAATAATATAATAAAATTAGCCTATAGATATCACGTAAGGACAATATCCTCCTGTTCGCACAGGGACGCGCTTTTTTTAGGCTCCGAAGGTGAGCGATCCATGGGAGCGTTTGTCTTGTTATTGATGCGTCGTCCTGTCTGTCTCTATCCCTATTTTTTACACTTATATCACTCCCGCTTTAGCCATCTCCTAACACTTCCGCACTGTTCTGTTCACATATTGCTCTCACTGTCATTGTCTTTCTGATTAACATTAACAACAACCTAAATCCAGGTTTTGCATCACAGTGTCTGTGTATTATAACGTGGATTATTTTGTGCTTTCAGTGGTGCTGCAGTACTACGAAGTTCAAGTGTACTACAATAAGAATGTCATACGTGGAAATACCGCCATGCTCAAGTGTACGATCCCCAGCTTCGTGCGTGAATATATCACCGTGACGTCATGGGTACAGGACTCGTCCTTCAATATCTATCCATCCATCAAAGGAGGTAAGTCCCCGCATTTGAATAACTATCATCATTCTACACCCATTTCCATAGAAAACAGCGCCATCGCAGTGGAACGCAAGTTTGTACTGGAAAGTGTGATTGCTATCAGATAACTAATTATATTAACTGTTGTTGTTTCATTTGAGGGGCTTGGACAATGTGGTCATTTAGCCCCGTGTGATTAGGTGTGTAAAATTTTTCTGACAACCTGTGTTATTGTGGATTTCTGTAGTAGAGTGTATATTTGTATTTGAGGCTAAGATTAGGCAGGCAGCTGCCGTGGCCTTAAAATAGAAGCCATTTGCCTGGAGTAGATGTGGAACCACTGGAAACCACTTCCAAGATGGCGGAGATGGAATCGAACCCTCCTCTTCTCAGTTTTGTGTCACGAGGCTGAGTGTACCCCGTTCCAGCCCTCAGACCAAAGTTAAATTTCTTGACAGAGCCAGGAGTAAATAATTATAACATAGGAGAGAAACTAAAGATCGACACAATACAGGTTATCAGACAAATTCCACACACAAGTACCCGAGGCTAATAATAAAAAATGTCCCGAGCCCCTGATACGAATTAACAACGACATTAGGTTTTTTTTTCATCTGTTAAACAAATAAACCTTTAGTGTATAGCAATTCAGGAGAAGCCTTACGTCCATAGAGGGAGGTACTAAGGTGTGACTCAATACTCAGTCACCCATGACGCCACTGATTCTATCGTCATTAGATGTTATATTTAGAGCCCTGCGCGGATAAACAAAACGTTATCCACATCCGCCCCGCATCCGCACACCTGTTATCCGCATCCGCCCCGCATCCGCACGACTGTTATCCGCATCCGCCCCGCATCCGCATGACTGTTATCCGCATCCGCACACCTGTTATCCGCATCCGCCCCGTATTCGCATAACTTTTATTCGCATCTGCCCCACATCCGCATGACTTTTATCCAAATACGCTGATATTTCAATATTATGTTTAATTTATTAGATCAAGCATAACGTGTTAAACCAACACATTTAGACATTTGAGGAGAAAGTCGTTCCTGACAATTTGCTTCATTGCAAGGAACTTCAAGTTGGCATTCCAAGCGACTTCAAGTTGGATGACACTTCTGGTTCCTTGACCTCCGCTTTAGACAAAAAAAAATTGGCTATACTTTTATGGCTACTTTCGCACTTGTGCCTCAGGAAGTTTGATGTTCCCGATTTGTGTCCTGATTATGAATACACTTTTTTCCAGGTAATACTTCACTATATCGTTCACCTTTTCGATTCCATTGAAAACGTAACCAAATGTCTGTCATATCGTTGACTTGAGCTTTGTTTCACGCGCTATTGAATAGTCACCTTGTTTTATTTTAATAGATAGTTTATCCATGTTGGTGAAATGATGTTCATACTCACGGTCGCTGTAACATTCACTACGTGAACTTCTATTTACGCTTGGAGAAAGGGATTGACATTTGGACGGAATTTCCAAGTCAGTCATCATCCTTCTGCTTCTGGACCCATCCATGTTCGCATAGTTGATGTGATAGTTGATGTTGCAATATCACAGCCAACGTGTTTCAGTGACAAACCTGGATCCGGATCTTCCAAGATAGCTTAGATGGCGAAGTAGCTGACATGAGCAATGTTAATGATGTCACCACGATGAACTAACAAGCTTATTGACAGCATTAAATCTCGTACGTATGGCAGTGAGAATTGATGATGATGAGATGTCAAGACCATCTACTATAAACATACGGAACTTAATAAAATGTAGTTGAAAGCATATGAGTAAAATGATCTTCTCGTGTATAAGCGCAATACGTGCCTGAATATTTCGTACGCAATAGGTTATAGGAGCATTCCTCTTTTAAGCATGAAGCTGTAGATTGGCATATCAAAAATGTAATATTAACGTAAGTTTGTATTCTAAAGACTATCCGCAAATTTACTCGAAACATTATCCGCAGCGTACCCGCTATCCGCACAGCAATTCAAATTATATCCGCGTGGCGAAAATATTTGCGGATATCCGCATCCGCGCAAGGCTTTAGTTATATTGACACGAGGGATCTATCAGACTGTGCTCGGAGTCCAACAAACCAGTTTCTATTGCCATAGTCCAGCTATAGTCTATGTACTACCTATACTCTGTGAGCTGCCAGAATGGGATTGACAGTTCTCGCCTCGCCATGTGGTCTGAGAACGAGGTTGCCAAACTGTACAAGCCAGAGATACAGCTGACCAGGCACTGAAGCAAGTGGACTATAATATTGCAACGCAGAGTATTATGACATCAACTATGCGAACATGGATTGGTCAACAGGCAGAGGGGTGATGACTGACGTGGAATTTCCGGCCAAATGTCAATACCATTCTGGCAGCTCACAGAGTTATAACTTGATTCAATGTTGTAGTTAACCGTTGATATTTGTACCAACTGAAGGGCAACCTATTCATAAAATTAACGAGGCAACACTTCTGAATTTCCATATAGCCAAATGTCGACTTACCAATTTCATTGGGATTTCCTTTCTTATCAATACCATCTTCCAACTTGTGGAGAATCGGCATATTAATTTGGATAAGACCCAAAAGCGAGTAGTTTTATATCCGGATAGTTCTAAACCTACTGTACAAAATACAAATTATACAAGGCGCTTATAACTAAAACTAACAGGAATACATACAAAGTGTTGCATCAATCAAAGACATTAAACCAAAGGGAGTAGCGTCCTTTGTTCAATCAAGAGAGCATTTCAGATCCAATTGATTCAGAGATTGGTTGCCACGCAGTATTTACATTACGTCTGCGAAGCAATTCTTATGTTGTAGCCTACGGTATGTTTAACAGAGTGTTGGTATGGGGGACTTCTCAGCATACGGCTCACTTGCTTACTCGCGGTCTATCTCCATCATTAAGGATTAAGTTTAGTTTCATTAACAGAAAGGCGAAACAGTCATCTCTTGCTTGTCAGAAACAACTATCGTGCTAATTGCTGCAGTTTACAGAAATATGCTTATTTTTACAAGTTAACACATGAAGTTCATTCAGTGCAGGTAATTCTATAGATACACTTCAGGTTATACAGGTGTGCTCACCAACCTTCACAGCCGTGCTTCCTGGGCACGTGTCATGTGAGGACTGAGAAATGGGAATCCAAACTTGAGAGGCACATTTTCATGTCCTTGACCAGTCATCTACGAGATTCAGATACCATAATCAGATTTGCAAATTATTAAAGCTGTGACCATCGTGTAGCACATACCTTTAGAGCTTTCTGTCACTGGAACATCTCAATTCATAGTCGCTGATTAGACGTAGGCGATGTGTACGAAGGAAAAGGAGGCAGTCGATACTAACAATATGTTGTAGTGCATTAGTAGTGTGTTTTGGATGGTTCAGATGCCACCTCCACCTCCCCACCTCACAAGATGGCGGCGGCGCGATATCTCTCGAACGCATGGTCGGATTTTGACGAATGAGGTGTCATTGAACTCGGGCTAACACCCCCTTTCCATTGGACAACATATTTCCACCCCAAAATAAAACCTACCCCTACTAGGGGGTGAAATTGTATTTTTTAGAGAATCTCTCTTTCCAATTGCAACATGTGAGAGTTTGCTACTATGGAATGAAACGTTGTTCTACACAGAGACATGTATTCGGTGGATAGCCACTATGAATTAACATGCTTGTTTTTTTGTTTTGTTTTTTGTTTTTACGCATGCCCACTCAGGACTTTTGTAAGAAGGTGGGGGAGCGGATCCCTGTGGATGGGTTATTGTTGACGGGTCATTGTTGGCGGGGTCATTATTGCCGGGTCATTATGGACAAGTCCTTGTTGACAGGTCCTTGTGGACGAGTCCTTGTGGACAGGTCCTTGTGGACGAGTCCTTGTTGATGAGTCCCTTTGGACTGATCCCTTTAGACCGGTCCCTTTGGACTGGTCCCTATGGACTGACCCATGGTCTCTAATGCTATGATGAAATTAAACGTTGTTCCACATGAAACGCATGTGAAGAGCCGATTGCTACTATGAATTAACATGTTTGTTTTCTGTTTTTACGCATGCGCACTTGGGGTTTTCGTAAGAGGGCGGACGTTTTAAACAATGATTTATAGATGAGTTATTTAAAAAAAAAAGATCCAAAACTAATAGGTCATTGGCTTTTTAATATCTCATGAACCAATAAGGCTAGGGACTTGTATGAGGGGTCGTAGCACATAGGATGACATTCCATTTTTAAATGTGTTTTTTGAAATTTTGACAAGGGGCCTAACTACTCTTTTGTTGATATTTCCTGAACCCATGATGGGATTTTGACCTGTGAGGTGTCGTTGGACTTGGGCAGACACTCTCTTTTTGAATGTATTTTTGACATTTTAACAAAGGGCCTAACTACACTTTTGTTAATATCTCGCGAACCAATAAGGCTAGGGACTTGTATGTGGGGTCCTAGCACTCGGGGTCACGCTCTGTTTTTAAATATATATTTAATGTTTGTCAAAAGGGCCTAACTGCACTGTTGTTAATATCTCTATAACTAATAATGGGAGAGAGTCATGTGAGGTGTTATAATACTAAGGATGGCCAACCCTTTCCCATGACCAACGAATTTACCCCAAATATTCAAAACAACAAGGACAATGACCTGAGATTATATAAACTAATACTTGGATATCGACATGTGAGGTGTCATAGGACTTAGAATGGTCAACTCTTTCCCATGACCAATGAATTTACCTAAAATATTCAAAATATTAAGGTCATTGACCTGAGATTTTATAAATTAATAATTGGATACAGACATGTGAGTTGTTTACCGTGATTGATGAAACATATCTAGGTAGAGAAAGAACTAGTGTAGGCTTCATGTATGGTGACTGACAAGTCATTCACTATTGGAACTTGTTTTCAGATCAGACTGTAGTACAGAGAGAGTATAGGTTGCAGGCATGGGTTAATAAATGACAAACGGTGTATACAAAATCGGATTTATTGATTCAAGAATTAAGAGTAGACTATCTTTAATTGATTGGTTAAAGAGGATAGCTAATGAAACAAAATGGTGACTACATTGAACTAAACTGAACCAAGCTGAATCAAACCCAACCAAACCGAACCAAACCTAATCGAAACCAAGCCAAGGGTTTAAGTGTAAAACTTGTGGGTGGATGTGGTCATTGGTAATGTCAAAAAGGAAAGGGATAACGCTCTACCTATAGAGGGTAAGGTAAAGCTAGTGCATGGTGCTAATGCACACACCCAAGTCCATGAACCTCACACAACTATCCTATGCTGTTTTTATGAGTTGACTGTTAAAACTTGCTCAGTGGTTACTGGGATAAGACGGTCGCTACACACAACAAGCTTTAAATATCTGAGGCTAATAATCTATACACACACTCACGCACACACTTGTTCTAAACTAAACTGTCTTGCTGGCAGAGCTCACACAGTAGGCAAATGACAGAAATGCTTGGCTAACAGAAATACAATCATTTTCGGTTATCTAATGTTACCAGCTAAACATTACGTGCTATAGTGGTGAGCACATGTGCCTCTTTCACTGGAGATCTTAATTCGATTTCTAGTTCTAAGGCCTAGAACGAATCAAACTAAGAAAAAAGGGTATGGTAACGCAGTGGTTAAACTGTTAACCTTTCACTAAGGTAGACTAGGGTTTGATTTTAGGTTAATATGCATGTCATAAACAAACAAATAAAAGCAGAGATAATGTTTAAAACTGATTACACTTGTCTCTTTTCAAATTATTACTTAGATTACAAATGCAAACGTGGACTGGGTTTGACATACAGTTAATGCTTCCTATCACATACTAGACTGTAAGAAAGCCAAACAAGCAAAAGGCGTAGGTAAAGCAGTGGTAAAATCGTTATGTGTAGAGAAATACCTAACGGTTTTATGAACTGGCAAAGGTATGTCGCATAAACAGTTCAGGATACAATCCAGCAACCATAATTTTTATCGTGTGGACAAGAGAAAACATATATATAGAAAGCTTGTGTATGTGTGGGTAGCATTGGTTGTTTGACCAGAGAAAATACGGTGAGGTAGGGTGGGGAGAGGGAGAATTAGCACTTATATATGAATGGAAAATAGATTTTTTTCAATCGTTTTGTTTTTCAAATGCAGTGGTAGATAGTCGTTATTTTGTAAAACATTCTTACTTGCAGTAGTGTAAGCCTCTATAGTTCCGCTAACACATAGATAGACTGTATTATTGCCATGGTCAAGCACTCATATTAAGATTATATACAAAATCATAAAATGAAAAATAAAAAATCTTGTTTTGGAAATATCGTTTTTCAACATACACAAAATAAATATATAAAAAATTTATAAACAGCAAAATGGAAAATCCATGTTTCCATATAGACAAAATTTAAAAACCTTAAACGGACATTTAAGAAAATATATGCAAATGGGAAATTGACAAATGTGTAAATATGAAAATGGAAAAATCCATGTTTCCATATCATGAAATTGAAAAACATCAAACTGTCATTAAAAAAAATGCAAAATGGAAAATTGACAAATTGCAATGTGTGAAATGTGAAATTGAACAAATGGTTATCATTATTTTTTTTAAAAAAGAACATGGTGCTCTATGGTTGAGGTGTGAATCAAACCCTCTCTACTTATTTAGACCACTCGAGACTGAGTAGACTAGTTTTAGTTGTCATACCACTTTTAAAAGTTTGTGTTAAATCTAGGAATTGAACCCAAGAGCTTGTAGGGGAGATCCAAGGTTATAATATGTTAAACAGATAGCCTTGAATGTAGGGTGTGGTAGCTATATAGAGATGAGACGTTTCGCTCGGGGCAGGGAGGCATGGAGATCTGCATCAAACCAGTCAAAAGACTGACGACTCAAACAACAACATGTAAAACTCACCAAAATAATGTTGTGTAACGGTAAATGTTAGTCAACGAACAGTAATGCATTACTAAAACCCAAGACACGATAACTAAGAGCTTTTCTAAAATTATTTTAAAATGCCTTTAACCCTATATTAAACAGCCAGTTCACAAGACTCATAACTGCAATGTTATGGTCAAACAAAACAAAATCTATATTTCAAAACAAACAAGTGGTTAAGACAATGTATACTGGAAAAAGTTTTATAAACACTCAAGTCCACAAAAATAATTAAATTAGTAACTGTCAGGTTGACCGAGTGGTTATGGTATTTGAATTAAGTTCAAATTTTCTGTACAAGAAAGCAAGGGTTCGAATCCCTTACCTGATATAACTATTGCCTCAACATGGCTTGACCACACTGTATTATTGTGTACTTGGTACACAAACCATAGATAGAGTGTATTGTTTATGGTCACTCTCTTTGCGAACATAGTCAGAGACTGTTGATGGTTAACAATTGCATTAATAGTGGGATATAGGGATAGCAATTAAGAAAAACAGACAATACCCATACACTATTTTTATTTATTTAATGTAAGTACTTGTACAATAGTTATATACAAACTACAACTCTCTTTTGTCTATTACTATCTAGTCCTTTTCGATCCACTTGCATATCAAGGGCAGATGACTTTGTAGTTCAGTCCCTTAAAACAACAACACTACCTCTTGCATAGTCTGTGATGTTGATGATTCTTGATGCGTGGAAGATGGATACAACATAACTTTTACAACAGGGGTTAAACGTTGCTCAACAAACAATGCACAATTTTGAGTAGCAACATCTTTCTCTTGTACTAACTTTTTAACATTCTGATGATTTTTTGTCAACACCATCAGTGTTTTGTCTGGAGCACTACATTGATGATCACTCACACTTAAAACCACACCATTTCTACTTTTCATTTTGCCTCGACATTTTGTTGACCTCTGTTTTGAGCATCGCCAGGATAGTATTCCTTTTACATTTTGTCGTCTATAGTTATAAGAGTAGCCTTTATAGAGTACACGTTGTTTACCTCGGTTAGTTGTAGTAAGTTCCATAGTAGTAACTAACCTGTTAGTATGATTTGCACACTACAAAGGTTATCTCTGTTCTGGTAATAGAATTATTTAGCGTTGGCATTTATATTTAATATGTACAGTTTAAAGTGATAGAAAAGTGGTACAAACGTGGTAGCAAAGTGGTAGACAAGTGGTAGACAATTGGTAACATAGTGGTAGAAAAGTGGTAGAAAAGTGGTAGCAAAGTGGTAGCAAAGTGGTAGAAAAGTGGTAGAAAAGTGGCAGAAAAGTAATAGAAAAGTGGTAGCAAAGTAGTGGAAAAGTGGTAGCAAACTAGAAAAGTGGTAGAAAAGTGGAAGAAAAGTAGTAGAAAAGTGGTAGCAAAGTGGTAGAAAAGTGGTAGCAAACTAGAAAAGTGGTAGAAAATTGGCAGCAAAGTGGTAGCAAAGTGGTAGAAAATATTACATGTATTGTTAAGAAATAGTTTAAGCGGTTACATGGATTCATTACACTATAATTTTAGCATCACGAAGATCATTTTCTATATCCAAAAGTTCTTCCTCATATTTAGTATGACCAGCCTGTTTACAGGTATGCAAGTACTGAAGCCGCTGGATTAGCTTATTGGGATTGTTCCAGTAAACAAATTTAACAAATGATTTTTTTGGGTGTAAACCATTATCATTATCATCATCATAATCATCATCATCATCATGGTTATCATCATCAATATAATTATCATCAATATAAACATCATCACTATTACTATCTAATCCTTTTTGTTCATTTTGCAATGCAACAACCTTTGGCATAGTTTGTGTTGTCTTTGATAGTGTTAGAGGTTTCTTAGACGTTAACGACTGTCCTAACATGTCTTTTTCAGGAGATAATAAATGCTCTTTAACAAACAAAGCACTATCTTGAGCCACACTTCTTTTCTTGGTCTTGCTTTTTTACCTTGGTTCGATTATTTTGTCCATTTAAATGAGTATTATTTTGAGATTTACAATGATGATCGATTGAAATAAGTATGTTGGAGCCTTTTGTTTTAATCATTCCTCGACACTTTTTAGATCGTTGTTTCGAACAGCACCAAATAACAGTTCCATTTTTATTAGTTCTTTTTACAATATATGCATATCCTTTATAGTAAGCACATGGCTTACCATAGCTAGTCGTTGATACTTCCATGTCAACTGTTAAGCATAAACTAATCTCTAGTAAAGTTAACTCGATATTAAAAATGATAGTTTGTAGTATGTGCAGTTTAAAGTAAGAGCAAAAGTGAGAGTCAAATGGTAGTAAAGTGTTAGCAAAGTGGTGGAAGAGTGGTAGCAGTTTATAGTAGTCATGATCTTTTTTTTACCAGAATGTGATTTGAGTAAATGTAATTTCTAAACCTTAGCAGTGAGTAGTCAGTTAGTCTTGGTTCAGACAAGCGTAAACAGTTCTCCAATGAATCAGAGATCAAGATTTTCATTATGAAACAGTTGTGTAACCAATTAGGTATCGGTACTTGATAGCTTCACACATGAACAAAAATTCCAACATATCTGACATGAATTACATGATTTGAAAGTTGACAAAGAATATCCAATCAACCATTGTAGTTACAATGTCAAACACAAAGACAAAATCAGCATGAACGTTCAAGTTACAGGAATATTCTATGAAATAGACTATGCAGGAAATTTGGAAATACACATCAGAAGTTTGCAACACCATCCTTCTAGCCTATATAAATTATCGACATGGAAAGTGTGCACTGCCCCTAACATTAAACCAATTTATCAATAACACAAGTCAACAATCAAAACATTTTGTGTTGAGTCTATCATTTAATGCATATATTCTGTCTACATTGAACAGTAACAAAAAACGCCATTCATAATTAATTAAGTTTGCTTTAATTCTTTATGTAATGATAAATACATATCTAAAGATTTGGCTGACTGTTCAGGGTGAATCGGCTTTGAACACATAAGAGAGGGAATATTTTACGACTTAACCTCAGCTCACCTAACATAACCTAAATTTACCTAACCTAACCTTGTCATATAGGTAAGAAACGGGTCAAGCTATGCTTTCGATTACCGAGTTGCCGCTACTTTTCAAGGTGACTCTCCCGAACATTGCCGGAGACTGCTGATAAACACCTATGTTCCCACGGCGGCGGCGCGCAACGACTTACATGACGCGCTTTCCCCTTTTCATTGAAGATGGCGGCCGTAGCTTAACTTAACCTAGCCTAACGTAACAAGATGGCGGCCGTAGCTTAACTTAACCTAACCTAACCTACGAGGTGTGATCAAAAAGTTCCAAAAATGTGGCTGCGACTTAACCTAACCTAGCCTAACCTAACCTAACCTAACCTACAAGGTGTGTTCAAAAAGTTTCAAAATGGCGGCCGTAGCTTCACTTAACCTAACCTAACCTAACTTAACCTAAACCTAAGAGGTGTGATCAAAAAGTTCCAAAATGGCTGCCGTAGCTTAACTTAACCTTTGATTGATCACTGTGGATTGACCCCTTTTGATTGATCTCTGTTGATGTATCCCTTTGGACTGGTCCCTGTTGACTAGCCCCTTTGGACGGGTCCTTTTTGAAGGGAGTCATTTTTTTTACGGGTCCCGGAGGACGGGTCCTTGTTGACGGGTCCCAGTGGGCGGGACCCTTTGACGTAATTTGGATAAAATGCATGGGCCATTCCATGGGGATAAGTCCAAAGGACCCCGCCCACTGGGACCTGTCAACAAGGACCCGTCCTCCGGGACCCGTAAAAAAATGACTCCCTTCAAAAAGGACCCATCCAAAGGGGCTAGAAATCGAATTAAGATCTCCTGTGAAAGAGGCACATGTGCTCACCACTATAGCACGTAATGTTTAGCTGGTAACATTAGACAACCGAAAATGATTGTATTTCTGTTAGCCAAGCATTTCTGTCATTTGCCTACTGTGTGAACTCTGCCAGCAAGACAGTTTAGTTTAGAACAAGTGTGTGTGTGAGTGTGTGTATAGATTATTAGCCTCAGATATTTAAAGCTTGTTGTGTGTAGCGACCATCTTATCCCAGTAACCACTGAGCAAGTTTTAACAGTCAACTCATAAAAACAGCATAGGATAGTTGTGTGAGGTTCATGGACTTGGGTGTGTGCATTAGCACCATGCACTAGCTTTACCTTACCCTCTATAGGTAGAGCGTTATCCCTTTCCTTTTTGACATTACCAATGACCACATCCACCCACAAGTTTTACACTTAAACCCTTGGCTTGGTTTCGATTAGGTTTGGTTCGGTTTGGTTGGGTTTGATTCAGCTTGGTTCAGTTTAGTTCAATGTAGTCACCATTTTGTTTCATTAGCTATCCTCTTTAACCAATCAATTAAAGATAGTCTACTCTTAATTCTTGAATCAATAAATCCGATTTTGTATACACCGTTTGTCATTTATTAACCCATGCCTGCAACCTATACTCTCTCTGTACTACAGTCTGATCTGAAAACAAGTTCCAATAGTGAAAGACTTGTCAGTCACCATACATGTAGCCTACACTTGTTCTTCCTCTACCTAGCTATGTTTCATCACTCACGGTAAACAATTCACATGTCCGTATCCAATTATTAATTTATAAAATCTCAGGTCAATGACCTTAATATTTTGAATATTTTAGGTAAATTCATTGGTCATGGGAAAGAGTTGACCATTCTAAGTCCTATGACACCTCACATGTCGATATCCAAGTATTAGTTTATATAATCTCAGGTCATTGTCCTTGTTGTTTTGAATATTTGGGGTAAATTCGTTGGTCATGGGAAAGGGTTGGCCATCCTTAGTATTATAACACCTCACTTGACTCTCTCCCATTATTAGTTATCGAGATATTAACAACAGTGCAGTTAGGCCCTTTTGACAAACATTAAATATATATTTAAAAACAGAGCATGACCCCGAGTGCTAGGACCCCACATACAAGTCCCTAGCCTTATTGGTTCGCGAGATATTAACAAAAGTGTAGTTAGGCCCTTTGTTAAAATGTCAAAAATACATTCAAAAAGAGAGTGTCTGCCCAAGTCCAACGACACCTCACAGGTCAAAATCCCATCATGGGTTCAGGAAATATCAACAAAAGTGTAGTTAGGCCCCTTGTCAAAATTTCAAAAAACACATTTAAAAAGGGAATGTCATCCCATGTGCTACGACCCCTCATACAAGTCTCTAGCCTTATTGGTTCACGAGATACTAACAAAAGTGTACTTAGGCCCTTTTGACAAAAATCAAAAATACATTGAAAAACGGGGCGTCATACCAAGTCTAACGACTCCTCATCCAAGTCCCTAGCTTTATTGGTTCATGAGATATTAAAAAGCCAATGACCTATTAGTTTTGGATCTTTTGGTTATTTTTTTTAAATAACTCATCTATAAATCATTATTTAAAAAGCCGGCCCTCTTACGAAAACCCCAAGTGCGCATGCGTAAAAACAGAAAACAAACATGTTAATTCATAGTAGCAATCGGCTCTTCACATGCGTTTCATGTGGAACAACGTTTAATTTCATCATAGCATTAGAGACCATGGGTCAGTCCATAGGGACCAGTCCAAAGGGACCGGTCTAAAGGGATCAGTCCAAAGGGACTCATCAACAAGGACTCGTCCACAAGGACCTGTCCACAAGGACCTGTCCACAAGGACTCGTCCACAAGGACCTGTCAACAAGGACTTGTCCATAATGACCCGGCAACAATGACCCCGCCAACAATGACCCGTCAACAATAACCCATCCACAGGGATCCGCTCCCCCACCCTCTTACAAAAGCCCTGAGTGGGCATGCGTAAAAACAAAAAACAAGCATGTTAATTCATTGCGGCTATCCACCGAATACATGTCTCTATGTAGAACAACGTTTAATTCCATATTAGCATTCAAACTCTCACATGTTGCAATTGGAACGAGAGATTCTCTAAAAAAAATACAATTTCACCCCCTAGTAGGGGTAGGTTTTATTTTGGGCTGGAAATATGTTGTCTATTGGAAAGGGGGTGTTAGCCCGAGTTCAATGACACCTCGTACAAGTCTCTAGCCTGATTGGTTCGCGAGATATTGCCATTTTAGTATTCCAGCGGTGGAGCGGTGGCGGTGGTGTTAGAATCATGGTCCCTGCCCAATACAGAACTTAGGACTATGTGTTCCAATGAGTTTGGTTTCTAAATTATATTATTATTATTATTTCTTCTCATTGGGAACCTAGCCTGTTGTAACCTGTTGACATACCATTTAAGAAAGCGCCTCGCCAAGCCATAAAGTTAAAAGCCAAATCTTGTAATCCCTCGCTTCCTTTACAAGCATTAACCATCTAAAAACAAGATATCCCAGTCAGATAATCTAAAACAAGCTCTCTCCATTTAAGGACATGGAAACCGCCAGTAAACAGTTCTCTTTCCTGAGAAAACCTTGAGAGTTATTTATGACGGAGTTCTGAAATTTCTAGAGGGAATCTTTAACCAACCTTCAACATTTTTACGCATCATTATTTCTCCCACTCAGAGAGACAACTCCCTCCTAAACGAAGTCAGGTTCTGATTGGCTAGTCCTTCAGAGAAACTCATAACCCCCACTATAGATTATCCAGTATTTAACTTGGCGCACAAGGGCAGATCTTCCTCTTCTTCACTTGTAACTTTGAGTGATGTAACTCTGTTTAACAAGACTGCGAAGCAGTCAGGCTACATGCCTTGTATATAAATTATCAACAATTGTGAATGTATTATTTGTCGGTCGACTTATAATAAATAACATTCATTTGGGAATCTTCGTGTTCAGTTGATTCAAGAAATACCAGTCTCGAGGAGAACCAGAGTGGACCATGTTCTAACTGCTGTCCCGCTTGGAAGCTGAGAAAAGGGATCTACATATTTAATTAAAGACCCTTTCGGGACTACAAACTTAATTGGGGGCCCGGCCGCGATTGATACATGATCGCCACCAGATCTACGTGCTGATTGGACCAGGTATAATGACAACGCTCAAAGAAGCCAAGACTTCAAGTGGCGCCTTTCGTTACCAATCCAAGAAAGCCAGTATCATCCCGAGAATACTGAAGTCATCTTGATCATCTGAACCAAGCCGACTGGAAAGAAGTGGTACTGACAACCTTACTGGAGGCTTTTCGTCCATAACTAACCAGCCAGCTTTAAGGGAGGAAGCTAGCCGACAACGCTGAAATAAGCGCCTTTCGACAGTAACCAACCGCCATCGCCGTCCGAGTATATCGACAACTCTGTTAAGGGGCCTTTCGGTCGCTCGAACGACACTGAAGAAACCCAACCGACTACGGAACGAGAGGAGGTGAGCCGGCAACGCTGAAACAAGCGCCTTCTGACCGCCATTTATCGCCATCCGTAGCTGCTGTACGTGCGCACCGACAACTCTGAGAGGGGCTTTTCGATAGCACGACATCGCAGAAGGAAGCCAACCGACTACGCAGACCGGAATGCAGTCCATGCTGATCATCATTTCCTGGCTGTGAGTACATTAAAATACCCTGTTTTTTGTGTACCTTTCATATTGCTTGTATACAACATAGTTCATTTCTCAAATTTTAAAGAAGAGCACTAATAATAACTTATTTTGCCTTTCAAAGGAAAGTGAGTGCGCGTTTTTAAACTAGAACAAGTGCCGCATGCCATTATTCTTTTGAATTAATCCATAATTCATAATCAGTAATAATAATAATAAATAATTTTTCTTTAACCAACTAATAATAAATAAATAAATAATCTTAAATTATTTTAAATTAAACTAAGCAATTAATCACTGACTTAACAATGCCGGAGACGGAATTGTTATCAAAATTTGAATATGCCCAGATTCAGTTGTTACCTGAATTCAATGGGAGCGCATCTTGCAGCTTGGATTACTTTTTAGCAAGATGTGATAGTTTTTAAACACACACAAGAGAGCTCCTGCTATTACAAATGCTAACATCATTAACGAATTTCTGTTTAACGTCATAAAGTCGAAATTAAAAGGGGAAGCGAGTAGTATTTTGGATCTCGACGCGAACAGTAGCTATGAAAAACTTTAAGAGAAATTAATCAGAAAATTTGGAGACGTTAAAGATGAGTGATTACTAGTGCAGGAAATATCAAACTGCTTTCAAAAAAGAAGCGAAAGCTACACTGAATACCATGACAGGCTAGATGCTCTAGTCTTACAGTGTAAGAGTTTGTGTAAACTCAATTATCATGATCAAATACTGGAGCTTAAATTACGAGAATTAGATGATTTAAGCCTAAACACCTTTAAAGCCGGTATCCTAGATCCATACCGAACCTACTTACGTTACGCCCAAGTAACAGACCTTAGCCATGCACTGAGGACTTGCCGTATTTATGATAATGACAGAGCTCACGAGAGCCATATGGATCAGTTGAGAGGAACACTGAAGTATCCTCCCAATATTGGTCCGAGTCATAAGCCACCCCAACAAACACCACCAACACTACCTAATCGGATTGCTCCTTTTAGCCCAATACAACCACTAAACCATGCCATTCACAATCCATTTGCATTTCCCAAGCCTCAAAATCAATACTTTCCACAAGCCCGACCTTTCTTTACCCAACCGAATCCACAATTTAGGAACCCTAATCCTCAACCAAACTTTCGACCTTTTCAGGGACCGAACCCACACAACTTGAAACCGCAGAGCCAACAACCCTTTAAACAATTCAGTAGGCCTTATCCTACACCAAATAACATTGCCCGGCGCTTCACGCCCAATAATCAGACATATCCGAAACCAATGTCAGGAGTGTCCACTATAAGAGGGAACGTGAATGCACACGCAGAGGAGACAGATGAGCTAAGCTATATGCCACAAGAATATTCCCCAGAAACACAATCAGTGGAATATTCTCAAGAAGCTCAACCCCAAGAGTATGAGTTCGAATACGACTCAATCCACCCATCACTACTTCAGGATGGTTATGAAAACCTGTAACGTTAATTATTGCCCCATGTTGGTAGCGACAAGTGTAGCAGTTTGGCTGCCCCTAACTGTTGGGTGATAAATGTAACAGTTTACCTTTGCCTAAGCTATGTTTTTTTAATGGGCGCCAAGACCTCAACGCAATGTTGAAATCTAAATTTGTATTTAACAACGTCTAGCTCTGGTAGAACACCCTCAAGAATCTATTCACTCAGATCGTGGTATGATTTGATCATTAACCCAACGAACAATTGTATCAGGAGAAGGAATTGGTCTATATTTAATGCTACCTACTGAAAGCAAAGATTGCATTGTAAAAGAAATGAATTTATTATATAAAACAAGTATAGCAAAATTAATAATAATAATAAGTTTAAAATTTAAATTGGAGCGTTGCGATTTTAATATTACCGATAGAAAGGAAAGGAAGATTGTAGTTTTACGTGACCGTGAATCTTGTGATTATGAGCCACGGGACCTCCTTTTTACGTGGAATCCGAACCACAGGACATGGCAATTCACATCGAAAATCTCACATGCATTGACCGGGAATCGAACCCGGACCGCCTTGGTGAGAGGCATACAGCTAGACCGCTGAGCCACCACGCCCCCCACCGATAGAAAATTACGTGAAAACGGAGTCTGATAAATTATTGATTTTACTCTTATTCCCAAGCTATGAAGTTACTGAAATATGAAATATAAAACAAAGAGAAATGAGAGATTGCGTATTTCTGCGTCATTCGCGCTTACCACTGGAAATTGCCAAAGCATTTCCCTCGTACTGGATGATGCTGTGTGCTTCCCACAGTCTCCTGGACGTCGTCATCTCCGTCGATATTTCATGATATACTTGTAGATTTGGTGACTTATGGTCCTAACCTCGGAGCCATACCCTCGTACAACCAAACTGGTTAAGTTTTAAACAGATAGTTCTCCACTCCACGGAACATTGGAGCGACACACACTTGCAACCGAACTAGTCAAGTCTTTCACAGATTGTCCTCGTTCCACGGCGCGCCGAACGATATATCCACACGTCGGCTCCCCACCTCGGTACCGACTTCCAGTTTACGTGGTCTCCACAGATCGGCTGCCCCCCACGTGCTACTTCCCCTTCTCTGGCTCATTACACACGGCGCGCGGATGATAAAGTCGATTTCCGTTCCAACTATCCGCCTTTTCTTGTCGCTGCGACCCACGCTTGCGTAATACTTCTTGACAAGAATCAGCCTGTACCTGAATTTCCAGTGAGTCATGTCTCTCATAATATCCTAACTGACGAAACTCCGTAAAATTCCGTAATCACATAATTTTCTATGATATTGTCGTTCGTAATAATTTGCTTGATAGCGTTTTCTAAGACATAGAAAACCTATCTGTATGCTTATAATTTTTATAAAATGCTCCGAAAAATATCTTAATAATAATAATAATAAATTAATAATAATAATAATAAATTAACATGAAAAATTCTCTTGGCTGAACAATTTGCCGCGTAAATAAATATAGACTGGCTTTCTAGTGACTTACGCCAGTGGCATAAAAAAAACTCGAAGAACACGTTACATATTCGCCTCGGATCATCGGATGATTTACCGTGACGACGGTCCATTATCCGATTATCCCAGACACGTTAATAAACCCCATCCAAAATACATATTACATAAATGAAATCACCCTAAATTACAGATATATACACTCATAATTTTTCTTCACGCACTTTGCGTCAAAGTTTGTTGTCACTATGGATTGCACTTTGCAACCAGTCCAATGTTTTACATATAGAATAGTGTTCCACGGATATTTCCGCCTCTCAAATTTCTCTATGTTGGAAAAATAGACATAATTAATGTGTGAGCACTATGTATTTATGATGTCATATCACACGCATTGAAGGTGTTCTGATATATTTATATCACCATAGAACTTCCTAATTTCACTGGAGGTCCCTTCCTTATGGTGAAATTTAATCTCACTTATCAAGGAGCACACGATCACACTATTGTGGCAGCGCCTCGTGACCATAATACTTGATCTCTCTTTATAAAAGATGAAAATAATATTGACTTCTGAAAAAAAAACAGTAAATGCGCATTACATATAACACCAAATATTTCTGTGCCGTAATCTCCCTGTCTTGTTAAGTTCCCGTAGACCATATTCTACTTAATACTAGTTCTCAACACAGACCAGTTCTCCTCACACAAATAATACCTTTGTACAAATTACCTTAAATTACACACTTACAAATCTTACATGGCGAGGCCGTAAACAGGAATCACGTGTGCCGTTATGTATGAGTTTCATGAAGGACTGTCTCGCATTCTGATGGCCCATCTTTTGTCCCGTGGACGCCTTAAGCAAAAATACCTTGTCCAAGCGCTCACCCATCTCTTGGGGACAAATGGGAATTCACCAGCGCTACCAAATTCTGGCCTTGGTGTATCGAGACATTTTAGTGCTCAAGAGCATCCGACAATCCCGTCATATTTCCCTGTACCTTAAAAACTCTCATTTACTTACATACTACCCCCCTGTGTGACTTCTGATACGCCTGCCTGGAAGACCATCTCCTCCCACGCACCAAATACCACACTTACTCACTTGAGAGGCTGGCTCGCCAGCTAAACATCCTCACTTTATGACACATACTTTCGGAGACTATGTATATTATACGTCCCGTATAATCTGTTTCCCTCACTATTCTCCAGCACATATGCTGTTTTGCCGATACGTTTGGAAACCATAACTGTTTCTGCGTCACCTGCTTCCAACCTTGCAAGTGGCTCCCTTAAATGAACGTCATCACGTTGCTCTACCTACCTATTTCTCAGTGTCTGTAACGATGCCCTGTTGCTACTGTCCACACATGCTAACCCTACTTTCCTATGGTGTCACATCTCTACTCGACACACTATGACCTAAAAATGTCACTTCTGACTGACAGAATGACGACTTAGACAGCTTCAAAGTGAACCCTGCCTGATCTAACTTCTGAAAAACTATATCTAAATGACGTAGATGCTCCTCAAAACTGCGTGAACTAATTACCATATCATCTATGTAAATGGTTACAAACTCTACTGTGTCATCCCCTAATGCGATGTTTAAAGCCCTAATTAAAGCTGCTGAACTACTCTTTAACCCATAAGGTGTTCTACAAAATTGATAAAGGTTATATTTATGACTAAAAGCTGTAAATGGTCTATCTTCGTACATAAGTGGCACTTGCCAAAAACTGGAACTCAAATCTACACAAGTGAAATACTTCTTCCCCTCAAATGTTTGCATTATTTCCTCTATTGACATTGATTTCAGCTGATCTGAACTAATTCTACTGTTAACCAAACGAGCGTCTAAACAAATACGAACTGTGCCGTCGGTCTTGGGTACCGTGATCAAAGAATTAACATACGGACTGTTAGAGTGCTCAATAATCCCATCTTCAAGCATCTGGTTAATTTGTGCCTCAACTGCACTCTGATAAGCGAAAGGTACAGGATATCTATGTCCTGTGAATACTGACCTATCAATAACGTTCAATGAATGGGTATAGCAATTGGCCATACCAATGCGATCCTCAAAAACTCTCCTATTACACAATAACACATCATAGAGCCGAACACATTGTTCCACCTCTATATTTCCCTGAAATGCAGCATCACGTAACGAGTCCTCTAGACTTCCGTTCGTAATCACACTGCCCACAAAACATGGAGAACCCCGCTCTACGGCTGGCGATATCTCATTTAAAGTACAAATCACCCCTACAACACTACTCCTCTGAATATGGTCATTGAACGCTACTTCTACTTCAGACTCTCCCCATTTAAATTTCAAACTCCCTACATCATAACATAAGTTACTAGACACTCTACTTAGCCACTCTGAACCCAAGATAACACTGAATACTAAATTTGGAATTACAAGGCAAATCTGCTTCTCTACATGATTATTAATTTTAATGTCTACTAAAACTTGCTTAGAAATTACTTTAGACCTCTTCCCAACAGCTGTGATAACAAAAGTGCTTTTAATTGGCATCTCCTCAAAATTTACTCCAGTTCCTTTCATTTTATCATAAAATGCGCTACTTATGCAACTCTTCATACAACCACTATCAATTAAAACATCTGTGTACGCCTCGGACACGTTAAATTTAACTATGGGGCTCTTACTAACCACTTCCTGAATAATACCTTCATCATTTAGTTCATGTAATAATTCATTTCTTACATTTAGGTCATAGGGTTCCTGTATAATTGTATGGACAGGGCATGCTACAGACTGAGATTCTGACCTTACTTCGCAGCCTGGTTCGCGTTTAAAGAACCGCTACAGCTGGCCGTAGTACTACTAACTACTGAACTGGTCTGGTTGTTCTGGGCTGTGTTGTCATTGTTTGGCTGTATATTACTACCACTAGGCTGTCCTCTTCCTTGACCCCTATTCTGGTTGTAATTATTGTCATTATAATTTCTCCCTTGATTTCCCCTGAAATCATTGTTTCTCCCTTGATTTCCCCTGTAATCATTGTTCCTCCCTTGATTTCCCCTGAAATCATTGTTCCTTCCTTGATACTGATTACCATAGCCATTTCCTCTGTTCTGATTTAGCTGATTATTATTATTTCTATTTTGAGCGTTGGCCCCTTCGCCACCGTTCCCTTGAACTTCTTGATGCCTGGCTTCATTAGGTCTGTTATTATTATTACCCTGGTTCCTATTGAAATTGTCCTCATAACCCCCTCTCCCTAGTGCATCAAATGTGCTTAACAAATTTTCTACTTGTGATATAGTCTTTACATTCTGGATACAAGCAGCCTCCTTGATCCTATAGGGAAAGTGCCTAAGTAGCAACCTCACCGCATCACATTCCTCCTTCAACCCATCTAGATATTTACACACTAATACCTGCCCTAAAAAGTATTCGGTCATGGTGGAGCTTCCTTTAGGGTTATATTTACCACACACTACTCCCTCACGATGCTGCGACTGAATAACCTCATTACAGAACTTTTCACAGAATTTCATTTTAAAATCATTAATATCAGTAAACTTGTCTCTGTAGACAGCAAACCAATTCCTCGTTTCCCCCACATACACTTGTTCTAAAATTTCAACTACCTGGCACCACTCAATACTACCATTTTCCAACCTCTCCCCGAATTTATTTTCTATAGTGTTCATGAACTCCATTGGGCACCCCTGTCGATTGCTGAACTTACCCAGTTCTACCTCCCTGTGTGTGCTATTCACAAAATCTGGCCTATTCTGACTATTTTCTTGCCTGATCCTAGCTTTTAATTTCAATTCTAACTCTGCGATTTTCTCCTCAGCCTTCCTCTCAATACTGTTTACTGTTAATTTAATGTTTCCTTCTGATTCTTCTACTTTATCATATAGCTTTGCTTATTTCTCCTCATTCTTGCTAATGCTCTCTCTATTACTCTCTCTTAAATAATTTACTTCTGCAACTATTTGCGAGTGGACTTTCTAAATTCTCCCCCCAGCTGTTCCTTAACCTCTTTAGTTGATACTTGAATCTTGTCAATTTCTCCCCCAATTTCTTTTTAACCTGCAGTGTTTCTAATTTAACTAATTCCTTTAAATGTTCAGCCTGTGTGCTGATTCTACTTTCCAACTCCTCCTGTACTTTTCCTAATTTCTTGTCTACTTCTGCAATGATCTCTTTAACCTTCTCTTCCATTACTCCTCTGATTTCTCCTCTAATCTGCTCCATTTTCACACTAATTTCCTTACTGTTTTGTTCTAATTTAGCATTTAAAGTTTCAGTACTCTCTCTATTTTCCCTACTGTTTTGTTCTAGTTTAGCATTGTTTTGTTCTAGTTTTGCATTTAAAGCGTCTGTACTTTCTTTATTTTCCCTACTGTTTTGTTCTAATTTGGCGTTTAAACTATCGCTCAATTCCCTATTACTCTCTGTGGTTCGGATTCCACGTAAAATGGAGGTCCCGTGGCTCATGATCTCGAGATTAACGGTCACGTTAAACTACAAGCTTGCTTGCTTGCTTTTTCTTTATTTTCCCTACTGTTTTGTTCTAATTTTGCATTATTCTGTTCTAATTTTGCATTTAAGGCATCACTACTAACTTTGTTCTGATACATAAACTCGAGAAGTAAAGTTTTTAATTCTGGTTGGCCGCATACACTCCCTGTTTCAGTATCGGGATTTACCTCCGCTACCCCGGTACTACCATCACTCGACATACTGCTCGTATCATCACTCTCCCGTTGATGACCACTACGTAACCTCATCTGTCTTTCTTTCTCATCCCCCATAATGATATACACTGATACAGACAAATAACCCCCAAAATACAGGCACAGAAATATATACCCTTCTCCTTCCACAAATGTTATTAGGTTTTCATCCCCAATTTGGGCGCCAATTGTAACGTTAATTATTGCCCCATGTTGGTAGCGACAAGTGTAGCAGTTTGGCTGCCCCTAACTGTTGGGTGATAAATGTAACAGTTTACCTTTGCCTAAGCTATGTTGTTTTAATGGGCGCCAAGACCTCAACGCAATGTTGAAATCTAAATTTGTATTTAACAACGTCTAGCTCTGGTAGAACACCCTCAAGAATCTATTCACTCAGATCGTGGTATGATTTGATCATTAACCCAACAAACAATTGTATCAGGAGAAGGAATTGGTCTATATTTAATGCTACCTACTGAAAGCAAAGATTGCATTGTAAAAGAAATGAATTTATTATATAAAACAAGTATAGCAAAATTAATAATAATAATAAGTTTAAAATTTAAATTGGAGCGTTGCGATTTTAATATTACCGATAGAAAATTACGTGAAAACGGAGTCTGATAAATTATTGATTTTACTCTTATTCCCAAGCTATGAAGTTACTGAAATATGAAATATATAACAAAGAGAAATGAGAGATTGCGTATTTCTGCGTCATTCGCGCTTACCACTGGAAATTGCCAAAGCATTTCCCTCGTACTGGATGATGCTGTGTGCTTCCCACAGTCTCCTGGACGTCGTCATCTCCGTCGATATTTGATGATATACTTGTAGATTTGGTGACTTATGGTCCTAACCTCGGAGCCATACCCTCGTACAACCAAACCGGTTAAGTTTTAAACAGATAGTTCTCCACTCCACGGAACATTGGAGCGACACACACTTGCAACCGAACTAGTCAAGTCTTTCACAGATTGTCCTCGTTCCACGGCGCACCGAACGATATATCCACACGTCGGCTCCCCACCTCGGTACCGACTTCCAGCTTACGTGGTCTCCACTGATTGGCTGCCCCCCACGTGCTACTTCCCCTTCTCTGGCTCATTACACACGGCGCGCGGATGATGAAGTCGATTTCCGTTCCAACTATCCGCCTTTTCTTGACGCTGCGACCCACGCTTGCGTAATACTTCTTGACAAGAATCAGCCTGTACCTGAATTTCCAGTGAGTCATGTCTCTCATAATATCCTAACTGACGAAATTCCGTAAAATTCCGTAATCACATAATTTTCTATGATATTGTCGTTCGTAATAATTTGCTTGATAGCGTTTTCTAAGACATAGAAAACCTATCTGAATGCTTATAATTTTATAAAATGCTCCGAAAAATATCTTAATAATAATAATAATAAATTAATAATAATAATAAATTAACATGAAAAATTCTCTTGGCTGAACAAATTGCCGCGTAAATAAATATAGACTGGCTTCCTACTGAACAAGAGTAGGATTTTCACTTGGCCCAGTCATCTCATGCGAAGACATAAATAATATAAAAATATAAAAAATGCTCCAAAATTACCGTTCATCACCCTATTCGGATTTAAAATCTTAATAGATAGTGGTGCCTGCAACTCAATAATGAATCCCGCAATAGCATATGAATATTTCGCAGAATATTTATTCCAAAAACCATTCTGCATACAATCTGTTCACTCTGAAACAATAGGTGAAGATAACATACAATTCCCTATTTTTTTTTCAGAATACGAAATTGACACGCCCATAAATTTTAGAGTCATGCAGTGGCACGATTATTTCGATGCGCTGATTGGCACAGCAGATTTTGTAAAGCTAGGTGCAAAAATAGATTATAAATCAAACCTAGTTACCCTGAATAATAAGGACATACCATTTTATTTTCACTCAGGCAACAAACAAATAAATTTTCAACCCTCATCAGACAAGCACAAAATTGCAATCCCTGTTAATATTCAACAAGGAGATGTATACATTCCAAAGTTCGAACATGAAGGAATGTATTTTGCAGATGCAATCCTACATGCAGAGAATTATCAGGTCTTGTATCCTGCAGAAACGAATTTAAAACCAGAGTTTAGTAAACCAGTGTTAGTGGAACCTTTGGAAAATATCTCAATACAACCATTAGAAATAAATTCTATTTCGGAGTGCGAGATTCAAGAATATCTCCGCACGCAGCATATGAATGACATAGAAAGAAGTGTCATATCAGAAATATGCTCTGAATTCGCGGATGTGTTTTACTATCCAGGGTGTGATTTAACATTCACCAATGCAGTAAAGCACTTCATTCGAACTACCGATGAGGATCCGGTATATCAGAAAAATTACCGATATCCTCCCGCGCTAAAGAAAGTACTGAGCGAAGAAGTAGAAAAACTTCTTAAGCAGGGGATAATTACCCACAGTGAATCTCCATATAGTAATCCAGTATGGATAGTGCCAAAGAAGCTAGATGCTTCAGGACAAAAGAAATGGAGATTGGTCATAGACTCCAGGCAGCTAAATAAAAAGACCATTGAAGACAAATATCCTCTTGCTAGGATAGAAGAGATCCTAGATAACCTAGGACACAGTTCCTATTTCTCGACTCTAGACCTCGCGCAAGGATTTCATCAAATTGAGATGGATCCTAGATCTATAGAAAAGACAGCATTTACTAGAGATAATCGCCATCTACAGTATTGTAGAATGCCGTTTGGTCTTAAAAATGCTCCCGCCACTTTTCAGCGTGTAATGGACAACGTCCTACGCCCTTTTCTTTACAAGTTCTGTTTTGTGTATATTGATGACATCATCATATAAGAGCAAATCCCTAGAGGAACATAGACAACACCTTACCCTTGTAATGCAAAAATTACGAGAGGTGAACCTGAAGATACAGCTTGATAAAACTGAATTTCTTCACAAGGAAGTAGCTTTCCTAGGGCATGTTGTCTCACAAGAAGGTGTAAAACCAAACCCTGAAAGAATTAAAGTAGTTAAAAACTACCACATTCCCAAGACCACGAGAGAAATCAAACAATTTCTTGGCCTTGCGGGATTTTACCGGAAGTTCCTGAAAGATTTTGCCAAAATTGCATATCCAATAACCCGCTGCTTGAAGAAAGGAACCAAAATAGATGCAGAAAATCCTGAGTACAAATCTGCATTTGAAACCCTAAAAACCCTGTTAATAAATGCGCCAGTATTAGCTTACCCAGATTTTGAGGAACCATTCGTGTTAACCACGGATAGCTCAGACTTCGCATTAGGCAGTGCTCTCACACAGAAAGGACATCCTATTGCCTACTACTCCAAAACTTTAAATCCCGCCGAGAGAAATTATTCAACAATAGAAAGAGAACTGTTAGCCATAGTAGAGAGTAGCAAACATTTTAAGCCTTATTTATGGGGACGACACTTCACTGTAGAATGTGATCATCGTCCGCTCCAATGGCTATTCTCTCTTAAAGATCCCAGTTCAAGACTCTATCGCTGGAAAATAAAGTTAGGAGAGTTTGATTTTGATATAAAATATGTCAAGGGAAAAACTAATTATGTCGCGGATGCACTTTCAAGAATACAAGTGAATATAAATGAGGAAAGAGTTTCTAATGTAGCCATCCCCGGAGATGATACATACCAACATGAAATGGATAATGAAACTGTACATTCCAATCAGGAAGACCCAATTTTCACTTTAAAGATATCAGAAAGAAATTTGAACCAGAACCGTAATCAGATCATAGTAAAATACGGAGAATTTCCAAAGATTCTAGAACAGAAATTATTTAAGAAATGTACCCGCCACGTCATGATTGTAACGCAGAAAAATCTCTATGACGATTTAAAGAGACACCTTCTTAAAGTCATAAATACCTCAAATAGGTACGCCGCCTACTTTGATGACGTAACACTTGAGATCCCGTTAATCAGAGTATGCCAGAGATTATTCACTTCAGAATTGATAATTATCAGGACATCAAAATTTTTAGAGGACATAGAATGTTAGGAAACTCAAAAACAGTTGATATTGCAATACCATTCAATAAATCACAATGGTATTATTGAAACACATGAGCACCTTCGAACCAAGTACTATTGGCCACATCTAAAAGAACAGATCAGGAATCTAATTAACCAATGCAATTTTTGTCAAAGAAATAAGTATGAGAGGCACCCTAATGAGGTACCAAATCAAGGACCTATTGTAGCAGACCACCCATTTGCCCAAATTCACATTGACACCTTTCATTTTGAACAGAATCGCATTTTAACGATATTGGACGTATTTTCTAAATACGGACAAGCATACGTATTAGCTAATGGTACAGCTATGGCAGTTTTGAGCCAATTACAAATTTATTTTTCGCACCATGGGCATCCCAAAAGAATCACTCATGATCAAGGAGGAGAATTTGAAAATAGCCTAATTACAGAATACTGTAAAGCTATGAACATTGAGTATCATGCCACCACACCTCTGAACTCAACCTCAAATTCACCCGTGGAAAGATTGAACTCCACCCTCCTCGAGAAATTAAGAATTTCAAGAGATAATGATAAATTTACCCCGTTGCCACAGCTCATAATCACTGCAATCACAAATTACAATTCCTCAATTCACACAGCAACCAAGCAACCACCATTTAATGTCCTATATGGCCCATACTACAAAGCATTGGACCACATTTTCTCCCCATCACCAAAAATTAATGAATACATACAAAGACAGGCAAACCAAATTAAAGTTTTAAATGAAAGAAAGCCCGATCCAAGGGATTCCACCTTTGAACATCCCTATAAAATAGGTGAGGTAGTCTATGTTTTGGATCCCCTAACCAGAAATAGGAAATCAAAAAATTTATATAATGAAGGCACAATAACCAAAATCGAGGAAAAACGAGTTTATTGTAAGATGAAAAACGGTAAAACTCATGTCCGAAACTTCCGTGATATAAAACCTACGAGGAAAATTCTTCCCATTGCAGATTCCTACCAGGGTATGCCATCATCCACACAGAACCCGTAAAAACTCCAGGATTCTACGCCGATCCTATGGGACCCGTTGTAATAATTAGCAACTATCACAAATTCATGTTTCATTTCAACCTTACTACTTTAAAAGAGGCATATAAGAATATTGATGACACTGTCTCTAGTCTAGTATTAAAAAGTAATAATACTTTTCCCTATCTAATAAATGAATTAATTGAGATAACTAAGGAAACTAAAAAGGATTTAAATAAATTAATACCAAACATTTCTAATAGAACTAGGAGGGGTTTAATAAACGGTTTGGGGAAAGTAATTAAATTCATCTCTGGTAATTTGGACCAAGATGATTTGGATAATTTGCTAAGCCAATTAGACACTTTAAAACAAAGCCGTAATAATGAGATAAAACATATAAATAAATTGGTATCTTTCGCAAATTCAATTGCTCAAAAATTTTACGATGAAATGAATCATGTTACCAGCAACATGAGGGTACTTCAGGGTATTCTCCAGACAGAAGATTTCAAGATCAACCTACTGGAAGACCTTCAATATGTTTTAATGTGCATCAATAAATATAACAAAATAGTGCAAGTGCTGCAAGAAACTATTTCTCTCTCATTTAATGAGATGACAAATGTAAAATTATTCTCCAGAAAAGATTTAACAAACTTGGTAAAACATTTACTATTTATTTACCCTGTCAAAAGTATGATTCATGCAGATCAATACCATCAATTCGAAAATTTAAAATTGTCAAAAACCCAGGTAATTATAATGGACGAGGAAATGATTGTAATCCTCTCCATGCCAATCACGGATGGAAACCAGTATCAATTGTATGATGTCACCCCTGTACCAACCATTGAAAATGCAATCCTTATCCCTACTGAAAAATATTATTTACAGGGACCCACATTAAAATGGTCCAGTACACCTTGTGTGAAAAACACACAATCATATGTATGTATGTACTATAATATTAGAATTACCAATTGTAATCTAACAAATCCTGCCGGATGTGAATATGCAACCATAAGAAATGATATAAGAATATTCCAACCTATAAATAAGGAACACATTCTATTCTTTAGCAGAACACCTGAGATAATTTTACAAACATGCAAGGAGACTCAAAGCTCTCTGAAACTCTTAGATCCACAAATAGTGTTTTCAAACGAATCTTGCCCGATGTCTAGTATAGGCATAACGCTGCAACAAAAACCTACTAATTATGTCCACAACTTCCCAGTCCTGAATATCCATGACACACCCATAATAAAGAGTGAAGTAAACTTCCTTAAGTCCCATCTTGATGTAACCAAATTGAAATTAGACTTGAAGCCAATTCCTACAACTTATATCACAAAGAGGCAGTTTACATCCATTAATATAATTTTTGTATTAATTATAATATGTATCATTTTGTTTATATTCAGACAAAAACTGTGTCATTTATGTAAATCTGTAAAACTTAGACGTAAGAAAAATGTAAATGTTGCTGAGGACAGCAAAACACTAAGGGGGGAGGAATCATGTTCCCTGCCCAATACAGAACTTAGGACTATGTGTTCCAATGAGTTTGGTTTCTAAATTATATTATTATTATTATTTCTTCTCATTGGGAACCTAGCCTGTTGTAACCTGTTGACATACCATTTAAGAAAGCGCCTCGCCAAGCCATAAAGTTAAATGCCAAATCTTGTAATCCCTCGCTTCCTTTACAAGCATTAACCATCTAAAAACAAGATATCCCAGTCAGATAATCTAAAACAAGCTCTCTCCATTTAAGGACATGGAAACCGCCAGTAAACAGTTCTCTTTCCTGAGAAAACCTTGAGAGTTATTTATGACGGAGTTCTGAAATTTCTAGAAGGAATCTTTAACCAACCTTCAACATTTTTACGCATCATTATTTCTCCCACTCAGAGAGACAACTCCCTCCTAAACGAAGTCAGGTTCTGATTGGCTAGTCCTTCAGAGAAACTCATAACCCCCACTATAGATTATCCAGTATTTAACTTGGCACACAAGGGCAGATCTTCCTCTTCTTCACTTGTAACTTTGAGTGATGTAACTCTGTTTAACAAGACTGCGAAGCAGTCAGGCTACATGCCTTGTATATAAATTATCAACAATTGTGAATGTATTATTTGTCGGTCGACTTATAATAAATAACATTCATTTGGGAATCTTCGTGTTCAGTTGATTCAAGAAATACCAGTCTCGAGGAGAACCTGAGTGGACCATGTTCTAACTGCTGTCCCGCTTGGAAGCTGAGAAAAGGGATCTACATATTTAATTAAAGACCCTTTCGGGACTACAAACTTAATTCTAGAACTCTCACAAAACCACTACTTGCATTGTTAAATTAAATCCTCCTTTGTGATAACAAATGAAACAGTACTTCTGAAAATATTTTTGAAAATAACATTTTTTATGAGAATAGAAAAACGTTTTCTTTCTTTACTGTATGTCGAGAAATTCTTCGAAATACGGTATAATTGAACTCGCACTCTGATATACAGGGTATTTTCAATTACACTGCATAGTCACTAAAACAACTGTGCTTATCAGGAGGCTGTGACAAATATTGTAACGACGGTTACAGTTCATGCCACGGTTTTGGGCCGGTGAGCCTCGATTGCGCAGTCGTACAGGCGAACCTCAGACATGTGCAATTGATAAATGAGTTGCTTTCAGTGCAACTGAACACTCACGTATCAATTGCACATGTCTGAGGTTCGCCACCTGTCCTCTGTACGACTGTGAAACCGGGGCTCACCGGCCTAAAACCATGGCGTAAACTGTACCTACAGCTGTATTTGATACGACCGTTTGTATAACCAACATAGACTTAGCTCTCAAGATTCTCTTGGAACGATGTATGCTAGATACACAATGTTTTCTGCAGCACTGAAAGTGTCCTCTTAGTTTAAGATGTGTTATTGTTTAAGATTTGTCGCTTTTCATCGTTCAACTGGAGATTTGTTTTTGCTGCACTATGCATGAAATCACTCAACATGGTAGCAATAATAGAGAAGGCCCCATGCCACGAAGCATACTGACTCACGCAAGTATCAAGCCCTTATCTTTATGAATCCATTCGTTTCTTGTTGTCTTTTTCATTCTTGCGGACAGTGCATTGTTGAAAAAGTGCCTTCATGGTAAAACGCAAAATCCCAATGAGAGCGTAAACAATGTACTGTAATATGGTCGGTGCTCCCCAAAACAACATTTGTCCAGATAAGGACCCTGCATTTTGGTGTTTACAATGCAGTCTTGCGATTTAACAAAGGGTGCATTGGAAAATGCAAGGTGATCAATAAACTCATCGGTAGTGTGGGAACCTATATGTGCAAAGGTACGCAGTCCGTTGACAGTGAAAGGGTTAAGAAGGCAGACAGGGCAGTTAGGGTGCTACAAAACAAGGCAGCGGGGAGGAGAGAAATGCGTAAGAGAAAGATTTTCGTTGAGATGGAGGAAGATGATTCCTATGGTGCCGGCATGTACTGAAAACCTGACAAAAACGTTGATAGCAATTTCCCAAAGAAAGCAATTTTTGGACATGTAAAATCCTTTTTCTGGAGAACTATTCTACTTGAGAAGCTGAAATTTTCAGTATCTATCGTTCAAAGTGTACTTTATGATTAAACACGGCTGTTTTGAAAATTTCATTTTGTTCAAATTTTATGTATGAAAATGTGTAAAAAAATAGTACAAAAATGTAATGGTGGGATTAAAATTTCATAAAAAATCTGCAAATTATTTTATAAAGAAATTACCGTGTTAAATTAATCACGAAGGAATGTAGTATAAGTGTTGTAAATATGAAGCCGCTGAGTGAAATACATCCCGAGAAAAAGTACATCAAAATTCGAGGATTTAACATTGACAAGATAGGACATACCCACTCCCCTTAACACCTACGAAAGTTGCGATTTCTGGTTTATGCTAATATGTTCCCGTATTATGTATGCCCCGAAAAGGAAGTACCGTACCACAACTTTGAGACTTACTGTATGTCCGGTGCCTCGCTCTGGACTAAGGGTAGTTCACCCAGCAACCACATGACGGCAGCACCCCGCAGGCGACTCGGGCAGCCTTGAGTGAGGTCCCCGCTCAACAGTCACGTGTAGTCTCACGGAAAGCAATGTCGTAGTCTTAAGATGTTCTCCTTAGTTGTAGAATTTAGTTAATAAATTATTTTAAGTGAGTACTCGAGGTGTTTCATTTTAACTGCTACCAGAGAGATGTTTAAGCAACAACATTTTGGTCCTCCTAATGCCGGATTATAGAAAAAAGTGAACTTCGAACTTATTCGTGTGCCAACATGTGGGATTTTTGTGAAACAAGTGTACCTGTTTAGTGATGAAATGTGCATGACTTATGTTACAAATCAAACTGTGACGAATAATACAAAGTGCGGTATAAGAATACAAAATATATACATATATAACGGTAGAAATAAATTCGTATTCTGTAAATAGCCATCTTGAATAGCACAACCACGCCATGACCGTAGGACGCCATCTTGTGAGGTGCTAGTCCGCTTACGTCAGCTACCATACATGCCCGCCAGGATTGCTAGAGAACGGAACTTGCAGGAACATCCACCGCTGTCGACAGATAAACAAGCTTACCAACATTGAAGACAGCATCGGTGAGTACAATCTGGTTCAACATTTCCTTCTGTCCTTTCTTACCGGGTTATTATGGATGCCAATCAAAAACGTGTATTAACAAAGAAAAGAGCAGTCATCAAATCTCGCGTGACTCGCCTAAGTATATTCGTGAATGCATTTGCAGCAGGTGGGAATCTTAACGACATTAAAGTTAGAAAACAATCGTTGGCGAGTTTAATGGATGAGTATAATGACACTCAGATACAATTGGAAATCGATGATCCTGAAAACGAAGCACATGATCTAGATAGAGCAGCCTTTGATGATTTATGCTTGGACATTAAGTCAAAAATGGAAACGCTATTGTGCCCCGAACATACACACACACCTCCGCCTGTAAATAGTGATAACATGAGCAATAGTTGTGCACTAAAACTTCCAACTATTTCACTACCCAAGTTCAGTGGTGCTCTACAAGATTTCATGCATTTCTATGACACCTTTGTAGCGCTGATCATCAATAATGATACAATCACAGACATTCAAAGATACTATTATCTTCTATCATGTTTGTCTGGCGAACCTCACCACCTAATTGAGAATTTACCAATTTCACAGGATAACTTCAAGGTCGCCTGGGAATTGATTCGCAGTCGGTATCACAATCCCAGACTTATATCAGACCTTCACATCAAGGAATTGTTGTCACTCCCTAACGCAAAGCATGATTCTCCTAAAGAGCTGCGTTTGCTAATTAATCAACTTTGCAGCAACTTAAATGCCATAGAAGCTCTAAAAATTGAAACGCCCTTGCACGACCTTATGCTCTCGCACTTAGTTTTGGAAAGAATCAGTCTCAATCTCAGGAAACAATGGGAGAACGGTACGTCAAATGAAGTGCATGCCAGCTTGAAGGACCTAATTCAATTCTTGGAAAGTAATTGCCAAACTTTAGAAATAGTCACGTCCAACAAGACAGCTGCTGTACCCCAAGATGAGGTCAAGCGTGGTACAAGTTCAAGGGGACAACACCGAGCCTTCGTCACCACGTCACCTTATTGTGTGCTATGTAAGACATCTCACAGTCTGCATAAATGTCCAAAATTCAAATACATGGACGTAAATGGCCGTATAGGTATTGTGAGGGAACATAATCTCTGTTTCAATTGTTTGAGAAATGACCACATAGCCAACAATTGCAACGCTGGTAACTGCCGAAGATGCAATAAAAGTCACCACACAATGTTACATATAGACCAGAATATGGACCGTACTGCTACCTCGTCACACACTGCATCCCAACACCAAGCATATTGTTCTGTCAGAGGCGCTTGCCCTCACAATGAAGTATTGCTATCAACTGCCATTGTTAACATTAGGGATAGCGAAGGTCGAATGCATCAATGCCGAGCACTATTAGACAGTGCATCACAGATGAACTTCGTGTCTCGAGACTTAGTGGACCGGTTGGGTATCAAACTGAATCGGCATTCAATGCCCATCAATGGCATTAGCAACACGCGAGAGACTGAATCCTCTCACTTCTGTCAACTTCAGATAGAGTCGAGAGTTGGTACTTATAGTCGGCATATAGTAGGTTCTGTCCTGCGTCAGATCACTGGCCCGCTGCCTTCATCAAGAATAGAGTGCGAGGACTGGCAACTGCCCGCCAACATTCCACTAGCCGACCCTAATTTCAACCAGCCTAAGGATATAGATCTGCTGTTAGGTGCTACTGTGTTCTTTGAAGTCTTGAGACCCGAACAACAATCTAGAGAAGGTTACCCTACTCTTCAAAATACACAACTTGGTTGGGTACTATCTGGATGTCTACCCCCTCACTCAGTTCAACAACGTAAGAATGGAACAACATCATTGTTATCCACGGCTGAAGCCTTGCACACACAGGTGGAACGCTTTTGGGAACAGGAGGAGCTGACGACTCGTAGCCATTCCAAGGAAGAAAGTCAATGCGAGGAGCATTTTAGGAAATCATTCACGCGTGATAAGTCGGGCAGGTTCACAGTGAGACTTCCACTACGAGAAGCAGTAGGAGAACTTGGTGACTCGTTTGCCAATGCCAGGAGGAGCTTTGGCTATATCGAGAGGAAATTGCATCGACAACCTGAACTGAAGAATGAGTATATCAAATTCATGGATGAATACCGCCAACTAGGACACATGGAACTTGTCGATCGTAGTGACCAGCAGAAACCTGTTTATTACATGCCTCATCACGCAGTAATCAAGGACACGAGCAACACTACCAAGGTCAGAGTTGTCTACAATGCGTCGGCTAAAACAACTTCGTCGATCTCCCTGAATGACGTGATGCTGGTTGGGCCAACTGTTCAGCAGGATCTGTTCTCGATCGTTCTTCGCTTCCGCACACACAAGTATGCGCTAACAGCAGATATCGAGAAGATGTACCGACAGATCCAGATTCATGAAGCAGACCGAGACTTCCAGAGAATCTTGTGGCGCAGTTCTCCGAATCAACAATTGGATATGTACCGATTGACTACGGTAACCTACGGTACTGCAGCGGCTCCGTATCTAGCTACCCGTTGCTTACTGCAGGTGGCACTCGACGGTAAAGACATACACCCTACAGCAGCCGACGTTGCCAAGAGAGACTTCTACGTTGAAGATCTTTTGACAGGGACAGACACCATTGAAAAAGCCATCCATTTGTACAAAGACCTCACATCGCTCCTGCAAACCGGAGGATTCCCCATCCGCAAATGGCGGTCCAACAATCCCGATGTATTGGAGGCCATCCCACCTACACTTCGCGAGAGCCAGGTGTCTTGCAGTCTTCCTCTTGAAGATGGCGCCGTGAAAACGCTTGGTCTGTTATGGCATTCGAGTAGTGACTCATTTCAATTCACCGTGGGAGCTCTCAACCACAACAAATTGACTTGGACAAAGAGATCAGTGTTGGCCAATGTAGCGTCCATTTATGATCCATTGGGACTCATAGGGCCTGTAATTGTCCAGTGCAAGTTGTTCATACAAGTGCTTTGGCAACGACACCTCGATTGGGATGGTAAAATTCCCTCAGAACTTGAGACACAATGGAAGGAGATACATCAGCAGCTCCCCAAACTAAATGAGATTCGTGTACCACGGAGGGTGACCGCAGACGGCATGAATGCCAATGTTGAACTTCACGGATTTGCTGATGCCTCAGAAAGAGCCTACGGTGCCTGCGCTTACCTACGTTGCATCAACTCCAATGGAACAATATCCGTTCACTTACTTTGCTCTAAATCTAGGGTAGCCCCTTTGAAGCAAGTGTCGCTCCCAAGACTGGAGTTGAATGGCGCACTACTTCTGAGCAGGCTAATGGAAAGAGTGATTCAAGCCCTTAATCTACATTCATGTCGACGTTATTACTGGACAGACTCCACTGTCGTTCTGGCCTGGATTGCAGGTAGCTCCTCAGCCTGGAAAACATATGTGGCCAACAGGGTGTCGGAAATTCACCAACTGACTTCTCAGCAAGATTGGAACCATGTCTCATCACAGGAAAATCCATCGGACGTTATCTCCAGAGGAACGGAGCCACATCGACTTCAAGGCAATCGATTATGGTGGGCGGGGCCCGCCTGGCTATCGACGGATCCTTCAGCCTGGCCTGAACTAACCACTGCTGAACCAACCGAAATTCCTGAGCAGCGAGGAGTAAGGTTGTGTTTCGTGGCGAGTAATCATGACGCAGATAACCTCTTCACCCGCTTTTCCAGCTGGACTAAACTGCACAGAGTATTTGCATACATTCTCAGATTTCTTCACAATCTAAAGCAGGAGGCAGCAGCAAGACGGCATGGACCTTTGACTACTGACGAACTTCGCGATAGTCTGACAGCAATCATCCGCATCGTTCAGCGCTGCTCGTACAGTCAGGAGATACATAATTTACATCAAGGAAACGCAGTGCCACTTCAGAGCAAACTTCTCACTCTGCACCCCTTTCTGGATAGTGACAACCTATTGAGGGTGGGCGGCAGGCTGGAGAATGCTGAAGCATCATTTCAACAAAAACATCCTTTGATACTGCCCCCTAAGCATCCTGTCACAAAATTGCTTATTTGGAATGAGCACATACGACTTTTGCACGCAGGAAGCCAACTTCTCTTAGCCTCGTTGCAGCAACGGTGGTGGATAACCAATGGCCGATCTGTTATCAGGCAAGTGATCCGCAGCTGTGTAACATGCTTCCGAGTGAAGACCAATGACACCAGTCAGCTCATGGGACAGTTGCCTAAGTCTAGAGTGACCCCAAGCAAGCCGTTCTCTCATTGTGGTGTGGACTATGGAGGGCCGCTGCATGTGAAATATGGAATCCCACGAAGTAAAAGACAGAAGAAATGCTACATAGCATTGTTTGTGTGCATGGCGACCAAGGCACTACACATTGAGGCAGTCAGCGATCTATCCACGGAGGCCTTTATTGCCGCATTAAGAAGGTTCATTGCAAGACGTGGGCGCTGCAGTCACATGTATAGTGACAATGGCACGTGCTTCACCGGAGCACGAAGGAAACTAGATGAATTGTCGCGCTTCATCCGAACAGAAGACCATCAAACTACCGTATCGAACTTCACAGCTGAAGAAGGAATTCGTTGGCATCACATACCTCCTTACTCCCCTCACTTCGGCGGACTGTGGGAATCAGGTATAAAATCAGTGAAGACCCACCTGAAGAAAGTTGCTGGTAACACTGTGCTAACTTTTGAAGAGATAACAACACTGCTCACACAAATTGAGGCATGTTTAAATTCGAGACCCATCATCCCGATACCCAACAGTCCTGATGAGTATGCGTTCCTCACCCCTGGTCACTTCTTGACTGGCGAACCCTTAGTGTCGTTCCCTGAACCAGATTGTCTCTTAGGGCCATCATCACGGCTGTCAAGATGGCAACTGGTCCAGCGGTGCCGACGACTCATCTGGAAACGCTGGTCAACCGACTACTTGGGCCAGCTCCAGCAGCGTTCCAAGTGGCTCCACAACCAACCCAACCTCAAGGCAGGAAGGCTGGTGCTCCTCAAAGAAGAAAATGCTCCCCCCCTCACCTGGCCAACCGGGATAATAGAAGAGCTCCATCCTGGGACTGATGGGCTGGTGCGTGTTGTGACTGTGCGGACGAGCAAGGGGTCGTACAAACGACCAGTAACCAGGATCAGTCTTTTCCCTGAAGAACTCATCTAAAAGGACTACCAATGTAGTGTGTTTATCTTGTGTTTATCTTGTGTTCATATAGTGTTTATCTTGTGTTTATCTTGTGTTTATCTTGTGTTCATATAGTGTTTATCTTGTGTTTATCTTGTTTTCTTTTTGTCTACATTGTGTGTTTTGATTTATTGCTAGAGACTTGTGTTGGAGCAGTATGTCCACGTACTGCCATCATTTTTTATAATTTGTGTAACAAATTAGATGGGCGGCATGTCCGGTGCCTCGCTCTGGACTAAGGGTAGTTCACCCAGCAACCACATGACGGCAGCACCCCGCAGGCGACTCGGGCAGCCTTGAGTGAGGTCCCCGCTCAACAGTCACGTGTAGTCTCACGGAAAGCAATGTCGTAGTCTTAAGATGTTCTCCTTAGTTGTAGAATTTAGTTAATAAATTATTTTAAGTGAGTACTGGAGGTGTTTAATTTTAACTGCTACCAGAGAGATGTTTAAGCAACAACACTGTATATAACCCCCGCATTCATGCAAGGTCAAAAGACACCACCTGATCGCAGATGAGAGTGAGAGAAACGTAGCTCTGTCATTGTACACCATCCCCACATTCAAGCAGAGCCAACATACACCAACTGATCTTTGAGAGTGAAAGAAACATAGCTCTCTCCTTGGTGTACTTGTACACCATCCCTACATTAAGAGAGAGGCTAGAGAGTGGAGAAAAATAAGGTCCTCTTTTGTTCTTCTTGCACCGTAACAGATCGCCCACACTTTCCATCCTATCCCGACGGTATTGGGGGTAATCGAGGCCTAGGGAGTATTTCACTTTCCCGCCTTAATGGGCCCTTATCTCAACTTTTCTGATCCTTCATTCTTCAAGAGGTCAGACCTCTTCTGTTCTCTTCATATATCCTGCCTTCTGCACAAGGCCCTTAAGGGGGCACGGAGTGTGTAGCCCCCCCCCCCCCCCCCACATCCGCTGCACCCTCGATAGTGCAACACCCTCAAGGGCTCACGGCTGGTAAGTTTGGGAGTTGGCGACCCCGAAGGATTTCCGAGCTGGGTCCGGTCCCCCCCATTTCCCATTGCCTCTCCTCTTTCCCTTTCCTCAATCACATGGCCTACAGATCGCGGGATGGTGCGTGGTCAAAGTGACATGCTCCCTCGCCAATAACATTGGGCTTCTTAACAAGGGTCGCTGTCTCTTAAATCAGACAGCTACTCAATTGTACTCACGAGGCTTAATGCACCCCATTCCAGCCTTCACGTCAGTTCGTAAGACCCTGACAGAGCTGGGAGTCGATTTCCGGACCTCCTAAATAAGAGTCAAGCATGCTACTCCTACACCATGGGTTAGGCATTGACTAAGGAAAGCTAAGAGGTCCTCTTTTGTTGTTCTTGCACCGTAACACTTTCCCACACTTTCCATCCTATCACTAATCTAAAATATTGCCCTTCAGAATGTACTGTTACTTTATAACGATAAGCGAAAATGGTATTACAATAATTGCTCAGATTTCTGGCCACTATAACCAGATGAACAGAAGTAACTAATTTGAAATACACCCTGTGTAGCGACGCGCCTCACTGACATGTTGTTGATAATACATTCAATTCATATCTATTCTCTCACTCGCAGATAACACCATTCACATTCCACTCGCAGCAGACTCAGGGGGTCCGTCTGAAACAAGAGCTTCAGCCGGCTGTATGACGTACAAAAATATTCACCCCCTTTCGCACAAACAAACATGACGTGCCACGCATGCAGATCCTCTCAGCAGCGCTGAGATTTCAAATATGGAACTGTCCAACGCTGACGTAACGTAGATAAATGGCAGAGCACCGATAAATTAAGAGTGTTGAAGGAAACTTCTTATCTCATGCTAAGGATTTGCAAGCCATTGTAGGCGTTGTGGACATAGCACTGATGTTGTTTTTACATCTTCTATGATCACAGCATTGATAAAGGGAGGAAACGTACCTAACCTAGCTACTTGGCTCTCCAGACCATTTGTTAACCCCCCAGGGGCTCACGACTAGTAGGACGTGGGTTGGCGACCACGGGGCCCCAGCTGAGTTCGGCATTACTTCCACTTACTTGTGCGGGGCTCCTCCCTGTCATCTTTCCTATCGACCTCCCTTGGTCATCTCTTGTTCTTTTCCGACCCCGCCGGTATTTAGGTATCCGAGGCCTAGGGAGTATTTCACTTTCCCGCCTTAATGGGCCCTTGTCTCATCTTTTCTGATCCTTCATTCTTCAAGGGGTCAGACCTCTTCTGTTCTCCTCATATCTCCTGCCTTCTGCACAAGGCCCTCAAGGAGGCAGGGTGTGTGTAGCCCCACCACTTCTGGTGCACCCTCGATAGTGCTACACCCACAAGGGCTCACGGCTAGTGAGTTCGGGAGTTGGTGACGCCGAGGGATTCCTGAGCTGGATCTGGTTTTTCCTCATTTTCCATTGCCTCTCCTCTTTCCCTTTCCTATCTGCCTTGCATTGCTCTTCTTCCTTCCAAGTCCCTCAATCCTCATTCTTCGAGGGTTGAGGGCATTTCCTTCCCTCCTGTTCTTAAGTTGCCTTATTCTCCTTTTGTATTACATTTCTCCTTCTAGTATGTAAGTGTGGTTTTAGTTATAGTTTACGTTACATTTTCAGCTCTCACTATCACCCGAACCATTAGGGACCAATAACCTAGATGTTAGGCCCCTTAAAACAGCAATTATCATCATCCATTGGTTAAGGGGAACGTACCACTACAACAAAGACATATTTACAAGATATTTGTTACCAGTAACAAAGCTTTACATTTTGAAACTTCTAATGATGACTATTTTTATCGAAATCACAAAACTTTCCCTCGCTTTGAGCTAACCTTCGCTGCTCCCTTCATATCTGCCATGATTTTTTTTTTTTTTGTCGTGTGGCCTCCTGAGAGGCCGAGTGCAGGTCTTTCTATTCGACGCCCGTGGGCGACCTGCGCGTCGGAATGAGAGATGGAAAGGATGAAGATGAATGAGACTGGGCAAGGATGTGGAAGGAATCGGCCGTGGCCTGTCAGAAGGTACCGTCCCAGCATTTGCCTGGTGTTGAAAATGGGGAAACCACGGAAAACCATTTCAAGGACGGCCGACGGTGGGGCTCGAACCCACGCGTCTACCGAGTCAGCAGAGAGCTCGGTCCCATGACCTAACGCTGAGCTTTAGCCAGCTGAGCCACTGCTGTCGACTGCCATGATTATAGTTGTTGTTATTTCATTAGAGGGGCATGGAGATCGTGGTCATTTAGCCCCGTGAACTTGGATGTGTGTCAGATAACCTGTGTTGTTGTGAGTCTTTATTAGTGTGTATATTCGTTATCAGGTGTGTATTGGGAAGGAGGCAGGCATGGACTTAATTTATGAACCATGCCGACATTTGCCTGGAGTAGTAGGAAACCACGGAAAAACCACTTCCAGGATGGCTAATGTCGAAATCGAACCCACCTCAGGTCAGTTTCGTCTCACGAGGTTGAGTGCCGTTCCAGTCAACAGACTAGAATTTAATTTCATTTCATTAGCAGACCTCCAGGGCAACAGCAGCAACACTAGGAGGTGGTTCCATATAGGAATCGTTTTACATTTATTCTTTTAAGTGCGTGGTAAACGTCCAGCTACAAATTTTTAGTTAATTACAGATCTGTTAATTAACCTTTTTTTAGACAAATTAACAAAAATCAATTTAAAGTTTTATAGAGAGGCTATTCAAAGCTCTGCTGGTCTGAGTGAGATTCAGTTGGCAGCTGGAGGTTTAACACTTACTTTGGACTGGCTGAGTGGCTCAACGGTAACTTTCTCGCTTGCTGGGCCCAAGGTTGCAGGTTCGTACCCTGGCGTAGTCAGCTGGCATTTTAGGGTGCGCAAATGCGAGGGAGCCGTGTCAGTAGATTTACTGGCACGTTAAAGATCACTTTCGGGGCAAAATTCCGGCACCCCGGCGTCTCTAAAAGCCAGAGTAGTTAAAAGGGACGTAAAACCAATATCATTATTATTAACACTCACTTTGAAAGAAAGAAATCCCTAAAACACTCTTATAGTTATGCGAGATAAGAAAAAACGGCGTGGGACAACTCAATGCAAGATCAAATTTTGAAAATTGGATAAAATATAGTTATAACCACTTTTTAAATTTAGAATCATGTTTTCGTGTAAATGGGTATAATCGTTGTACAAGGTCCAAGATAGGCTCAGTCATATCATTAATATCCCCATAACACGCATCTAAAAGTTAAACCCTGAGGGAGGATCATGCAGACAGCCTTAGTTGGGTTCGCAATAGTGCTGGAAAGACTCTCGTTTAGCAGCTAATAATGTTATTGGTTTTACGTTCCTTTTTACTACTGCGGCTTTAGAGACACCGGAGTGCCAGAATTTTGCTTTGAAGGGGATCTTTAACGTACCAGTAAATCTACTGACACGTCTCCCTCACATTTGCGCACCCGCAAATGCCAACTGACTGCGCCAGGATTCAATCCTGCAACCTTGGGCACAGCAAGCGAGAACGCTACCGCTGTGCCACGCAACCAGTCACGCGTTTAGCAGCCTTCTCTGGCTGGACCTCAATCACATGGCCTACAGATCGCGGGATGGCGCGTGGTCAGCGTGACATGCTCCCTCGCCATTAACATTGGGTTTCTTAACCGAGGTCGCTGTCTCTTAAACCAGACAGCTACTCAATTGTCCTCACGAGGCTTAATGCACCTCCTTCCAGCCTTCACGTCAGTTCGTAAGTCCCTGACATAGCGGGAAGTCGATTTCCGGACCTCCTAAATAAGATCCAAGCGTGCTACTCCTACACCATGGGTTAGGCATTGACTAAGGAATGATGATTTTAATTTAAGTGCAGATGGTTAAGATTCATGTGCCAACATGTAGCCTTCTGGAGAATATGGGTCAAGGTGGACATGAGTCCCTCATACCTCACATGAAATGTTATGTCTGACATTCAATTCGTGTCTTTCCTACAAAATTGTAACAGTGAAATGTGTCACTTCCACTAGCACTTGAACGGTCTTATTCTCCATTCTCCCCCACTGCTATTTCAGGAAATTTATCAGAGACAAGCGCACGTCTTCACGCGTCTGTCATACTAATGTGAACTGGGAAATTCGTTGCAGGAGTTCTTGCACGAGATGTGGAGGCACCAGAGCAGGAAATCCTGCACAAGCCGCAGCTTGTAAAAAAAAAACAGCGTTGGTGTGGCCACTGGACATGTTAAACACGAAAAGTGTCGCACAATCTCAAATCCATCTCTTTGTTTAACTATCTATCCATATTGAATGGAAGTTGAGATGGAGATGAAGATGTAGCATGATGATGGTCATGAGTTAATGGGGCACTTCCAGGCACTCTAGAAGATTAAAACTTGGTATTAGAATAGTTACCTCAAATAATGAATACTGGTCCTGCAATATGAAGAACACAATGGAACTAGGTTTACCCGTTTAATAATTATGTAAAACGATTCACTCCATTCGAATTTTCATTTCATTGCAGTTGCTACGTGCAATGAAGTGCATGCGTACCGCTAGTTACGAATAATAATAATAATAATAATTCGTCGTCGATGACAGAGGCGGTCAAGGGAGTGGTGGGTTCATCCCATAATAAGCAAGAGAGGGAAACTTTGTAGCCTTATGAAATCAGTTTCAGGAACATCCTGATAATCTAAATTTTACAGAATATCAGTGGACTCATTTGAATTTCCTTAAACATTCTGAAGGATAACCTCTCCAATAAGAACAAAGTACTAAGGTAGTTTATAAGTGGGAAGAAAAAGCGCGAAATAACCTATGATAAATTTTAATTGAAATTAATAATAATAACAATCAGAACAATAATAATAATAATAATAATAATAATAATAATAATAATAATAAAATGTAAATGAAACCATAAATATTAACACAAACATACAGTTCTAAACCCAGGGAAATTTCACTCCGTTTAGTACTACAATATATCATTAGGCTTACGAACCACGAATCCATTTTCTTGGTCCTGTTCTTAAAATTCCGTGAAAGGGTTGGGGGAAAGTTTTGAGATATTATGGAGGCAATGTAGGGATGTAACAATGTATATTGACATTAATGAGATAACAATGAAAATATACAATATTCATTTGAACACTCCCGGGCATCCAAGAAGCTTCGTGTTTCACCTGAAGTCGTACAGACAAATACATTTCTGTACTTCCAGAATTAAATACACACATTAAAATTAAGCTGGCTGCTTGACTTAAAAAGGACTGAAAGCCAAAACTTTATATTTAAGAAAAATATTATAACGTCCATCCCACTGCCATCCATATTCATATAATGGAAAAAGGAAGATTGTAGTTTTACGTGACCGTGAATCTTGTGATTATAAGCCACGGGACCTCCTTTTTACTTGGAATCCGAACCACAGGACATGGCATTTCACTTCGAAAATCTCACATGCATTGACCGGGAATCGAACCCGGACCGCCTTGGTGAGAGGCATACAGGTAGACCGCTGAGCCACCACGCCCCCTCATATAATGGAGGTGATATGGAGCAACAGAGTGACAATATCTCTAAATAATTCTGACATGTTACACAAGTTATAAAATATTTGTGTACTTTAATTCTTGTAAATATTTATCTACATGAGTGTAATGCATACCCGCCAAACCTAATCTTAGCCTAGGTAAACTGGATCTGATGATGATGGCAAGACGATCGAAACATGCCATCCAATTAACATCCCCCCCCTCCTCCTTGTTAGTTTGCTAATTAAGTGATAAATAATTCACATAATATTTCTTTCAGGTTAGGGTGATTAAGTATTTGAACTTCCAATATAAGTGGGAAATATCTTGAAGACCGACTGAAAAGCATTCTGTGGTGGATTACTAGGCAACACTGAAAAAGTCATTGTGATGACTGCTAATAGGGGATCATGGTAGCGACTAATTCGCAAACAGAGGCTTGCAGACTAGACTGGATGCTGAAAGGCAGAACAGACCCATGGAAATTAATAATAGTCCTAGTAATAATAATAACTTTAAATTTATTTCTTTTTCATCGCTTATCCTTCTAGCTCAGCTTCACCCACGACTCTGCGAGGGATCATTCCTTTATCATCACAAGGCCAGTATCTGGGAGCTGCACACACTTTTTCAGCAGATACAACTGGGGATGGTGACAGGACGATTGGTCAGATAATAATAATAATAATAATAATAATAATAATACCAATTATCACAAGGGATCAACTGTCTTGCCTAGATCATCTGAAGTGGACCTATTTAGATGATCTACTGTAGGACTATTCTCCAATTGAGACATTCCGTTTGCACAGCTGTCAAGCAACGAAATCTGAACTCTATTGGATGACCTGTGACTGAGGTTTAATTAGTTTTTATTGTTAGTCACCAAATGTGACACGAGAGGTCTTAAATGATCTGACATCCACTCGGAGTGCAAAGGATCTTTTATGTTCTTCAAACATCCCACGTATGTATTCGAGAATCGAACCCGTGGTCTTGGGTATCATGAGTCGGACACTCTACCATTGATCCACCTTGGCATATGATTGGTCGTGTTTCATGCTCATGTACTGACATTGTGTATGAGGGATTATCGTACCTTGGCTTTTATTTGCTGTGAACACAGCCAGACACCGGAGTTTTGCATTAGACACTCCCCCTCCCCCAAGATGTCTAGCCAGGCACGCCAATGAGTGTAATAGTATATCCATTAGTTTTATCTTCCAGCGAAGCCCAACACAAGCGTGTTTTGTATTCATGTCATCGACAATAAGTTATATAATCTGGTTTAAAAGCGGGGAATACAGTATTGTTCTGATTTACGAGTTAACACTGGCCAGAATTTCATTACTGCAAACAAAGATCCCGAAATGCGAGGCTTATGTGACGTCCCCTGGTTCCTTCCCACTCCGTGGTGTTATCTAGCTGGCCAGTGTGCAGAACAAAGCTGAATGAGTAGTTATTATGCACACCTCAATAGAGTCCACTTCTGGCTACCCATTGTACACAGAGTCTATTTTATGGCGCCAGCGACCTCATAGCCTGCATAATTGCCTGGCTGCAGGGCACAATGATGAGCAGATACCACTTCCGATAAGCTTTTAATATTCGTAGTCGAATACATAATAAGCTGAGTGACAAGCAAATCGATTATCAGATTATTTTGTAAAAATGTGCTACGGAACAAATCTTATTAGATACCTGGGACCGTAGTGCTCAGCAAAATACTTCCAGGCAATATGCAGATATTGAAATTACATTGAATACCGGTGTTGCGTGAGTGAGAAAGTGAATGCCACGAGGTATATACAGGTATTGACGTCAGCTATAGTAGTCTACTGGCATCTAATCCTGCAAAGTGCCTGAAGGAGAAATGCCAATAGAGACGTGTTACTACTGAAAATCTTGATAAAATCTTGCGCTTTCAATATTGATATCGTGCTATATACGGCATACCGGCCCCGTGGTGTTGGGGTAGCGCGCCTGCCTTGCACTCGGAAGCCCCGGTTTCGACTCCCGGCTCCGTCAGGGATTTGAAAAATTCACGTGAAAACTGACTTGACGGCTGGAACGGGGTGTACTCAGCCTCCTGAGGACAATTCAGTAGCTGTCTGACAGTGAGACAGCGCCCCGATCATGGAGACCAAGATTAATGGCCGAGGGGACCCAATGCGCTAATCACGCGTCATCCTGTAATCTGCAGGCCAAATGGCTGGTCAGCGGTCGCCTAGGCCTACCAAGCGCCACGGGGTTTGGTTTGTTCTACAGGATCTTTCACTCAAAGTGGGGCAGGCCTCACGGCTGGGGCAGCGCTGCAGGTAGAAGGTCGAGCCAAAGGTCAGACGAGCACGTGGCAACACGGAGCTGAGACAGTTGCAACGCAGGATTTGACGAGTCAAGTTGACTTCGTTATTTCGTTTATAGCCTATTTTAAGTTATACGTGTTATAAGTTTATATCGTGTGTACGTTGTTACTGTTTAATTGTTTCATAATTTTACAACATGTTATTGCTAAGTGTTAAAGCCTATCGCTTCAATTTTTATGTATGGGGAAAATTGAAAAATAAGGTTTATGCAACAAATCCTCACACTCTAGATGAATTCAAACTAAATATCACGAGAGAAATTGAGGCTATCTCGGTAGATGAACTAATGCGTGTGAATGAAAATTTCCGTAGAAGATGCCAGAAATGTGTAGATGCTGGTGGAGGACATTTTCAACATCGTCTGTGACAATGATTTTACTTTGATTAAGTTATGTGTTATGTGTGCTTGTTATTTACATGCGATTCGTACGGGCGCTCTCTCGACCCCAAGCTCAGATTTGCCATGTGCTCATCCGACCCTCTACGCGCCTCACCGCGCGGCCGGCCCCACTTCGGGTGAAGGACCCTGTATAAACGAAATTCTGTGAAAATAGCCTAAAATGAATTTGTTTAGACAACTTTTGGGTTTATTATTTCACGTGTTATGATCTTACATTCAGAACACTTGTTTCAATTTAAACCAATCGAAATCCAAAACATTGAAAGTGAGTTGTTGTTGTTGTTGTTGTTATTATTATTTCATTTAGTGTTTTTTTGACATCGTGGTCACTTATTCCCATACACTTCGGTGTGTGTATAAATAAAGATATATCCAATAAATTAAGTATTAAATCTCAAATTGTGCTTGCAAAGACCCTGTAGCTGTCTAAGTATATCACTTAGAGCCATCCAATAATAACCCCGTAAGGTGTCTCCTGAGTACTGAGTGATGAGCTTGCAGATTATAAAAATATATGCGTGATGCACTACGAATAAACGATTTGTTGTATTTAGTAGTACGAGGGTGAGGTTTCTGCATTGTGAACTCAGTAAATCTGTTGTTTTGGCCGTGAATCTTTTCCATCTTACTAAACCCGGCGTAATGATATGGTGGGGACTTCAGTTTGAGACTGTTCACAGTCAATAACCCCATTGCCAATGATCATCGTTTACCAAGTTAAAGAGAGATCTTAATATAAATTCAGAATATTATGTGGTTTGAAGCCATTTTTCAGTGTTGCCTTAGTAAACAAAAGTTTGGTGCTTATCAGTCAGTCAACACGAATGTACCGAAAAGAGTTGGTTTATACCCTAAACCTAAAAAAAAAAAAAAAAATACATGAGATTAATAACTACACTAGGATGACCAGTTTCGATCGTCAAGCGATCATAAACAGATCCATTACACTTAGGCTATAAAATCTATATTGATAATACGGGTGAAAATATTTTCAATATGCACTTATTTAGTTGCAGTATTGGTAATGCGACTCGTCGGTATTTGTAAGTTGTAATCTATATGATGTTTTGGTGAAATGCTAAGAGTGGTGACAGATCTCCGGAATAGACAAAATAGACAATTTATTAGACAAATACCGGGGTTCTATCACCACTCTTAGCATCTCACTAAAACATCACATAGATTACAACTTACAAATACCGACGAGTCGCATTACCAATACTGCAACTAAATAAGTGTCCATATTGAAAATATTTTCACCCGTATTATCAATATAGATTTTATAGCCTAAGTGTAATGGATCTGATGATGATCGCTTGATGATCGAAACTGGTCATCCAAGTGTATTTATTAATCTCATGTAAGTTAATCTTTTTCTGGATTAGGGTATAATGAACCCTTCAGAATAGCAGTGTTTATATGCAAGAATCTTGATCAAGGGGTCGCGCTCAGTTCTTAGTGTGATGTTTACGTTCGCCAAACAACATGCTCTACTGAGGTAAGGGTCATAGGATTAAAACTATAATTAAGAAAGAAAGGTGACAAGACGTAAAATAATAACATGATTTAATGACTAATAGTGCATAAAAAGAATATAAACAACAATAATAAAAAAATATCCTCCCTGAATTTTCCCATGACAGGAATATCTATCAATGTTGAGGAGTCAGACGGGTCTCCCCTTTATAAAAATGTGGATCCAAGTTCCACTAACTTGCATTTGGATTTTATGTACGCGTAATGACTAACTACGAGGAATGAGTACTTGGATGACTGCTCGTTTACAGCGGGTTAACAGCCACGATGCTTACGAACAATCATCTCGTAAATCAACGTTTACGGATATGGGACATGACATTAATAAAAACCCTTAAAAATTTAATGCTGACACACACACTAAAAATCTACTATTTACAGGAATCTCCCTCGAGACCCTCCATTAGCGCGATGACGCACTTGACAAAATGAGCTGCCAACTCCGGCCAATTGCTCAATACACAAACAAGGAAAAGACAGCATCGCACGTGACTTCACGGGTCACTGATATGGAATATAAACATGGACTTAAACCAACAACAACAAAAGCCTGACCGGCTGAGATTACTTTATATGAACAAAACTGCATGTTAAGCTAACGCTTCGGAGATTATCGTGATTCGTAGGCAACTCCCATTTATTTAAACAAATTTTACCATTGATCAGTTCTTAATTCTGTATTTCAAGTAATTACGGAGTCAACAAGCACTCCCCACTAATGACCTCGCTTGCAACCTTCAGTCCGCCTTGTGAAACAGCTCCCCCTTCCTCAATACTTGTCATTGGCCCAACTCCAGTGTGTAAAAATAACTGACCAGCTGTGCCGTTATCTCAAAGAATCAACAGCAACAAATCTCAACCACCTAAACATATGGTCAGACATTAATCAAAATAGCCACATATGTCCTCGCAAGGTAACAATATGGACTTGGCACCAAGCTGACAGAAATCAGTCTACGCTGAAATTCCCGCTTGTAATGACCACAAAATACACACACTCACACTTCTGGAAATGACATAACGTTTTTCACACAGGTCGGCTGAATAGATGCTCACAAACTATTTAAAAATATTAAAACCTACGATAGAGCTGACTGCTCTTCGTCACAAATCACATTGCTCCAAAGGCAATAATCTCACTGAATCTGATCAATAATAAACCTTAAAAAGATTAATTACCCTCCAATCTACTGTATAATTATATTACTTCAGTCCTACTTCTGAAACACAACATATCTCCGAGAGACGTTTTTAACCGCATTGCGTAACATATGCAAACACGGTCGTCCACATAGCTACGTTAGTTAAAACAACAAACAAACAAGAACCTTTTACTAATGACATTTATGCGAGCTGTTTCCATGCAAAAGGTGTGTCAGACCAAAACTAAATATACTACGTTAATCACACTAGCAAAATATTTACAAAAATATGTCCCATGTACCATAAGTTAATTTATCAGATAATAAGAATATTATTTTGTACTCATCCTTGGCCAGTCACCCGTCAAGGGACATCAGCTGCCATCTCCCAACTGAATGCTTCTTAGCTCATCTCAGCCATCTGGACGGAGTGTTGATAGTTCCAAACTTCTTCCATGATAAGCGATGTCATCTCTCGTGCTGATTCAAAAAGTTAGATTATTATACACTCGATATCTAACTACTAAATTCGCCGTTTCAGGTACTACTTTCCCCGGAACAGTCTGTTGGCGAATTTTCGATGCTACTGTCCCTACAAAATATAGTACTGTGACTATCTATCACTGAATTTAACACATTTATTAATAATTTTTGTGTCCTCATGACACGCAAAAGTATAAGTGCCTACGTCCTTAGACGCGCAAAATGTAAAGTAACCTGTGTCCTCGACACACAAAAGTATAATAGCCTGTGTCCACCGACACACAAAATATATTAAGCAATGTCTTGGCTCTTCATGCCACTTATAAATGAACCGGCCCTAGGTGTCGATAGAGGGGGAAATTATGTAAAAATTTCTCAAAATAATAGTGGTACAGGAATGAAATAAATATCACTGAACTCGTAAAATTGCGCAGGTCAAGAATATGCCCATTAATCCTAGAATCGATCGTAGAGATGTTGTCTAGCCGATCTCCCGCGTTAATGCTAGCCATCGCGTGCCCAAGCTAGACTTGCCGCGCTCGTAAGCATTCATCTCCCATTGGTTCCACATCTTCAATAACTTGGCGGTTTTTATCAGACCTTGGCCTCGTAGGAGTGTCTAGTATTTTCAACAGCCACTCACGTTACTGCATCATATTTTTTTCTAGGCGCGAATATTACAATGAACATACCATGAGCGTGTCTCACTGCGCGTCCCTTCTATTTTGAGGTAGCCACCACCTGTCCTTCTGAAACATTGCTAGGGTCTATCTTTTCACAATCCTAAGTATTTAGCCTTTTGTCAAACTGCTGCAGGTATGTCCCCATTGTCTCCAACAAATGCTTGAAATTTCCTCATCTCCGTCTGGCTATTTTCATGACGCTGGTGGAAATATTTATTAATTGAAGAAATAAAACATCGAATCATTTATCCATCAGAGGATAAAGGGTTCAATAACTCAACTCTTTTGGGCGTATTCGTGTTGACCGACTGAAAAGCACCAAATTTTTGTTTTAATTCAGAATGTTAAATACACTAATCATAGAAATGCATGAGAATCACGGCTTCATTTGGGGATAAGTTGGCTTATAAACACCTATAGGCTACATATGAGCTGAATTGCAGCTGCTCTGACAACCACTTTCTGATGTGAATCAAATGTGTGCAAACTATTACTTTGAAGACAACGTCTTTGAATTTGATTAGCTTTAAGCTACTCTGCAGCCTGCAGACATTCCACATTATCAGATAAGTCTCCACATCAGATCTTTGAATATATTATTAGGGGACAAACACTACTTCGTATGTTGTAGTTATAGCATTTTACTATCATCACAGGAGAGTAGCCTAATTGTATAGTAGGTCATTTCCCCTTATTGGTTTACAATTCTACAAGAGTTTAGGGCTTATTGCTAAAGCCCTGGGCGTATAAACTCGCGGATATCTGCAAAATGTTTCGCCATGCGGATATAGTTTGCATGGCTGTGGGGATAGTGGATAAGCTGCGGATAATGTTTGGAGAAAATTTGCGGATAGTTTTTAGAATACAATCCGAACTTGTTATCATTTTAAATGATCTTGTCGACTTCGTCGTTACGCTGGGGTCTGGCGTTACGTTACGGTGACGGGACGAAATGTACCGAGAATGCACTGAGGTGTGTGACGTCATAGTACTGCTTGAGCTTCCTCCTTTCCCCGCACACTCCGGTGAGCGTGACGTCATCCTGCCAGCTACCTCCTTTGACCTTGGTTTTCACTTGCTAACGGACTTCGAGTTCACGCAGCATTTGTAGCATTTAAAATGATATAAAGCGTAGACTTTCAGACTGACTATCAGTCTTCTTTTTTTTTTTTAGTGTATGATTTTTAGTGCCGGGAGTGTCCGAGGACATGTTCGGCTCCCCATAGTTAGTAACTACTTCTATTCGGACACCCATGGGGTGAGCTACAAGCACCGTCGCGTGTGGAGTGATGTCCGGGGAGAACAGTGTGAATGTAAGAACTAGGAATTCGAAGGTAGCGGCTGTGGCCTATAGTTAAGGACTAACTCCGGCATTTGCCTGCAAAGAAGATGGGAAACCACAGAGAACCATCTTCAAGGTTGCCGGTGGGGGGATCAAACCTCCTCGCCTCCCTGATGTGAGCGACTTCCTGCAGCCACGCCGTAACAACCGCGGCTAACTCACCAGGTTCCGAACTAGTTAAATATCATTATTAGGACCCGGATGTTTATGACATACCGGTATCTTATTTTGCCGTATTTTCTTTTTCAAGATAAATGTAAGGTGATGCTTTAAGCTAATCTCATTCAAATTATGTTATTGAGCATAATTAACATTCTGAACAGGATAGGGTTGGAATTCTGGTTGGATAACATTCATATTAAACATAGCACATGACAAACAAATCCTAAGGGAAGGACTTTTTCCTCAAATGTCTAAATTATGTTGCTTTAGTAATTTATGCTTTAGGCTATCTAATTGATAATATTATTGTAATGCCAGTAGATTCGGATAACAGTCGTGCGGATGCGGGGCGGAAGCGGATAACAGTCGTGCGAAGCGGGGGCGGAAGCGGATAACAGTCGTGCGAAGCGGGGCGGAAGCGGATAACAGTCGTGCGAAGCGGGGGCGGAAGCGGATAACAGTCGTGCGAAGCGGGGCGGAAGCGGATAACAGTCGTGCGAAGCGGGGGCGGAAGCGGATAACAGTTGTGCGAAGCGGGGCGGAAGCGGATAACAGTCGTGCGAAGCGGGGCGGAAGCGGATAACAGTTGTGCGGAAGCGGATAACAGGTGTGCGGATGCGGGGCGGAAGCGGATAACAGTCGTGCGAAGCGGGGCGGAAGCGGATAACAGTTGTGCGGAAGCGGATAACAGGTGTGCGGATGCGGGGCGGAAGCGGATAACAGTCGTTGGAAGCGGGGCGGAAGCGGATAACAGTCGTGCGAAGCGGGGGCGGAAGCGGATAACAGTCGTGCGAAGCGGGGCGGAAGCGGATAACAGTCGTGCGAAGCGGGGGCGGAAGCGGATAACAGTCGTGCGAAGCGGGGCGGAAGCGGATAACAGGTGTGCGGAAGCGGATAACAGGTGTGTGGATGCGGGGCGGAAGCGGATAACAGTCGTGCGAAGCGGGGGCGGAAGCGGATAACAGTCGTGCGAAGCGGGGCGGAAGCGGATAACAGTCGTGCGAAGCGGAGGCGGAAGCGGATAACAGTCGTGCGAAGCGGGGAGGAAGCGGATAACAGTCGTGCGAAGCGGGGACGGAAGCGGATAACAGTCGTGCGAAGCGGGGCGGAAGCGGATAACAGTTGTGCGGAAGCGGATAACAGGTGTGCGGATGCGGGGCGGAAGCGGATAACAGTCGTGCGAAGCGGGGCGGAAGCGGATAACAGTTGTGCGGAAGCGGATAACAGGTGTGCGGATGCGGGGCGGAAGCGGATAACAGTCGTGCGAAGCGGGGCGGAAGCGGATATCAGGTGTGCGGATGTGGGGCGGAAGCGGATAACAGTTGTACGGATGCGGGGCGGATGCGGATAACAGTCGTGCGGATGCGGGGCGGATGTGGATAACGTTTTGTTTATCCGCGCAGGGCTCAAGTGTATCACAGCAATAGTAGCTGCACCTTCATGTTGATGGGATCATCATTTCTGAGTTTTGGAGGATTAAAATAATTAGCCTAGTGCATTTCTCGGGTGCTTAATGTCTTAATAATTATCAGAAATAGTTACCACACTTACTAAGTTCTCTGTTTCTTTTCTTTTTTTAGGGCAGAGACTGTCTGTGGGTGTTACTGTAGGTTTGGTAGTGTTTTGTAGTGCTAGTTGTCTTGTAGATTTAGATCTAATGATGTATTCATGGCGAGCGAAACATGTCATCCCTCCTTTTTCAATAGTCCATAACAATATCTTAATCACATGTAATTTATTCAGCTATTTTTTCACATATTCCTGTAACTGGAATTGTGATGTATTGGCCGACTGAAAGTTACAATAACAATTGAAGTAGGCAGGCAGAGTGCTCTAAATCCACTGAATCCACGCTTTTCACGAACCTCGTCGAGTCCTCTGTGAACTCCTACTTCATGACACAAAGTGGTACTCCCAGCATCAAACAGTCTCTCTATTCGTCCAGCGCTCCCCATGTCAGTCGCCCGCCGCCGGTCCATTTGGAGGCAGTCTCGTATGAACTCTCACTGCCTCTCACAGCCAGTGAAAAGAATGGGGAGTGAGAACGCACGGTACTGGACTTCCCGTACAGTAAATACTAGGCACGAGATGCATAGAAGTCACTTTTTACTCCAATGTAAGCCGTCCGGTTTGATCCTGACCACTATTTCCATTTTAACCCATTTCCAACATGAGAAACATAGTCTTACGAGATCAGCGTCTGCCCCTCCTGATTGCTTTTGATCGGCCGGACGAAATTAAATGTAGCCTAATCGTTATAGTCTTACTGTCGGTGACATCAATCGATTAGCATCATCATAAACTTATAACATAAAGTTGCCATATCCGTGTCCGGCCTGGCGATTTGATTAGCACGCTAGACTTTGGCCCGAAACGTTCAGGTTCGATGCCTGGTTTAACCATCGGGGATTTTAATCTCCTGGGGTTAATTCCTCTGGCCTGGGGGCTGGGTGTATGTGACGTGTTCATCATCACTTCAACCACCTTACGACGCGCAGGTACCCCATGGGCGTCAACTAGACCGAGGTAGCTTCGTGCACAAAGGGCATGGAACCTTGCCATCTCCAGATACGGTAGACCGTCGGCCATCCTTGAAATGATTTTTCGTGGTTTCCTATTTTCAACTCCCGGCAAATGCCAGGACGGTAACTTTTAGTTGGCTACTCCCACTTTCTTCCAAAGTCTCTATTCATTTCATCCTTCATGGGGTTGGTGTCAGGAAGGGCACCCAGCCATCAAAACTCATCTGCCCTCAACCTTGACCTCATCTCTAGATTTGGAATAATAAACGTTTAATACTGACAACCTGAAAAGGATCTAACTGCAAAACTGAGCGTGTTATGGATATTTCTAAGTGAAAGTGTTCTGTCTCTGTAAAGCGAAGTACGAGACTGATATGATCATTAAAGTTTTAAACGTTTAATACTGACAACCTGAAAAGGATCTAACTGCAAAACTGAGCGTGTTATGGATATTTCTAAGTGAAAGTGTTCTGTCTCTGTAAAGCGAAGTACGAGACTGATATGATCATTAAAGTGTTAAACGTTTAATACTGACAACCTGAAAAGGATCTAACTGCAAAACTGAGCGTGTTATGGATATTTCTAAGTGAAAGTGTTCTGTCTCTGTAAAGCGAAGTACGAGACTGATATGATCATTAAAGTTAACAATACCACATGTTCTGCTCGTACTTACACAGTTCTATCCTTGATTACTCGTCCTTGACGGGTTCATAGACTACGGGAAGGACAATCTCAAGGTCAATCCCCGACATCAAAGAAGGGAAAGGAAAATAATGAAAGCCTTTTGGAGGTCAGCTTTGCTTTTAATTCTCAAAGGGTGGAGTAAATTAATTTACTCGATGTTCCGCGAAGAATAAACCATTTACTAAAATTGAAATCTACGGCAAGAAATCATTGTTATCACATCCTTAATCGATGAATACCAGTGGAGTTAGACAGCAATAAACATAAACTAATTCTAAAGACAGTCGATCATCCTTACTCCTGGCTGGAGACAGCCTGCGTGTGGACTCATTCCATGGTCAGTGTGAAGTGACTTCTTCCTTACATACCTGATCGAGACGTATGTATTAGAAATGTGTTGTAACATATCCGTGCCAGGAATATATCCTTCTAACCTTATGAAACTCTCATAAAAGTGGAGACCCCAAGCCTCTGTCACGCCTGGTCTTGTTATGTCAAGAAATGGATAAAGAATGCCCAATTGCCTTACTGTCATGATTCAAGTGTTCATCTTAAGCCCCTCATCCCTTTGTATAAGGCTACATAAATAATTTGTAGTCTGGTTTTATTTTAGGGGCGTCTTCTTCTTAAATACGAAGATTCATTCTATTCACTCCAGTAGTATTGACGTCAACCCACAACAAAAACTGAGGGTATATTATTTGGTCATTGTACACTCATCTGGAATATACACAAGTTTTAGCGGAAATTCAAAATGTTCAGGCAGAAAGCTTACTTTATTTATAAAGATATATGGAAAAACTGAATCTGTGTGTGACTTATCCCAATTTGGATTAAGGCAACCGGAGCCAACAATAATAATTTGGGTGTTGGCCAGAGATTTAAGGCTGGATGCCCTTCATGATACCAGGTGAGGATTCCACCCCACTGTCACCGGGATTTGAATTCTGGCCGTCTGGGTGAAGGACGAGCAGCTAACCCACTGCGCCATCACGCCTGTCAACAGAACGTCCGCTAACTATCTCCACAGGGGCGAGCTACGCGGGTCTTGCCTTGCGGGACGTGTTAGGTTCGCAGCACATGCATGCCGCTGTGTACGCAAAGCCTCACCGCAGCGGTTGGCATAAGCATGCAATTGTTCACTGTTGACCTTCAACTGGAGTGATGGAGTGGGGAATTCCGGTTCATTATTGCCGACAGTGAGTGCCTGTGCGTGACAGGGTTGACGCTGTAAGTTGTGTTCTTGTCAAGTTCTTGTGTAAGCTGAGTCTAGTGGGAATGCTTACTACTGGAGAGCATGTGCTTCTAACGGAAACAGTTTTCCATGCTAGTGGAAACTTTAAGGAGCACAGTGTGATAGTGGTATACTAAACTTTCTTCGGCTTTTCCCAATTAATTGGGATCGCCAGAGCCAACCAGACTCATTTTGGTTTTGGCCGGGGATTTAAGGCCGGATGCCCTTCCTGACGTCACGTGATTTACAGGTGAAAATTCCCCCCGCTGTCACCGGGATTTGAACCCCTGCCGTCCGGCTGAAAGACGAGCAGCTAAACCACTGCACCATCTCGCTCCCCGACAGTGTGATAGTGGTGTGTACCGTATATATAATTTCATTACGTAATGTAATTGTTTTCCGTGTAACAACATTACATGAATGTACTGCAAACCCAACACGTCCCGAAAGGCAAGACGCGCACTGCGGAGAAACTTTGTGGACACACTGTATTTATAGGACCATATAAATGTACGAAGGCTGGTAAGAACGTGGTGGCAACATGTACACTAAAACATTTATTGTCGAACCACCATACCTCTACTAGGCTGGATGTTCTTCAGGATGCTGATATTGGCGTACGATGAGCAGGGTATCATACTGCGTCGTACAATTACTCCGAACGAAACAGTGAAAATCGCATACTACCGTAGGTTTCTTCTAGGCCTTGCACTGCGCAGAAATCTGCCCATTTCCAAACGCACGTACCCATCGTCTTGCACGACAATACCCGTTGTAACAATGCTGCTCCTGCGACTGGAGCACCCCATTCAACGGACGTAGTCCCTGCGACTTTGATCTTTACCCCAAACTAAAGGAACCACTTTGAGGGAAGTGTTCCATACACAAGATGCTATACTCCAAGCGGCATGGTGCTCCCTCGCAGACATCAATCCTCCGCCTGATATTCATCTGGCAACTGGTGCAACATTTGCTGGTCTGTGAGGTATAATGGTTCCACAATAAATGGTTTAGTACATATGCATAGACCTATGCCGGCCCCATGGTGTTGCGGTCCACACTAGCCTCTAATTCGGAGGATTCGATTCCCGGCTCCGTCAGGGATTTTAGAAGCTGTGTGAAGTTTGAAGCCATTCTTTCAGTGTTACCTGTACAAACTACCAATTGATACTTTTCAGTCGGTCGACAAGCTTTTTGTCCAATTAGAATAGGCGTAGGTTAACAATATATATCTATACTAATATAATAAAGCTGAAGAGTTTGTGTGTGTGTTTGTGTGTTTATGTGTTTTAACGCACTAATCTCTGGAACTACCAGTCCGATTCGAAAAATTCTTTTTTTATATGATAGCCAGATTCAAGAGGAATAGTTTAGGCTATGTAGTATTAGGCTACACCTCTCAGATAAACTAAAAGATTGATCGTTGTTCAGTAAGTCGGTAGAACAAGCGCTACCGAACTGCTCTATCCGCTTGCGCTGGCGTTATGGTTAGTGATACGTACACCGTTTCACCGATCTGAACCAAAATTTGTATACTTAGCCTTTGGAACCCTGCGAGTAACACTGTCTACGTGAAACATATGACAGACTAGTCCATTCCCTGCATTTAGGCCCTTTGGCACAAATCTACACCTTTTTACCGATCTGAACCAAAATTTGTATACTTACCATTTGGAACCCTGCGAGTAACACTGTTTACATGAAATTTCGGACAGACCCCTCCATTCCTTGCATTTAGGCCCCTTGGCACAAATCTACACCGTTTCACCGATCTGAACCAAAATTTGTATAATTGCCCTTTGGAACCCTGCGAGTAACACTGCCTACATGGAATGTATGACAGATCAGTCCATTCTCTGCATTTAGGCCCCTTGTCATAAATCTACACCTTTTCGCCAATCTGAACCAACATTTGCATACTTACCCTTTGGAACCCTGAGAGTAACACTGTCTGCTTGAAATTTTGGACAGACCACTCCATTCCCTGTATTTAGGCTCTTTGGCATAAATATACACCGTTTGGCACAAATATACACCGTTTCACCGATCTGTACCACATTTTGCATGCTTACCCTTTGGAACCCTGCGGGTGACATTGTCCACTTTAAATTTAGGACAGACCACTCCATTCCCTGCATTTAGGCCCTTTTTTACAAATCCACACCGTTTCTCCTAATTGAACCAAATTTTACATACACTTTGAAACCCTGCTGGTAACACTGTCCACTTGATATTTTGGACAACGCTCTCCATTCCCTTCATTTAGAATAACAGACCAAATAAACTTGAAAACCACGTATTAAGGCCCCAGAACCATTCATGCCCGTAGTAGTGTAACTGTAAGAGTATTTTAATAAGTCTATTGTTGACGGGCAGTTCGGGCTGCATCACGTCTCCCCTACCAGTGTTCTGGTGCAGAATTGCGAAAATAGTTGCATCTTGCGCTGTTTATAAATTGCAGTCACGGGGAGCGATTAGTGCAAAACGATATCTTAGGCACCTTAAAACAGTTATCATCATTAAAATATTATGCCTCGGTACAAGTGCAATGGTGTTGGTGCAGTACATTGAGCTTACCAGCTGCAATAAGTGTTGGTGCTTTCAAATTTACCTTCAATTATTCCGAACCATATCGTTGAGCGCTTTGTGGCGATAAATGATACTATTGCTACCTCAGTAGCTCGGGACAGCCGAAGTTTTCCAAAGTGTTCTGATTATTTTCCTACGGCGCTATACGACAAAAGACGACACTATTGGTCTCTACATTTCTAACAGCCAATGAGATATAGGCCCTAGGCATTGTCTTTTATTTCACTTATTCCTCTTTCTAATATGTTTTTCATTTGTTTGCAAATAACATGTGTCAGTGCTGTAGTTAGAAAATAGCCGTTTCTCTATTCATTATTATCATTATTATCATTAGGGGAAAATCACCTAAATGTTACGTCCATTATACTGTACTACTTATCACCCCCACTACAACCACCACTACACAAAATATTATATTTTTAAAATATTTTTTCTATTAGTTTAAGTATCATGTGCCAGTTCTGTAGTAGTATTCATTATCATCCATAAAGAAAATAAATCCACCGGGCGAAGCCGGGCACTACTGCTAGTAACACAATATTCCTGAAAAGAAAGCACATGTATTAATATTATTCAAATTTCCCCCCTCTATCAGTGAATCATATTCATTCAAGTATAATTATAGTTAACCCGCCCAATCAAATTGGGCAAATAGCATGTTGGCCGACTGAAAAGTATTAATTGATTAATTTAGAAACTTACGTGAGGGCTGAAACGGGGGGCACTCAGCCTCTTAAGGACAATTCAGTAGTTACCTGACAGTGAGCCAGCACCCCGATCACGGAAACTCTGGTTAACGACCAAGGGTACCTGACGCGCTGACCACACGTCACCCCTAAATCTGTAGGCCGAACGACTGGTCAGCAGTCGCTTGTCAGTCAAGGGCCCTTTATGGCTGTAATGCCATGGGGTTTGGGGGAGGCACCTACATTCTTTCCAGCCCACGGATTTAATGTTTAATTTTAAAGACTGGCTAAGTGGCGCAGTGGTAACGTTCTCACCTGCTGTACCTCAGAATGCAGGATCGAATCCTGGTGCTGTCAGTTGGCATTTGAGGGTGTGCAAAGGCAAAGGAGCCGTGTCAGTAGATTTATTGGCACGTTATAGATCCCGTTAGGGGCAACTTTCCGGCACCCTGGCGTCTCTAAAGGCCTCAGTAATTAAAAAGGGACGTAAAACAAGTAACATCATTATAGGTTACATGTGAGCGCTCCGTGTATGTATACGAACCGTCCGGCTTTTCTGACATGCGGGTTGGACGCAACACAGTTCTGACAGGGGCTATCGTCTTGTTTATTTGTTTTATCACTTTTTCTAAACAAATAAATACATTCCCGTTGACTTTCAAGCGAAATGCAAAATTTTTCGTGTACTCTTGAGACGATGTGGAACATTTTGGCACAAGCCGCAACTTCTAACTGCCTCGGTTTTTAGTGCTTGAGCTTTGTGAAACACACACCTTAGTGTTTTATTATGATATTAATAATCATAACATTAATAATAATAATAATAATAATAATACCGACAGTAGTGGCTACGCTCGCTAAAGCGCAGCGTTAGGTAATGGGGCCAAGCTCTCTGCTGACTCGGTAGATGCGTGGGTTCGAGCCCCACCGTCAGCCGTCCTTGAAATGGTTTTCCGTGGTTTCCCATTTTCAACACCAGGCAAATGCTGGGACGGTACCTTCTGACAGGCCACGGCCGCTTCCTTCCACATCCTTGCCCAGTTTCATTCACCATCATTCATTTCATCTCTCATTAACTCCTCTCATGAGGTTGGCGTCAGGAAGGGCATCCGGCCGTAAAAACCATCGCCACAACGACTTCCATCGCATCTCATCCTCGACCCCGTTGGAAAACGGGAATAATAAGGGGTAGACATACATACAAAAATAATAATAATAATAATAATAATAATGGCCAACGTCTGTGGGTAGCTTTGGCAGCGAGGTGAGAATGGGGCCCAGCTTACAATGAACGCTGCTGATGTGTATGAATGATCGTGTGGCCTCTGGAGAGACCCAAGTGCAGGTCTTTCTAGTTGACGCCCGTGGGTGACCTGCGCATCGTAATGAGAATGAAGTGAGGATGAATACGTCACATACACCCAGTCCCCGAGCCATGGGAATTATCCCCAGGAGATTAAAATCCCTGATGGCTCGACCGGGAATCGAAGCCGGTGCACTTCGGGCCAAAGCTTAACGCGCTAACCATTTAGCCATGGAGCTGGACAACGCTGCTGATGAAGACAACACAGTACTGTGTCCCCGAGCTAGGGAAATTATTCATTCGACGTTTAAATACGAGTATGATTCGGCAATGTTGCAGTGGCTAGTTTGGTTGATGATGTTGTTGTTGGTTGTTGGTTTTTTTTTTTTATATATATAAGAGGTGGAGACGATGTTAGGCAGACGCTTAACACTAGCTGCTGTTGTTGTTTGACTTGTAGATAACCAGCCAAACTGATGTTAAAAAAGGGACTGTACACCAACACTTGATAAAATACACTGCCATAAGTGCAAATAATGTTACTCGCTCACAGTCACTGCGTTGTCGAGAATAAGGTTACCACACGATCGACCCAACTGACACAACCCTCTAGGGACACCTGTCCGACAAGGACGGAGAACTTCAAACTAAGTGAGAGGGAGACAAACGACATGAGTCTTAACACGGGGCGTTCCTCGAGGGAAGCATTGGGGGACATGTCACTAAAGATTTGAAGGGCTAACACTCTAAGAATGTCCCAGTTGGCAGAACGTTGGAGAATTACACTTCAATGAAAGAGATGATCCGCATGATCTGGTCTGTTATGTGCTGTGCTAATAACTTCTGGATGGCGCACCGACTGTTGTTGTTGTTTCATATAGGGAATAGGATACCCTAGTCATTTCAGCTCGTGTTTGTAGAATATGTCTGATAACCTGTGTAAGTGTGGCGTCTGTATTAGTATGTGTATTTGTAATTGTGACGAGGTTTGGGATGGAGGCGGCCGTGGCCTTAAGGAAGGGCCCATCCCAGCATTTGCCTGGAGTAGAAGTGGGAGATCACGGTAAACCACTTCCAGGCAGGCTGAGGTGGGAATCGAACCCATCTCTATCCTGTTTGCCTCACGAGGCCGAGTGTAGGCCTACTCTGTTCAAGCCTTCAGACCAGAATAAATTACTTGGCGGAGTCGGAAATCGAGCCCGAACCTTCGGAGTGACAGCCAAGAAAGCTAGCCACTACACCACAAGGCTTTCTTACTGACTATTGATATGCAAACTGCCCACTTCCTGGTGTAGCAGCTAGCATTCTTGGCTATCGCCCCGGAGATCCGGATTCGAATTCCGGCTCTGTCAAGAAATTTATTTCTGGTCGGAGGGCTGGAACGGGGTCCGCTCAGACTCGTGAGCTAAACTGAGATGAGGTGGGTTTGATTCCTATCTCAGCCACTACTACAGAAACACAATAACACAGGTTATCAGCCAAATTCTACATACACCCAAGTACACGATACTAAATAACCACGATGTCTTCAAGCCCCTAAATGAATTAACAACAAACATATGCAAACTATCTGCTTTCCATGTTTACGATGTTGCCAAGTATATTAAAGCGGTGAATGCAATGTTTTTCGTCGTTCCTGAGCAACCACACGCATTAAATTGTTCATCACGACTGCAATGGGGGGCTGCAGCAAACACCGACTGTGGTGTTTCCTCGGTTTTCCGCACTCCCTCTGGACAAAAGTCAGTATGGTACTTTATTTCAAGTTCCTGGACATCTACTCCCACTCCTTACCCTAATAATTACAGTAAACACACAAATGCACAGGGTCGTAGATAAATCTAACGCACACCCAAGTACATGGAACTGATGACCAAGGTATTATTCCTAGCACCAGCAAAAACAACGTTCTTGAATAGTTCAACAAAATTCCAATTGGAACGTTTACAGAGCGATTACAGTGGAAAATATTTCATTCTCGCCTTTACAAATCTTAAACCAACACAATTTGTATTCCTGTTCCAATTGTAAATACGAGTTCATTACTAATTTTGTTTTAGATAAATTTTTAATCAAACCAAATATTGTTAAATATTTCAAAAATTATGTGACATCTGCACGATTAATTGTATTTCAAAGTGAAATATTGGGGCAGATGACCTCGCTGTTGTGCCCCTTATAGCAACAATAACTAACTAAACTGAAATATTGCCTCTCGTAACTGTCAGTTTGTGAATAGTGTTTGTATTTTTTAAACATAAGCCAATATAGAAGTATTAGAAGCCAATTCAAATATTGTCTGGTAATCTATCAAAGAATGTTTTCCAGTCGGTGAACACGACTGTGCCCAATTATATTAGGTAGGGAGTATAAATAATTGAACGCCCTAAACGCTAACCAGGTTAGCTTGTTCATTCGTTATCGTTAGGCTATATAATTCTGAATGATGTAGTTGTTTAGGTGTCAGGGTTCAACACAGAGGTATCACCCTCCTAACATATAGTTTGTGTTTGTTGATTCATTTAGGGGCTTTGCGACACCGTAGTCATGTAGCGCCATGTACTTGGATGTGTGTGAAATTCGTCTGATAACCTGTGATACTGTGTGTCTATATTATTGTGTGTATTTGTAATTCAGATAAGGATTAGGAAGGAGGCAGCCATGGCCTTAATTTAGGAACCATCCCGGCATTCACCTGGAGTAGATGTGGCAAACCACATAAAACCACTGCCAGGATTGCTGAGTTGGGAATCGAACCGGCCTCTTCTCAATTTTGCATCACGTGGCTGATTATACCCCGTTCCAGCCCTCAGACCAGAATTCAATTTCATGACAGAGCCGTGAATCTAACCCGGGCCTCCGTGGTGACAACGAGACGGATTAACAAGTAGTTAGAAGCAGTTCCGTTTACTAACCGCCTAGTCATTTTTACCGCAGAACTCAGCTAAATCAAGCTTCCATATGTTGACCTGATATGAGCATAGGTAAACACGTTAGGAATTAAATTTCAATCGTTTGCGTGGCCGCCATGTTTGTTCCTTCCTTGTCACTGTTTAGAAACGCATACCAGTAAGATTGAATTATTGTTTTGTTTATATTGAACGAATTGTAGATGACATTTAATGAACTTTGGCTCCTCAAACAGGGGCTTGCGAACTAGACTGGATGCTGAAAGGCATAAGAGTCTCAAATGAAAATGTATGTACACCGTAATAACCGATTGTGATACATGAGATCCTACTTGATCGTAGTCGCATTGATAATGGTATCTATGTCGCAACCGAGTAGTTCTATGGACTTGGTGTGAACGTTCCTTGCACTAGGAGTACATGGCAACAAAGCGATGGATGTATTTAATATCCAACCACCACAGTGTTGCCACATGCTCTCAATCTCGTTATTTAACATCAACCCTTGCTTTTCAGCGAAGTGGAGTGACAGAAGGGTTATGAGTAATTTCTGAGCCTTCGGTCACAAACAAATCTGTGACTGGTGAGACAGCCAACAATTATCGTGTCCGCCTTGTTTCTTGCTGTCACCATGGGCACCCGGGTTCGATTCCTAGCTCTGTCATCCAGTATCCAGGAGAGAAATGGCACAAAGTAAAGCTGAAACACGAAGGACATTCACCACAGTGACCACTATTCAAGGATTCATTAATGAGGTGTTCTCTAATTCTACCATCCTTGATATGGTTGAACAAGATTTACTATTTCAAACCTAGGCATATGCTGATATCGCACGTTTCTCAAGTTCAAACCTTCTTCATTCTCAATTATATCCCTAAATAGAAATATACACACTTGCTCCGTCAGAATTCACACAGTAAGTACACGTGGCCGATGATCGCAATGTCCCAAGCTTCTAAATGAAACAATAATTATTCATAATAATTATTATTATTATTATTATTTATTCAATTCACCATTACAAACATGGGTTACTCTAAAGCACGGGTTAAACCATGTGCTTTACAAAAATACATAAAAACTATAATACAATCTATAATACATACATATCATGTATGTACAAAATATAGAGTTCAATATCACTCATTCACTAGCAAGGAAGGATCGCACAATATTGCATGTGGACAATAGGACAGAATGCTGCATACTCTTGTAGATGGTCGGCGGAGGATCCAATTCCTTCAGACTCGTGTGGAGTGTGTGATGTATGAGGCCGTTGACTGACAAGATTACAGGCACTATCCGGACGCAGTTCATCTTCCATATCCTCTTGATTTCCTCTGCAAGCTGTCTATACTTGGTAATTTTTTCATTGTGATTCCGTTCGATATTGGTGTCGTTGGGGACTGCTATGTCTATTATAAATGTAGTGCCATCAACCTTATTTACTACTATGATGTCTGGTCGATTGTAATCTATTGTTTTGTCTGTCACAACACCAGTGTCCCAATATATTTTACACAATTCATTTTCGGGAGGGATGGTGGATGATACTTGTAGTAAGGGATATACTCCTCAGTTAATTTATATTTCTATGCGAGTGCTTGATGAATGATGCCTGCAACCTGATTGTGACGTTTTGTATATTCAACTGATGCTAGTATTGGTATTATTATTACTATTATTATTATTATTATTATTATAAATAAGTTAAATATGAAGTCCTGCGCTGTTTGTTTAATATGTTATCATAATACTCGCACAATCTAACGTAGGCAGAGCACATTCTGTCTTGCTCGTTTACTTCGTCCTTGCATGAAGATATATCCTGGATCCTGTTTCTTTCCCAAGATAGAAACACGTTGAGTAAAGCAGAATGCGACTGTGGTGAGGGCAGCTCTCCTCTCAAAGTGTTAGGATGCTGGCAAGCTTTCATTAGACAACAGGACAAACAGAGTGAGCCTTAATTACAAGAGGATAAGTGGCTCACTCTCAGAGGTACTGTTACTCTATACTACCAGGTCATACCACAACACATCGTTGTTGTTGGTTGACACATAGCACGGTAATACATCATAGGCCTCTGCATGAAACTCCTGGCAATCTGACAATGCGGCTGGTAGCCAGGTACAAGATCCACTTGCACAAATTATAACTGTTTGTGTGTTTTTGTGATCCATTAGAATCATTTATACTTAATTTGGTGTCATTAGCCTATTTTCATTTATGAAGAAAATAGGCTTATGAGATCACATTTTGTCCGTGTGTCTGTGTTTGTATGCGTATGTGTGTGTGTGTCCCTAATAAATTCTAAACGGCTAAAGTGATTTCGATGAAACTCGGTAAGTGCATACAACCACCTCGTTCGAACTCAACCGTGCCTTTAAATTTTAATACGTTTCACCAGTCCAACATGGCAGCCGCGCGAAGTATTTCACCGGCATTATATATCTCCGCAAAAGTAACAGATATCACCTTCACATTCTGTACGGTGATAAAGAGTACTACTAGACGTTCACGTATGTGACATTCACAAGCCTGTTAAGTACAAAACGTACATGGTGGCCAAGCGAAGTTGATACATTTAAATGGACTTTTCTCGCGATTCACCCATCCGAGAGCAGTGAAACTTGGTACAGCAAACGTTTATACAACATTGCAATGCACTGACATCTAATTTAGTTCAATTGTTTACATAACCTCAAGATGGCGCCTCTGCAAAATTTCAAACTCTAAGTGATTATTTCTTGAGTCCTAATCATGCGATCTAAGTGAACGTTTGAATAATAAACCTACGCAATAATCTCCATCTAATGGTGCATAACGCTATGGCCTACACATATAACAATCCAGCATGGCGACCATCCGAAATATTTAGACGGTTCTCAATATCTACGAATCTATTACGGCAATCAAACTGAAATGTTGTATGTTGATAGAGGCTATTAACATAAGTTCACCTATAGAGCATTCAATAACCTGGCGAGCACAAAACCAACATGGTGGCGACTTGAAATTTAAATATTTAAACGGATTTTTCTCGTCATTTTTCATCCGAGCACTTTGAAATTTGGCACGGTACAACTTCATACGAGCCTTTATATACTGACGTTTAATTTAATGTGATTTTATTAGAACATAAAAATGGCGCCTGTGATTTTTTTAAATCGTTTTCATTTCTCGTGTCCTAAGTAAGACCACTAGGATATATAGAAATAGGCTATTTAGTTCATCTCGGAACTACTTGTTTTTCTTGTAATGATGTATAGAATAATATTGCAATATACAAATCACTTTACGATAAAAAAAATAACAACATTAGATAAAATAGGATTTGATTGGCCACGTACAATAGATGACTCACGGGGTGGAAACACGGCCAAACCTAGTCCCCTGTCATTGTTTGCGTGTGCGGTGGATTATGTGCATGTGGACCATGTACCTGGCTACCAACTGCATTCCCAGATTGCTAGGAGCAGGCCTATAGGTGTATTATTAATGCAGCAACTGTAAAAGCACTACGTACAATCCAATAAAAATCAAGTAGCCTAATTCCGTAATTACTATTACCACTATTATTACTAGTATTATTAATTCTTTCCATTACAGTTCGCTATGAATTCAGTGCTCAGTCTGGAAACGTTTATGAACTAACTAAGCACCTTCATTATCTTCAGTTAGTAGAATAATAATCTCATCTGATTCTGCGCATCTTACCTCAAAATTAAAGATCTGAATGAGGTAATTTGTCTTCTAAGCCAACACTCTCAACAGCTTAGTTTACTGAATCTCTAGGGGTTTCCAATCAAATGTTCACTTCACTTAACTCTACCACGTAAAGCATCAAGCTTCTTTGCGTTGAGGTTCCAGTACAGTACAGTACTCTAGTGCATCGACTGAGGAACTACAGTATTTGAGCTTCAGGTGATTATTTATGAAGTGAAGAGTATTAACGGCAGGTCTTACTCGCCCAGGAGTCTATAAGACCGGAAATCCGTGAGTTTGAATAAATAATTGCAAGTATGGTTAGATCGTGTCTAATCTCTCCTATCTAGTATCAGCCAAGTTTTGTTAAAGCTTCTCGGCTCTCATCTTCAAACTTTGCAAGATTTCCCTTCATCTCTGTTAGCGCCACGTAATCTATCCTCATGCTTTCCTCGCTCTCAGCCCCCTGTAATTCATTATCTGCAAGGCTCGTGTAATATATGTGTGTATCGCCAATCCAGCTCACATCCAGTGATTTATCACCATACTGGCAAAGCATCCAGATGCAGCGGCAAGTCTTTCGACTAAGTCCTCGACCAATTAGGGCTTGAGTTCTACCACAAGTCAGTAGCTCTCAAACAGCCCAGAGAAATTGTGAAATAATTGTTGAAACCAATAAGTATTCTTTCCACATTGCTGACATTCAGCTTGCCCTGAAGTGGGAAAACATTGAACGTCACTCACAGAATTGAATTTAATGCGCGTGGAGTTCACAACATCATGGGGCAATCATGTCAAAATCAAACCAAGCTAAAGTCTCCTTTAAATGCATGACATTGATTTAGGGCAGCGTTTATAAATATTTTGAATACGATATAAAACACTACACTGTTCTGGAGGCAAGAATTACTCATCAAACTGTTGATTTTTAACCTTCAAACACAAGGTTATTTCTCAGGTACTCGATTTATTATTGAATTTAACACCCCATGTGTAAGAGATACATCAGAACAGAGTTATAAATCAATAACGTAAATGAACTTAAGATTCAATATTAACGATGTTGACAATGACGTTAATGTTCTTGTTAATCCATTTTAGGGGCTTGAGACATCATGGTCATCAGTCACGAGCACTGTTGTTGGGTGTGTATTTAATTTGTCTGATAACCTGTATTTCTGTGATGACTGCATTCGTGTGTGTAACTGTATTAGGGACAGGGATGAGGTAGGTACCCCAGGACTTGAAGTAAGGTACTATCCCTGCATTAGCCATTGTCAGCGCCGAGATTCGAACCTCTGATATCTGGACTTGTTGCAGCTGCCATTGCGAGCGTGGTGCACGGCTACGCCACTCGGCTGCTGACAATGACAGGAGAAACACAATGATAACCTTCATTTTAAGTCTCTTTTTGTTCAAACTTGAGTTAGGCATACCCCTGCACTTCCCTGGATCTAGCCTAGAACTTTGCACTGTTGAGTTGTAGAAAAGTCAACAAATAATGCATGAGATTCACTTTATTATCGTGCATCTTAGCAAATGTTTGTATTTCTGGGAACAACTCAATCATAATATTCAATGGCAACATAGCTGAATGTAATGAATTATGCGGTAGAAGCCACAAAATACGTCTTTAGTGATACATACATTTCTAAAGCCATAAATAGTGGTAAAAATTATACACTCGTAGAATAAATTGAAGCAAATTCATAAAGACATGTGAGATTTTGTTATGTTGCATCAGAAATAATTTGAAACCCAAGGTGTATAAAATTTAATTTTTATTTACTTTAGATGAGTGAACATAATTATTTTATTGAGCTTAGTCTTATAGAAGCCCGACCTCGGATCAATAAAATTAGACTGCGTGGTTCGCGCTATGGCCTGTTTGCCTTCTCTTGATGGATGCAGTACATTTGCATTTGTCTGTTGGCACAGGCTAGAGTAAAAGGTGGCCTTTCACTGATGTCTCAGTCTCACTCTTGGCTGTTATTATATGGAAGCTACTGAGGTATGGGTGGTGCTGAGTAATGATATTCAGGGCACACACAGTCAGTGCCTGTGGATGCTGTGAAAGGTTCTACTCATAGGGTTAGTACTCCTGTACTGACTCAGTGAGGAAAGCAAACTACCTCATTGCCTATTCAACCCCTGGCACTATCCAGCCCATGACGGGCTAAGGCCGACCAAGCGACCGCTGCCCAGCCATTTGGCCTGCAGATATTGGGGTGACGCGTGATCAGCGCGTCGGGTCCCCTCGACCGTTAATCTTGGTATTCGTGATCGGGGCGCTGTCTCACTGTCAGACAGCTACTCAATTGTCCTCACGAGGCTGAGTGCACCCCGTTCCAACCCTCACGTCAGTTTTAAAATTCCTGACGGAGCCGGGGATCGAACCCGGGGCCTCCGTGCGAGAGGCAGGCACGCTGCCTATTACGCCTCAATATAGCGCTGCCTTGGGTTTTTGTGGGTATCTACCCACCTAACCTAACGGTCGTACCTTTTGAGGATCCAACCAGCCTTCGGGCTGACTACCTAACAGGTTCTCGGTAGGTACAACTAAATTACCCAAAGAAATTGTAGGAATGGATTCCTATACTGTTGCATCCATACGCGTGTTTTTCTGAGGGACCAAAGAAAGGCGTCCCCCTCCCTCCCAAAGATATATATGAATTTTTATAAACAAAATCATCACTATCAGGGTATATACCGTATACCAGGAGAATCAGCTGCCCTAATAATTCTGTTCTATGCAGCCCAACTAGCGTTCTTATTGAGAAGATCGAAAATTCTCTGCTTGCATCCCGAATGGTACTAATGCACTGCTAACATGTCCTGCAAACGATACTGAACACTATTAGGCTACTTTTCCCTCGATGTGGCTTCCTGACAACACGTGTTAGTTGGGCTGCATAAAACAATATGATTAGGGGCCGCTGATTCACCAGGTATACCATTGTTTTATGCAGATCAACAGCCAACTACCGTTGTTATCGAGAAGGTCGATATTTCTCTGCTTGCACCCCGTATGGTACTATTGCACTGCAAGTATATCCTGCAAACGATACTGAACACTATTACTTTCCCTCAATGTGACTACAGACTAATACCAGGGAAACACATTAGTGTTCAATATCGTTTGAGGGATATGCTTGCAGTCCATTAGTGCCATACGGGATGCAAGCAGATAAATATCGACCTTCCTGAGAGCTCGCATTAGTTGGGCTGCATAAAACAATATTATTATTGACCGCTAATTCATCCGGTGAATAATTTTATTAATGCAGCCAATGGCCATGTATTTTTCTTTTCAGGACGGGTCAGGGAAGGGATATTGGATGGAAATGGGCCGTGGACCTATTGAAAGGAATCATCCCGGCATTTGCCTGGTGGTGAAAATGGGAAACCACGAAAGCCATTTTCAGGACGGCCGAGGTATGATTTGAACCCACGCTCTCCCGATGCCATCGAGCCACCGCGGCCGGTATATAGATCGCAGTTTGGACTTCAAAACATGTTGGTTCGTTGCCATAACCTCTCATTTCTTCTAAAGCAAGGACGAGGCACAAGGGCTTTTGTGTCTGGTCTTAAACAACGTTGATGAGCCCACAGACCGTCGCGGCGTGCTATCACTAATACTTTGATAGCTTACCCAACCTTCGCGACGCAAAAACCTTCTGAAAACTCTGCCATGAGTGGTGGGAAAGGGTGGGCAGTTAGCTCTCAGCAGGCCAATGTTAGAACCCTCCTAGTCCAGCAATTAGTGACCAAGGGCCTCTTTTGTCCACTCGATACTTTTGCCTACCAGCGTGCCATATGGAATCATCGTGGCGCCTAATATAAGTACTGTACTGATATTGCTATATTACTGTATTATCAGTATTATTATTACTGGCCGGCTCCGTGGTGTTGGGGTAGGGCGCCTGCCTCTCACCCGGAGGCCCCGGGTTGGATTCCCAGCTCCGTCAGGGATTTTAGAAACTGACGTGAGGGCTGGAACTGGGTGCACTCAGCCTCGTGAGGACAATTGAGTAGCTGTCTGACAGTGAGGCAGCGCCTCGGTCACGAAAACCAAGATTAACGGCCGAGGGGACTCGATGCGCTGACCACGCGTCACCCCAATATCTGCAGGCCAAATGGCTGGGCAGCAGTCGCTTGGTAGTCCTAGGCCCTTCATGGGCTGTAGTGCCAGGGGTTATATTATTATTATTATTATTATTACTGACCGATGTAACTACGCTTGTCATTGTACAACGCCATGGAGGCCTTCCGGATGCGGAAGACAAGCAGGTTCGGGCATGAGCGTCAGCCGCGGTTTCAAGGTTTTAACTCCAGACTTTTAATAGGCCACGGTCACTTCCTTCCAACTCTTTTCCCAATTTCATTCACCTTCATTCATTTGCTGTTGTTGTTAATTCATTTAGGGGTTTGCGACATCGTGGTCATATAGCCCCGTGTACTTGAGTGTGTGTAGAATTTGTCTGAAAACCTATCTTATTGTGATGTCTATAGCAGTGTATGTAGGAGCAGATATGAATTAAGTCCACCTCGTTACGTAGTGGCTAGGATTCTTGGCTGTCGCCACACAGGCCAGGATTCGATTAAAAGCTCTGCCAAGAAATATATTTCTGGTCTGAGGGTTTGAACGGGACACACTCAGCCTCATGAGTCAAAACTGAGAAGAGGTAGGTTTGATTCCTACCTCAGCCATCCTGGAAGTGGTTTTCTGTGGTTTCCCACTTCTACTCCAGACAAAGGCCGGAATGGTACCTAACTTAAGGCCACGGCCACTTCCTATCCAAATCTTACCTCAAGCAAATACACACTCTAGTACAGACACCACAGTGAAGCAGGTTATGAGACAAATTATACACACACCCAATTACACGGGGCTTCATGACCACGATGTTGCAAATCCCCTGAATAATCAACAATAACTCAACAACATATGAATCAATTGAGTGGTAATGAATAAAATTGACATATTTTATAAGATATTTACTGCTCTGAAAGCTCGATGCTGTGTAAGTAACTACTGTAGTTAATAAACTGTGAACATTCATTATCTCTCTAGTTTAAGGATTCAGACCATCTTTGGATATAACAAAGTAAAATAACAACTGAAGAATTAATTTAGAATCCTCAAGAAATGTAGCTATACACACTGATTCTTCTCATTGTCTGCAGTTCAAATGAATTTTTCAACCCCTATTTCCACCCCTATAAACACATAAAATTCCTCATTCATTTTTATCTAACAGTGCTCATATCAAGTTAAATGTTTGTAACTCAAAGACAGCCTATTTCTTCACCCACAATTTTTAACCCCATAGGAATAATATTATTTTCTTATCCCTTGCCCATCAACTGAAAAGGACCGCATTTTTTTTCGTGTGTGCAGCACTCAAAGGGCTTTTAGAAAATTCAATTTAAGTATAGGGTGTTTAAAATTAAACTTGCGCTACCTGCTAGCCCCCCTCCCCCGGACAAACGAGTGCTAGTTGCACAATGTAACGGTGTGGAAACCTTTGGTAGGACATGCGGAAGAGACATAACGAATAAACAATTGAAAGGAAGGCATTTTAATTTCCATATGAGCGGGTAACATGTGTTAATGGCGTACCATGTTGACAGCCCAATGTGACGACCATCTGCATCCACGACAGCCTGGACCACACTAGCGAGTGGTCCACCACTGCCCACAACATATCAGGTGGGATGTTGGCTACTTCCCTCGCGATGCTCACCTTCAAACGCCAACATGTGTCAGTGTCCCGTTGATACACCCTGTCCTTAAGGTAACCCCACAGTCATAAATCACATGAGTTCAAATCTGGGGATCTTGGTGGCCACGCAGTGGGAAACGATTGGCCGATGATGAGGTGTTCGCCAAATGTGTTACGGAGTATCCGCGTGACCTCACGAGCAATGTGTGGTGGAGCTCCTTCGTGCACCTCTCTCCCTTAGAGCAGGGATCACATGTTGCCGAAGCTGATCACAGTAACGTGTGCCGGTCACGTTTCATGTCCTGGGTTCTTGGGCTCCGAGTTCCTCAAAGAAGTTCCTCGACTATATCAAAATCCCGAAGAGCCTGCGTTACAGTAGCTGACCATAAAACTGCACCTATGCAAAATTTCAGCTCAATTGGTTAAGTATATTGCATTGTCTTCAGACTCAAATATTACCAAAAAACGTAGCTTTATAACTTTGTGCAGTATGACATTTGTATGGTGAGAAAAACCTGTCACACCGTATATAGAACGCCACTGCTTAACACTGCCGAGGTTTGACTCGTTCTACCACCACCCAACAATAAGTGCGACAAAAGCCAATAAAGGTAAAAGATATAATTCCAGATTCCAACAATGTCTTTACGAATAAGAAACGCGGACTGTTGAAAACGTCATTAGTTTGTGAACCATTTGAGTACACACAAAATGTTTTCACAATTTAGATTCAAATGCGAGACTATCCACTAAACCTTCCTGTACCATCTTCCCAATCATAGTCCTGATTACAAGTGCACACATTACCAAACGAATGCAGGCTACCGGACATTTTCTCTACAGAGACGCATACAAGTCCACTAGGATGAAGGCATCGCAAGCCACTAAATAGAAGAACAGCAGTTTATTTTAATAGGTATTCAACAAATTTGTACAAAGCGGTCTTCTTGAAGCGTCACTTCTGAATTACAGCTCCTAAAGAAAGATGACCCACTGAGTTACGTGAGGAGTGTGAGAAAATGCTACACACTTAATAATCGAGGAAAACTTTATGAATGAGTTGGACGATTATGAGTGCAGTAATTAAATGCAATAACCATGCTATCTGCGCTTCATGTCATATGACATAGACCCTCCATACGACAGTATTTTCATGTGCTGTGTAACGGTAGTAATGAATCAAACCTTTATTGACATGCTAATGTACTGTATAGGTATAAAATAACACGCAGAAATATGCAGGTAGAATAAATTTCTAAATATATACAGGCTACTTTTATTGTTGCTTTTAATAAGTCTCTTAAATTCACGTCTATGGTGGATGTTATAAAACGTATTCACTTTCAAACTAAACATCGCTCTACGAGCCCATTAAGGATGCGAGAGGCCATAAATTCTTTCGGAGATATTACCGTCAACTCAGTTCAGTACCAAAGATGCTCGACTATCCTCCTTGGTTCTCAAGTTACACTTTCTATGAGAGTTCTGTCCTAGAATTCAAGTATTTAATTCACCTTGACCCGTACTGCGCTGATGATTATTTTTCGCAGCTCCTTGTGAACTTCATCAATTTTTAGTATTCTAATTTCCAAGCACTGAGAAGTAAAAAGTGTTTTAACCTAAACCACTGACGATGGCTTTGCCAATTAGTAAAATAATGTTATTGGTTTTACGTCCCTCTTAACTACCCTGGCTATTAGTGACGCCGGGGTGTCGGAATTTTGCCCAAAAGGGGACCTTTAAAGTGCCAGTAAATCTACTGACAAGGCTCCCTCGCATTTACGCACCCTCAAATGGCAGCTGACTGCGCTAGGATACGAACCTGCAACCGAGAACGTTACCGCTGAGCCACGCAGCCAGACGCCAATATGTATGATATATACTGTGCATATTACCTAATGATGATAATAATGTAATTCCATTTAAGTATGTATATTGAATTCATTTGCAATGCATCCCACGAATCGCCGGAGAATCCTTAGTGATTATCTGGATTATCTGAGGGAAATATTAGCCTATTAGCCTATATTACATTGTTATTGTACATTACACAATGAGAGCTACATATTTCAAAATTATCAAGTTAGAGAAAAGATGATAATACCAATAACAATACCAATACTGTAGTAAGATCCAGTGCCAAGCCAGGTAAGTATCCTTATGCATGTTTTATTATAGAGTGTATTCTTCTTGCTTACAGATGGGAAGTTCCACATGTTACCGTCTGGGGAGCTGCTGGTGCGGCGAGTAGATGAGACTGATAAGTACCGAAGTTACCAGTGCCGTGCTGTCAACAGACTTACAGGTGCCACGCTACTTAGCGTCGGACGTGCTAGATTCTCCGTAACTGGTAAGTAGACTGCCCTCATTATTCAAATGGTAAACGTGGATTAGGTTGCGAGTGCCTGGTGCGAGAGCGATATCCAATGTTCAAAAATCCCGCTAAGGTAGTGGCGTACAGGCTGTTCCAAATCCACGAGTTTGTGTATGCGTACACGCGAGTACTCAGCAGTGATGCTCGGAGCACGGTTGGAGAGGAACTGGGGGTCATAGCCAATATGTCACTGGGCGAAGGTCACTCATAGCACAAGTCTAGTCTTCCTGCCAGTCTTGATATATCCACCCCGCAGTGGCGGTAGCCCCCACAGCAGAGCGGCATTGCATGTTTATTTATTTATTTATTTATTTGTTGAAGGTACACAACAGGGCTCAGTGTGCGCCCCAATAATAGTGCACCTACACAGTAAGATACATTTCCTGATATGTCTGCATTAAGTATTAATATCTTAATGTAATTCTTAAAACTAAGAAGTTCACACAGATCAAAATGCATAGTAGTAAAAAGATAATATAAAAACTAAATCTAAATATGATCTAATGCCAAATATAAAAACAGGTTTTGAAATTATTACATAATAAACTAAAAGGTAACATCAATAACTAGGGAACAGGCCTATCCACATATATACATTGTTGATTCTGTTATGTGTGATAATTTTATTTCAAGTTGCAGGTTTACTCACGCCAGACGGCGAATACAGCACACCACATTGGCGAGCAGCTCGCCTGGAACAGCCTGCGCGTACATGTTTTCAAAACTGTAAATGAAGTTATAAATGAGTAAAATACACTTTTATTTTTAGTGTGTCCTTTTTCAGTCAACTTTCATAAAAATCAAATAGGCTTATGGGATAACAAACTGTCTGAGTGTCCATCTGCCTAAGGTGTGTATGTCCCCGCCATTAATTCGTAAACGCCTGAAACCATGCTCTTAATTGCACTTTTTATATTACCACCATCATGACGAAAACAATATGGCGGCCCCTTGAATTTCCATTGCCCAAGTCGGCTACCGCCTGAATCGTCAGATTCCTGACAAATTCGAGTCTCACGTACCATTTTAAAAGTAGTCAGATGGCATAGATACAGATTTTTCAGCCATATGATTTAATGTGGCGGCCGTGCGTAATATTTAAGCATTATAACGCATAGGCTAATCTGCATTCCAAAAGACCAATTCGCACCCCAATTGGCATTCAGGAAGCTTCGTATGACGGCCATATGTTGCCCGAGCTACACAGTTATATTGAATGTTACGCGCATCCGCCACCTTAAATTTATTAAATATCAAAATTGCGTCTCTACCGGCTAATAAACTTTGGAATGTGATATTTTACAACAAGTGTCTCGACATCAAACATTCAAGATGTTAGCCATGCGTACAATTAAGACATTAAAATATACGTTTAAAACATAGTTTTAACTGAGCAATTAACACAAAACGACGTGTAAGAGGAGTCTTTTTACGAGAGACTTCAGATCACAAGACTGTCACACTGAATATTACGCAGATCCGCCATATTGAATACATAAAAAAGTGAAATCAATTGCTAACCATCTAATAAACATAATGTAGAATTTCAAATGTTGGCAAAAGGTTAATATTATGCAAGGAAATTTACACAATTGATTTTGTAAATTCAGGATGGTGGCCATGCGTATAATGAAAACAATAAAATCGATAAATTAGGATATAAATGAGCAATTTCCAATAAATTCGTTGAAAAAGTCATTTTGGGGATATCTTAATTACAGAAGCCTCAAAGCTATCAGATTGAATATAATACTTAGCCGCCATCTTGAATATATAACATTATAAAATCGATTACTCACCTTCCTCGTAAACTTAGAATTTCGAAACTTAACAACAAATAAATATTATAGAACCATTTTCACTACTGAAGATACATGCGTATAGATTTCACACCCTCAAGATGGTAACCAAGCGTACTATTAAAAATTAAGACATGTACATAAAAATGTAAACAAATTATTACCACGAAACTTGGTGAAAGAAAAGTCTTGTTTGAGACACGCTAGTTGCACAAGTCACAAACATATTATAGTAAGTATTACACTTAAATATACTGAGTGTTAAAGTCAATACTACTGAATACTAAATAGCAATAATAACGAAACGTTGGTGGCCGGTACTACGAGAAGCAAGTGTTTTGGAAGGAAGGTCTCGAAGGTTCAAAAAGTATTGTCATCATGTCAGCAACTGCAAAGAGTTCAGGTTATGATGATTTATTATTAGCACGTATAGCAATGCAGGGTCTGTTTTCGTCAAACGTTGTTTCTATTCCTTCATATTCATACTAAATTGTAACCAATAACAAAATGTTATATGACCTGAGGAAAATGATGAACCTTATACTAATCTTGCAGAGACCTTTAGATTGCTGATGTTGATAGGTACCTTTTTAAAAAGAAGTAAATACTGTAAGTATGCCAACTTTATCCCATTTTATTTGCACGAATATCTGACACAGAAAGGATAGCAAGTTGAGATAAATGTAAAAAAGATTGAAAGTAGTAGCTATCTCCGGTCATCCTCACCCCGAGTTCACGAGTTGGAGAGATATCTGCTCATTTGTGTGAAGACTCGACATGGTCAATATAATAATTTTCACGCCGATCTATGTAAAACATTTAAAAGTAATGAAATTATGACATTTATGATTACAATGCCTTCTATATTGAAGTATTAGAGGCCATTTTTCAGTATTGCCTAGATCTATTACAGAAAGCTTAGTTAAAGTCTAGCATAGCCTCTCCGTATCAATTAGAATAAGATTAAGGTAATACATAAATAATAGCCATTATTAGTGTTTTGATAATTGTTTTTAACATGTAAATTAATTGTAGATTCTGTGACTTATTTTATAAACTCATGTTGTGAATTATTAATCTTACTGAGCAGGAATTTTTATTAGGGCTTCTATAACTTCAATTAGGGATTCACTGTAACTAATAAACACATGTATCAGGTAATGGTTGCAATATACAATACTCTCGACCCAATCTCTGGCTACCCGAGAATCGAAATAGAAGGTATTCTACATTCTAAAAAAAAACATTCTATCAAGCGTGGCTGGTGATAAAAGGCTCTCAGGTGGAGCCTCTTTTCAAGGATTCTATAAATATATCTCTTTAATAAATGAATTTATAATATTGTTGGGTATGTGGATGGGGGGAAGGCCGCCTTCGGTAATTTGAATTTACCCGGTGCCTATACCCTTTTTGTTGGGTATGCGAATTAGGTGTGAAACTAGTGTCGGCGTCTGCGGTATTTACTGAGTTACACCGGGGGCCTAATGTTCAAGTGTAGGGGATTGGAATAGTGCCCAACCACTATTCCAAAGGGGCGTGCAAAGAGCTATGGGGCCATACTCACCAGAAGACTTATCTGGGGAGCCTTAGCAAGCTAAGCACTTGCTACACCGCGTCTACTGCTAGACAGCGTTCAGTGTAGATCTTATCCTAACTTCTAATCTGGAGGGAAAGGCTTCTTAAACTAAGTAAAATAATAAGATGAAGCATTAGACTGTGTAGAAAGGGATTATTGTCTAATGTTGGTGTTTGAGTTAAGCTAATAGGGGGGGGGGGGCTTGTTAGAGGGAAAGGGAATTCAGTAGACACACTTCTACTCACCCTACCGATGATACCGGTCCGCCATGATGTTGGTGGCGTTGGGATCTGGTAAAGGGCAGCGCCCTTACCGATCCTTCGTAGCACAAGTGCAAGTGTCGTGAGAGCGGTCGATCCAGCAAGAGAGCCCGATCTGGTAAGAGAGGGCCAGAGCGGCAGAGCAAGAGAGCAAGAGAGAGCCAGAGCCATCGGCGCGTGCTTGTACATCTTACTTATAGGCTAAAAGCGTTGAGTCACCCTGGATCAGCGGAATGTGGAGTGTAATGTCCTGGGTTTCCTCCTTACTTTGCTAAGCTGGCGGTCTTGGGGCTATGACCTGACATGTTCTTGTCACTATGTCGGTATTTCGTAGCTTCTATAATTCTTTAGGTATATGTGTGGGCGCAACCCTTGTAAAGGGTTCGGACCACGACAAGACGCCTTCCTGTTTTAATAAGCGACCTCGCTTATTGGACTAGACGTAGGGGTGCAAATCTAGACTTTTCTTCTTTCTTCTTCTTCTTTTTCTTTCTTCTAGCTGCATATTGCCTTTTATTCTTCTTATCGTCCTTCTTTTCTTCTGTTCTTCTACGTAGATGGTGGAGTGGTTGAAAGTGTGCCGTACTAGGGGGTGGTAGGTGTGGCAAGAGGGTGGGGTAGTTTACTAGTCAGTCAGGTTATAGCAAATAGTTCTCTGTATATGGCTACTGTCCATGTTGCATTTTTGACATAATTTTTGCTGCATATTATGCATTCTTGAAAGTTTCATTGAAATATTAACATTGTGTTGTTAACATAAAAAATGGAATTTCAGCTGATATATTAAGTGAAAGAAATGAAGTTGAAATATATAGCTTGAATAAAATCGCATAGGAAATTTTAGGTGTGACCACCGCTCTCGGACCAGTGCGTGACTTGCGTACGACGTCGTCAAGCCGAGTACTGCCTCGAGGGTGCATGTACATCTGTAATTTTCCTACGATGTAAAATGATGCTGTAAGGAACTTAAGTAATAGTTAGCCCTCTCGGTCTAGCACGTAACCTTTGTAGCGTGTATATGGAAAGGGAAAAAAATAGTGTACTGTTTTTGCTACGCTAGGTTAAGTATAGCCGCAAGGGTGCGCTAATAGTATTAACTTCCTTGTAGCGTGGGGATGAGAAAAGAAAATGGAAATTGTGTTACGTATTCTATAAAACGTGAAATTCCTTTAAAAGTTATTTAGCATTTGCTTGAGAAAGAAATGTAGTTATGTTTAGTTATATAAGAGAAAAATTAATATTCAAGTGTTTGAAATAAATAGCTGAAGGCTCCTGCCTAAATCGGCTTACAGGCTACTATGTTTTGTTCGTTTTGATTGTTGTTGTTTCCATGTGCGTGGGGTCTTCAGTCTTGTTCTCGTTTGCCTGGCTGGCATCCTGCATTTATGTCCTACTGTGGGGATTATAGGATTGTACAGCGTAATACTATTCTGAAATCAGAAATCACTCTTAATGTTTGTTTATAGTGGGATTATTTTACCCTGGTACTCTTAATATTTCTCTGAAGTCTGTTACGTCTTGCGATGTAGTCTCTTTACTTAATGTCTGCATTGTTACTTATGTACTAATATTGGTATAAACTAACGCGTGATATGTACTCCTTGACATATTCGCCAATGTGGTATTTCACTATACCGCTTCCCATATGCATCGTTGTGAAACTTCAATATGCTTTCTGAAGCATTTATATTCGTAGATACTCCTTAATACGTCGTAGAACTTGAACCATTGATATGCGTAGACACTCCTTAATACTTCGGAGAACTTGAACCGTTTATATTTGTCAAAACTTCTTTATCCTTCGTAGAACTTAAACAAACTCTCTCATACATCGTCGTAGAACTTCACTATAGCTGAAAATTAATCATTAATCATTACTGTTACACTCTCAGCTTTACTTAAGCGACGTATTAGCTTCTTAACCTATTGATATGCAGCCATTATGTAAATGGCATTCGCACTAAGTGTATATTTGATTGTTAAGATTAAATGGATTTTCGTTAAATTGGCGACCGTTTCGTCGGGAAAATATGGAAACTGGAAATTATTTGTTGCCTCTACGGGCTAACTTGGTAATTCTGACGTGGCTGACATGGTGTTCTTAGCCATGATGCCTATCGTTATTGTATGCACTGTATAGACCTTCAGGAAAAATAGATTAACACGATAATATTACCTGAAAAAAATTACATTTGTTACTGACATATTAAAATTTCCTGCGTAAAAATAACATTTGTTAATTACATGTTATTAGATACCCTTTTTGTAAACTTGCCACTTTAGGTAGGGGGGGGGGGAGGAAATGGGGTTTCCTTTCGATCTAATTGAATGCTTATTGATAAATTTAATATTAATGCCTTCCCTTAACTAAGTACACTATATACATGGGGTAGAGGGTGATTCGTGTGTCTAGATGGGGGGTTTATGAAGCAATCTCTCTAAGGGGGGATATATATTAAAATTATTTCTTAAATGTTTAAACTCTCCGTAGCGTGTATTCGCAATAATGGGATTACCTAGATGTACCTTTAATGAAGTTACTACCCTTATTGTGTAATATAATTATTTAGTTGCTCTGTATGGAATCGCTAATAATATACCGTACTTGCATAGTTTTATTTATTTAACGTATTCTGTTGCCTTGGTGTCGTGGAAAGTATGGGTGCGTACGAGGATGTACGTTAACCAAATTGTGTGCAATGCGTAGGGTGGTATCGGAATTACCAGTGCCTTTAAGGGCTTATACTTAAACCTTTGACCAGCAAAATACGTAACATGGTATGGCACCTTAAAGTACGTACAGTAATCCTAGTGACCTTCGTCCAATTTTCAATGTGGTATCGGAATGACTAGTACCCTAGAGGGCTTGGGGACTGAGTGACCAACGAATGCAGATTGTGGTTTGGGAAAACTGCGAGTTCTCTGCCTAAATGGGTTTACCCAGTTGACCCATACGTATAGTGGTTTGGACTTACTGGTGCCTTTAAAGAGTTACCCGAACCGAGTGACCTCCCAAGTCGCATTGTTACCCTTGGCATTTGATACATGTGTAAATTGCATCCTCTTCCGTCGCAAATAATCTTAATGCATTGAAATATTATTAATTTATAAATTCACTTGTTAGTTTTAGCGTATGTATATTTCTACTCTGAATAGTTATACTTCTTCATATAATACTGTAAAATGTATCTCCTATCATAATCTGTTCACCGAACTCGCCTGGTTTCGTGGACTGTGCATTGTATATTCCTATCGCATAATACTATGAAATTATCGTTAGTCGAATGATCTTCCGACCATATAATATTATAAAACTACCGTATGCCAATAGCCTGACTGTACACCGATACAGATGGGTGCTGACGGACGTTAGGTCCAAGTATATATTGTATATAATACCATAAAAATATCTCCTATCATACCGTGAAAATATCGCCTGTTATGTGGTCAAAATACTGTGAAAATATCGCCTGTTGGTAGACTGAGAGTACTCCGATACACATGCTTCCCAACTGACGTTACAATCATCATGTATTAGGGTGAATGGAACCGGGTGAGTTAGCCGTGGTGGTTATGGCATGACTAATAGCAGTCGCTCACATCCGGGAGGCGAGGAGGTTCGAATCCCCTCGCCGGCAATCTTGAAGATGGTCTTCTGTGGTTTCCCATCTTCCTTCCAGGCAAATGCCGGGGTTGGTCCCTCACTATAGGCCACAGCCGCTACCTTCCAACTGCTCGCCCTTCCCTTCCAACTTTCCTCCCCAACGGTACTTGTAGCTCACCCATTGGGTGTCCGTCTCGAAGCAGCTACAAAACTGGCGAGCCGAACATGTCCTCGGACACTCCCGGCACTAAAAGCCATACGCTAAAAAAAAAATAAAAAAAAAGGTGAATGGAGCGCCACTAGCTTCCTTCCGCCTTCCGTGAGGTGGCTATTTCCAGGAAATTGAAATTATAGCTCTCGGCGTCCGGTTGTCAGTATGAGTCTGACTTATCAGGGTGGCTTTGCTGTCCATAACGCATAGTGGGTGTAACCAGATCCGAGACGAGAGGGAAGCTACCCCTAACGATCTCTCAATGTTTGCCCGCGTTACGCCATCGCCGTCGGACCCTACTGTTTTTCTGCGAATTTACTAATGTATTACTTCTTGGCGTGACGTTCCTATTTTAGCATTTGGCTTGCGTAAAAAGTAGGCTTTTGGCATGGTGTGGGCAATAATCCTATTCGTAAATGGCAATTGTTATCAACGTAGCTATGTTAACAATATCTCCTATATCTCTTCCTTTCTTCCCTATCTCAAGGCTAGGTGACCTCTTGTCCCCGCCACAAGATACTAGATACTTATTAATAATATACTTCCTCAACTTCCTCAAAATACTCTCATTACTGCTGATCTCAAGGCTAGGTGAACCCCTGTACCTGCCGCGAGATACTCGATACTTTATTAATAAAATTATTCTTCAACTTCCTCAACAATACTCTCATTATTGCGTATCTCAAGGCTAGGTGAACCCTTGTACCTGCCGCAAGATACTTGATACTTTATTAATAATATGATGACGCTGATACTCTTGCTAACAATTGAATTATATTGCCATGTTGCCCTGCTGTGCCCAATTTTGTGGTTACGCTGGTATGCTCTGTTATCATTGCCGTTCATCTGTTGGCTATTTCATGAATTCCTACCTGACTATTCTTTCTATCCTTCCTACTTCTTCGTGGGAGAACGGTTTCTCAATTGCTAACTGAAATACACTGCTGGAAAAAGAATTCTACATTATGTGTGTACTCTATGATCACATCTTTAAAATTATTAGTGCGTTCTTTGCTATCGCACGCTTCGCAATACGTTAAGGGATGTATGTAAAACAAAAATATAAAAGACAAGGCTATGCAAAGTCATCTGGCGTGTTAGTTAATAGTGCCAGGAGTAATATCTATAATAGCGCACTTCCGTTCGCGTGCGTCGTTTCGCCGAGTTGCTACATGGTGTCGGGTTCAACCTCCTCGCTAGGCGGTCGGATTGTCCAGCACAAGTTTGCCATGTGTCACAGCTGATTGTGTTGGAAGTTTCAATTAAGCATTCCCTCTGAGGTCTGCTTGCATAGCGAAAGAAACTGTAGCGTGTTATGGCTTTGTGTGTGTACAAACTAATTACTGTGATACCTTGCGGAAGTGTAATTGCAATGTCACCTAATCCTATGTATACACTCTGTCAATACTACCTTTCACTAAGCTATACAAATAGTTATTCAAAAGAAAATTTTATAGCCTACAACAATATATAAGATATAATTGCACTGCTGTAATAAAATACACAATTAGTTACTTATTCCAACGTATCCTATGGGATATCACAATCTTGTCATAGGTATCTTAATAGAGCGTTGATTTGGGGGGGGGGTTAATCTTAAATAATGGGCGATTTTCTTAATAGAGTAAGGTAGTTATCTATGCTTCTTCATACTAGGTTTTCTTTATATTCCTATTTACTTATTTAATTGTAGTTGTGAATATTTAAAATGCTCGGCAGTGAGAGGTTTCTGTTGCGAATTACTAATAGGGGGGGGGGGGGTGATAAATTTAGTGTGGAGAGCAAAAATTATCCTCTACATTGTGCTTCTAAAAATTTGCGCAACTCGCTTGGCTTAACAGGTTTATTGCACTGGCGATCTAACTACGGAAGCTCGTTGTATGAGTTCCCTCAAAAACGTAGTTACCCTTTTAGTGTGGAGAGCAAAAATTAATTTCTACATTGTGCTTCTAAAAAAATTTCGCAACTCGCTTGGCTTAAGAGGTTTATTGCACTGGCGATCTAACTACGGAAGCTCGTTGTATGAGTTCCCTCAAAAACGTAGTTACCCTTTTAGTGTGGAGAGCAAAAATTATGTTCTACATTGTGCTTCTAAAAAAAATTCGCAACTCGCTTGGCTTAAGAGGTTTATTGCACTGGCGATCTAACTACGGAAGCTCGTTGTATGAGTTCCCTCATAAACGTAGTTACCCAGCGCCTCTACCATTTTTGTTGGGTATGTGGATGGGGGGAAGGCCGCCTTCGGTAATTTGAATTTACCCGGTGCCTATACCCTTTTTGTTGGGAATGCGAATTAGGTGTGAAACTAGTGTCAGCGTCTGCGGTATTTACTGAGTTACACCGGGGGCCTAATGTTCAAATGTAGGGGATTGGAATAGTGCCCAATTACTATTCCGAAGGGGCGTGCAAAGGGCTATGGGGCCATACTCACCAGAAGACTTACCTGGGAAGCCTTAGCAAGCTAAGCACTTGCTACACCGCGCCTACTGCTAGACAGCGTTCAGTGTAGATCGTATCCTAACTTCTAATCTGGAGGGAAAGGCTTCTTAAACTAATTAAAATAATAAGATGAAGCATTAGACTGTGTAGAAAGGGTTTATTGTCTAATGTTGGTGTTTGAGTTAAGCTAATAGGGGGGAGGCTTGTTAGAGGGAAAAGGAATTCAGTAGACACACTTCTACTCACCCTACCGATGATACCGGTCCGCCATGATGTTGGTGGCGTTGGGATCTGGTAAAGGGCAGCGCCCTTACCGATCCTTCGTAGCACAAGTGCAAGTGTCGTGAGAGCGGTCGATCCAGCAAGAGAGCCCGATCCGGTAACAGAGGGCCAGAGCGGCAGAGCAAGAGAGCAAGAGAGAGCCAGATCCATCGGCGCGTGCTTATACCTCTTACTTATTGGCTAAAAGCGTGGAGTCAACCTGGATCAGCGGAATCTGGAGTGTAATGTCCTGGGTTTCCTCCTCACTTTGCTAAGCTGACGGTCTTGGGGCTATGACCTGACATGTTCTTGTCACTATGTCGGTATTTCGTAGCTTCTATAATTATTTAGGTATATGTGTGGGCGCAACCCTTGTAAAGGGTTGGGACCACGACAATATAAATAAATTTGTAAATTTCACTGAGCCCATTCAGGAACAACAGTCAATATACACACATCAAAAAAAGTTTTGCATCACCTCGGTTCCAAGAGTTCCGGAACCGTTAAATACAAAGGGAATAGAGATCAACACAAACAACATTTCAGCTCGTTTTATTGCTCATGAGACCCACACATTGCATGTTGTACCATCATACAGCTAGACTTTCAGCATTTGTGGTCCAGATTGCAGTACACACCACTACCTCTAATACCCAGTAGCACGTCCTCTTGCATTGATGCATGCCTGTATTCGTCGTGGCATACTATCCACAAGTTCATCAAGACACTGTTGGTCCAAATTGTCCCACTCCTCAACGACAATTCGGCGTAAATCTCTCAGAGTGGTTGGTGGGTCAAGACGTCCATAAACAGCCCTTTTCAACATATCCCAGGCATGTTCGATAGGGTTCATGTCTGGCGAACATGCTGGCCACTGTAGTCGAGCGATGTCGTTATCTTGAAGGAACGCATTCACAAGATGTGCACGATGAGGTCGAGAATTGTCGTCCATGAAGACAAATGCCTCTCCAATATTCTGCCGATATGGTTGCACTATGGGTCGGAGGATGTCATTCAGGTATCGTAAAGCCGTTTCGGAGCCTTCCTTGACCACCAGTGGCGTACGTCGGCCCCACATAATGCCACCCCAAAACATCAGGGAACCACCACCTTGCTGCACTCGCTGGACAGTGTGTCTAAGACGTTCAGCCTGACCAGGGTGCCTCCAAACACGTCTCCGACGATTGTCTGGTTGAAGGCATATGCGACACTCATCGGTGAAGAGAACGTGATGCCAATTCCGTGGGGTCCATTCAGCATGTTGTTGGGCCCATCTGTACCGCGCTGCATGGTGTCGGGGTTGCAAAGCTGGACCTCGCCATGGACGTCGGGAGTGAAGTTGCGCATCATGCAGCCTATTGCGCACAGTTTGAGTTGAAACACGACGTCCTGTGGCTGAACGAAACGCATTATTCAACATGGTGGCATTGCTGTCAGGGTTCCTCCGAGCGGCAATCCGTAAGTAGCGGTCATCCACTACAGTAGTAGCCCTTGGGCGGCCTGAGCGAGGCCTGTCATCGACAGTTCCTGTATCTCTGTACCTCCTCCATGTCCGAACAACATCGCTTTGGTTCACTCTGAGACGCCTGGAAACTTCCCTTGTTGAGAGCCCTTCTTGACACAAAGTAACAATGCGGACGCGATCGAACTGCGGTATTGACCTTCTAGGCATGGTAGAACTACAGACAACATGAGCAGCGTACCTTCGTCCTGGTGGAATGACTGGAACTGATCGGCTGTCGTACCCCCTCCGTCTAATAGGCCCTGCTCATGCATGGTTGTTTACATCTTTGAGCAGTTTTAGTGACATCTATGAACAGTCAAAGGGACTGTATCTTGGATACAATATACACAGTCAACGTCTATATGCCGGAGATCTGGGAACCGAGGTGATGCAAAACTTTTTTTGATGTGTGTATTTGGAACTGTTGATAAAATATGTTCTTCAGTTGGGTAGTAGTGCTGTTAGCCAAAGCCTTAAATTTCTCATTACTTCGTATATAACAGGGTTGGGAGGCGTGGTAAAGAAAGCTCAATTCATTTCCATTGTAACTCAGAAGGCTCAGACGACCAGAGCCTAAGCCATGCTAGCCAACGCCGACAGGATTTTTGTATGTAGTAGAATACTTTTAAAGATATTCAAGAAGTTTAAATCACCCTCTTTTCCCTACTTCACTGTCCGAAGGACCATTAAATGACAAGTTACCAGAAACACTCTTAGAAGACGAATAAGTGATATTCATTATTGACAACACAAATGGTATCCCTTGAAGTGTAATTAAAATATCCACCAGAGCGCACCATGATGTGACAGGGGTAGCAGTACAATCTACCGAGAATTAAAGGAAATATTAAATTTGAAATCTGGCCATGCCTTGTGTGTTCGTTTGCTTGCTTCCATTTAACCGTCAAATTCGGTTTCACTCTCAGATCATGTTGCAGATCAAGTCTCTTACAGCTCTAGCTGGTAGTGGTTTGGAGGTAAATTACGGTTGTAGAGTAGAATGCAACTGCGAATCAGGCCTCCTCTGATCAGGGCTCATTAGGATGGGATTAGGTTAAATTAGAATTACGAATTATGAAACTAGGTAAGTGAATTCATTAAATATAAAATTAAAAATCCATCGGTTCATTAAACAACTTAATAGGACTAATATATTTACCAACAAGAAGTATATCCCGAACTCCCTGCCCCTCCCCCTGAAATACAGTAGTTTCCTCATCAAAAAAAAAATCCTTCAAACGTGGATATGCGTGTCGTATAAGAAATGCATTAAACCAATATTTGCCATCACGCGTTGAAATAAGCTGGTCAGTTTCTACCTAGCTATGAATAATTACAACACCCCAAAGATACAAACTGCCTTCAATTTTTTGCTCATCTGCAGCCTTCCTCAACTCCAATTCAATAAGCCGCGAATGCATTCTATTAAAGAAAGCATTTCAGTTGGTAACAAATTGTGCCTAATTAGGCGGCCAAAGAAGCATTTAAACGCTCTAACTTGAAATAAATATTACACGAAATATGTATCACTTAAATAACACACTTTTATAACACCCCCCGTTTTGTTCATAAAAGTGTGTTCATTTAGTTAAAGATCCAGAAATTTAAAGTGGCTTATTAATTTTCCTATTAGCATGTGGAAACTAAAACATGTTATACTTATAATAATTAATCACCCAGTTTTGTAGTAAACGTAGCTAGGTCCTGGTTAAATCAGGCAGTTCTTGGTAATACAAAGTTTCCAATTGTGCAAGGACAGGACAAATCTAGACTAGCTTTTGAAAAGCAGATTTAGAGTTAGTTTATTGAATCAAAAATTGGGGGCGTGGCCTAGTAATATATTCGTGAGATTATTTGCTACTCTTTGGAGTAATGCACTCTTAAAGAATACTACTGAGAAAGTAATTAAATGGCATGTATTTGCTGTGATAAGATATGTTAGTAAAATACTGAAGATATGTAAAGAGAGGCAACGAAGGTATATACGTGATATTAGTAAATGAGGTTGTGAAGTATATGCAAGACTGCATAATTGGGTAATGCCAAATAGGACAGTATTTTAATGTCAAGCATGGTGATTTATTGTAATTATTTGGCAGTCATGGTTCTAGTAACTAATTATAGGACCAAGTATAATTATTTATGGAAACAATATTTCACGCACAAATTGCTGGAGAATCACTCTTCATCTTACACTCATTGATAGCTAGATCATCGACTGAAATTTCCGTCTGAAGCATCTCGAGTCAGGCACGCTAGACATATTATTTATATAACACTACCAGAATGTTCTGAGTCTAGTTTTGAGATTAAGGTGATTTTTGAGGAGCTAGTTCATTCTTGAAAAGAAGAAATTGACGGATTCTGAGTTCTTGTCGAGTCCAATGTTGATATTGCATACCGTAGTTTCTGTTAGAAGCAGGTCGAATATAATTTGTAAGTAGTATTTTTTTCTACATTAACGTTGAATTCCCGGATATGTGAATTTATTACACAATTTTAGGAATGATATATTTTCAACTGTGATAATTTCTGTGGTTTTCTTTCTTGGAAGTAAGTAGTTGGTATTTATTCAGTTTTTTATTTCTTTTTGTGTCTTCGAGTGGTTAGGATTCTGTGGAATTATTTTATAGGAACAATGTTTTCCTTTTGAGTCACATAGTAGATAGTAAGATTACCACCTAATATTCCTCGTGACTTAAAACAATGGTTTCATTGATTAATAAATATGAATTATATTATCTTGATTATCATTTCTTTGGATAGATTTCTCCTTGTATGGGCGATAGTTAGTTCAGGACACTCCTTCTTTGTATTCATTTGACTTTTTATGCTATTGAACTTCATCAGCCGAAACCCCTGAGATATTAGATTTCTCTTGCTCACTAATTAGCATTGCTCATACACGCTTCCTTTATTTGCCTTATTATTCCATAGCTGGGTGATGAAATTCCGATTGCATTTTACCTAGTTCTGGGCAAAATTCCTTACCAGTTCTTCTGTGGGACTGATCCATAAGATGCGATGAAGATCTTGATTGATCCTAAGTGTGTACTGAAATTTTCCCGTAGAGCACATCTTCGCAATGACTATCATCAAGGCTATATCATGTGACCGAAAACATAGTATGCTGCTGCGAAAATATTCCTGAATGGTAGGTCCAGCTGCTGAAATATCATTTAGTGAAACCCCTGATGAAATCTTAACGTAAAACCACAAATGTGTGTCCTTTTTAAGTATGATGCCAAAGAATCAGCAATAAATATATTTCGAACAACCCACATATTTATTTGCAAGGTCGAAGTTACTGCTCCAAACCGTAAATAAATTCAAGTGCTGGTTCACATTGTCCGCTTTCACCCATACCAGCGAAGTCTCAACGATGTGAGAACAGGCAAGCACAGAACCAAGCACGCCTAGCTGAAGTCCACACGTAATGAAAGGAGTGAGCCAGCTTCATGCAAGCCAGAATATAAAATAGAAAGTCACTTAAAGCTTACGATATCTGGATTTGGGGAAGCTGGAAGACTCATTGTATCCAAGGTTCTTCAGAAGAGATATCCTCCCTAACACAGCAGCACTCGGAAAGACAAGTTTCGATCTTCGAGTTGCGCCTGCCAGCTAATCGAGAACGCCAAATATTTTAAATTACTATAAAGACAATCTAATCATCTAAAAGCAGAGACACGAGCCACTGCGAATCTTCGTTTAGAGTATAGTATACTACAGTAGTACCCGGCTTCGCCCGGTGGAATGATGATAATGTTTTAAGGTCTCCTTAGAAATATAATGGACTTAAAATCTAAGTCATTTGCCCCCAAAGACAATGAGGGAGTAATATCTAGGTCATTTGCCCTTTTGATAAGGATGATAATAAAAACTACTGTTGAATTGACACGTCAAACTTACAAACTACCGTAATAGAAATACATATTTCAAAATTCACAGGCGAGGAAGACTTATTGTGTGTGGTGATTAATGGTGTAATGGGCGTAACATCTACTGTAGGTCATTTGCTCTTATGATGAGGATGATAAGGGAAACTACTACCGGTATTGAATTGACACTTCAACGTATAATGTACACAATGTACTGTAATAAAAATAACTATATGGCGGCTTCGGTGGCGTATTTGGTAGCATGCTGAGCTTCTATGCCCAAGATAGCGGGTTCAAACCCGGCCGAAGCCGTTGGATATTTTAAGAGCGTTAAAAATCCGTCAGTATGCCTTTCTTCGGAGGGGAAGTAAAGCCGGTGGTCCCATGTCAGATTTATGGCATGTTATTGAACCTTCCACTAATTACACCTGTGTGAAGCTAAATTGGATAGGTAAACAACGCTCATAGATGTCTACGTCCGTTGCCAAGAGCCGACTGCAGTGGCGTCTAGTAGCTAAGTTCCGAACTTGGCCTAGTAGTCGTTGACGGTGGCGCTTGGCGGCAAAAGTACGAACTATTTGAAGAATTCTAAGTTGCAGTTTGTACTTATATTAAAAAACAGATAACACACACTAATACAGTCATCACAATTAACACCGGTTATCAGACAGATTCTACACACACCCAAAGTACACGGGGCTACATACCGCGTTGTCGCAGCCCCTAAACTTAAGAACCAACCAAAAATAAATATTTTAAAAATCACAGTCGAGAAAGACTTTATGCGGCGGTGATTATTGGTATGATCCGCGTAACATCTAGGTCATTTGCACTTATGATGATAATAATAAGGTAATGAAAAAATGACTACTAAACGAACATGGTGTTATTTTAAAACTGATATAGGTAATTCAGGTGTCTAGCTTCGATGTCTTCCAAAGTCTCAACCTTATTTTCTGGCTTAGGCCTGTACTGGATGCGTCTAGTGAAAGAGCGTACTGCTCGGCAAAGACAAAGAATATAGGTCCAAGCTGCACGAACCTGAGATGATCGCAGATGATGATGAAATATGATGACACACGTTCGGGGTTCCCCGTCCTATACAGATCGACCGGGAATCACTCACTGTTTCGCAACGGCCCTGTGCTGGCATCAGCATAGACAGCAGGAGATAACACGGCGGGCTCTGGAAAGTACTCTCAAGTCACCTCACGATGAATCAGGAAGCTATTCTCACAACTGATCCCCCCCCAGGGTCTCACAACTTGTGGGACGTGGGTTGGCGACCACGGAATCCCAGCTGAGTCTGGCATCGCTTCTACTTCCTGGTGCCGGGCTCATTTCAGTTCTCTTTCCTGTCGGCCTCCCTTGGTCAACTCTTGTTCTCTTCCGACCCAGACTGTATTAGGGTATCCGAGGGCTAGGGAGTCTTTCAATTTCCCGCCTTAATTGGCTTTGTCTCATCTTTCCTGATACCCTCATTCTTCGAGGGGTCTGCCTTCTTTTCCTTTTCATAATATCTCCTGTCTTCTGCTCAAGGCCCTCAAAGAGGCAGGGTGTGTGTAGACCCACCACTTCTGGTACACCCTCAAGGGCTCATGACTGGTGAGTTAGGAAGCTGGCAACCCCGAGGAATTCCTGAGCTACATGCAGGGAATGGTGTGGTATGTCAGAAATTTCAAATGGACAGTGTTACGCATCGGGTTCCAAAGGGTAAGTATACACACTTTGTTTTCGATCGGTGAACGATGTAGATTTGTACCAAAGGGCCTTAATGCGGGAAATGGAGTGGTCTGTCCGAAATTTCGAGTGGACAGTGTTACTCGTCGAGTTCCAAACGGTAATTATGTAAAATCTGGTTGAGATCGGTGAAACGGTGTAGTTTTGTGCCAAGGGTCAAAATGCAGGGAATGGAGTGGCCTGTCCAAATTTTAAAGTGGACAGTGTTACTCATCGGGTTACAAAGGGTAAGTATACACATTTTGTTTTCGATCGGTGCACGATGTAGATTTGTGCCAAAGGGCCTATATGCGTGGAATGGAGTGGTCTGTCCGAAATTTCGAGTGGACAGTGTTACTCGTCGAGTTCCAAAGGGTAATTATGTAAAATCTGGTTGAGATCGGTGAAACGGTGTAGTTTTCTGCCAAAGGGCCAAAAAGCAGGGAATAGTGTGGTCTGTCCGAAATTTAAAGTGAACAGTGTTACTTGTCGGGTTCTACGGGTAAGTATATAAAATTGGGGTCAGATCGGTGAAACGGTGTAGATTTGAGCCGAACAGCCTAAATGCAAGGGATGGAGTGGCCTCGCCGCAATTTCAAGCAGACAGTGCTAGTCGCAGTGTTCCAAAGGGTAAATATACAAATTTTGGTTGAGATCGGTGAAACGGTGTAGATTTGGGACAAAGGGCCTAAATGCAGGGAATGGAGTGGTCTGTCCGCAATTTCAAGCAGACAGTGTTACTCGCTGGGTACCCAAGGGTAAGTTTACGAATATTGGTTCTGATCGGTGAAACGGTGTAGATTTGTGCCAAAGTGCCTAAATGCAGGGAATGGGGTGGTCTGTCCGAAATTTTAAGTGGACAGTGTTACTCGCAGGGTTCCAAAAGGTAAGTATACAAAGTTTGGTTCAGATCGGTGAAACGGTGTAGATTTGTGCCAAAGGGCCTAAATGCATGGGATGGAGTAGCCTCTCCGCAATTTCAAGCAGACAGTGTTAGTCGCAGTGTTCCAAAGGGTAAATATACAAATTTTGGTTGAGATCGGTGGAACGGTGTAGATTTGGGCCAAAGGGCCTAAATGCAGGGAATGGAGTGGTCTGTCCGCAATTTCAAGCAGACAGTGTTACTCGCAGGGTTCCAAAGGGTAAGTATACACATTTTGGTTCAGATCGGTGAAACGGTGTAGATTTGTGCGAAAAGGGCCTAAATGCAGGGAATGGCGTGGTCTGTCCGAAATTTCAAGCAGACAGTGTTAGTCGCAGTGTTCCATAGGGTAAATATACAAATTTTGGTTGAGATCGGTGAAACGGTATAGATTTGGGCCAAAGGGCCTAAATGCAGGGAATGGAGTGGTCTATCCGCAATTTCAAGCAGACAGTGTTACTCGGAGGGCACCAAAGGGTAGGAATACGAATTTTGGTTCTGATCGGTGAAACGGTGTAGATTTGGACCAAAGGGCCTAAATGCAGGGAATGGGGTGGTCTGTCCGAAATTTTAAGTGGTCAGTGGTACTCGCAGGGTTCCAAAGGGTAAATATACAAATTTTGGTTGAGATCGGTGAAACGGTGTGGATTTGGACCAAAGGGCCTAAATGCAGGGAATGGGGTGGTCTCTCCGAAATTTCAAGTGGACAGTGTTACTCGCAGGATTCCAAAGGTTAAATATACAACTTTTGGTTCAGATCGTTGAAACGGTGTAGATTTGTGCAAAAGGGCCTAAATGCAGGGCATGGGGTGGTCTGTCCGAAATTTAATGTTGACGGGGTTACCCGCAGGGTTCCAAAGGGTAAGTATACAAATTTTGGTTCATATCGGTGAAACGGTGTAGATTTGTATACATAACAGACAGACAGACAGACAGACAAACTTTGTGCTTTATATATATAGATTGCCAGGTTCAATTATTCACAAAAAATCAATATGGCGTCATTCAAACCATAAAATAGCATATTTGTGTTCCTCGTATCCTATTCAAGTGATCGAAGATAGTCTTCGTGTGATGAACTATAATAATAGATTAATAATAATATTAATAATAATAATAATCTAATGGCGCTGAATTCTGTAGCTTGCTTTTCGTAAATATAGAAGCCGTGCATTTGATATAAAGAAGCAATCTCTACGGGAGGAGTTAGTAATAAACCAATACTGAAAGTTATATTACTATCACGTAGTGTTTTATTTTAGTGGTGGTGGCGATTGTTTTAAGGGATGAACCTTCGAGGTCATCTGCTCCTTCTTCCTAGTGTGTGTATGTGTGTAAATGGTAGATTATACGCATGTTTATTAAGGACCATCACTTTGAACCGGTATTTCAGAAAGTTGATAAACCAGTATTACAAACCAAATATTTTGGTACGTAATTATTTATTGTATTCATTTATTGTAGATAACGCCCCATCGTGTGATTTTGGAAGAATGTTGATTTGAATTTCCTTGAGCAACGATGAACGTTTTCGGGGAGCGTGATGGCGCAGTGGCTTAGCTGCTCGTCGTTCACCCGGACAGCCGGGGTTCGAATCCCGGTGACAGCGGGGTGGAATTTTCACCTGAAAAATCCCATGGCGTCAGGAAGGGCATCCGGCCTTAAATCCCCGACCAAAACCAAAATGAGCTTGGTTTGCTCCGGCGACCACAATTAATTGGAAAAAGGCCAAAGAACGTTTTTTTTAACAATGACAGTTTTCGTTTAAGACAGGGCAAGCACGATTACCATAGCAAGATCATTTTGCCATCTTAAAATGACTGCAGTGTTTGGATATTGAGTTTTGAGTTTGGTATTGTTACACTATACTTTACCACATGGAAAATATATTTAATTAGCGGGAGAAAAATGGAATGGAATGGAATGGGAAATATTCGCAGAATACATGAAAACAGGCTGTTTAGTTCTTCACGGAACGGACCTGTTTTAGATGGAATTGAAGCCACCTCGAGAATCCCTCATTCATTAAACGGGAATGGAACCCAGTCCACCTTTGTGGATGGCAAGAAACTTGCCCGCTGCGTCATTATGTTCATGTATTGTATTGTGCCCTTTGAGGCCAGCGAGAAGATAGTTTTCAATGTCAGTCAAGCAGCGAGAGGGATAACACGTGAGGAGCCAGTGAGATAGAAGACTCAGGGTGTGCTGCTATTTTATGTTACGTCATACTCAGAGATGTGATCATTTCGGAGCAATTCACTGGATTAGAGATTAGAATACTGACGATTACCAACCAATATGAGTACAGCTTACAGCATGGTACTGAATGTATTATAATAATGTCCTGTGGCCTCCTGGGAGGCCAAGTGCAGGTCTTTCTACTGTAGTTGTCGCCTGTGGGTATGTCCTAATGAGGATGAAGTTATGATGAAGACGTCACATACACCCAGTCCCAGGGCCAGGGTAATTAACCCCTGGAGATTAATATCCCCGATGTCCCGACCGAGAATCAAACCCGGGACCCTTCGGACCAAAGTCTAGCGCGCTAACCAATTCACCATGGGGCCGGACACTAAATTTAATGAAATTATAGGACTTTTTATACAGGGCTATTTGGCCAAGTCTAATGTTGATATTTCTTCAGATTCTTCCATGGTATTCAGGGGGCAAGTGAAACAACGTGTTACGTTTTTGCGTGAGATTGTTAATGTTGTTGTTGTAGTTAATTCATTTGAGGTGCTTGGGGCATCTTGGTCATCAGCCCCATATAGATGGTTGTGTGATGAACTTGTCTGATAACCTGTATTCCTGTATTGAATGCAGTAGTCTATTGTGTGTAACTGTATTTGGCATAGGGATAGGCGCCCCGGGATTTGAAGTAAGGTACTATCCTCTCATTTTGCCTCGAGGAAGTGTGGAAAAAAACGGGGAAAACCACACTCAGGATAGCCGCTGTCAGGACGGGGAGTCGAACCTCTGATTTCCGAACTTGCTGCAGGACGGGGAGGAATTGTTAATTGTGGAGATGTTGATACCACCTTTGTTCTCTTACAATTGGCTACAATAGTTTACTATTATTTCTACTTTTACTCTTTTTTGTCTCTAGCATGAGAGTTCAAATTACTATGAATGCAGACATAGTTTACTCAGAAACTCGATCAATTACATCTTGAAAAATTAACAATATTCCAAATACGGAAGTAATAATGATAATAATAATAATAATAATACGGAAGTGATTTTGGAGTCTGAGAGTGCACAACTTCAGACAGCGTCGCGTTCACACGCTCATGTTACAAATATGACTTGTGAATGCAATGTGATGGAACCATTGGGCTAGAAATGTTTATTGTTGTTGTTGTCACTTCATTTAGGGGCTAAGGACACCTTAGTCACCGTGTACATGGCTGTGAATTTACTTTGCTTAACTTGATAAAATACTTCTATAGAGCAACAAAAATGTCGTTTCATTCTTATGTAAGCAATAGTATTCTTTCTTTTCCATACATAAACCTCCCGTTTCTGTCTTTCGTTCGTCTGAAACATAATCACTTGAATTTCCGACAGCATAACCAAGCATGTCTTAATTCTCCTTCTACGACTGTTATGGGGTGCTGCAAGGTCGAAAATTGTAGGTCAGTGGCGAACCTGAGCATTGTTCTTCCGTCGTTTTTCCACAGTTCCTCCCGAAAATGTCGGCATTGTTTTAAGGCCGAGGGCACAAACCTTGATACTAATAATATTTCTAATAGTGATTGTGGAATCTGATAGTGAGCAGCATCAGATAGCACAAGGCTTGTTTTGATTGTCCATGGAACCCATGATTACCTTCTTCCATACCCTAGCTTCAGTTACAAATAGACGCCCAACAACAGCCATCACTATGACACAGGTTTCAAACATTTTGCACCCACCAAAGTATTTGCGATTCATTCATACAACCGTGTATTTCAAAATATACTGAACCATCTTAATACAATGCTTAGATGTCAACATAATTCCTTCTAAGTCTGATTCAACTATGCTTATTCCTTGGCTAGCAAGATTAGGATATGCTGACTTAATAATTTGAAATAAAGAAACACAACTATCAAATACTCTAATATCCTGATCAAAACAATATACAGAGTGTAATTCATATACATAAAATTCGTTACACTGGTGATATTCTAAGCTTCCTAGGGGGAAAAAATTCACGTATCTTTAAATTGAAAATTAAAAAGTCCATGTTTGTAGGGTTTACAGGAACTCTTCAAGCAGAAGTTGCAAAAGAAGTCTGGGAGGTTTGGAGTGGGGCGAGGCGTACGAGGAAGTTGTTGCGTAATCGGAGCATTGACCTTACCTGCTGAAGGGAGGGTCGGGGGGGGGGGGGAGGGTATCAACCGTCATGAGAATAGCGATACTCGTCTTGTAAAATCCCTACGTAAGCAAATTTGTATTGTTGTCGTTGTTGTTGTTGTTGTTGTTGTTGTTGTTGTTGTTGTTGTTGTTGTTGTTGTTGAAATCACACACAATGGCTTGGGATGTTTGGCCGGTAGCATTGTGTAGCTTACTTTGTAAGTGTGGAAGTCATTGATTGATGTTGATGTAAAGGATACAATAATTTCGATAACAATCAGCCCTAGTGTGACGTTGGTTTCCGGCACGTTAAAAAATACAGTGGGACAAAATTCCGAGATCCCGTGGTCTGTTCAGAATTAGAATTTAAGACGGACGTAAAATACTTGATGTTGTTTTATTCGAGAGGCTTGGCCATCGTGGTCATTTAGCCCCATGTAGTTGGGTGTGTGTAGAATTTGTCTGATAACCTGTATTTCTGTGGAGACTGTACTGTAGTCTAGTAGTATGTGTAGCTGTAATCATCAGTCGGAAATGGGACAGGTGCTCTGAGACTTGAAGTAAGGTACTATCTCGGTATATGCTTGGAGAGAGAGTGGAAAACCCGGGATAAAACCACTTTGGATACCCATTGTCAGTGCCGAGATTCGGACCTCCAATCTCCGGACTTTCTGCGATCGTGGTATACGATTAAACGTCCACGATCACGCCGTGGGTTAGGAAGGAAAGCAGTCGTGGCCTTATTAGGCCTAAAGTATGCCATGAAAAATCATATTCAGACTGCCGATCGTGAGACTCGGTCCTACACTCACGAGAATGAAAAGTAGGCCTATGCAGCTACATTGTATTCATGCATTTAATACAATATCTACTTTATGACGGGGTTTCTAGTACCACATGTACATAATAATAATAATAATAATAATAATAATTTAATCATAGCGAGGATATGTAGATCAGGTAATAGAGTGCTCTCCTTATCGAGGGTTCGATCTAGGCTCCGTCATGTAATAAATGAAGGTGAGCAAATACGACAGCCTTATGCGAATGGATTTAATAGCACGTACAATAAATTCTAAGAACAAAAATCCGGCAACTCGACATCCCTGAAAAACATAAAAGTAGTGTGTCTACAAACCTATTATTATTACTATTATTATGTATACACGCATCGGATATCAAAGGTATGTTCTTAGAATTAAAGAAACAGATTAGTGAACTGAAAAACCAAGTGAGTGAAAGTGTAAAAAGTGCCGACTTTATTGTGCAGAAATATGATGAGTTGATTAAGGAAACTAAGTCAAATGCAACTCTTCTGAAATCACTTACAGCAGAAATAAAAACCCTAAAAGACGAAAAGAATCTACAAGACAAAATAATATCAGATCTAAACGAGAAAGTGCACACAATGGAACAGAACGGTAGGCAACAATACATTGAAATATGTGAAGTGCCACGCGCGAAAGATGAATGCCTGGATGAAATCGTCCACAAAATTGCTGAGACTCTAGAAGTAGATCTAAACATGTTTGATGTAGAGGAAGTTTACAGGCCCCCACTGCAAAGAAAGAACAAAATCCCCCCAATAGTGGTAAAATTCAACTCTATATCCAAAAAGAATGAATTTTTACAGAAAAGAAAAGGACAAAATTTCCGCACTCATGGGAACACTAAATCTAGGTTTTTCATTAACGAAAGTCTAACGTCATTTTACAGAGAGCTACTATGGAAAACTAAAAATCAGGCAAGAGAAAATAACTGGAAAGTCATTTGGGTTAAAAACGGCAAAATTCTAGCGCGAAAAAACGACGAATCTGGTATATTGAGAATCTCCCGTGAGGAAGACATTAACAAAATTAGGTAAGCCCCCCTGCCAAAAAGAAAGAATTATTATTGAATTATTATATTAATTGATATTATGAACAGTTGGGATAGCAATATAAATGCTTCTGGAATACAAAAGGAACTCACATTTCTCAATATACCCGATTTCATCGAAAATTGTAATAAGACTAGAAATAATGCTGAAGTCAATATCCTTTCTCTAAATATTCAATCTATATCAAAAAACTGGGATTATTTAACCATAACCTTAGGCAAGAAAATTAATGATCTGGATATTATTTGCTTAACAGAAAATAACATACTTGAATCTAATAATTACCTATTTACTTTGGATAATTTTAATGTTGTATTTTGTAATAGAACAAATCGTAAAGGAGGAGGCATAGCCATATATGTAAAGAACAACATGGCTATTAGAACACACAATTCATACATTTCCAATACTCATGAATCAATGGTAATAGAAATACTTCACATGAACAAAAAGATTGGATTAACATGCATTTACAGACCACCTAGCACTAACATAAATTACTTTCTTGATGAACTGGAGACACATATAACACAACACACTAGTAAGTACAGCGAATACGCCATTTTAGGAGATATAAACATTGATACTTTATCTAATGACAGCAGTCTATCAGCTATCAAATATACAAATATTATGGCAACTCATGGTTTCCTACCACTTATCGCTCAATGTACTCGTTATGATCCAAATTTAGACTCGAGAACATGTATTGATCACATATACTATCGTAGCAGACTAGATCAATATACTTCTGCAGTCATACAAGCAGACATCTCTGACCACTACATAACATATGCAGGTATTTGGCCAAAAAATTATAAGACACGATCACAAGATAATGAATCGACAATTACGCTAATGAACGATACTATAATACACACAAGCCTTAACAACACAGACTGGACAGATTGCCTTGAATTAAAAAATCCTAATGACATATATAACAATATAACAACCAAATTTAAGGAAATCTACCAAAAAGCATCTTACATAACCACACGTAAACACAGAAAAAGCAAACAATGGTTCACTTATGACCTAAAAATACAATGTAAGGAAAGAGACAGACTTTACAAAACAATGCTCAGAAACAAGGATAATATTACAATAAAAAATGAATACAAAGCTTTCAGAAACAAATTAAATAAGCTAATAAACAAAACAAAACATCAATATTATAAAAATAAGATAAATAGTTCCAAAAACGATAATAAAGGAATGTGGAAAGTCATTAATGATATAACAGGTCGGAAAACACAAACTGTCAATGAAGTCATAAACACTTAAGATTACATTATAGGCTACTAACGAAGTGATAGTCAATAAATTCAACAACACCTTTAGTGAAGAAATAAACAGCCTAGCTCATAACTGTAGTATCAACATATGGCAATCAAATAGAAACACATTAATGAATTCCTTTACATTACTTGAAACTGATGAACATGAAATATAAAACATAATTAAGGAATTAAAAACAGACAAATCGCCTGGGGCGGACAATATACGCTTGAAAGACATAAAGGCAACATCCAAAAAAACTATACCAATCATAATACATCTCATAAACAAGATATTCGAATCAGGCATAATACCAAAATATATGAAATACACAATTATTAAACCAATATATAAGAATGGCGATCACTTAGACTTTGGCAACTACAGACCAATATGCATTTTATCAATCCTACTCAAAATAATGGAAAAATGCTTGGATAAGAGATTGAAGAATTTCCTAAATAAATATGATATTTTAAAGGGACACCTATACGGTTTTAGGAAGGGAAAAAGTACTGAACTACTCCTGGCTGAATTTGCCAATGTAATAAATAATGCCTTAAATAAGAACAATCACATAATGGTACTTTTTCTTGACTTTTCTAAAGCATTTGACACAATAAACCACAATAAACTACTTGCTAAATTACACGATATTGGAATAAGAGGCACGACTTACAAACTATTTGAAAGCTATCTGAAAAACAGGGAAATGGCAGTTATGGTCAATAACACTATCAGTGACGCAGTAGAAGGAACACGGGTATCCCTCAAGGCAGTATTATTTCACCTACACTATATAACCTGTTCGTAAACGACATGAATGAAACCATTAAACACAGTAAAATATTTTTCTATGCTGATGACACCACTATATATACCATACATAAAGACTCTAAAACAGCTTTTGAGAGACTTCAAGAAGACTTCAATAACATCACAAGATGGTGTCATGACAATAATTTGTATATAAATACAACCAAATCTAAAATAATGCACATCAGAGTTGATCACTTCACACAAGAAAAATACAAACTAACGCACCACAGCATATCATGCATACACCAAAACATCCTGGCAGGTTGCAAATGTAACACCTTCATAAATAGTACTTCGACACAAAAATACCTAGGAATTACCCTTGATGAACACTTTAAAATGAATACACACACAGTAAACATAATTTAAAAAAACTAAGAGCAAACCTCTACACCTTCTACAATCTCCGATTTTATGTAGATAGGAAAACTTACAAAACAATTTATAGTGCTCTGATTGAAAGCAAATTAAGATATGCTATAGCAGCTTGGGGAAATCAAAACACAACTTTAATTAATAATCTTCAAGATAGCCAAAACAGGTTCTTTAAATATTTCACTGATATCCCTTATTTTAATATTAATGAGTTGTTCCAAATTACTGTACTGAATCGCTACTACCATGATCCAAGATTCAGGCATAAGGTCTCTCACAACATACAAACAAGAGCCATAACAAGTACTAAATATGTAAAACCCTTATATATAAATAGCTATGGTTTCAAGAGACTAGATTATATTATACCATCACTACTTAATGAACTACCACCTGGATTGACTAACATTAACAGCAAACAACTAGCTATAAGTCGCATTAAAAAATATTACTTAACCAAACATTAACTCATAACATAAATTTATTAATATAACTACTATAGTGTAACTTTTTGTTTCTTTAATTATTTACATTAATACTTTATCATTATCATAACAAAAATATTGCATGCACTCTTGTATTGAAATATACTCTATATAGATGTTGTAAATAATAATTAATATGTCTCACAGATAATCTGTACTGTCATCAGATTCGTGAGACATATCACAATAATGTAACATAAATAGTATTTAATAAATAAATTAAATTAAATTAAATTAAATTAAATTATTATTATTATTATTATTATTATTATTATTATTATTATTATTATTATTATTATTATTATTATTATTACTGTACAGGGTTCACACTGTCTTCGCACAAAGTTAGACCATAATGGTTCCTTCATTAATTTACCATTTATTTAGGACTTCAATTTCCTAATGCATGTTATGTGCTATACCGTAGACCAATAAGTTACTTATGTTGTGTCAGTAGTGGAGTAGTGATGGTTCTGACCCCCACCCCCCACTACTCCCAATGCGAGCCGATAACTCCCGAACCCGTGGTCGGAGATTCACGAATGAGGTGTCGTTGGACTCAGGCTGACGGGGGCTTTCCAATGGACCACTCATTTCAACCCCTAAATAAAACCCACTCCTACTAGGGGGTGAAATTGTAATTTTTTAGTGAAAGTCTCTTTTCAAATGCGACATGTATAAGATGCGCTGCTAAAATGAACTTAAACGTTGTTGCTCATATAGCGCATGCGTTTTGCTGGATCCCGCTATGGACCAACATTTTTGTTTTTGTTTTGTACGCATGCGCACTTGGGATTTTTGTAAGAGGGCGAGCTCTTTGAAAAAATGATTGATAAGATGGGTGGTGAGGAGAGAGCCAGATAGTCGCCTACTTTCCTACGAAGTTTGCCGATATCTCTTGAACGCAAGGTCGGATTTGGACGAGTGACGTGTCAAATCGCTTGTCTCGAAGCCCTATATATGTTATTAATAGGTTAAAGTTTTGAGAATGAGGGAAACAGGCTTTTTGGGGGTAAAACCATGATTTTAGACTTTTTCCGATATCTCACGAATGCATGGTCGGATTTGGTCCTATGACGTGTCAAATGGCTTGTCTCGAAACCATCTTTATTTTGGTAATAGGTTAAAGTTTTTGAGAATGAGGGAAACAGAATGTTTTGGTGTAAAACTGTGATTTTAGACTTTCTGTTATATCTCACAAACCAATAACGCCAGAGACGTTTACGAGGGGTCGTAGGACTCGGGGTGACCCCCCACACTACTCCCCCTTTCGAATATAGTATTTATGTTTTTTTTTAATGCGAAAGGGTCTAACGACACTTTTGTTGAAAACATTTTAGTTTTTAAAACTTTTTTTTAAATCTGTCTAAATTGTTCATGAAGAGTGGTTGTAGATAGAAAGAGACGATATCACTGGGCACGTGTTTCAACGAGGCTATTACTGGCCACGGTGGTGATATACCAATACAGTATTCGCTATTTCGTTGAGACGGCGGGCGGGTCGAGGGTTCGTTTTCCTTTCTTCCTATGATGGAATTCCTAATTCCTAAACCCCCTGAAGGGGGTCTTTAACATGTAAACGATTATGAGTGACATGACAAATGATAATTCCTTGATCAGATGACGTTGGCTTTAGATAGAACAAACAGAACTTGGTTATATGTTGCTTGAAGTGAGTATAGAAAACAAACTTGCTGGGGCAGACTGACAGGATGTGGATGTTATTTGAGCTTATTGGAATACATTGACCTGACTTGACAACAGGGCAATGAAAAAAGCAAAGAGATGCTGAGGACACTTGAAGGTCAAACGATATGGCAACCATGGTGGGGGGGGGGAAGCGAGGATGATGTCGCCGATCATGTTCAATGTTCAATGGATGAATTTATATTCTGCGAAGCATTGTTCGGAGAGGGTCATGTGACGACTTGTTTTAAGGGTATTTATTTTTCCGATCTTTCCTATTGTGGACTCATTGATTGAAATAATCCAAAACTGCTAGGGCATGGCCTTGAGATTTTATAAACTGATAATGGGATTTTGACATACAAGATCCCCCCACAACTTGACATGATGTCATTCTTTTTATGGCTTATGAATTTCCCCAAAAAAGACCCAATATATATTCTTAATATATTGCAAACCCATAATGTAAGATGTTTACTGTGAGTGATGAAACCTAGCTAGGTGAAGAAAGAATTATTTTAGGCTACATGTATGGTGACTGACACGTCCTTGACCATTGGAACTTGTTTTCAGATCTGACTGCAGTACATAGGGAGTATAGGTTGTAGGCATGGCTTGACAAACTGTGTACACAAAATTCAATTTATCGATTCAAGAATTAAGAGTAGACTGTCATTAATTAATTGGTTAAAGAGTGTAGCTAAAAATAAAAAAATGGTGACTACATTAAACTAAACTGAACCAAGTCGAATCAAACCCAACTGAACCAAATCAAGCCTAAAGCAAACCAAACCTAATCAAGAACAAGCCAAGGGCTTAAGTGTAAAACTTGTGGGGGAATGCAGTCATTGGCAATGTCCAAAGGAAGGGATAACGCTCTACCTTTAGAGGGTAAGGTAAACCTAGCGCATAGGGCTAATGCATATTCCCAAGTACATGAACCACACACACAACTATCCTATGCTGTTTTTATGAGTTGACTGTTAAAACTTACTCAGTGGTTACTGAGAAAGATGGTCGCTACACACAACAAGCTTTAAATACTTGAGGCTAATAATCTATACACACACACACTCGCTTGTTCTAAACTAAACTGTCTTGCTGGCAGTGCTCACACAGTAGGCAAATGACAGAAATGCTTGGCTAACAGAAATACAATCATTTTCGGTTGTCTAATTTTACCAGCTAACCATTACATGCTATAGTGGTGAGCACATGTGCCTCTTGCACTGGAGATCGCAACTCGATTTCTAGCTCTAAGGCCTAGAACGAATTAAACTAAGAAAGAAGGGTATGGTGACGCAGTGGTTAAACTGTTAGCCTTTCACTAAGGTAGACTAGGGTTTGATTTTAGGTTAATATACATGTCATAAACAAACAAACAAACAAACAAACAAACAAATCGGAGATAATGTTTAAAACTGATTACACTTGTCTCTTTTCAAATTATTACTTAGATTACAAATACAAAGGAGGACTGAGTTTGATATACAGTTAATGCTGCCTATCGCATACTAGCCTGTAAGAAAGCCAAACAAGCAAAAGGCGTAGGTAGAGCAGTGGTAAAATCGCTATGTGTAGAGAACTACCTAACGGTTTTATGAACTGGCAATGGTATGTCGCATAAACAGTGCAGGATACAATCCAGCAACCTTAATTTTTATCTTGTGGAACAGAGAAAACATATATATATTGTGCCCTTCCAGCAAGAAATATGCAAATCACAGTATGCCAGCATTGCTCAATTCGGGATTTTTCGGGGCTGCGGTAAGTTCTCCCACTCTGTGACTTACATATTTTGGATTAAATAGAGGATACACTTGCAAAAATAACAACAAAATCAACTCCTATTTTAACACATTTAATTAAGCAAAATTATGGCGCTACAAACAAATAAAACAAATAAACTAATGACCAATATCATTCTACTTGTCCAAAGTGAACAAGGAATAGCATAAAATAAAACAAATATTAGATTAAAACACATGGTTTTCTTTAAAACCAACAATTCACGATTATTTTCACTTCCATAAAGTACTTATCTTAAAGTTCCATATAACTGCGAGCTTCTTTGGCTCGATACTTTTCCATAATAATGGTGTCATACTTTTGTACACCTCAAGAATTTATTTTATCTTTTCTATCATCAAAACAAATATATAATTACATTTAAAATTACATGTTAATTATTCACTTCAATATTTGGGCATTTCACATATTCTCAGGATTTACTATCTCTCTCAAGTTTTCAAATTCACTACGGTGATCGGGAAACCACTTGTGTACTCCAGAGTCATAAAGATTACTTGACAAAGTCAAAAACTATGATTACTCCCGAATCTAGTTACCTTCATAAAACTCGTGGATTTCTATTTCCATACAACATCACAATAGGGATTTTTATTTAATTCATTTGTCTTATAAGACCATTATCACATAAGAAAACTACGATCTGAACTGGCAAGCGATAATATAAATCTACAAGGACCTCGGTTCAACGCCCGTGTCATTAACAACTTTAAACACTCACGGTGTATTTCACTTCTTACAAGACAATCTTTACCCACCCTCGCACTATGAGGGTCAGGCCATTATACTCGAGCGTGATTTATGACAGGGAGAGCGACTCCCGGCCTAGCTTACGGTTGGAGCTCTCTTCAATGCTTTTAAAACAAACCTTCACATTATTCTCAGTTCTTTGGGGGAGACTTGGCTTTCTACTCAATCGTTTTACTTTCAACAATATTATTGGCTCATAAACCACTCTCGTAATCTTGGCATTTATTAATTATGAAGGGTCCTCGTTGATTGAGCCTGGAAGAGTAATACACATTCGACGACGAATAATAAGGGGCTTTAACAAACAGAGGATTCTAGGTTCGAATCTCTTAACATGCCTCGGGAACCATTTCCACATTGGAGGACTTATACAAGACGCGATTTAGGGTCTAGCCGTAGCTTACAAGACCTACGCTCAATAATACCATACATTTGCTCCCTTTTATAATATAATACACACATGGCCTCGTGATCCACGTCACAATTTAGAGGACTTACAACATATCTCAATTCACTGCAATCAACTACCCTCCATAAGTAACTTACCAAGTACTTTAACTTTTACGCGTTCCTAGCGTGACTTTTTATTTAATTGCGTTCCATTACGCTACCCATTACTTTATGGCCGAATGTCTTCCAAAGAACTGATAAATTTCATAGTAACAATTGATACATATCTCAATTCTTATATTAATCCTTCCGTTGACAATAAATCGCTCCATTTTTTAAGAACATGCATTCACATCATGTCTTATACATTTGTTAAGGCTTCAACGCTCTATATTTTTATATCATTCAATTTAATCTTTATTTAGATTTCTTTACCTTGTTATTAATATGATTACATTCCTTACAAAAGCTCAAAAGCTATTTCTTTCATATAATTCAAATTTACCTTTATGTAAATATCTTTGTTATAATTATTATTATTACGCTTGCTTTTATAACATTCATTAAATACACTGACATTTTATTCCGTGCATTTCCTCTACAGGATTTATTATTTCACATAATTATTTATTATTTCTTAAAACTTTATTTTCGTTCAGATCGCGTTCTTATTTAGTTATTATGTATTTAAAAACATCCCTTTTACTCAAAAATCCGGTGGAATTGTACACAATTTTTTTTCCGACACCAAAATATAATGAAAATCTTTACTCACATGTCTAAGGTCGTTTTCTGACCTTTATTCTCGTTTGATGTGACATTTTGGCCCACCTTCTTGACCTACTCCATCTTGTACAAACTCATCTCATGTACAGACATTTCTTGACACATATTCACTATATTTAACACTGACAACATTTTTAATACACTGGTGTATCCGTTTTGAACACACAATAAAACACTAAAAATATATTACTTTTAACACACACTTTTGATATATTTACACTTCACAACTTTTGATCACTAGGCCGTCTTTTTAGCCTATCACACGTGACCTCTTAATCTCCCGTCTCCAAGGGTGAAATTTATTCAATGTCGGCTTCCTATCCTGCAGAATACGAAAGTCTCGAATAATCTACTACTTCCCTGGATTAACAATTCTTCAAATCCTGATCCTGATGATCGGCTATTTCTCTAGCTTGAACGGCTCCCCTTTTAGATCTGATTTATCGATCCTAGCGAAAGTCTGTTCTGATCGAGATCCCCTCGATAACCTATCGGTGACCTATGGATTTTTAGCCACTAATACTTCTCGAGTCTTAGTGCTTTAGAATAGTTCGTCTGCTTTCTTGAGACACTGTCTATATTTTCCGTTCTTCTTTGTTTATTGGGTTCTCGCACTTCTAATTTTCTGAAATACGTTGCGAACCTTACTCTGTTTTTCCCTGTTCGGGTACTTTAAAATTTATAAACTGTTTATCTCGCTGTTCCGGTACTTCCATACGTTATGATACTTTTGGTCGTTTACTGAAAGACCTATCGCCTGAATCCTAAGTTCGCAGCCTGCTTTGACTGTATTTTTGGAACTTTTACGGTAACTTTTGCCCTGTCGGACCTAAATCCTGTAATTAGGATTTTCCTAATTTTTCAACACGGCGATACTTTAATACTTCTTCTTTGCAACTCCTTCCGGAGGCACGCAAGTTACTGATACTTCGATGCCCGTGGCTATCGGATATTAATTCTGCGGTGTAATACAGCGTTTCTCCCCTCAAGGAGTACTGGTTAGCTGCCTTCGATGTCTGATACAGCGTTACGTTTCCCTCACGGGCTCTTGAATACTGCGTATACGATGTGGTGCAGCACTTCCGCTCACGGAATACTCGTAGACTGCATGTACTGATACAGCGTGACGTTCCCCTCACGGGCTATCGTAGACTGCATGTACTGATACAGCGTGACGTTACCCTCACGGGCTCCTGAATACTGCATGTACTGATACAGCGTGACGTTCCCCTCACGGGTTATCGTAGACTGCATGATTGGCTTGGTGAGGCCAGGAGTTTTATACCATTCAGTCACAAAAAGATAAAATCCTAGTCCTTTTCGTGACCAACTTTTGAACTAATTGTCGCACAATTATAAAAATCATATCTCCAGAAAGCTCGTCTTCCAAACGTAAAATAATCTTCCTGTGCATGGAAATCGATCGTGCATTTCCGAGATATTAATTAATTCTTCGTCCTCAACTGTGTGGGTGGTGCTGTTCATTTTTAATTCTCCCACTCCTTGGGTCCCGGTGAATCCCCAATGACGTACACTTGCGTTTGCAGTTTTCTCCTGTGCAATTTTTGCAAGGGTTTTCTTTACACAAAAATCTCTAATCCAAAATGATTCACCGTACTGTATCTGTTTACTTATTTTTATACTCGTAAACGGGTTAAATTTAATTATTCCTGTTCTGACTCAGCAGCGAGGTTGCCATTTTCCTGCAACGTAAGAGCAATTTCCGAGTCAAGCTTCTTCGTCTTACAGTCCAAACTTTCCACTCGTTCAAATAATATCCATGACTGGCTCCTTATAAATGTCAAGAGGCATGAGCTCATCTTATGAACACCTGGCCCTAGCGTTTGCACAATGTTAGGCCCGAGTCCTGGCTTGAAATCTCTCTCCGTTCCCTTAGAGACTGTATGATTCTTTCATTCCTTTCTCAAAATACATGGATTCGACTCCCTTTGAGGCCATGGTATATGGGTTCATCTCTCCCCTCCTTAGGTAAATAAATTTTCGAAAAATTTTGAGGAAATTTATTTTAATTATCCAAAAAAATCTTATTTTTCCTTTTTAACTGTCGAAGCCATCATAACGTTATCCGTACTGTCCCCGTTTACCCGGATAGTAGGCTGTCAGATATCCGCCCCCTCAATCGGATTGCCAATAATCAAACGCACCGGCACAGCTACACCAATGAAAATGGCACTGACAGATACTACCGAGATTTGAGCACAGAAGTTAACAAGGAATTATTGTGGAACACACCAAAATAGACGGGGGTTCATACTTACCTCTACTTACCTCTTAAAAATATCTCGGGGATTGGGTTGACAACAGGATCTCTAAAGTATGCTCCCACAATAACCTTCACTATGACATTTAAAAATGAACCAGAACGAAGGCAAGAACTTTGAACTGTACAAAAGCTTTATTTCAAATAAAGGGTATGACTTTAACAACTCAACAAAATAAATGTGGCTATCAGTAGCCCATGTCAATCTGACTATGTCCTCCTATAGGACTTGCAAAGTTAGCATACAACATGTTAGCTCCCACGAGCTCAAAATAACGTAACATTTAGAACACATTTGGACTGGAAAAAGGAAGTCAGGACGAGACATATATACAGAGCATTTGGTTTCTTTTAATAAACATGACACTTGTATTTATAGGCGCAAGGCCACAATGCAGACGACCTCGTCCGCTGATAACCAGTTGTCTGGCCAGCTGCCATCTACCCTTCAAACCTGACGCACACCTGTCAAATGGGCTCACTTGTCAAGCCACGTTGCGTAAGAATCCAGCACTCTCTCAAAAGTTTTAAATGTCCGCAAGACATCACAAATATTGTTACGCAAATCTTTCAAATGCTTTACTCACATACCACTGGATTATTCTGACAATCCCTAAACTTGTTTAATTAGCATCCAAATGTTTAATAAGCATTGTTTAGAGTATAAAACAAACTCTTAAATGTTTTTAACAAAAACTCATAAATGTTTATAACAATTAGAAATTGTTTATAATATTGTCGAAGACAATAAGAAAAATTTTAAACACGCCTCTAACATTACTTTCGTTCCACATTATTGTCAAAGATATTTACATCATTTATTTACAATATTAACATTTAAATTATTCAAATTATTAATTTGAGAAATAAATTAACCACATGCTCATCCGGTTGGTAATTTCATAATCGTGTCAATATAATCGACCAATGAAGGTTAGTTATACATGTTAATGTCACATTCTGGTTTAATAAATGTTTAATAATTATAATTATTTGTGACTGTAATCTTCATTCAAAATCTTATCACAAATTCTTTCAATACTCTTGTTAATTATAACAGTAAATTCACTTGATTAATTTTCAAAGGACAAATACAATACACTCCTGCGGTAAATACGTCGCTTACAAAAAAAATGCACAAAACTGCATTAAAAATAGGCCCAGAATTCATCATATATTAATATATACGGCATCAAAATCTTCCACAGAATTTACAAAAACCTCCACTAACAAATTCTTTAACATCATTAATTACTGTGGGAACCTCCTTCATTTACTTCAAGGGCATTATACATCAGCGACTTTCAACATGTCCGCTGCACTGGCGATTATACATTCATAGTTCCACTTCAAAAATTCTTATAATCATTAATAGTTTCAAAACTGTTGTCATTTAACCTTCGTGGATTTCATTCATGAATCGAAATGAAGTAAAAATTTGCCAATCACAAACAAATTTAATAGTGAATACGCTTATATACGCCTCTCTGGTCTATCAAAATTTAAGATTATCATCTTCAAAGTATTGTAGTATAAAAATACTATCATCAAACAAAGTGCGACTAAACTGCAAAATAGTCGAATAGAATCCAATTAGACTGTGGAATGCAAACATTATTATTCAAATCTCTAATTGAGAAAAAAAACTCCTAACAAAAGTTCACGACTTTAATGCATTCAATAATACATAATTAAAGTTCATCTTTCACAAAATTGTCTATGATGCAATGGTCGTTCATAACTGACGATAAATGTCTGTGTTGCAATCATTTCAAATAACGACTAGTATTTCCAAGATCGTCGACAACGTTAGAGATTTTAACGCTCTAAAATCATTTAAATGTTCTTCCTTCTTGATGATGACAGAAAATTGGTCAAAGTAATTAAACTGGGGTAGAAATTACTTTAATAAAGAGACATGCTGTCTGAATTTAAATCTGCCATGAAAATCATTAACTTATAGTCAAATCGGGACTACAAAAATAAGCAAATTACTGAAATATCTAAATATCAGTCTCAACTGATCCAAAATCATTTAACTATGCCCATGACATAACAATGTCTTAATAAATCGTCGAAAAAGGCATAACTCATCAAGGTGTACTGAGAATAGGAATCTCAAACAAGAATATAGGGCAAAATACATGAGGACAAAAATATGGGAAAATGGCTGCTCAGATATTGCTAGAAAACTCAAATACAATAAACGTTCACGACTACCTTATCTGCCGATTGAAGTTCCAGAGGAAAATTCCCCAAAGAAGACTGCTGATGGATCCATTTCACCAAGTTAAAGCTGAGCTCCATCCTCGAAACAGGAAACAGAACCCTCAGAGAATCGAACTGCTTCCTCCTCCGGAAATTGCACTGCTCCATGAAGACGTAAGACATCCTTCCGGCAAAATTCTTCTTTGTGAGTCGGGACTACCCTGACCTCTCTTGAAAAATCCCTGAAGATCTTGTAGAAAATCGCCATGAAGTTTTTGTAGTAATTTCCATAGAAATATTCATATCCAGTGAGTATGAAATCGTTTCCATTGCTGTTTGATAGTATTCAGCGTTGAGCCACGAAACATGGGTGTAGATGGTTGTTCACCACATGTCCGCTTGTATGGAATGGCAATTAGCGAAGTTCCATGTTGCTATCTTACTCCAACGATGTATGTCCCAATTGCATTAAAGTCCTTTAGCCTTCCATCTTCTCTTCGGTTATGGTAATAGAAGAACAAACTGCCTTATTAAACTGCTCCATAATACTGTAGCGTTGTGTCACAAAAGCAATCAGAAGTCTCCCTGTTATACTAGCAGTGTCAGCCGTAGCGTAGAATCTGACGCTATAACGTGCTTCTCAGGTGGCGAGAAAATAACTTTTGTCAGTCATCTAAAAGTGCTAATATCTTCTAAAATAACTCCTTGAAATTGTTCAAATTTCCTACACTGCTTAATGTAGCACTGCACAATAGAATTAGCTTATAGGCAACCGCTAACTGTTCATAGCCACTCTTGTAGACGCGTTATAATGTGCGTTTTAACTTCACCTAGTTTTACTCACAGTAAACTTGCACTGCTTGTCTGCTCGAATCTCGTTTAATGCGGTGGCTTCACCACGCGTTATAAAGACGACTCTCTCTACTAATATCACTCGACGTCTCACCAAAACGACTATATAATCACTGAAGATCTGACGATTTGAGATATGCGATATGAGACTGCTCTCTTCTGTGCAAGGCCTTTTATAAACTTCATAAGGGGCGTATCCATCCCTTCCATAGCGTGTTACTGCGTCATCGCTCGAAGTTCCAACTTCGTCAATACGTGACGGATTTTCAAAATTCAAAAACAGGAAATAAATTTCACCAAAATTCCAGATCAATGCCTCTACTGCAAATGGATTTCCACAATTCTTCATTCCAAAAAGTATTAAAAATACCATAGTTTCAGCAATCTCCGTCTTCCTTCAAACAATCGTTCATTGGTTCGAGCCTCCCCTCCAATAGCATAATTTCTTCATCAGCACAATTCCACGTTTCCTGCGACTGCGTCGTAAATCTCGGATCTTTCTCGAATAAATGCTGACGTCATAAGGAATCTCAGCTCAAGCAGCCTGCTGGTATCACGTCTGCGTCATCCGTGCTTACGTCATGACTACCCACGTCATAACTATGACAGCCATAACTTTCTTCATAATTTCCAAAATAGCCACCGTGGTCTCAACATAATTCAATTACGGGGGCATTCTCCCCTCACCACGTTTTAAAAACAGTTGCAAATTGTTTTTAAACTTAGTGTTACAAGTATCTCAACTCTCTTGAACACGAAATTGAATTATTACTGGCTTACTCTAGGATAGTATCTTTTCAAATTTCCAGCATTGAACTTGCCATAAATGACATTATTCTCATCATCGTAGAGCTCATAGCAGTTGTTTCCATAAGCGTTTGTAATCCTAAACGGTCCCATAAATACAATTCCAAATTTGGGATAGATCTTCTTGCTCATATCAGCCTTGACAGGTCTGCGGAGTAATACAAGATTTCCAACTTGTAAGGGTGCACCAAAACGTTTTCCAGCTACTCTTTTCAATCGTTTCTCTGCTGCTTTCTGGAGTTGTTCCTTCGCCTTGTCAATCCTCTGTTGCCTTCCTAGGTCGGGATCTCTAGGAACGTGGTTGAAAAGATTATCCCACGGCCTTTCTGGGTTTCTTCCTAGATGAAGTCGCATTGGCACTTCTCCTGTGCTCTCCTGCACTGTAGAATTCAGACATTCCTCAATAAGGGGCACAAATCTCACCCAACCAGAATGATCATTTGGACAGAAAATTCGACAGAATTTCGAAAATTCAGCCATATATCTCTCTGAGGAATTCGATTCTGGGTAACGCACGCTTGAAAATAAGTGCTTAATGCCAAGCCTTTCCATATCCGCTGCAAATTCCACTGACGTAAACTGCGTTCCATGATCTGACAGTAGGTATTCTGGTTTACCAGCTTTAGGAAATACAGCATTTTCCAGTCTGCTTACAACGTTCCTAGTGTTAGTTTTCTGCATGGGACTCATTGTTACAAATTTTGAGAAAACATCCACGGTTACCAACGGTACTGGTTACCCTGATATCCCTTCGGACAGGGGCCAAATATGTCCGTCGCCATAAGTTCGTTTGTCTTAGAAGGAATCATAGCCTTCGGTTTTCCCTTTAATAAATCAGAGGCATACTTTGCTCTCTGACATTTGTCACATGATCGAATGACCTTGGCAATGCTGGAACGCATGTTAGTCCAAATAAATCTCTCCTTAAGAGTATCAAGAGTTTTATCTAAACCGGCATGTCCAGTTGCGTGATGAGCTACCCACACTAAATTGACAACAAGTTTAGGTGGCACGACTATTCGGAGTTTTGTATGCGCAGAGTCAGCATACTTGCATACGATGTCTCCACTCAAGACAAAGTGTCGTGAATTTCTCTGTGTAGCTGCATAGTCAACATCAGTATTGTCCATGTAACCCTTGAGGAACCTGTACATTTTCCTGATTGGAGCGTGTCTCTTCTGTGACACACCGATTCGGGCTAACCTCCTAACGGTTTCTTGATCTTCTTGCTCCAATTGTACATGGTGTATCTGCACATTTTTAATAGGGTTACGTGATAACGCATCAGCCAGTAAGTTATCTTTCCCAGGCTGGTGGACGATAGTGGCGTTAAACTGTTGGGTGAACAAAGCCCAACGTGTCAGTCTATCACTTGACATGTCAGTTTGCAGCATAAACTGTAGTGCTTTATGGTCAGTAATAATGATGACCTTATGTCCCAGCAGGATTTTCTTCCACGCTTGCAAAGCTGTCACAAAAGCTAACGCTTCAAGTTCAGTCGTGAAGTAGTTTTCCTCGTGTTTCTTCAACTTCCGACTAGTGAATGCAATGTAGTGCTTGTTGCCTGCCTCGTCTTTCTGGTATAAGACTGCACTAATGCCTATCCTTGATGCATCAGACTCAATATAAAACATCTTCTCAAAATCTGGGTACTCCAGTTTCACGTTATTTCTGAGCATCTCTTTTGCTTTCTCAAAAGCCTCATCTGCTGCGGTACTCCATTTCCATCTATTATTCTTTTTGAGTAAGTCATACAGAGGAGCCATAATTTCAGAGTATCTCGGACAGTGGCTGCTAATAAATTGGCATGCGCCTACAAATTCTCTGACTTGTTTCACCTTAGTTGGCTTTGGAAATCTCGTGATCGCCTCTACTTTTTGCATGTTTGGATGATATCCATCTTTATCAATTGTATGCCCCAAGTAATTTATCTCCTTCTTCAAGAATTGACATTTTCCAAAATTGACTTTGATATTGGCCTCCCTTAAATTCTCGAACAACTTTCTCAAGTGCACCAAATGTTCTGCGGCGCTGGGTGAATATACGATTAAATCATCGATGTAGCAGATTACATTTTCTTTCACTTCATCAGTGAGCTTACTATCAAGTGCTCGAATAAGTGCTGGTCCACTGTTAACCATACCAAAAGGCATTCTGACAAAGACCCATGACGTCTGGTCAAATAGGAATCCAGTGTACTGCATACTCTCTTCTTCTAGTTGAACTTGATAAAATGAAGACGTCAAGTCAAGAACGCTGAAACATGCTCTCCCTTTGAATTTTCGCAGCAGATCTCTAATCTTGGGTGGTCGGTCATTTTCTGGAAGAATCTTCAAGTTGATGGTCCTGGCATCGAGACAAAGACGTATCTGACCATTACTTTTCTTCACTACTGTGATGGGGTTTATATAAGACGACGCCTGTTTTTTAATAATCCCGTCTACCTCCATTTTTCTGATTACCCCTCGTACTTCTTGATAGTATTTCTCAGGAATGGGGTATATTCTCTTCTGGTAAGGGGTTTCATCTGTCAGCCTTATCTTGTACTTATAATCCTTAATCAATCCAGGCTTTTCATCAAAAATATCTTGGAATTCCTTTATCAGATCCTCAAATTCCCCCTGAATTTCTTCAAATCCTTCAGTTTTTCTACTGGGTATTTCTGCTAAATTCGCCACTTCATTAATTATGGTATTCAAAATTTCTTCCCTAAGGTCTATTTCCAGACTGTTTTTCACGTCTTGTTTTTCTATCTCTTCTGTGATCATGTACCCATCATTAAAGCTAATACTTCTGTTCTTCATGTCAATAACAGCTCCGACCTTCGATATAAAATCGATTCCAAGCACCATATCAAAATTGATCTTGCTCACCACAATGAAGATCTGTTCATAATTCCTTCCATTGATCTCAAAGTTCAATAACACTTGAATCTTGCACTTCACTGCCTTATCTTGGAAAATCCCTCTCACTTTGACGGTAGAAACAGGTAGAACTGTCATATTCTCTCCTCTTAGCAGACTTTGATAACAATCTTCTGAAATGATGGAGATAATTGCACCAGTATCCATCAGGGTTTTGTACTGTTGGCCATCTATCCGTACAGAAATAATAGGTAAGGCACATGGTCTTTCCTCTCTGACGATTCCCCTCTCTTCTAGTAAATCTTCATCAGTAACTTCATATATCTCATTAATTGTAATTAGGTGTGGTGTGGCAATGTATTTACAAGTTCTCACTGTCGTTGAGAAATCGGCGTTTTTTTTTTGTGTTACCGACCTCAAAATTGTGCTGGCTCGTAGAAGGCCCAGGATCAATTACTACATCCTGCCTTTTCTTTTGATTTTCGGCTTCTTTTTCCCGTAACTCCTTCAGGTATTGCTGGCTTTCCCTCTCTCTTTCCTGATACTGATCGGGTGTCATAACCTGACCTTGAGGATTCTGATTGCTATTTTGGTTCTGGTTATTTCTATTATAATTTCTGTTATAACCATTATTGTTGTAATACCTGCCTCTTCCATTGTTGTAATTGCCTCGATTATAGTTCCAGCCTCTTCTCTGTTGATACGGACGGTAACCTTGCGATCTGTTATTTCTAAACTGATTATTCCTGTGAGGACCTACATTGTCAGTTTTCTCTTCATCTGGCTTGTCAGTTTGTTGGACTTGGTCCATATATACAGTATTTATTTCTTTGAAGTCATGCCTTTGACATTTCTGTACCACGTTAGGCATTGGACTTGTATAGTCTAACCTCCTCAGTAATTCATCCATGCTGGTCAAATCCCTTATGTTTGACGAAATGATTAGTCTCCTCACCTCCACAGGCAGCATACGAGAAATCGCATCAATTAATTGCTCCGTTGACAAAGGGGGTTGCAAAAATCTCAAGCGGGACAATTGACTCGTAAAGAAATCAGCGTACCGCGTTGGAAGAGTACCTGAGTATTTTCTTGAATAAACCTCCGCTCTTAACGAATTCTGCGCTTCGATGGACCAAAATCGTTTGATTAATGCCTCTGCAAACTCGTCAAAGTTACTGAATGTGTATCTAAATGCGCAAAACCATTCGAGGGGTCCTCCAATCAAAAATCTTTCCACTATCTTCATCTCTCTCTCTCTGGGAATGTGAGCTTCGATGAAATAATCTTTGAGGTTCCTGACATATTCTATAGGCGTCAAACTATCAGTGTTGCTGAAATTTTGTGGTTTGTCTTCAAAATTCCTGATGACTGTGACATTCCTCGGATATGAATCCGGGTAGTTTTTCCCACTATCTCGATAGTTCCACTCAGGTTCCATATTCCTCTCGTCATCTTCCTCCCTGAATCTGGATATACGTTCTTCAGGAGTCACGTCTCTTTCTTCTGGATCTAGGTTATATCTTCTGGCATAATTCCTATTGGTTTCGCAAGCCAAGCCTACTGTATCCTTGTCAGTGATTTCCGTTAAGACTTTCTTGATTAACTCTTCTTTGTAGGTCTCCATCAAACTAGCTTCTCCTAGCTTCAAATATTGCAGTTTACTCGTCGTTTCATTCACATCAGAGACAACTTTATGAATCTGATCCTCTAATGCAGATTTTAATGCTTGCACATCCTGACCTAATTGTGTTCTATCTTCTACTTGTCTCTCGGATAGCGAATCCATCCTGACGCTTAAATCTTTCCTAATCTGTACTACTTCATTGTTGATATCTATTTGAGTACTGGCAAGTTTTCTTTCAATACGTTCCTGAATTTGGGTTACATGTTCCCCACTTGACCTATTCCACTCGTCTTTCCATACTGCTACATTTGCCGTTAACATTTCTGCTATGTCTACTTCGATATCTTCTTTAAGTAATCTATTATGGTCTAATACCTGGGTTCTCATGACCTCTACATCAAACTTTAAACCTGCTAAAGACGCTGTCGTTCTAACTGACTCATCAACTAGCCTAGTCGTTAATGCACTTATATTACGTGTACAAAGTGTTTTCGAATTTTCTATCTCTTCCCTGACTTTATTTACATCAGTTTGGACTTTAGCAATATCTACGAAAACTGTGTTGACCTCTACTTGAATTTTATTTATGTCACTTTGCATCTCATTTACATCCGAATGAATGTTATTAATATCAACCTGAACATTGGACACATCAGTTCTAACATTTTGGATTCCTCTTTGGACTTCCTCACCTTGTCTTGGACAGTCGCAACATCTTTTTTAACAACAACTACCTCAGCCCTAGCACAAGAAATATCACTTCGGACATTAGCAACATCTAAATTCAACATTGTAAGATCTTTATGCACATTAGAGACATCTATTTTAACATTGGACACGTCTGAGCGCATGTCAGTTACAGCATTCTCGATTCCTTGGGTATTAATCTGTAAACGCGACATATTATCCTCTAAGTTAGCAGAACTGGTCTGGAGAACTTTTATATTAGCAGACAAATTACTAACATTCTCCTCCATTCGACTAGTATTCCTAGCTTCCATCTCCTTCATGCTTTCATTCAAGCTAGCAGACATATTACTAGCATTTTCCTCCATTCGACTAGTATTCCTAGCTTCCATCTCCTTCATGCTTTCATTCAAGCTAGCAGACATCTCCTCTAACATCCTCCTAAGACTTTCATCTGCCATTACAATATTATTCAAAAATAAACTGCTGTAGGGACATACATCAAAAGAGCAAAATAACAACATCTGAGCAACACTTTTCACCATATATAAATTTGATCAATTTTCTGTCTTAAATCTAACTTATAACTACCTTAGAATTAACCTTCGAAGACACTTCATGTTGAAACAAAGTCAAGCACATGTTCAAATTTCCCTGGCCCATTTTAAAATATCCTAACACAAATAATTTACATTTACAATCCAAATAATTTAATTTTATCTTTAATATGACTGAAATGTCATAAGCCGGTCGAATAAAATAAGATTCCAGATCATAGGCGATTTTTCTAAGTTTCCAGCCTACTTAACCTCTCTCAAGTTGTATAAGATCTGATCTTTTCTGAGTGTAATTTTCCTACTACAATACAACATTTAATTCCTATATAATCACACTCTCAAATTCTACAATTGGCCAAGACATCTAACAAAGAATCAACCTCTTTATTTGAGTCTAACGATCCACACGTTTTAGGTTTGCCAATCCTACTGGCGTTCAACCTGGTGATCCACTTATGTTGAATCAGCCCCACGTTTTAGGGTCGCCAATCCTTCTGTCCCCGATTACACGGATAGTAGGCTGTTAGATATCCGCCCCCTCAATCGGATTGCCAATAATCAAACGCACCGGCACAGCTACACCAATGAAAATGGCACTGACAGATACTACCGAGATTTGAGCACAGAAGTTAACAAGGAATTATTGTGGAACACACCAAAATAGACGGGGGTTCATACTTACCTCTACTTACCTCTTAAAAATATCTCGGGGATTGGGTTGACAACAGGATCTCTAAAGTATGCTCCCACAATAACCTTCACTATGACATTTAAAAATGAACCAGAACGAAGGCAAGAACTTTGAACTGTACAAAAGCTTTATTTCAAATAAAGGGTATGACTTTAACAACTCAACAAAATAAATGTGGCTATCAGTAGCCCATGTCAATCTGACTATGTCCTCCTATAGGACTTGCAAAGTTAGCATACAACATGTTAGCTCCCACGAGCTCAAAATAACGTAACATTTAGAACACATTTGGACTGGAAAAAGGAAGTCAGGACGAGACATATATACAGAGCATTTGGTTTCTTTTAATAAACATGACACTTGTATTTATAGGCGCAAGGCCACAATGCAGACGACCTCGTCCGCTGATAACCAGTTGTCTGGCCAGCTGCCATCTACCCTTCAAACCTGACGCACACCTGTCAAATGGGCTCACTTGTCAAGCCACGTTGCGTAAGAATCCAGCACTCTCTCAAAAGTTTTAAATGTCCGCAAGACATCACAAATATTGTTACGCAAATCTTTCAAATGCTTTACTCACATACCACTGGATTATTCTGACAATCCCTAAACTTGTTTAATTAGCATCCAAATGTTTAATAAGCATTGTTTAGAGTATAAAACAAACTCTTAAATGTTTTTAACAAAAACTCATAAATGTTTATAACAATTAGAAATTGTTTATAATATTGTCGAAGACAATAAGAAAAATTTTAAACACGCCTCTAACATTACTTTCGTTCCACATTATTGTCAAAGATATTTACATCATTTATTTACAATATTAACATTTAAATTATTCAAATTATTAATTTGAGAAATAAATTAACCACATGTTCATCCGGTTGGTAATTTCATAATCGTGTCAATATAATCGACCAATGAAGGTTAGTTATACATGTTAATGTCACATTCTGGTTTAATAAATGTTTAATAATTATAATTATTTGTGACTGTAATCTTCATTCAAAATCTTATCTCAAATTCTTTCAATACTCTTGTTAATTATAACAGTAAATTCACTTGATTAATTTTCAAAGGACAAATACAATACACTCCTGCGGTAAATACGTCGCTTACAAAAAAAATGCACAAAACTGCATTAAAAATAGGCCCAGAATTCATCATATATTAATATATACGGCATCAAAATCTTCCACAGAATTTACAAAAACCTCCACTAACAAATTCTTTAACATCATTAATTACTGTGGGAACCTCCTTCATTTACTTCAAGGGCATTATACATCAGCGACTTTCAACATGTCCGCTGCACTGGCGATTATACATTCATAGTTCCACTTCAAAAATTCTTATAATCATTAATAGTTTCAAAACTGTTGTCATTTAACCTTCGTGGATTTCATTCATGAATCGAAATGAAGTAAAAATTTGCCAATCACAAACAAATTTAATAGTGAATACGCTTATATACGCCTCTCTGGTCTATCAAAATTTAAGATTATCATCTTCAAAGTATTGTAGTATAAAAATACTATCATCAAACAAAGTGCGACTAAACTGCAAAATAGTCGAATAGAATCCAATTAGACTGTGGAATGCAAACATTATTATTCAAATCTCTAATTGAGAAAAAAAACTCCTAACAAAAGTTCACGACTTTAATGCATTCAATAATACATAATTAAAGTTCATCTTTCACAAAATTGTCCATGATGCAATGGTCGTTCATAACTGACGATAAATGTCTGTGTTGCAATCATTTCAAATAACGACTAGTATTTCCAAGATCGTCGACAACGTTAGAGATTTTAACGCTCTAAAATCATTTAAATGTTCTTCCTTCTTGATGATGACAGAAAATTGGTCAAAGTAATTAAACTGGGGTAGAAATTACTTTAATAAAGAGACATGCTGTCTGAATTTAAATCTGCCATGAAAATCATTAACTTATAGTCAAATCGGGACTACAAAAATAAGCAAATTACTGAAATATCTAAATATCAGTCTCAACTGATCCAAAATCATTTAACTATGCCCATGACATAAAATTGTCTTAATAAATCGTCGAAAAAGGCATAACTCATCAAGGTGTACTGAGAATAGGAATCTCAAACAAGAATATAGGGCAAAATACATGAGGACAAAAATATGGGAAAATGGCTGCTCAGATATTGCTAGAAAACTCAAATACAATAAACGTTCACGACTACCTTATCTGCCGATTGAAGTTCCAGAGGAAAATTCCCCAAAGAAGACTGCTGATGGATCCATTTCACCAAGTTAAAGCTGAGCTCCATCCTCGAAACAGGAAACAGCACCCTCAGAGAATCGAACTGCTTCCTCCTCCGGAAATTGCACTGCTCCATGAAGACGTAAGACATCCTTCCGGCAAAATTCTTCTTTGTGAGTCGGGACTACCCTGATCTCTCTTGAAAAATCCCTGAAGATCTTGTAGAAAATCGCCATGAAGTTTTTGTAGTAATTTCCATAGAAATATTCATATCCAGTGAGTATGAAATCGTTTCCATTGCTGTTTGATAGTATTCAGCGTTGAGCCACGAAACATGGGTGTAGATGGTTGTTCACCACATGTCCGCTTGTATGGAATGGCAATTAGCGAAGTTCCATGTTGCTATCTTACTCCAACGATGTATGTCCCAATTGCATTAAAGTCCTTTAGCCTTCCATCTTCTCTTCGGTTATGGTAATAGAAGAACAAACTGCCTTATTAAACTGCTCCATAATACTGTAGCGTTGTGTCACAAAAGCAATCAGAAGTCTCCCTGTTATACTAGCAGTGCCAGCCGTAGCGTAGAATCTGACGCTATAACGTGCTTCTCAGGTGGCGAGAAAATCACTTTTGTCAGTCATCTAAAAGTGCTAATATCTTCTAAAATAACTCCTTGAAATTGTTCAAATTTCCTACACTGCTTAATGTAGCACTGCACAATAGAATTAGCTTATAGGCAACCGCTAACTGTTCATAGCCACTCTTGTAGACGCGTTATAATGTGCGTTTTAACTTCACCTAGTTTTACTCACAGTAAACTTGCACTGCTTGTCTGCTCGAATCTCGTTTAATGCGGTGGCTTCACCACGCGTTATAAAGACGACTCTCTCTACTAATATCACTCGACGTCTCACCAAAACGACTATATAATCACTGAAGATCTGACGATTTGAGATATGCGATATGAGACTGCTCTCTTCTGTGCAAGGCCTTTTATAAACTTCATAAGGGGCGTATCCATCCCTTCCATAGCGTGTTACTGCGTCATCGCTCGAAGTTCCAACTTCGTCAATACGTGACGGATTTTCAAAATTCAAAAACAGGAAATAAATTTCACCAAAATTCCAGATCAATGCCTCTACTGCAAATGGATTTCCACAATTCTTCATTCCAAAAAGTATTAAAAATACCATAGTTTCAGCAATCTCCGTCTTCCTTCAAACAATCGTTCATTGGTTCGAGCCTCCCCTCCAATAGCATAATTTCTTCCTCAGCACAATTCCACGTTTCCTGCGACTGCGTCGTAAATCTCGGATCTTTCTCGAATAAATGCTGACGTCATAAGGAATCTCAGCTCAAGCAGCCTGCTGGTATAACGTCTGCGTCATCCGTGCTTACGTCATGACTACCCACGTCATAACTATGACAGCCATAACTTTCTTCATAATTTCCAAAATAGCCACCGTGGTCTCAACATAATTCAATTACGGGGGCAGTACCTTCTGATTTTTCTTCCTTAAAAATCCCATGATAATTTGATTTCTTTCATCTTTTTAAGTCATATCCGGTAATTGTGTCGGTTGAGTACGCTCTGTCCCTACCCTTTCTTTCCCCTTTTTATTTATCTGGACTTCAGGTTTCCAGAACCTCATTCTTCTTTACGGGTGTGGTCTATCCCTACCCGTTCCTTTATTTCATCATTCTCCTTCCTTAAATTGAAATTTTCTTCTTCAATAAAATCAATTATTTCTTTTAATTCCCAATATAATTTCTCCAATTCGCATTCGCACTCGAATGTTTGAGCTCTGTTTCATTTTTCTATCTCATTCTCGTTTCTATCAAAAGTGGATTCTTCATCTCTAAATGTTTCCATAACCAGGGCTTGTTCATTTGCTTCATCGAAGTCTTCGGGAGGGTAATACACTTTTAAATTTGCTGAATTCATGGTCACTTCGTGATTCGTTTCACAGTGACGAATTCTATAGGCATTATTTCTCAAATCCCTTATTATTTGATACGGTCCGTGGTACATTTTCTGGAACTTTTTGTACACGCGGTTCCCTGGATCCGAAATGGCGGGTCTTTTTACTAACACCATTTCCCCTGCTAATAGTGGCCGATGATACCTCTTGTGCCTATTTCTTCTTTGTCTCCTGTCGGTTTGAGCTTTTAGATGCTCAAAGGCTCTTCTTATACGTACATCTCTTCCAGGCTGAGCGTCTGCTGGCCTAGGAATTACCAGACTCCAAGGTCTCTCTGGTTGCTCATTCCGATGTAACGTTATTGGTATCTCTCCCGTAGATTCATGGATTGTGTTGTTTATGCAAAATTCAATGATATCCAAGATATCTATCCACTTCCAATTTTCTTCGGCACAGTATATTCTACAATACTTGGCCGTCTCCCTCATCACTCTTTCTACAGGATTTGCCTCAGGATGGCGAATACTTAACAAAATCTGACGTATTCCAAGTCTTTCTAATTCTTGTCTGAACTCTACACTGGTGAAACAACTACCGTGATCCGACAACAAATTCTCAGGTTTTCCCAGAATCGGTATCACTTTTTCTTTGAGTCGTTTTAACACCTGTTTGGTACTAGTCTTCTGTATGGGAGCAAGGACAACCATTTTAGTGAAGACATCCATAGCCACCATTATGTGTCGATTTCCTCTTCTTGCCTTTGGCAAAGGTCCGAAGTTATCAATAGATATGATTTGACCTGACCTTTCGGGCAACAATGGTATAGGCTTTTGTCTCATCAGAAATGCATTTGGTTTGATCCTTTGACATAGATCACATGTCTTTAGCGTATCCCTTACAGTTTCTCTCAGTCTCGGCCATACAAATGCTTCTTTCAGCATCGAGACTGTTTTGTCGACTCCCATATGTCCGAACGATCTATGGGCTAACCATACTATTTTCCTCTGCAAAATTGCAGGTACAACAATCCTTAATCGTGTATGGTCAGAGTCCACAAACGTATATAATAATCCATTATAAAATGTGTAATCTTGAGCTATCTTATTAGCTTCTGTGTACGCTGGTGTTCCCCTTATCAAACTTCCCTCAAGGAAAGATATGAGCATGTTCATCCATGGATCCTCACGTTGCCGTTGACTAATGTTCCTTAACTCATTTAGAGTACGCTGATCCCTGTCTTCCAAATCAATAGCCATTACTTCCTCTTCTGTGGACTCTGGCTGTCTACTTAAATAGTCTGGAACTATATTTTCTTTTCCTGGGCAGTATTCTATCTTTACATCAAACTGTTGAATATATAATGCCCAACGCATCAACCTTTGACTGGATAGATCAGTCTTCATCAAAAAGGTTAAGGCTTTATGATCCGTCCTTAAGGTGACCTGAAACCCATATACGATCTTTCGCCAATATTGCAGCGCGTGCAATATCGCTAACAGCTCGATTTCGCTGATCGTATAATTTTTCTCGTGTGGTTTCAGTCTCCGACTTGTGAAAGCTAGATAATTTCTCTTATCAGGGTTATCCGGGTTTTCCTGATATAGCATTGCCCCTATTCCAATCTGGGATGCATCTGTTTGAATTATAAATTTCTGATTAAAATCAGGATATCCTAGCTTCACATAGTTTAAGAGCATTTCCTTGGCTTCCACGAATGATTTTTCTGTTTCCTCCGTCCATTTCCACTTGCCCCCCTTCTTCAGAAGGTCCTGTAGTGGTGCAACAGTTTTTGTGTATGATGGACAATGTCCTGAGAAGAACCCAATCAATCCCAAAAACTGGCGAACGTTCTTCACCTTCAAAGGCCTTGGAAAATCCCTTATCGATTCCAATTTGCATGGATTTGGTTTAACACCATCCTTATAAATCACATGCCCTAAAATTGTTACTTGTCTTTGACAAAAATTTGACTTCTTTAAATTGATTTTAAAATTTGCCCTTCTTAAGTCTTCCAATAATTTCTTCAACTTTTCTAAATGTTCCTCAATATTCTCCGAGGTAAGCAAAATATCATCCACATAACGGATAGTGCAATCTTTCACTTCCTCTGACAAGTTTCGATCAAGCGCTCTTATTAAGGCAGATCCCGCGGTCTTCAATCCAAACGGACATCTCTTAAAACAATAGGTTTGTTGGTCGAACTGAAATCCAGTCAACAAGCTGGTTTTCTCTTCCAGTTCGAGATGATGATACGAAGAAGTCATGTCAATATTTGTGAAAATCTTCTTGCCTTTGAACTTCCTCAGTATTTCTTTTATGGGTGGTGCCGAATCATTTTCTTGTATGATTTTTGCATTTAAATTTCTGGCATCTAGACACACCCTCACTGAGCCATCCGGTTTACTCACAATCACTAATGGACTAACATATGGTGTCGCCATCTTTTCTATAACACCTGCATTCATCATCTCCTGCAGTGTTTTCTTAGTTTGTGGGTAATATTTTTTCGCAACCGGGTATGGTTTTTGTCTGAACGGTGCCCAATCATTGACTTGGAACGCGTATTTAAAATTTTCAATCTTCCCTGGCTTGGAATCAAATACGTCTCTAAAATTCAATAATAATTTCTTTAATTGTTCCTTATTTTCAAGGTTAACTTTGGCTTCCTCTACTTTTCCTGACAGGTTGGTCTCGAACTCAGTCTCCAAATTATCTTCGAGTTCTATGTTGAGGACTTCAAATATCCTTTCTATGTCCTTATAACCTTCTTCCGTTACTTCTTCCACGTGCCATACCTGTTCTCCTATTTTCGCCTCCTGTTCCTGTAGGTTAATGTTTTGTTCATCCACATCCTCTCTTTGAATTCTAATGCAATTTTGCACTAGGTCTATGATGACCTTGTTCTCACGGATAAAATCAATACCTAATATGACATTATACGGTAATTGATTTACCAGCAAAAAGCATTGCGAAATTTCAGCGTTACCCATGATCAGATCAATGTATACCTGAAATTTGCATGTTAAAGATTTTTCAGGGATAATTCCCTTAATCTTTACACTTGATGTGGGGATTTTTAATACGCGGCCTCTTGTTTCCAATTCACTCAGAAGGGTTTGCGTAATTAAACTTATTGTGGATCCGGTATCAATCAATGCCCTGACCAATAATCCTTCTATCCTTAGCATAATTATGGGTAATTCTCTTTTGATAGGTGGGATTCCTTCCACATCCTCATTAATTAGCTCATCTGGCCTTGCTATCCAATTCACAATTTCTACCTCCTCCCAGCTCCTGGTATGTTTCCACTTTTGACGATTTAAATTTGGAGTTTTTTTTATCCTGAGGGCTTCCTTTCCCCTCATTCTTTAACTGAGCTTGTAGTTCCAAGCTTTGAGCTCCATCTAGCCGGTCGGGTGATTTCCGGTTCTTGATTGCCTCACTCCAACGGACTTTTTGCCGTTCAGGTTCGTCTGGTCGTTCGTTCATATAACGAAGACTTTCCTGATATCTTTCCTCTATTTCGGCCCGATATTCATCATCCCTATCCTCTGGCCTTACGTTCCTTCTGGGATAATTCTCCCATTTCTTTCTGTTTTCTTGCCTCTGATGGTTATTGTTATAGGGTCGGCTCTCTTGTTGCCTATAACCCGTATTCCTAGGATTTCTTCCTCGATATCCTCCTCTGTGGTATGGCTGTATTCCTCTAGGCTCTTGGTGCCCATACTCTCGACCTAGTCCTTGAGTATCAGTGCTGGTGGACTGCTTCCTGGTCGATGGTTTTTCTCTGGTTTCCTGACTGCTGGCCATGTGTACCTGTTCAGTCTGTCTTTGATGCCTAGGCGTTACGTGTGACGTCGTCATGTCTAATTGACGTAATACGCTCTCCACTTTCACAGCACTTCTGGCTTTGGATGAGATTAACAGCCTCTAAATCTCATATGGAAGTTGTCTTGCAATGGCGGCACACAGGTCGTTCTCAGCTGGAGCAATGTCAAGTTCGCGGAATTTACACAGCTGAGCGGTAAAAAATTCCGAGTACTTAGTTGGTGCATTTGTGCTGTACTTCCTAGAGTACAGATCTAGCCTCAAATTCTCCTGGACGTCTGCTGCCCAATATCGTTTTAAAAAGGCTTCTCTAAAGCCTTCCACCGTATCAAAGGTGTACCTAAAGCTTCTGAACCAGGTGAGACAATCACCTGCCAACAGCTTCTCAATAGCTCTCAGTCTCCGATCCTGAGGAACCTTCATTTCGTTTAAGTACTCTGCGACTTCCTTTAGCCAGTATTTTGGAGTAATTGACATGTTATTACCCGTAAATTTTACCGGTCTGTCCTCATTCGACTTAATAATGTTTATTACCTGACCATTTGTCTGGTTCATGTACGGGGTTGACATCGCCATCGGATACCCTGGGTTCTTATAAGGGCTCTCCCCTCCTAAGTCCCTATCTGTATCTATGCCTTGTTCACGGGAATCTACCCATCCTGTCTTTGGAAACTCCTCCTGATTCTCAAATTCTAACTTCCTTTCCCTTCGGGCAATTTCTTCATTAGCCATGAGTTGGATTTCCATTTGACTGTTCTTATGTTCAGTCCTCTCCAACCGGGATCCTAATTCATTTTGGATTCTTTCCTGATTTTCCTTACTAGTTTCCAGTTCTCGTTTGAGTTGGACTTTCTCATCCCTGAAGCTATCCCTGATTTCATTTAGGTGTTGTTCTACCTCTTTCTTGATGACCATGACCTGTTCTGTTATAATTTCTGGCTTTACGTCCCCTATGGTATCGAGGTCTTCTCGTATTTCTTTTATTTTCTTCTCCATCTCTCTTTGTCCTTTGACCATATTCACTTTAATTCCTTCCAGTTTTACCTCAGTTTTCCCTTGACTCTTATATAATATCATCAAGTCATTTTGGATCTGGCCTACTTCCGTATGAGTTTTTCCTACTTCGACCTTTAATGTTCCGATGGTGCCCTGAACATCATTAATACCCTGACTTATTTCATCTATCTTATGGGTATTTTCCTTATTTTCTTTCTCTCGTTGTTTTCTTTCATTCTGGAGATGCTCCTCATAGGTACCGAATTTTTGAGTTATTTTCTCCTCGTGCTTCTTTAAGTTCTCATCTACCTGCCCGGTAAAATGATCAAATTGCTCCTTCCTATTCTTCGCATCTTCCTGATTCTGAGTTCTCATCTCATTTACTTCAGTCTGAACTACACCGATTTTTCCCTCGAGTATTTCTACTTGGTCCTTTACCCCTTTAAATTCGTCTCCTAATTTCTTAAAACTTTCTTTTATCTCATTCCGGGAGGTTTCACAAATATCGCTGTTAGATTTTATCTGAGCTTCTAATTCTTTCTGCACACCTTGGATCTGGGTTACAAGTTCATCTTTACACGCATCTACATTTCCCTCCATATTACTCAATTTAGTTTCCATGGAACTCAAACTTTTATTCAAAATTTCAAAATTTTCTTGACATGCAGTTTGGGATTTTTCCGTGCTACCCTTCAAGATATTTATTTGGTCTTGCAATCCTGACTGAAGTGCTTTATTTTCCCTTTGAATTTCACTTGCGATTTCCCCTTTTAACTCAGTTAACTTATCCCCAAACTTAGTGTCAAAACCTTGAAATTTGTTATTCATTGTTTCTTCTAAAACCTTGGACCCCTCTTTCATTTCCTTAATTTCAACCTTCAATTCATCGTTCATTCTTACACAATTAGCCTCAATAGCTTCTAATTTAGTTCCCATGTTATCACTTTTAGCTTCGATATCTACTAATTTAGCTCCCATGTTATCACTATTAGTTTCGATAGCTTCTAATTTAGTTCCCATGTTATCACTTTTAGTTTTTAGTGACTCTAGACTTTGATTCATGGATCCTAAATCCCTTTTATTTTCACTCTGTTGGCTATCCAACTTACTCAAACTCTCATTTATGGACTCGAACACTTTGTTATTTTCATCCTTTTGGAGGCCCAATGTATTGTTTATAGCCTCCAACTTCTCATTGCTATCGGCTTTTATAGCCTCCAAAAGCCGTTGCATCTCTTCACTCAATGCCATCTTATTAGAATATAGTGGGCTACTAATGCCACATCGCTAGAACATGCTTGAGAGATAGTAATCTGAACCATTGTGTCCCAATTTCTTTAAAAATTTTACTTTGGTACGGGTTTTTACTACACCGTACCCTTTTGATACTCTTCTTCAAACTCAAAGACCTTTATGGAAGTATTTAAAATTCAAAATTTCGAAAAACCATTTTTTTTTTTCAAAAAATGAAAATTTTGATTTTTCGAGAAAACTCGGGTTTTCCCTAGGAAAACTCAGCCCTGCGTACTGGGCGCCAAAAAGATGAATGGTAGGGGGTTGTTTAATCCAGGGCTGCTCGGTGTGAGTTTCCAGGGACCCATGCGTTCAGTTAACATTTTACGTTGTAGCTACTCCTATCATTACTTTACTTTTACATGAATTGACCGTCTTTAGTGTTCCTCTAATCATTAATCCAAGCACAGTACTTCTATTCACCCCCCTGTGCCCTTCCAGCAAGAAATATGCAAATCACAGTATGCCAGCATTGCTCAATTCGGGATTTTTCGGGGCTGCGGTAAGTTCTCCCACTCTGTGACTTACATATTTTGGATTAAATAGAGGATACACTTGCAAAAATAACAACAAAATCAACTCCTATTTTAACACATTTAATTAAGCAAAATTATGGCGCTACAAACAAATAAAACAAATAAACTACTGACCAATATCATTCTACTTGTCCAAAGTGAACAAGGAATAGCATAAAAATAAAACAAATATTAGATTAAAACACATGGTTTTCTTTAAAACCAACAATTCACGATTATTTTCACTTCCATAAAGTACTTATCTTAAAGTTCCATATAACTGCGAGCTTCTTTGGCTCGATACTTTTCCATAATAATAGTGTCATACTTTTGTACACCTCAAGAATTTATTTTATCTTTTCTATCATCAAAACAAATATATAATTACATTTAAAATTACATGTTAATTATTCACTTCAATATTTGGGCATTTCTCATATTCTCAGGATTTACTATCTCTCTCAAGTTTTCAAATTCACTACGGTGATCGGGAAACCACTTGTGTACTCCAGAGTCATAAAGATTACTTGACAAAGTCAAAAACTATGATTACTCCCGAATCTAGTTACCTTCATAAAACTCGTGGATTTCTATTTCCATACAACATCACAATAGGGATTGTTATTTAATTCAGTTGTCTTATAAGACCATTATCACATAAGAAAACTATGATCTGAACTGGCAAGCGATAATATAAATCTACAAGGACCTCGGTTCAACGCCCGGGTCATTAACAACTTTAAACACTCACGGTGTATTTCACTTCTTACAAGACAATCTTTACCCACCCTCGCACTATGAGGGTCAGGCCATTATACTCGAGCGTGATTTATGACAGGGAGGGCGACTCCCGGCCTAGCTTACGGTAGGAGCTCTCTTCAATGCTTTTAAAACAAACCTTCACATTATTCTCAGTTCTTCGGGGGAGACTTGGCTTTCTACTCAATCGTTTTACTTTCAACAATATTATTGGCTCATAAACCACTCTCGTAATCTTGGCATTTATTAATTATGAAGGGTCCTCGTTGATTGAGCCTGGAAGAGTAATACACATTCGACGACGAATAATAAGGGGCTTTAACAAACAGAGGATTCTAGGTTCAAATCTCTTAACATGCCTCGGGAACCATTTCCACATTGGAGGACTTATACAAGACGCGATTTAGGGTCTAGCCCTAGCTTACAGGACCTACGCTCAATAATACCATACATTTGCTCCCTTTTATAATATAATACACACATGGCCTCGTGATCCGCGTCACAATTTAGAGGACTTACAACATATCTCAATTCACTGCAATCAACTACCCTCCATAAGTAACTTACCAAGTACTTTAACTTTTACGCGTTCCTAGCGTGACTTTTTATTTAATTGCGTTCCATTACGCTACCCATTACTTTACGGCCGAATGTCTTCCAAAGAACTGATAAATTTCATAGTAACAATTGATACATATCTCAATTCTTATATTAATCTTTTCCGTTGACAATAAATCGCTCCATTTTTTAAGAACATGCATTCACATCATGTCTTATACATTTGTTAAGGCTTCAACACTCTATATTTTTATATCATTCAATTTAATCTTTATTTAGATTTCTTTACCTTGTTATTATTATGATTACATTCCTTACAAAAGCTCAAAAGCTATTTCTTTCATATAATTCAAATTTACCTTTATGTAAATATCTTTGTTATAATTATTATTATTACGCTTGCTTTTATAACATTCATTAAATACACTGACATTTTATTCCATGCATTTCCTCTACAGGATTTATTATTTCACATAATTATTTATTATTTCTTAAAACTTTATTTTCGTTCAGATCGCGTTCTTATTTAGTTATTATTTATTTAAAAACATCCCTTTTACTCAAAACTCCGGTGGAATTGTACACAATTTTTTTTCCGACACCCAAATATAATGAAAATCTTTACTCACATGTCTAAGGTCGTTTTCTGATCTTTATTCTCGTTTGATGTGACATTTTGGCCCACCTTCTTGACCTACTCCATATTGTACAAACTCATCTCATGTACAGACATTTCTTGACACATATTCACTATATTTAACACTGACAACATTTTTAATACACTGGTGTATCCGTTTTGAACACACAATAAAACACTAAAAAATATATTACTTTTAACACACACTTTTGATATATTTACACTTCACAACTTTTGATCACTAGGCCGTCTTTTTAGCCTATCACACGTGACCTCTTAATCTCCCGTCTCCAAGGGTGAAATTTATTCAATGTCGGCTTCCTATCCTGCAGAATACGAAAGTCTCGAATAATCTACTACTTCCCTGGATTAACAATTCTTCAAATCCTGATCCTGATGATCGGCTATTTCTCTAGCTTGAACGGCTCCCCTTTTAGATCTGATTTATCGATCCTAGCGAAAGTCTGTTCTGATCGAGGTCCCCTCGATAACCTATCGGTGACCTATGGATTTTTAGCCACTAATACTTCTCGAGTCTTAGTGCTTTAGAATAGTTCGTCTGCTTTCTTGAGACACTGTCTATATTTTCCGTTCTTCTTTGTTTATTGGGTTCTCGCACTTCTAATTTTCTGAAATACGTTGCGAACCTTACTCTGTTTTTCCCTGTTCGGGTTCTTTAAAATGTATAAACTGTTTATCTCGCTGTTCCGGTACTTCCATACGTTATGATACTTTTGGTCGTTTACTGAAAGACCTATCGCCTGAATCCTAAGTTCGCAGCCTGCTTTGACTGTATTTTTGGAACTTTTACGGTAACTTTTGCCCTGTCGGACCTAAATCCTGTAATTAGGATTTTCCTAATTTTTCAACACGGCGATACTTTAATACTTCTTCTTTGCAACTCCTTCCGGAGGCACGCAAGTTACTGATACTTCGATGCCCGTGGCTATCGGATATTAATTCTGCGGTATAATACAGCGTTTCTCCCCTCAAGGAGTACTGGTTAGCTGCCTTCGATGTCTGATACAGCGTTACGTTCCCCTCACGGGCTCTTGAATACTGCGTATACGATGTGGTGCAGCACTTCCGGTCACGGAATGCTCGTAGACTGCATCTACTGATACAGCGTGACGTTCCCCTCACGGGCTATCGTAGACTGCATGTACTGATACAGCGTGACGTTACCCTCACGGGCTCCTGAATACTGCATGTACTGATACAGCGTGACGTTCCCCTCAAGGGCTATCGTAGACTGCATGATTGGCTTGGTGAGGCCAGGAGTTTTATACCTTTCAGTCACAAAAAGATAAAATCCTAGTCCTTTTCGTGACCAACTTTTGAACTAATTGTCGCACAATTATAAAAATCATATCTCCAGAAAGCTCGTCTTCCAAACGTAAAATAATCTTCCTGTGCATGGAAATCGATCGTGCATTTCCGAGATATTAATTAATTCTTCGTCCTCAACTGTGTGGGTGGTGCTGTTCATTTTTAATTCTCCCACTCCTTGGGTCCCGGTGAATCCCCAATGACGTATACTTGCGTTTGCAGTTTTCTCCTGTGCAATTTTACAAGGTTTTTCTTTACACAAAAATCTCTAATCCAAAATGATTCACCGTACTGTATCTGTTTACTTATTTTTATACTCGTAAACGGGTTAAATTTAATTATTCCTGTTCTGACTCAGCAGCGAGGTTGCCATTTTCCTGCAACGTAAGAGCAATTTCCGAGTCAAGCTTCTTCGTCTTACAGTCCAAACTTTCCACTCGTTCTAATAATATCCATGACTGGCTCCTTATAAATGTCAAGAGGCATGAGCTCATCTTATGAACACCTGGCCCTAGCGTTTGCACAATGTTAGGCCAGAATCCTGGCTTGAAATCTCTCTCCGTTCCCTTAGAGACTGTATGATTCTTTCATTCCTTTCTCAAAATACATGGATTCGACTCCCTTTGAGGCCATGGTACATGGGTTCAATATATATATATATATATAGAGAGAGAGAGAGAGAGAGAGAGAGATAGATAGAAAGCTTGTGTATGTATGGTATAGCATAGATTGTTTGACCAGAGAAAATACGGTGAGGTAGGGTGGGGAGAGGGAGAATTAACACATATATATGAATAAATGGTAAATAGTATTTTTGTTTTTTTCAATAGTTTTGTTTTTCAAATGCAGTGGTAGATAGCCGTTATTTTGTAAAACATTCTTACTTGCAGTAGGTCCCACTAACACACATAGACAGACTGTACTAGTGCCATGGTCAAGCACTCACATTAAGATCATTTACAAAAACATAAAATGAAAAATAAAAAATCTTGTTTTAGAAATATCGTTTTTCAACCTACACAAAATAAATAAAAAATTGTGTAAACAGCAATATGGAAAATCCATGTTTCCATATAGACAAAATTTAAAAACCTTAAACGAACATTTAGAAAATATATATCAATGAGAAATTGACAAATGTGTAAATATGAAAAAGGAAAATCCATGTTTCCATATCATTAAATTAAAAAAACATCAAACTGTCATTTTAAAAAATGCAAATGGAAAACTGACAAATTGCAATGTGTGAAATGTGAAATTCAACAAATGGCTATCATTATTTTAAAAAATTAAAAAAAACACAGTGCCTTATGGTTGAGGTGTGAATCAAACCCTCTCTACTTATTTTGGACCACCCGAGACTGAGTATACTTGTTTTAGTCCTCATACCACTTATAAAATGTTGTATTAAAGCTAGGAATTGAACCCAAGAGATTGTATGGGGAGACCACGGTTAGAATATGTTAAACAGATAGTCTTAATTGTAGGGTGTGGTAGCTATATATAGATGAAACGATTAGCTCGGGACAGGGGCATTGAGATCTGCAGCAAACCAGTCAAACGACTAAAGACTCAAACAACAACATGTAAGCTCACCAAAATAATGTTGTGCAACGGTAAATGTTAGTCAACGAACAGTAATGCATTACTAAACCCCATGACACGATACCTAAGAGCTTTTCTAAAGTTATTTTAAAATGCCTTTAACCCTATATTAAACACCCAGTTCACAATATTCATAACTGCAATGTTATGGTAAAACAAAACAAAATCTATATTTCAAAACAAGCAAGTGGTTTAGTCAATGTATACTGGGAAAAGTTTTGTAAACACTCAAGTCCACAAGACTAATTAAATTAGTAACTGTCAGGTTGGCCGAGTGGTTAAGATGTTTGACTTAAGATCAAATTTCCTGTACAAGGAAGCAAGGGTTCGAATCCCTTACCTGACATAACTATTGCCTTAGCATGGCTTGTCCACACTGAATTATTATGATACTTGCTACACAAACCATAGACAGAGTGTATTGTTTAAGGCACTCTCTTTATGAACATAGTCAGAGACTGTTGATGGTTAACAATTGCATTAATAGTGGGACATGGGGATAGCAATTAAGAAAAAAAGCCAATACCCACACAATATTTTTATTCATTTAGTTTTTTTTACAATAGTTACACACTGAATACAACTTTTTATGTAAAAATGTAGACTTTCACGACCGGCGTTGAAATAGGAATCTCCGTTTCGCGGGCTTATAGGTCGTGTTCCATGGAACACGACCTATAAGCCCGCGAAACGGAGATTCCTATTACAACTTTTTATCTTTTTATCATTGTTTGATATAGATTTTAAACACAACGCTTGTTGTAGATCCTTTTATAACATTCTCCAGGTACTCTTGTTCTTAAAAACTGGGGAAGCCGCAATGGTTCTATAGACATTAAACCCTCATCCTCTTCTTTTTCATCATCATCATCATCATCATCATTATAAATATTATCATCATAATTATTATAGTCATTGTCACCAACATCATCATCATCATCATCATCATCCTCAACATCACTAGAACTATCCAATTCCTTTTTTTCCTTTTCAAAAGGGACCTCTTGAAGAGTCTGTGTTGCTTTTGATAGTGTTAAGGGTTTTTTGAACGTTGACAACTGTCCTAACATCACTTTTTGAGGAGGTGATAATTGCTTTTCAACAAGCAGCAATATCATTTTCTTGAACTTGCTTTTTAGCATTTTCATGATATTTTGTTGACAGCAACAATGTTTTATCTGGTACACTACATTGATGATTACCCACACTTAAGACCTTACCATTCTTACTTTTTAGATGACCTAAACATTTTGTTGTCCTTTGTTTTGAGCACTGCCAAAATATGATTCCATTCACATTTTGCCGCTTATAGTTATAGGAGTAGCCATGAAACAGTGCACGTGGTTTGCCTGTATTGGTTATAGTATATTCCATAGTAGTAACTGACTTGTAAAGTTGATCTACCTATTACAAAGGTCAGAACAATTCTGGTGAAAGTGTGATTTTGTGTTGACGTTTTATATAGGATGATGTTGGTGGCTTATGTTGGTGGCTTATTTTGGTGGCTTATGTTGATGGTTTATGTTGGTTGCTTCATTTGATGGCTTAGTTTGGTGGCTTATGTTGGTGGCTTATATTGGTGGCTTATGTTGATGGCTTATATTGATGGCTTATGTTGGTGGCTTATGTTGGTGGCTGATGTTGGTGGCTTATGTTGGTGGCTTATGTTGGTGGCTAATGTTGATGGCTTATGTTGGTGGCTTATATTGGTGGCTTATATTGGTGGCTTATGATGATGGCTTATGTTGGTGGCTTATGTTGGTGGCTTATTTTGGTGGCTTATGTTGATGGTTTATGTTGGTGGCTTATGTTGATGGTTTATGTTAGTGGCTTATATTGGTGGCTTATGTTGGTGGCTTATGTTGATGGCTTTTGTTGGTGGCTTATATTGGTGGCATATGTTGATGGCTTATGTTGGTGGCTTATGTTGGTGGCTTATATTGGTGGCTTATGTTGATGGCTTATGTTGGTGGCTTATGTTGGTGGCTTATATTGGTGGCTTATGTTGATGGCTTATGTTGGTGGCTTATGTTGGTGGCATATATTGGTGGCTTATATTGATGGCTTATGTTGGTGGCTTATACTGGTGGCTTATGTTGATGGCTTATGTTGGTGGCTTATATTGGTGGCTTATGTTGGTGGCTTATATTGGTGGCTTATGTTGGTGGCTTATGTTGATGGCTTATGTTGGTAGCATATTTTGATGTCAGTTTTTTTTATATAATGTATTTGTTCCATTCATTTATGACGTCATAGCCAGTCTTAAAGCAACTCTAAACTTGTCCGACATGTTGGATTTTTTGTTCATGTGTGAAACTATCAAGTACCAATGATCAAGTGAGCTTTTTTCTCTAATTCGCAGTTCTGCCCCATAGCATTGAGAATATTAGTAGCCTATAAAGAAACAAAAAAAATCATGTCTAATACAGTTTAGCTATAAGTGACCAGAACCACTATATATAACATTTTATTCTAAGAGCTTTCCATAATGATAAGAAAAAAGAGCTTACCATAATGATGGATTGTGTTAGTAAACGTCTTTTGCTGCTTGATGCCACTACTAAAGTGATACTCATACAACAGACAAGTGAGTTCATGTTTTGCTGACGTAATTGTATGTCCCCCCGCACGCACACGCCTTTCGCAAAGCAGGCTAGATTGCACGTTACGATAAATGTGAGGATGATCAGCCTTGTTCAATCATTCATTCATTCATTTATTTGCAATGGGGGGTGTGTCCCCCGGTGGCAAATTGGATATACATAACAAATAAATAATTATACATAACAATTCAATAACAATTATACAACAATTAAACTGGAGTATTTACACAAATAGTCAGTCTTTTCTTAAACACACCTATATGTTTGGGAAAAGGCTCTAAGACTGCGGCAGGTAGAGAGTTCCAGTTATCAATGGCATGGTTTACAAAAGATTATTTACCATAATTTGTTCGCTGTGGTCGGCCCTTAACTTTGAAAGGATGATCGCTCCTACCCATGTAAGTGGGCTTTCCCAATCGTTTGCTAAGCTCACCCCATGCTGGTTGATTTGTATACGTGTTGTACATAGCGCAGAGTCTAGATTTCATCCTCCTAGCCTCAAGTGATTCCCACCCAAGTTTCTTTAACATACGGCTCACACTGCTCCTGGGATTAAAGTCACTGAGCACAAATCTAGCGGACTTTCTTTGTACCATTTCCAACTCATTGATGAGCACTACTTGATATGGATCCCAAACCGCCGAGGCATATTCCAGAATAGGTCTTACAAGTGACAAATAGCCTAATTCTTTAGCAGAGGTACTACTTCCTTTCAATACCCTCATTACAAAGTGCAGGGATTTGTAAGCTTTTGAAACTACACATCCTACATGACTACTCCATTTCATATCATTCCTTACGTGAACGCCCAAATATTTGCAAGAATCTTCTTCTACAAGTATTTCCGAGCCAATGTTATATTGAAAATCCTGCCTTCGCACTTTCCCTATTTTTAAGAGACTACATTTTCTTGTGTTTATTTTCATTTTATTTTCAATCGCCCACTTATAGACCAGGTTCAGGTCCTCTTGAAGCACTGCATTGTCTTGTGAGTCATGTATCTTTCGATATATTACACAATCATCCGCAAACAATCGACAGTCACTGCGAATCCCATTTGGTAAGTCATTTATAAACGCCAAAAATAACAAAGTTCCGATTACGCTGCCCTGAGGGATACCCGACTTTACGGTAATTTCATCCGAGGATATGCCTTCGACATTCACTTTCTGTGAACGACCCGCCAAAAATTCTTGGATCCATAAAATTACTCTTCTATCAATCTTCGTCGAAGCTAATTTATGGAGTAGCATGTCATGCGGCACGACATCAAATGCCTTTGCAAAATCTATAACCACGGCGTCGACTGAAACGCCATGGTCTAACGATTCGCTAATGTCTTGAAAAAGTGATAGCATCTGACTCTCGCATGAGTAACCTTTCCGAAATCCATGTTGCCTATCATTAAACCATGATAATGTTTCCCACTGTTCCCTCAAGTAGTTGCAAATGAGATGCTCCATCTGTTTACAAACGATGGACGTAAGGCTAACCGGCCTGTAGTTGCCCAATTCAAGTCTGCTCCCTCCCTTAAATATTGGGACTACCGTAGCTCTTTTCCAGTCATCTGGGATTTGCGCATTGTTTATGGACACATTAAACATCACCTCCAAGTATCGTGCCACGGCCCTACCTCCTACTTTAAGTACTTCACTAACAATATTATCTGGACCCTTTGATACATTGAAACGTAGTTTTTGTATTAGCTTTACAATTGCTGACTGGTTTATTTGGAACAGGGGAGCCCCTGATTCGTCGTTAAGGTCCAACACACAGCTATTGGATTTATTGAACACACTACCGTAAAAGACATTTAATTCATTAGCAATGGCCTGTTTCTCAGTAATTAATTTACCGTCACCGGACATTATCATCGACAAATTATTTGAATTTCCCTTTCTTCTCCTAACATAACTGTAAACATTTTTCCACCCATCACCTCCCGAACCAAGTAAACCTTGCATATAACTGTCATGAGCAGCCCTCTTTTTTAAGACGAGCTCTCTTAATAAGGACTTAAATTTCAACATATACTTGTCATTATCATGTCTTTTATTGTATAATTTCCTAATTTTCCGTTTTAGACTCCTAATTTCTCGTGTGTAATACTCAGGATCTGGGTTTTTTTTGTGAATAATTAGTAATAATAATCTCTACTTAGTATAAAACAAAGTCCCCGATTCTTGGATGTTATGGGTGAACTCGAGAATCACTGGATGGATTTTGATGCGGTTTTCACCATTCTGTAAAGGATATCTCGAGGATGATTTTTGTGGAAAATAATTTATTTATGATCAAAGGAAGCCGAGCAGTAACGATTTCAGTGGGAAAGTCGAAATAAAAACTTGCGTCCGAGCGTTTTGTAAGCTTACGCTGGGCAAACCGTTAAAAATATCTAACTACTATGAGTGTAAGAATTGTTCGGCATGAAAAGTTCTACAAGAAAAAGTCCACGAGAGCATATCTCTATATTCAATACATTGCCCACTGTAAGTGTTTTTACGTTTTAATTTCTTCCAGCCCTGTCCATTCAACTACTGAGGCAACAGTTTACGAGCTAGCTAAGGGCGAGTCTATCATCCCTGTTACAGCCTAGCAAGCGGGCGAACCTATTGCCCCAGATACAGCCAGCAGCAAACCGTCGAGTCGTGTTGAATTAAGACTTCTGAGAAGGGTGGTTGTGTTTGGAGTTTCCTTGGAAGTGCAACTTGGATTTTCTTCATTTCGCCTGTGAAACACAGTCAAGTTAAGATTGGACGGAAGGGGGATTTGAGTTTCATTCACCTCGCCATTCTCTGGAAGTGCAACTCTCATTTCGCCTGTGAGATTTTCGTTCCGCAAAATTCACAGTCAATGTAAGATTGGACGGAAGGGGGATTATATTATATTAAATTATACTGATAGGCGTATAATCTCCACTTAGTATAAAACAAAGTCCCCGATTCCTGGATGTCACGAGTAATCTCGAGAACCACTGCATGGATTTTGATGCGGTTTTCACCATTCTGTAAAGGATACCTCGAGAAAGGTTTCTGTAGAACATAATTTGTTTATGATCAAAGAAAGCCAAGCAGGAACGATTTCAGAGAAAAGGTCGAAAAAATCCTGGTGTCCGTGCGCTTTTTACGCTTACGCTGGGCAAACCGATAAAAATATCAATATACAATGAGTGTAAGAATTGTTCAGCATGAAAATTTCTACAAAAACGTACGCGAGAGCACATCTCTATATTCAATATAACGTCCACTATAAGTGTTTTTAGATTGGACGGAAGGGGCATTTGTTATTCATGCACCTCGCCATTCTTAAATTACGTCTGACAAGAATTTGTTGCACATGCATCTCCATGATAATAATGTTAATAGTCCCGTCAGTGATTTTAACCCATCATGCCGAGACGTAAAATGGATATAGATCGTAGTTCGTTGACATCGTAAAGAAGCGCTTATCATGTAATGCATTCACATCTGTTCCCGGGCGAAGCCGGGCCGGGTTGCTAGTTTGCAATAAACCGCAAGTGATTGATGGTCATAATATTGATGTGTAACATCTTTCCACTCGGTTGCTGGATATTTTTGTGGGAGTGATTTTGAAAAAAGTGGATCGGGCGGAAGTGTGTAAGACGCACTGCCAGCTGGATTATATCGCATCCCTCCTGGCTAAAGCAGCCAGGAGGGATGCAATCTAGCTGGCAGTGGTACCAGGTGGGATGTATATAACATATGGATTACGTCAAGGTTTGGAGGCGCCATTACAGGTATTTCTACAGTAAATCATCATCAAGTTGTCGTCCTTTGGTGTAAAAATATTCATTAAATCATATTTGCTGAAAACAATTATGATTTATTAAGAGTCTGTTTTTCAATCTATGGATAAAAGTGAGGGGCATCCACTCGCCGAGTAACTTTCCTCAACACTTTCATACTGAACGGTAAACACTCATGTGAACTCTGGTGTCAACTCATTGAAACACATACCACATGTCTTCGTATCAGTATTTAATTGGTGATATGCTTTTATATGAAACATTGTAACTAGACGGCAAAGCCGGTATTATGTTTCGTCACAATGGATATGCAGATATTAACCCACATTGCGGTAATGCAGTGATCAATGTAATACATATCGATGATTTTATACGGGATCTGGGCTAGCCTTTCATAGACCACTATAGGAATTCCCTTTACTGTCAAGTAGGCGTATTCATAACTAATTTAAAACTCAATTCCACGCAGGAACATTATCGAAAGAAGCAAAATATTAATGGGGCATAAAAAACTTCCATATTATTACCGGCACGTGAAAATGAGTACCTGTCTTGTACTCCACATGTCTGTGGTTGTAATGGCTGCGTGGATAACATCTTGGTCTGCGAATCATGAGGTCCCAGGTTCGAACTCCAGTCCCGACAATTATTTTTGCTTCCGGATTATCGATTTAAACGATATATTGTGACCGAAATCAAGATTGAATTATGCTCACATCAGCTGTGATGAGATTGGAAGCATAGGCTCTCGACGATTATTATGGCATCTTTAATACGAAATTATGTTATGGGTAACATACGAATTGGTATTAACATTTATACATCTATAATTGTATCTCAGTCTCCGAATATCATTCCACTAACAGATTTTTATAGTGGCAGAACGCCAGGTGTTTTTGTCAGGCTATACCGTGTCGAGCTCCGCTGGATATGACGTCAGCCTCTAAGAGTATGTGAGCGCGCATGTTACCCACACCACGTGATGACAAGGGCAGTGTGCTTCTACGAACCGACGAGCAGTTGACTGGCAGTATTTCATCCGAGGCTGAGACACGTTTGAAACTCACACACCTGTCTTTATCGTGGTTGTGCAGTTTCTTAGCGCGCCCGGGATAGTCTGTTCTTATGTGAACGTGAGTTCGTTTTACTGCACGAAAACCGGTAACGTGTGTACTGCAGAATGTTAAACTCAGTGAAACGTGTGTGCTAATGGAGTTAATGTGAGTACTTATTTAACATTATTTGACACCACATAAGAAATATACACAATCATGGAGACTGACTCTTACGAACAGTTCAACTTCACATGTAAGCACAGTTTGGTCATGCTAAAATCACAACTTCATTATACAAGAGATTAAACTATTAGTTTCAGAAGAGTATTATTCTGCTAGACATTATGAAGAGAACACAACTAGATGAACATTACTGTTATTATTACAACAGAGCATCAAGATTTACAGAATGTGGAAATGCAATAAAACAGTGCCGAACAGTCAAATGACATATTGGGAACTTGAATTTTCTGGAATGTTAACTTCACACACAATGAACCTCGTGGGAACACTTATGAATTTTAATTCAATCAAGATCATGATGACAGCTTAGATTCTTTAAGGGAAAATTTACGAACATGGATGGACACCAGGATTTGAAGATACAATTACACCTCATAATTTACACGGTGATGCTGGCGTTTTATAAATTTCTACATCATCGATCCAGCAGATTTAGGCATCTTTAAACACCATGACATCGTGGGACATAGCACCAAATTCAAGGGCAGTGAGTCCATTCTACACTCATTGCAACTCCATGACAAACCATAACCATGACTAATTGATTGTTTTATTTTCAGATGACTTTGAGATTATGCCTGTTTTTCGAACATACTGGAGCACTTTAGGAATAAGATCTTGCTAATTTAATATCATTTCACACATTTTTCTTCGATCATAATAACTTTGAATTTCTTGTCTTGTTCTTTAATTTTATTTTATTTTTTGGATTGTGAATATTTCCACAATTAAATTATGATGCGATTTCGATCGATATTTCCGAGTTTTTAGCAGCGATAGTTGATCGTATTTATCTTATTAAACGATTTTATTAGATAATTTTTATGCATTATAGATCAGTTAATAATAATAATAATAATAATGTATTGGTTAGCGAACCTAGTAATTATAATACGCTGGATTATTATGCTGACAGATTCGAGTCGTATCAGGCATTTTTGAATTATGATATATTTTGCACAGCACATATTAAAAAAAGCATGTAGTTCTAATTATGCTACGGACACTTAAAATAAGTGGTCTTATTTTTTGGCAACATTTTGGATGCGAGTCATGTAGCCTATCCTAGAAGAATAATAATATGAATATTTAAAGATTGGAAGTGAGAGATAATAAGAATTTCTCTACTAGTATTGTGTGTTTGATGTTTGAAGGATGTATATGTGTAATACAATCCTCAATTAGTAATTTTGTTAGATGCATGCTTTACGTATTCGACGATTAAAATAATGCAATATTAAATGCTGTGATAGAAGTGCTATTGATACGAATTTATGAAACAGTTATACTAATTTCTAGGATTCAGCCAAATCTGTCCTTGCATTATCAGGAATGCATAATTAAATTATGGATAGCTGATCTATAACCAATTAAATTGTTGATTAACATTTCTACTTTGATTAATTAATTAATTTTCACTAATATTATAATAATGTTATTATGGAAGGAATTTATGATAATTTGTTTATAACAATTTATATTTTGGAATTCAATGATTGTATTTGCATTTGATGATCAGATTAATACAGTATGGTCCAGGATTCGGAATAATAATAATAGTAATAATAATAATAATCATAATTATTATATTATTTATAACAATGGTTTTTTGATGAATATTAATTTGATATGAGATTATCTCAACGTTATCTGCACATTACTCTGCTACAATGTCATATGATAATTGTAAATATTTGTAAATTATTTCTTTACGATAATTTAAATTCGCATTTAACCAACGATAATTATCCTTCACTTTAATTAAATGTATGTGTGAATTTTCAGTGTATTTAGAAATATGTGTTTATGGGGAAGTGAATAATGTGATAGCCAAATTTAATTTATTCATTCAAAAGCTGAAATCAGTGACAGTGCAGTGCAACGAAAAAATATTGTATTTAATTTTATTCAGCTCACTCGACGAACACTGGAACATTAACTTCGATTCACATTACCCCACAGAAATTATATAGGACAATCAAATTGGTAGTCTAGGACTTATGGATCCTTGATCCCAACATATGCATAAAACCAATTTGATTCTAGGAGTGCATTTATTTATTTTGTTTCGTCTGCTCTTAAATAAAAGAGACCATTTTATCTTAGTTATCTTAAATTATTCCTGCAGCTTGTTCCATTTCCTGACTGAGTGATACTATCCTATTTTATTTAACAAATATATATCTGAGGCAACCTTTCTCACCTATCCCGTTAAACGACCCGAGATGCTAGATCTCTTGTCTGCCCGTGTTTGCAGTTGATTTTTTGGTAGTTTTTCCGGATATATATTTCAGGGACTTCTAATTTGTTTTGTTACGACCAATTACGATTTATCTAATCTTAATTACAATAGTTTGCACCAAGCAGGAGTTGGGATATTTGATTGTATTGAACATTATTTCTAGTCGTCTATAGATAGGCTAGAGAATATGGTTTCATTCCTCCTCTTAATTTACAATATAATATGTGATGTTTGTTCAAATAAGTGTGACAGTAGCATATCTACAATTCAATCTATACATTCATCATAGTACCAGTATGAAAACGGAGCGTAAATTAATATTTTAAGAATGTCCAAGCTGTACGAGTAGGATAACATGTCAGATGACTTTACATACATTTCATCTCAATTTCATAGTAGGATAACATGTCAGATGTTACTCATCATATGCGACTACTGTAAGGCTCGTATCTTTTTTATGTTATGATTTCGTGAGACATTACAGATCGTGGTACAGCAGTTGATATTACGATAAACATGAAGTTTCCCGTCACCTATCAGTTTTTGTATACTTTTTGTAACGACAGGAATCTGTGGTGCAGAATTCCTAGGGCGTAAGAAAGTAGAATGTTCCTTTTCTAAAATCGCGGGCGTGCTTTTGGATAGCTTGAGATTAGTTCATATTTTTTCCCACCAGGTTGGGCTGGATCTCTTTTGATAAAGTGGACAATGTAACATTAAAGCTGGCTCAGTCTTGTTATTGTAGTTTAAACAACGTGTATGTTTTGGGCTGTTTACTGTTACCTGTGATGGAGTGTTTTTTTTTTTTTTTTTTTTTTTTTTTTTTTTTTTTTTAAGGGGGCAGCTCGAAATAGGCATTATAAAACCTTATGTATTCGTCATGCTGGAGCGTGGTGATTTCTAATACTCACCACAATTTCGGAGTGACGGGTACATTATACATGTATGTCCTGAAGAGATTATGTTTTATAATATCTAAACACAATATTTCACCAGATGTGTTACATAAAACTACTATTTCTTCACACTAGGTTTCAGTTTCTTACTATCTTCATCTGTGCTCACAGATACAGGTGTCGTCACGGCTCCCAGACCCCTGGATAAGCAAACAGTTCTCCAGATCCGCAAGGACCAAGCTGTAGTGCTGCCGTGCTTTGCTGAGGGTAATCCACCACCAACCTTCAGGTAAGCCCCCTTGTAGAGACTCGTGATCCATTAGCCATTGGACTTGTTTACTAGAGCATTTCCAGCTTAGCAGGTCCACTTGAGGTAGGGGATTACAGTCGTTTCACGTACAAGATACAGTGAGTTGTGTACTGCTGGAGAGTTTATGGAATCCATTTTTCTCCATTCTTTGTCCATGCAAGTGAAGGGATGTGCACTTATTTACACACAACTCCTTGAACGGTTACAAGTCACATTCGGTAGTCAAGGTGTATGTATCGAGACGTCTGACACAAATGTCCTGGGTTCACTTTCCAGTTTTGCAAAGAGATTTAATTCTGCTCAGTGGACTGAAACTAGATGTACACATCCTCGTGAGAATATCTAGAAGGCGAAATGGGTTCGAATCCCACACACAGCTTTCCTAGAGAAGGTGCTCAATTCTCGGCAAACACCGGGGTGATTTCCATCTCAAAACGTCTGCGGCCGACTTCTCAATCTCGGACGCATACTGTCCATCCTGTAAATGTTTCAGGCTCATCCAAGTACTTGGTGATGATGATCACGTTATCCAAAGCCCTTTAATAAAACAACAACAGCAACAACATATAATGATTACAAAAGTAAATCATGTCATGCTTGATGCATGTGTTATGTTCCATTAACTTTTGACATCGTTACATCTCTAGTCCAAATAGCTCATCTATGAGAGTTAAGAGCAGTATAATACCCCAGTTTAGTAGCGACAGCAAGGCTGTTTGAAAGTGATGCCGACAGCAAGGTGACGTAATTACTTTTTTTCATATCAATTAATTACACCGAAGTCGTAAGGCTCCTTTCCAACACAAGTCCCAACACGTTGTAATCGTTCTCGGCGGTTACTGACTCCTCTCGTCATCGTTAAGGAATTATATATTAATGGAACTTCATTATTAATTACCTATTAATCGTCCGCGCCATTTTTGCACAACTCATAACATCATTGTAAGAATGTATATTTAATGTATAGGGTTCTGCCGAGAGTTATTAACCTAGGGAGTTTATGCAAGCAGCCAGTGCGTTATTCTGTATTGTAACATGGGAAGTCATGAGTTATTCCGTGGTCGTTCTTAGAGGTATAACAGTCATATCAGTTGAAAGGGAAATTTAACGAAGTTTTAAAGGGTCTACCCTTGCCCTTTCACAGAGCCCCCAACGAACCCCAGTTCAAATCATGCTTAATGACGCTGTTATAAACTGCATGAATTTATATCTAGCTTGACCACTGAGAGAATTGGGCATTGGTTGAAAGCCAGAATAGCGCGAAATTTTAACGGAGGTCAGTGGGGGCAATCACGTGATCAACAATAATATAAAATAGCCAGTCATATGGCGCATTGCGACTTCTTCTATATTTTGTGATTCAGTACAAGGTACTGTTCACGACTACTTGTAATTATTCAACTTCAGTTACTGTGTAATTAGTACACACCAGTATGTACTTATAACATAATTGTACCCATGTGACGAGTCTCTGCTGTTCTGTTAACTCTTTACACCTGTATTTCGGTGTCGTAGTTGGTAGCATGCTGAATTGCTGTACCCAAGATAGCGGGTTCAAACCCGGCCGAAGTCGTCGGATTTTTTAAGAGCGTAAAAATCCTTCAGTATGCCTTCCTTCGGAGGGGAAGTAAAGCCGGCGGTTCCATGTCATAGATTTATGGTATGTAAAAGATCCTCCCACAGACTGAACTTGTGTGAAGCAAAATTGTTAGGTTAGATTTCGTCGGAACGCTCTGTCAAAGTTCCAACGTTCACCACTAGGTATCATTGATATCTGGTGGTGAAAGTTGGAACTATTTGAATTTGAACGGAACTTGTAGCTCACCCTAGAGGTGTCCGCTGGAAGCAACTATAGACTCAGGCGAGCCGAACATGTCCTCGGACACTCCCGGCACTAAAAGCCATACGATAAATAAAAAAATTAAAAAAAACTGTTAATCAGCGAATCAAGAGCTGGTGTGAGGCAAAAGGGAAGGTAAATACACTCTGCATCAAGCGTTAGTGGCGTAGGAGATCGCGTGTTGTTCTGTTGCTGGAGCTAATGTGTAATGTAACACAAATATAACTAATGCTACTGTAATACTCTACGCTTCAGTTAAGCATATGCATGCCAGGCGCAGTGCTGTGTGGGACGAGATCAGGCGCGGTGTATCAAAATGATCACACAACTTATATTGAGTTTGGAAATATTCGGTAAGCGTTTATGTGCATGTACATATAATAGTTTTTCGGTTACATTAAAAAAGCGACATTTTTTCTTTGACACAAAATATCTCACATTACGAAAGGTTTTCATATCCCAAAAATATATTTAATGTCACTGACAGAAATAGTACATAAATTTGATATTTGATATTTAAAATGACACTAAAAATAAAGGCATTATATATTCTAAATAATGTTGTATTAGCCTACTCACCGTGTGATGTAGATAACCAAATAAACGTATTGTTGCAATCAAACAGGAAGGGTCACAGTGTATCAAATCGATCAGTTACAAGATATCTTGACAACAGAGCGGTCACATTCTGCATTCACATTCTTACTATCGATTGTTGACAAACAATCGACAGACAATGTCAACTTGTACCAATCTGATCACCCGCGCCCGACGGAAGGTTAAAACTATTCATTTAACACAGACTTGAAATATCCAACTGACCAACTACTGCTAGGGTCTAAGCTCTGTGAACTTGCGGGATGAAGGGCAGAGGCAGGGTAGGAGCAGGCGTGAATTGACAAGCCTGTCGACAGCCCGCCGTGTTACCTGACATTCTCGTCTATTCCAATACTGCTAACATAGGGTCTTTTCTGAAACCAGTGTGGCGTTGGGAATGAGTGAGTGAGTCACCGACGAATGTATTTGCTTCTGTTACTACGCAAGGACCGAGAAACCTCATCACTCGTCACCACCACTACTCTTAGTCTGCGATGCACATTCCTCTCAGGTCCACGCAGCTTAGACCCGAGCAATACAAAGCTCGTGCTACAGTGATTGATCGACAAACAGTGCAGACTGTACCGCTATCTCCAGGAAAACAGATTGCGTCACACTGTTGACAACTCGTAGTTCATATATCTACCGTCGGCAAGTATTCGTCAAACTTGTAATACAAGTATCATCGGTAGAACATGCAACGTATGAAATATGTTAAGTCTTTACGACCAAGTCAACTGGATATAGCTGGACTTATGACATATAGGAAGTTGGGGAGAATTAATTTCCCCAAACTACTAGAACAACGAGTAAGACTGGTGGCAGCACGTCAAGGAGAACCAAATATTGTTGACATCCACGAGCCGGAGCTGTACATCACCTGCTTTTTGACTGTCCTGCTTTTGAAAGAGAAAGACATATTATAGAATGTCACCTTAGTTACTGGAATAATGAACTGACAAAACCTCTGTATCCTTTATTTTTAAAATCATGTTGTTATGCTCATTTTCCTACATTCATCCATCATATCATCCATAAGTTATTATAATGGAATACAAGTAGTAAATATTCTGTAATTGTCGAACTATAACCCTAATATGCTAGACAAATAGGGTTCCTTCTATGTTTTGAAAACTCAATAAATAAATAAATAACCACATACATGGCTGTTCAACTAAAAGATCATTTAAAAGTATCGTTATAATCACAACCTCAGAAGAATACACAATCACTGGCTTGCTTATTTTACTTTATTGTAACGACACATTCTTAGAAGTACCACAGTGCTTTACATAATTACCAGGATATTCATATTACAAGGGTAAACATATCTATATACGATCATTTCAGATGTGTTCGTAGAACGCGCATCGTGGTTTATTATCAAGCAAGTTTAATTGCCTCACGACACGAGTAAGGTCATTGCTCTAACTTTCAAATGTATAATTTCTATGAAAGATTGGCGCCCAGCAGAAAAAGTTAAATTCTATACATCATCATATACGGTATATGTTATTTCAATATGAAATGCTCAAACGTGTGTAGTGAAATAACTCTGTCGTTTTACACATTATGTGTGTTTTATAATGAAAACTGGACAAATTATATGCGTTTTATTTACACATATATATACACAGTATATAGTCTATATGTTTGTTCGTCAAGTCGCCAAGTGGCATCACCACGCGAAGCTACCTTGTAAAATATAGAAACAGTTAAAAAGTGATCCCCAGGAAGTGGAAAGCGCAAGTCACAACATTGCATGTTAACCATAGACACCACAATAACACAAATAACCGGGTAATCTCCACACACACCTTCGCTCATTGAGGGCCTAGGGGCGTGGTGGCGCAGCGGTTAAGCTGTTGGCCTCTCACCAAGGTGGACCGGGTTCGATTCCTGGTCAATGCATGTGAGATTTTCGATGTGAAATGCCATGTCCTGTGGTTCGGATTCCACGTTAAAAGGAGGTCCCGTGGCTCATGATCTCAAGATTGACGGTCACGTTAAACTACAAGCTTCCTTTTCCTTTCATTGAGGGCCAAGCGACCGCTGGCCTGCAGATTGTGGGGCGACGTGTCCCCTCAGCCGTTATTTTGGCTCTCTTCTCTGGGGTCGCTGTCTCTCAGATCACGAGGCAGGGCCCACTCCGCTCCAGATCTCCTATCAGTTCTAAAATATTTGATGGAGCCGGGAATAGAACCCGAGGCCTCCAACGTAAGAGGCAATCCTACTACTCCTACACCATGGGGTCGGCTACACACACACACACTTCATATCCATGGATCTGACGTTTATGGTGTCCTTAACTGGTAAAATAAGCAACAACCATCGCTTTCAAGCGCACAATAATGTTATTTCAGTATCAAATGCTCAAACGTGTGTAGTGAAATAACTCTTCCGTTTTATACATTATATGTGTTTTTATATTATGAACTGGAAAAATGATATGCTTTATGGTACTGATAGTATCCTTGTATATGAATATAACATACAAATACAGTCAATTATCACTGTATTAATTTCAGTTCACTGTTATGTTATTGAACGGAATAGCGCATATGTAATCGTATAATACAGTACAGCACAACACAGTGCGAATGATGGTCGAAATGGAATCAGATATCGTTGTAATCGCCAATCACATACGATCAGTTCGTCTGACAGTAGTGCGGTCTATTGTTCCATCTGTAACATACACTCACACACACACACATTATACACTATGTCCAAAATTAAAGCACCAAATGGAAATCCTCTCCTCCTGTGATTCGTTTTACCACAAACTAGTATCAGGTATAGTCAAATATAGAGTATAAATAAAGTAAACGCTGTAGCATTATTTGTTGATTTGTTGCTGGTGAAAGAACTGTCACAAACTACTATTATCTACTTTGTTGCAAAATAGGCTATATCCATTGTCACCAACTCCAGAACATGGGTCACTTCTTATCAATGCGGCATGTGATCACCTCTGGCAGTAACACAGGCCTGACAGGGACGTGACATGCTGTGATTAGTAACATCAATCTCATTTTGCGGTATAAAGAGAGCACATCCTTCATGTACAGTAACTCTTAAGTCCTGGAGAGTGCTTGGTGGAGTCAATAAGAAGCTAGTTGTCTCTCAAAAGAAGTCCACTCATGCCCTATCGGGAGTAAGTCGGTAAAGCAGGCAGGTCAATCTATGCGAGCAAAATCTTCAGCCTGCAGGAAAACATCAATCAGCTGCGTTCTGTGATGGCGTGCTATAACGTCCATCAGTACAAAATCTGGACCCACAGCAGCTCGAACAAACGAACATGAGGTGGAAAGATCTCGACACGATATCCGACAGCCGCCATAACCGTACAACTTCATAGAGAGGTGTCCCAGTGGTTAAAATAACGCCTCGCCTCACCATTATTGGCCCATATTGGTCTCTTTCAACAATATTTGAGGGCCGAAACCGTGGTACAGGTTCTCCCCAGGTGCGAATCCATCATGAATCTTTCTGAAGTCTGAATCGGGACTCATCCATAAACTGAACAATGGCCCTCTGTCGGCTGTCCAGGAGACATGTTGTTTACTCCACACGTCAGGGGTGGACAAACATCCGTCGCCAACAGTAAAGCCTTCTCTAACAGACCTTCTGTACAGCTTTTGCCAAGATATAATTATTTAAATGGCTACTGTGAGCTCAGATGTCAGCTGCCGTGCAATCCTATGGTTGTACCGTCTCGTCCTTATGGCCAAACAACGATCCTCTCTTTCAGATGTCACTCTTGGTCATCCTTGTCCTGGCATTCGGGACACATTTTCGAATTCTAAAGAGATACAACCGATGCTTGCGACTGACGAGCTTCCATTCGTCCAATCGCCCTCCAACTCAACTCAGGGAGTCTTCCAGGTGTCCCCTTTGTGTCATAGCTGAATGATTACACAGTGGAGCAATCTCAAGATCACAAAAGTGTATTTGAAAGAGTTCAGCAAGATATTCAGTGAAGAACATGTAGCCTACTTTCTCTAGAACGTATGGGTATAGTTAAAAATATTTGTCCTTTCAAGCAGTATTATTGAATGTTGTAGTGATGAATGTTAGGAGTTGTATCTTATATCAGACTCCTTGTTTACTAAGTTTGGTTGTAATTCTGCTGTTGTATCATGATTCTAACATTAGGAAAGTACGTCCATCTACCATCTTGAATGTGTGGAGTCATTGATCTTGTGCCGTATGCAGAGAAAACCTCTTATGTCAGACTACCTACATGCTGTGTTTTGTCATTGTAACCGTAATTAATAGTAGATTATCTATATTAATGCCTTATATATTCAAATGACATCTAAACTTGTACAGTGAAATCTCTTTCTGCATTGACTGGCAAGATGCAACTTCGCGACCTCATGGTGACAGGATCTCCAAGATGAATTCCTCTCCTGACTCATATGGTTCACCGAGAAAATTCCTTCATCGTCATCCCAAATTTCGCCTGCAAATCAGGATAGCATTAGTGAGGGTCCTCAGCTCATCTTCACCGAAGAACGCTATCTTCTCTGACTTTGTGCCAATTGACGATCCCGTTCACTTGTAGTCATCTTAGATAGCCCGATCTCCATCATAATAGGTTTTCTACTGTGTATTTCTATCAACAGACTTTCTGCGTAGTTAACGCATGAGAAGTAAATCAGAAACCTCTATGGACATCAAATTGGCAGGGGAAAAGCTCAAGGAAGTAGGAGACTTCTGTTACTTAGGAAGCAAAACAACCAGTGATGGACGAAGCAAAGAGGATATAAAAAGTAGATTAGCTCAGGGAAGGAAAGCATTTCTACAGAAAAGGAATCTCTTGACATCGAATATAGATTTAGGAATTATGAAGTCACTTTTGAAAGCCTTTGTCTGGAGCGTGGCGCTCTATGGAAGTGAAACTTGGACTATTGGTGCAGCTGAAAAGAGGAGAATTGAAGCATTTGAAATGTGGTGTTACAGGAGAATGATGAAGATCAGATGGGTAGATAGGGTTAAAAACGAAGAGGTATTAAGACGAGTGGGAGAGGAGAGATGTTTCTGGCGACTGCTAATGAAGAGAAGAGATAGGTTAGTAGGACACATACTAAGACACCCAGGAATAGCAAGCTTAGTTATGGAAGGAAGGGTTGAGGACAAGAACTGTAGGGGTAGACCAAGGTTGGAATATGTTAAACAGATTGTCTCAGATGTAGGGTGTGGTAGCTATGTAGAGATGAAACGATTAGCTCAGGACAGGGAGGCATGGAAGCCTGCATCAAACCAGTCAAAAGACTGAAGACTCCAACAACAACAATAGTGTTGTGCTTTCAAATCCTTCCAAGTCGCCATCATTGCAAACAGATCGTCTGAAGGAAACGTACAGTCACCTGCGCTGTGCTATTGGCTAATATTGATGATACCGTACGCTCTTTTCTGTATAAATTTTATAATTGCGATGATGATAATTACAATAAGTTATTATGTTGGATTCCGATGTCTTGCGATTGATTCAATGATACTTATACAGTGGAACGTGGCTAATTCGAACTTCTATAATTCGAAATCTTCTTTAATTCGAATTTTTCTCTTGGTCCCTAGCATTTTATAAACAATCAATGCTAAAAAATCGTGCTTAGTTCGAATTATATTTTGGTTAATTCGAAGTTTTTACTGTAAAAAGCCGATCGGAAGCCAAACAGTTGGGTCAGTTGGGTCAGTTCCCGAAAAAACTGTTCCGAGTTCAGACCAACCATCAAACCACATCACAGAACTTGGTGGTTTTTTTTTTTTTTTTTTTTTTTTTTTTTTTTGAAAGTAGAAATTACGTAAGTGGTTCTATTTTCCGTTCTTTAAATTTGTGGGATTCTTTTGTGATGGAAACAGGTAAAAATCTCAAACTATTTTGAAAAACATTAGATTTCTCTGAGACTTAACTAGATTGCTGGATTACTACCGGTACTGTCGTTAAATAGGTGAATAGTACATTTTGGTTTTATTTTTCATTTGAAACTTTCGAGGTTATTCACGATACAGTCATTATACAGTACCGTTGTCTGTTAATCTGCTTTGTTCAACGTAAATCATTATGTAAACGTAATACAATATATTTTCTCTACCCTTTTGAAAGAACTTTCTTAATTCGAACTTTTGGATAATTCGATTTTTTACTGGTCCCTTGAGGTTCGAATTATCCAAGTTCCACTGTATAAGAACGCCGTCCTCAAAATTGTGCTCAAATTGTCGTGAACACGCACGTCTAAATCCTTGAGGTGATTTAGCAGGAAATGCACTTTCAGACTCCGGCTTGAGCGTATAAATTGCTAAATATGTCTTCTGTCATGTTGGTCGTGATTAGTCCTCTACAAATCCTTATATAAATATAAATGAACATTCCGCGTGACAACTCTCTTTTACAATCACTAATTAAAGAAATATCAAATAATTCTAACCACGTTGGAAATATCAGAATTCGTATTTCATGGATTCAAGTGCACTTCAGCTGTCAGTAGATGCCATGTCACCTACATTTCTCTCCAAAACCTGTTACTCCTGTCGCGCTGCTTGTCATCGCCCACGGCTTAGTTTCTTTACTCGCCTTTCCATGATAATTAAACACATATCCAGATTACGATGTTTGCCTATTTGAATGACGGGTATCGTATCTACTGATCAAATCGCAGCGAAAGTTTATATAATGAACTAGTACGACGAACATTACTTCTGGTGCATTACTCCTTAATGTTGTATTAGTGGGTTATACAATAGATGGCGTACATGCTTCGTTCTATAAATATTTTTTAAATTTCATGTATTAGAGAACCGAGCATAGTTGTGACAAAATAAAGTTATAATGTAAATCTTCTGTACTCAAATCTCCGGCATAATTTACGCAAAGTATGGATGGCGTGTTCATTGATTTTCTAGAGTCTCATGGATGTATACCGTCAGAGAAAGATTTTTCTCAGCGAACGTGCATATAATTAGCTTACAGTATATTAAGATTTAATCATTCTTTTCTAGTATAGCTGTCGTGAATTATAGGTTGCCTATTATCATTATTAGTATTATTATCATTATTATTACGTAGTAGTAGTAGTAGTAGTAGTAGTAGTAGTAGTAGTAGTATAATTTTTATTATTATTTAATTATTTTCACATCATCTTAAATATTTACATACACTGTGAGTGGAAGCAGAGTTGAGCATACAATACCCTTAACACAACAGTGTCTCTGCCACCCATATGTTAATTTATAACAAGTAGTTCCGTGAAGAATTATATAGCCTATTTTCATATATCCTACTTATGTTTATAGCCTCTATCAATTATCAGTTCGATTGCCGTAATAGATTCCTAGATATTGAGAAGCGTCTAAATATTTCGGTAGGACACCATGTTGGATTTTATATATAGGCTTTAGAGTTATGTACTATTACATGAAGATTATTGTGTAGGTGTATTATTCAAACTTCAATCGCATTATTAAGACACAATAAATAAAAACGAGATTTTAAAATTTCGCACAGCTGCCATCTTGTGGTTATGAAAATAATTGAAATTAATTAGATGCCAGTGGATTAAAATTTATATAAGCGTCTACCGTACCAAGTTTCACTGCGCTCGGATCGTTAAATCACGAGAAACGTCTATTTGAATATTTAAATTTCGTGTCGCCGGCATGTTGGATTTGTGTTAACCAGATTATTGAATATCCCATAGGTGAACTTATATTTATAGCTTCTATCAACATACAACATTTCAGTTTGATTGCTGTCATAGATTAATAGATATTGAAAACCGTCTAAATATTTCGGATTGTCGCCATGTTAGATTTTAATATATGTAGGCGTAGAGTTATGTACTATTAGATGTGGATTATTGTGTAAGTTCATTATGCAACCGGTTACTTCCATCGCATGATTAGGACACAAGAAATAAAGACTTAATTTTAAACTTTCGCACAGCCGCCATCTTGAGGTAATGTAAACAATTGAACTAAATTAGATGTCGGTGCATTGCAATTTGTATAGTCATATTTGTTGAACCATATTTGTTGATTAAATTGTGAGAAAAGTCTATTTAAATGTTTCAAATTCGCTTTGCCGCCATGTTCGTTTTGTAGTTGACAGGTTTTTGAAAGTAACAAAGGTGAATGTCTCGTAGTGCCCTTAATCACCATACACAATTTCAGGGTGGTATGAGTAATAGTTTCGGAGATATTGAATTCCGGTGAAATATTTCGCACAGCCGCCATGTTGGATTAGTGAGACGTAATAAAATTTGAAGGGCACGGTCGGGGTTGGCCAAAATAGTACTATGACCTTACTGAGATTGATTGAAATCGCTCTATCCGTTTAGAAGTTATTAGTGGGTGACACACACACACGGACGCACACATACACACACTAACACACACATGGATAAAAGTTGATCCCATAAGCCTATTTTTTCATAAATGAAAATAGGCTAAAATGACCATATTTTCCTAACCATCTATTGAACTGATCGCAGTGTAAGATGATAGCATGAATCTGTACGCTGAACTAAATATTCCGATACATAAACCTTCAAAGTTTCAGCTCCTTATCATGTGACTTCAGACATGACTTCCTGTGTCCGTAGTGAAATGTCTCTAAACGGTTAGGAAGGAAGCTTGCACTTGTGATCGTAAGCCACGGGTCCTCATTTTTACGTGGATCTCGAACCACTAGACGTGACTTTTCACCTCAGAAATCTCACACGCAATAACCGGGATGGAACTCGGTCCCCCTTGATGAGAGGCAAGCAGCTCGACTGCTGTACCATCACGCATCTCTCGAAGTTTTACTGACCAATGTTACACATACACCCTCTGTCTGAAAAGTTCGGCGAATGGGTCTATATTACGAACGGATTGTTGGCTTACCTGAAAGGGCCGTTACTGTCCTTCGAAGTAATCCCCGTGGATGGTTATGCACTTCTTAGAACGACTGAACAAGTCCTGGAAACTCCTGGCATAATCTTATTTAGGAATAGCCTTCAGTTTGGATCGTCGAAACTCTAAATTGAAAGCAAGAGAGAAGCGTGAATTTATACAGCCTGCCTTGCACACCTGATAGACGGGCGGCAGTGAGAAGGGTAAATTTATGCAACCTAACGTGCACACCTGTTCGACGGGTGGCAGTGAGAAGGGTGAATGTTCCGTGGATTGGAATGGTCCTGAAAACCATCGTCACGGGTGACGAGACCTGGGGCCTGAGGTACGACCTCGAAGGCAAGCGTCAAAGTATGGAGTATCGGGGTCCTGGGTCGCCAAAAAGCCCTGAAGGGCCACAGTCTTTCGGACATTTCGGACATCCAACGTAATGTGACGACCCAACTGAAGGCTATCCCTCAGAAAGACTATGTCGGGACTTGTACAGCCGTTCTAAGAAGTGCATAACCATCCACGGGGATTACTTCGAAGGATAGTAACGGCTGTTTCAGGTAAGCCAACAATCCGTTCATAATATAGACCCATTCGCCGAACTTTTCAGACAGAGGGTGTACTTATGAATCTATTCAATTAACCATTCATTTTAATGAACACAATTCTCCTAATACTGCGTACACTGCTGGCGGGCCCGGAGCTGACTTATGTTTACAGACTGCCCATATAGAGTAAAAAACATGGCACTTTTAGAAGGAAACACACGATCGTAACTTGAATGTCTACTATCTATAATAGTTCAATCGGCTGGGAATTACGTTACACTCTATATGTTATCACAATGTTGAAAATAAACACAAAATATTAAGATATTGAGATAGTGAGGACAAGTGTTTTATATGAAAATTGGTCACGAAACTACTTATTGGTTTTATATTATGTGCAGGTGCCCTGTTCTAATAAAATGGTAAGGACGATTCAAATTCATAATTAACGTATAGTTTCAAGGTAATTGTTCAAAATGACTGAACTATAAATGATAACAAATTAGATGCCAGTGGATTAAAATTTGTATAAGCTTCTACCTTACCAAGTTTCACTGCGCTCGGATGGTTAAATTGCGAGAAATGTTCATATACATATTATGTTTGCGTCGCTGCCATGTTGGATATGTGCTCACGAGGTTATTGAAAGTCCCATAGGTGAACTCATGCTTATAGCCTCTATCAACATACAAATTGTCAGTTTGATTGCTGCCATAGATTAATAGATATTAAGAACCGTTAAATATTTCGTATGGTCACCATGTTGGAGATTTATGTATGTAGGACATAGAATTATGTACTATTAGATAACGATTTGTGCGTTAGTTCATTATTCAAACGTTCACTTCGATCGCATGATTAATACACAAGAAATAAGAACTTAATTCTAAAATTTCGCACAGCCGCCATGTTGAGGTTATGTAAACAATTGATCTAAAGTAGATGCCAGTGCATTACAATGTTTATAAACACTTACTGTACCAAGTTTTACTGCGTTTGGATGAGTAAATCGTGAGGAAAGTATATTTAAATGTTTCAACTTCGCTTGGCCGCCATGTTAGGTTTTTAGTTAACAGGTTTTTGAAAGTATCATAGGTGATCTTCTAGTAGAGCATTCTATCACCGTACGAAATTTCATTGTGATATCTGTAATAGTTTAGGAGATATAGAATGCCGGTGAAATACTTCGCACGGCCGCTATCTTGAGGTTATGTAAAAAATTGCACTAACTTAGATGCCAGTTCATTACAGTGTGTATGAACATGTGCTGTACCAAATTTCATTGCGATTGGATTGTTAAATCGCGAGAAAATTTTATTTAAATGTTTCAACTTCGCTTGGCCACCAGGTTCGTTTTGTAGTTAACAGGTTTTTGAAGGTTAAATAGGTGAACGTCTAGTAGTGCCCTTTATCACCGTAAGAAATTTCAGGGTGATATGAGTAATCGTTTCGGAGATATGGAATGCCGGTGAAATATTTCGCACAGACGCCATGTTAAATTGTTGATACGTCATAAAATTTGAAGCACACTGTCGGGGTCGGCCAAAATAGTAATATGACCGTACCGAGTTCCATTGAAATCGCTCCGGCCATTTAGAAGTTATTAGGGGGAACGCACACATGGACGCACACACATACATACACACACACACACTCACGGATAAAATGTGATCTCATAAGCCTTTTTTTATATAAATGAAAATAGACTAAAATAGAGAATGCATTATCAACTGTTGGCTGCACTGGTGGCTCTAAAGAATACGCATAGTCATATCTGTTGCAGTACACAAAGTACATACGAAATGTCGTTGAAATCCAGATAATAGTAGGCTATAGAATTCACATACATTTAAAAATTTGATTGATCAGCAGGCTTAGAATCCTTTTGGCAACACTGTCACATATGGGCTCCTGAAAATTCATCGGAAATATGATTATGTATACGTGAGCCGATTTTAGAAAGTTTGCATGCCTACCTTTTGAGACATCCAACATACAGCTCAATTTCAATTCTGATTTTTCAGCAGTTGGTAGCACTGACGCCATTTTCAAATATGGCCATGAGATCTTCTGGTATAGAAATATTCTCAAACAAAATTTGGTTTCGAGAGTTGCAGCCATTTAGGTATTGGTAGGGAGGACACACAGACAGGACAGACACACGCACATCTGCCCGGGTGATCTCATAAGACTATTTCTGAAAAATGTGAAAAGTAGGCTAATAATATTTCTCATAAGAAATATGGGCCTATTAAGAAAGTCAACCAACCTTTCAGTATCTTCCAGTTATGGTCCTTTCGTTCGTTAACAATTGTTTGTACTCTTCTGCCTTTTTAGGGGCGTGGTGGCTCAGCGGTCTAGCTGAATGCCTCTCACCAAGGCGGTCCGGGTTCGATTCCCAGTCAATGCATGTGAGATTTTCGAAGTGAAATGCCATGTCCTGTGGTTCGGATTCCACGTAAAAAGGAGGTCCCGTGGCTCATGATCTCTAGATTAACGGCCACGTTAAACTACAAGCTTCCTTCCTTTCCTTCTTCTGCCTTTGTTTAACTTCTTAAGTAAGACTAGAGTCAAATATTTTGCAGAGATCTCGGTCATCTTGTCAGCATATCCAAAATTATTCCGTGGATACCAACTTTTCGACGAATGGACTTCCAATTCAAATTTTGCCACGAGACTGAAACACCTCACAGGCATATATGGATGTGCAATATTATTCCAACAAATCATACATTTGGGAAAAAGTGGCGCTTACAACATTATTCGAGGGGCATCTTCTCTTATCTGAGTACCTTATCTTCAAAGGACCCACTTTGATGGTAGTAAGTTTGGGCTAAACAGAACGTGTGACGTGTGCATTTCTACCATAACCACCTTACACGCAATTCAGAACAATATTGTGGCTGGCATTGGACAAAATGAACATCGTGTTTTCACTAGCAAAAATTGAATCCCCTTCTGAATTCCCCTAGTTTTCGATTGCGACTTTCGTATGCGTCGCCATGGCATCCTTAGAATATGATGATCATGTGTAAGAATGCCGATCTATAAGTCGTCAACATCTCAGAGCTTTCAACCTGGTCAATCAAGGAGAAAATCTAGCGCTATTCTAATGCAAACCTTAAAGCAATTGTCTAGGAAATCATTATATACCAATTGACTGATTTTATGTCTGAGCAATATATCGCCAAAGATAATAATTTCTATACAGCATGTTTTGACAAATATGCAGCTGAGGGCTCTAATTCTCTTTTCTTGTTTCGTTGGCCCTCCAGATGGTTTCGACAGGACAGGCACCAGCTCCGAGCTGTTCCAGATGACGACCGCGTTTTCCAGGTCGGAGAATGTTTGGCCATCCTTCATGCAGACGAGGGGGATGGCGGTCGCTGGGTGTGTGTTGCTAACAACACAGCTGGAGTGGAGAGACTGGACTTGAGTCTGCATGTGGTTTCTCCTCTGAGTGTGGTGGTGCAGCCCACCGGTCAAGTAACACTGGATGTTGGTGCTAGAGGGGAACTGCACTGTCTTGTGTCAGGTGCCCCCAGTCATCCTCCAGCACAGCGGATATGGCTCAAGGATGGTCATGTGGTGGGATCAAGAGGTGGTGAGTCTGCAGGAGAGTACTTTGTCCTCGATAAAGTGCAAAGAGAAGATTCAGGGATGTATCAATGCCTAGTGCGTGGAGAAGATGACAGTGCACAAAGCTCAGTGCAGCTGCGGCTTGGAGGTAAGACCAAATTCCTTCATGTTCTGATGGGATACTGCTTTGGTTTATTTTACCAGATAGAACTTCTGATCTTTATTATGGTCATAGATAGATTTCTGCTCTGATCTTCATTGTGTCTCTATTCAACGTTCTTACTTAAGGCTAAATGTCCCGTTTTTTAGTTTGTAATTCTGGCACCACGTAGCAGCACCAAAGTGAGACAATTTCCTTTTTCAGTTTTCTCTTCAACGAAAGCTCGTATTTGCGATCTGAAAACCACTATGTATACTAAACTGCAATTGAATTGATATTATTTCGATGTATTTTCCAAAATGTGAAAAACAAAAAAGTTACTAAGAGTTTTTTATATCTCTGCTTAATTTTTGGAAAAAAAACCGGTAATACGAAAACGGAGATTTATTTCCCGATTCCAATGCATTTTTCAGAATTAAAATTGGGTGAATGGAATCGACAGCATTAGTTTGGGAATTGTTTTGAAAAGGGCGGCGTGGCTTCACAAGATCTCTTGCGCAGGGAAAATCATGAGCACGCTGACAGGGCGGAGGGAGAAGGGACAATTTGACGACAGGAAGGAGTTGTCTTCCTCTTGTCATAAATATTATAGTTCGGCAAGTTACATGTACAAGTGCCTAGTCGTGGAACAATATCTGAGCAATAAAATTATACTGTAGTAGTGTCAGAATATGTAACGTTGACACAATGTGTTTGTGCAGATTCATTCCTTACTACCACAAACATTCTTGTTGATAATTATACATTCTAGGGGCTTGGGACATCTTGGTCATCAGTCCCTTTGGCTGGCTGCGTGGCTCAGCGGTAACGTTCTCGCTTGCTGTGCCCAAGGTTGCAGGATTGAATCCTGGTGCAGCCAGTGGGCATTTGAGGGTGCGCGAATGCGAGGGAGCCGTGTCATTAGATTTACTGGCACGTTAAAGATCCCCTTCGGAGCAAAATTCTGACACCCCGGCGTCTCTAAAAGCCACAGTAGTTAAAAGGGACATAAAACCAATAACGTTATTATTATTATTATTATCATCATCAGTCCCGTGTAGTTGATTATGTGTGTAACTGTATTAGAGTCAGGGATGGGGCAGGTGCCCTGAAACTTCACGTACGGTACTATCTCGGCATTTACCTGGAGGGATTGTGGAAAAGCCAGTGAAAACACACTCAGGATAGATGCTTTTTTATTTTATTTTTTTAGCGTATGGCTTTTAGTGCCGGGAGTGTCCGAGGACATGTTCGGCTCGCCAGTGTTGTAGCTGCTTCGAGACGGACACCCAATGGGTGAGCTACAAGTACCGTTGGGGAGGGAAGGAGGGAAGTTGGAATGTAAGGACGAGGAGTTGGAAGGTAGCGGCTGTGGCCTATAGTTAGGGACCAACCCCGGCATTTGCCTGGAAGGAAGATGGGAAACCACAGAAGACCATCTTCAAGGTTGCCGGGGGGGGGGATTCGAACCTCTTCGCCTCCCGGATGTGAGCGACTGCCATCAGTCATGCCGTAACCACCACGGCTAACTCACCCGGTAGGATAGATGCTGACAGCGCTGGATTCCCTTCTAGGTAACTGTTTTAGAGTTATTTGAGGATAAACTCCCGAACAAAAAATATATTGTTCCTACATTAGTAATACTTTGTAGGGCACAATTCTTACCGCACAGAGCAGCGACTGGTTTCACTCGATGCGAAATTGAATACTGTATAGAAATATATGACTGGTTTGTAGTTAGCAGGTTCTTGATATTTTAGAAAAAAGATGGACAAGATATGTTCGTGTTGAGGTTTATTGGGAATATCTATTGTAAATTCCATCCGATGCGGACGTCCAACTCTAGGTATCGTCTTCTAGACATAACAAACAAGACCACAAAGCCAAATGCGCACGCACGTAGACCTACATACATACATACATGTATACATACATTTATTTTGGTGATTCGTATGGGTCTTTGGATCTTTTGACTCTAATTCCCTTTTTTTTTTTCGTGAGACCTGAAACGACTCCGTGAGGCCAATCACTATAACTTACTTCAATTTTCATGGAAGTAATAATAAAAGTTCATTTATGTAGGACATTTTATTTCAATAAACAAATTATGAAAAGGCATACCAAGGGCAAAATTATTATGTGCATATATAGAATTAAAGTTCCTAAGATATTATCATCTGCCTATTGTTAGCACAGGCAGTACTGCGTACTATAAACAAACAAAAAATATTATACCTAATTATTTCCTGTTCTTGAAATCAATGCTTCATTTTTTTCCATATCAAGAATAACGTTTCAAGATTTACACACACTAATCAGTATTTTACTTCACCTCAGGTTCTCTTATATCCGTTGATCTGGTCATCCTGGGATCAATGATCTCATGCAACAAGATTTTCTCGTAGCAGAATGTCAGTTACTTATGCATTTTTTGTCTCCAGAACTTTTCGTCCCTCTTTATTGTTTCTATGTGAATGTACTTAGGCGTCCATACCACAAAATAGCATATTTCCCGCTATGTTATTTCCAACTGGCCCTGGTTCTGGAAATAAAAATAATGTGCGTGTTAGAGAGTTATCAATCTGTTCTGTTCTGAATGGCACTGTTCTTGACATTCTCTAGGCTTTTTTTTTTTCGCTTACTTTCTGCCAAACAAAATTCTTTTAGCTTTTTGCAGGCTTCCAGTATGGTCATATTCCGTGCAGAATAAGGGGAATTGACTTCGACCATAGCGTCATCTCCTATTAATCCATCTGGGGAGGCACCTAAAAACCCATAAGTTTTATGTACGAAAAGACCACATACTTCGACTTTTCTACCGATTTTCCCTCTAAATTTCGTTTTGCAATTCGCTCATTATCACAGTCATACTGCATTGCTTTTGAGTGAAATTCGCCGAACAGAATGTGTTTTGCTACTGGAGCCCATTTCGAAGTAGGTTTCCTCTTGCATACATATCCAAAATTGGATGCCGTAAGTCTGTCCTTTCTAGCTGTGTGCCACTTTTCATTTTCCCTTTGGCCCCTTGTTTCCTTTTCCAGTTTTTGTATATGGCCTTCACTAAGCGTTAGTTGCTTGATCTTCTTATCACTAAACTCTCTCAACAGTACCTCATCGAAATCCAACTGCATTGATCGGTTTCCATAATCACGTGAGACGACAGTACGTTTCATTTCATTAGACTGTTGTTGGGACATTCTTTTCCCTTCTCGCGACGGAAATAAACTTTTTCGGGAAGCTGCTCTTCTTCTCTTTCTGCAGAGTGCAGTGTCCTTCACTATTGTGACAATTTTCTTTCTAAATTGATTTCATTGTTTTATAGTGCCAGGATGGCCCAAACTGAAAGTCCAGCCCGGCAGCTTTGGTTCTATGAGTGAAGGAACCTCGTTTTCCTCGATTGATCTGCTTACGTCCCGTGAATTTTGCAACAAGGGACATATAATTTTCGGCAGCATTGCTGGTGGTGTTTGATACTAGCTGGGAACTTTTTGCAATTAGGGGCTGCAAGCAATGACGCATAAGTTTGGTTGCAGTTAGCTGTTTGTCTTCACCTTGCCCGCTGCTAGTTCAAAAGTACTGTTTGCAGTCTTTATGGATCCCAATCCAATCCAGTATTTCCGGAAACCAATTTTCCATTTTCGCAATCGCTACGCCTTTATTTTTCCACACAACACATTGTTTTCATTTGAAGTGCAACTGCTTCTCTGAAAAAAGTTGACACTGAATAGTTCGTGATTTTGTACTACTACACTTATGTATTAGAATTTTTAAAAAACTACACCCGTGGCGCGGCATCCTATGAAGGGCCTAGGCCAACCAAGCAACCGCTGCGCTGTTCAGCCATGTAGCCTGCAGATTGCGGGGTGACGTTTAGTCACCCAACTTGTACAGGTAAAATATAAGTGAAATCATAACTCTTCAGTGCATCACCGATTCTCTAATGCAAGCGTAAAGAAATATATAATTTCAAATATAAACTAGGAAAAAAACTTACGGGTGTTTTTCTCTTTTTAGCGCCTGACTTCCTTTTCTTGGTACTTAGTCGCAATCTCCCCTGGGATTTAGTGGAACGCCCTTGAATCGGTTTTGGCGGTGGCTCCATTTTTCAACAAAAACGAAAAAATAACTCCACGTGATGACCGTAATGCTCTCCACCAGTCGTAGCCTACCTATATGTATATATTCTACCAGAAATACTGTCCAAAAATAAAGTGTCGACAATAGAACACCTAACGGGCATTAAAAATAATACTGTTGCACGTAAAATAAATTAAACAAAAAGTAATTAATGAGATCGATGAACTAAAAACAAGAAGTCGTAACTAGGAACTGGTAAAATATCAAAGGATCACTCAGAAATATTCAGCCCTTGACAATAATATTCAGAACTAGCCAGCACAGTCAATTGCAACATCGGACTAGATGCTCGGGAATTCCATACCATCTGGCAAGGTTGTCGCTCTCTGAAATCACTCGACCTCCGCTCCCTCCCCTACCCCCAACCCTCCCCCAATCCGCTCTCCATGACCTTGTTCTACTGCCGCGCCTTGTTGCAAATACAGTTACACTTTCATTCACAAACTTCTCTAAGTGATCCCGACGAATCTATTCAACCGATTTAGCTTTTCGATGCTGCTTTGGAATCAGTGAGTAAAACTCAACTTTCGTATTACCCGTTTTCTTTCGAATTTTAATCAGACATTTGAAAATCAAACAGCAATTTTTCTGTTTTTGAAATTAAAAAGTAAGCAATGAATTAATATCAATTCTGCTACTAGACAGAGTACATAGCAATTTTCAGATCGCAGATCGGAGCTCCCCTTCGATACAAAAATAAATAAGTACATTCAGCTTCGCTTGTGCTGCCATCTGTTGAAATATATTCTTACCAAAGTGTCGGGACATTTAGCCATAACTCAAAAACATTTGAACATACATGATTCCTAGAGTAATTTTCACTACAAAACCGTTAATAATATTCTAATTCCTACCCAGTTCACGTATAAATGTGAAATTCACTTGGTAAATACTTGTCAAATAGATTGAGGCAATTGCATCCATCTTTCTTTTAAAAATATACTATGTTAGTTAAATGAGTGTGAATTGTGTCAACAACAAAACGCCAAATGGCACACATGACACACCAACCTCAATACCTATTCTTAAACTGTTCATACGTGCAGTGAAAATCTACATCAGCATACACTTTCGTTGTTGGTAGTGCTGCAGTATCTTCGCAATTGCAATAATAGTAATTACCGTAGTTTAGCCTACGTACACTGTAACTTGCTATTAGACGCCTACTCATATTTACATTAAGTGTTCACGTGAACCATTCAGTCAATCACAGCCATAATGTATTGTTCAAAATCGTTCAATATGACAGTTAAATCCTATATGCAGGTCACATACTTTTTCTGTATTCAAACCACCAATAATATCAAAAACCATCCCAGTGTAGTTTTCTGTAGCAAAACTACCAGACAAGTTTAATTCACGAAGAATTGTGATATTAGAATTCCCAATAGAAAATGGAACTGATGGTCCTAATCCAGGATGTAACACAATGTAACATTCAAATAAGTGGACCTGTTTTTTCGATTTTCATGAATTCTATTTTATGTTACGAATGTTACTGTTGTATCTGATAGAACGGTCCATTGTGAAACATTTGTTTAAGAAAGGTCCTGATTAGTTTAGCTGTGCTTTTGAATGAAATTTACTTCGCGGCGTTTAAAATTACCCCATTTCTCAGACATGCTATCCCTTTACTACGTAGTACGTAGTTAACTTTTGTGAATAGGAACTTGACTCTATTCTATGAGTCAAGCTAAGTCCTGATGATGGTTAACATAAATTTACCACTTTATACGCAACTGAAACTAACCAAAATTTTGATTTAAGGATGGAAGATTGAATACAACATTGATAATTTTAACCGTGATTTACGTGGTAACGTTCCATTAGCTATTACTTTATTTGGGGTAATTGTATTAACACAGTCATTTCATCATCAAAGGTAATATATTTTATGTAAGAATTTTGTCTATCCCTGGAATATCTTTTACAAACCAAATAATGGTTTATTGGCCCCACTGGGCTCGTGAACAGCACCACCGTTCCCACGCCCTGTCACTGGCCTGGAGGATGGAAGGCGTGGGGTATGAGTTCGCGGCTGAGTGGAGCCTGTGAAATTGTAGACAGCTTGTCAGGAACAGGCCTGCTCACATCAACCTGCTGAAAATAACTCATCCTGACCTCCAGTTATACACAAAGTCAATTCACATTTTGAAAATGCCGATCACTCGCCTAAGTTATATTGGGCTTTCTCAGGATTTTTGCATTAGTTGAGCCTTTAAGTTCAGCACGAGTTATCCCTGTCTGGCTGTATGAAGTAAAAAGATTTGAACTAACCACGAGCAAGTAAGCTTCTCCCATGGAGTTCGTTTGGAAACAGTAGTGGAAAGTAAAATTGAATTCATGTTTAATGGGACTAACAATAAACATATGCCTTCTGATTCACAATACTGGACTAAAGCTAGCAAGAAAGCTTGTACCATAGCTTTACATGGCTTTAAATCTTGAGCTAATAAGCCATGGGGTTTTCTTTCAACGTGGAACCTGAACTAGCAGAGATGACCTTTGTTCCTTAAATATTTTAATTGAATCCACCCAAACTCGGTGAGAGGCAAGCAGCTATACCGCTACGTTATCATGCCACTAGTAAGGTCACAACCTTGAACAACTTAAATAATATAGTTATAAATAAATTACTATACCAAAAGTCATCGGGTAGTAAAATCATTCCACATACTGATCAGTGATGCGACGAAATAAAGTATTAATTAACCACGCACTTCTACAAAATGTGACACTCTTCTAAAAATAAGTATTGAAAGAGAACTTTCTAGGTACTTAGTTATCAATAATGCTTATTGATGCACCCGAAGTTGACCACCCACCAACATGATCTTTTGAAAGTCCGTTAAATCCTTACCTCATCCCATTTCCACTGCACTTCCTGACTGAAACATTGCCTCGTGTTTCTTGTGGTCGAGATGGTCATATGATAAAGGCAGCTGATAAAGGCGATCATTGCACTTAGGAGTGGTCAAGGTGGTTGCAATGCAGTGTAGCCTACAGTACTTTTCTTATGTTTGATGATTCACCATTCACCTATAGTATGCTTGTGATACTTAAAATTTTAAAATTTGGCTATCAATTTTCAGAAGAAAGTGGATATTCTTCTTTTTGATACACATACATTGTCCCTATGAGCCAGTTCAGAGACTATTCATCTACATTTCTTCTAGCAGTATCATCCCGCTATTGATGCTATAGCTAGGGGAGGAGGAGTCTGTCTCGTAACTTGCCTTACTGGCACAGGTGTGTATGGTTATGTAAAGTCAGATGCTGCGGGACTTACAGCAAGAGTGAAATTAATGGGGGGGGGGGAAATCTCTCAGGACAGACCTAGACCTCTCATGGTATCTGTCTTAGTACGTCATGCTATGGAGTTTGATAAAGGAATGTGTTCCTTTCCCTGGCTTCAAACTCTTAAACAAGTTCTGGCTCTCTTGTAGTAATTAAAGGATTGACTGAATATAAAGGGCATCGATGTCTCTGGCGCTCCCCATAATCCCATTGAACAGCTAAAGATAATTCATTTCCTGTACAAGATGGGTTTAATGTTTCGGAGTTTATAAACAACCTCTGAACTACCTTACGGAAAATGCTTTTGTTTCCAGAACAAAAAGAAGTAAATCTGAAAGGGTATATTTTCCAAGTAGTTAGACCTGACAGGATCAGCGTTTTCTATAAAAATCAATGCTGAGTAATTCATCCAAAAATATTTTCGTTTGAGTTTAAAGTTAATGCAAAAAAAATAAAAAACAATGATTTTAGCATAGCGGTATGGCATCGTACATGAGATTCCACTGTCACGAAGTGGTCAGCTTCTGGTGCGAGAGTGGCAAGGGAGGAGCAGTTTCTTCGACTCCTTGGAATGCTCCACTTGTGCTCTACAACTACGGTACCTGAATGTAATGTAGTGTAAAAGTTATATAATTATTCATCAAGACTGCTGAGTTAGTAGCTAGATAATGCCGACTTCACAGTTTGGGGAGGACCGCTACAGACATTACACTTCTTCAACACCGTTAAGAAAGGAAAGTTTAATTCAATCCTTTGCACAGAATTGTGTCTTCTATCAGCTCATTGTATTTCAACTACAGCAGTATGAATTAATTTGTTCAAGACCCACTTGATAGTATCAATCGGCAAATAATTTTAGTCATTCATAAGTAGCTGAAGCATTGAGTACTTGCTATAGACTCAAGAACATAATGGATGGATCAAAACCTCTTTCATACAGGTGGTGATCAAAATATTGAAAACACCTGATTAAAACGACGTTGCAGCTCAGTTGTTATTGCATACTGAAAGGAGGCATATAAACTATGGATTGATTCCAAAGGAATTTTCTAACATTGTTCATGCAGGGCAGCAGTCAGTTCAGTCAGCGATGATGAAGGTGGAAATCTACACCAGATTATCTTCTCTAAAATGGATCACAGCTGTTGAATAATGTTCAGGTTGGGGTCAGTGTAGTCCAGGAGAGGAGCTGAAGTTCATTGTGATGTTCAAACCACGTCTGAAGAGACGTCACGTAATATGTCCTCATAATCAATGGCAATAATTCATCCCTTGAGTCACAATACACTAGTACCAACTAATACCATACAACCCTAGCCTACACCATAAGAAAGGCCCTCCATGATTTCGCATTGGAAGTAAGCAATCCGAAGCATAAGTCTCATACGACGTCCGCCATGCATGAAACCGATCTGCTGTTTGAAACAAGGTGGAGAATGCTCATCGGACCATATTAGTCTCTTCCAATCATCATTGGTCCATGTTACAGGTTTACGGTACCATTTCCTTTGCACTAACGCGTGCTTGCTGATAATCATAGGTTTGGAGTTCAACTACGTGACCATGAATGTTAACATTGTGCAGCTCCCATCAGTTATAGTAGCAACTGGTTATTCTAGGATATAATTGAGCTCGGATGTCATTTGTTTCGCATTAACTCTAAAGTTGATTTTGTATGCCCTAATAACCTTCGATGCTTTTGCTCTCGATACGCCTATTACACAGGCCGTTTTCAATGTGCTTGCTCCAGCTAGCTACACACCAAAAATCTGCCCTCTTTGGAAATCATAGATCTCCCATTTCACATTTGTACGTCTCTCTAGCTGACAGCATGAATACATACTACATCACCTAGCGTACTGCTGAATATCAACTACCGCTGTAGTAACAAACGGCAGACTTATTAACTCACGAATGCTCAGAGTTAACATCTCAGGCAGACATAGGTGTTTCCACTATTTAGACCATGTTAGCATGTAAGCTCTTCTATGACGTAAATGAACCTTAATGATAGTTGAAATGAGTTTTACAAAACTCCCCAACGCCAGAGGATATCTTTTGCCAAACTTAGCAATACACATCAAGCTTATTTCTCAGTATATCCTGATCTCTTTTGTTGAAGCAGACAGCACAAATGCACATGCACAACTCAATAACAAATGCTGAAATAAAATGAACGAACGTAGCAAGGTGAATTATATTTACTCTAGGCAATGATCATCGTTGTGCTGTCCCTGGCTCTAATGTACTGCACCCTAGGACCAGATACATTGGTATATCTATTCTACAAGATAATGTGTGATACAATGTACGTTATGAGAGCCAAAATTATTCTAAATGATGAGCATACATCCCGAATATTTCTCACAACAAAACTAAAAATATTAAAAAGATTGGATGACTTCTCACCAATTTCACTTATAAGTATGAACTTGAAGTCTTCGAAGAAACAATAAGAACCCGAATCTAACGTAATTGTAGTAGATAGTAGAACACTGGCAATACTATACCAAATTAGGACACGGCAAATCCATCTAGAGCCCCAGAAAATACTTTTTAAACTCCTGGCCTCTCCTTACACCTCTACCCCCTCATGTTACAGGATCCACTGCTACCTGTTGCCGTGAAGTGGTGTCTACCAGAACAACATGCACCACAAGCCAACAAGGAGAAGGTCCACGCAGCACTTTCAGATACTGAGATATTTCCATTGTCCTGCAAGCCATCGCAGAGTGAAGTTCCAAAATGTGGCCCACACTTGCATACTGCTGTCTCTCTCGAGAGGCCGATTTCTCACTCATTCAAAGTACAAGATGTTCGGTTTCGCAGAAGGGATTTTCGCATGTAGACTATAATACCATTTCGAAATATATCTTAGTACGACTTAACTTCCTTCAATGCCAAGTGCTGTTCCGCCTCTCGCCTCGATTAGGCGTCCGATACAACCAGACAATCTCACTTACGGGCTATAATTCATTAAGAAATTATACCCAAAAGCCCCACCTGATTCTCATTAATAGTTATCTGATATCAAAACTTCCAATAAATGAAGCCGTCCACTGAGACCTTCCACTCCTCATACTTTTATTCAGGACTGAAATTCCTTCTTTGAAGTGTGTAGTGTACAGAAGAATTAATGAACAGAAAGTAGCAGTTGCATAGTGTAACAATAATGTACGGTTGTTACATTAGCGGAAGAATGTGTCATGAACATTACCTGTGAACTCCACTAAATGTCAAAATCATATCTCAACGTGACCAAATCAACAATGATCCTGGGTGCACACAATTTGATACTTGCTCGTACCTGGTCAGTTCTTGTAATCCTAAAACTAGATCATTAATTGAATTAAACGACAAATGCAAATGCATCTGACGTTAAATATCTATGGAAATGCTTTACTGGATCACTTACGATTTCTGAAGTTCGATGTGTTATTTAGAACATGTACTGTAGCTGAATAAGAATGATTAATGCTTCAAAATCATCGTTTGGATCTCTCTACTGGCCACTACGTCATGAAGTGGCATGTAGGTGTTTAATTATATAAAATATTAACAAATATGCGTTGAAATATAATTGTTACGTATCTGCGATATACCATGTAAGGATAATCTCTTCGTGTCAACAGCAATATTTTTTGTCTTAGTGAACATTACATGAGTATGTACAATCATCTGCCACGGAGTTCTGCAATTAATACCCAGATGACCTCAGTATATGAGAGATAAGGGAAATGTAGCTCAGCCAAGAGAATGTGGCTGAAGATGCAATTAGGGATGTTGATGATGCCGGTGAAGTGAGGTTCCAGAACAGCCTACAGCAATTTACGCTTGGTGATTCGGCAAATAAACTGCAAATCCTGGCCAATAGCAGTTGCCAATATGAATCCATACTTATTCTTATAGGTGACATTTGTGTGACACTAGTACCAACATCTTTTAATAATATTTGTTACAATATTTCAGGGTGAGTGTCCCTGCAACTTCAGCCATAAGAGACTCTTCAGTGTCGACATTTCATTCCATAATAGTACATTTTATCTCGCAGTAAATCTACTGCCTTGTACTAAAACCCCTCAAACGCCATTGAGTGGCAATCACCCCTATAATCTTCAGCTAAGATGTATGGTTATTAGCTTAGTCGAATGCAGTCTTGCTCCAAATACTGGAAATACTGAATGACGTATTACGATATACCCAGGCAATGAAATATTGAAGCTATTCTGACCTCTAGATCGGAATTTATAATTTATTTGCCATATGATGCACAATATAATCATTCATGTTTAATAAAATAGACCATACATTACTGAAAGACAAAGGTTATAGTGTGTTATTGGAAGAATTTTTTAAATTGAATCTAATTTTTCTTCGTTCAGAGAAGTAGGCTACCTCGTATGACTTCACAAATTCTTTTAAGTGACAGCGCATTGACCTCATTATTTGACGTATCCCTCAAGAAAGTCACCGTAATCTAATCCTGCACATCACTACATGGATGATCAACTGTACACAAGAATGCGAGAGAGCTCGGGGAATGATTATAGTTCAGCACCCGGATTTCAGCATGGTATGCGAATGGTATAACAATCGGCATAAGTATCAATCATCTATATGAGGATGTAAAAAGATAATGAAAAATAAATAAAATGAAATAAAATAATAGAATCAAGGAGAAACCTCAACCGGGCTAACAAAGAGGTATTTTACCTCAAAATCTCGAGTATTTCTTGGTTTGACACACAAGACTAAAAATGGTAGACAGAATACTTCTAAAAATATCAACGGATGAGATAGAAACCACCAGGAAATGTAATCACTGCCAAATCTACAAAGTCACCTGTACAGAATAACGCAATATTTCAAATATTATATACTGTATTGTTACTGTGTCACCGATATCTGATAATGATTGTTTTCAAAATCATGGCCACTTAATTTCTTTGAATTTTTTATTATAATTATGGGTAAATTAATGGATTAAGTGTCCTTTAAAACTGTTACAGTTTATAATACCATAACACTCCATAACTGTGCTGGGAGGGGAACTTGATCGTGCCGATTGACCGACTGCGGCGGAATTCAGTCGCGCAATCTTGCCCAGGCAACTGCAACGCACAACGTGTCACTGCAAGTTAAGAAGCACTTAATGAAAGAATGCAAATGCAATCTCAAATAAATTTAATGCCAATCCTTACGTTTCAGGGCTGATTTTATCTCACAATTTGAGTTTATTAAGGTAGAAGTAATGCCCGAAATCATATTTTGTGTAAGGCCTAAGACTTGTCAATCGTAACAACGCTCTGTCTCTGATCGACGTACTTCTACATCGATGACGAGATTACTGTCGAATAAAATGAGCACCATTGGATAGGCATACTTTACTAAGAGCCACAACTTGTACATAGATAATTTGACATCACTGTCAAACTCGCTTTCTAAAAAGCTTTGATGTTTTACATCACGCGATGGCACATTCCTAATCTGCCCTACAATGAAGGTACTCATGGTAGTTAAAATTAGCACCCACTAAACAATTTACAATGAGCAACGATCGAGAATTAACAGGTTACTGTGCTGCATTAGTGACGGTACATCCATTTCCAGGGTGTTTCAAAATTGCGTGTCTGGTGAGAAAATATATGTCCAAATCTGAAATCACGAAGTTCATCGCTGCGTTGTTGTGGAGATAATTGCCATGTCTTTAAATACAGTTTGGGAAACAGGTATGGACCTGCTCGTGATATCTAGAGCAATACTGTATTTTATCACACTGTAGAAGTATTCTTAATCCAAGAAATATTAGCGCTCAAACGTTAAAAGGTTTTGTCTCTGAACTGGTGACATGCTTCGCAAGTGTCTGTAAGAGCTCGATATCAAAGAAACCCACATGCCAAGTTCTATGGTGACTCGTGTGAGAATCAAGATCTGTATACATTTTGTAGTGATAGATGACTTTTTCGGTGTTGCCTAATTCTAAGCTTTTCAGTCCGTCAACATGAATTGTGCCCAAGTACATTAGGGTGGAAACAAATATTTACATACCTTACAAACTAACAAGCTTTTTATGTTCAAATACCTACTTAATTGGATGACATGTTTCGAACGTCAGGCGTTCATCCTCAGATCCTGTTCACTTAGGCTTGACTAGTGCACGATATTTATGAATCATACTCTAATAAATATATACAATGTTTATATTACATAAGTTTGTACAAACTTGTGTAACGTGTCAACTATTTACAGATAGTATAGGTATAATACACTTCTATGGTTGTTGCGTTATTATTATTATTATTATTAATAATAATAATAATAATAATGTGGATTAAGTATGTTTCCTGTTGTCTATTGAATTGTTATTATGGATAATCTCAATATTGAAATTGTCTGCCAATTTCGTTATTATTGTTCTAAATCAACGGTTCCTATTAAAACTTTTGGCCTAATTGTATGGCAATGTCTCGCGTGGCGAATACACAGTTACAAAAATACACAAATGCACTGGAAGTAATGCAGTTATGTCAACTTATCTGGTTTTAAGAGCTGGTCCTTGCGGTCTGGTTCCTCTGCGTACCTCCATCGGAGAGTTTAAGTGTTATTCATAAACATCGTACACTAGTGAAGCCTACGTGAACAGGATCTGAGAATAAACGCCTGACGTTCGAAACATATCACCCAATTAAGTGTGTATTTGTACATAAAAAGCCTGTTAGTTTGTAGGGTATGTAAATATTTGTTTCCCGCCTAATATAATTAGGCACAATTCCTGTTGACCGAATGAAACGCCTTCTTTATTGCTGTATATATTTGCGTGCTTGTTATTGTTATTGTCGCTCCTACAGTTTCACGCTGTTCCCTTATCAAACTGGGTAATTGGAATAACGTACTGAAACAATAACACTGTGTCGATTCTCGATAGTTGCCTTCGACTGTACAGTATGCTGCTGTTCAGTAATCTAGAGACTCATCCCAACAAGCTGCTAAGAAGTTGTTGTACCTGACTGGAACGAGCTACCTGTATGCTTCAGTACCAACAGACTCAGAATACTGTTCCTACATGAAATAATTTTTGAAGTCTTCCAACTCTGTCACGATATGCCTGCGGGGGAGTTGTGATTTCGTATATAGACGCATATGCTCCTACACTATATGATAACCTCATTATCATTCTATGCCGAGATCCGTTGAACTAAGTTCATTGACTGTCAAATCTATACTCGTTGTTAAGTGGAAGAAAAACGAGGAACACCTGAAACAAGCCTAATGTTTTATTTTTGTTCAATTTCAAAGGCTAGTAATATCGTGATCTTCAACTCTGTTTATTTGAAGTGTGTTTAGGTGATTGAAGTCCACATCATTGTGGTTTCTAAGCGAATGCATGTATTTGAAACGCTTTGGTTCCCAGATAGAGAAAGATGTCACAGGTTTAGTCGTAAAATATCACGGTTGAACTTAAGCTGAGTTTGTACGGAAACATTTATGGGCAAACCACACTGACAATGGCTATCAAACTTTCCATTGGCATGAAACTCAACTTTGGGCTCGGTGTCATCCCAAATTATCTCCGTTAGCGTCTATGGCCATGGAAGCTAGTGACGCCAAACAATGGAGGAGAACATCTGAAAGAGGAGGCACCATTTAAAAAGAAACAGACCACGGCAGGAAAACATCCATCTTGCACTAATGGGTATGACTCACCTACTACACAAAATGTACAGCATATGGAGAATCTCTATAAAATTGATGGTTGAATCCGTGTTAAAACTGTAAAACAAAAGGCTAAATTTCAGGATATCAATAGTGTATAAACTACAAAGATACTAAGTACTATGCAAGAGAGCACTGAAATGAATCAAATGAGTAGGAAATTCGGCCTTCACATCAGGCTAAGTAGGAAGCTCTGTGATGCAGGGTAATTCCTGAATACAGACCGTACAATTCTGTAGCGTGCAGGCTTTTCGACAAATGAGAGATCCAAGAATTTGTGGAAAATACACAAGAAACTTAGTGGCTTCAAGAGGACGTTTGCATGGAAGCATTCGAATTCTTGTACACTCTTTATTTGGAGATACAGTTACACTGTGCAAAGTCCAGTAAGCGTCGTCATAGATTAAATTACTTGCAAATCGTTTAAATAGATCTCTACAAATGAACCTGTCGGATTAATCAATCTGCAAGACCTGGCCGAGGCTTAAACCCCAGATATACTGTCCATAGCATCTGAGAGTGAACTTCTACACACGAATGGAAGCTCTAATAAAAGTTCTCTTACTTCCTTAGGATGGCATTTCTCCAGACTGAAAACTCACATGAGAATGATTACCATATGACAGTTGACTCGTCCAGTTGTTGCTTAGATCACTGTCGAATGTTACGACCATCTACCAAATCAATGATACATAAAATATTCAGTCTTCTTAACTATCGTAGAGAGGATAAAATGGCGCAATCAATTAAATTTTAACACATTCAAATTTCCGAAGGAAAATTAAAGTCTCCTAAAAAGACGGTAGGTGACATTACATAAGCAACAAAAAACTTAAATGTGACCACGCTAATTTTTCATTTTACGGGGTAAAGTGGTTAATTTAAAGGAGTAACTTATTCGTAACGAATATTTTAATAATTTGCGAATGAATTAAGTAACCCTTGCGCAACATCATTGAAGATAATTATGGCATTTTCGTGTGTAAATGCACTAAATTCTCCATGTTAGTAGTAAACTCATAACGAATTATTTTCCCATTAATTGATGAAATGAGGCATACATATATCTCGGTTCATCCTCTAGTCATGTGTTGTTAAATACAAGGTGATATTCAACAACAATATACCTGAACCATGTTTTGGATTATCGTGGAATGAGCTACTTGAAAACACACCAGCTACTTGTTGATTTCCATTATCCTCAAGATGAGAAATCTGAATAGATATACGTCGTAATAACTACTCCAAAATTTAGCAGAACTTCGATGAGAATAGAATGGTCTATAAATAAACATTTAAGATATTTCAATGATAACAATGCACAAGGATTATATAATTTTACACCTCTCATAAACCTTCCTACAACTCTTAAAAGAAAGAAAGAAAGAAAGAAAGAAAGAAAGAAAGAAATGCGAATACTTTGTTGCAAGTGTATCCGATAATTTTCTCCATGGTGTCTTGAATTACCTAATATAATTCCACAAGGAATGCCACATTAAAATCCATTCATAATGTGCAAATTGTTTCCATCTACCCCAAATCTAAAACCATAGAATAAATTCTGTTACCTAAGAAGTTTTTTTTTTTGTCGTGTGACCTCCTGAGAGGCCGAGTGCAGGTCTTTCTAGTCGACGCCCGTGGGCGACCTGCGCGTCGGGATGAGAGATGTAATGGATGAAGATTAATGATTGACACTGGGCAAGGATGTGGAAGGAAGCGGCCGTGGCCTGTCAGAAGGTATCGTCCCAGCATTTGTCTGGTGTTGAAAATGGGAAACCACGGAAGACCATTTCACGGACGGCCGACGGTGGGGGTCGAACCCACGCGTCTACCGAGTCAGCAGAGGGCTTGGCCCCATGGCCTAACGCTGCGCTTCAGCCAGCGTAGCCACTACTGTCGGTACCTAAGAAGTGTTCGTTGTTAGAAGTTTTTAAGTAGAACGTTTTGCTAGCTACGCAGTCTAAGTGACACAGTATTGCAAGACTTTGGATTTAAATTGTAGCACTGTGAGAGTATTTTGAGCATCTTGTTCTATAAAACGGATTCTTCATTTCCTACGCTAGCTAATTACTACAACTACAAACAGTACCGCATATTTTAATTCACATCTTGAAGCAAAGAGTTATAATTTGACAAACGTATATGCGCCCCCCTTCTCTATCCTTTAATGGTCACGCGTAATATGTCAGAATAGTAAGAAGGCTAGAAAGACTCCGTTCGTTCAAAGGGTCACTTAATAGTTCTGCTGTGATCTTCAAAATCTCTCGTTGAAAATTTTTGCCCAGGTCGATATAAGAATTATTTAGTAATAACTAGCATTCCATTTGATTTGCTTAACGTGGAACGGTAAACAAGGAAATGTGTAAAGTTTTTGAAAATCATTTATTGAATTGCAAAGTTTTATAAAACTTCCATTTACTAATGCCAGGTGAGTAAGTGATCCCCGTCCACCCACTAAAAATTTAATAGGCCTACCTACTTAAATCTTATAATGTAATCAAGTAATATACTGAGATTGCATCTTAATTTTCCCAGAAATTCTTTTAAATCTAGGTTACCCCGGTAGCATATTTATAGCCACTCATAGCCAAGTCCCAATAGCCCCAGTGAGCTAGTGAGAGGTTTACGTCCCCCATCACCGGCATGTGTATCAGTCCATCCAAATCGTCTTTTAGGGGTGGATTACTTAGATGTTACGCCCCTAAGAGCAATAATCACCACCAATCACAACCAATTCGCCTCGACCGACCTATCTTCTCTATACAACCCCTGAGCGCCAGATATCACATAATTCCATTATCTCCCATCAATATACACATTTACAAAACCATAAGCATTACATGCACCCTAATTCTATCATTCGTGGTAAACTGAACAGATTCCCTGTTACAGAGTCCTGAGGAAACCCAGTATAAATAGGAATAAGCATCGGCATTTGCAAACCCTTCGGTGACAGTACTCAACCCTTGGAATCAAAATATTGGAAACATTTCATCACGAAATACTGTGTAAAGTAATCACATTTATTTCAAGTGGTTGAATAAAATATCAAATTATGTTTCTGATGACTTCATTTAAGTGTAATTTTATTATCAATAATTGCACTATTGGTACCGTACATTTGTTATTCTGCCAGTTAAATACTGAATCTACTATATCTTTTGGAGGAGAGCCACATTGTAAAACAAAATAATAATTTCCTCCCCGGCCTTTTGGTCTATTCCGCTGTAATACGGATATCCTGAAAGGGGTATAACAGTTTAATGATTGTCTCTATGGATAGGAGGTTTGAATATGACAACAGTGTTGTAGTCTATCTTGTTGCCTACCTTACCTAAAAGGTTCACTCGTTTCGTAGGGACGGCGATAGGTGCTGATGATCATCGGAAAAGGAATGTTCTTCTAAAATGAAATAACGTTCTCAACCAAGATGATATTTTGACGGTTTTCTTAACATGCCACAACAAAATTACAATGTGGATCACACTCAGCGTCAAGCATAAATCTTTAACAGTACGAAAATTTGGTCTTTAGCAAAATGTAAGAATGTTTGAGTATTCTTTCGAATTATTAGGCCTACACTTGGCGTTACATATGCAATCTCTCTGTATAATAGGTTGTAACAGTCATATTGGCGTTAATACTATCCTAGCGATTTCAAACTCACCTCATGTGTGTTTTTAAGATTTGTCAATAATATAGTAGCCTACAACGTTTAGTGAGCAGACATGGAAGTTAAGCATTACACTTTTTTTTTCAACTTATACTTTTGATAATACCCGTTAATTCATCCTCTGTCTGTACAAAGCCTTGTAGTGCCTCTGTGCATACGTTTCGTTTATTTTTCAATTATGGATATCACTCTTAAACACTGAAGCCTCGTGAAGATCAATATGTGTTATAACCTACATTATATTGTGGTACTTCCTGAACTCTTTGGAACATAAGGATGGTTTCTCTTGCAGCCGCTCACCCTCAACTTCTTTACAAGTTTATCAACCAGACCCTCCAACCAGGACCTCCAGTATCATTGAAGTGCATTGCCACAGGAAATCCTACTCCACATATTACATGGCACTTGGACGGTTTTCCACTTCCACAGAATGAACGGTAATGCTGAATCAACAATTCAAAATATGATTAATTGTAATAGTGAGCTGTCTCAAACAATTTTAGTTTATATCAGAAAGTCGTGTGGTTCCTAACGTAAATACATGTGATAGCTAAGAACAATCCACTTATTTTATAAATGTATCCCCATGCTTGGATGTTGCACTTATGCTATCTAAGAACTTATTTTACTTTATGTATCTGCTGTATAATAGGTTAAGACTAAATATTCGAAATTAGTAGCAAAATTGGTGGAAAACAGTCGCCCAACTGGATGAAGACAACAGCAGACATATTGAGAAGCAACCAGTGGTCGTATATTTTGGACAAGGCATCAAGATACTGCTACCGGACTGGAGAACTACACGATATTCACCTAACTACAACAAAACATCAATCTACAACGAAACTTACCTTTCCATTTAAAGCGAAATTATCATGAGTATGTCCATACAGCAGAGGGCTGCGCACAGCATTCTTATCTAAATTCTACAGCAACTAAATTCTATGCACTGACAATAAACCTGACAGTATCCTTCAGGTGCACGCTGTAGGCATTATCATGTCGTATTTTCACTGCATGAAAAACATGGGCAATCTCCATCTAGTTAGGGTCGTGTCCATATTTTAACTCTTGAATGATTTTTAAATTGATGCAACGATTTCATTTATCAATGGTAAAAGGAACTTAACATGCAAGTACTGGTATAGTAAACATTGCTACATAAATCACGGAGAGAAGAAATGTCGTATTATAACTATGTACAAGCCTGGACATCTTGTACAGAGTTATGAACTCCGGCTGTGAAAACCTAAGCTGAAATGTCGTATTGTTCTATACGGTACCACTGAAGATCTCTCCAACCTTGTTAGGTACATACTTGTAACCTTTCACCTACTGATTGCACCTTAAGTCTAGTGGGATTCTCCTTCAACATTCCAAGCCACATATGCAATATGTAGGTGGTCGCTTTATGACTCTGCTACTACTGTACGTCGGAGAGACATATTTCTAGTTGAGTCAACATGACCAAGAAAAAGAGAGTCGTATAATCAGGAGCAGAAAGGAAGAAGACGAGAGAGAAAAAATGGAACGTATGATACATGTTGAAAACATAAGCTTCAGTAATAGCGTGCACAAATAATAATAATAATCATAATAATAATAATCATAATAAATATAATAATGGTATTGATCTGATGTTCAGTACCTTGTAACTGTTGCGACTTTCAAGACGCTGGTGTAGCATAATATTGTCCTGAATTATGACCCCAGGTCCTCAAATTACAATGTAATGTTAATGATTTTTTTAATGAATATCTTTGTTTTAAGTCAAGATTTGGACGTTAATATATTTCATAGAAAGTTTTGTTAAAATATTATCTAATGAAACATATTTATACTACAGTATTGGTAGAAACTACGTAAAAGCATTCAATATTTTGATCCAATACCTCATTTCCTATTATCGTGTTATAATAAACAACACAGGGAACTTCTAGAATATGTAAATGTTATTGAAATATTCCTCACCTGGATTATCATACTGTATATCACAAAACATTTTGGGCTGTGTTTATGTGAATTGCTTAAATCAAAGGAAATTGAGCTATGTGATTATTCTACGAAGTTCTCGCTGCTTATGTTCATATGTGAGTTCTGTCTTGATGGTGCTATCTCTACTAAGGAACACAGGATTCTTGAGCTTTTGCAAGAGATCTCTCAGCTCGAGTTTCTTGTGATTTTAAGTATTCACACAGGTCAGTTCCTAATAGGCAATTTAACAATCGTACCAGATATTGCATAGTTTATCGTCCATTGCTTTCTAAATAATACAATTTTCCCTCGAATTCTTCAGGAAAACCAATCGGTGAAATCGTACACGAATGCGTGAGCATGGCACGTATCCATTAAGAGGCGATAGTGCACATTCACGTCCATACCAGAACATGAATTGTCTGGCGGGAGAAGAAAATTCACAGCGTACTGTTTAACCATTTGTGTTTCTTCTAAAACAGCAAATTATAAAATGTTTCAATTTAATTCCATGATATTAGTTAACAAATATAACTTTTGATTTCTGGAATCAAGATACGCACCAAACATGATGTTTACTCGTGTGAAAGACATATGCCATGGAAAAAGGTTTTATCCATAAGAAGGAAGATTGATTCCCTGTCCTATGACATGCATTTCACATGCTTCATCAATAATGGATTTCATGATTCCTTATTTAAATAGGATTTGTGTTAAGGTTTCCATACTCGTAAGCACCAAAGAATACAGGAAGAAGTCATTGTACTCTACTCGGAAGAATGAGCTGCCTAAGAATGGACTCGGTCACTATCTATTATGTGAGTGCGGGTGAAATTCAAACTTCTCGAGTTTGACAAACGCTTCGACAGTGAAAAAAAAATTGGAGTTATACCTAGAAAAGCACTCTTAAAATTATTCCTGATAAATCTCAAGAGCAGTTTTACAATATACAGAATGAAGATTCAAACTGATCAATTTGACATATTACGAAAGCTGTTCTGTTTTTCCCTACAAGGACAGACAAAGAAGATAGTCAATGAAAGTATTGTATAAGCACATCCAATCACAAATGAGGACGACGACCACACTATCTTCACTTCTCAATATGTGTGTAGCCTTGTATTGTACCAACGAATCAAAGCAGTTAACTAGAAATCATTTTCATTTATTCTCATAAAACACGAGGGTGTCTTCAACATTCCCGTTGCCTCTACAGCACAATTCATGATTCTTTAATGAAAATACTGTATTTATATGTTGGGGCCGGGAGGAGGGTAGAAAATGTACCTCTAATCCACATAGCCATAAATCACACGAGAGTGGACCTTCATTTTAGTGCAAGATATAGCTAACCATGGGCCACGGACTGTACCTACCAACACAAGATGTGCATAGCCTATCTGCATTCGAGTACTCGTGCCGGTCTTTATGTAACAGTCTTTCAAAATTCTTCTCGAATTGACAATTTTAGATTTCTTGGCAGCGGATCACTTACTGTATGTTCCTCAGTTCATGCATTACATGACGCGGCCACTTTTCATTTATAATACCGACCAATGAAGGATGAGTCGGCACCCACGAGAGACCAGTAACGTCTTTTCTACTCTAGTTAACCATGAACATCCGATGTTATCACCTACTCATCGAAGTTTTCACACGCGTAGTGGGATTTTTATCTCTAGCTCAGGACTTCAACCCGTATTATATAACCAGCTGGTATTGCTAAGGTGTTAGGATTCCAGAGTTGGGAGTTTTAGTTCCAGAGGCTTTGAGGTTAGAATCCTAAGCTGGACAGATGCTATCCTGACTGTGCTTTACTCATAGATTTTTACCCCCTTTCCATGTAAAAATTCATCTTCAACAGTTGTCAAACTTTTTCAACTCCATCTCATTAGGAAAATTCAATGATTGTAAGTGGAAACCCCTGGAGAAGAATTGCAGTCAGGATGGCAGTGAGAATATACACAGTATGGCTGTGCATGTAATGAAATAAACTTAATTTGATATATGCTTGATTGCTCACTACTAACTGCATGAATTTCAAACAAAAATGGCATGCAGACACTTATCTTTCAATTACCATGTGTGTTATTCTTAGCATGTTTGACTAATAGTGAATTTAACGAAGATATTTCCAGTCTGAGCTCATCATGATCTCTTTCCATCAGGTTTGTGATTGGCCAGTATGTAACTCTGCATGGCGACGTCATCAGTCATGTAAACATAAGTAATGTGATGGTGGAGGATGGAGGGATCTATCGTTGTACTGCATCTAACCGTGTGGGAGAAGTAAGCCACTCGGCTGACATGAGGGTCTACGGTAAGTATAGAACATAGCATACATGTTATCAAGTAAGTGAACTAAGTTATAGCCTACCTACTGTAGACTATATGTTATTGTTACATCTTGTTGGGACATCTTGGTCATCATCCCCATGTACGTGGGTGTGTGTTCAATTTGTGTGATAACTTCTGTTCCTGTGTTGGCTCTAGTAGTGTATATAACATAAATTAATAGAGTCGGGGATGGGGTAGGTACCCTGGGACTTGAAGTATGCTACAATCTTGGCATTTGCCTGGAGAGAGTTTGGAAAACCCCGTGGAAAAATCACACTCAGGATAGCCGCTGACAGTGCCGGGATTCGAACATGCGACTTGCTGCAGCTTCCAATCGCGGCCGTGGTGTATGGCTACGCCGCAACGCGGTGTTACTGTGGTTGCACTATCGTTAGTTGAATTAAAGTGATGGTAAAACTTAAGTAGGCCACATGAATAATTCTGACACAGTCATATAACAGCTCTGTGTTGTGCTGTGTTTGCTTCAGTTAGAGGCTAGATACATCTCCGGTCAGCAGTCCTGTACACAGTACTTCTGAGTGTATGGTATTTGTCTCATAGTCTGTGTTAGTGAAGTGACTGGGTCTAGGATAGGGTTAGGTTCCCTCAGACTTGAAATAAGCAGTTGCCTGAAGTGAGTGTGGAAAGACTTGAGGATAACCCACGCTTAGAATGACCATTGTCAACGCCAGGATTTGAACCTAGGATCTCCGGACTTGCAACTCCCCAATGAAGTCATTGAGAGTGACTGAACAAGCTCAGCTAAACTGCTGAGTTGTGTGTTAGGAATAGCGAGGTCAGTGATCGTAATGAAATTATCATTAAAACTCGGCAATTTTTCTAGGTTTATGCCATGTCTTGAGTGGGGTTTCGCCTAGGAATACCAAGCTGGCTCATCAGCGGGCTCTAGGTGTCCATGCCCGGACCCCACAGGAGTAGCGAACTGCGCGCTACCTCACTTTTTATGAAGCGCCCCAGCGCCTCTTTACCTATAGAGCTAAAAGCTCAAGCAGCCTTAACCTCTTTTTGAAATTATCATTATTATTATTATTATTATTAACATTACTATTCTTCTTCTTCTGCTTCTTCTTATTATTATTATTATTATTATTATTATTATTATTATTATTATAACTGGAAAATTCACGAGAATATTTTCCCAATTTTTCGCAGGTTTGCCGTATATTAGACCAATCCCCAATGTGACAGCGGTTGCAGGAGAGCCTTTGTACATCGCTTGCCCAGTTGCTGGTTATCCCATTGAGTCAATAACATGGGAGAAAGGTAAGCATTGTACGGCCATTACGTAGGACATGTTGTTTGTTTGTAGAATCAGGTAATAACTGAATGTACGTGTTGTGTTGATCAGACGGCAGGCAACTCCCTCTCACTCGCAGGCAGCACGTTTTTCCTAACGGAACTTTGCTACTGGAGAACGTTCAGCGTGACCCAGATGGTGGGGAGTATCGCTGTAAGGCCAGCAACAAACAGGGACACATTGCTTCGCAAGTGCTTCCGCTCAATGTTATAGGTGGGTACACTCATTATCTGGTTAAAACATTATGCATGCCAAATTAGAATAATTTACTCATATTTCTGCATATTTTGATAGTGTACATTTCATATGCTATTATTGACACGTTGCATTTTGTTAGAAAATGTTGTTTTGAACACCAGATGGTATTGTCAGGTGATCCACAGTGAAGGTCAAACAATGTGAATATCCTCAAAAAATCATCGAGTTTAACGTGAATGAGCAAAGAACTCTAACCCAAGTGTAAACTAGGATATGGATATTATCGAAAGTTCTGTCTGCTTAATTCGCATAATGTGAAGCCAATGCTAATAAACTGAAATATATTTTACTGGATGAGAGAACAGATTAAAATTCAGTGAATTTGTTGACGCGATAGTTATTCTCTCAAAGGTACAGACTGCATTTTTCGCAGTGAAAAATCTTTTAAAATGAGAATCTTCGCTAATTAGAGTAAGTTAGTTTCCATTCATGGGATATATTATTTTAACTGTTTACATTATACTGTATGTTTTTGTGTTTTGCTACAGGGTATCCGAGGCATAACTTCCAACGAATAGAGGGTGGGTGAGACAGCCGGGAACACATGATTACCCAGGTCAAAATGTCACGAAAGACGTGAAAACGTCTAGTAAAAAGTGTGTGGTTTAGTGACAAAGCCAGTTTAGTTTAAGTGTTTAAACATTAGGTGCGTTCTACTACGTTTTGTTTGCACGATTTCGTGTAAAATTACAAATTAGGGAAATTATGTCCGTGGTGGATCTAAGCACGACGAGTGATTCACCGAAAATCCACGTTACTGCAATCAGGTTGTGGGTCTGTTAACGACGCTGCAAATGTCGTGTGTGCATGAGGGGAAGGGACATAAATAGGGTTGAACGGGCTCCCTCCTTCCCCGTGAGAGCAACCTTCACTTATGGCCTACCTGCATGTACTAGCTGAGTACTCGTATGTTACTGTTACTTTGTTTCATTCTTCAGTTTTGTTAATGTTTACACAAAACCTGTTTATCACGTCTCATCTTGAGGTTCCCGGGATCACGCTCAGTAGTAGCGGTGTTGCTATATGCGACGTAATTTTCCTCCTGGTTTTCTCCTAAACCACAAACCTTTCACCATACGTTTTCACTTCTTTCAGTGCTTCTAGCCCTGGGGAGACGTATATTCCTGGCTGCCTAGTAATATCTACGGTAACTAGAAGAGTCGTTAGGTGTCACGAGCGAGATGCGCAGTAGGATCCCGCGTAGATGACGTCATTGGGCGCCAACGCCGGGTCTCGTGCGTACTGTTTCCCACGGTAACCAGTCAGAGTAGTGAAGTTCGGTGTATTACTATCGGTCTGTAGGTCAGGTGAATGTTTATTTTCATGTTATCAGAATGTTTTACAACCTGTGAACTCGTGCGTGAGTGAAGTATATTCTTGTATTCAGGCCTAGCTTCTGTGAGTGGTGTTAAAAGGTGCTAGAATGCCGAACTGTGCAGTAGCAGTCTGTACAAATCATCCCCGGGACGAGGATATCCAAAACCCGTCTCTGCACAAACAATGGATACATTTGTGTGAAAGGAAGGATGTGTTTAACTCGAAAACAGCTCGCATTTGTTCGGAACATTTTCTGGCTAGTGATTTTGAAAGAGATTTACAATCTGAATTGTTAGCTCTTCCCCCTAAGAGTTTGCTAAAAACAGGGTCAGTTCCTTCCCAAAAAAATTCTCACCATTCCTGCTTCAACAGAAAATTGCGAGGGAAATGCGCGAGCCGAGAGGAGAGATTGTAGGAAAGATTTACAGTCCCTAATAAGGAACTCGGTAGAAGAATCAAGTCAACATCTTGAGCTCCCTTAGGGAGGTCAGATTAATGATGAGTTTCGCCAAATTGAAGACAACTTGCCCTTGATGTGTGAACTACATAGTGTTTTGGCCGAAAATGAAAAATTAAAAGAAAGGATTAAATTACTTTCTGAGGATCTGAAGAAATCCCAAGAAAAAATAAGAAAATTGGAGCAAAATTTAAAAAACTATGTTGAAATATTTTCTAATTGTCAAAAGCAATATTTATTGAAGAGAAAGTGTACTAACTGGTCTGCAGAAGATGTGGCGAAAGCTGTTACAATACGGTGTATCTCCCAGAAAGCTTTATCATTTGTTAGAGAAACTGTAAAATACCCTCTCCCAAGTGAAACAACAATAGCACTACAGTTGTCACAATTTTCTACTCCTCCTGGGTTTCTGGATATCACTTTTAACCTACTTAAGGGCCAATCAATTATTATGAGTGATAACTATCAAAAGGATGTAGTGATGAGCTTTGACGAAATGAAAGTTAAATGTGATATTTGTTATGACAGTGTCGAAGATGTGTACATGTAAATGTACAAGTTATTATGATAAAAAGCTTAACTGGTAATGGAAACAGCCGATTTATTATCAATTCGAACAGGCGGTCATTTCTGATTCATTTTATGAAACAGTTAGACTTGTTGAGGAAACGACTTTTTGCTTAAGAACTTTTGTCAGTGATATGGGTGGTTCCAACCGAAAATTATATATAGACCTCGGAATAAGTCCAGATAAATCCTTTATAACTAACCCATGTGCTGATGACCGTGTAATTTGGGAATTTTGTGACGTTCCTCATATTCTTAAGTTAATAAGAAACCATCTGTTAGACCATGGATACAGGCTTACGTCCGGTAAGACAGTTACCAAAGACATCTTCGTTGAGTTAGTGCAGTACCAAAAGAGTGGGGACTTAAAATTTACTCACAAAATAACTGAACAACATTTGCTAACTACTGGTAGTGAACGACAAAATGTATGGAAAGCTGCTGAACTTCTCTCTGGCACTGTGGCTTAGGCTATATCATGTACTGTATTTTCCCTGGGAATGAACATGTCGTTGAATTTGTTGAAACTGTTAATGATTGATGTGATGTTTTGAATAACAGAATCCCACATTACCCAACAAACATGCTCAAAAGTGCTTACGGGACAAATTTAGAGGAACGGGATGTCAAACTGAATAAGATGTTCGAGCTGTTCTTACCAGTAAGTAAGAGTTATTGGGAAGACTGGCTTGCTTCCAATCCTCAGTTTGCAGGGATTATTCCGTAACCTGAAATCTGAAGGATATAAATATTTGCTAGTATCAAAATGTAATCAAGATGGTTTAGAATTATATTTCTCTCCTCTCGGAGGATTATGGTGGTTTTACGATCATCCTCTTCCCACAAAAGTACCACAGAGAATTAAATCCCTGTTATTTAGCAAAAGTGCACATGATATAATAAAAAAAAAGTAGTCGCATATGATGTGTAACATCTGACATGTTATCCTACTATACTACACAGTTTGGACATTCTTAAAATGTTAATTTACACTCCATTTTCATACTGGTACTATGATGAATGTATAGATTGAATTGGAGATATGCTACTGTCACATTTGTGGCGCAGCGGTCAAGCTGTTAGTCTCTCACCAAGGTAGACCGGGTTTGATTCCCGGTCAATACATGTGAGATTTTCGAATTCAAATGCCATGTCCTGTGGTTCGCATTCCACGTAAAAGGATCATGATCGTGAGATTAACGGACACGCAAAACTACAAGCTTCCTTCCTTCCTTTTACATTAATAATTCATAATAACAAAGTGACACACAACGTCGACAATACTCTCAAATACTGTGAGCACATTCCTCAGTAACTATAACATTCATTATTCTCAAGGCTCTCATACAGTTCGTCGTAAACAATCAAAACATGGTTTCCTACAATCATGAAATGACCTAGTCTCACATATGAGGAAAATACAGCTTTTATTCCACTCATATAACAACATTCTGTTAGGCATTTAATATTTGACTACTCACCCACAGCTTGACAATAATGCCACTTACTTAAATGTCATTTGCCGTATTTGTCCTACCCCATGTGATATTCAACCTTGAACGTGAAGCATTATAAACTGCTCAATGACAAATGAAAGTCGGTGAAACATTTGCCACTGTGCTCGTCAAACCAGTGCCTGCTAAATGCACTGCCTACTGTATTGCCATGACATTCTCGCGCTATAGAGCACACACTGCCTTGTTTCCAATGCACACATTTTCAATTGTACATCCAACTGGCAGTGCGTCTTCACTTCAGTCCGATCCACTTCCGTTCGATCCACTTCCGCCCGATTCACTTCCGTCCCCAATTTTCAAAATCACTCCCACAAAAGTATCCAGCGACCGAGCGGAAAGATGTTACACATCAAAAACTGGAACGTGCCCCAGGAAAGAGTGTGAAACATTGACTGTAGAAGTTCTCGGCCAAGTAGACTGTGCTATTCCTAATGATTCTGCAGAGCCACTTGAAACTAACTTGGAAATTTCTGACCCAGAGTATGAACATTTTAACTCTATAGTAGATTCATTAATAGGGCAGTTTACTGACCAGGAAGATCTCGAACATAGTTTCCATCATGAGGGCAAGGACTTGTTGAAAATGTTGGCCGGGTATATTGCATACCGAGTTGCTAAAAGGGGATTCGTCTCCGCCTTTAACTACGGTGGGAAAACTGAAAAGTGCATTAGTGTTAGAAATTCAGACTGGATCTCGGATTTGTCCATGAACCCATCTCCCGAGTGGTTCAATATCGTTTGTGAATTAGAAAAAGAATTTCAAAGGTTTCACGGAAATGATCTAAGGAAGTGTCCAACAGAGGTCATGAACTAATAGATATCGTCAGATTTAAATATAGTGAGGTCGATGAGTTTGCAGTTGTATGTTTTGTGAGCACGCGTTCATTTATTAGAATGAAAGAACTGAATAAGAAGAGAGTTCTTAAGAGATCGAGTCGGACCACGGGTGCGGATGCTGACGCTACACGAGCGAAGTTAAAGAAGATGAGCAAAATTACATCCTGAAAGGTAGGTTTCATTTGGCAATTTTTAACACAATTTGACCGTGTGTATCTTACTTGAATTATGTGCTCTTATTTTTTAGACCAAGTCGGTTAAAACTACTCGTATTTCTTAATTGTTAGTGCCTGATTTATTTTAAATGTAATATCATCATTATCCCGTCCTCTTTTCTGCTTCAATAAAAATTAATTGAGGAAGGACCGCTCCACGCATTGCTTATAACTAGACCTGGGATTTTAAGGCAAATGCCTATTTCGTTCCTTACGAAATAACATGATTATTTTTTAGTATCTTGACGTTTCATGATAAATCCCTTACATTAATAGAGTTTTATAGTGCCCTAAAATGCCTATTTGGACCTTTAGAGCCTATTTTACTATTTTAGTGCCTAAAAATGCCTATTTTCTACATTTAAAATAAAATTCAACTTCTGTAATTTTTACAATCACACAATGGACATCCCTGGAACGAGCAGAACAGCAGAGGGTGGGTTTTTCACAGAAATGTGCTCTTCCCAGACAACTGTCACCAAAGGAATGCTGAGTGAAGGGTGGATGTGGAGGATTAGCTCAGAAGAACAACGAGCAGGTAGTCAAGGACGTACTGTGTCGAGTGACGGGGTGAGGGGGAGGATTATCTAGGAAGAACAAGGAGCAGGTAGTAAGAAGCGACATACTGTGTCAAGTCGCCAGTGAAAGAACATCTGTTTAAGTGAATATAGTTCATCATGCCTAAAACGAAATCATCTAAGAGTGCGCTTATACAACAATGGCTTGTACAATTTCCAGGGATGACTTTTGATGGCAAGATTATTTTCTGCCAGTACTGCAATAAACAGGTATGTGCCTATATCTTAAATTTCATATTAATCTAAAATTAAGGTTTTGATATTGGCTTCTCTAATTAATTGTAGAGACCTACTGTCGGCGCAGAAAGTATGTGCAGTCGAGTTTAAACGCTAATACAATTTGAACCAGTCCACCAATCTAAAATATAAATACACCATCGTAAAGCGTGTTTTATTCTGCGTTATCTCCTGTTACATGCATATTCCTATTGTGTTTCTGGTGAAAGATATATTAGGCGGAATGCAAAAAAATACCTATTTTCTTGTCCGTTTTTTGTAAACAACAACTTTGTAGTTTAATTACATGAAAACGGAGAGCCTGTCGCTCGATTTCAAATAAAAATCGGTATAAAATAGAGAAATCATTGTAAGTTTTCGGTATACAACGATTTGAAACAAAAACCTTCAGACCTTTGATGAACTCAGTCTCGATTTCGGAAGACCACCCAGTATCAAACGGACAGTCTTTTACAAAAACAATAACTTTTTTCCAACGTGTGTAGAGTAATTAAACTTCATAAATATATTTATAATAGTGCATTCCATAATCCACCTAAATTTCATGAAAGTCGAACAGTAAGTTTTCATGTAACGGTACTACAAATTTGTTGTTTACAAAAAACGGGCAAGAAAATAGGTACTTTTTGCATTCCACCTAACATAACTTTCACAGGAAACATAATAAAAATATGCATGTACCAGCAAAGAATGCAGAATAAAACAAGCTTTACGATGGAGTGATTGCATTTTAGATTGGTGGACTGGTTCAAATTTTATTAGCGTTTAAACTCGACTGCAGATACTTTCTGCGCCGACAGTAGTCCAGGCGACCTGGGTTCGATTTCCAGTACCGGCAGTAATTTAGAAATCTATGAGGTCTGGAAGGGTGTTGGCCCAGCATCGTGAGAACAATTGAGAAACTACGGTGAGCAGGGGTCACGGAGGCAAGGCAATACGGCTGAGGGATGTATCGTGCTGACCACACGCCATCCAATATCTGCAGGCCATGAGCTGGGCAGCAACCGTTATTGAAAGCCAAGGCCCTTCGGGGACTGTAGTGTTCTTGTTCTTAATTAACTTTAGAGTAATAATGGCTTAATTTAAATAGTTCAAAATTACAAATTTTATTCAATAGCTCACCTTTTCTATTCCTCATCTTGGTCTCTAATTGGCATCACTTTATTGTGTTTTAGATTTCACATGAGAAAAAAATGTCACCTTCAGCAGCATGCAGATAGTGCCAGTCACAAAGCGAAAGCAGCCATGAAAAGTATCATTAGACAGACTCTGCTCACACAAACTATATCTCCTACAACTCATAATGGTTTCTATGCTGATATGTGTAGAGCCCTAGTTGCAGCAAATATCCCCTGGAATGCTGTGCATAATCCGGTTTTCAGAGATTTTTTACAGAAATACACCAAGCAGCATATCCCATCAGCATCTACATTAAAGAAAAACTACTTAGATATTTGTTACAATGAGGTCATTTTGTCAATCAGGGAGGATATTGGGGAGTCTTGCATATGGTTGTGTGTGGACGAAACCACCGACTCTGTGGGCAGGTACATTGCTAACCTTATAGTAGGAAAACTGGAACCCAATCAGGCATCTACCGCTCACCTTCTTTGCTCTAAACAGCTTGAGAAAGTCAATAGTCGAAGCATTGCATACTTCATCAACAAGGGGTTGCAATTGTTGTATCCTGGGGGTGTTGATGATTCTAAAGTCCTTCTCCTTGTCTCCGATGCTGCTTCCTACATGATTGCCACTGCACCTCTCCTCAAAACTTTCTATCCTTCTTTAATTCTTGTTACTTGCATGGCCCATGCCTTGCATAGACTCGCAGAAACAGTTAGGGCCGAGTTTCCTGCAGTAAATACTCTCATTTCAACAATGAAGAAAGTGTTCTGTAAGGCTCCATCAATAATAGCCATCTTTCGAGAGAAACTCCCCTCTATTCCCCTTCCACCACAGCCAATCATCACCCGTTGGGGTTCCTGGATGGAAGCTGCCCTGTATTATGCAGAACATCTTGAGGAAATCATGACTGTGATAGACAATGTGCCTTTAACGGACAACTCTGCATGTGTGTCGTCTGTCAAAGAACTGTTAAATGATTGTTCCAGTGTTCAGAGAGACATTGCGTATATTCAGGCAAATTTTTCATTTCTTCCAGTCACCATTACAAAAATGGAGGAAAAAGGAAACAGTCTCAAACAGCAATTTTCTGTATTTGAAGAAGCTGAGAATAACATACAAAGTGCTAGGGGCAAGGTAGGAGATAAAATAAGAGACAAGTGGTCTAGTGTACTGCTGAAGAACCCAGGTTATTCAATGCTGAAAAGGGTACATCAGGTAATGGATGGGGGAAAAGGTAGACTTACCAAGTGAAATTGAATTGAAAAATGTAGGTAAATTTTCCTATGCCCCTCTAACATCTGTGAGTGTGGAGCGCTCTTTTTCTGCTTTCAAAATGATTTTAACAGACAAAAGACACAGCCTGACTGTGGAAAATTTGGAGAAGATTATTGTTATGTACTGTAAAGCAAACTACGAATGAAAGTACTGTAGGAATGTTCCTCACAAATAAATAAACACATACTCCATTCGCGTTTCCACCGTTATTGGATGCCTACAGTGCTGTAATTTTGTACAGTGATTTTAGTATTAAGGTTTTAGATCAGTACTGATAATTATATATCATATAATCCAAAACATTTTTTGACACATTACTTTTTATATTGTTTTTCATAAATGTCTTTTTTATTCTGTCTTAATTTTGCAGTTATTTCGGTTAAGAATAGGGATACCACGTTTGTTAAAGAAATAAAGTATCACGTTACAGTTTAAGTGTATATTGTAATATTTTAAAGTCTATTTCCTGCCTATCCACACATTTTGAAAACATATTTTAAGTGCCTAATTTCTCTTTTAAAAGCCTATTTACTTGTTTTAAAAGCCTATTTACTTGTTTTAAAAGCCTATTTTAGGCGCCTAAAACTAATTTTTTTAGAGCCTAAAATCCCAGGTCTATTTATAACACACAGCAACTCTGCTTCTTGAGCCCAATGACGTCGCGCGCTCTCGGTAAGCTGCGCGTGACACCTACCGTCTCTTCTAGTTACCGTGGTAACATCCAACCCATTCTATACAGTATTTAAAATCACTCTTTTTCAATTGAAACGTATAATTTTAATTTGAAGGGCATATCTGCATGCAGATGTTAAGCCATTAATGCTCATCGCGCGTAGAAATAACGGATAGTAACGATCCTAATTTCGTGGTCTGGTTCTTCATACAAGTGGTTTGAATCACAGTTCGGTTATGTGCCACAATACAGTTCCTGAATCTCTTTATAGATTTGAAACAAACGTGTGTCAAATGAATAAAATAATAGTCATATACATAATTATCAGAAGTATCGGAATAGGAATATATATGTTATGTAAGAATATACTTTCAGGATCATGTATGCAGAATAAAACATCATTTTTCGATCAAAATATCATAATTTTTAAACAATCTAAAAACTGCGTTTGGCTCAATCCAAGTCAAAGAATCTTCTTGGCTGAACAGATAATAAAAGTGACGTTATTCATGAAAACTAAGCTAATACAGTTTGTTATTCTGATTACAGGATTGCCTACCGTAGCTGAAGGGATGTGGCCAGCTCAGTTGTAAACTAGATTATCTTGTTTTCCATTTCAGGTACCGGTATTGATCCAGTGAACCAAGGATTTTACAATGTTTGGCATCCACACATACGCAATCCTGCTGTGGCATTCCATGCTCTGTAAAACAGATTTTCGAACGTCTATACCAAAATGCAAGTTGCCATGACCCTCATATATACAATAGTATGAAGCTGCGCATTTTCAGATTCTAAATACTGTATGCGCGTAGCAAAAATTCGTTAACTGCGGGGCAAATATGAATGTGCCTGCGCATTTTTCACTACACATTATAAACTTCTAAGTACACGGGGTGGATGACGAAATTGTTCCAAGTCCCTAAGTTAAATAACAACACAGAATATTTTGCACTCGGCATAATACGACTCGCGTCCTCAAGGTAAACGTAAGGACACAAGGCTCAGGAAGCAGTTGCGACTACTCTACGATTGTAGAACGAATTCATTACTAATATTACAAATGAAAGGACATTTTATTGTTTGGAAAGTGTTACATATAGAATCAATATTCGTTGTGAGCTGCTACATTTCACTTCCTCCCATATTAAACACCTCAAAATAAAAGTACAGCAATTTTTCTAGGTTTGTGCCGTGTCTTGCATGAGGTTTCGCCTAGGAACACTAAGCTGGCTCATCAGCGGGCTCTTGGTGTCCATGCCTGGACCCCCACAGGACTAGCAAACTGCGCGCTACCTCCCGCTTTAATTCACTGGCCGTGAAAGTAAATATACCACCTCAAAATAAGTTTGGAGTATCAATGATGCAATATAAGTATCAAGTAACAGAATGTTGTTTATTGCGCCATACAATCACGATTTAAACGTCTTACACACTCAAATTGTTTCTTCTAATGGTTAAAGCAAATAACTAGTAAAATGATATGGTTACAATTTTTATTTTATTTTTCTTTCCTGAATCCTTAGTACGGTGTGTGACCTCCTCTGTCATTGTTCAGGTCCCTCCCACGCTGCGACCAGTACAATATCATTGGCGGCATCTTGAGGAAAAAGCAGTGCCGGATCTGCCTAGGCCTACAAGGCCCCGACCTAGGGGCCCAACCAGCCTAGGGTCCCCGGTGGCGGAATCTTTACATAAGCTCAAAAGCCTGGCTTGCCTATCAAAAAGCTATATCGAAAATAATATTATAATAAATATTTTTAGTACATTTTGCCAAAACTTACAGCCCTGCGTGCAACAAAGCTAGAATTTGGGCTCTTCGTTCCCCCTCTCTCTCGCCTGCTGTATCCACGCTTAGCATTGCCAGGCCACGCGCAGGCAGTCCATTCTATACGTTATGTGCGTTGGGGCGAGAAATGCACCGCCACGCTTTCGTCTCATTTTAGCATTTGAACGGGTCAAGTTAACGCAAAATACACCAATGTAACAACCGGTTAGCAACTGATTATAATATTCTCACATATAACATATTTAATTGGCACCAACTTAATGCAATATAGTCCAAGATATGTTAGACTACTGCCGTTTGTAATGTGCAAATCGCATATTTTGTAGGCTAGCTGTTTGTTATGGTTCTTTCTGTTGCGAAGTTTTACTAACTTCTCTTTTAGGAGGCACTTCTGTTTGGAATACCCAAAAAAGGCCAACCCTCTAGTTCTTATTTCATAAGTTGAACACCTAAAACAAAATCACAATACGAAAATCCTAGTTCCGATTGATTAATGACCATCTCCTTTTATATTTGATACAGAAACTACCGATGTCGCGATGTCTGACTTCAATAAAAGACTAAGCGGGTTCCAGAAAAGGAAACGGAATATAGAAACATTCGAAAAAGAAAAAGTGCTTCTTTGTAATGTTCCTAAGTTAAACAGAATTTTCGTCTCGTCTACGTCTAGACTTAGTTCTGGCTCTAGTCCTAGTACTAGTAGTACTAGTGCATTAGCCAGTGGCAGTTGCAGTGATGCTGCTGATGACCGTCAACAGGCAACTCCAACAAACGTGTCTGACTGCAACGAGCTACCTGTTATTTTTGAAAACTCCGTAACAGCTGCAAAAAACGATTCTTTAGAAAATCCTGAATCTAATTCTTCTTTAAGTGACGATCCTGATGAGTGGATACTATACGAAGTTACATTGGAGTACCTTGTTCAAAATGGCGTGAAACAAAATTTTGACTGATGAGTGGATGCTATACGAAGTTACATTGGAGTACCTTGTTCAAAATGGCGTAAAACAAAATTTTGATGCCGACTTTTCTTCTTCAAGGCGTCAGTACGCAGATAAAGCCAGGTATTTATCGCTGTCACTTTTCAACCGAACATTAAGCAATGGTGAAACACGACCTCGACCATGGCTCATATTATCGAAGAGCAAGTGTGCAGTGATTTTCGCCCCTTGTAAGATGTTTGCTAGCTAATGAAGGGTACAACGACTGGAAAAAACACAGTTCAAAGAATGGAAGAAGGAATGAAGGAATTCGGACGAACACAGGTTAGCACTTGCGACACTATTAGCTAGGAAGAATGCTGGCGGTAGAGTTGACAAAAGTCTTGTTCTTCAAACGGAAGAAGAGATAAAATACTGGCATGGGGTTTTGAGGCGCATTGCGGCTGTTGTGAGGTCACTTTCTGCACGCGGATTGCCGTTCAGAGGTTCCCATGAGAGATTTGGATTAAAAAAACAGTGGGAACTATGTTATGACCCTAGAACTTTTGGCTGAGTTCGATCCTTTTCTGGACTTACACATAAAACGCCACGGTAACAAAGGGAGTGGCACATCATCATACCTTACGTCAAAAATATGCGATGAAATTATCAATATCATGGCAGGAAAGGTAATAACTACAATCGTGACTGAGATAAACATGCCAAATATTTCTCTATCTCTGTGGACTCTACTCTGGACATTTCTCATGCAGATCAACTTACTTTCATAGTGAGATATGTCTCTGAAGACGGATGTCCTGTCGAACGAATTTTGAAATTCATTCCGAACTGTGGCCATAATGCGGAAAACCTGGCTGAAGTCGTCCTAGAGACATTGAAATACACGACTTGGATATCGCAGATTGCCGGGGGCAGTCTTACGACAATGCTAGTAATATTTCAGGTGTATATTCTGGTCTTCAAGCGAGAATAAAAAAAGTGAACCCTCTGATAGATTTTGTTCCCTGTTCGGCTTACTCACTGAATCTTGTTGGATCCTGTGCGGCCAAGAGTCTTGTCAAGCTGCTGTATCTTTCTTCGGTATTTTGCAGTCATTGTATTTTATTTTTACCGGCATCAACACACAGATGGGAAATTTTGCTGCCGAACTTGAAGTCAAATTCAACAGTCATGAAGAGTCTTTGTCAGACAAGATGGTCTGCTCGAGCTTACGTCTGCCGAAGTCTATGTTGCTTCTGGGATGAGATCATGGCAGCTCTTTAGATAATTGCGTATGATGCAAATTAAAAACCATCTACGCGCTCTGAGGCTTCAGGTCTTCTGAATTCATTAGACTCGATGGGAACTTACTTTTTGTCACTTCTCTGGAATGACATCTTGGAAAGGTTCAACAAAGTAAGCAAATCCCTCCAATTTGTTACCATCGACCTGGGTACGATCGTTGAACTGTATCAGTCTTTGGTAACATACCTAGAACACTTAAGGAAATCCAGTACCTTTGGGCATTGTGAGTCAAAGTTATTGAAAAATCCAGTGAAAATATCTATGCATATGACATGCAGGGGAAACGTAAGCGTAAAGTCCAGTTCGACAAAGTAAAAGGAAACTAGACCAAACTCTCTGGCGGGGACAGATTCAGAGTTACCATTTTTAACGTCATTATAGATAGACTAATTACAGAACTAGGGAGACGCAGATCTGCTAATGAGGAGTTAAGTAAAAAGTTTGACTTTCTTACGAAACTACATCTTTTGGAATCTAAAGACATCTGTGAAGGAGCCAGAAACCTTATAACTTTTTATCCGGGGGATTTGGATAGGACTTTGGAAAACGAGTGTCTGCACCTGCAAGCTCATTTGTCGTCGAATGATGAAGTTATGGAGTTATCGTCACTGAAGCTATACAAATACTTATCGGAAAAAGGCTTTTTGCACATTTATACAAACGTAGGAATTGCGCTCCGAATGCAGCAGAACGGTTGTTTTCAGCGCTAAAGCGAGTAAAGAATTGCTTAAGATCTAACATATGAGAGAACAGGCTCAATTCGCTCTCTGTAATGTACATAGAGTCAGAAATAATGCAGTCAATTGACTAGGAAGACGTCATTCATTCTTTTGCACAGAAGAAAGTTCGTCGTATGATCCTATAAATTTTATAGAATAACGTAACTATAGTTACATAGACTGTATTATTCTGATGTTGATTAAAGTCGATTAAAGATTATGTTCTGTACTAGTGCATTTAATTTGCTAAATTTCCAAAATAGCTTCGAGATGGTGGGGGGGCAAATGCCAAGTGCCTAGGGGCCCAGAATCTCTAAGTCCGGGCCTGGGAAGAAGCATGCCATCTGGGCAACTCTAATAAGGTCTGGGAGTGTCTATGGAGGGTGTTGATGATCATAAACAACCCATCTCATGCATGTCTGGGGAATGAGCTGGTCAATTCATATGATTGATACCCGGGTCAGTCATGAAGTTCCTCACTAGGCACGTCTATAAGGGCGAGTAATGTCATCAACTAAGATTAATTCAGCACCATATCGATCACGAAAGTGTTGTACAAATGATCAAAGAATGTCATCGGTATACCGCTGGGCAGTCAACGTTCCTTGAATTGGTATCAAGGGTCTATGATGACCATACATAATCCCAGCCCAAAAACATGACGTAACCACTTCTAAATGTAAGGACTTCTTGAACAAGCTGGTACTTTCCATCGCGTCCTTTACGTCACTTCACCTTTTGTCGTCGTGTATCTGACCTAAGTGATATCCTTGTTTTATCTCCAGACATGACAAAACATCATTCTTCCAACCCCGAATTGAGAAGATGGGCCATCCATCTCCACACGATGACGATGCTCTAGTGGAACACGTCGCACCGGTCGAAAGGACCAGAATTGGGTAGTCAATTGCGTACAGTTTGTGCAGATACACGGACACGGGCTGCCTTTAAGAGGTAATCTCGTAATTCGCGAGCAGTTGAAGATGGTTACACGGATATACTGACCTTGACGTGCGTTGTCATCCTCAGTCGACCTTCCCTCGGTCTGTTAGTCACATCGTTGGTCTCACAGTGCCTTGTTCACGTCTTTAAGCAATCCCCACGATGCGTGATACAGCTACTCTTGTATGTCCACCCTGAATGAATGCCAAAATTCTGGCTCGGTGAACCTGGGTAATACACTTCGCATATAAACACTCGCTGGCGCCCGTATTGCACTGTATACAATACTATCATTTCCCACCTGAGATAGCATAGTTTCCCCGACGCTCATCACAAGCCATATGCTATATTTTAAACAAGCAATCGCATTACGTGTGTGTATGCAGTGCTCTCTAGTACTAACAACAGGACTACAAACACCGACCACAAATATTCCAAACTTTTTTGAGATGTCTATTTTCCCCCTATAGTCCGTACATCCTTCACTTTACATCCTTCGCTTTACTTTATTCACTCCATTCTCTCCTTTACATGTTAGTATTTATTAGTAGTATTTAAGGGTACCTTGTAGCCTCCTCTTCTTCTTTTTCTTCTTCTTCAATTCCCTTATGCCTTCAAGCGTCGGGGTAGCCTCGTTTGAGCCATTTCTGCCATTCCATTCTATTTCTGCACATTCTCTTCATTTCCACAACAGTTTTTCCCTTTTGTTTCCCAAGCTATCTATCCTATTCTACCATATAATGCGGGGTCTACCTCGTCCAGCTCCTCCTTCAACTCGCATTTCATGTATTTGTTTTACTTTTCCTTTTACCATTCCATTAACATGTCCGTACTGTACCCGAAATTACCTACCACCAGCTTGTTGAAATCCCACGAAGATCCCTGGATCGTAGAACCTGGAAAATCCCGGTTGAAAACCAACAGATACTACCAACATGAGATGGGTATAATAGGGCACAGGGAAACCTAACCAGGCAACGTTAAGAAAAACGCTAAAATGCAACAGCTCAAAGAACATGAGATCTACACAAGAGTGTAATCTCAGGCGTAGAAACACCTAGAAATACCCAGCAATGGCTTTCTTAACGTGACTTCCACTCACTTCTATAAATCACCACAATTGTCGAATTAAAAGGAATTGAAAATAATTTATTCACAAAAACGGCATAGCGAAGTGCTATGTCCTCAGAATAATAATCTGATGAACATTAATAAGCTTCACATGGTCAAGAATAAATCACACAAAACAAGAATTAAATCCACCACACAAGAATGGGCTGTAAAATCCCATAAAAAATTATAGATCCAAACAAACTTATATTAGCTCGAATATCAGAACTGAAATTTAAGTCATTATCAAGAGAGCTCGTCTTAAAAAAGAGGGCTGCTCATGACAATTATATGCAAGGTTTACTTGGTTCGGGAGGCGATGGGTGGAAACAGTTATGTTAGGAGAAGAAAGGGAAATTCAAATAATTTGCCGATGATAATGTCCGGTGACGGTAAATTAATATTGAGAAGCAAGCCATTGCTAATGAATTAAATGTCTTTTATGGTAGTGTGTTCAATAAATCCAATAGCTGTGTGTTGGACCTTAACGGTGAATCAGGGGCTCCACTTCTCCAAATAAACCAGTTAGCAATTGTAAAGCTAATACAAAAATTACGTTACAATATATCAAAGGGTCCTGATAATATTGTTAGTGAAGTACTTAAACTAGGAGGTATGGCCGTGGCACGATACTTAGAGGTGATGTTTAATGTGTCCATAAACAATGCGCAAATCCCGGATGACTGGAAAAGAGCTACGGTAGTCCCAATATTTAAGGGAGGGAGCAGACTTGAATTGGGCAACTACAGGCCGGTTAGTCTTACGTCCATCGTTCGTAAACAGATGGAGCATCTCATTTGCGACTACTTGAGGGAACAGTGGGAAACATTATCATGGTTTAAAGATAGGCAACATGGATTTCGGAAAGGTTACTCATGCGAAAGTCAGATGCTATCACTTTTTCAAGATATTAGCGAATCGTTAGACGATGGAGTTTCAGTCGACGCCGTAGTTATAGATTTTTCGAAGGCATTTGATGTCTTGCCGCATGACATGCTACTCCATAAATTAGCTTCGATGAAGAATGATAGAAGAGTAATTTTATGGATCCAAGAATTTTCGACGGGTCGTTCTCAGAAAGTGAAAGTTGAAGGCCGATTCTCGGATGAAATTACCGTAACGTCGGGTATCCCTTAGGGCAGCGTAATCGGAACTTTGTTATTTTTGGCGTTTATAAATGACTTACCAAATGGGATTCGCAGTGACTGTCGATTGTTTGCGGACGATTGTGTAATATATCGAAAGATACATGACTCACAGGACAATGCAGTACTTCAAGATGACCTGAACCTGGTCTATAAGTGGGCGATTGAAAATAAAATGAAAATAAACACAAGAAAATGTAGTCTAATAAAAATAGGGAAAGTGCGAAGGCAAGATTTTCAATATAATATTGGCTCGGAAATACTTGTAGAAGAAGATTCTTGCAAATATTTGGGCGTTCACGTAAGAAATGATATGAAATGGAGTAGTCATATAGGATGTGTAGTTTCTAAAGCTTACAAATCCCTGCACTTTGTAATGAGGGTATTAAAAGGAAGTAGTACCTCTGCTAAAGAATTAGGATATTTGTCGCTTGTAAGACCTATTCTGGAATACGCCTCGGCGGTTTGGGATCCATATCAAGTAGGGCTCATAAATGAGTTGGAAATGGTACAAAGAAAGGCCGCTTGATTTGTGCTCAGTGACTTTAATCCCAGGAGCAATGTGAGCCGTATGTTAAAGAAACTTGGGTGGGAATCACTTGAGGCTAGGAGGATGAAATCTAGACTCTGCGCTATGTACAACGCGTATACAAATCAACCAGCATGGGGTGAGCTTAGCAAACGTATGGAAAAGCCTACTTACATGGGTAGGAGCGATCACCCTTTCAAAGTTAAGGGCCGACCAGAGCGAACAAATTATGGTAAATATTATTTCGCAAATCATGCCATTGATAATTGGAACTCTCTACCTGCCGCAGTCTTAGAGCCTTTTCCAATCATATAGGTGTGTTTAAGAAAAGACTGACTATTTGTGTAAATACTCCAGTTTAATTGTTAGTGAATTGTTATGTACAATTATTTATTTGTTATGTATATCTAATTAGCCACCGGGGGTCACACCCCCAATTGCAAATAAACGAATGAATGAATGAATGTCTCCTTTCAGTAATAATTTCCCTTGATACACATGTTAATAATGACCCTGAAAAAGAATTTATACACATATATACAATTGGTTTCAACACCTCTCAGAGTGTTATGGCAAAAGACGAAGATTGTACAACCTCGATGAGTATAATTTGTTTAAATCAATTGTAGTTTCGTGGTAGTCATATCATAAATGTTTGGTGTCCCATGAAGTCTTGCCAATGAAATAAGCTCTTCAAAAGCCTGTACAATGTCAATACATCTTGGGTAAATGCTGAAAATCATAAATAAACTTCTCTTCCTCGTTATTATAGATGAAGTAATCTTTCAATATTCAATCAATAACTTGGATCTGCGCGGAACACAAGTTCTGAGTGTCCAGCTCGCGTCTGCTAGTTCGGAGAACCTCGACTCGGCTCGGGCCAGCCTAACGGGATCGCCGTCAGCTATCGCGCCGGAACCTCGCCAGCCACGTGCTGCGTTGTGTTACAAAACAAATCCTGCAGATCACAGTACTGCAACTAACGCTTGAGGGTAATGGTACAGTACCATCTCAACTGACGTTCCTCAACCACTTCACCCATTGCTTTTTTTTCCTAATTCCTTGTTAGGCCCCTTAAAACAACCATTATCATCATCATCATTATCATCATCATTTCCTGATTCCTCTCTAATTATCTCATTTCGAACTCGATCTCTTCTTGTCTTTCCTACTGCTCTCTACAGAAACTTCATTTCTGTGGCAGTAATCCTACTAACTGTAGATGTTTATCTTGTAATGCCAAATTCTCCATACCATACAGCGTAATCGGTGCCATGATTGCATTATAGATGTGCGTTTTGGTTTTAAGACGTATCTCCTTCTTCCCTACTATTGTGGTATTCATCTGATATTAAGCTGATACTGCTTTCTTAGTTCAATTTAGTACTACCGTGTAGCCTGAAGGGGTAAAATCTGTGATATTTTTTAAATTGTTTAGCCTTATTACACACTCATTTCTGTATAAATCTAAGCTTGCTTTGTGGAAATCTGACTGTTAGTTTTTTAAATATAAAATTATCTTCTGCCATTGTGCGCGTTGGAGGACATGCTATTTCTACACATGCTGAGACTAAAACACACTTATTTGTGTAATGCAGTGTTCCAGAAGCAAATTCATCATAAAGGTAATATTTCACTACATGCAGTAGCATAACTGTATGTACAGTTAATTCGGTAATTCTCTGGATTGAGAGTTTGAGCAGGAATACATGTCAGTTTTTTATGGCATTTGGGTACATGCGCTTCATTCTGTGAAAACATAGATAATGCCTAGGATGAAGAAGTTGTCCCTAAAAACTAAATTTAGAGGCAATCAATGCACCCCTAAAATAACTAAGTGTAATAATAGTAAAGGGACAGTTGATGAAACAAGCAATAGTAAGTGCACGAGTGAACCTAACCTCCAACACAAACCAAGTCCTTCCAGGAAAATTAAATGACCAAGACCCATGTAAACTTGCCAGAAAGCGTCAGAGGAACACTAAAATGAAGAGGGGGGATAAAAATGATGTAGATGATCCAGATTATGGTGCAGAATTGTTCTAATTCTGATGGTAACAGAGAATTATCATTTGTTTAACTTTTAAATTGAATCCGCAGTGAAGTTGTTGTGTTTTTTTTTGTTTTGTTTTTTTTTGTTTTTGTTTTGTTTTTTTAGTTTCTGGTACATGTTCCTTGAAAAGTAAGAGCGCTTTAAACCTGAAACTTACAGAACTTACTATCCCTGCACAATGAAAGTAGTGTAATTTTATGGCAATCTGTTTTGTGGAAGAGAAAATACTCGTACATGTGTGACATTTTGGCTTTTGAGCTTTAAAAAATCCATCGCATAGTCATTTATTTCATTTCTCATGCCTCATCAGTGCTAATGTATAAAATGTGCATGATATTGTCCAATATGTAATACTCTACATCCTTGATTTTCTTAAAATACTTTAAGGTGTTACTTTGTCTACAGGGTGTACCTAAACATGTTAACTTTTAACATTGGATTTAAATGGGGCATTCGTTACTTACAAGGTCCCCTTAAGTGATTGTGTTTCATTTACTACACAATTTTCCAATGTGTATTGCATTTATGATGAACATCTTTACAGGCCAGCATGTACCACAAAGACCTTCTGAATATTAACTTATTCTCTTGGAGCAGTTGACTTCCTAGGCTGCACTTCAGAAAGTTTATGTTTCAGTTCCTCCCAAAATTGCTCCATTCGCCTTCCAAACTGACCTGCACTTGGGGGATCGAGCTGGGGTGCAGTGTTTCATCACCAAAGGTGATCTTCCTTTGAGCATTTCATGGCGAAAGGACGGGCAAAGCATCGAATCTGATGTAGGTGTTCGGCAGCTGGGTGAACACATCAGCTCCCTCAGCATTGAGAGCCTTCGACCACACCATGCTGGAACCTACACGTGTTTTGCAGCCAACTCAGCAGCTGAAGCATCCCACTCATCCAAGCTGCTGGTCAATGGTAATCAGACGCAAGCATCGTCTGGCCACCCCTATAACTTATTCCTATTGCCGTCATCCATTTGAATCCTTGTATGCTAATATTGTCAAAAATATTTCACCAGCCTGTTTCCAGCCGGACGATGATTGCCATGAGGACAGTTGTATATAAATATGTCAAGTCCCACTCTCTTCTTCCAGTTCCTCCCAGGATAGGTCCGTTCACATTTGGTGAGCTTATCGAGGGTGTTCGCACTCAGGTACAGTGCGTGGTCCAAGATGGTGACACACCTCTCTCGATCACATGGCTCAAGGACGACCATTCACTCCCCCCCGAGTTAGGAATTCATGTGACAGAAGATGACTTCTATAGCACGCTCGCCATCCCCCATGTGGGCAGGAACCATGCAGGAAACTACACGTGCATTGCCAGCAACCAGGCCAAGATGACACGAGTAACAGCTCAGCTCGTAGTCAGCGGTAACGTAACCGTGCTGTCACCGCACCGCATCTTAACAGCACCAAACAGTGTCACTGCGCACTATCGTTATACTGTACATTAACACACACTACACAAAGTATAATACTGTATTTGGTTTGGCTTCGCTGCACTGTGTGCCAGTTGATGTCCGCACTATTGTCTACACGGCAGGCCTCGCCACTGCACCACATGGCTCGCATCAGGAATCAGTTCGACTCACTCAGGGACACACTTGCACCCTTGTCTTGGGTATACTGTACATTGCACCGCTTGATGGCTTTGTCGAATGCACTTTAGTCATATGTCTCAGATCACTATCCATCTAGTAGACCAAATTAACAGAACGCTTCTCAATGTGTGCCATTGTTATTAAGTTTCATCTGAAAGACAGCTTTTGTCACTACTGTCGACCAAAATATTATGTGTACTCGAGTTTGAAGGTTGCTTGTGAAGTAACCAATAGACCTACATAAAATCCAATACCATCATCATTTTCGTCGTTCTATTTTACGTTAGTTCATGTAGGTTTGGAATTTTTAATTTACATTTTAATATTTTCTATCGCAGTTGGAACACAAAAAAAGACCGTCTTTAAGCGTGTTTCAACCATGCGTCACATTTAAGAATTATTATCTCACAAACCCGTCATCAGATCGAATCCAAATTTTAACACAATATACATTGGAATGTTGTATAACTGGTTTATTAATTTTAAAATGTTGTGTGTCCAAGAAACAAAGTTATCATTTTTGTAAGGTAATTTTTTCTCGGCTCGGGGTGGTTTGAAAATGTAGTTCTTGGTCGCGTTGTAATCCTTATACATCAAAAAGGTATGCAGTATGATTGTGAAATACGTAAATTAATTCACTTATTTTATATCGATTTGTATTTGTACGGGGAATTAAGGCATGGTTCACCAGTTAGCCGCTCCAGTGAAAGCTGTACAGCGTTGCCAAGATGGGCTCCATCACGCGTCATGGCGCACCTCTCTCGGAAGTGATGGGCTCCATATCAGCGACGCTGTACAGCATTTCCCGGAGCGGCTAGCTGGTGAACCATGTCTTAATTCCCCGTACAAATACAAACCGATATAAAATAAGTGAATTAATTTACGTATTTCAGTCATACAGCATAACTTTTTGATGTATAAGGATTACAACGTAACCAAGAACTACATTTTCCAACGACCCCGAGCCGAGAAAAAGTTACCTTACAAAAATGATAACAACTTTCGTTCTTGAACACACAACATTTTGAAATTAATAAACCAGTTATACAACATTCCAATGTATATTGTGTTAAAATTTGGATTCGATTTGATGACGGGTTTGTGAGATACTAATTCTTAAATGTGACGCATGGTTGAAACACGCTTAAAAATGGGCACGTTTTGTGTTTCAACTGCGATAAAAATTATTAAAATATAAACTAAAAATTCTAAACCTACATGAATTAACGTGAAATAGAACGACAAAAATGATGATGTTATTGGATTTTATGTAGGTCTATTGGTTACTTCACAAACAACCTTCAAAATCGAGTGCACATAATATTTTGGTCGACAGCAGGTATGCAGTGAAGATATAATGTTCAAATATATCACAATCTTTGGCGAAATGAGTATATGATTCAATTCCTGTGAAGTCTTAAATAATGAGACGAGTTTTCGTCACTTTTCCTCTTACTATTATTAGCCTCATTAAAATAAATACCACTACCTACACAAACGTCTCTTCTGTAATTTAGAGTTTCAAAATTGTTTAATAGGTTGTGATTACTTACTCAGTGTTAACGAGAATTTGATCCTGCTCCAGTACATTTGAAGCATATTCTTTCTCATAACGAAGTTACATGTAAGAAGGAATTAATCATCTGTTCCAATACATGACTGAGAGTGTCTACTGCACACTAGCTGACCTCTTTCATATATTGCTCCTGAGCCGCTTCCATTTCCAATTGTATTTATTTAATCTCCATGCAACTGAAGTTAAGTTTACATACGGAAATGAGTACGGTACTACATGTGACGAAATAGTAGTGGTTATAGCACAAAGTATTCCGTTGTTCCGATTCTCCATTCCTCATTTGGAGAAACGAAGCATAATCATTCTGAATTACTGTATATCTGTAAATGTCATTTTGCTTCTGTGAGCAGGATCTAATAAATGGAACTCATATTTCAAATAATATTACCATTGACTCGTAAGTAGTGCGTTATATAATGCTATTCAGTCGGTCAACACAGTTATGCCCTATTGTATTAGGTGGGCAGTACGATATTTAATTACCCTAATCTGAGAGAAATCTTATATGAATTAATTTATCACATAATTAGCACACCAACAAGGAGGGGGTTTATTAATTGGATAACGTGTTTCGATCATCAAGTGGTCATCATCAGATCTGTTCACCTAGGATTAGATAAAGCACGGGGGTTTCGTATTACACTTATGTACAACATTACAAAAGTTTATTGTAACTTGTATAGTGCGTCAGTCTTATTTACAGATGTTCAGCGCTTCTATACTTCTCGCGTTTTTATCAATAAAGTTCAATTATATAAACGTGTCATTTATTGATTTATTACTATGATGAACTTCAAGTACGAATGATGTCAACACTATTTTGTTGTGTCTGTTTCTATTTTATGTTCCTATTTAAC